>CP139502.1:148739418-150125396 GCA_021014915.2 Artemisia tridentata subsp. tridentata | reverse complement strand
CATGCTACTTTGCGAATTGTATTTGGCAAATGTAAATCCCATAATGATCTAGGAGTCGGAAATTGTTTACCGATTATTGTTCGACAGATTACCATATTTTGTACTTTCACTACCAGCAGATCAACTGATGTAGTAAAACTATGAAAATTTGGATCCTAGTTTTCAAGAAGATTAAATGTTTATATGAATATTTCCTGGGTATTTTCTTTTCTTGAAAAGTTGTATTATCAGAATACTAATATTTGAACTTTTTCTGTAGAAATGGCTCAACCCGATAATGTTGTACTAAGTTCTGCTTTCAAAAACCACTTTGAAAGGGAAAAATTGACTGGCCCGAATTTCAATGACTGGTATAGGTCACTCAGGATTGTCTTGAGAGTGTCCAAAAATCTGGAATACTTGAATAAGCCTTGCCCTCTTGGACCAGCTGCTACTGAATCCGAGGAGGTCAGAGAACCCTATAAATTGGAGTACGAAAGGCACAATGAAGTTGCGTGCTTGATGCTTGGAAGTATGGTTCCAAAATTGCAAAAGCAGTTTGAAAACTATTTTCCTTATGATATGCTTCAAGAACTCCAAAAGACTTATGAGAAGCCACCTGCAGTCGAATTGTATGATTTGATCGATGCATTACATAGCTGCAAACAAGGGGAAGGTAAACCTGTTAGTGATCATGTGTTGGAAATGAAGATGTACATGGACCAACTACACCAGATCAACTACGTCTATCCTGAGAATGTTTGTGTGAAACTAATCAACTGATCCTTGAACAAGAATTTTAAAGGTTTTGTTCAAAACTATAACATGCATTGCTCGGGGAAGAAAGTCACGAAATTGCTCGCAATGCTTTTGGACTATGAGAAGGGTTTACCAAACAAGGCACCTACTCCTCAAGTATTAGCTATACAAGGAGGTAGGATCCAAAAGACAAAACCGCAGGCGAATAAGAAGGGTAAGGGTAAGGTTGTCAAGGGTAAACAAGTTATGGCCTATCAACCTATGCCTAAGAAGAACAAACCTAAGAAGAACAAGGTGAATCCTAACAAGAAGGATCAGGCTTGTCACCACTGCCATGAGATAGGACATTGGAAGCGGAACTGTCCACTCTATCTTGAGGAGTTGCGTGTGAAAAAGATGAAGGTTGAGGCTGGTAAACCCAGCACTTCAGGTGACATTTTCATGATTGAATTATTTTCATTAACTCATAAAATAAATTCCTAGGTATACGATACTGGATGTGGTATTCACATTTGCAATACACTGCAGGGGTTTAGAGTTGAAAGGAGACTGGCCTATAGAGAACAATATCTGCACGTGGGTAACGAAGCACATGCAGCTGTTGAATCTATAGGCGTATTTAAATTAGTTTTTCCTTCGGGCTTAGTACTGTTTTTAAATAATTGTCATTTTGCACCTACTATTGTTAGAGGTGTTGTCTCCTTTTCGTGTTTATTGGATATTGGTTTTAAACATACTGTTACAAGCAATGGAATTTCTGTTTCATTAAATAATGTTTTTTTATTTTAATGTTGTTGCTGTGAATGGTGTATTTGAAATTGATATGAATGAATGCAATAATTATAATTCAATGTATAGCATCAATAATAAGAGAATCAAGAATGTTTTGGATTCATCTTATCTTTGGCATTGTCGACTTGCTCATATAGGCAAGACTCGTATAGAAAAGCTGCAACGCGATGGGCTTTTACAATATATCAATGATGAATCATTTGATAAATGCGAATCTTGTATATCTGGAAGAATGACAAAGAAACCTTTCAATAATCATATGGAAAGGGCTTCTGATCTACTTGGTTTGATACATACTGATGTGTGTGGCCACTTAGACATGTGTCAAAGAGAGGTGTTAGCTACTTCTTAACTTTTACTAATGATTTCAGCCGTTATGGATATGTTTATTTACTTAAACATAAACATGAGGTATTTGAAACATTCAAGGTTTTCAAAGCAGAAGTAGAATTGCAACTTGGATAGAAGATTAAAGCTCTTCGATCCAACAGAGGTGGTGAATACTTGAGTCAAGAGTTTAAAGATTATTTAGTTGGGAATGAAATTGTCTAACATCTCACATCTCCATATACTCCACAACAAAATGTTGTATATGAGAGAAGAAATCGTACATTGTTGGACATGGTGCGATCAATGTTTAATCTTACAACTCTTCCTTTATCCTTTTGGGATTATGCCTTAGAATCTGCTATTCGCATTCTGAATATGGTTCCGACCAAGAAGGTTGATAAGACACCTTATGAGTTATGGTTTGGGAAAATGCCTAAAGGTCTGGGGTTGCGAGGCGTTTGTTAAACGTGACTCAGCAGATAAACTCCAACAGAGATCTGTAAAGTGTATCTTTGTAGGATACCCAAAGGAAACGATAGGTTACTACTTTTACTACCCACCTGAAAACAAAGTAATTGTTGCTAGGTATGGAGATTTTCTTGAAAAAGATCTCATATCTCAAGAATTCAGTGGGAGGATATATGATCTGGAAGATGATCAAGGAGATACATTACCTTCTGAAAACACTAGCGAACTTCCTGTGGAACCTGAAAGTCTGGGTCCTCCACCTGAAGTTGTTCCCATTCGCAGATCTGCAAGGACTGTGAAAGCACCTGAACGTCTATGTCTTAACGTAGAAGTTGAGGAGACTATATTAGGGGATCTTAGAGAACCTGCTAATTATAGAGCTGCCATTAATGATCCTGAAAAGGATAAATGGCAGATTGTTATGAATGGGGAAATGCAATCCATGAGAGATAATGAAGTCTGGATTGAAGTAGACCTTCCTTCCAATGTCAAGGTAGTTGGAAGAAAGTGGCTCTTCAAGAAGAAAACTGACATGGATGGCAATGTACACACCTATAAGGCCCGTTTGGTAGCTAAAGGCTTTACCCAAACATATGGTGTTGACTACGAGGAGACCTTTTCTCATGTAGCTGACATAAGGGCTATTAGGATTCTCATAGCCATAGCAGCGTACTATGATTATGAGATTTGGCAAATGGATGTCAAAATTGCCTTCTTAAATGGTCGCCTAGATGAAGACATCTATATGGCGCAGCCTGAGGGGTTTGTGAATCCAGAATTTCCAAACCGTGTATGCAAACTTCAAAGATCCATTTAAGGATTGAAGCAAGCATCACGACAATGGAATAAGAGATTTGATGAAGAAATAAAAAAGGTTTAGGTTTACTCAGATGCTGGATGAGCCATGTGTATATCACAAAGCTAGTAGGAGTGATTTTATTTTCCTAGTCCTATATGTTGATGACATATTAATCATGGGTAAAAATATTCCAAGATTAAAGGAGGTTAAAGCCTATCTTGGGAAATATTTTTCCATGAAAGATTTAGGAGAAGCAGCATACATTCTGGGAATCAAGATTTATAGAGATAGATCAAAGCGGTTAATTGGATTAAGCCAAAGTGCTTACATTGATAAAATATTGAAGAGATTCAATATGCAAAATTCCAAGAAGGGATATTTGCCGATGCAAGAGAATCATGGCTTAAGTAGCAAAGCATGTGCTTCAACACCTGAAGAGGTGGCACGCATGAAGAGAGTCCCTTATGCTTCGGCTGTGGGATCTATTATGTATGCGGTGAGATGCACAAGGCCTTATGTGGTGTTTGGTCAAAATATAACCAGTCGATATCAGCAGAATCCAGGTGAACTCCACTGGACTGCTGTTAAACATATTCTCAAGTACTTGAGAGCTACAAAAGATATGTTTTTAGTATATGGGGGAAATCCAGAAGCAGAACTTGATGTTACAGGTTACTGCGATGCTTCCTGTAAATGTGATAAAGATGATACGAAGTCTCAGATGGGTTATGTCTTTGTCATTAATAGAGGAGCTGCGGATTGGAAAAGCAAGAAGCAGAGTACCATAGCGATGTCTACAACAGAAAGTGAGTATATTGCCACTTCAGAAGCTGGAATGGAAGCTGTCTGGATTAAGAAGTTCGTTTCAGGGCTTGGAGTTATGCCCTCAATCGAAAAACCTATAAAGATGTATTGTGACAATTCAGCCGCAATTACATTTTCCAATGAACCAGGAATCATGAAAGGCACCAGACATTTCCCGATTAAATATCACTATGTTCGAGAACAAGTGGAGATAGGGGAAATCGAGTTACTCAAAGTTCACACAGATAATAACCTAGCTGATCCTTTAATGAAGGCTTTACCTGGTGGAAAGCTTAATCAACATGCTGAAGGCATAGGACTTCGTTTAGCTTGTATTTTCATGCCCATCTGTGATTAGTGTTTGGATATGGGATGTTATGAACAATTATTATTTTAATAAAATAAAATACTTGTTATGTTTGATTATCATTTTCTTAATAATATATCCTGTATTTGCATGTTTAATCCTTGAATATATTGATTATTCTAAATTGTATGTTGTCGATTAATGATATGGGAATATCATTAAATTAAGACAAATCTGAGTATTGGTAGAATATACTTGAAAGTATATTGATGCGTTGACATGCCAATTTCACATGATATTCAATGAATTGAATATAGGACTTATCCCAACTTCATGAGTTTACTTTATAGATCTTGTCATCAAGTAAATCATGTATATATAGTTATCCTCAGACTTAAGATACCAGATAACTATCATGGATGTAGTGCACTTCTGTGAAGCAATTTACCGCTATATGTTACTAGTAGCTATAAGGATTGTTTTTAGGAGTGTTGCAAAGTTCATGGGTTAGGCTCGTAGTCAAGAGAGAATTTGTTCATTCAAAATTTGTTTTGAAGTTTAATACTGCTGGGCCCCTCATAGGGTTGACAAGATGTATGTATGGCCACACCCAAGATCTATCTGGAATACGTTCAGATGATTTGGTAATCTTGCTCAATCAGAAACAATGAGAAACATAATGGTTAATAAAGAATGACTAAGATCCATATCTTTATTAACGTAGTATTAGAAACAAAAGGATAAGTATGATGATGAATCATCGAATGATTTTTCCAGGAGACCACCACCCGAGTTGTACTAGGGGCATTGGCGTGTTGCTAGACGCAAACCAATGTCATTACACTATTAATAGATGTCCAAGTGGGAGCTGTTAGTTTTGATGGACAAATATTAAACGTGTATGTCTAGAATCGAACTCGGGACCACGGGATTGCACACATTACATATGAGGAATTAATGTATAATAATTAATATATAAGCCGTTATGTATTTAATTATTAAAACACAAAAAATAACGACTAACGGACGTTAAGTAATTAACGGGAATTGACTAACGACCGTCAGGAAATAAAGGAAGGACTATAGATGAAATTAGAGGATCAAGAAGGTTCCGAAATCCCATGGGATTGCCATAACCGATCGGCAATGGGCTAGGGTAACCCAACCCTTGCCAACTTGTTCTCCAAGATATTCACTCTTTAAATACAAGGCTAGGGTTATTCATTCTTTACTTTTTGTGCACTAGCTATAACCGTAAACGTCTTTTCTTTTTCTCTTTGCTTTTGGTCGTTCGACATAAACCGTTAAAGGGTCAATCCATCTTTGTTTTATAAACAAAATTGTTTTGGTTTATTTTGTGTTTTCAAGATCTAGCAATCTCATTAATTCGGTTATAGTACGTGTGTACAAGATTATGGATATTAACTCACTATAGTTAATATATCTTGGATTGAGATACAAAACGGTAAGGGGTATCTCATTAATCCACTTTCGATATTAAAGAAGAAGATTGAAGTTTGATTCTTGTTCTTGCTAGAATCAAAAGGTACGTTCTCTTTATTTTTTCGGTTAAACTTTATATGTTAAAATTAGATCCTACGCTTCCGCATATGTAATATGATTACTTGATTAATAAATATGAACTTGTCATGATTATTAAATTCTAACAAGAGTTTCATTTAGAAACAATAAGGGAGAACTGAGCTACACTAGAACCTAGATAGTATTGAAATAACCCGAGCTACAAACCAAGGTATCAACTCGTATGCAAGTAGTGGAATTTCCAAGGGTGACATAGACTGAAATAGTTTGAAAAATGACCAAGCTATCCAACCGGGATACTAGTTATAACGGTAAAAAGTACCACATTAGTGGAGAAAAAGTGGTTTTTGGACGACTGAGGTATAGACCCGAGATACTAGCTAAAAACGTAAAACTTAACAAAAAATTACCAAATCTTCAGTTTTGATTTTTATAAACTAATTCTAAACCGATAGAATCTAACTAAAACCCATTAAAAGCTTTCAAACGTAAAAGTTTTGAAATTTATCCATAAAGTTTTAAGTTTTGAATTCGTGATCTATCTCGGTTGTGTTCATAAGTACACAATCGGTTTTAAAAACAGTTTTGACTGTGGTTTTTGTAAAGATTTCTCTTCAAAATCATGTGTTGGCTTTGATACCAATTGTAGGTCACAATAATATCAAGATCCGAGCCACACAATCAAAGAAACAAAGTTTTAGATAGAAAGACAAGAAATAGAAAATGAGAAACTCTTGTTACTTGCAAGAATGAACCAAAATACATATAATGAGAATTCCACCCCCTGATGTCTTAGGTAATAGAAACGTGAAATGGAAGAATATAATGATACATCGAATATATTCTTCCATTTCACGTTTTCCCAGTTTTATTATTTTAAATTCTACACACATCTATTTTTTCACATATTTGTCATTTTATTTAATAGTTTATTACATTTTCAACAAAAACATATTCGATGTATCTCCTGACACACACATCCATCCTAACTAGAAATCTCACTATCATCACCAACGTCTCATTCTGATTCGAATGAGACTGGTCTAGGCAGTTGTTAGGTGTTGAAGTAATTTTTTGCAAACACTTCAGACAAACAAATAGGGTCTCCCGGTCGAACTCGATGGAGGTTCTTCCGGAAGACGGAGGGATCAATCCCTTCAGCTTATGATGGTCTTTCAGATATCTGCACACAAAAGCACACGTTAGGCTCGCCCCGGGTGTTATTCCCAGGGCCAAGCTCCGGCGTGAAAGTAAGTATTTGATAATCCGAAAGGTTTGAACAGTAATTGAGAGTAAACGAGAGTCAATGCAGGTAGCTAAAAGTTGGTTGAGAGTAGTAAATGAGCTGGGTATTTATACTACCCAGCCTTGGTACCTGAAATGTCGCAGACATAATCCCGTAAATCCTAAGGCGGTGGCGCGACGGTTTCTGCTGCTGCCATCTGTCATAGAGATGATGCCACTTGTCCAGTTGCATAGTCGTTTTGACCGAAAGGATTGAGCGCCTTTCGGCTTTTACCGGATGGTCATCATTCCGTCCGGACGGCCGGACTAGTTAACCCGTTCGGATACATACGCCAACAAGTCCCCCCCCAGTATCATAGTATCGGTTTCATTGATGTTGTGATACTCTGAAAATTTTGAAGTCCTGTTTTTACAAATTCCGATGGGCCTAGCCCATCAGTATCTGATGAGTGTTTGATGTACAAATCGCTAAAAATCATTCCGGGAAAATTGGGTGTTTGTTGTTTTCATCCGAAGGACTCTATGTCCCCCCAAGTATCATGGCATCGGATACGCCGATGGTATGATACTTTGTAAATTTCTAAAATTTTACTTTAGCACTTCCGAATAGCTTAATCCGCCAGGTTCGAATGCAACCTGTCAAAAGTCATTTGAGGTTTCGTTCTAAGTAGTGCCATTTTCTTCTCTCTCTCTCTCTTTTTTTTTTTTTTTTTTTTTTTTTTTTTTTTTTTAATTTTTATGATGAGATGTTGACACGTGTGCGTGTGTCTATTGCATGGGTGAAATGTTGCCATGTTAGCGCTTGGGAAGACGGGACGTTTCGCGCCTTCTCATTTTACCTATAAATAGTGTCATTTGTATCATTTTTTACCACTAATCTTTTACTTTTCTTTGAGACGCATTCCGGCCATATTTTCTGAGCGAAATCTATAAGCCAATCCGAGCGATTTCCACATTAGTCCTTCGACTGTAAAGGAACGTTCCGAACCATCCATACTTTGTATTTTCTTTTGCTACCCGACTATAACCCTTTTTCCCTCGGTTGCAATATGTCGGTTTCATTCGCTTCGGCTCATGATGAGGATGCCCAAGAGGTTGGGGAATTTCTACCCAAGTTTGATATTCAGAAATATACTTCTCGGATGGATGAGGGGGCAGTGTATATGGTAACAAGGGACTTCGGTATTCCCCAAGATTTACATCCGAGGTTACCTCCGAAGGGAATGACCATGGACGAGTTACCGGACAATGCTATTGGTTTGTATTTGGAATATTTTTACGAGGGTGGCCTTAGCGTACCATTTTCTACCTTTTTATTGGGTGTTATCAGACATTACAAAGTTCATCTCTCTCAGCTGGTTCCGTTAGGTTTACACCGTGTGACCCTCTTTGAGGTGTATTGCCGGAGCTTGCACATCAACCCTACTAATCCTTTGTTCCGGGCTTTCTACAAGCTGAGTAAACAAGGCCATTGGTTTTCCTTCGAGAAGAGGGGCGGTCATGAAAAAAGAGTTTGTTTCCGGGAGATTCTTACCGGCTTGAAAGGTTGGAAGTATGATTTTTTTCTGATAGATAGACGGGCTATTCCTTTTGCCATGCCCTGGAGACATCACGATTCGGACATATCGGACCCTTTTCCGAAGGGGGAGTTCAACGTCGAAGATGCCGATCGATTTTCGGAGACTGTGATCGATCTTATCCAAATTCCTCCGGGTTTTCTCTACGCCGTTGGGCTTACTTCTCACTGGGACCATCCTGGCTACCGAGCGGCACTTAGGGACGCCGAGGGAAAGGGTATAGCCTTATAGTCTTTGCCCTTGCTATTGTCCTCGTCTTTCTTTTCTTTATGTGTTGATGCGTTTATGCGTGTTTATTTCTAGCTGCCTTGTGTTCTTATTTTCCGCAGCTATAACAATGTCTGAATATCTGAAGAAGCCCAAGATCCGAAAGGGTGCATCCATGGCAAAAGGGGACTAGTACCGTGAGGGTCAGTCCCATGGGCTGCATGTGACTACTCCGGCGTCTTCCAACACTGAAATTCCAGAGAAGACGGCCGAACTAAGGTCTGTCGAGGTGGCCAACGAAGCGGTTCTAGAGGCCAAGCGGAAAAAATAAGAGCAAGCTGCCGCCAGGCAAGAACTTCAATCCCAACAAGGAGGAAGAACGAGTAAGACCCGGTTTCGCGTTGATCGTGGGGAAGGGGGAAGCGGAGTGGTTCGTTCGGTAAAACGAAGCAGGCCGGACGAGGGTGCAGATGTGGGTTCTTCGGAGCTGCCTATTCCTGCTCCTGCCCCAATTCGGTCATTACGTCCGGGGGACGTAGGGAAAGAGCCGGATGGCGAAGAAGATATTGGCGTGAGCTTCACGTATGTTGGTAAGTTTTCCGGATCTACTTTTGTACTTGTCCTCTTTTTTTTTTTTTTTTTTCTTTTTTTTTTTTTTAATATATTATATCAATAACGACTGTGTTGCTCCTTCCTTTCTTTAGGAGGTTCCTCTGCCGCCGATTCTGGGCGTGGGAAGGAAAAGGTCACTGGGGAGGGTGAGGAACCGGATGCTTTGTATGTGCCGGGGTGGAAGGTCAGGAAGGATGACCGTTTGACTAGTTGGAAAGTTTGTAGGGATTTGATGTTGAACCTACCTACTCCCCGAGAGGAGGAATATCTTGAGAGCTTGGGTGATGCGGAGGCCGCTCAAAGGGCCTGGAAGTTGCTGGGCATGGGGGCCGCAGCTCAGTCGGATCTCTTGTTCCGGTTTGAGACTCTTCTTAGTGGGCATAATGAGTTGTACCGGGCCCACCAGCAATGTGGGAATGTTGGGCAGGGGGGAGAAGAGCTTAAACAGCTGAGGACTGAGCACTCCAACTGTATGGTGAAGGAGTCGGAGCTACTGGGTCGCGTTACAGAGTTAGAGAACTTGGTGGAGGAGGAAAGGAAGGTTGCTGCGGAACAGATCAGTGCTCTGGAGGCTGAGTTGGGCACATTCAAAGCGAAGTTATGCGAGGAGGAGAAGGAGAACTCAGCACTTCGTCTAGAGAAGAAAGATCTGACCGCACGAGTGGGCCGAACGAAGATGGAACGGTTTAAAGTGGTGAAGGATGTTATTCCGGAAGTGGTCCGCCGACTGTTGAACAGTCATGAATATAAGGAACATTTGGCGACCCCTTTCAGCCTGTCCTCCCAATCCCGATTTTTGGAGGGTGTGTCATTGGCTCGCAAGCCGGAGGATTTGGCTAAGATTCTGGCCGAGGTGGAGGATCTTGACACGGAGGCTGATTCCAAGTTCTCACCTCTGTATGATGGGCTTTTCTCTGCCGAGTATCCTTACATCGCGAAAGTCAGCAATGCTTATCTGCAATCTCTCGAAGAGATAATGAATATATATCCTGACCCCGCTCCGTCCATGCCTGCCGAGACTGCTGCAACCGAAGCTGTCACCGGAACAACTTCCGAGGCTCCTAAGATCCAAGCTGCCAATGCCCAAGGTTCCACGACGGAAGAAGGTGGATCGGCCCTTTGAGATTTTGACTGTTATTGAAGTCCGGGTAATTTCGTTTTGACTACGGGTGAAAGTTACCTCGGATTTCTTGTGAAGCTTTTATAGTCTTGTTACTTTATCATTCGTTTGAGGGATGTAAGGTGATTTAAACACAATTTATATCCCAAAAAGGAGAATTGCAAAGGAAATATGCAAAACCCTAGGTTCGTTGTCCCGACGAAGATCGAATGGAATTGTGTTCCCGGAACGTGATTCGTGTAGTGAATGAGAAAAAGAGTGATTGATTTTGGTTTTTGGATTACACTACTAATATTAAAATAACAAACAAGATAATATAATTAAACTAAGCTAATGGAATAATTAAACTAAGCATTTAACCTAAAAACGAAAATTGAATTTAAAAACGGAACGCGACGTAATTTAAAAATGCGAATAAAAGTGAAATTCTAAATTCTAAGCCCTAAAATTTCGAAAATATTTTCCTATATTAAAACTGATAAAAGAAAATTTTTGAAAAAAGAAAAAAATATATATATATATATATATATTTTTTTTACTTTTTAATAATTTTTTATAAATTAAAAACTATTTAAACTATTTTAAATCTCTAAAAATACTAAAACTAATTTTAAAAATCTGAAATTTTTACTGAAGTAACTTTAAGTTAATAAAAAGCTAAGAAGAATAAAAGTCTTGAAAAAGCTTAAGCCAATAAGCTGTGATAAGCCAAAACAGCTTAAAATAAGCTAAAATGAAATTAAGACTAAGTTAACTAATTAATTGTGCACTACTTAACATAAACATAGCATTAGCATACTGGTAAGTGTTGGTGTTGTGAGAGTTGAATGACCCAGGTTCGAATCCCATGGTGCTCATTTTTATTCATTTTATTTTTTTGGTTTTTCCACTTTAAAATTCAACAAGCAACAATTAATAAAAACAACAAAATGGCTAACAAGCATTATATAAGCTAAAATTTAAGCAACTATATAATTATACTAAGGCCTAAGAAGCAAATTTTTAGAAAATTTGGAACAAAATTTAAAGAAAACCATTACCTGTCACCTAAACTATCTGTAAACTTAAAACTTAAAACTTAAAACCATTAACTCTTAAGTAAATTTTTGAACTTAAAACTTAAAAGAAAACCATTAACTGTCACCTAAAATTACCAAATTTGTAGATCAAATAAGCTAGGCTTATTAGTAGCTAAAAAAAAAACAGTCCACTACCTAAACTTGCACTGTGCTATTCAAAACATGGTAAACTCTTCAATACAGCTCAAGTGCTCTATCAAACAACTAATTTAGCTAATTTTGACTGAATCAAAAGTGACATAAAAGCAGATGAACAGTAGTGCCTCAGTTTTGATCCATTTCCACTCATGATCCAAAACCCTATATTATGAATGATATTGAATTCTTAAGCTAGGAAGAGCAACAAATATGCTAAGAACTAAAGCCACAGATTAATAAACACAAACTAAAACAAAGGAGCAGATAAAAAAAATATATATATATATAATAAGCAATAAGCAGTTAAATAAGCTGTTGACTAAGTTGACCAAAATTAAAACAAGAAAACTAAATCTGCATTAACTTGAATTGAAGTTACATCACTGGAAATAAAAAGGACAATAAAAGAAAGAAAAAAAATACCTAACTTAAAGCTAAATAAACCTCTCGAATAAACTGCTACTACACCTATATTTATACTAAAAAAAATAAACACAAAACCCTAGTCGAGTGTGTTTCTTGTGTGAGTGTGTTCCCTTGTGCTTCGTGTGTTTCTCTTGTCGACCCTTGGATTAAACTTGGTCCTCACATCTTTAACTCTCGGCCGTTGATCTTCTTTGGTGCCTCGGATTGATGAGGTGGAGGGGAGGGGACCAAAGACAATCCCTACGTGGGGTTTGGCTGGTAGTGGAGGTGAAAAGGACGGTTGGGTAATTAAGGATTAGGGTTGGATTAAGAGGAGAGGGATTAAGGGAGAAGATGAATAGTGGTTAAGTGAAGTTAGGGATTTTGACTCAAAAGAAGGGGATTTTGACCGAATGTATTGAGGATTTGACTATCTTTATTGACTGCGTATTAGTTATAAAAGATAGGTGGGTCGGGTTTGTTGGTCTGGGCCGGGTTGGACGGGTATTTTTTGTGGGCTGGGCTTTACATTAATTGGGTTAAGGGTTATAAAGGGTTGGGGGTATTTTGGGTTTGTTAAATATTGGATCTGGTTTAGCATAGTTTAGAGTTTTGTTGGATTTAATGGGATTATTCAAAAGGACCAAAGTGTAAATCATGTAAACTTCAAGGACCAAACATGCCATTTCTTCAAAGTTAATCCAAGGGTCGATTTTGGAATTTTTGAGCTCGAATAAAAATCCAAATGAAAATCGTCTTTCCCGGCATCGGCTTTCGGCTCTTTTCCATTCCAAGCTCGGTTTTGTCCGTATTTGCTTGAATTTGTCCCTTTTTCTCGATATCCGTACCTGCACATAAACAAACACAAAAACACAAATATCTTTGGCATTTTGGTCAGTTTTTGGTCGTTTTTGGTCTTAATTTGGTCAAGAAAAGGTATGTGTTTAAGCACATACCAAAATTCCCCCAGACTAAGATATTGCTGTGTCCTCACGCAATGTTATAAAAACACGTTTTTAAATCCAAAAATTTCTAATATCTTTTTACTAACTTTGAGAAGTAGCAAAATTTTCAAAAGAGATTAAGAAATCTTAAGTTCTAAAAACTCCCCGATTTTCCTTTTATTCTATTTTTGTATTTTTTTATCATAATCATGTGACGGCTTTATTGACAATCATTATCTCACGATAACTTTCAGGGTCATCGAGCAGGAAACACGACTCATAAAGAAGTGACCATACGGATAAAATTCGTCGTTCCCGATTTTTCACGAGTCCCCAAACTAAGCGTAAAAACGAAATCATTGTCTATTTATAAGTTAGATGCCAACACTACCCATGAAAGTTACTTGTGTAATTACCTCATGCTCCCATTTTTCCTAATTTCCTCTATTTATTTTATTTTTGTGAGAAATGAATTTCTTCATATTCTCGTTTTGATAAGTTTTAGTGCCGATAAAGATGCTAAATTAGGACGCTAAGTAGTTTTCAATCTTCTCTCGAGAACCGTTGCTTTGAAAATGAGGTCCACATCAAGGCTTTTATTTATATTTTGGGATAATTACTAAAATAGCCCGATTGCCCAAGTGCTAAGAGTATCTGTCCCGATCTCAAAAAATTCCCCCCTTAGCTCAAGGGCAACCGTATATTCACGTATTGTACAGCAGTGTTTTTTGGGCAACTTTTATTTGTTGGGCAACCGTATATTGTACAGATGGTTTTTTTTTGTCATTTCACATATTACTCATACTACTAAAAACCAGGACTGGAACAAAATAAAAAGCATTTCCGCGCCCATAATTCACTCACCAAAATCAAATCAAACCAAACACCACCCTTCACTTCACTCACTCACATTGCCGCCGTAAACTACCATGTCCTTGGATACTGCTTACTACTCTGAGATTTTAATATTAGGAGGAAGATTTGCTCTTGGATACTGCTTACTACTCTGAGATGAAGGATGCAGGGTTTTTCGATTCTGAGTGGGAATAAGGATCCGTCTTCACCTGTCAACAATAAGTTGTTTTTATTATATCTTCACTTTGTAGATAAGGTATGGACATTATTATCAATTTAGTACGATTGGCAAAACACATGGTTGTCCAACTGAACGTTTCACTTTTATGGATCTGATAAGTGGGCCCTACTTTATTTGCTTAAACCCACTCTTCGGTAACTTGTTGGGGGGTTTTTGATTTCGATTTTCGAATTGATATTGTGTTATTTGGTTTATGATGACACGGATTTAGATGCTATTTTTATTATTGGTAAGATTTTGTGGGTTTTATTTAAATAATGTTTAGATTTAATTAAATTGTAGCACAAAAACACCACTGATTAGAGGAGGACTGTGTGTTGTAAATCATAAAAGATAGGATTTTGATCTTGAGCTCATTTTTACGTTAACTTAGCTAACAGATGACGGTGACCATCAATAACAGAGATGGAATGAATACATGTGATAGTTTTTTAGAAGCTTACAGCTCTTTAGCGGGTAGTCTATTGTAGATAGTGAGATTATAAGATCTTGTGTTCTAGTGTGTAATTTTGTATCCAGTAATGACTTCACACGTGCTTATAATGTGTTATATCTTTATGGGCTGCACGAGAAGCTTCATAAGGTTTAGGCTGCATATAAGATGAGTTAGCAGTGGATGCACCTTGATTTAAATTCACTGTCCTAGATGTACCTATAACTATACGAGCTATTAATGTCTCCTTAAAGTATATCTCAACCAACATAAGAGATTTTTTGTAACAGTAAGACTTCATTTTTGGTGGGACTAACAATCTGTGGTGTTGTTTGTACGACAATAAAATTCGTGAAGGAAATAGAGCTCTTAATGTATGCGGGATTATTTTTTTGTCAGGCTGTATTAAGTCGACTCAGTAAAGATGCAGAAATATTTGACAATGAGGAACTTCAGTGTCACCAAAAACTTCAGGATCTTTATAGGTCTACTAGGGAAACTAAGGTATATATGCTTAATATTTCTTTCTGAAGTTTTTTAATTGTTTATTTCTTATGTCCAGAAACCGTGAATCCATGGCCCCTGATGCAAGTTAACACTTAGTGTTCTTTGTTTTAGCATTTTCAAAAGGACATTGTTCGTGGCGTTGAAGGTTTTGTTTCAATCGGCCAAAAAGAAAAGCAAATAGGTGCGTGTTTCGTTAGTTTTCTATTTTATGCCCAACTCTTATGGCAAAATGCCCAATAATACCATCATGTCGTAGATTTCTTATTAATGTTCGACATGATTGGGCTTTTTTATACGTTTTGTCAAAATGGAAGATGAATAGTTTGCCTTTATATATGCAGCAAAAAAGTTGGCTGAAGACTGTCACAAATATGGGACTGAGAATGTAAATGCTGATTTCCCCCTTACAAGAGCCGCTGTGGAACTTGGCACTTCTTATACTTCTATCGAAGACAAGAGGGAAACTATGCTTGAGATATTTAACAATCAGGTAGCTCCACCTTTATTCATCAAGGATCACTGTGATATCACTTTGACCTTCATAAAAGTAAAAAAAATATTGTTTGCATGTGTATAAAATTAGCTAATTCCTCAGGTTTCTTATATTTATGCTTATTCCAATTAACCTCATTATTGGTAGGTATCTGAGCCACTAAGAGCATCAATAAGATGTGCACCTTTGGAAGATGCTCGCCACTTGGCACGCAGTTGTGACAGACTCCGCCAAGAAGTTGAGACACAGGTATGCTTTATTTTGATATGGGGAAATACTTGTCGTCATGTATATTATTTAATTAGTTAAATGAGATTGAAGTTTTTGGTCAGGCAGTGGAAGTATTAAGACGTCAAACAAAGTTCAGAGATCCTACCCCAGAGAGTGCCATGAAACTTCGAAACATGGAAACCAGGTTGAGTGACCTTAGAACTTCCATGGTAACGCTTCAGAAAGAAGTGATATCTGCTATGTTGTCGGTGGAGGAACAACAGCAACAAGTAACCTTGCAAAAGCTTATTTTAATGGTAATGTTAATTAGACTATGGATGGTTCAGTGTTTGGTATATAGAAAAATCGATGTCTTTTGTCACTAAGACAGAGGTGCAGAACCTATGGGTTGAATGATTTATTTGTAATGGCTCAAACAGGTAACTGTAAGAAAATTAGCTAAAAAATGAAGAGAGATGGTTAACTGTGTTGTATGGTTACAAGTCACTTCTAGATCATTTTATGTAAATAAATTGGATCATTATTTAGATAATATATTCTTTTGTTATCATATTTGACACCCAAATTTATATAAAGTTTAATTTATGGACAGAAAGTGTTTTTGGTGAACACAATCTGATCCTTTTAGCACTTGTACCAAGAATGACTCATTTTGACCTTTTATGGACAAAAAATGTTTTTGGTCAACACAGTCTGATCTGTTAAGCACTTATTCTGGTCAACACAATCTGATCTGTTACT
The DNA here is from genome assembly GCA_021014915.2 of Artemisia tridentata subsp. tridentata. Classification (NCBI taxonomy): domain Eukaryota; kingdom Viridiplantae; phylum Streptophyta; class Magnoliopsida; order Asterales; family Asteraceae; genus Artemisia; species Artemisia tridentata. Next base: position 150,108,788 of record CP139502.1, on the reverse strand, counting down.
GAGAAATTGTTTAACTTCATAGGTGGATGCTGAAAGGTGTTATCACCGTCAAGTTGTGGCTATCCTAGAGGAGCTACATACGGAGGTTGGTCATTAGCAATAATTTTCTTGTCGGTAGATGATTTTTAAATATTTCAGTTTTTATGTTTTTAAGGATTTTTTATAATCCATCATTTTCTGGTGGTAGATGATTTTGGAGATGAAATTACAAGAATCATCACAATCTGCTTATGAGAAAGATAATCTTGTTCCATCTGGCGATGCCACTCAACATGAACATGACAATCATCAGACTGAAAATCAAGAACATGACTATTTTATTGGAAAGGTAAACATGATATGACTCCATTAAAGCTTTTAGTTCTAACGAGAAAATTTCGTTCGGTCATTCTAATTCTAGTTGTTTTCTCTTATTAGGTCATTCATCCATTTGATGCTCAAGCAGATGGTGAGCTGAGCCTAATTGTTGATGATTATGTTATAGTTCGCAAGGTATCGCTCTACCTATAAATTTAGTAATGCAAAATGGGCGGGTCAGGCAACAAGCTAAAATGGGTATTTTAGCACGGGTCAAAATGGGTCAGTCAGGTGTACACGTAAACACTTAATTATCCATCTTTATTATTGTGTTATCTCTGCTTACAAAAGCTATACTGTTACAGTTTACCCCAACTTGTTGAATAAAGCGAATTAGGATGTTGTGGACACTGACAAAAACACTTTCAGACGACTATTTGCCCATTCAACCTGCTTCTCTAGTTAATTATTGTTATTTTACCCGTTAGACATAAAAGATAAACCCCTTAGATGTATCATGTATGTCAGATATTTAATCTACCCTTATTATGCATACAAATGTTAAATGATCAGTTTGGACTGGTCCTTTATAGGTGTCTCCTAATGGATGGTCTGAAGGCGAATGTAATAGAAAGAGAGGGTGGTTTCCATCGGCTTATTTAGAAAGGCAAGATATTCAAAAATCCACCTGAGTATAGCATACCTGCAATTCATTTTGTCTCTCTTATGGTCTTATGGAAGTGTATATTAGTAATAGCCAATGTATTAATTGTATATAACTGCAAGGATTAGCACTTGTCTGTCTTGTACAGGCTTGTGAAATATTTTGCCCCGTTTTGTTATATGGTATAATCATATAAGTTATGAGTTTACAAGTGTATTATACTTTTGGAAGGCTAATAAGCTTAATTTCTACTGCCCGTGAGTTTATAGCTTATTTAAACTAGTTTAAGCTTAAGCAGATTTGTTCTAAATATTTACTCCACTGTCCTAAAATGAGTGTTGATATCCAATTCACGACTTAATACAACATTTTTTATTTGTGTTATTTGTGTTATTTGGTTTATATCAGTTGTTGTTTATTGGTCATTCTTCTTGAAGTTTTGGTTGATTATAGTTGGAGTTTAGGCTTGTAACTTGAGTTTTCTCAATTTTTGCCATTATGATGCTAGAACCTAACTTGTAACTGTGTGTATATAGACGTACGTATAGATTGTTCATTCGAATACCAACCAGAGTAGCCCGAACTTTATACATCATATATGTACTATTTGTATCATTTGTTTTTACCCTTTCGGTTTTATATAGCAGGTTAAGCTCCTAGAAGCTGTGACACCCTGCTAAACTAGATTTTGGCCTAGTTTTGTCAAATTTGAGCTCCATTTTCTAGTAAGATAGGCGGGTTTATAACAAATCAAATGGGTTCTTTTAGTATTTTTGGGCAACTTTTGTATTTTTTGGGTAACTTGTCTATTTTTTGGGCAACTTGTGTATTTTTGGGCAACTTTTGTATTGAAAGCTACCAGCAGGAATGAGTCAACGCACGCCCAAAAAATACGTTGCCAAAAAAAATATTTTATTGAATAAGTTCATTGCTGCTGTTAGCTTTAGCTGGTTCCTGCTGGTAGTGTTAATTGATGCTGACGTATTTTTGGGCAACTTTTGGTATTTTTTTGGGCAACTTGTGTATTTTTGGGCAACTTTTGTATTTTTTGGGTAACTTTTGTATTGAAAGCTACCAGCAGGATTTGTATTGAAAGCTACCAGCAGGAATGAGTCAACGCCCAAAAATACAAAAGTTGCCCAAAAAATACACAAGTTGCCTAAAAATACACAAGTTGCCCAAAAAATACAAAAAGTTGCCCAAAAATGAGTCATTCCTGCTGGTAATTTATGTAGCTCACTTTTTGTTTTGAGTAAATCTACTAAATGCAAAATAGTAAAAAAAAATATAAAAACATAATTTCTCCTTGTAATTTATGTTTGATTTTTCCATCTGTTTTAAGGCATTAACAATGTTTATTGTATTACTATTTATAGAAAAAGTATGACGGCGCACACTTTTGAAAAAAAAATAAAAAATTATTTATATACTACTTATAACACATAAAATACTAAAACAACATATAATATATATAAACGAGGAAAAACGCCCCCGCCGCGTTGCGGCGGGGCTATTTGTTGAGCAATTTTTAAGCCTATTGGTTTGAGGTCCATGAGATTGATGACATCTTCTTCATCTCCAATCGCCTTCCGTGTGTCTTGTTGGGGGAGGGGGGGATGATATCAGTCTCAGGCACGTTCACTACCCCTGCAGTTCCAGATGTTGCAACTCTTTTTGTTTCTTCAGCCATATCTATGCCAGAAAAAATAAAATTAAAACTTGCAGCTACTACTATACTGTCCTTACATGTGAGAAGCTACGATTATATTCATTGTTTAGTCTATCCTAGCTCTTTGAAAAAGATGGTTTTCATTTAATGAGGTAGGGTTGGTTAACGGTTCAACCTTTGACCCAAAAACACTCTCATCCATTTGAAAATACATTTCTCATAAGACAACAGTCAATTCAATAAGAAACCATAAGCACAGTAACATCAAACTAAATTTTGAAATATGGTAACTTCATTATTTGTTACCTGAAGATGTAATCAAGTAGAAATATGGTAACCAATTTTTTTGGTATGTGATTAGAAGGTGTTTACGGCTGCAACCATGGCCTCTGAACTATGTAGCTCTGTTTGTTCTTCAACCAATGAATCTGATTTTATACCAGTGCCATTGCTACTCGCTAATGCCACTGGCAGTGCCATATGCATCCAGAGGTGAAGCGCCGCCTTCTGCAGCATCATGAACTTCCTCTTTTTCTCTAAATCTGTGCCTGAAATAATACATTATTATCCAAAGTTTAAGGAACTCATTAGCATCTACTCATCAAATGTATACGTTGACTGATTATTAGTAGCTCATCACAAATGTAATAACTCATTCCTGTGTTTAAAGGGAATGCAAACACTAAGGAGAAAACTGGCGTTGAAAATATCAGATGCATAATTCTTATAAGTATAGCAACAAATGTAAGTGTCGTGAAGTTCTTTTTAACAACTTAAAAGCAGACAGCTGGTTCTCGAAAATATACTGTTCACTCAAGTTGAAAAAAACAATAAAAATAATAAACTGGAAAGACAACTTATGTATATAAATGCTTAAAAATTTTATTTACCTTGCTGTGATGGAAAAATAAGCTGTGCATCATCTGCAGTCCGACCGTCCTGCATATAAAATTTAACGTCAATGAGCACAGGTTTAAAGTAATAGAAGAAAAAAAGCAACGTGAGATCATGAGCAGTGTCACACAATTAAATAATTAATGATATCAAAACCAGTTTTCTTCAAGTAAAGAAAACACTAAATTGGAATTTAAGTATCGCGCCAAATAAAACCCCTAGGAAAGAACGATTTAGGAAGGGCTACCGTTATATACGCAATTAATAAGGGATGCCGAATCATCCACCGAATCCTATGTTTCATCCTAGTTTATTTGATGTGTATACCTGTTTTTCAGTTGGCCTCATGTATATCTAGGCCAATGTGTCTTATTGGGCTTAGTATGTGCTTAGTTTCGGTTAATCCTTAGGCTATTTTTGATTACGTTTTTAATAGAGTCTACATTAGAAAAGTCATTAATAAATTTACCGCGTGTTACATTTTGACCCGTGCTAAAATACCCATTTTAGCTTGTTGCCTGACCCGCCCATTTTGCATTACTAAATTTATAGGTAGAGCGATACCTTGCGAACTATAACATAATCATCAACAATTAGGCTCAGCTCACCATCTGCTTGAGCATCAAATGGATGAATGACCTAATAAGAGAAAACAACTAGAATTAGAATGACCGAACGGAATTTTCTCGTTAGAACTAAAAGCTTTAATGGAGTCATATCATGTTTACCTTTCCAATAAAATAGTCATGTTCTTGATTTTCAGTCTGATGATTGTCATGTTCATGTTGAGTGGCATCGCCAGATGGAACAAGATTATCTTTCTCATAAGCAGATTGTGATGATTCTTGTAATTTCATCTCCAAAATCATCTACCACCAGAAAATGATGGATTATAAAAAATCCTTAAAAACATAAAAACTGAAATATTTAAAAATCATCTACCGACAAGAAAATTATTGCTAATGACCAACCTCCGTATGTAGCTCCTCTAGGATAGCCACAACTTGACGGTGATAACACCTTTCAGCATCCACCTATGAAGTTAAACAATTTCTCAGTAACAGATCAGATTGTGTTGACCAGAATAAGTGCTTAACAGATCAGACTGTGTTGACCAAAAACATTTTTTGTCCATAAAAGGTCAAAATGAGTCATTCTTGGTACAAGTGCTAAAAGGATCAGATTGTGTTCACCAAAAACACTTTCTGTCCATAAATTAAACTTTATATAAATTTGGGTGTCAAATATGATAACAAAAGAATATATTATCTAAATAATGATCCAATTTATTTACATAAAATGATCTAGAAGTGACTTGTAACCATACAACACAGTTAACCATCTCTCTTCATTTTTTAGCTAATTTTCTTACAGTTACCTGTTTGAGCCATTACAAATAAATCATTCAACCCATAGGTTCTGCACCTCTGTCTTAGTGACAAAAGACATCGATTTTTCTAAATACCAAACACTGAACCATCCATAGTCTAATTAACATTACCATTAAAATAAGCTTTTGCAAGGTTACTTGTTGCTGTTGTTCCTCCACCGACAACATAGCAGATATCGCTTCTTTCTGAAGCGTTACCATGGAAGTTCTAAGGTCACTCAACCTGGTTTCCATGTTTCGAAGTTTCATGGCACTCTCTGGGGTAGGATCTCTGAACTTTGTTTGACGTCTTAATACTTCCACTGCCTGACCAAAAACTTCAATCTCATTTAACTAATTAAATAATATACATGACGACAAGTATTTCCCCATATCAAAATAAAGCATACCTGTGTCTCAACTTCTTGGCGGAGTCTGTCACAACTGCGTGCCAAGTGGCGAGCATCTTCCAAAGGTGCACATCTTATTGATGCTCTTAGTGGCTCAGATACCTACCAATAATGAGGTTAATTGGAATAAGCATAAATATAAGAAACCTGAGGAATTAGCTAATTTTATACACATGCAAACAATATTTTTTTACTTTTATGAAGGTCAAAGTGATATCACAGTGATCCTTGATGAATAAAGGTGGAGCTACCTGATTGTTAAATATCTCAAGCATAGTTTCCCTCTTGTCTTCGATAGAAGTATAAGAAGTGCCAAGTTCCACAGCGGCTCTTGTAAGGGGGAAATCAGCATTTACATTCTCAGTCCCATATTTGTGACAGTCTTCAGCCAACTTTTTTGCTGCATATATAAAGGCAAACTATTCATCTTCCATTTTGACAAAACGTATAAAAAAGCCCAACCATGTCGAACATTAATAAGAAATCTACGACATGATGGTATTATTGGGCATTTTGCCATAAGAGTTGGGCATAAAACAGAAAACTAACGAAACACGCACCTATTTGCTTTTCTTTTTGGCCGATTGAAACAAAACCTTCAACGCCACGAACAATGTCCTTTTGAAAATGCTAAAACAAAGAACACTAAGTGTTAACTTGCATCAGGGGCCATGGATTCACGGTTTCTGGACATAAGAAATAAACAATTAAAAAACTTCAGAAAGAAATATTAAGCATATATACCTTAGTTTCCCTAGTAGACCTATAAAGATCCTGAAGTTTTTGGTGACACTGAAGTTCCTCATTGTCAAATATTTCTGCATCTTTACTGAGTCGACTTAATACAGCCTGACAAAATAAATAATCCCGCATACATTAAGAGCTCTATTTCCTTCACGAATTTTATTGTCGTACAAACAACACCACAGATTGTTAGTCCCACCAAAAATGAAGTCTTACTGTTACAAAAAATCTCTTATGTTGGTTGAGATATACTTTAAGGAGACATTAATAGCTCGTATAGTTATAGGTACATCTAGGACAGTGAATTTAAATCAAGGTGCATCCACTGCTAACTCATCTTATATGCAGCCTAAACCTTATGAAGCTTCTCGTGCAGCCCATAAAGATATAACACATTATAAGCACGTGTGAAGTCATTACTGGATACAAAATTACACACTAGAACACAAGATCTTATAATCTCACTATCTACAATAGACTACCCGCTAAAGAGCTGTAAGCTTCTAAAAAACTATCACATGTATTCATTCCATCTCTGTTATTGATGGTCACCGTCATCTGTTAGCTAAGTTAACGTAAAAATGAGCTCAAGATCAAAATCCTATCTTTTATGATTTACAACACACGTAAAAATAAGCATCAGCATATTAGTAAGGAAAATTAAAATGGAAACAATTAACGGAACATAAAAGTAGATACAAACCAATTTTAGAGATTAAGAATACGTGTCAACAGGTTTTTAGCGGTGGAGTCGACCCGATCCATAGATCACCTGTGAAACTGTAACATAAAAAACAATAACAATTTTGCATTGTACTAAATAAATACATGAGACTCTCGAATAACGAATTCATCAAAAAAAAAAAAAAAAAAAAAAAATCTGCAATACCTACTTTTCCGTCTTGAAATTTACTGACATTCTGGGATGTAGGTAATCATAACCACTGGTAACGGTTAATTATACCCACCTCAAAGTGGTTAAAGTGCAACAATTTAAACATTAATATACTAAATTACCTTGAACATTACCAACATACAAACCAACTCTCCTAATAAGGGCTGGTCTTTGTTGTCACTCAATAGGTTATCGACGCCGATGTACGGAACAAAGATTATATCAGCTAATCTGAAAATGGTATAACGAAATTGAATCAGATGCTGCAAAAACCTGAAAAAAAGCCTAACAAAACCAATCAACAAACAATCCTTATACAAAAAAAAAAAAAAAAAAAAAAAAAAAAAAATTACCCAACACATAAAACATAAAAAATCATCATATATTAAAGCAATACTCATATGAAATTAGACAGCCATACCTGCGGATCTGGATGAAGGTTGGTACCCATCTAGCACTACTGCACTAGTAGTTTTCCTCACCTTTGGATTACGAAACGAAGGAGAAGACCGAACAAGCGACCACCACTGATCGAAATCTGTGATGGATCTGGGTTTTGGTGTGTGTAAATTTTCTGGGTTTTGACTTTGTTTGTGTTGTGTGTGTTGTTTTGGATTTTTTTGTGAGTGCAGTTTGTGTTTTTTTTTGTTTGTGTATGATTTGTTATGCGTGAGAGTGATAGGGATTTATTTTTGTTTTGATTGAGAGCTAGATCTGAATCCATCGAGTCGTGGTCTTATGTTAATAACAAGTTTCTAATTTTAATGCACGTAAAATGACCAAAATATCCTTTTGTTCATGTATTTGTTGCCCAAAATTCAAAAGTTGCCCAAAATACAATACATCCCTTATACATCGTATCAACAGTTGTATATATACTTTGGTCGGTGACGTGGCGTCCAGTGGTCCGTCGGATCAGTTGCCCTGGGCTAAGGGGGGAATTTTCTGTGAGCGGGATAGATACTCTTAGCACTTGGGCAATCGGGCTATTTTAGTAATTATCCCTTATATTTTTGACTTTTTCTATTTTTCTTTCATCACTTTTTTTTTTTTTTTTTTTTCATATCACTAACTTTTCACTTGCGTACCCTAAACGACGAAGCTTCACGGTTTAATTCCAAGACCTTACACTTTCCGGCATAAAGGATCCAAGGGCCGTTACAACGGAGTGTTCCAAGACTCTAGACATTCCTGAAATGAGGATCCAAGGTGGTTAGACCAAGACCTCACACATTCCTGAACTAGAGGTCCAAGGGCCGGTGCAAGAGGGTAGCCAAGACCTAAATGCCTTCCGGAAATAAGGATCCAAGGCCCGATCTCGAATCCGTAGCTTAGAGCACTTAACTTATTATTATTAAACTTATTTATTAAGAAACCTTGATGTGTACCCAATTTTCAAAACAAGAATTCTTTTAAGAAGACTAAGAACTAATCATCGGCAAAACCTAACATCTTTAATTATTCTTACAGATATATATAGTGAAACAATTTTGTGGGAGCAAAAGGCCACAAGTAACTTTGATGAGCTCTAAAGAGAACCAACTACTCCACGCTTGGCATCTAACTTCTAAATAAACTCTATCATTTCTCGTTCTTCGCAAATTTAAAATCTTAAATAATAAGATCCGCGAATGCTTAGCCTTATAATCAAGCCATGCATATATAAAGTCGATACGGGAACTTGCAAACTGTTAAAAAGAATTCGCATTTTATAGCTCCTTGTGTAAAAGACTAGCACGAGCTTATAGATTATAAATGGTTAAGGGGACAAGCTAGGGCTCAACACGCCCGGTCAAGTCAGAATTTTATTCCTACTCTCACCAGCGGAAAGTCAACAAAAACGTCAAAATTTATTATATTTTTGCAAAAAAATTTTAAATTTTTCTCTTTTTTTTTTTGATTTTTTCAATTTTGGAGGAAAAACGGGGTTGCGAGAGAAAACGGCAAAAATCAAATCAAAAGATTACCCCCCCCCCCCCAGACTAAAACGAGACATTGTCCTCAATTCCTTAAAGGTAAGGGTTCTCCTACATAAATCTAAGGCCGTTTATTAATTATGCCAAAGATAAACGTAAAATGATAAGATTAAGGATATCGGATGAGCAACGAATGATGAAACTCGAGTGGAGAGAAGGCAGAACCATGAGCACGAGAGTCTTCATCAATCGGGCTAACCTGAACACAGCACAGAAAACACGAAACACAACAAATGGAAGAGGAAACCCCTCCTCACGTCACTTTATTAGAAAATAGATGGATAAGCATGGGGTGCCTCCCACGAAGCGCTTTGTTTTGGTTAACCGAGTCACGTAGCTTGACTCGACCCCGAATTAATTGTCCTTGGGGGAGCATGTGGAAAAAGAAATCTCCATCGGACTTTCGTTCAAGATGTTTGGATAAACATTGAAGCATACGAAAGTTCCACTCCGATGAGATACCCACGGTATTTTTAGAAAGAAGAACCATAAATGGTAATACCGGGGTCAAAGATGGTATCCTCACTCCCGAAGGAGTGAAGGATGGGAGAAGCCACATCATATGTGATGAAGAGCATAAAGATTTGGATAATTATCATGAAATACTCTTCATCATCAGCAGAAGTTTTGTCAAGAATCTCGGGCGGGAGGGTCGGGATGAAATCTTCATGAGAAGGTACACCTCCCCCCAGACTAGTATCTTCCTCCAGATCAAAATAGAATTTATCATATTCCGGAGGAGATAACAAAAGAGAGAGTTCATCGGAGAACTCCTCGTGATAGAGATCATTCAATTCGAAGAGAAATGAATCATATTCGGGAGGAGAGATATGAGCATGAGAAGTGGTACTGCCACTACTTGTCTCCTCCGAATGATCAATATCAAAGTAGAAGGCTTCAAAAGCCGGGATAGAGAAATCAGAATGAGAAGTGGGATTGCCACTACTCTCATCATCAAATATGAAACTCTCATATTCGGGAAAAGCATCCTTGAGCTCGAGCTCCAAAGGATCTAACGGCTTTTCCTTAACATCTTCCGGGGGAAAGGAAAATGGTTCATCAACTTTCATTTTTAATAACGAGACATCTTCCCCCGGATCACCATCGGGCTCAACAATTTCCGGAGAAATTGGAGCATCATCAAAGAACACCTCGATCTCTTCCCTCGAGATAGCACTTCCCTCAATCGGAGGAGAAGGATGGGAAGACTCGAAAATGTTTGGTTCAGAATTCGGAGTGAGAGGTATAGAATTAATAGTCTTAATTCGATAAACCATTTCCGGAGATGGGACAAGTGGTGTGCTCTTAGAGCTAGCAATTTCCACCACTTCCGTTGTGGTCTCCGAATCTGATTCATCATCATCAAGAATACTTTTTACATCCGCGGAACAACTCGCAAACCATTTGCTTGAACCGGGTGTAATTTTCATAGCCTTAAGCTCAGCACGTTTTTCTGACATACTCTTAACCGCAAATCTTGAGAGAATCGAATCACTTCTTTTGGAAGCAATTACTGGATCAGATTTTTGATTAACCACAGCAACGTTGCTTTTGGTGGTTAGCGGTTTAGAGTTCTGATTGATTTGAAACGTGACTTTTTCATCATCAACTCTTAGAGTTATTTCTTCTCCGTACACGTCAATCAAAGCCCGCCTGGTCCTCAAAAATGATCTTCCGAGAATTAGAGGAACCCGGGGGTCAGCATCAAAATCAACCACCACAAAATCGGCGGGAAAATGGAATTTCCCAACCTTGACAAAGACATCCTCGGCTATTCCAAGTGGACGGGTTATGGTCCGGTCCGCAAGCTTGAGGGTCATGCAAGTGGGGGTATAATCGGGCAGAGAAAGTTTTTTCCAAACGGAGAGCGGCATTAGGTTGATGCTTGCACCAAGATCGGCCAAGGCGTAGCATTCAACCATCCCCGGAAATTCACATGGAATGAGGAATTTTCCGGGATCTCCAAGCTTCTCCGGAAGCTTTTTTAGGAGAACCGCTGAGCAGTGTTCATTTAACGGAGTTTTTGCTAATTCAATTAATTTTTCCTTGTTGCTCAATAAACTCTTGATAGTGGAAACAAACTTAGGCATCAGAAGTAAAGCATCCGCGAAGCTTATATCGAAATGCAATTCTTGAAAGATTTGGAAGAATTTTTCCATTTGATTTGAAGCTTTTTCGCGGAGCTTTTGATCATTCAATCTCGATGGATAAGGAAGTGTTGTTTTTATGGGAGCTTTTTCGGGCTCAAGCACATCCTTAAGTTTAGAAGGTTGGACAACCGGAGGTTGGACGTCTTCGGTCCTTCCGTTGTTAGTAGGAAGTTCCGTGTCCTTTGTCACCTCGGTCTCACGGGCGACTACCTTGGGAGGAAGAGAAGAAGCGGTAGTCGGAGCCGTAGGTCCATCATATGAAACACCACTTCTGGTGGTGATTGCTTTTATATCACCCCTCGGGTTAGCAATTGTGTTGCTAGGAAGAGAAGATGTTCCCGAGGTTGAGGGTTGATTCATTTGTAGAAATCCATTCATCATTTGCTTAAGCTCGTTTGTTTGTCGAGATATCGTCGTATCAATCTCCTTCCGTAAGTCAGCTCTCATATTGTTGATTTGACCTTGCATAGTTCGTATGCTAGCATCGGTTGCTTTCACATAACTCACAAAGTCAGGAGAAGGTGCAACTTGGGGAGGAGGAGGTTGATAGACTTGTTGCGGTGGAGCTTGATAATTGTTTCCCCGATTTTGGTTGTAATTTTGATAACCTTGATTGGTTTGAGGAAAACGGTTTTGGTTGTTTTGAACAGGTGGAAAACCGGGTGGTCCCATTAGGTTACTAGCATTTTGAGGACGAAATCCTTCATTTTGATTGTAGTTTGCAGCTGCTACGATAGCATTGTAAACTTGGCTATCGGTAGCTGCACAATTATAGTAAGGATGGGGACCACCACATATAACACAAGTTTCTGTAACTGCTTTGACGGGCTCCGGTTTCTGATTCTGGAGCTTAAACTCTTTCATCATCATCCGGATAGCATCGGCAAGCTCGGCCATCTCCGATGGATGGGCCGATGAAGAAGAAGGGGTGGAAGAATTCACTTTCGAAACAACCGGTTTGTTTCGTGAAGTGGGAACTTTGGATTTGTTTTCGATAATCGTTAAGATATCTTTCGGCATTCGACTCAAAATATTGCCACCGGCGGCTGCGTTGAGTGAATCCTGATCTGATTGAGTTAAGGCATTGTAGAACGTATCGATTTGATGTAATTCCGAGAAACCGTGATGTGGGCATTTCCGTAGGAGATCCTTGAATCGTTCCCATGCCTCACCAAAGTTTTCATCAAATCGTTGCTTGAAATTTGTGATTTCATTCCTGGCATTAGTCATTTTGGATGGAGGAAAGAAATAATTCACGAATTTCTTGACGAGATCTTCCCAAGTATGGATCGATTGAGGGGGTTCTTTTTCAAGCCAAATCCGGGCTGCCCCCCCAAGGGAAAATGGGAATAACCTTAATTTGATAGAGTCATGAGGGACATCCTTATGATGGTGTATGGATGTCAATTGGTTAAACCATCGGATGTGTGCGTGGGGATCCTCCCTCTCAAAACCATGAAATTGATTTCCCGTGACAAGTTGTATTAAACCGGTTTCGAGTTTAAAGTTTGTGTTTTGAATCGGGGGTATAACAATAGCATCTCCGTATCCCACGGTGGGACATTGGAGTAACTCTTGCATGGTACGTTGATCCTCGGCCATTTCGGTAATGGGAGGATCGGGATTAGTACGAATCTCGGGTTCGACTAATGAGGCAGCACGTCTACGATTACGTCTTCGCGGAATTGCGACGAGTTCAAGTAAGGGACTCGATGACGAAGAAGAACGTGTGCGCATGCACCAAGAACATTAGGTTAAGAAGAATATTTTTGGGTTTTTTTTGGATTTTTTCAATTTTTTTTTGGATTTTGGATAAAAAATATTTACAAGATATTTACGAAACTTCACGAGGAAGGTTCTTCAAGTCACTAATCGTCAAACCGTGACGATATTGTCGCAACACACCTCCCCGGCAGCGGCGCCAAAAATTGATTTAAACACAATTTATATCCCAAAAAGGAGAATTGCAAAGGAAATATGCAAAACCCTAGGTTCGTTGTCCCGACGAAGATCGAATGGAATTTGTGTTCCCGGAACGTGATTCGTGTAGTAAATGAGAAAAAGAGTGATTGATTTTGGTTTTTGGATTACACTACTAATATTAAAATAACAAACAAGATAATATAATTAAACTAAGCTAATGGAATAATTAAACTAAGCATTTAACCTAAAAACGAAAATTGAATTTAAAAACGGAACGCGACGTAATTTAAAAACGCGAATAAAAGTGAAATGCTAAATTCTAAGCCCTAAAATTTCGAAAATAATTTTCCTATATTAAAACTGATAAAAGAAAATTTTTGAAAAAAGAAAAATATATATATATATATTTTTTTTTGACTTTTAAATAATTTTTTATAATTTAAAAACTATTTAAACTATTTTAAATCTCTAAAAATACTAAAACTAATTTTAAAAATCTGAAAATTTTACTGAAGTAACTTTAAGTTAATAAAAAGCTAAGAAAAATAAAAGTTTTGAAAAAGACTAAGCCAATAAGCTGGCATAAGCCAAAACAACTTAAAATAGGCTAAAATGAAATTAAGACTAAGTTAACTAATTAATTGTGCACTACTTAACATAAACATAGCATTAGTGTTAGGATCTCTGGGAAATAAGAGTTCATTGTTGCTGCCGATAGTGTAAAGTTGGTTCCTGCCGATAGCTTGGTTCCTGCTGAAAGCTCATTGCTGCCGACAGTGTTATCTTGTTTCTGCCGATAGTATTATTCCTGCGGATAGTGTTAGTTGTTATCCGCATATTTAGAATGTTTGTTAAGATTTATTTTTAGAAGAGATTGTTGTTAATCTCTTTACACGTTTTCTTGTAGAACGGGTTAGGGTTAGGTGATCTTGTTAGTATAAAAGATAAACCCGTCTATGAGTTTATACGGGCCTTGAACATCTTTCAATATTCAATAAACGATTCTTAGTTCAATAGTTTGATCCATAGAGGATCATTGTTCTTTTAGAGTTTTCTTCTTTATAATACTTGCTGTTTAGTTTCCGCATAAACACTTGTATTGCAGAGGTTCTTGTTTATACCAAGCTCAATCAAGCTCGAAGTACTCGATCCTACAAGTGGTATCAGAGCCTGGTAAGGATCTCTGATAAAGAAGAAAAAGGTCGATCTCATATCTCTAAACCCTCTCTCAATGGCAGACGATAACCCTGAAACCAATGTCATTAACCCGGAAGATCAACAACCCAAACCAGAAACCACTCAAGTCCAAACACAAGTCCTCACCACCATGTCCACCAACAATGCTAAATTCCCATATCTGAAGAAAGATGAGTATGAAGTCTGGGCTATAAGAATGGAGTATTGGATCACAAACACTGATTACAATCTGTGGAATGTGATTCTTAAGGGAAATAGCAAGAAGAATATTGGAAGGGATGATGATGGCAATATTTATATAGAGCCACCTGTTACAGCAGAGGAACACATTGCTGTTCAAAGGGAAACAAAGGCAAGAACTCTTCTACTTCAAGCTATTCCAGAGGATCATATGAGTGATTTTCATCACTTGGATGATGCTAGAAAGATCTGGCATGCTGTAAAGACCAGATTTGGAGGGAATGATGAATCCAGAAAGATGCGAAAGTCTATGCTCAAGCAAGAGTTTCAAGAATTCAAGATTTCTGAGGCTGAGGGAATTCACAAAGGCTATGACAGATTCCACAAGATCTTGAGCCAACTTAACCAGTTGAAAGCTAGGCCGGACGATGAAGATTGTAATACCAAGTTTCTGAGGGCCTTGCCACCATCCTGGTCACAGGTTTCAATAACCCTCAAGGCCAAAGGAGGACTGGATTTCATGAGCTTTGATGATCTGTACAACAAACTGAAAACCCTTGAACTTGATATCAAAGGGTATTCCACCTATTCACCTTATACCTCTACCCATACTGCTTTTGTTAGTAACTCTAGTCCTAACAAAGCATTATATGGAAACAGTCCAACACCATCAACATCCTCAATCTCCTACTCATCTCCTACACCAAAAACTCAGTCCAGATCTGATAATCTTGTAGTGGATATGCTTCACTCGTTTGTTGCTGAAAGTACACCACAGCAGAAGATTGTGTATGATGATTTTAAACAGGTTGATGAATTGGATCTGGAAGAGATGGACTTAAGATGGCAGGTGGCCATGATATCGTTGAAGTTGGATAGGTTTGAAAAGAAGGCAGGAAGAAGGGTCAATTTTGATGGACAAGAACCTGCTAGGTTTGACAGAAGGAAGGTGAGGTGCTATAAATGTTCTCAAACAGGACATTTTGCCAGGGAATGCCCAGACAAGAAGGTGGATGATAAAGCACGGTATTCTGCTTTCAGAATTCAAGAGTTGGAGTCAGACGACCCCAAGGCTTTGGTATCTGTGGATTCGCTGGTGGACTGGGAGCATCATGAGAAGGCTGCTGGGAGTGGATCAGATAAAGTCTTTGGGATGGTAGCTGGATATGGTGAAAAGAAACAAGTGGCTGGTCAGTTTGGAATGATGGGTCATCCATCTCAGGTACAAAACTGTCCATTTGGTTGTAAATCTATATATGCTAAATTAAAACAGGAATTTGATGATATTGAAAGTGAAAATAAGGATAACCTTATTCAACTTAAGGCTCATAAAAAGGCTGTTAAGACATTAGAACAACAAAAGGTCTGGTATCAACAACAACTGTCTGCATATGAAGTAAAAGTAAAGGTTTTGGAAAGAGATTTAAAAAATGCCACTAATGAGTTTAAACATTCTGAAAGAGAAAAAGCTAAGGTAGAATTGGAAAATCAGGATCTTCAGTCTAAGCTTGATAACTCATTGGCTAGATTTGATAAGTGGAAAGACTCATCCAAAAATCTTAACATGCTTATTGATAGTTCTATGTCTACTAAAACTAAAAAAGGTTTAGGATTCAGTAACCTAATAGGGACAAATCAATATTATGACCCTAATGAGTATAGTGTTTTTAATCCTGAACCTGTAGATTATAGAAAACCTGTTAAGTATGTAAAGGAGGGAGGAATGAATGATGTTCCTCCACCCATAACTGGAACATTTAAACCTGCTGATCCTTTTGTTGACTTTGATGATTCACAAATGTGCTATGGCAAAAAGGCAAATGAATTGCCTAATCTTGATTGTGACTCTAATGAATTTGTCTCTTGTTCTTACAGTGACAAATCTTCAGAAATCAAGACTGATGACTATGCCACATGTGGATCAAGTGACAAGTCTGCATCAATAAAGTCAGAAGACCTCTCCTCAGAAGCAGCTACTGATGAATCTCAATCAAAGAAAGCTGCATTTGAAGATGTTTCTTTTGATAATTTTAAGAACAATAATGTTTCTAGTTGTGGTTTTGTTTCAAACAATTTTGGTTGTGGTTTTGTTTCTGTTAAGGATAATTTCGCTTCATGTGTTGGATTGAATAATTTTGTTTGCAATGAGAATGTTATTGTTAAGAAAAAGTCCCCTAGAAAGAAATCTTGCTTTGTGTGTCGTAGTTATGATCATCTTATTAAAGACTGTGACTACTATGAAAAACAGATGGGATTATATGCTTGTAAAAATAGGTCTGTATGGAAAAATGTAAATGATATTCCCCCTTATATTCCTCAAGTAGCTAGGAGAACTTCAGTTGCTTATGGCAAACCAGTTTCTGCTGGTAAGCCTGTTGCTGCTGAAAAGTTCATTCCTGCCGATAAGCCTATTCCTGCTGCTTATCCTGTTCCTGCCGACAGGAGCAATCCTGCTGGTTGGAAAAACAATAATATTAGATCTTTCAGACCTACTAGTACTTACTTTCAAAATGCTTTGAGACCTGTTTGTTTTCACACAATGCACAAGGGAGGGGGAAGTTGGAACACTGCTGTTAAGTCCTCAGCAGGTTGGTCTTGGAAAATCAATAACCAACATATGAAAATGGGATCCAAGATCAATGGTGGATCTTATCAATCTCCAGGGTTTAATTCTTATTGATCCACTAGGCAGGCTCAAGTCAGCAATGGCTTGAGTCTCTCTTGTATCTAATGTTGTATATGTATTCTTTATCTCAGGATTTTCCTTTTAGAAGCAAAGATGTTGGAATTGTTGACAGTGGATGTTCCAGGAGTATGACAGGGAATTTGGAAAGGTTACATGATTTTATTCCTTTGAATGGAGGTACTGTGACATTTGGAGGAGGAGATGGAATGATCTCAGGGAAAGGAACTATCAAGACTGCCAAGCTAGACTTTGAAGATGTGCTGTATGTGAAGGAACTCCAAGACTTCAATTTGTTCTCTGTCTCTCAAATTTGTGACAAGAAGAACAGTGTTCTATTCACTGAGAATGAGTGCTTTGTGTTGTCCAAAGACTTCAAGTTGCCTGATGAAAGTCAGGTTGAACTTAAAGTTCCTAGGACTTACAATCTTTATAGCTTCAATCTTAGTGATGTTCAGCCTGAGGGGTCACTTGCTTGTCTGGTTGCAAAAGCTTCTGTGGATGAATCCAATAAATGGCACAGAAGAATGGCACATGTAAATTTCAAGACCATTAACAAGCTGGCTAAGAATGGTCTGGTGAAAGGGCTTCCTTTGAAGATCTTCTCTAATGAGCACAATTGTGTTGCCTGCAACAAAGGAAAGCAGCACAAAGCTTCATACAAGGCCATAACTGCTGTGAGCACCATCTCTGAGCCTTTGCAGCTTCTTCATATGGATCTTTTTGGTCCTACTTCTATCAGAAGTATTGACCATAAGAATTATTTCCTGGTGGTTACAGATGATTTTAGCAGGTTTTCTTGGACTTTCTTTTTGAGTACTAAAGATGAAACTTATCCAGTACTTAGGGATTTTATTGCTTTAATAGAAAATCAGCTAAATAAAAAGGTTAAGTCTATAAGGTGTGATAATGGCACAGAGTTTAAGAATTTTAATCTTATTGAACTCTGTAGGTCTAAGGGTATAAAAAGGGACTATAGTAATGCTAGAACTCCATAACAAAATGGGGTTGCAGAAAGGAAAAATAGGACCTTGATAGAAGCAGCTAGGACTATGTTAGCTGAATCTAAGATGCCCACTATGTTTTGGACTGAAGCAGTTTGCACTGCTTGTTATGTGTTGAATAGGGTATCTATTACTAGTCCTCATAATAAAACACCTTATGAACTTTTGTCTGGGAAGGTTCCAAACATTAGTTATCTTAAGCCTTTTGGATGTCAGGTCACTATTTTAAACACTAGTGATTATCTAGGCAAGTTTGATGGAAAGGCTGATGAAGGGTTTATTGTTGGATATTCTGCTCATGGTAAAGCCTATAGGGTTTATAATCTGTCCTCTAAGAGAATAGAAGAGACTCTCAACTTAAGATATCTTGAAGATAAACCTAATTTGCAGGGTGCTGGTCCAGAGTGGTACTTTGATCTGGATTATCTATCTGACACCTTAGGGTATACTAGATTCAAATCAAATCTGTCTGGTAGTACAAATGTTTCTCAAACTAACAATGCAGGTACCTCAGATGATGATTCTGATGCAGAGAGTGATGAACGACCTATAGTTGTTCCTTCTTTTCCCTCTAACAACATTTCAGGTTCAAAGGTCAAAGATTCTTCTGATATGGCTGGAAGTGATTCTAGTTTTGCAGAAGATCTTGCTAGGCTTCAAAGACAAGAGTTTAATGCCAAAAGAGCTGCTGAGATGTTTGGTTCTGGATTTTCTAAAGAGACAGAGGAGATCCTGAGAAAGGCTGAAGCTGAAGTTCGAAGGGAACTCAATACATCTAGTAGTATTCCTGTTCCTGCTGATGCTGTTCCTGCTGATAGTGGATCGGTTCCTGCCGATCCTTCTAATGTTTCTGCTGATGTTCCTGTGTCTTCTCCATCTGTTGACAAGTTGGGAATTGATAACTCCCCTGAAAGATTTCCAATTCCTTCTGATCTTGGAAATTCGGTCTCTTCAAGAGATAAGCTTAATGATCCTCATCATCAGTCCAGATCTGGCATTTTCACTTCTTCCTCATATGATGATGACTTCAACCCTTCAATTACTAATCAGGCATCCTCCATTGATGTTAATCCCATTGCTACCAAGAGGATCAATACAGTTCATCCTCAGTCTTTGATTCTTGGAGATCTTAATTCCCCTGTTCAAACAAGGAGTAAATTGCATCCATCTAAATTTGGAGAATCTGCTTTTCTCAGTTATATACAGGATCAATTGAGGAGCAATCATACTGATTACTTACATTGTCTGTATGCTTGTTTCTTATCTCAAGTTGAACCAACTAGCATAGCTCAGGCACTTGCTAATGATGATTGGGTTGAGGCTATGCAAGAAGAGATGCAGCAGTTCCAGAATCAGAAAGTATGGATGTTGGTACCTTTGCCTGCTGGCAAACATGCTATTGGAACTAAATGGATTCTAAAGAATAAAAGAGATGCAAGGGGAATTGTGGTTCGAAATAAAGCTAGACTGGTTGCTCAAGGTCATAGACAAGAGGAGGGGATTGATTATGATGAGGTGTTTGCACCTGTGGCAAGAGTTGAAGCCATTCGGTTGTTTTTGGCTTTTGCTTCATTTATGGGATTTGTAGTTTATCAGATGGATGTGAAGAGTGCATTTTTGTATGGAAGGATTGAGGAAGAGGTTTATGTTACTCAACCACAGGGATTTGTAGATCCTCAGAATCCTAATTTGGTCTACAAAGTGGTTAAAGCACTTTATGGTCTTCATCAAGCACCAAGGGCTTGGTATGCACGATTATCAGCCTTCTTGCTAAAACATGGGTACAGAAGAGGGGCTATTGATAAAACTCTTTTTATCAGAAAGGACTTCAAAGATATCATTCTGGTACAAGTATATGTAGATGATATCATCTTTGGCTCCACTAATGAAGCTTGGTGCAGGGAGTTTGAAGAATTGATGAAGAGTGAATTTGAAATAAGTGCTATGGGTGAAATGACTTTCTTCTTGGGTCTTCAGGTTAAGCAGACATCAGATGGGATCTTTATTTCTCAGGAGAAGTATGTTTATGACATGCTTAAAAAATTTGATATGGAGAATGGGAAGATTGCTGTAACTCCATTTGAACCTCCAAAGCCTAAGTCCAATAATGAACCTGATGCTGCTGTTAATGTTCATTTATATCGATCCATGATTGGCTCCCTCATGTATTTAACAGCTTCACGACCTGATATCATGTTTGCTGTTGGTGCATGTGCTAGACATCAGGTTACACCATTGACTTCTAACCTTAATGCAGTCAAGAGAATCTTTAAGTATTTGAAAGGACAGCCAAAATTGGGACTTTGGTATCCCAAAGACTCTCCTTTTGTGTTAGAAGCCTATAGTGACAGTGATTATGCTGGGGCTAACTTTGATAGGAAGTCTACAACTGGAGGTTGTCAGTTTCTGGGTAGAAGGTTAGTTTCTTGGCAGTGCAAGAAGCAGACTATAGTGGCTACATCTTCTACTGAGGCAGAATATGTTGCTGCTGCTAGTTGCTGTGGACAGGTTCTTTGGATGCAAAATCAGCTGTTGGATTATGGATTCAACTTCATGAACACTAAGATCTTTATTGATAATCAAAGTACTATGTGTATTGTTAAGAATCCTGTTTATCATCAAAGGACAAAGCATATTGAAATTCGACACCATTTCATAAGAGATGCTTATGAGAAGCATCTTATTCAGGTGGAAAAGATTCACACGGATGATAATGTGGCTGATTTGCTTACTAAGGCTTTTGATGGACCAAGGTTTAAGCATTTGGTGGTTCATATTGGGATGGTCAATCCCTAGCTACAGGGCTTAAGGGGAGGATTGCAGCTTAAGGGGAGGATTGCAGATTAAGGGGAGGAATGAAGTTTAAGGGGAGGATTATTCTTGTTGTTGTTGTATAGTTTTCATTTCTTTCTTTCTATTTTCTTTTCTTATTTTCTTTTTATTTTGGTGTGATTCTTAGTTCAAAAAAAAAAAAAAAAAAAAAAAAAAAAAAAAAAAAAAAAAAATTCGCACTTGTATACTAACTTTTGTGCAGGTACAGTGTTGGTGTTTACACCTACACAATAAATGGTGCTCAACTCACCATGTCTTGCAGACAAGAAAGAGTTGACTCACCATGAGGGTACGGCTCTGGTGTGATTATCAAATCCGTTGATAGCTATAATAGCTTGCTCAAAGCTATAGGGTACTTCAACTCACCCATGATTCATTTCTGAGAGTTGAAAATGGTTCTCAATTCACCATGGATGTAACCCTTATGGGATCCAAAGGATTGGCTAGTCCACAAAAGTATGGTTTGTGGTAAAGACATTTGGTATCCATATTTGGTATTCAATTCACCAAGGTTCAGTTGAAACCAAAGAATTGGCTAGTCCTGAGCAAACGGCTACAGGTAAAGACAAGTCAAATCCGTTTATAGTTGCTGATTTGCTAATAAATCAGATGGTTATCAATGTACCATGGTCTAACACACCTAAACATTGGCTACTCCAGTAGTGATGGCTATTGGTAAAGAGACATCAAATCCATTAATTTTCAATGATTCACCTCTCACAGGAGTTAACACACCTGGATGTGATGAGAATAGTATGAAACTTAAAGAGATTTGATGTACATTTTGTCATTAGTAGCAGCCAAGTTCAAGTGATGTTATGGTGACCAGTAAATCTATTTTGAAGAAGATTTCATGTTCCTGCTGCTCTATTGAAGTTGCTGCTGGATGCTATAGAAGTTGGAATCTTGAAGTTATTGCAGTTGCTGCTGGTTACTTCTTATTGTTGCTGCTAAGTCGCAGTCCTCAAGCCTGAGTTTATGAAAGCTCTATCACATTGGAATCTTGCAGGTTAACCTAGTCAACCTCAAGATTAGGGGAGGATTGTTAGGATCTCTGGGAAATAAGAGTTCATTGTTGCTGCCGATAGTGTAAAGTTGGTTCCTGCCGATAGCTTGGTTCCTGCTGAAAGCTCATTGCTGCCGACAGTGTTATCTTGTTTCTGCCGATAGTATTATTCCTGCGGATAGTGTTAGTTGTTATCCGCATATTTAGAATGTTTGTTAAGATTTATTTTTAGAAGAGATTGTTGTTAATCTCTTTACACGTTTTCTTGTAGAACGGGTTAGGGTTAGGTGATCTTGTTAGTATAAAAGATAAACCCGTCTATGAGTTTATACGGGCCTTGAACATCTTTCAATATTCAATAAACGATTCTTAGTTCAATAGTTTGATCCATAGAGGATCATTGTTCTTTTAGAGTTTTCTTCTTTATAATACTTGCTGTTTAGTTTCCGCATAAACACTTGTATTGCAGAGGTTCTTGTTTATACCAAGCTCAATCAAGCTCGAAGTACTCGATCCTACAATTAGCATACTGGTAAGTGTTGGTGTTGTGAGAGTTGAATGACCCAGGTTCGAATCCCATGGTGCTCATTTTTATTCATTTTATTTTTTTAGTTTTTCTTACTTTAAAATTCAACAAGCAACAATTAATAAAAACAACAAAATGGCTAACAAGCATTATATAAGCTAAAATTTAAGCAACTATATAATTATACTAAGGCCTAAGAAGCAAATTTTTAGAAAATTTGGAACAAAATTTAAAGAAAACCATTACCTGTCACCTAAACTATCTGTAAACTTAAAACTTAAAACTTAAAACCATTAACTCTTAAGTAAATTTTTGAACTTAAAACTTAAAAGAAAACCATTAACTGTCACCTAAAATTACCAAATTTGTAGATCAAATAAGCTAGGCTTATTAGTAGCTAAAAAAAAAATAGTCCACTACCTAAACTTGCACTGTGCTATTCAAAACATGGTAAACTCTTCAATACAGCTCAAGTGCTCTATCAAACAACTAATTTAGCTAATTTTGACTGAATCAAAAGTGACATAAAAGCAGATGAACAGTAGTGCCTCAGTTTTGATCCATTTCCACTCATGATCCAAACACCCTATATTATGAATGATATTGAATTCTTAAGCTAGGAAGAGCAACAAATATGCTAAGAACTAAAGCCACAGATTAATAAACACAAACTAAAACAAAGGAGCAGATAAAAAAATATATATATATATAATAAGCAATAAGCAGTTAAATAAGCTGTTGACTAAGTTGACCAAAATTAAAACAAGAAAACTAAATCTGCATTAACTTGAATTGAAGTTACATCACTGGAAATAAAAAGGACAATAAAAGAAGAAATAAAAAATACCTAACTTAAAGCTAAAATAAACCTCTCGAATAAACTGCTACTACACCTATATTTATACTAAAAAAAAATAAACACAAAACCCTAGTCGAGTGTGTTTCTTGTGTGAGTGTGTTCCCTTGTGCTTCGTGTGTTTCTCTTGTCGACCCTTGGATTAAACTTGGTCCTCACATCTTTAACTCTCGGCCATTGATCTTCTTTGGTGCCTCGGATTGATGAGGTGGAGGGGAGGGGACCAAACACAATCCCTACGTGGGGTTTGGCTGGTAGTGGAGGTGAAAAGGACGGTTGGGTAATTAGGGATTAGGGTTGGATTAAGAGGAGAGGGATTAAGGGAGAAGATGAATAGTGGTTAAGTGAAGTTAGGGATTTTGACTCAAAAGAAGGGGATTTTGACCGAATGTATTGAGGATTTGACTATCTTTATTGACTGCGTATTAGTTATAAAAGATAGGTGGGTCGGGTTTGTTGGTCTGGGCCGGGTTGGACGGGTATTTTTTGTGGGCTGGGCTTTACATTAATTGGGTTAAGGGTTATAAAGGGTTGGGGGTATTTTGGGTTTGTTAAATATTGGATCCGGTTTAGCATAGTTTAGAGTTTTGTTGGATTTAATGGGATTAATCAAAAGGACCAAAGTGTAAATCATGTAAACTTCAAGGACCAAACATGCCATTTCTTCAAAGTTAATCCAAGGGTCGATTTTGGAATTTTTGAGCTCGAATAAAAATCCAAATGAAAATCGTCTTTCCCGGCATCGGCTTTCGGCTCTTTTCCATTCCAAGCTCGGTTTTGTCCGTATTTGCTTGAATTTGTCCCTTTTTCTCGATATCCGTACCTGCACATAAACAAACACAAAATCACAAAAATCTTTGGCATTTTGGTCAGTTTTTGGTCGTTTTTGGTCTTAATTTGGTCAAGAAAAGGTATGTGTTTAAGCACATACCATAAGGCTTTCGGGCCGTTGAACTAAGTCTAAGAACAACTGATTTGATTTGGATGACTGTAATAATCTTGTAACTTGAACAATTCGTATGCTTTATTTTTCTTATCTTTACATTCGACTGTATGATCGTTCTACTAGTTTATGGGATGTACCGTGTTTCCACTTATGCGTGTATATCATATTTTTCATACTCCGAAATGACTTACCCCTTGAGTTGACAAAACCGCTTGGCTTTTACGCTCTACGGTAATTTGTGAACATATGGCTTATTCGCCGTTTAGTTTTACGTTCTGGCTTCACGGCCCTTTTACCTTGGTTTGTGCGACCATGCCTTTTTCGGATTGTCCGGATGTACCTGCCTACCGGATCAGGTACGTTTGCCGTAGCCAACGATGATTATTTTCCACCTTCCCCCTCTTTTTTTTTATTTACATTACATTCGTGTGACCGCTTCCGAATGGCCATGGGCCGTTTTGCTGGCTTTGGTCTGAAACCAAGATCCATACGTGTCTATCATCCCTTTGTTTTCCGGTCAGATAAATCATAACATCCCTGCCGTAATTATTATTGCTCATGACGGGCCATTATATATTATTTTCATTCGGATCACAAACATACATCAAACACTTGTTTTTTATTGCCGTCACTACTTGCGTAGTTCCGGAAGTACAAGTTAATGTTTGGTTTATGTTTTGATTGCAAACATACAATAACACTTGTTTTTTTATTACTTTCACTATTTGCATAGCTCCAGAGGTACAAGCTTGCGTGCTTTTGGACGACATACGCCATTAGGCCTTTTTGGCTAACTTGTAGATTGGGAACGTATAATAACACTTTTTTTTATTACCTTCGCTATTTACATAGCTCCGGAGGTACAAGCTTATACGTTCTTGGGCGACGTACGCCATTCAGCCTTTTTGGCTTACTTAGATATGGCAACCACTTTTTGGGTATAAACCATTTTCGGGCGATATACGCCATTCGGCCTTTTTGGCTTACTTAGATATGGCAACCACTTTTTGGGTTTAAACCATCTTTGAACATTGACCACTGATCTCCGGAGGTCGCGAGCCTACCGGAGGGATCATTTTCAGCTTATGTTCAGAATGTGACAACGTACAACGATACTTGTTTTTTATTACTTTCACTATTTACATAGTTCTGGAGGTACAAGCTTGTATATTTTCGGGCGACATACGCCAATCGGCCTTTTTGGCTTATAGATATGATAAGGACACGATATGTAGAGAAAATTTCCTCCACTTGACGGTGGGATAGCTGCATTTATCATTCATATAGTTAATATCAGGTCCTTTCGGACATTACACAAAATATAAACCGAACGTTTACAAAAACACTTTCAAAAGCTGCCGGTATGCTGTATTCAAGGTGCTTCCTTTTTTTTCCTTTGTCTATGACTTGTGTGATCCAACTCGGTAGATTTCCATGACCTATAGGGTCCTTCCATGCTTTCCCTTATTTTTACTCCTGCCCTTTTTGTTCCTCTGGTACATGAGATCACCTGTCTTGGACGGTGAAGGTATTTTTGTTCCTTTCGTTAGATCATAATAATAAAAACAAACATTGATGGGGATGAAATAATCGATATATTCTAATGACATTTCGTTTTAATAGTTATTCGAACTTCTTATTTTTACCTTGGACATCCCGGATCAAACCTTTCGGTTGTGGCCCTGTACTAATCTCTTTTCATCTCTCGCCTTCCGGATTGCAGCCCTCCTCCTTCGATTCGGCTGCACGCTCCGTGACGCACTGCTGTAAGATTCTGACTTTTCAGTATACTCGGGTAATCTCCTGGATGCTTCCGCCTTGCCTTGCATTTCTCTTCCCTTTTGGGTTAATCCTCTCGTCATCTCATCGGTCCGTATTTCTTTCTCTGCATCTTTCTCTATCATTTGCCCCCTCCTACTTTATGACATTCTGGCTTAACTATCGACCGGGAGATTAACATAGCTATGCCACCTATGTTAGGGAACTTTATCATCGAATGGATAGTTGAGGTGACGGTTCTTAGCTTCTTTAGTCCGGAGCGTCCCAATATGATGTTATAGGGAGGCAGATCGGACCACGGCGAATTCTATCCTAGTTTTGTAGGACAGACCTTGACTTCCAAAACAAACCTCCAGTTCTATCTTCCCTAGTGGCCTAATGGACTCTCCCGTAAATCCTATCAAAGGCGTGTTGGTTTCTTCCAGCCGGGTCTGGACAGAGGGGCACAAACGTTCAAAGCAATGTTCTTATATGACCTCCATTGAAGCACCGGGATCTACATAAACTTCTCATACTGCACGACCTTCCACTTTTACCTCAACTATCAGAGGTTCATCCGACACATCTTCCGGGGGAATAGACGGGAAACTGATTGGAGCGTTCATCCATTCTTCCTCTGCATCTGCCATCTTCCCTTTTCTCGCGGCCGCTGGACTTCGGATCATGTTAATGATCTTTCCCTTGTTTGCGTGGTTGTTTCCTCCCTGAGGTGCCCTCCCCCTCTGCCGAATGTTTTTCAACAGATGGTCTAGCTTTCCCGTATCCAATGCCGTTTTGATGTGCTCTTTGAGTTGATAGCAATCATCGGTGAGATGTCCCTTCTCACCATGGTAGTCACAATATATGTCTATGTTTTCTGGTTGGGGCTTTCCTTTCATAGGAGGGGGCTGCGGTAGTTTTAGCTGATGTTCTGTGGCGAGGATCTCTTTGGGAGTCTTTGTCAGGGAATTCAGATCTATGGGTCTGGTATCATACCGATGGATGTCGTTACGACGATTGTCAGTTCTACCGGCGTTATCGTTCCTTGGGGGAACATAAGGAGTGTAGTAATCATTCCGGCGGGGTTTGAACTCAACCATGGGGTTGTTCCTTCGGCGATCTCCTCCGAAAGGGACTCTCTGAGGACCTCCGCTGTTATATGGGCCGGGGCGGTGCTCTTTGAGGAAATCCGCTCTCTCTCCTTTTGGCAATTCAGTACTCCGGAATGCTTCCTCCGACCGAACAAAATCGTCAAACCTTTCCAACATCTCATCAACTGTTTTGGGAATTTTATCCGAGAACTTTTTCGCCAGTTCCGGGCAGTGGTGGCCATTCATGAACGAAGAGATCTGCATTATTTCTGGGGCGTCCGGAAAGTAATTTGATTCACTAATCCATCGTTCTTTAAAGTCTGGGAGGCCCTCATTGGCCTTCCTGTGGATCTTATTGATTTCCATCAGATCATTGACGCACGCCCTTAGCATACCGAACCTATTCAGGAACTTTTTCTGGAGCTCGTCCCAACTATCTATGCTCCCGGTTGGCAACTTGTCGAACCATCCTCTGGCCTTCCCATCTAAAGTTTGTTGAAACATTCGACACCATACAGGCATCGGCCATTCTTCATGGTTACCTGCTCCAGTAAACCGATTGATGTGGTCGTTCGGATCAGTAATTCCGTTATACAACTTAAGGTTTTTCGGTATTTTGTGCTAGGGAGATGAGAATTCTATGATCCTTTTAGTAAACGGGCACTTTAATACTTCCTTGAATGGTCTGCTCAAGTCGTCCACTGCCTTTTTTCCTTTGTCGTACTTCAGTCTTTCGTTATATTCATCTTCTGCGTCTGTCGAATCATCTTCAACGCTTAACATTGTAGGGCTTATTAGTTCATGGTTGCTTCGCTGCTTGAACAACTCTTTTAGAGCCTGTTAGTGCAAATATTATGATATTTAAACTAAACGATTTCTTCGGTTTTAATAATGATAAACATGTAACCTGTAATGTGCAAGTTACTTGTAAACACAAATCATCAATGCATACTTACATCAACACCTCCCGATTCATTCATAAAGGAATTTATTTGGTATAAATTCTTTTAATCTATGGTCCAGAAAAATCACAACATATGTGAAATTTCTCTGTCAAAAATATTGCTTTCAATTCTCACCAACACTATCAAAACCCACTCGATGTAGTCTTGAACCAAAACCGCCTCCTATCAGAATAGATTCTATCTATCATCTGATTCCTTATCCTTTTTCCCTTTCACTTCCGCATGGTACTAAACATTATCAATGCTTCCGCATCCCACTCATCTTCCACACACTTCAAATGAAGAACCGCTAAGATACGTTGAGATAACCCTTCTTCATCAACATAGATAACCCCACTAGAACCTTATCACTAACCTCACAACCTTGAAGATTTTATCTTCTTAACCCTTAGGATATCTCCACGTGATCACATGCCTCATCATAATATTCTATGAATATTCACAATGATTGAGAAGAGCTACGTGACTACAAAGGTGAAGTTTATCGTATGCTATCCACCACATGTCATGACGTTACTAAGCTCATCGCTTCCGTCAACGTTTGTTTTCCTCTTTATCTTTTGCATCTTGTCCGGATGGTCATAGATTAAGGGGGAGCGAAAACACACTCATATAGTCTTTCACCAAACACTCTCAAGAACACATTAATGTGGTTCTTATTCCTTAGGAAACTTCCCTTTAGTTGCCCAGAACTAGGCTGCACAGGAAAATTCGTGACTTCCAGGTCACGGTACCATTAAATAGGCCACGGTACCGTTAAATTTAACGGTACCGTGTGGTATTTAGTGGTACCGTGCCTATATTTGATGAATTTTCACCGTTCCCTCTTTGATCCATGCATCCCTAACTCAAACCTGCAAAATTTTGCAAACTCACATACACCCTAGGATTCCCTCACTACACCATAGGACTCTATCACCAACTTTAGTTTGAATCCTGATGCGTGGTTTTGCAACCTTACAACAGGTTTTACCTCTCGAGGGATCTCAAGAGGCTTACAACCCCACCAGGCAGTGTACCTGACCGATGTAGTATAGTGTAGTGGTAAGTACGGGGGATTGATCGTTCTCCACAGGGAATAATGTTCGTTAGGTATGAAAAATTACTCTAATAGGTCTAAGGGTGAGAGAAGATTCTTTTTGTGTTTTTATAATTTTTATGAAAGCAAGTAAAATCTCGGGTTTGAAAGAGTGGGCGGAATTAGTTGCTAGTCAACTAACCCAAGTTACTACGAATGTAAATAAAATAAAATAACAGAAAATGAAAATGTTGGTGAAAACTTATGTGGAGGGAAATGTGTTTACTTTGATTTCCTTACTCCCTAACTATCTTTTACCGGTTGATTAGTGTGTATTAGTTGCGTGGATGACGGGTGTATTCCTTAATACCATTCGTGGGGTGGCATACGTACTTCCCCAACTCTACAAGTTCCTACTTCACTCCTATGTCGAGCCGGCTAGGAAGCTCCTAACATGGGATCACTAGAATTCACTTGTGCATTAAATACAACCATAAAAACCTTTAGTACGCATTGGTTCATGTTTCTTAAGACGTTCAAGCAAGTTACCGAATAGGAAGTTAGCCAGTTTTCTTAAGCCTAACATAGATGAACAATCATCCAATACAACTAACAACACACTAATAACCAATAATCAATAGCTAGGTTTCATTAGATCTAAGCAAACACAAGATAAATCTAGCCTAGCATGTTAAACAAAAGACAAGAACAAGATAGAATCAAACAACACATAGACATATTGAATGATTAATTGATAACTTATCTTCAATGTAACATGGAAGATCTCAAGGCAAAAAGCCTTGAAAGAGCTGCCAAATTCGTCCTAGGGTTTTCACACACAAAGTTCCCCAATAAGTTCCACACTAATGACAAAAAATTGCAAAACTATATATAGACTTTCAGATCTGACGGCGTCACGTTATGGAGTGTGACGCCGTCACCTCGCCGCTTTTAAGGTTCCCGGATGACCTTCTTGACGCCGTCCCTCTTTAGCTCTCCAAAATCCGTTCTGGCTTATCAGGGGTTGACGCCGTCAGAATTAGGGGTGACGCCGTCCCTCTTTAAATTAAGCCTTGACGACCTTGATCAGATTAAATCGTGACGCCGTCAGAATTCCCATGCAAATTTCTCTGGCTTATCATGAGTAAATTTCACATCCACCTTTTCTTGCCAAGCCATGACGCCGTCCAGGGATAATCCTGACGCCGTCAAAGGTAACTTTTAGCATGATTTTGAGACTTTGTCGTTTTCTTCACTTTTATGCTCCAAAAACGTCCAAAATGCCTCCTTTTCCAGATTTCTTCTCAAAAGTACCTAAAATGACAAAAGGAATGATTTAGGACAATATTTGATCAAATAAATACGATTTAGGGCTTAAATGACCCCTTAAAAGCGGTACACTTTTCGCTTCATCAAATACCCTTACACTTGAGATTTGCTTGTCCTCAAGCAAATGCGCTTTTATTCTAATCAAAATACAAGTTAGGGGTCATTTGATGCTAACATAAAAGTAATTACAACAAATATTCGTTCCACTTTAATCATAATAAGCACGGAGATTACAAACTAGCACCTCACAAGTAGTGTTTAGATACTCACATCTCTCAAGTGTCATCAAAATAAATCTCATAAATGAAAACAGATAATATCTCTCACTACCTGTCATAGCAAATAGATTACCATAGGCTTGGGAAAGGATCGAAAACCTCCTCCACTAGGCGTAAGCACCTAAGATAAACTATCAAAGAGGGCTTTTACATGGGTTATAACGTTAGGTGTAGGGAAAAGGAAAACACGGTTTTGTTGGATAAAGGATATTTTACTGGTGGCGAGTTAAAGATCTTGATTAATTACATGTACTATACAATGTTGCATAAGCCAAGACTCGACTCGATTTAAGCTAATGAAAGAAAATAACAAAAACATAAAACAAACATAAAATGAAACGGGATGGTAGTCCGTATGTTTTTCTACTTTTCTTTTTCTCTATTTTTTTTTTTTTTGTATTTTTCTTGATTTTTCGATTTTTTTTTTTTTTTTTTTTTTTTTTAGTGCATACACTTTTGCCCTACCATCCAAAATAATACATCATAGGGGCGTTGCATTCCCCTTACACTTGAACTTTTACATAACTTTACAATTAACTAATCTAATGACTCGAATTAAGATAATTAAAACACTTGGAGTACTTTTAAAATATTTAGCACATATGGGGGTAATAAATGATGTTCTTCCCCATTACTCCATTACACTAGTACTTTACCCATGAGTCTCAATCGTCCCAAAATAATATGTACAAGGATATGACTCGACTTAGCAACCATGTAATCAACTAGATAATTAACTTGGGTTTACACAAATGTTGTCACAATAATGCACTAAAAATGAGTGCATACAAGGTAGGCTAAGGCGATTTGGGTGTACATTTTAGTGGGGTGTAAACAAATTCTTCCTTTAAGTAAAATGCTTAAAGGTCGAAACGAAAAGATAGGCTCTGAGGGGTGTACTAGGGGTATCGTGTACTAAAAATGAGTACAACGCAAAGGGTGTGGGAGAATTACTTGACCAATGTAGTCAATGTAATTATAGCAAAAACACGGGTGTAAAACAATGGGTTAATCCTAATGCCTCTTATCATGTAGTAAATCTAACTACACGAATGTAGTCTCACTTGTGGCCTCGGAATGGTCCTAACGCAAGTTCTAGAATCTAAGTGCTACCGGTACACACATCATAGCATGAATGCTTTTCCTACCAATTCTAGGGGCGAACCTCACATATTTGGGGGTGGAAAATTTTTTAGTGGTACGGTTTTTGTGCTAGCCATATAACTCCTATCCGTGAGACGCTCATTAAGATCAAAGTTTCACTCCTAAATGTTGTAAAAAATTTTAAATTTGGCACTAAAATTGCCCTAACAGGTGTTTATCTCAGTTTTATTACACATCTACTATCAAACAAACAAAAATCAAGCGTAAGAGCATTCTCTAATCGTACTTTTACCCCCCCCCCCCTTACACTTAAGAGGAACATTGTCCCCAATGTTCAAATAACAAGATGTAAAAGCATAAAGTAAAAGAATGAAATCAAATACTCCCCTGATTCGCTCGGTGGATAATGAAGTAACACGGTTAGATCTTCTTCCAAAGAGAATGTAAAAGCTTCATGACTAGTGCATCGCCAAAAGCTTGATTCCACATACATTTCCTTGTCCAAAATAACCTGTTAAACCTGAGAAAACAAACACGAAAACCTGCATAACATCGGCGGGATAAACTCTATATATAAGGATATAATGCTTGTGGAATGATAATTTTGCAGATTCCTGGAGATTATAAGTTATAGATTTAATAAAAACTTTTTATGAAAACAAAACTTTCAAAAATTTTCAGAAAATTAAACCTGACGCCGTCAGATATGATCTGACAGAATTCTCATGTTACGTTTCCGGAAAAATTTTGGAAAAACCTATACCTTACTTCCTGGAAATCCTGCAAAACATCATTATGACTCGATACAAGCATTTGACTCAAACAAATACTAATATGTATGTTAATTTATTATTATTACGATTCATGTTCATTTGTGTTCTAATAAACCGATTTAGATTTCCCTTACACTTATCTTTTGCAAAATACCTTTATATGTAGTTAAGACGAAGTTAAAAACAAAATAAAGCATTTTCACAAATTAGTTTTGAACATGAATCAATAATAATAAAATTTAGACATACACACGGAAACAAATAAAAACAAACAAACAAATAAATAAACACACAAAGCAAATAAAACTTGGGTTGCCTCCCAAGAAGCGCTTTTCTTTATTAACGAGTCTTGTAGCTAGACTCAAAGTAAGGCTCATCTAGTGTCACTTATGCTCACGTATCCGAGTGTGAGCCATCTAATTGTTGCCTCATCTTTCTTGTATTCATCATTCAGCTCCAAACATCCATGATAGTATCTCTTGTTTTTCTCATGTGGATATTTGAGCCCCTTCCTCTTATCATTCTCACTTAACAAATCAAGAGGCATAAGTCTATTGCAAGATTCAATGGAGTAGTTTTTAAACCTAGGATGTGCTCGGGGCATTTGGTAAGTAAAATCTTCATCCCCATCCGAGAATGTAATTAACCCGTCCACAAGTTTTTCGTCAAGGTTGGTCAACCTTTTGAAGGGTTCTCCAAAAATGACTTGGGTTAATTTGTTATCAATGAATTCTCCTAAGTTCTCCATAACCATAAATTCCACCAAATACACAAAACTTCCAACGAATACGTGTAGTAGCTTAGTCCTAGCAACAATGTTATCTCCTTGATATTCTAGCTCATCTACCATGATTTTATTATAATTAGCGCGAGAGATAATGTTCATAGGCAAAGATGAGTTAAGATAAGCATAAAAATCATGATAACCAATCTTGCACGGAAATTGCATGTTAAAGAGGCTATCATTTTCGATCTTAGTCCTAGGGTCAACATACTTAAAGGGATCAATTTCCTCTTTTCCCCATCCCTCGTTAACTACTTCTCCATTACCGGCATCCTCATCGGAGTCTGAGTAGTAAAACGGACTAACATAGTCATTCTCATGGTCAGACTCCTCCATCTCAGAATTGTTACCAAAGTGGTGGTCGGGTGAAAGGTTGTTGTTTTCTACGATGGGGGCGGGAACGGGTAGTTGGAAATTTGCACGGCGGAAAATACGAATAACAGTGATCAAGCGACCACTATTACTCATGAGGAAGGTGGAAGGTGTCACAAACAAAAGTACAAAGAAATAAGATAGACTAAAGAAAACCTAGAAAAATAAAATAAAAATCTCACTAGAAAGGAATCTAGTGAGTAGACCTATAAAATAAAAATTCAACCTAAACAATAACTATTCCCCGGCAGCGGCGCCAAAAACTTGATGCGTGATTTTGCAACCTTACAACAGGTTTTACCTCTCGAGGGATCTCAAGAGGCTTACAACCGCACCAGGCAGTGTACCTGACCGATGTAGTATAGTGTAGTGGTAAGTACGGGGGATTGATCGTTCTCCACAGGGAATAGTGTTCGTTAGGTATGAAAAATTACTCTAATAGGTCTAAGGGTGAGAGAAGATTCTTTTTGTGTTTTTATAATTTTTATGAAAGCAAGTAAAATCTCGGGTTTGAAAGAGTGGGCGAAATTAGTTGCTAGTCAACTAACCCAAGTTACTACGAATGTAAATAAAATAAAATAACAGAAAATGAAAATGTTGGTGAAAACTTATGTGGAGGGAAATGTGTTTACTTAGATTTCCTTACTCCCTAACTATCTTTTACCGGTTGATTAGTGTGTATTAGTTGCGTGGATGACGGGTGTATTCCTTAATACCATTCGTGGGGTGGCGTACGTACTTCCCCAACTCTACAAGCTCCTACTTCACTCCTATGTCGAGCCGGCTAGGAAGCTCCTAACATGGGATCACTAGAATTCGCTTGTGCATTAAATACAACCATAAAAACCTTTAGTACGCATTGGTTCATGTTTCTTAAGACGTTCAAGCAAGTTACCGAATAGGAAGTTAGCCAGTTTTCTTAAGCCTAACATAGATGAACAATCATCCAATACAACTATGAATACACTAATAACCAATAATCAATAGCTAGGTTTCATTAGATCTAAGCAAACACAAGATAAATCTAGCCTAGCATGTTAAACAAAAGATAAGAACAAGATAGAATCAAACAACACATAGACATATTGAATGATTAATTGATAACTTATCTTCAATGTAACATGGAAGATCTCAAGGAAAAAAGCCTTGAAAGAGCTGCCAAATTCGTCCTAGGGTTTTCACACACAAAGTTCCCCAATAAGTTCCACACTAATGACAAAAAATTGCAAAACTATATATAGACTTTCAGATCTGACAGCGTCACGTTATGGAGTGTGACGCCGTCACCTCGCCGCTTTTAGGGTTCCCGGATGACCTTCTTGACGCCGTCCCTCTTTAGCTCTCCAAAATCCGTTCTGGCTTATCAGGGGTTGACGCCGTCAGAATTAGGGGTGACGCCGTCCCTCTTTAAATTAAGCCTTGACGACCTTGATCAGATTAAATCGTGACGCCGTCAGAATTCCCATGCAAATTTCTCTGGCTTATCATGAGTAAATTTCACATCCACCTTTTCTTGCCAAGCCATGACGCCGTCCAGGGATAATCCTGACGCCGTTAAAGGTAACTTTTAGCATGATTTTGAGACTTTGTCGTTTTCTTCACTTTTATGCTCCAAAAACGTCCAAAATGCCTCCTTTTCCAGATTTCTTCTCAAAAGTAACTAAAATGACAAAAGGAACGATTTAGGATAATATTTGATCAAATAAATACGATTTAGGGCTTAAATGACCCTTTAAAAGCGGTACACTTTTCGCTTCATCAAATCCCATAACTCTTGCCTATATAAGGCCTCACCATTGCAAGCTTATCTTGCATCTCATCTTCAAACCTCACATTAACATCTTTCATCATCCCACTCAAACCTTTTAACTAAACTTCACTCTTGACAGTGATATTTAGTTTCAAAACCTTCAAACCTTATATCAATCACACTCAAACCTTACAACCTTCAACTCATCGATCATCACACTCAAACCTTACAACTACTCCTCACTTTGGATAAGTGTTAGTTAGTTAAACAACCTTCAATCCTCACAATCACACGAAACCCTTCATGCACCAAATTATCTCTAACACACAACTAGGATCATCCAAACTAGAAACCTAGGACCTCGTTACCTCAACCCCGTTAGAGATACACACCAACAATCTTGTTAGGATCACATGCACCTTTTCTTTTTCCCTTTTGAAATATATCATGCATCTCATTGTCAGTGCAAACGATATATTAATCTAAACCATCCTTTCCCACCTTTCCTCAAAGGGCAAAACCAACATCTCCAACCACATCATCATCATCCTCCACTTTTAGGATTCCTACACCCTTACCTCCGCCAAGTCCACCACAACCTTTAGCTCTCACACTAACCTTATCACCATCAACCCTTTTTGAACTTGGCACTAACACATCATCCTCATCACTATCACCATCACCACAACCACAACCACTAATGGGTCATCCCATTATTTATCCCCTACAACCACATACCCCAAGTTGTCCTTGTTGTCACCACAACCAACACTCTCCCACCTTATGGAATCATTTCCATTCGCATCTAGGTGCTTATCGTTCACATTTTCATTTTTTTGGTACAACCCCTATCGAGTCTACTTTATGGCACGACTTGTCATAATAGTAATCATTTAGAGTATGTCTTATCAACAAACTATCCTTAACATCAATCATCTTAGGTAGATGATTATGTTGTTCAAAAGGTTTGTTAGAACTTGCCTTCCCAATGACAACTTGGAAGAAGTCAATTTGTGTGTCAGTCAACGAACGAATCTCGTTCTTCTTAGTGTGATTGATTAAACAATTACATCTTAGGTTTTCGGTCGAGTTGTGACACTTACGTGTTCACATAGTTTAACCCATGCATGTCTTGCTATGTGTATTCTATCCCTATAATGTTGCTCCTATACTATTATATATTATGTTGCACGAAGCTAACCCTTGATGTAGGAAAAGCCTTTGAAAGAATTTGATCCATGGATCCGCTAGTTACAAAGGTAAATAAACAAGGGGATTCAATTACCATAGGAGAGCATTGAGCTAGGGGAGCTCGGGGATATTTGAATACATAGCATGGAGTCGTCTTCACAAGTGGTGATAGAAGACTTTACTGGGATGATGCAAGCTCGTCTTTCGGGGGAGAAATGATAGTAGTGCAATAAGGGGGAGTAGGGAGTGAATTCAAGGGAGCGCTCAATGCAACTACCTTTTTGATTCGACAAAAGGGGGAGAAGGGAGTGTAAACAGGTAACTTTTACATTTTACTATGTGTTACGGTTTACATATTTGTCATCATCAAAAAGGGGGAGATTGTTAGTGCAAATATTACGATATTTAAACTAAACGATTTCTTCGGTTTTAATAATGACAAACATGTAACCTGTAATACATAACGTAAAATGTGCAAGTTACTTGTAAACACAAATCATCAATGCATACTTACATCAACACCTCCCGACGTCTCAAGTATGCTTCAACGAAGTCGTAGATTTCCATCCCGACATAAATCACTCAAGGTATGGACAAACAAATCTACTACTTGACAAATGATCAAAGGATTATATTTTTCTAAACTTCACATTTTTAATGTGACAAAACATTTTTTCAAAAATATATTTTACAAATTATTTTTGAATTAAAAAGAAATGTTTTATTTTGAAAAATAAGTTTAAAAATCCCAACAGTCAATTTTTCCCCCAAAACAGCTCCAACATTCCCAAATAAACCTTCCCCACTAAAGACAAACGAAGGAGCGTCCACGGTACCACTAAAGTACCGACGGCTCCACTAAATTTAGTGGAGCCGTGGGTCTGTAACGGCTAATTTTTCCCTTGCCTATAAATAGTGGACCATTTCACACTTCCAACTTGATTTTTCCAGTCACTTTTCTCTGGTCTAATCCCTCCTCACTTAGATGACTTTCTTTGATCATTTGGAGAGTCTTAGTTTGTTTAAGAGTGATCCAATCCTCCATTCAAGTGATCCTCTTCATTCCTCTTGATTAGCAAGAGAAGAACACAAAGTATCCAAGTAGATACAAAGTGTTGTCATCCCTCTTGATTAGCAAGAGAAGAACACAAAGTATCCAAGTAGATACAAAGTGTTGTCATCCCTCTTGATTAGCAAGAGAAGAACACAAAGTATCCAAGTAGATACAAAGTGTTATCATTCCTCTTCATTTGCAAGAGAAAAACTCAAGGTATCCAAGAAGATACAAGAGTTGTAGTTGTTAGGTCTTGTAACATTTGTTACACTCTTGATTGTATCATAGCATACATCAAGATCTTTTTTCTTTTGAGAGTTTGTGAGGGAAGATCATTGTGATCTTGTCGAGATCTTGGAGATCTCTTGAAGCCATTGGGCTTGTGTGTATTGATCAAGTGGATCAAGGGTAGATTGGGTAGATCGTGGTAGATTGGTGCTAGCTAAGATTAGCACTCGACATCTAGCTTAGTGTCGGAAATAGGATAAGCGACGTGTACGGTGTAGATCGGGTAGATCGTGGTAGATTAGTGCTAGCTAAGATTAGCACTCGACATCTAGCTTAGTGTCGGAAATAGGATAAGCGACGTGTATGGTTTTCTCCGCCTGAAGGGAGTTTGTTGATTACTAAAGTAACTCTCGAGTTGGGTACTCGAGGAGTGGAGTTGGGCGAAGAGGAGCTTCGTGACCGAACCACTATAAATCACCGTGTCCGGTTTGCGCCTTCTTACTTATCTCTTTACTTTCATTTCATTCTTTATCGCTTTATAGTTATATTTTCATGACGTTTATGTTTGTGTGGCTAGATGCTTATGTTATGTTGATTAAGTATGTGTCATGGTTTGATTATGCTTGTGTTGTAGTTTACTACATTCATATCTAGATAGGAATTTGACCATAGTTGACACTTTACATATTAAGTCACACTTGATCGGGTGTTTGATACAAAAAGTTTTTAAGTTTTAAATGGAAACGTATTCACCCCCCTCTATGGTTTCCACAGAGCCGATATGTGACCTTCTATAACGGCTCGGGTATCCGGAGGGTCTTGACCTCTTCATCCAGACCCTTCAGCTCCTCTGGGATTTTGGATAGGGGTGGTTGGGGTAGGACCAGCCATTCTGAACTTCAGATAGATCAAATAGTTAGTCCCACGGATGGCGCCAATTTGTTGAAGTAATTTTCTGCAAACACTTCAGACAAACAAATAGGGTCTCCCGGTCGAACTCGATTGAGGTTCTTCCGGAAGACGGAGGGATCAATCCCTTCGGCTTATGATGGTCTTTCGGATATCTGCACACAAAAGCACACGTTAGGCTCACCCCGGGTGTTATTCCCAGGGCCAAGCTCCGGCGTGAAAGTAATTATTTGATAATCCGAAAGGTTTGAACAGTAATTGAGAGTAAATGAGAGTCAATGCGGGTAGCTAAAAGTTGGTTGAGTAGTAAATGAGCTGGGTATTTATACTACTCAGCCTTGGTACCTGAAATGGCGGCGCCGGATTTTGTGGGAACATGTCGCAGACATAATCCCGTAAATCCTGGGGCGGCGGCGGCGGCGGTGTCTGCTGCTGCCCTCAGTCATAGAGATGATGCCACTTGTCCTGTTGCATAGTCGTTTTGACCGAAAGGATTGAGCGCCTTTTGGCTTTTACCGGATGGTCTTCGTTCCGTCCGGACGGCTGGACTCGTTAACCCGTCCGGATACATACGCCAACATTAGGCATACCAGATTTTACTTAGGGCCGAAGATTATTTAATGTAAATCCAAGAGAAATATTTCGAAGACGTTACGATTACACTATGAAAGCATGGCCCCATGATTTTCAAATGGAACCCCGTATATCCCCATTGATAGTTTATTTGTGACTAGCAGGGTACCCGCGCGTTGCGGCGGGTACCCTGAAATAATATTTTTCGGTAAATCATGTATTTTAGTTTATTATGTTCTTTTTAATAATAAATTTACGGATATCAAGAATTTCATGTGACGTATTTCAACTCCTTAACTAAGGAATTTATGTCGTCTTTTTGGGTCTTTTTTAAAGTCATTCGTATAACATGAGCCCGTTTGGCCCGTTCGTGCTTGAATATTTGTATAATGTGCTATATTATTTGTATTAGTAACATTTAATGTAGGAATTGTGTTTAAGTTGGTTGTACAATATGCTTGATAATTTGTATTTCTTATGTAAGGGGTGTTTTAATAACTAAATTAATTGTATTTATTGACCAATTAATTAATTGACTACATTAAATATTTTGACCAAATTAATAGTGCTTTGTATTTTGTACATTAAGCTTTAAGACTTGTAAGTCTTAAAATTAAGATTGATGAGAAAGATCATTAATAGTGCTTTGTGTATTGTACAATAAGCATTATAGATTGTAAGTCTTAATTTTAAGACCAAAAAGAGAGAGAGTCATTCATGTTTTATATGTAATATAGATATTTTGCGAAGCAATCGCAAAATATTGAAAGAGTGCAGTTGGCCCAACCACATTTGAGAAGATGTGCCCGTTACCTTTCTCATAAATCTTCATTAATGATAATAAAGTACACATGATTAAGTTCCTATAAACACTTGTTTGTTTTACTTCCATATTCGTCATATTTATTACATAACATTTCCCTCCGTCCCAAAATAAATGTCATCTTTGACTTTTTTGAGTCTTTTTTATTCAACTTTAACCTTAAATATTTTTATTTGTGTTTTATAATACTTGATAAAAATTATACCAATGAAAATACATTTGAAACCCAATCCATTCATATACTTCGCATCAAATATTATGTAACACAAATAAAAATATTTAAGGTCAAAGTTGAATAAAAAAGACTCGAAAAAGTCAAATGTGACATTTATTTTGGAACGAAGGTAGTAGATAACATTTAACTTTGCTAAAAACAAAAAATCAACATTTAAACAACTATTTTCATTATATTTTACAAAGGCATTCTTAAACGCTACTAAACAGTATTGACAAACACTGAAATGAAATTTACGAAGGTTAAGGGACTAGGAGTGGTAGTGATAGAATTCATCATGCCTCCCAAATTCAGCCAATAAACTTCAGCCAACTCATTTCATAAATTCTCATCCCTCTCAACCTAATTCACTGGCGCCCGATAAATTCTCATCCATCCCAATTTTTTTTTTTCTTTTTTATAATTAAACTAAAATCAATTTAATTAAAAAAATAAATATTTTATTAAAAACATAACATTTCACTACAAACTAAAAAAAAAAACTACATTGCAACATTATTTTTAAAAATAAAAAAGACTACATAACACTAAATTAAGTCATCAATCGGTTGTGGAGTCGTTCCATTTCGGGCAGTAAGATACAACGGAGACTGATTCAACACATTGATATCGTTGTTTGACCCGAGAGGACCAAAAAACGAATGCCAAATCCACAGATCCTGCGAAGCAACACATTTAATCATAATAGTTGGCACTTTATGATCACCTCGCGTATATTGGCCTCTCAAATGCCTAGGACAATTCCTCCATTCAATATGTGTACAATTTAGGCTACCAAGCATCCTCGGAATGTGATGTCTTTCTTCATGCGCCTTTTGGATCATTGCGACGTCATGGGAAGTCGGCTTACGTAAGAACTCTCGACCATATAAATGAATGATCGCATCACAAAAATATGTAAGGCACTCGCATGATGTTCTATCGGCCATGCATAAATATTCATCAAAGTTATCCGGGGGTTCACCCGTTGAGAGTTGTTTAATTACCGACGTGCATTTTTGTATCGCCGTGAAGCTTTTTTTACCCCGTGCGTCGAAGCTTTCTTGAAAATACGGGAAACTAACTTCAATGTCACCAACGATCTTCAAAAACAACCTTTGACTCATACGATACCGATGCCTAAAAAAATGCTCGCCGAACTTAGGGTCTTCGACGAAGTAGTCACGCATTAGTATTTCGTTAGCTTCTTCCCAGTGTCGCTCAATATAAGTGCGTGAATCATTAGATCTTCCCGAGTCTTCAAGGGCTTCAATCTCTTTTATCACGTCTATAAAAAAGGCACATGAACTACCCGTGGATAAATCGGGTAGCATAGGTGGGATGATGATTTCGTCGGAAGATGAAGACATTTTTTTTGGTGGAGTGTATATGAAAATGGGTGTGTTTTGATTGAATGTTTCTTGATGTATTTGAAATGGAAGTAGGTATGTATATATAAGTGAAAAAGCGGTTAAGTTTATTTTATTATTATTATTATTATTATTATTTTTTAAAGCCAAACGGCTATATTTTTTTTGGATGTATTCATTGCCCCAACGTTCGAATGCAATTTATGGCCACCGGGTTCATAAGCCTTTGGGCATAAATTTTCCCCATAAATTTTGGGTCGGCGGCAGTGTAGCCGGCGGTATGGGCATAAATTTTGCCCATAAATTTGCCCACTCCGAGTCCCCTTAATGTGAACCATCGAGGTCAATGACAAAGTTCTTGTCTTTCCCTTGATTTTCTTCTTGGTTTTAGGGCGGTAGTTGAGTCACTGAGTTGGTATAGTTACTGCAACATAACGGTACGCCTTTATTTCATATCTTTGTCATGCATTTTGCACAAGTTGGAATCTATGTAGAGTTAAATATATATCCATACGGTCCTTGAATCACAAACGATGATCATATTTTGATACGGTGGATCTAGGTGTTGGAAGGTAATGACTTCCTTGATTTACATTCATCTCAAAACCGTATATATTGATTACATGAGAAGATTCTAGAGACTATGCATGGGCTAGGCCTAATATAATATAAATGGGCCATAATACAAAACAATAACTACAACTATATAAATGTCATCTAATACGCCCCCGCAATTGTAGCGGGAGGAGGCTGAACGCTCAAACTGGATCTAAATTCTTCAAACAAAGCCGAAGGTAGTCCCTTGGTGAAGATATCGGCATACCGATATCGAGAGGGAACATGTAGAACGCGCACCTGACCAGCGGTAATCATGTCACAAACAAAATGTATGTCTATCTCAATATGTTTCGTGCGCTGATGTTGAACCAAGTTTGCAGACAGATAAATGGCACTAACGTTATCACAGTAGAAAAATGTAGCAGACGATAACGGAGAATGTAGCTCACGAAGCAGATTACGAATCCATGCAGTCTCTGCCACAACGTTAGCAACACCCCTATATTCAGCTTCGGCACTGAAGCGAGAGAGGGTATGCTGATGCTTGGATGACCAAGACAATAAATTATAACCCAGAAAGACACAGTAACCTGAGGTAGACCGTCGTGTGAAGGGGCAACTTGCCCAATCAGCATCTGTATAACCAACAAGAGAAGTAGTAGAAGAGGAGTATAAATGAAGACCAAAATCCAGAGTCCCCTAAACGTATCAGAGGATACGCTTGAGAGCAGCAAAATGAGGCTCCCGCAGATCGCGCATATAGAGACAAATCTGTTGTTCTGCATAAGATATATCCGGACGTGTAAACGTGAGATACTGAAGCCCACCTGCAAGACTACGATATATAGTTGGATCCTGAACAGGAACACCTTCTGGACCCAGTTTAGACTTTGTTTCAACGGGAGTCCGAGAAGGATTACAATTGGCCATGTGAGCACGCTCAAGAAGCTGGAGAGCATACTTGCTCCGAGATAAAAACAACCCTGTAGAATGACAAACAGCAGAGATACCAAGAAAATAATTAAGTGCCCCGAGATCAGTCATGTCAAACTCACTATGTAAGGAACCAATAATCTGCTGGAGGAGAGCAGTAGATGATGCTGTAAGAATGATGTCATCCACATATATAAGTAAATAAGCAACCTCAGACCCCTGTCGATAAACAAATAGTGAAGAATCACATCAACTGTGGTAAAATCCAACCCTGGTGACATAACCTGCAAATCGTTGAAACCAAGTACGAGGTGCTTGTTTCAGTCCATATAGTGATCTCTGCAAAAGACAAGCATGGTGAGGGTATCGAGAGTCAACAAACCCCGGGGGCTGATGCATATAGACAGTCTTAGATAAATCACCGTTAAGAAACGCATTCTTAACGTCAAGCTGATGAATAGGCCACTTGCGAGAGACAGCAAGGCTAAGAACAGTGCGAATGGTGGCCGGTTTCACAACCGGGCTAAACGTCTCATCAGAATCAACACCAATTTGCTGGCTTCTGCCATTAGCAACCAAACGAGCCTTATATCGGCTCAAAGTCCCGTCAGCGTGAAACTTATGCTTAAATAACCACATCGAGCGAACCAGATTAACATCTGGGGGCCTAGGTACAAGAACCCAAGTACCATTTTTAACTAACGCATTATACTCATCATACATAGCATTACGCCATTAAGGATGTTTTAAAGCGACAAAGGGAGATTTAGGTATAGGAGAAATGGAAGAGGTATATAAAGTGAGACGATCAACGGGTTTGACAATGCCCGATTGAGACCTAGTGACCATGGGGTGAGTACGAGTGGGTTCATTTACGGGCTGTGGTAAGTGGGCCGAGGCGGTGTTTGTTTGGTTGTTAGTAGGCGGTTTTTGGGGTGCGGATTGAGTTGCATTAAGTGGTATGGTACTATCATTAGTGGACTGCGGTGAAGTGGCATTGATGGGCGGCTGTTCGGTTTGATGAACAAGGCTCGCGGCATGTGGTGAGGTATGATGGTGAGGAGTGTTTTCGGCAGATAGAGGAGTGGGGGTTTCGTTTGGTGTTTGGGGAGGAGGTGGAGTGGTAAGACCGTGGTTAAGGAGAAGGGAAGGTGCGGGGTCTAAAAAGGTATATGTAGGTAGGGCATTAGGTGTCATGGATCGGTAGGGAAATTGGGTTTCGTCAAAGGTGACGTGTCTAGAGAGAATAATTTTGTTTGTTTCAAGATCGAGGCAACGAAAACCTCGGTGATATGCGGGAAAGCCCAAAAAGATGCACGGGATTTCTCGTGGTGCGAGTTTGTGAGGAGAGTGAAGGTGTGGGTAACAAAGGCACCCGAATATGCGTAATCGGGAGTACTCGGGTTATTTGTGAAAAAGTCTTGTGTAGGGGATTTCGTTATTTATGGCAGTTGAGGGTAGAAGGTTGAGGAGATATGTGGCCATGTGGAGGGCCTCGACCCAAAAGGTAGG
Source organism: Artemisia tridentata subsp. tridentata (assembly GCA_021014915.2). Classification (NCBI taxonomy): domain Eukaryota; kingdom Viridiplantae; phylum Streptophyta; class Magnoliopsida; order Asterales; family Asteraceae; genus Artemisia; species Artemisia tridentata. Next base: position 150,063,980 of record CP139502.1, on the reverse strand, counting down.
TGGTAGGTGTGCTTGAAAAAGGAGGGTACGGATGATGTTATTTATTGTGCGGATCATTCTTTCCGCATTGCCATTTTGTTGAGAGGGTTTTGGGCAAGAAAATCTAAGTTGTATACCATGTTTAGCAAAAAGTGTGTGGAGTCGGTTATTATTGAACTCACCACCATGATCACATTGGAAACTTTTGATTTCACATTTAAATTGATTTTTAACATAATTACGAAAATGTAAAAATTTATCAAACATGTCAGATTTAAAGCGTAGGGGATAAATCCACAAATAGTGAGAGAAATGGTCAAAAAAGAGAACATAATATTTGAAACCACTAGAACTAATAATAGGAGAATTCCATAAATCAGAATGAATAATATCAAAGCAATGTTCAACAATAGAATCTGAACTATGAAACGGAAACTTCACATGTTTGCCAAGTTGGCAAGCATGACAAACATGTGTAGACTTTTGTTTTTTACACGAAATAAAATGAAGGGAAACAAGGGAGCGTAGCACTTCATCACCGGGATGACCGAGACGTTGATGCCGCGTGGAGGAACTTGCTGAGAGAAAAGCAGTAGGGATAGTTGATGATTTGGTAACTGGATAGAGATCGCCCGAACTATCACATCAAAGGAGGATGTGGCGAGTCAAGAAATCTTTCACAGAGAAACCAAAAGCGTCAAATTCAATAGTGCAATTATTATCCCTAGTAAACTGACGAACATAAATAAGGTTTTTGATGATATTAGGGGTGACAAGTACATTATGAAGGTGAAGAGGGCGATGAATGGTGGGAATAATGCTATGGCCGGTGTTAGTAACGGGAATAGAATTACCGTCACCAACGTGAACATATGGGTATAAAACGTTTATTAAAAAGAGTAATTAAATTACTTGCATCAGAAATTAAATGAGAAGAGGCACCTGTATCCATATTCCAAGTTGGGTCCTGCACAGTCATAGCACTAGTACAAAAATGAGATTTAGTCACACATGCTGTTTTTCGAATAGCCACACAGTCGCTTTTTTGTGTGACTAAATGTACCAGAATAAAATAAACAGCCACACTTGATCCGACTTGTGTGACCATTTCGGAATTACATATGAGGTTACAGCCACACATTTGAATATTTTCGTGACTATACGTATCTGGTAAAAAAAAATTTGATTTTTTAGTCACTTATAATTTGGGACGTGTGACGGATAAAAATAAGGTTGAAACATTAGTCACACTATATATATACATATGTGACAAATATATGTCACGCAATTGAAAAGTGTGACCAAAATCCATATATGGTCACACGAAGTATTTGTGTATGTGGCTAAATCATATACTCAAGTTTGTCACACATTATTTAAACGTGACTAAATCATATAGTAAAATTTGTCACACATTATTTAAAAGTGACTAAATCATATCAAGTAATATTTTACATTTGCCGCACTCTTTATTTTCCCAAAATATGATTTCCCACTCAACTTTTCACAACCCGCTTAAATTTTTCCCCAAAAATTAAATTACCCTCCTTCCCAAATATTTCATCCACCATCCCAAATATCACCACTCTCCTCACCAACAACACAACCAACCATTGCATATTCTCACAAACCCTAAAACCCTAAACACATTCTTATTCGATCTTCGGTCGCTTGATTTTATACACAATCGAACCCTCCCATCTCGGGCAACCGGAGAACAACCCCATCCACTCAGGATGTTTGTACAGGAGTGATTTTGGGAAAAGAGCTAGTAAATGCACCTCCTAATGTACTTACCCCTGGTTAGCTACCTTTTCCCCTCACTAATGCTAATGCTATAATTCAGTGTTCATTTTCATTCTTTGTTTCAAATATATGCTATTTATGCAGAGGTTTACTGAAATATCTTCTGTATTTGGTCATGCTGCAGAGGTACCAGCGGAAGAGGCTGAAAAGATTGCTTCGGCATTCGGTGATGTTTTTGGCTCATACGCAGATTCATCGTGTGCTGCTCTCGTGGTTGTTTCCATTTCCTCATTTGGAAACACTCATGATTTCACTGCAATGATGTACCCTCTCCTCATCAGCTCACTGGTAAGCTACACTTTTTACTTCCTATACGATCAAAGTTGTGTGCTTTTAAAGTGATTAATAGCTTATTGTATCTTGGGAATCTAATCAAGCACTTTTATGGTGTTCGGGTAAGCTTAGTTTAGATTAACTACAGCTTTTTGGGTGGAAATAAGCTAATCCTTTGGATTGGGGCTTTTTGAGAATACATAAATCAAGTTGCTGGACAATCTAATATCTTATCTGTTACTTGAAAAGGCCCCCGATTGATATTCCTCTTACACTCCCCACACTGCTAAACTCTCTCTCTCTCTCTCAAGATTACATCATATCTGTTTTCTCAAGTCTTGTTCAACCTGGGTTGGCTTGTTTTTTCAGTTAACGTCTATGAAGTACATGCTTAAAAAGATAGTTGTATTCGTTTACTAAACATGTCAGTGTATCTTATTATATCTTATGTCAATCAAATAGTTTCTAATTAGGTCTCTGTTGTCGCAGGTCTTCAGAAGACGCGAATGTGTTTCTTGTAAATAATTTTCAAGATCCACTTCAGGTGCAGGTCCTTGTTGTTGGAACGTTTGTCTGTTGAGAGGATTTATATGTACTGGTTCTGGTTGGCTTGCTGCAGTTACTATGGTTGGCTTGCTGCAGTTCTACAGAAGCCACATACAGAGCAACTGAGATCATAACTAGTGCCGCTGCAAAAATGACCAAATGCCACAGAGTAAGGTGTTGTGTCTGTTAGGTAACCAGAGAATTTTCATCCTTAGCGCAAAATTGTTAGATAGTTAACTATTACAGTTAAGTCTCATTGTTTCTGTTAACTATATGTAAGTCCAATTGAGCTCACATTTTACAAAATGTAATGTGCCTAGATTGCTAACATTGTAAGGTTTAGCTATAAAATGTAATGTGCCTAGATTGCTAACATCTGTTAGGGTTTCATTTCTGAACTGTTTGCTAGATTTTGCTGGTATGGAGAGGCTCACTTATGTTTTATATGCTCATATAGTCATATTCTGTGAACTCATGATGCATATAATTAGGACACTTGGAGCAAATTGGAAGCGAACTTGGTCAGAATATATCAAATAAAGAAAATTCATCCTTCCAAAATGGATATTCTCATAATGTAGAAGAAAATTCATTAGATCCCCTCCCTGGAAGTTTTACTCATTGATGACATCAAATAAGTACATATTATTAGCATCATTATCCCGTTTATATTGCTCATTTTATACTATTATGTGTGAGATTTGGTACTTAATCATTTACTTTTGTAAATCTCAGTAATATCGGAGCAATTGGAGAAAGTTATGGAAAAAAGATGTGTTTTGGAGCAAAAACGAAGATATTGAAGAATGCCTACTGATCAGACACTCAATACGGCGTATCAACGCTAATTAGATACGCCGTATCCATATACTTAGAAGAGTTCAAGACCTTGCCTGACTTTGATGCATACGGCGTATCCATCTTTGGGAATACGCCGTATATGAAACTTGGTCGATTTGAAGAATACGGCGTATCGGATTCTATGAATACGCCGTATAGAAGCCCTAGATATTTGAAGACCAAGATGGGATTACATCGAATGCGGCGCATCCTATCCTTGAGATACGTCGTATATGAGCCTTAACCGATAAATCAAGTGAAGAATCGAAGCCAAATGAAGAAATAATGTTTACGTAACAACTTTAGAAGATGCTTCACTGTTTTGGTCATAAAATCTTCATCCGGACTCCGTTTTAGTTGATTCAAGCGGCCACGCGAAGAGAAAAAGAAAATCTATATGATTCTGAAGGAGATGCGGCGCATAGGATTTCTAGATGCGCCGTATCGGGGTCGTAACAGCAGACTGCATATTTTTGGTAAACTTGGAGGCTACTCTTCCTTACCCCTATAAATACCACAGCCCTGTGGACGATTTTATCATCATTATTATAACCATTATCAGTTGGGGACACCCCCAACTCGTCCCCAACACCTCCTCGAAGATCGATGAAGAACATCTCAATACTTAACGTCATGTATCATTCGGTTAGCATAAGTATTTTATTCATGAATTCTCTATGTTTATTCGCAATGTATACTCTATCTTTTACAGAGATTAAGGGCTAACACCCTTAGGTGTTAGCCATGTTTATGAAGTTTTATTAGTTTTTATGTTTGTGTTGATGTGTTTACTTTGTTATTGGATTGGGTGCTTATCGATAAAAACTCGTTTATTGCTTATAACTAGTAAAATTCTATGTAACTAGATTATGAACTTATTGGTTTAATATTGTAATTTAACTATCTGTAATTGTGGTTACTTTAATTGAATCATAAGTGTAGTAATCCGAATCCTATATAGACGGCTTAGAGGGAACACACCGGAACCGTGCCTCATGCCACTATTAGGACTAGTAGCGCGTAATGCCAAACTAGGTTAGACGGTTTAAAGCAATAAGTTAGTATTGATGCTAGATAGGTCACTATGATCATGTCCTCTTTCCCACCACGATGGTAGGTTATTTAATCGTGACAGGATTGATAATTGGATTGGCGGCAAAACAATTGAATGAATTAAAACAAGTAGACATAAGCTTATATAACTATAAGATGGATTAGGCTTGGCTAACCCGTTCTTCCTTATATCGATCTATTGTTCCCTATCCTTAGTTTAGTTATTTACTTTCCCGTATTTAGTTTATATAACACACAATATCGTGGTAGCCTCTCAGGCTAAACCCCCTTATCTTTAATTGCTTTCTAGGATAGGATAGAATAGTTAGATTAATAATTAGAATACCTTTAGATCATTTTAGCTTCGCTCCTAGTGAACGACCCTTGCTTACCTAGAAACTATCTACATTGATCGGGTACACTGCTCGTGAGTGTTTAGAGTCTATAGGTTAGTTCGGCAATAAATAAATTTAAAACTTGGTAGTTTATTATAGACCTAAAAAAACACATCAAGTTTTTGGCGCCGTTGCCGGGGAGTGATTGTTTTAATTTGATTTATTGGTATTTTAGTTTAGTTAGTTTTATTTGTTTCTGTGTGTTTGTGTTTCTGTCTCAGAGAGGCAATACGGCGTATCCTTGTTTGTGGATGCGACGTATCTGTCTTATATCAATACGGCGTATACAGGTCAATTGAACACGGCGTATTGATGTTCTGTGACCATTTTTTTTTTTTTAGTTTGTGTGATTTTGTGTTAAAAAAAAAAAAAAAAAAAAAAAAAAAAAAAAAAAAAACTGTTACAGGAAGATAATACGGCGCATCTATTGTCTGTTAGATACGGCGTATTAACTTGTGTCGTATACGGCGTATCCATTGTCTGTTGGATACGGCGCATCGATCTTCTGTGACCCCAAAAATATTTTTTCTCTTTATTTTATTTTTTTGTGTTTATTTAATTTTCATTACTTTAGGTTTTATTTTTTTTGTTTGTACTGCTGTTCTTGGTTGTTTGTCTTTCAGGTAATAATGAAGATGGACGATCCGGACATCACTATCACCCGCACTTGATTTCAAGTGGGGGGAAAACACCCTATTACACAGTAAATAAGGGTGGAGTCAGGCTCGTGACTTGAACAAAAACAAGCGCTTCGTGGGAGGCAACCCATGCTTATCTTTTAATTTATGTCAATTTAATTTTCTGTCGAGTCTGTCCCAGGCCTTCGATGCGGCGTATCCAACCCCTATGGATACGGCGTATCGAATCATCTGGAATACTTTAGTCCGAACTGTTTTGCTGACATCAATGCGGCGTATCTATCTTTTTAGATACGGCGTATCGACCTGCCAGAATTGAATACAGTTCTTTGTTTTTCTTTTGTTTATCGTTTTCTAACCGATGATTAATGAGATGTTTCTCGAGATTTGTTTTTCCTGTGGTCTCTATATTTTTACAGGTCTGGAATATTGAAGATGTTGATGGACTCCCGCATTTTATACGCTCGCACACTTACATTGGAAGATCATACCGAGCGAATCTCAGGGGAGTTCTCTGTTCTAATTCTTTCTATCTCTTGTTTTTAATTTCAAATACAAACAACGAGGACGTTGTTTAACTTAAGTGGGGGGATGGAGAATTAGAACGTTACTTGTCCTTAATTTTTCAAAAATATGCTTTAATCTATGCTTAATTATCAAAATTTAAAAATATTCTTTAATCTATGCTTAATTATAAAAATTTAAAAAATTTTTAGCATGTTTTTGTTTAATTTAAGTTGCATAGCTGCACACATAACCTTATTTTCAAAAATTGTGAACTTATCAAAATTCACAAATCTATGAGTGTGCCGGTGACTTGTAAACTTTAGAACTTGGCTTGTATACTATTCGAGACCACCATAATGAGTATTATTGATATAATTGGAGTGACTTGTCTAACTTGGTAAATTTCTAGGATTACACCCAAAAAGCCTATAAATGTTATGTGTTATTAACTAACTACACTGGTTAGTTAACCCCCGTATAAACCCTTTGTTTACTCTCATTTTTAGAGTAAGATACCCCTAGAAAAACCCTCAGAGCCATTCCTTTCGTTTCTTACACCAATGTTTAAAATGTTTCATTATTCCCTTACACCTTAGCCTACCCTGTAGATTAAAGTCCCTGGTTAGTTACTTTAGGCAAAGTGTGTTTCCTTACAATTAACTGTGTTCGCGTGCGTAATTCATTATCTATGGTTAGGTCGGGAAATTGCACAATGCAATTGGAGTGAAAGTAGATATTGTATATTTTGAGTCGTGATTTTCGTGTGTTTACTACTTTCACTATTACCGTTATTTCTGAAGTCATGAAAAGTATGAAAAAATTATCCAGAGTTATCGTTATAGTGATGTGGTGAAATTTTACACATCTATGTTTATGTTAGTAGTTTGAAGAAAAAAAAAAAAAAAAAAAAAAAAAAAAAAAAAAAAAAAAAAAAAAAAAAAAAAATCGAAAAAATGAGAAAAGAAAAAGAAAGAAGAAGTTGGAAGTTTGTTTATACCAACATTGTAAAGTTATGTAAAGTTATCATTATTGTTGTTGTACTATATTTATGGATTGCAAGGGAGTTGGCCGTTATGGGAACGCCAACTAAGGTTTATTTTGTGATGATGATTAAGATTTAATTGAGTCTAATTCGTGTCTACCCAAAGCGTGTGTTTCAAGTGTTAAAGCGTGAGTTATTCAATGATATGAGTCTTATTCATGGGATGGTTGGGAAAGTAATTTACCACACTTAGGATTTTAATTTATCTGTTTTGTTTATTTTTCATTTTACACCAATTTATATCTCAAATATTATCCATACCCTATATCATTCTTCATCCAAACCTTTGATTTATTGAGATTAGGGATTTGAGCAATCTTAAGTATCGTAGTCGTGGATTCGGCTATGTATTTATGATTTTGTCGCCCTTTTTGATATAATATTATTGGTGAAGATTATTTGGTCCTATCTTTAGCCTATTCGAGTTAAGGATTTGAGCAATTGCAAGTATCGTGGTCGTGGATTCGATCATGTATTTGTAATTTTGTCGCCTTTTCTGAAATATGAGATCGATAGAGATTAAAAAGGATGATCAACCATTAACCAAAAAAAAAATAAATAAATAAAATAAACCCTTTTTACCGCTTTAGACTTGTTACTCCTTAGCTTTAGTGGGGGAGATGTGTATCACTGCCAAGCTTATGATAGAATATTCGTCACGACTGGACAGTTAAACGATTAGATTTGCTTTTATCGAAATATTTTATTTTGTTTCTAATTCGTTAAGTGTTTGGTTGTGCAATTATGATAAAACGAATAAATGCTTAATTGTAAAAATACATCCTATTTAGGATATATTTTCATAAGTTTAAATCTAAGGTTTACTTGAGGACAAGTAAAGTTCAAGTGGGGGGATATTTGATGACATCAAATAAGTACATATTATTAGCATCATTATCCCGTTTATATTGCTCATTTTATACTATTATGTGTGAGATTTGGTACTTAATCATTTACTTTTGTAAATCTCAGTAATATCGGAGCAATTGGAGAAAGTTATGGAAAAAAGATGTGTTTTGGAGCAAAAACGAAGATATTGAAGAATGCCTACTGATCAGACACTCAATACGGCGTATCAACGCTAATTAGATACGCCGTATCCATATACTTAGAAGAGTTCAAGACCTTGCCTGACTTTGATGCATACGGCGTATCCATCTTTGGGAATATGCCGTATATGAAACTTGGTCGATTTGAAGAATACGGCGTATCGGATTCTATGAATACGCCGTATAGAAGCCCTAGATATTTGAAGACCAAGACGGGATTACATCGAATGCGGCGCATCCTATCCTTGAGATACGTCGTATATGAGCCTTAACCGATAAATCAAGTGAAGAATCGAAGCCAAATGAAGAAATAATGTTTACGTAACAACTTTAGAAGATGCTTCACTGTTTTGGTCATAAAATCTTCATCCGGACTCCGTTTTAGTTGATTCAAGCGGCCACGCGAAGAGAAAAAGAAAATCTATATGATTCTGAAGGAGATGCGGCGCATAGGATTTCTAGATGCGCCGTATCGGGGTCGTAACAGCAGACTGCATATTTTTGGTAAACTTGGAGGCTACTCTTCCTTACCCCTATAAATACCACAGCCCTGTGGACGATTTTATCATCATTATTATAACCATTATCAGTTGGGGACACCCCCAACTCGTCCCCAACACCTCCTCGAAGATCGATGAAGAACATCTCAATACTTAACGTCATGTATCATTCGGTTAGCATAAGTATTTTATTCATGAATTCTCTATGTTTATTCGCAATGTATACTCTATCTTTTACAGAGATTAAGGGCTAACACCCTTAGGTGTTAGCCATGTTTATGAAGTTTTATTAGTTTTTATGTTTGTGTTGATGTGTTTACTTTGTTATTGGATTGGGTGCTTATCGATAAAAACTCGTTTATTGCTTATAACTAGTAAAATTCTATGTAACTAGATTATGAACTTATTGGTTTAATATTGTAATTTAACTATCTGTAATGGTGGTTACTTTAATTGAATCATAAGTGTAGTAATCCGAATCCTATATAGACGGCTTAGAGGGAACACACCGGAACCGTGCCTCATGCCACTATTAGGACTAGTAGCGCGTAATGCCAAACTAGGTTAGACGGTTTAAAGCAATAAGTTAGTATTGATGCTAGATAGGTCACTATGATCATGTCCTCTTTCCCACCACGATGGTAGGTTATTTAATCGTGACAGGATTGATAATTGGATTGGCGGCAAAACAATTGAATGAATTAAAACAAGTAGACATAAGCTTATATAACTATAAGATGGATTAGGCTTGGCTAACCCGTTCTTCCTTATATCGATCTATTGTTCCCTATCCTTAGTTTAGTTATTTACTTTCCCGTATTTAGTTTATATAACACACAATATCGTGGTAGCCTCTCAGGCTAAACCCCCTTATCTTTAATTGCTTTCTAGGATAGGATAGAATAGTTAGATTAATAATTAGAATACCTTTAGATCATTTTAGCTTCGCTCCTAGTGAACGACCCTTGCTTACCTAGAAACTATCTACATTGATCGGGTACACTGCTCGTGAGTGTTTAGAGTCTATAGGTTAGTTCGGCAATAAATAAATTTAAAACTTGGTAGTTTATTATAGACCTAAAAAAACACATCACTCATCCACACCAACAGCTGTTAATGGTCTTGAGTAACCTTGGATTTTGTAAAGATGATCTTTCTCGTGAAATGTTTGCTAAATACAAACACATCTGGATGCAGCCCAGGTATGTCAAATATAGATAATGTTGGTTTTTACTATTGCCCAATGATGCCCCAGTTTTTTCCGCTTTTAATATTTTCATTGGAGCATTAATTTTTTTGAGTAAAGAGTAATATCATACGAAACTCACTAGGGCTGATAGCTCCACTTCATGGACGTGACATATTCTTACCATTATGGTTATTTAATTTTGAGAATCAACTCATTTTAATATGGTTTAGTTTCACTTCCATTTTAAGTCAAGATAAATATATTAGTCTTGACTGCACATACTCTGCCAGTAGATGTATATATACTTGTTGACGAACTGAATCGAAAATCTTGTTAGGGTATAGTGGTACAGCGTCTGGCTTGCGAACATAATTATTTGACATCACAAAATAGCTTTAGCTGAGTTAAAGTTTGGTAGAAGATTTTATCAATGAGTATATCTTTGTTATCAAATTCAAAAACAAACAAAGGGCTGCATTATTGTACCATTTTTTCTCTTAATTAGTACCAGAGTATTTTGTCAATTTATGTTTACTCATTCACCCTCCATCGATAAGGAAGATCAACTTCTTCTGAATGCTTTAGCCTCCATCTATGGTGGTTTTTTGGATGTGCATTTTGAAAATGATAATTATGTCTCAGGAATCCGAATCTGATGATCAGAAAAATATTGGATTTTTGCAGGGGAAAAGATGACGAGGACAGTGATGTGGAAGATCTGGTTAGGTCTTTCTCAGGTCTTGAAGAGAAGGTCCTTGGACAGTATACTATGGCAAAGGTAAATAACTCTTAACTGGTTTCAACTTGATATCTTGATTTTTCTTATGTAATGAAATAGTATCTTAATATAATTATGTATCGTTTATTAAAATTTTGCGTACTGTCCCAGGCAAATAATGTTAGAACAGCTGCTGTGAACTATTTTTTGGATGCTGGAGTACAGTGGGGAGGAGCACCTGCAGTAAAAGTACGGGCTTCTTGAATAATATTTTTTCTTGAGCAGGCTTTTATCATGTTTAGCTTTACATTAATATTTCCGTGCGTTGCAGGGTTTGCGGGACGCTTCTTGAATAATCCTTGTTGAAGGCCTTATTGACACATTACTCAGCCTTTTTCATGAACATAGAGACACTGATATACGAATATTGGATGCAAATGGTTTCTGCCAGCTCATGCTTGAGGTAATGGTAGTTTATACTTTTAATCGATGCTACTTGTACCAGGTAATGGTATAAAATCTCTTATACAACTTTTGCTTATAATCCAACTGCTATCTAATAAATATTCTGCGTCCTCTGGAAATAGAAGAAACCAGCTTTAGCGTTTCTACTCTAGATCGTTTGGGCTATCTTAGTACATATTATCAAAATGATCTCAGTAAAGACTTGCCTTCCTGCAGATAAGATAATATAAGTAATAGGCTGCATCAGTAAATTTTTTTGTACCAATGATGTTGATGGGCAATTAGGTAATTTAACTTTTTATCCCAAAGAATAACTTTTTTATCTTTTAGGGCTCGTCAAGCATGAACGGTACTGACAGTAGTAAGCGAAGCTCTTCTAGCGATCCAGAAGATGCAGAAATAGTGTACTTGAAGGATAACGTGACCATTCATGCAACTCAATATGCTACATAGAGGATCAGTAGGCGTTTGAAGTTGATTAAGCAAGGTTCTTCACTATCTATGGTAATGTTCGATTGCAACTATGTAATGTTATATACATGTTCTGTTTTTATCATGATAGTAAGACATGCTTTTTTTTTGCCATAATAGACGTGGATACCTTATAAAGGCCAAAGCTCAAATGCGAGGCTGTCTGAGAGAGGTTAGCGTCCATGTTTTGATATTTTATATGTATAATTAAAAAGACAAGACTTGATAGATTTTCTGCTTTTCTCAATTTAGATTATAATCTGGTACTGACTTGTATGTGTTTTCACCTCGATGTTTACAGGAAAAGGAAATGGTGAATACACTTCAATTCAATCTCTCGTACCCGACTGTGTATGTTTTTATCAAGCGATTTCTCAAAGCTGCAGAGTCTCACAAAGAGGTATGGCCTTTCATGTGATTTTATTTCTATCAGTTCTTTGACTATTCTGCAGGACTGTGAGTGCTCAAAACGGCATCAAACCGTCACTGCCATTACCTGAGACCAAGACTTCAAAGAAGAATGCCAAGAAACAACTTCAGTTACTTTCATGAATTAGAGAAAAGATAAAAAGGTTGGACGAAGAACATGAAGCCCTTGAAACTGCTAGTGTATTAGTTACAACTGTTAGTACTGCTAGTGTATTCGTTACAACTGTTAGTACTGCTAGTGTATTAGTTACAACTGTTAGTTATAAGTTAGTACTGTTGGTTCATATAGTTAATACTGCTTATATGATATGTGTTAGTGGTTTAGTTATATACATTCCAATTTTATTGTATTTGAATTTGTTTTGATATATATTTGAATTTGTTTTGATATATATTGATTTCTTAAATGTGACTAAAAGATGTATATAGTCACACTTATTAACACTTTTGGCCACTTTATGCTTAATTGTATGTGACTAAATACCCAAAACAAACATGCTTTGTGTGACTAAATATTACAAAAGGCCACACAAACTAAAAATTCATGTGACCATTAGATGATCAATAGTCACAAAAAATACACATTTCTTCACTTTAAACAATATATGGTCACACTTATTAGCACTTTTGGCCACTTTTTGCTTAATTGAATGTGACTAAATACCCAAAACAAACATGCTTTGTGTGACTAAATATTACAAAAGGCCACACAAACTAAAAATTCATGTGACCATTGGATGATAAATAGTCACACAAAATACACATTTCTTCACTTTAAACAACATATGGTCACACTTATTAACACTTTTGGCCACTTTATGCTTAATTGTATGTGACTAAATATAAAAAAAAAATGCTTTGTGTGACTAAATATTACAAAATGCAACACAAACTAAAAATTCATGTGGCCATTGGATGATCAATAGTCACACAAAATACACATTTCTTCACTTTAAACAACATATGGTCACACTTATTAACACTTTTGGCCACTGTTTTTTAAATTGTATGTGGCTAACTCGAAAAAAAAACATGCGTTGTGTGACTAAATCATCACAAAAGTCACATTTATTATATATTCATGTGGCCATAGGATGGGAAATAGTCACACATACTGATAAATCCAACGAAACTTGTGCCTAATTGGTCACACATATTCGGGTTTTGGTCACTCTTTTTCAATGAAAACGGTCACAAACTAAACAATGTGACCATATAACACCTACGGTGGCGCGACTTTTTGTCACACACACCCAAAAAAACGTGTGTGACTATATGCATATAGTCACGCATTTTTGGTGTGACGATATCCAGTTTGTGTACCAGTGTAGTGTTAAAAACACTAGGAAGTGAAGTAGCTTGAGACGGTTACGAAGCGGGTGCGGGACCAAGTATACTTTTGGTGTTGGCAGGCTGGTGTTGGTATTGGGCTGGGTAAGGGAAGTGGGCTGTTGGGTTGTGGGACTGATGGGGATATAAGGTTATATAAGGATGCTGTGTGGGTGAGCCGTAAGGCTGATGGTGGTATAAGGGTGTATGGAATGCATGTGGTGGGTTGGTGGGCTGTTGTTGTTGGGCTAGACAGGAGTGGTAGAAACCAGGTGAGGCCTAGCTGTGATTATTGTGGTTAATCGATGAAGTACCAGACCCACGACCAAACTGACCAAAATTATTGTTGATACTAGAATGGGGTACACAAGTCTGGTAGGGAGGAGTTGCATAAAACTGATGTTAGTGCATGACGTAAACTTTAATCTTATTACTTTAAATAATGAATGAAAGAACCAATACTTATGTCACAATGATGCCACCATGCAAGAATCTATGAATTCCACCGATCCACTTATACCAATGACTTTATTTTAATCTTTATTTGGTCCAATCAAAACTAATAAACCAATCTTCCATTGATACTAGTAACATACATTCAAGCAACTTTTCCACCGATCTGTTCATTTTTTATTTTTATTTTTTTTATTATTTTTTTATTTTTTACACCTGATTTGGAAGGGGTAAAAGGAATATTGGAATTAGTAATATAGAAAAGTGAAGTTGGACTTTAATATGAGTTAGAGGTTAATAGCAGATTGAAGGTATTTGAGATTCGGTTGGGAGGGGGAAGAAAGACATAATTTTTGAGGTTAATTTAGGATAGAATCAATTTTGCTCTTGATACCATGTTGGAAGGTAATGAATTCCTTGATTTGCATTTATCTCAAAACTGTATATATTGATTACATAAGATGATTCTAGAGATTATGCATGGGCTAGGCCTAATATAATATAAATGAGCCATAATACAAAACAATAACTAGAAGTATATAAATGTCTTCTAATACTAAGCAATGATCTGTCTTTCAAATGATCGATGTTTTTTACTTTTTTCAACACCGTAGAGCATAATCTTTATTCTTTTCTTGATTGAGATGAAATAAATAACCAACTAATAATTGTGTGATTATCTACCTTCTTTATTCCCTTTAATACATCACCCCTCCCAACTTACCCATAAAAGCTTCGTACCTTCTAGAAAGCAAGCAATGTGGAACGGGTATAATTGTTTTATGTTTTGTGACGGATTGATTATTTAATACGAGTGTATTGCAAATATATCATCAATGTGTTATTCAACTTTTATTTACTCGAATATTCATGATTTACTTTTGTAAGTTTCATTTGAAATAACGTGTGTTAATATTTGTGTCCTTTGCCATTTTCCCCTTATTTGGGATTACGCTATTTGCTTTGTATAAATACTCGCAAACGTCTCGTTATTTCATAAATCAAACATCATCATTCAACTTAACTTACAACACTTTTAAAGTTACATAAATAACCTTGGCTTCATAGAACGATGTCTGATGCAAAAAGAATAAGAATCGACGTTTGGAAGTTTCATGGATCTCGGGGACGAGATACACTTTTCCGCCTAGATTGCCTTCACTACCACTCCAATGAAACATTATAGGGTTACACATGACTGTGAGATAAATACTCTCATTAACCGGCCTATTGTACAAGTCAACAAGCACAAGAAAGAGGCAAAATAACATTTGGATGATTATAGATTACGTCTTCAGGCGACTGAAGAGAAGAAAGAAGATCATGAATGAGAGGAGTATTGGTGTTAATCTGAAGTACAAGAACAAGATTAGCGAGGACAAGATTAAGATTGAATGTTCGTATAAGGCGAACCGAAAAAAAAAAAAAAAAAAAAAAAAACATAAGTGTTAGAACTAACCTGTTAAAATTAATGTAAAATAACTAAAGTATCTTTTAAATGTTGGTTGGTTAATTGTTTCATACGTCTACGAATAGTATTACGAATACTCTATGATGTGAGTTAACAGGAAAGACGTTTCTTTTATTTCTAATAAACCGTATTTGTATCACACCTAACCTTCTAGAAACTAAGCCTACGATTGTAAATAACAAAAATAAAAGTAAAAATTAGACATTGTTTTATAAATATATATTGTCATTGCGTTAAAGATCCACCATATACGACCTAACGATCATGCATCTTTTCTTAAACACTCTTAGGTGGTGTTTGTTTTTTGTAAAAAAGTGTGACTGGGCTCTTAATGGACCAAATGTCTAGTTCGGTCAGAGTTTAAGAGCAAAAAGCGTGTTTGTTTTTTCTTTTTGTTCAGACACGGTCAGAGGAAGAAATGTCTAGTTCGGTCAGACTTGAAATGAGATCTAACTGCCTCTTGTTGTGATGATCCACCTCATTCACAAAACCCACCTATCTCAGCCACACTTTAATCCAACATAAAGCCTATTCATAATCTCTGGCCATCATCATCCAAAGACTTTAATAACTCAGCCACACTTTAATCCAAACTCAGCCACACTTTTATTTCAACCTTAATATGTGCAAAAAAAAAAAAAAAAAAAAAAAAAAAAAAAAAAAAGCGTGACCTGCTTCTCCGAATCTATGGAGGAACAGAAGCAAGAAAATGACGAAATGGTGAGCAGTTGGAGCTCGAGTAGTTATGGCTCCAAACCTTCATTCGGATAAAAGAAAGCACAAAACCTTCATTCGGATAAAAGAAAACCAAGAAATAGAATGTGCTGTTGATTCGTTTGGATTAAATGAGACGAAAAGAGAAGATACAAGAGTGTGGTTGTGTTCAGATTTGATTCACAGGGAAGATTTTTTTTTTTTTAATTTTTGGGGTTTAGATATAAGAGTTATCTAAATAGTCAATGGGCTTTAGATACAAGAGTGTGTGGCTGAAATGATACAAGAATGTGTGGCTGTGTTTAGATTTGGATGTTTTTATCTAAAAAGGTGTATGTATATGTATATATTGTGTTGGACACCTGGTGTATAATAGTGTTGTTTTCTTCAATACACACAAACAACATCTATCAGTCAGACGTTTTTAAATGAAAACAAACGGTCTTGTTATATTCAGATTCAGACATTTACGCCTCAGATTCAGATTCAGATGTGCGAATCAGATTCAGATTCAGATCCTCTTAATAAACAAACAGCACATTAGCTCTTTGTCAACTACTCTTCTTCTTGGCCTCTTCTTTCTAAATGGCATCACAGCTACACGACAGAAAGCGATGCTGCTCACTCTGCCCAAAAAGGGGGGCGCTTTCTTCCCCCCAAAAAATGCCAGTTCCACCATCAGGGCCAGCAAGCAGCATAATTCTCACTTTTTGGGGGGGGGGGAGGGGGGGATATTGCGTTAAAGCTCTACCATATCGACCTAACAATCATACATCTTTTCTTAAACACTCTTAGCAACACAAGTATCTTACACAATACTAAAGAGTCATTGATTATCTACATTACATGGTATATATAAAAATGAACTTTTAAGGATACGATTCCTGATGAAAAATACTAAACATATTTCTGAAACAAGAGGTTGAGACTTGACTCATTCCATTTGTGGCATGTTTACAAGCCGTCAAACTAGAGAACACGTGAGTTAAAGCGCCTGTACATAGTACATGTTAGAGTTTATGGATATACATTAATATTAGTATGTCCGGTTTCGAACTCGAGACTCGGGATTGCACACAATAACGTGAGAGTTCCAATGGATGAATAATTAAATATATCTTATGTATTTATTTATTCATTTCACAAACAAAATACTTAACGACAGTTAGGACTTAACGGGGTTAGAGATAACGACCGTTAAAGGACTAAATGTGCAAAAAGAAGAAAGAAGGATCTAGAAACCCTTGTTGTGGGTTGGATCGGCCAAAACCCTCCCTTGGGCTTGGGTGGCTGGTTCTAGTGACTTAGGGAACAAGTTTGGGAGATTTAGGGTTAGCCTATAAATACAATTCATTGTGTTTAGGTTTTTCTCTAATCTTGAATCCCTAACTTAACAACTTCTTTCTCTTCTTCTTCTCCAAGCTCTTATTTAGTCGACCCAATTTTTTAAGTTCACTAGAACTTGGTCGATCTAAATTGCTTACAAGTGTTCGTGTTGTTTGTGATTCTTGAACCTAGCTTATCCCATTGGAACGCTAGATTACGTGTGTACAAGAGCGAGTAACTAGCTTATTTTAGCTAGTGTGTTTGGTGATTGTCGATCCATATATAATCCCTATTAGGGTTTATATAACTTGTTCTTGTTGAAGAGATTCCTTGTTCTTGCTAGGAATCACTAAGGTACGTTTCTATTTAGTTTAATTAATTACTTGTTCTTGTAGATCTTTCCGCTGCGTGTTCTTGATGATTATATGTGTTTATGGTTTTATATATAGTTCACATATTCCAACAGTGGCATCATGAGCCTCGTTAAGAACTTGTAATTAATTACTAAAACCTAAAAATTGAATCTTGATTAGATACATGCAACTTTGGTTTTAGGGTTTGTTCTAAAAACCCTAATTGGTAAAAAGTGGGTCGACACCCACTTATTTTATTTAGGGTTTAGTAGTTTTTTTTTTTAATTAAAACTTATAGAAAAACCCTAGGTTTGCATGAAATTTTTAGGGATATATTTGTGAATACCGTATGTGATGTCACTAAATTAATTAGATACGTACAAGATATTGACATGATAATATGGAATGCATGATTATGTGATCAATATGGTATCCTTGACAAATCTTGCATATTTGTCATGGTATGATTTGTATGTTTTGTTTTGAATTATTTGCTACATGATTTAAATAAATCTTAAATTGGGGAAGAGCTCAAATATATTAATTAAAAAGTTATGTGCAATGTGGTATCTAACTAACCAAAACTTACGCGACCAAGTTATTTGGCGTATGTGAACCATTTGGCACAATGAGCTCGAAAACCAATGGGAGTTTTGTTAATTACATACATTTAAATTTCACATAGAATTAATATTAGGATTTATTGAAAAAGGTTTGCATGTGGCTATATGATATCGTGGATGATCATATATTTGTTATTATGTGTTTATTTATTTTTTGTAATTACTTGATCTTTTGTGTTTAATATTATGATGGATTGTAACTACAAAAGAGGGTAATTTTTCAAATAAAAAATAAATAAGACTAATAACTATGAAACCTTTCTAGTAATTTTATTTATTGCCAAGTCTTATGTGCCGATAGTGGTTCGCTTCGCACGGTAATTTGCTCCCAGGCGAGACTAGCAATTAATAAATTATTACATAAAATTGTTTTAGCAAGAAAATCATATTTTTTTAGTTGATTGATTGCAACTGTACAAAAGTGGTCGAAGCGGCGGACCTATTATTGACAAACTATAAAGTGGGTTTAAGGTTGGTTCACATTAAATTGTGACCTTAGAGGGGCACGGTTTTAACCAGCTTCGGCGGCTGTCGTCCCTCCGCTCGCCTGTGCGTCAATAATAGACTTACCAAGTACACCATGAAAAAGTACGAAGCATCTTAAGGCAATGTTGTAATTTGCTCAACGCCTCAATTAAAAAATTTGATGATTTGAGCTACGAATAAGTAAACGGTTTTGTTTTTGCAAACATATATGATACAAAGATGAATGCATGACATCTTTGTACATATTTTTTGATTTTACACATCAAAATTTATTACCCTTTAAATTTAAGTAATATGCCACCCAACTACAAAAAGAAACACCTAAGGTTTCATCCTACATCACTAGCAGCCAAAGCTGAATGTTGATGTTCAAAGGGTGGTCATCTAAGGGTAAATTGAGCACTTTATTGCTTGCAGCCAAAGCTGAATGCAATAAACCGACGTCAATTTACTGTTTCTTAAGTTGGTTAACTTAATTGGGCACTTTCATTACTAGCAGCCAAAGCTGATGTAATGGAACGGCGCCAAGGCATAAAGATTTGGGGATGAAACATGTTTACATTTTGCAACTGATGTTGGCAATATAATATAAGTCCCATGATTCTAGGAATTGCAATTGTACATTGGCAATTGAGTGCAGCTCTACCTTATTGAGTATTTTCATTGCTAGCAGGCAAAGCTGATGTGATGAAACAACGTCAATTTGGATCCTATTTTTCAATGAAAATTAAATGGTGAAATTTTATTTACCGTGGGTGTTTAATTTTCTTGAAAAGTTATTATCAAAAATACTAAATTGAATTTTGAAAAATTCTTTTAATGTATTTAATGCAACGTTAAAACCGTAAACATGGGATATTCTTTTAGTAGTAAATTGGTCTACACCCATAGGGGTTTTGGATAGAGTCAATTTTTACTGAAAAGAATAAACCGAGTCTACTTTCCGTGTGAAGAGTAAGACTTAATCCTATTCTTTTTTCATGAGTGAGAAAGGTATAATAGAAAAATTAGAATTGTCTAAATTCTAAGAAATAACTCATGGCGAATTTCTTAAGAAATTGCATGGTTAGGAGTTATTAAATTAGAAACTAGACTAATTACTGCAAAGATTGGTAAAAGGCAAACTAGAATGTTTGATCTAGTTGTTATGCTTTAACCATTTAAAGGTGCTACATACCATGAAGGGGATGGTAGACCTAACTAAGGAAGAAATTGCATACCCAATTCTTTCAAGTTAATTGGATTGATGGTTATTCCATCATTCACAAGTAGAATACATTTTTTGAAGTACCTTAGTAGCTGTTACGTAAGGGATTCATCAAAGATGTAGGAAAGTAAGCAGCACACTACTTGCTTTTACTGGTTATGGAACATTTATAATGTTGTCAAATTCAGTGGGAGCATAGTGCTGAAATTACTGGATAATGAGTTCATGCAGTTATCTTAAATTCAGTGGGAGCTACAAGTCTTGATAGCAACCAAGATCATCTCTAGAATCTCTTGAGATGATTACTTTCCAATTATAGACACTTGTGGTATTAAGGATAGTCGTGTACGTTTCCTTACTAGACAAGGTGATTCTATATCTACTTATATCTATGACACAATCATATTGATCAAATAAGCAAACTATTGACGTGTTGTTTATCTGATACGTGATGTTGTTCCATGCACAAGTGGGAGAAATCTTATTGTGTGCAAGCAACAATATAAAGGAATATGATTTAAAGGGTTCTCTTGACTGCAAGGTCAGAGATTGATGTTCTAATGTGTTTTATACACATTCTAATTTATAGAACACTCGGAGTTAATATCTACTTTCATTACTAGATAATAATGACAAGGGAAATTACATACTTTCATCATTACAGCTTTAGCTGATGTGATGAAACTATGTTAATTTACAAGTTTCTAAAATTAGATAATTACTAGAACAAGTGTCGATATGATAATAAGATTACTTAAAATGTAAATATTTATGTATTATTGCAATGACATAAATAAATAAAGTAATCTTATACTACTTCATAATTTAAATGTTTATGTATTCTTGGAATGACATAAATATATGAGGTAATAAATTAACTTGAAATACTATTGAAACCAAGTTGAGGTGTTCACGATTACTTTAGTTATACGTATTTATATATTGTAGTGATATAAACATGAAGTCCTTTATCATTATAAGACTTATAAACAAAGTAAGACGTTAACTTGATATGTTTTTTAATTAAGACATATACAAGGAGTCATTGAGTTGATCAATGATTTATAACGTAGATTGGGATTATAACAGTTTATGTCTTTTTGGTAAGACATAGATATTAAGTGGCTTGGACAAATAAGGCACTTATGTTATAAAGTATGCAATTGGCTTGGAAAATCTATTGTACCATTAAAGTGAGTTAGTTGGTAAATAGGTAAGCCAAAAACAAAATATATTTATCTTACATATTGTAAGATTGACTTACAATATTAATCCTGATGAAATACATAAGTTTATGGTATGTTCATTTAGGAAAATCAAACTCTTGAAAAATTGTTTGATTAAAGATAACTATATCTTATAATCTTCCTAAAGATATCAAGGTTAGAAAATTGAGTAAGAATTGGATATACTCAATTAAGACTCCAACCTAGAAGATTAATAAGACACCATTTTATATGGAATGTGATCAATCACATTAAGTCTTAAAATTGAAGTTCAGAATTTGTTAAACTACTTGTTGAGTAGGTTATTAACAAATTAAGGTTAGAAACTGTCAATATGTATCTGTAAAGTCCCAAAAGAGAACAAGTTTAGTGTTGCTCTATTTGCTAAGCATTTATAGGTAATCTATAAATTGCAAAAGGTGAGTGGGAGTTTTATCTTCAAAAGATAAAAATTACAAGATACATAATCTTCTAAATACGCTAGAAAAATCATAATGAGGATTTAACATGTTAGTGTTAAATCTCAAGATGCTGGAATTCTTATTCATAGATCCGCAAGGATATCTCAAATATTTGTAGAATATGTTGAGGGTTATGAGTTACAGGATCATGGTATGCCTGTTAATAAATTGCAAATGTTTATTTGGCAAATTACTCATACTATGAATAATAAGATCCAGTCCAAAAAGATAACTAGTTTGTAAACGTAGTTAATCTTAGACTCTATAGATACACTATAGAATGGAAATGAATTTCTACGAAGGAAATGAAAATCCTAGAGATTTAAATTCTTGTGTAGAAATCATAATGGACAAATTTGTATACATATTTAATATGTGAAAAGATTATCAATCACAATTAAGCAATTAAATGTGATTAAAATTCTTTCTAAGCACATTAAATATATAAAGATTATGATTGTCATTATTAGTTTCATTTATATGAAATTAATAATGGAATGTCAAAACTCTTTCTTTAATAATTACTTGAGCGAGGACGAAAAGTAATTGAAAGGAGTGTTTGAATTCAAATAATCTTTAGTAGTATACAAAATGCAAATCATTTGTGAATGGATTAATGCATGCATCTAAAAGATATACTTATTTTTTAGTTACTAAATCTAGCTTGATTTATAATTAAAATTAAGATATTTCTTAATATTCATGAAAGCTAGTGGGAGTGATATATTTATTTTCTTGTTTCATATATGTTGAATAACATATGGGAAGTAACATTCCATTGACGTTAACATTATATGTCAAGTCTTAATTTGGAATGAAACTTCATATGGAAATTTAGAAAATAAAACCTTGGAACATATGTTTATCATAATAAACATAAGAGGTAATAATAACTGATTCTAAAAAGAACATGATATACTATTAAAATAATCTAGATAGTAACATATCTTTGGAAAGATATGACATGAGCAAAATCTAAGTTTGACACAAGGATTTTTCATGTACATCATGTTGCTTGTTGTATCATACTTGAATGAAAGATGATTGACAACATTAATATCTAATATGAAAATTATTAGATAGTTAAGTGTAATGGATATGGTTTAGAATTTACATCCTCAGCCTGGATTTGCTCCAAAATTCTAAATACGAACCATATGGCAAGTTATTGCTTGATTGATATTGTGGTCAAATCTTGAATGATTTGAAGATATCAAACATTACACGATGAATGTTAAAAGTTTACGGAACTTTAAAAGAGCATATTGTTGTTTGATACACTGATGCTAGTAAGATTGAGATGACACTCAATACTAGTCATGGTGAGAGCTCATCCTTATTAGGAGACCATGTATACTAGTTGTGCTCAATATGAGCATAGTTGCATTATACATAAAGAATTAGAATACTTTAACTACAAAGGTTTGGTAGTTTAATTGTCATAAATTCGTGCATGAGGATGTCACGCATTTTATGAAGTATGTGGCAATATCTAGATAGATGAAGCACACATACAAGAATTTCATTATATGAAATAAGTATTCTCAAAATTCCGATAGATCAACATTAGTTGATTTATGCCTTGTCAACAAGTATGTGGAACATGACTTGTGGCATAATTCACTAATGAGAATTGTCATGCATTGATCTAGTTAGTATTTGGATAAGGGATAATAAAGCAATATTATTTTAATGAAATAAAGTGTGGATAACGTTTATTCTCATTTATAATATTGTATCCTATATTTGCATGTTTAAATCCGTGAATAACTTATGTTATTCTAAATTGTCCGTTGTCAATTAATAATATGGGAATATTATTGAACTAAGACAAATGTGAGGATTGGTAGAATGTACTGTAAGGTTGAGACACCAATGTCACATGATATTCAATATTGGATAAATTGAATATAGGACTTATCCCAACCACATGATTGTACTTTATGGATCTTTGTCATTAAGTAAATCATGAATATTTATCCTCAGACTTGAGATACCAGGTGACTGCCGAGGATGTAGCTCATTTTCTGTAAGGTAGTCTAACGCTATCCGTAAAAGGTAGTTATAAGGGCTATTTTCGGAGGTGATTCAAAGTTCGAGGGTCACACTCGTAGTCAATAAAGGATTTGTTCCTTCAAATTTGTTTTGAAGTATAATACTGCTGGGCCCCTCGTAGGATTGACAAGATGTTTGTAAGGCCTTACCCAAAGTCTATCTGGAAGACGTTCAGATGTTTTGGTAATCTTGATCAATTATTAATAACGAGAAACAGAATAGTTAATTATGGAATGACCTAGATCCATATCCATATTAACACGGTATTAGTAACAAAAGGATAAGTATGATGATTAAATTCATCACGTGGTTTTTCCAGGAAAACCATACTCGATTCGAGCTGGGGGCATTGGGATCTGTTAAGCTAGACTAGCCCATGTCATTACGATATTAATGAATATCCAAGTGGGAGCTGTTAGAGTTTATGGATATACATTAATATTAGTATGTCCGGTTTCGAACTCGAGACTCGGGATTGCACATAATAACGTGAGAGTTCCAATGGATGAATAATTAAATATATCTTATGTATTTATTTATTCATTTCACAAATAAAATACTTAACGACAGTTAGGACTTAACGGGGTTAGAGATAACGACCGTTAAAGGACTAAATGTGCAAAAGGAAGAAAGAAGGATCTAGAAACCCTTGTTGTGGGTTGGATCGGCCAAAACCCTCCCTTGGGCTTGGGTGGCCGGTTCTAGTGACTTAGGGAACAAGTTTGGGAGATTTAGGGTTAGCCTATAAATACAATTCATTGTGTTTAGGTTTTTCTCTAATCTTGAATCCCTAACTTGCCAACTTCTTTCTCCTCTTCTTCTCCAAGCTCTTATTTAGTCGACCCAATTTTTTAAGTTCACTAGAACTTGGTCGATCTAAATTGCTTACAAGTGTTGGTGTTGTTTGTGATTCTTGAACCTAGCTTATCGCATTGGAACGCTAGATTACGTGTGTACAAGAGCGAGTAACTAGCTTATTTTAGCTAGTATGTTTGGTGATTTTCGATCCATATATAATCCCTATTAGGGTTTATATAACTTGTTCTTGTTGAAGAGATTCCTTGTTCTTGCTAGGAATCACTAAGGTACGTTTCTATTTAGTTTAATTAATTACTTGTTCTTGTAGATCTTTCCGCTGCGTGTTCTTGATGATTATATGTGTTTATGGTTTTATATATAATTCACATATTCCAACAGTACATTGAACGTTTGTTAATACACGCTTATTCGACATTTAGTCCAGTTCTAATTAGGGCTGGAAAGAAGCCGAGTCGAGCCTGATTTTGTCAGAGTTTGAGCTCGGCTTGTTTAAGTTTTATAAAGCTTAAGCTCGAGCTCGGCTCGGTTTGAGCCTTGTGTTTTCGCTAGAGCTCGGCTTGCGGTATTTTATACAAGCTCTAACTCGACTCATTTTTACGAGGCACCAATGAAAAGTTAAAGCTTGGCTCGAGTTCGGCTCATAGTATATCTATGTTGAGCTTGTTAATAAGCTGTATTTAGCTCGTTAGTAAGCTCGCCTAAAATATAAATGCATAACGTATTATATATGTGCTATATTTAAAATATCTTAGTGCTCGTTTAGGCTCGCGAGCACAATCAAGCTTTGTATATAAAGCCTGGGTTTGAGCTCGACCAATAAATGAGGTGCAACTTAAACTCGAGCTCGTTTGGACTCAGCTCGTTCGAGCATTTTGCCGATCCGGTCTCAAGCTTTTCACGAGCAATTCGAACTATTTGCACCCCTAATACTAATTAACTTCTAGTTTCTTCATAATACCAAACAACTTTTAGATAAGGCTTGGGATCCAAATAATCTTAAAACATCACACGTTATTTCTTATTTGAACATGTGCACCTTTAGATCATTCTAATACGAGATGTTACTGTACTTTGTGTTGCATTTTTATATCATTTAGGTTATTCGAATATATTATCATTTTTAGGTCATTGAATTTATTAAATGAGGAAAATTCTGACTTACATGCACAAGAGCTTGAGACATAACCTCATGGATTAGTTGGCATGTTACTCTGCAAACCGGTCGTAACTAGATTACTTGTGATTTTAGGGTGCATATACACCGCGCGTACATTTGAGAACATCACCCTTAAGAATATAGTGAAAGACTCGTAAGTTGTGTTATATAAACCAAGGTATATGAAAAAACATATAATCAAATACTGTTTTAAGAAATTAACGTGTTTATAAGAAAATTTTCGTTTTATTAGAAAATTTTCTGCTATTCATGAATTGTGTTATCAAATCTCTTCTTTTTTTAACCCAATATTTGCTCTAATTAGGCTTTGGTGAAAACAAAAACATTCGAGTTAGGTTTAACGTGCACATGTAAGTTTACTTGAAAAACTCGTGTTTAAATATTGAACAGATGAACTACGGTCGTTGGTAATTGCGAAACATGTCGTTAATCTCTTAAATTCTTCACAATTCTATAAACACCATCATCAAATTAACAAAGAAGGATGAAAAGATGAAATAAAATAGTTAACACAATATACAAATCCTTCTATATTTTGTGACATGCTACGACCACAGATACGAGTATATATAAAATTTGGGTCTTGGCCGGTTTATAGAACAGGTCCAGCCACCTACAAATAAACAACAAATATACTGTGAGGTTGTCGAATATATATCTCCAAAGGGTTTAAATCTGAGAGGCAACCCCAACGACCCCATACTGAGTGGTGGCTGGCCCTTCTTCACTGATCTAGCCTCACACAATGAGAATTTTCTTTTCACCCACCTTTTATTTCCCTAAGCCCACATTGATCGATCTGAACGTTTGTGGTGGGAAGTGATACCAATAAAGCAATGCCCCATTGGTTGAAGTTGTTGAAATATAAAATGAACTATCCTTTCTTTGTTGTTATGTTGGAATATTAATATAATGACAATCAAAAATTAAACACATAATATCAAAGTGTTGCGGAAGCGTAGGAACAAATAATATATAATTAATTAACCGAATAATAAATAGTATGCGTACCTTAATGATTCTAGCAAAACAAAAATCAATCCGAGCAATATAAGTGATGAACCTTAATTAGGGTTTAAATGGATTACACGAATTGCCCCTTACTTTTTTTTGCAATTCAATCCAAGATACTTACAATAGTGTGTAAGTATCACGTTCTTGTACACACGTACTAATACCAAGTAAACGATTATGCAAGTAATTAACACAAAACAATTTTTGCTTTTCAAAAACAAAAGTCGAGACCCTTTTAGGGGTGTTCGGCCGATCATAGAACAAAAGAAAGAAAACACATAGTTAGGGTATTAGTATGTGTACAAGAGTTGTCAAAACTAAGAACCTTTAATGTGTTTATATAGTATAGTTAACTTGGAGCTCAAGTTGGATTTGGGTTGGGTTTCCCCACCCCAAAACCGATCGGCCATGATTCCATAAAGGAATCCGGAAGCTTCTTGACATACCAATTATTAACTCATAATTCTTTCCTTATATTCGTCTAACGGTCGTTAGTCATTATCCGTTAAATACTAACGGTCGTTATGTATTTTGTGTATATAATAATTAAATATAACCTTTTATAAATAATTATTATTCATTTACTCTTCATACGTAAAGTGTGCAATCCCGTGATTTCGAGTTCGATCATAACATACGACTACTAAAATAATGTCCATAAAACTAACAGCTCCCACTTGGACATATTTTAATAGCGTAATCACATCGGTTAGCGTCTTGCAACACGCCGATGCCTCTAGTATAACTCGAGTAGGTCTCCTGGAAAAACCTTTAATGATTAATCATTATTATTATCTTTTTGTTACTAATACTACATTAAATAAAGATATGGATATTATCTTTATTCAAATATTTTGTTTCACGTTATTTGTGATTGAGCAAGATTACCAAATCTTCTGAACACATTCAGGGGAGATCTTGGGCGTGCGCACGCAAACATCTTATCAACCCTACGAGGGGCCAAACAGTATTAAACTTCAAAATAAATTTGAAGGAACAAATTCTATCTTGACTACAAGCATAACCTATGAACTTTGCAACAATTCCAAAAATAATCCTTATGACTACCAGTTACGTATAGCGTTAAATTGTTCCACAGAATGCACTACATTCATAACAGTTATCTGGTATCTCAAGTCTGAGGATAACTATTCATGATTTACTTAATAACAACATTCATAAAGTAACATCATGTAGTTTGTGATAAGTCCTATATTCAATTCATTGAATATCATGTGAATTTGGCATGTCAATGCATCAATATACTTTCATGTATATTATACCAAAACTCATATTTGTCTTAATTCAATGATATTCCTATATCATTAATTGACAACGGACGATTTAGAATAACTAAATTATTCATGGATTAAACATGCAAATATAGGACACAATTTATTATTAATGAAAATAAACGTATCAAGTACTTAAATTCATTACAAATGATAAATGCTTAACATCATTTATCCAAATACTAAATAGATCAATGCATGAAAATTCTAGTTGATGAATTATGTCTCAAGCTATGACAATCATACTTGTTGACAAGACATAAATCAACTAACTTTGATCTATCAGAATTTTGAGAATACTTATTTCAAGAAATCAGCTGGTGAATTTCTTGTATGTGTGCATTCAAATAATTTGCTATTGCCACATAATACTTCATAAAGTGTGTGACATCCTCAATCACCAATTTATGATTATCACACTTTCAAACAATTTTAAAGTTTAAAGTATTCTTATTCTTTTAATATATAATGCAACTATACTCTTAGTTAAGCATAACTAGTACACATGGTCATTAACAAGGATGAAATCCTACCATGACTAGTATTGATTGTCATCTCAATTTCATTAGCATCATTGTATGAAAATAACAATATGCTCTTTAAAATTTCGTAAACTTTAATATCTACAGTGTAATGTTTGATGCCTTTCAAACTTTCAAGTTTGTTGGCTATGACAATTTGTACAACAATTGACAAATTGTTCATCTATAGAATCTGGAAGCTGTTCCAGGCTGAGGATGTAATTTTATATCCAAACATATTCCATTAGAATATTCATTACACTAGTTATCTAATAACTTTCAGTTATATATCAACATTGTCATAACATCTTATAACAATTCGTTTATGTAACATGATGTTCATGAAAAATCTTCGAGTCATACTTAGATTTCATTCATGTTCTATCTTATTTAAAAGATATGTATCCATTTAGACATTCTAAATGATATATCATGTTTTATTAGATTTATTTACCGCATATGTTTATAATAATAATAAACACGCATTCCAAGGTTATATATTTTATTTCCTAAATCTTTCAAGTGAAGTTTTCATTCCAAGTTAAGACTTAACATTTAACTTATATCAAATGTCACTTCCTATATGTTATCCAACATATATGATTTAAGAAAGTAAACATAATACTCCCACTAGTTTTCAGGAATACTTAGGAGTTATCTTATTTTAAATCATAAATCAAAACATGGATTTAATATTTAAACATAAGGCTCATCTCCTTGATGCATTATTATTCATACTTAAATTCTTGCATTTTGTACACTTTCAAAGATTATATGAATTCATAAAACTCTTAATTACTTACCGTCCTCGCTTAAGTAATTATACAAGAAAGAGTTTAATAATCCATTGTCAAATTTCATATTCATGAAATATATGACAATTACCATCTTTGTATATTTAATGTGCTTAAAAGAATATTCAATTATAGTTAATTGCTTAAGTATGATTAATAATATTGTCATAAGACATGCATTAAAATATGTACAATATTGTCCATATAATTTCTACATAAAGATTTAAACCACTAGGGTTACCTTATCTTTGAAGAAACTCATCTTCATTCTCTAGTCTAACTATTAAGAATTAAAATAAACCAATTTTTCAAAAATTGATTATCTTTATGGACAACATCTTTAACATTCATAGTATGAGAAATTTACCCAATTCAATATTTGGTAATGCATCATAATATAATCCTCAGCATATTAATTAAATATCTGAGATATCCTTGCTGATCTATGAATGAGAATTCCATCATCTTGAGGTCTATCATTTACATGTTTAGCCTCATCATGATTTTCACTAGTGTGTTTTAGAAGATTATGTATCTTGTAATTTTATCTTTTCAAGATAAAAACTCCCGCTTGCTTTTTGTAATTTATAGACTATCTATAAATACTTAGCAAATAAAGCAACAATACAATGTTCTCCTTTTAAGACATTACAAATACATATTGACAGTTCCTGACATTTAGTTTGTTAATAACCTACTCATAAGTAGTTTAGCAAATTCAGAACTTCATTTTAAGACTTAATGTGATTCATCACATTCCATAACAAAATGGTGTCTTATTAATCTTCTAGATTGGAGTCTTATTGAGTATATCCAATACATACTCAATTTTTTAACCTTGATAACCTTTGGAAGAAAAGAAGTCATAGTTATCTTTAATCAAACAATATAACAAGAGTTCGATTTTTCTAACTGAACATACCATAAACATTTTGTATTTCATTATGATTAATATTGTAAGACAATCTTACAATATGTAAGATAAATATATTTCGTTTGGCTTATCTATTCACCAACTAAATCAACTTAATGATATAATAAAATTTCCCAGCCAATTGCATGCTATATAACATAAGTACTTTTTGACCAAGTCACTTCATGTCCATGTTTCAACAAGAAGACATAAACTGTTATAATCCCACTATACGTTATAAATCATTGATCAACTCAATGACTTCTTGTATATGACTTAATTAAAAAAACATAACAAGTTAACGTCTTACTTTATTATAAGTCTTGTAACAATTAAAAGACTTCATGTTTATATCTTTACAATGGAACATAAACATGTTTAACATAAAGTAATTATGAACACCATCTCTTGGTTTCAATAGTAATTTCAAGTTAATTTATTACTTCAATTATTTTATGTCATTCCAAAATTACATAAATATTCAAATTGAAGTAGTACTAGATTACTTCATTTATTTTATGTCATTCCAATAATACATAAATATTTAGTTTGAAGTAGTCTTATTATCATATTGACACTTGTTCTAAGAGGTATCTAATTTAGAAACTGCAAATTAACATAGTTTCATTACATCAGTTGATCTGCTAGTAATGAAAGTATGAAATTTACCTTTCCATTGTAATCTAGTCCAAGCTCTCACATGACGTAGATTACAACTTCAAGTGTTCTATTAATTAGATGTGAATAAGTCACATTAGAACATTAGTCTCTTACCTTACAGTCAAGAGAATACTTTAAATTATATTCCTATGTGTTGTCCCTTGCACACAATAAAGATTTCTCCCACTTGTGCATGGAACAACATCATGTATCAAATAAACAGCACGTCACTCGTTTGTTTATGTGATCAATATGATTGTGTCATAGATATTATCATAATTAGTAGATGTAGAACCACTTCATTGTCTAGTAAGGAAACGCACATAACTATCCTTAAAAACATAAGTGTTTACAATTGGAAAGTAATTATCTCAGGACATTCTAGAGATAATCTGGGTTACTACCAAGATGACAAAGCTTGTAGCTCCCACTGAATTACAGATCATTACATTAATTCATTATTCAGTAATTATAACACAATGCTCCCACTAGATTTGACAACATTGTAAGTGTTTCATAACAGTAAAAGCAAATAGTGTGCTACTTACTTTCCTACACCTTTGAGAAAACCCATACGTAATAATTACTTAGGTACTAAAAGAGTGTATTCTAATACGTAGATGATGGACTATCCATCAATGGAATTAGCTTGAAAAATTGAGCATGCAATTTCTTCCTTAATAGGTCTACCATTCCAACAATTGTATGTAGTACCTTTAAATGGTCAAAACAAAACAACTAGATAAAATATACTAACTTGTCTTTTACCATTTTGCGATAAATAGTCTAGCTTCTAATTTAATAACTCATAAAATGTGCAATAATCTTAACTATTAAAGTTTGCTATGAGTTATGTATTTAGAATTTAGACAATTCTAATTTTCCTATCATACCTTTCTCGTTCATGAAAAGTAATATGATTAAGTCTCACGCTTCTCTCATGGAAAAGAGACTAGGTTTATCCTTTTAGTAAATTTGACTCTAGCCAAAAACCCCTATGGGTGTAGATCAATTTATGAATAAAAGAATATCCCATGTTTATGATTTAATGTTGCATTAATAAATTAAAATGAATTTACAAAATTTAATTTTAGTATTTTCGATAATACAATCTTTAAGAAAATTAAATACCCATTGGTTTATATTCATATAAAACATAGAATTTTCTTAATTGACATAATGTCATTACATTAGTTGATCTGCTAGTAATGAAAGTATTCAACAAGGTAATTGTCGAACAATAATTGGCAAACAATTTCCAATTCCTAGATCTTTATGGGATTTATACTGGCAAACAATTTCCAATATAAGCATGTTTTATCCCCATCTTATGCCTTGAGTCCAAGCTCTTACTTACAACTCAATTAAGTCGTCTAATTAAAAAACTTAAATTACCATAGTCCCATTACATCAGTTGATCTGCTAGTAACGAAAGTATGAAATTTACCTTTCCATTGTAATTTAGTCCAAGCTCTCACATGACTAAACTACAACTTCAAGTTTTCTTTAACTAGATGGCATTGACTTAATTTTTAAAGGGTACTAATTTTGATGTGTCAATCAAAATATGTACGAAGAAGCATGCATACATCTTCGTATCATAAGTTTTCAAAACCTTTTTATTTACAATTTTTAAGCTAAGATTTAAATCAACAAAGCTTTAATTGAGGTATTGGGTTCACCAATCAAAGAATTACCTACAATCATCGCCCACTATATCCTACTACTGCATGAGTCAAAAGACCCAAGTTATTCGGATAATTACCACAAAGTGGCACATGGAATTGAGGTCAATTCACCCTTAAGGTGATTTTGTACATAAAATAGTCATACTTGGTAGCTCCAATTTGACGCACAAAGGAGCGTTGAAACAAAGGTCAGAGCGAATCTTATTAAAAACCCGTTTCTACTTAAACCCCTCTTATAGTTTGTCACAATTGGGTGAGCCGTTCACACTATACGTACAAAACTCAACAATCAATTAAAAGTTTATGACTTTAGTCTTAAAAACCATGTTATAAATTATAACCTTGCTAGTCTCGCCTGGGAGTAAATTACCGTGCGAAACGAACCACTATCGGCACATAAGACTTTGCAAGATTCATAATTTATTACATCAAGTTTCATTATTATTTAGTCCGTTTAATTTTTATTCAAAAATTACCTTTTTTGCTTAAAACATGTCATACAATTAAACAAAAACAAGTAATAATAAAAATAAACTACTAAATAACACACATAACTTAACAATTAATTATGTAAATAATTAGTCACATGCAAACTAATTCAATAACCTATTAATAATCAATCTATGTTTAATAATGCATATATTTAATTAAGACTATCACTTACAATGGTAAGTGAGCCACATGCATCAACGTATCGATTGCGTTAGTCAAAATTAAATATATACCAAGTTGCACATAATTGATTACTTAATTAATTGGAGTCTTCCCCAATTCGACATCTATCAATTAAATTACATGTGAAAATAATTTAATTATCACAACAACGAATCCATGCCAAACATGCACATTTGCATGGATTCTACCTAACAATTAGCAAGTTGCCACAAGATCACATACAAACAGATAAACATGTTAAACCTAGGGTTTCTAATCAAATTAAATTACAAAACCAAACTCTAAATAATTATAGGGCAATCGGCCCTTTAAAAAAATTAGGGTGTCGATTTTGAATTAACCATAAATCAACCTAACATGATAAAACACAATCAAGATTTTATTTATTTTTATTATTATTATTTTTTATTATTATTTTTTTTTTAATTAATTACACGTTATAACGGCTCTTGATGCCACTGTTGGAATATTAATATCATGACAATCATAAATTAAACATATAACATCAAAGTGTTGCGGAAGCGTAGGAACAAATAACATATAATTAATTAACCGAATACTAAATAGTATGCGTACGTTAATGATTCTAGCAAAACAAGAATCAATCTGAGCAATATAAGTGATGAACCTTAATTAGGGTTTAAATGGATTACACGAATTGCCCCTTACTTTTTTTTGCAATTCAATCCAAGATACTTACAATAGTGTGTAAGTATCACGTTCTTGTACACACGTACTAATACCAAGTAAATGATTATGCAAGTAATTAACACATAACAATTTTTGCTTTTCAAAAACAAAAGCCGAGAGCCTTTTAGGGGTGTTCGGCCGATCATAGAACAAAAGAAAGAAAACACATAGTTAGGGTATTAGTATGTGTACAAGAGTTGTCAAAACTAAGAACCCTTAATGTGTTTATATAGTATAGTTAACTTGGAGCTCAAGTTGGATTTGGGTTGGGTTTCCCCATCCCAAAACCGATCGGCCATGATTCCATAAAGGAATCCGGAAGCTTCTTGACATATCAATTATTAACTCATAATTCTTTCCGTATATTCGTCTAACGGTCGTTAGTCATTATCCGTTAAATACTAACGGTCGTTATGTGTTTTGTGTATATAATAATTAAATATAACTTTTTATAAATAATTATTATTCATTTACTCTTCATACGTAAAGTATGCAATCCCGTGATCTCGAGTTCGATCCTAACATACGACTACTAAAATAATGTCTATAAAACTAACATGTTACATATAATGTTGGAATTTAGTAATCATGACAATCATATAAACTCCATAAAACAAAGTACACAAGTGCGGAAGCATGTAAACAATTAAGTATAACACGTAAAGAATTAACATAAACATAAAAGAACGTACCGTATTGATTCTAGCCCGAACAAGAATCAAAAGCAATTGTCTTGAACAATATGAAGAAACTAGATCAATGAATAACCCCTTACCGTTTTGTTATTCGATCTCTTGATAACAACAATAGTGTGTTGTTACCTCGTTCTTGTACACACAAACTATAACGAATTAAATTGATTGCAAGATCAAAACACAATAAGGATTTATGTTAATAAAATCGACCCACAATCCCTTAGGAAGGGGCTGTACGATCGACCCAAAGACAAGAAGAAAAAGAAAAACTTTTAGGGATAATTTGTGTGCACAAAAGTTATGAAACAAATAACCCTTGAGTTTGTATATATAGCCTAGCAATCTTGTTCTCCAAGTTTGAGTGGGATTGGGTTTCCCCTCACCCTTGTTCGACCAGCCATAAGCCCAAAAGGGGCTTCCGGATTCTTCTTGCTATATATTTTCTTCTCTAGTCCTTTAACTTAACATTTAACGATAGTTAGTACTTACGGTTAATAACTAACGACCGTTAAGTCCTTTAAGTGTTTAAATAATTATATATATACATAACATTTAATATATATATATATATAAACATTATTCTTTAATTCTCGTTTGTAATGTGTGCAATCCCGAGGTCTCGGGTTCGAAACTAGACATACGACTATTAATATTTATCCACAACTCCAACAGCTCCCACTTGGATATCTATTAATAGCGTAATGACATTGGTTAGCGTCTTGCAACACTCCAATGCCCCTAGTTCGACTCGAGCTAGGTTTCCTGGAAAACCTTTAATGATTCATCATTATTATTATCCTTTTGTTTCTAATACCACGTTAATAAAGATATGGATCTTAGTCATTCTTTAATTAACAATTCTGTTTCTCGTTGTTTATGATTGAGCAAGATTACTAAAACATCTGAACGTATTCCAGATAGACTTTGAGCGTGCGCACGCAAACACCTTGTCAACCCTACGAAGGGCCCAGCAGTATTAAACTTCAAAACAAATTTGAAGGAACAAATTCTCTCTTGACTACAAGAATAACCCATAGACTTTGCAACATTTCTGAAAACAATCCTTATAACTCCCAGTTACGGTAAGCGGTAAATTGCTTTACAGAAATGCACTACATCCATGACACTTATCTGGTATCTCAAGTCTGAGGATAACTAAATTCATAATTTACTTACTGACAAGATCCACAAAGTAAAATCATGTAGTTGGGATAAGTCCTATATTCAATTCATTGAATATCATGTGAAATTGGTATGTCTACGCATCAATGTACTTTCAAGTATATTCTAACCAATACTCAGATTTGTCTTAGTTTAATGATATTCCCATATCATCAATTGACAATGGACAATTTAGAATAACATAAGTTATTCACGGATTTAAACATGCAAATATAGGACACAATTTATTATTAATGAAAACAAACGTACCTAGTACTTTAATTCATTATGAATAATAATTGCTTGATGTCCTTTATCCAAACACTAAATAGATCAATGCATGATAATTCTTGTTAATGAATTATGCCTCAAGTCATGTCAATCATACTTGTTGACAAGGCATAAATCAACTAACTTTGATCTATAAAATTTTGAGAATACTTATTTCAAGAATTTAATTAAATTTTTTTAAAAATCCTTGTATGTGTGTATCCAACTATCTTGATATAGTCACACAATCTTTCATAAATGATGTGATATCCTCAACCATCAATTTATGACAATCAAACTTTCAAACGTTTTAAAGTTTAAAGTATTCTAACCTTTTAATGTATAATGCAACTATGCTTCTTAGTTAAGCATAACTAGTTTACATGGCCATTATCAAGGATAAAATCCTACCATGACTAGTATTGAGTGTCATCTCAATCAAACAAACACTATTGTATAAAACTACAATATGCCTTTTAACTATTCCGTAAACTTAATATCAATTGTGTAATTTGGATGCCATATAATCTTTCAAGATTTGTTGGCTCTAACAATTACGCAACAACTTGCCATATTGTTTATACTTAGAATTTAGGAGCAATTCCAGGTTGAGGATCATTATTCTAAGTCCAAACCTATTCGATTAGAATATCCATTACACAATTTATCAAATATCTTTTATTAGATATCAAATGTTGTCAAATCATTTTACATTCAAACATGATACAACAATGATATACTTAAAAATCATAGAATCAATCATAGATTTTATTCATGTTCTAACTTATCAAAAGATATATTTTCATTTAGACTTTCTAAATGATATGTTATGTCTTATTAGATTTAATTACCACACATGTTTATAATAATAAACATATATCTCAAGGTTGTATGTTTTACTTCTTAAATTCTTCAAGTGAAGTTTCATTCCAAGTTAAGACTTAACATTTTAACTTACATGGAATGTTACTTCCCATATGTTATACAACATACATTATTTAAGAAATTAAACATAATACTCCCACTAGCTTTTAGGAATACTTAGAAATTGTCTTATTTCAATTTTAAATCAAACAATGGATTTAATAATTAAACATAAGAATATTTCATAGATGCATGCATTAATCCATTCATGGATTATTACACTTTGTACACTTCCAAAATAATAATGAATTCAAAAATCCTTTCGATTACTTACCGTCCTCGCTTAAGTAATCACTCAAGAAAGAGTTTTTATATTCCATTGTCATCCTTCATATAAATGAAAAATAGATATGACAATTATTATCTTTATATATTTAATGTGCTTATGAAAGAGTATTCAATCATAGTTAATTACTTAAGTATGATTAATAATCTTGTCACAAGACATACATTAAATATGTGTACAATATTGTCCATATGATTTCTACATAAAGATTTAAACCACTAGGGTTTTCTATCTTTAAATAAACTCATCATCATTCTCTAACTATTAAGAATTAAGATAAACCAAATTTGTAAAATTTGAATATCTTTATGAACAACATCTATAACATTCATAGTATGAGTAATTTACCCAATTCATTATTTGGTAATACTTCATCATATAATCCTCAGCATATTAATCAAATATCTGAGATATCCAAGTGGATCTATGAATGAGAATTCCATCATTTTTGAGATCCAACATTTACATGTCTAATCTCATCATGATATTAGCTAGTGTATTTTAGAAGATTATGTATCTTGTAACTTTATCTCTACAAGATAAAACTCCCACTTGCTTTTTGTAATTTATAGATTATCTATAAATAATTAGCAATTAAAGCAACACCATATTGTTCTCTTTTGGGATTTTACAAATACACATGATAGTTCCTGACATTCGTTTGTTAAAATCCAGCTTCATCAGAAGTTTAACAAATTCAGAACTTCATTTTTAAGACTTAATGTGATTCATCACATTCCATAATAAATAATGTCTTATAAATCTTCTAGGAGTCTAATTGAGTATATTCAATCCATACTCAGTTTCCTAACCTTGATGACTTTTGGAAGAAAAGAAGTTATAGTTATCTTTAACCAAACAATACAAATAAAGTTTGATTTTCCTAACTGAACACACCACAAATATGTGGTATTTCATTAGAACTCATATTGTGAGATAATCTAACAATATGAAAGATAACTTTGTATTCCTTTTGGCTTACCTATTTCCCAACTAAGTCATCTTAATGGTGAAATAGAATTTCAAGCCTCTTGCATGCATTATAACTCAAGTACTTATTAAATAAGTCACTTCATGTTCATGTCTCAATTAAGAAGACATAAACTGTTATAATCTCACTACACGTTATAAATCATTGATCAACTCAATGACTTCTTGTATATGTCTTTAATAAAGAAGACATAACAAGTTAACGTCTTACTTTAGATTATACTAAGTCTTAAAAACTTCATATTTATAACTAAAGTAATCATGAACACCATCATTTGGTTTCAATAGTATTTTCAAGTTATTACTCCACTTATTACTTCATTTATTTATGTCATTCAAAGAATACATAATTATTGAAGTAGTATTATATTACTTCATGCATTTATGTCATTCCAATAATACATAAATATTAAAGTTGAAGTAATCTTGTTATCATATTGACACAAGTTCTAATAAGTATCTAATTTAGAAACTGTAAATTTTTCCATGTGTGGTCTCACGCACACTTGGAAATTTACCTTGTCATTAATTTTGGTCCAGGTCTCACGCATACCCAAAATTAACTCCAAGTGTTCCTTAGGATAGATAAGTACAAATTATATTAGAACAAGAATCTCTTACCTTGAAGTTAAGAGAATCTACTAAATCATATTGTTATATGTTGTACCTTGCACACAATAAAGATTTCTCCCACTTGTGCATGGAACAACATCATGTACCACATAGACAACACTACTCGCGTTTGTTTAATGTGATCAATATGATTTGCGTCATTAGCTTAACTAGTAGATATAGAATTACTCAATCAATCAAGGAAACGCACACGACTATCCTTGAAAATATTAGTATCTATATTTGGAAAGTAATTATCTTGAGGCATTCAAAAGATAATCCGAGTTACAATCAAGACACATAAATCTTGTAACTCCCACTGAATTAGAGAATTTACAATAATCCCTTATTCAGTTCTAAGAACACTTTACTCCCACTGAATTCGACACCATAATAAGTGTTTCATAAACCAGTGAAAGGAAAGAGTGTCCTTGTTACTTTCCTACATCTTTGACAAAACCTATTCATAACAATTTACTTAGGTTCTAAAAGATTGTATTCTACTATGTAACTGATGGACTATCCACATTTATGCCAAATGTGATTCATCACATTGCTTACTATTAACTTGAAAAATTGACATGCAATTTCTTCCTTAATAGGTCTACAATTCCAACAATTGTATGTAGTACCTTCAAATGGTTAAAACAAAACAACTAGATATACTAGCTTGTCCTTTACCATTATGCGGTAATTAGTCTAGCTTCTAATTTAATAACTCATAAATTCGCAATAACCTTAACGATTAAAACTTGCTATGAGTTATGTATTTAGAATTTAGACAATTCTAATTTTCCCATCATACCTTTCTCATTCATGAAAAGGAATAGGATTTAGTCTCACGCTTCTCATATGAAAGGAGACTTGGTTTATTCTTTTAATGAAATTGACTCTAACCAAAACCCCTACGGGTGTAGATCAATTTACTAATAAAGTACAACCCTTGTTTACGGTTTAACGCTGCATCAATACATTTAAAAGAATTTACAAAATTCAATTTTAGTATTTTCGATAATTACTCTTTAAGAAAATAAAATACCCATTGGTAAATATTCATATTAACCATAGTATTTTCTTAAAGCTAGGATCCTAATTGACATAGTACCATTACATCAGTTGATCTGCTAGTAATGATAGTATTCAACTAGGTAATTTGTCGAACAATAATTGGCAAACAATTTTCCAATTCCTAGATCATTATGGGATTTACATCAAATTGATTCATCAATTTGCAATGTAAGCATGTTTCATCCCATCTCATGCCTTAAGCTCTAGGTCTCACGCATCAGCTTAATTAAGTTGTCTAACTTAGAAACTGTAAATTCATCCATGTGTGGTCTCACGCACACTCGGAAATTTACCTTGTCATTAATTTTGGTCCAGGTCTCACGCATACCCAAAATTAACTTCAAGTGTTCCTTATAGTTAGATGGCATGTAACTTAATTTTAGGGTATTTAGTTTTTGATGTGACAAAAACATGTACAAAGATGCATGCACTCATCTTTGTATCATTAGTTTTCAAAACAATTTTAATTTACCAATTAGTTAAGAGTAAACCAAAAAAACTATGTACTTGAGGTATTGGGTTCACCAATTAAAGAAGTACCAACAATTATCGCCCACATATCCTACTCTTACATGTTATTCGGATATTTGCCACAAAAGTGGCGCGTGAAATTGAGGTAAATCACCCTTAAGATGATAGTGTACATAAATAGTGATATAGGTAAGTCGCAGTTGACGCACAAGCGGGCCCGGAGAGCCGGTAGGAGCGAATCTCTTAAAAAACCCCTTTCCAGATAAACCCACCACACAGTTTGTCAACTTTGGTCCGCCTTTCACACACTATTGTACAAAAACATCAATCAAGCAAAAGTTTATGATCTTAGTCTTAAAAAATTAAGTGACAAAGTTTAGATCTTGCTAGTCTCGCCTGGGAGCAAATTACCGTGCGAAGCGAACCACTGTCGGCACATAAGACTTTGCAAGATCCTTACTTTATTACTTTATGTTTCACCATTATTAGTCAAATTTAATTTTCTTTGAAAATTACCCTTTTTATTGCTTACTTTAACATATCACATAAAAAAAAACAATAAACAAGTAATTAAAAGAAAATAACAATCAACTAATAAAACAACAATTGTTAGTGAAACATCTAGCCACATGCAACCTTTTAAACAAACCCTATTAATAATCTATATGTGAATTATTATGTATAGAATCAATAAAACTCCCATTGGTTTTCGAGCTCATTGTACCCAATGGACCACAGTCGCCAACAATTGGCCGCGTAAGTTTTAATAATAATATACCACGTTGCACATAACCGATTCATTAATTTAATATATTAGGTCTTCCCTAATTTTTAGATTTATCTAAACATGTAGCAAACATCTAAACAATTTAATTCAAGTAATTATCCGTGACTAACATGCATGTTTTGTCACGGATTCATGCATATCACATAGCATTTTAGTTCACAAGATACATACACAACAACTTGTTAAAGACCTAGGGTTTCTAATTGATCACAATTAATTATGAAAACCACAAACCCTAATTAGGGTTTATGGACAAAATCGACACCCCCCCCCCAAATTAGGGTTAGGGTTTCGACTTTAATTAAAAAAAAAACAGTTTTTTTTTTTTTTTTTTTTTTTTTTTTTTTTTTTTTTTTTTAATAATAAAACCCTAGAAAAAAATAAAACATGTATAATCTAAACAATTTAAAGATACGTTTTTTTTTTTATTGTTTAAGTAATTAATTACATGTTAAACATGGCTCTTGATGCCACTGTTGGAATTTAGTAATCATGACAATCATATAAACTCCATAAAACAAAGTACACAAGTGCGGAAGCATGTAAACAATTAAGTATAACACGTAAAGAATTAACATAAACATAAAAGGAACGTACCGTATTGATTCTAGCCCGAACAAGAATCAAAAGCAATTGTCTTGAACAATATGAAGAAACTAGATCAATGAATAACCCCTTACTGTTTTGTTATTCGATCTCTTGATAACAACAATAGTGTGTTGATACCTCGTTCTTGTACACACAAACTATAACGAATTAAATTGATTGCAAGATCAAAACACAATAAGGATTTATGTTAATAAAATCGACCCACAATCCCTTAGGAAGGGGCTGTACGATCGACCCAAAGACAAGAAGAAAAAGAAAAACTTTTAGGGATAATTTGTGTGCACAAAAGTTATGAAACAAATAACCCTTGAGTTTGTATATATAGCCTAGCAATCTTGTTCTCCAAGTTTGAGTGGGATTGGGTTTCCCCTCACCCTTGTTCGACCGGCCATAAGCCCAAAAGGGGCTTCCGGATTCTTCTTGCTATATATTTTCTTCTCTAGTCCTTTAACTTAACATTTAACGATAGTTAGTACATACGGTTAATAACTAACGACCGTTAAGTCCTTTAAGTGTTTAAATAATTATATATATACATAACATTTAATATATATATAAACATTATTCTTTAATTCTCGTTTGTAATGTGTGCAATCCCGATGTCTCGGGTTCGAAACTAGACATACGACTATTAATATTTATCCAAAACTCCAACATGTTACATATAATATTATACTTCTAGACTTTGAGTCTCTTAATCTTTTCTTAACCTATACACTATAACAAATCATTTAGGGGCTGACAAAGAAGAGATAAAGAACAACGTGTTGATCATGATCATGATCAGTATGATTTGATATGTAAATAGAATTATTACACATGGAGTCATATCATTTAATTTCTTAATTTGCGGAATCCCAAATGAATGATTCCGTAAAGAAACATAGAATATGTTTAAGTTTGACGATGTCACATGAACAAGGAGTGTGGTTTGGTAGCTTGCGTGATAATTAATTTGCATTGCAAGACTATAGTTTGATAACGATTTTTTATTTTATTTTTTTTTAAAACATAAGCTACTGAACTTACTACAACAATTAGGGTGCATTTGGTTGGCAAATAGCAATCACACTATCGGTATTGGTTTGAAAATAAGGTGAATTGAAAGTAATTATCCCTACATGTAAAATGTTGTTTGGTTTGTTTCCCTCATGTCTATTGCTATAGTAGTTCTGTAGTTGGACACTAAGCCTGACCTTATTATTCAATCTTGGCTCCTTGAGCATATTCGCCAATTAAGGATGGATGTAATAAGAGACCACTAACACCCCAGCATCGCCGTCTCAGCGTTACATCAGCTTTCTCTCCCTACAACCAACTTAACCACCAGCTTATTGAAATAAGACAATTAACTTCACCACCAAAATATACCCACTTAAACACATATAATACCCCACCAAAACACAAACACACTACACGACTCGGTCGTCTACAAGACCGAGTCTTGCATTTTTGAGCTTGAAGACGCGTGTTATGGTCCCTCCGTGATAAGAACAATGCGTGTTGGGTGGTCCAAGACTCGGTCTTGGCAGCCTTGTTACGCCTGGTCTGAGATCTTTGGCGTGGTCACTAAGACATACTGGTACGATCTCAATTTATTAATTGGCCCATACATCATTTTCTATGTTATATGGTTTGGCAAAGTTGGTTGGGACACAATTAGCATGTTGGGGGCCACTTCGCGAGTATGTGTCATATGAGGCAGCGGATTATGGGCACAAAACACGGGTCGATAGTGGCGCCACCATCGACAGTTAGGTTAGATAGGCACCAAAATAAGCAAAAGTGCAAAACCAACCATTAAAGTCATATTGCTAAATATACCTCAAATCCAAGTGAACTTTTTTCGTGAGTCTCCAT
The DNA here is from genome assembly GCA_021014915.2 of Artemisia tridentata subsp. tridentata. Lineage (NCBI taxonomy): Eukaryota > Viridiplantae > Streptophyta > Magnoliopsida > Asterales > Asteraceae > Artemisia > Artemisia tridentata. Next base: position 150,020,400 of record CP139502.1, on the reverse strand, counting down.
CGAACCTTTTTGTAGTTTGCTGACCTCATTTACATGATGGTGGATACTCACTTATCATGTTGTACGTGATTATAGCCTAAAAAACCATTCCAAAAAGTTATAGCCAAAAAAGATTGATGATTGATGAATGAGTCAATTCTGAGCAAGACCTCTTTAACCTTTGGTAACGTCATAGCATTAAAATATTACAAGTGAGTTCGTATATATAAATTAGGGTCATCAATCAACAGTTTGGTCACATGTAAGGTGTTATGTGATATAGGAGATATTTTAAATGTGTAAATAATTTTCATTTTTAAAAACATTACGAGTTTAAGGAGACTGAAACAAACTAACGGTGCGTTTGTTTTTTGTCTGACACTAAAAACATATTTAAAAAACATTATCGTGCTCTAATTTTTCAGCAAACTTTTATTTGGTGAAGAAAAACGAGTTAACACTACAAGAATCAGGAGAACGGGCGACGAACACGGTCCCGACGAAATATGTCGACGGCATTTAGCACTAAAGGACAAAAAAATCATATTACCGAAACAAGCGAGCGTTGAATTTTTTTGTTGTTAAAATCCCGACGACATGTCGTCGGGACAATGTTAACTTACACCCCCACATCCCAATAATTGGGAATAATCACGCGGGAATTTCCCTGCCAACACGGTACCGACGACATGTCGTCGGTACCATATAAATTGAAACTAATTACCATGATTAGCGTTTAATTATCCGTTTAACATGAGATGTATATCCATAACACCTCGACTCATCCGTTTAACATGTTATGTATATCTATAACATATCGACTCATTCATTTAACATATTATGTATATCCATAACATCTTGACTCATCCGTTTAACATGAGATGTATATCTATAACATATCGACTCATTTGTTTAACATATTATGTATATCCATAACATCTTGACTCATCCGTTTAACATGGGATGTATATCCATAACACCTCGACTCATCCGTTTAACATGTTATGTATATCTATAACATATCGACTCATTCGTTTAGCATATTATGTATATCCATAACATCTTGACTCATCCGTTTAACATGGGATGTATATCTATAACATATCGACTCATTCGTTTAATATATTATGTATATTCATAACATCTTGACTCATCTGTTTAACATGGGATGTATATCCATAACACCTCGACTCATCTGTTTAACATGCACTAGTACAAAAATGGGATTTGATCACACATGTGGTTTTTTGAACAGCCACACAGTAACTTATTTGTGTGACTAAATGTACCAGAATAAAATAAACAGCCACACTTGATCCGACTTGTATGACCATTTCGGAATTACATCTGAGGCTACAGCCACACATTTGAATATTTTCGTGACTATACGTATCTGGTAAAAAAAAATTTGATTTTTTAGTCACTTATAATTGGGGATGTGTGACGGATACAAATAAGGTTGAAACATTAGTCACACTATATATATACATATGTGACAAATATATGTCACGCAATTGAAAAGTGTGACCAAAATCCATATATGGTCACACGAAGTAATTGTGTATGTGGCTAAATCATATACTCAAGTTTGTCACACATTATTTAAGCGTGACTGCTAGTTTTTGTTGAAAATTTAGCCACATATGAATTTAAAATGTGTGACAACTGAAAATTAAGTTTGAAGCATAGTCACGATATGCATTTAAAAGTGACAAATATATGTCACACACTTGAACAGTGTGACCAAATGTCATATATGGTCACACTAAACCATAGGCATACATGATTAAGTGTGACCATAATTCGATAGAAATGATCACGTAAGTTAATATGTGTGTCTAAAGTTAAGTGTGTGTTTGCCTGCCTATTTCTAATGTGTATGGTCACATTTAATTGTAGCACAATCATGTGACTATAGGCTATACAATAGTCACACCATACCACAAATGTGCATCTAAATTATGTTTATGGCCACATTATAAGGGTAATATATGTGACCAATACATTGAAAATAGTCACACTGTGAAATATTCATGTGACTAATATGTATAGCAAAATGTGAACTCAGTTATCATTAACCTTGATATTAGTCACATTGAGTGTTTGTGTGACTAAATTCAAGATGTTACATATGGTCACATGAAGTATTTATTTAGGTGTCTAAATCATATAGTCATATTTTGAGTTCAGACTGTTAGTCATGACTCTTCATTTAATTTGCCCCATTACAATGCTGGGATTTTATAGTCTATCTAGTTTAATGCAGTAGTATGTAAGTATGTTACTTGCCCCTAGGAACCAGATTACTTGACTTTCTAAAGTCGATTTTCAACTTTATAATGAAGTAACATGTTACTAAAGTGCCTGCAAGTGCATATACATGATAAATGGAAACTGCAAATACAATAAAGGTTGACTGCAAGTGGATAAACAGTGAAAACCGCAAAATTTTTCATTGCCATTGAAAAGCTTGACTTTTTTGAGTCAAAATCCATTACAACAGGCTAAATTACAGGAACAACTATTTAATACTAAAACAGCTATTCATCTAACAGTACTAACTTAACAATACCAGCAGTAACCTTGCACTTAGCCTTGAGCAGCAGTCTTAACTTCAACCAGCAGCCTTAACAGTTACACTAGCAGTCTTAACTTGCAGCATGACATGCTTCACTTGGATTTTCGTATAACAATACCTTCAATTTCGGTTCGATAGTAGTCACTTCGTGATTCCTTGCCCAAGTCTTCTTTATATACACGTGGCAATACGTTTTCATTTTCCTCATGAATGACTGTACTAAACTCCTTATCGACTTCGTCATATGTACCTTTGTAATTCTTGGTAGGTGTTTTAAAGACAATGGACAAATTTTTTTGTACCTGGTCTTTCACATAAAACACTTGTGTTGCTTGTGACGCTAATATGAACGGATCATCCTTGTGGCCGAAAGTATTCAGGTCTACCAACGTATAACCAAGAGTATCGTGTTTGACCCCATGAGTTTTGCGATTAACCCAATCACATTTGAAAAGAGGAATTTGCCTGAAACGGTAATCTAGTACCCATATCTCTTGTAAAACCCCATAATAACTTTTTTTTTTTTTTTTTTTTTTTTTTTTTTTTTTTTTTTTTTTTTGTGGTTGCAACTTCTTTGGATATGTGAACATCTACTGCCTCAACACTAACCCCACTGTTCTGGTAAACTATGCCATCATTACTTTTCGTACGGAATGTATACCCATTGATGTTATACGCCTCGTATTTCACTACGCTGGCGCGTGGTCCAAATGATATCCACCTTACAGTTTCTGATACACTATCTTTGGATATCGCTAACTCTCTCTCAACCTGAATTTCATTACACGTATATATTACCTTTAAATTGCAGGAACAACAAACAAACAATTAAAGAATAGGAGTGTTTGGGATAATGAAATGGTGTGCTGGTCGACCTCTATCTAATGTCATATACAGGAGGGACAATTATGATGATAGCAACAAACAAACAATTATAAACAACATACTAATTACCTCTTCGAGTAACCACTTAGCAAAAGATTTACTGTGCTCATTCTCCAGCAATGCAATTTTTTTACCCGGGTTTTTTCTTTTCAAAACTTCCTTGTGTCGCCTGAAACAAATAAATGTCTTTGATTATTATATTTGATAGAACATTTTAAGCAACGAAATCGACATGTGTTAGTAATACTTACTCGATATACGGTTGAATTTCATCCGTATTTTGTATTACATACAAATGTACTTTCTGAAAGGATTCTCTGGAAACTTCACTTGGTTTGCTGGTCGACAATGGCTTTCCGTCCTCATCTTCATTGGTTACATGTTTATCAGCTGGGATACCAATAGTTTTCATGGTTTTATGATATTCGCTAAAAAACTCTATTGTTTCTTCCTCGATAGTCTCCTCGGCAATACATCCCTCTGGTCTATTTCTGTTTCGCACATGTCCTTTAATAACCTTCATACATCTTTCGAAGGGATACATCCATCGAAAGCATATGGGACCACATAATTTTACCTCCCTAGTTAGGTGCACAGTCAAGTGTATCATAATATCAAAAAATGACGGAGGAAAGAACTTCTCGATTAGGCACAGTGTAACAACAAGTTCTTCTTGCATCTTATCTAGTTCTTGCAAGCTGATTTCTTTCCTACATATAGATTTAAAGAAAAAGCAAAACCTGATAATAGCATATCGTGTGGGCGGGTGCATTACTGAACGTATATCAATGGGTAAAAACTCTTGCATTAGCATGTGATAGTCATGCGATTTAAGGCCAATGAGCTTCCTATCATTTAGGCTGATCAAACTAGAGAAATTTGAACAATATCCTTGTGGTACCCTGATGTTGCTTAACGTTTCACAAAAGATGTCTTTTTCAGCATTCGTTAATGTGTAACCTGCTGGAGGTAGTGTTGTTTTGTCTGCTTCTTTCCTAGCAAACAACTCTTCTTTTATCCCCAACTCTTCCAGATCCAGTCGAGCATTCATTCCATCTTTTGTCTTTCCAGGAACATTCAGCAAAGTTCCGAGTAGACTCTCACCAACATTTTTTTCTACATGTATGAAGTCAATACAATACGGAACAGAATGATGCCTCCAATACCTTAGCTTTCGATACCAAATGTTGAATTTCTTCCAATATGCTTCATTTGCTTGGCTTGAACTACCCTCTTCTTCTGTTGTTTTCCTTTTCTGCTTTTTAATCTTCCCACCTCTGCCTCTGGTATCTTCTTGGTTTTTCGAGGTTTTTCCTTTTCCCCACTTATTTTCAATATGTTGTACCTCGTTGTATATTTGTTCCCCGGTCAATGGATTTGGAGCATGACGTGATTCTTCTTGTCCATTAAACGCCTTCCTTTGCGTTCTGAACGAATGGTTGTATGGTAGATATCGTCTGTGACCAGCATAACTTTGCTTGGATGAGGCGGAAAGTCTAACACAGTGTGTAAATTTCCCACATACTACACAACCTTTGAATCCACTATATGGGCAGCCACATAATATACCAAGTGCAGGGTGTGAAAACGTAGTGAAAACGTAGAGGGGGGGGGGGTGAATACGTTTACCGTTTTAAAACTTAAAACTTGTTGTATCAAATTTCCAATTCGGCTAGTTCTAATATGAACACTGTCTGTTGTAGTTTATGTCTACCAAGTTGTCACACAAGTATTATCACATAATCACAACACAAGCAATCACATAATGCAAATATAAAAGTAAAGAGATAAGTAAAAGAAAGCGCAAACCGAACACGATGATTTATAGTGGTTCGGTCACGGAGCTCCTCTCCGCCCTACTCCACTCCTCGAGTACCCAACTCGAGAGTTACTTCACTAGATCAACAAGCTCCCTTTCTTAGGCGGAGAAAACCTTTACACGTCGCTTACTTCCTTTTTCGGTACTAAGCTAAACACCGGGTTCTTTACAAGGGTACAACCACTCCCATCGTCGCTTATACAATTACCGACACTAAGCTAGATGTCGAGTTCTTTACAAGGGTACAACCACTCCCAACACTCTTTGTATTTTAAGGAATAAAATACTAACCTCACTCTACTGATCTAAATGATACAATGATGGTTACAACAATGATCCATGGCATAAGTATATCATGGATATGAATGCCTACACTATATGAACTTCCATTGATCGGAAGCCTTCAATGTATGAAGATCACAAGCTCCCTAAACTTGTTGTGATGGATCTTCATATATGCATCTTCATGGTGGATTAGTAAGTATGCTATGGATGATGACTTGTGATCTTGAGCTTGCTTCACAGGATCATAACAAGTGTATGCTTACAACATAATGAAAGTTAGTAACATTATGATCATTATGTAATGAGGTGATTAATGTATGAATCTACATGTTTTGCTACTGATCTAAGTGTGTGAAATGAGTGAGGGAATGTATGTTCTAGTTGGATGATTCTATGGGCAAAACTAAGGACTATTTATAGAAAAACATGGCATGAAAACTATGGGCAAAACCATGGACTAACATGGTTTCTAGTGGCATGAAAACTATGGGCAAAACTATGGACTACCATGTTTTCTAATGGCATGAGTCTATGGGCAAACAATGGGCTGGTGTTTATAGCTAACAATACTTTTGCCCGGCGGATCCGGCGGATCCCATAAAAGGGATCCGTGCTTGTTATCGTTTGGTTCCGCGGGTATGACAGTTAAGAGATAACTAAGAGATTTTAGTGTATCTTTCCAAATCTTGCATATCTAGCCAAATCTTCCAAGATCCACAAATGTCAACTATCTAACTTGTGTATCTAAACAAAATATTACACAATCTTACAAAGATTTCACTTGTGATGTATGCCATGATGTCATGGTATTATTTAACTAATAAAGTTTCCATTTTAAGAAATAAATATGTAAACTTGTATATGTTATTCCTAGTGAACTTTGTAATGTGTATATGTATGTAACATGTATCCTAGTGATCATGTAAAATAAGGTTCTAAGTAGAATGATTAGCCTTTTTAAAATACTTAATTACCTAACCGTATTTTAAACATTCTAAATGGTTTGTTAAGGGTTTGATCATAATGCTACATAACAAACATGTACGAACCTGTGTTGTATCATACGAGGACTTGAGAGATGTTGAATGTATGTTGAGACAAGACAAGATTACAAGTAACTTGTACATTTTACGTTATGTATCAAGTTACATGTTTGTCATCAATCAAAACAAACGAGATTGCTTGCACTAGCAATCTCCTCAACGAGACTGCTTGCACTAACACAGGGTAATCATTTATCGTCCATAACACAACGGCGCGCAGATTAAAGTTTTCTTTTTTAGAAGCATCGTATGTATCAACCCTTCCTCGAATAAGGTATGCAGATCATCAACCAACGGTTCTAAAAATACATCGATATCATTTCCCGGGTATCCCGATATCAATACTGAAAGCATGATAAACTTTCTTTTCATACACAACCATGGAGGAAGGTTGTATATGACAGATAAAACTGGCCATACACTGTGATGCCTATTTCCTGAGTTGACGTCAACCCATCAGCCGATATTCCTAGCCGTAGATTTCTCGGATCTTCAGCAATTTTGGGGAATTTTTCATCTATGGTACGCCATGCCTGTGAATCTGCGGGGTGACGTAAAACACCATCTGTTATCCTCCTTGTTGCGTGCCATGTTAGATCTTCAGAAATTCTTTCTAACTTAAAGAGGCGTTGCAGTCTTGGTATAATTGGAAAGTACCACATTACCTTTGCCGGAATGTTTTCGTACACTTTATATGTCTTACTATCTACCTTCCATCTTGATGTCCCACAAGTTGGACAAACAGTCAACTCCTTGTTAACCTTCTTGTAAAGAATGTAGTTGTTGCTACATACATGTATCTTTTTGTATCCTGATCCCATCATTCTCACTAGTTTTTTTGCCTCATAAGTTTTTTCAACCATTTCGTTGCCAGCAGGTAACATCTTTTTCAACAATCCTAATAATTCAGTAAAGAACTTATCAGAACTCCATACTTACCCTTCAAGTTGAGTAGTTTAACTATTGCGGAAAACTTTGTGAAGTCAGGACATCCTTCGTAAAGTGGCTTCTCCGTGTCTAATAATAGTAGTTGAAACTCACTATGGGTAAAGGGAAAAGGACAATTGGCTGAGCTTTAGTAGTCTTGATGTTATGATGCTACTGTAACAAGTACTAGTACTATGTTTTCTCCTTGTATGTAACCAACTATGCAATCAACAATGCATCTATGTATGCGAAATTTTGTTATGTAATAACATTTGGTTTTTCAAGTTGAATATGCTATTTTTCATTCATGTTAAACCCAAAATACAACTTTAAAAAACTATATATTCTACAAGTCACAAATTAAACCAATATAAGCATCAAATCATTTGTGTATAATTACAATGGACAGTGGGTATTGTAGTGGGCAGAATTTGGTATCTTTATAATTGTAAAAAAACAATTTCGAGAATAATATAATTTCACCATTGCATAAAAAAATGATTTCCTAATTAAAAAAATTACCTAATTTAGATCTAAATGAACCTCCCTCCGTTGTTGATGGCCGGACCGGCGAGTGGTGGATGGTGAGTGGTGGCTGTGATTGGTTACTGGTGAACCGTGGATGGTGACTGGTGGCTGTGATTGTTGAGAAATGTGCAAAATTTGAAATTTGCTGAAAAAAATGGGGGTTTTTAAAATTTTTGGGGAGGGAAATACCAAAAAGGAAGCCACAGCCCACAGGTATCGAACCTGTGACCTCCCCTTCACAACACCAACAACTCAACCATCTCCGCCCTTGGGTCTTTTTCGATTATACCTTCTTTTGTATTCCTCTTATAGACTATCTGTTTTATTAAAGAAAATTGTTACAAAATCCAAATATCTTCTATACAAAGTTAAACCTGTTAGTACAACATTAAACCTAGCAGTACTAATATTTACACAAGCACCTTGTCTGAAGATCTTTCTTAGTAACTCTCTTGCCATTACTAAGTCTTCATCAGTAACTGTGAGCTTAGCATCTAACATAACAAATAAGCTAGCTGCCCTTAATGGATAATCTTTTTCTATCAGCATGTAGACATCCACTCCATTCTTTGTAGATACATGGTGAACACCACATGTATCATACAGTCTCCATTTTGTACTCAACTCATGAGCTCGAAAATTCCATAAGATATCTTTTGGATCAGGTTCATACAACCTCTTCAATTCCACCCATAGCTCCTTTTCTTTGTCTTGTATACGATCTGTAGATCTGAACATTTCTTGAACCAGACTCCATAGATTGTCCAAGTCTTCTCTATCAAAAATCTTCAGCATATCTTCAAAATACTTATAAATTTCTGAGTGTCCTCCTACCCTGATTATCTTCCAAGCTTTCCCAAATGTATCTTTGTGTATCTCCAAATCAATAATGGGATGTTTAGCTTGAATAGGATGATGAACATCCAATGCTTCTGGGATTATAACAATCATATGCTGCTTGAGTCTTTCGTCAGTTAATTCCTCTGCTGTTTCTTCTTCCTCTGCTGTAGGTACTTCTTCTTCACCAATCTTCTGTTTCTTTGAAGATTCAGACTCCAATATTATACCATGTCTTCTTGTAGTTCTACATGGTTTTTCTGTTCCCATGGGAGTAAATGTGTTCATTCTTCTGTAAACCCTTTCAAACTCACTCTTGATCTCCTCAAAACTTCTACCTTGGAAATGCTTCCTTTTGTATCCAGCCATGTTCATCATGTAAACACACATGGTGTGTCTTTGTTGAGCTTTACTAGGTGGTTTACTCCTCTTTTCTTTGGCTTTTTGTTCTGCAGCAGACTTTCTTCTGGAATTTATTAGTTCAACAAGTTGTCTTGACTTCTCATCAATGGACAACACTTCATCTCCTCTGAGTTCACCAATATTTGCCTTTAAAACATCATCAGCATCAATCATATACTGAACATCTTGAGCGTGATCAAACATTTCTTGACTTGCTTGATTTGCAAGTCTTGTTTGATCAAGGAAATTTGCAATATCATAAATTTCTGATCTTTCATCTTCCTGTGTTTTATTAGTTACCTCTGCATCAAAACTAATGCCCTTTTCTTTATCTGCCCTTTGCCTTCTATCATACACATCCATAACTTGTTGATGAGAAGTACCAATATTTTCAGCATCCAAATTTTCTTCACCCATATCTTGCCTCCCCTGAAACTCAACATTCTGTTCAACCAAAGAAATATTGGGGTCTTGATCAATATCAGCTGTCTTCCTCCCCTGTTTGGAAGAATCATCCATGTTATCATCTAAATCATCATCATCTGAGCTTGTAGACTCCACAATACTTGTCTTTCTCTTTGCTTTAAGTGACTTGACTTTAGACTGCAATTTCTTCACTTTTTCAATGACCTTCTTGTAAGCAGTACTATACAACTACTTTGTCTCCTTGAGTTCTTGCTTTGTCTCCTTGAGTTCTTGCTTTGTCTCCTTGAGTTGTTTCTCCAACCCAGTCACCCTTTGATTCAATTTGGTACAAATATCCATCAATTCCTTTAGTGACACTCTGCCCTCATCACTGCCAGGTGTGTTACCTCCCGATCGAGGTGAATCATGGGTCATTTCCCCCATATTTAGTTGTGAGGCTGATTGAGAACCAGATGAACCTGTGGGTGTGTGATGGGACTCAACTGGGCTTGTTGATCCTTCACCCTGAATGTTTTGATTTTGAACCAACATTGTTTCAAAAAGTGGAACTACTATCCCATTAAACCCCCTAGAAGCCATGCTCATGTTACTGAACAGTTTTGAGTAAGGCAAGGAGTTGGATAAACAATTTTATGAGATAGAAGCAAACTTTTCTGTCTATTCAAAACCGTTTGTATAAACCTTGGATACATTAAAAACTTGTATGTGTTATCCACATTTTTCACCATACCATAAAAAATTAATTTTGAAAAGTTAAAAGTCCTGTTTGTTGCTAAACAAATGAGAGCAGTTGCAATATTGCTACTGAATTGCTCCCATGAGGTTTTCTTTGAACTTAAACAATGAAGGATGGTATGTATGAAGAATCTCCATTGTGGGGCAAAATATCCTTTTTGAAAAGTCAGAATTTGAGAAGATGTGTCATACCCCATTCTGGAAAGGTGATGAAAAATTTCAGTATTAGGCAAAGAACTAATACCATTTTCATCTGCTAAATGGAGATGCCTCCTAACAGATGCCTCAGTAATAGTTATTGTTTTGCCATCAACTATTGCAATTAACTCTTTGTCTCCATTCTCAAATGTATTGGTAGTAACAGTCCGCCAAAACTATTTGATTTGAGAGACATAGATAGTAGGATTGACTGTAAGAGCATACCTGATGTGGGTAGTGTTTAGAAAATCTACTATCTGGTGGAAGTGTTGACTCCCTTCTGGTTTCTCCAAGAATGCAACCTGGTTATGCGTATCACAAAACTCTAAATTTGCCATGAAAATTGAATAAATGCTTGATTAGAGTGCTGGGTTATGATTGGACCGACTTCAATTAATTGTTTCTCAAGTTTGAAGAAATCGTATAAATTATATAAAGAAAGAGAGTTACCCAATTTATGAAACCCTAACGCTCTGTTCTCGAGGTTTTTTTTTAAAGGAATGGAAGGGGATTAGAAGGGAAATAAAAAAGCGAAGTAATTGACAAAAGTTACCCCAATGGTTAGAAATAAACCACGGTTAAAACCCAGACAGTAGTAACGGCTACCCAGCAGTACAACGTTTTATGCTAGCAGAACAAAAGTTTGCCTAGCAGTAAAAACTTTGTGTATCCACTCCATTCTCAGTAGTATGATCGAACTCAAACATTCACAAGCAACCATAAACAGTTAATTAAACATCAAATATTTCATTGGTATTTTTTAAAGGCTACAACCATATATACATCTAATTATCCAACCTAAATACTAAACATACTAAAAACATAAAAAAACCATCATCCTAAACTGCTTCACTCCATTTCACCCCAACTTGTTAGAACTAGAGCTCTCTTCCCTGCTTCCCATTAATTTCTGCCTTTCCTTGAGTCGTTTAAACAAAATTTCAAGATCGCTAATCCTCTTTTCTAGATTATAAGGGTCCTGAAACCCATCTTGTTGCTCCCCCTGGTTTTGAGGCACCACCACATTTTGCTGCTCCACCACAATTTGCTGCTGATCCTCTTCATTTTGCTTCACCACCTCCTCCTCTTCACCTTCCTCCTCCTCTTCATCTTCATCTGCATCTTCCTCTTCATCTTCTTCCTCCTCCTCCCCGTAGTCACTCAATCCCCAAACCTCATCCCAGTAAAAGTCTTGCGCATGCAGCCAGTTCAAAATTTGACCCCTCATCCACATATCTACCTTCCTATACGACCCATATTCTGCAACGGGTTCATACCCGAAAGCATTAAACACTGCGTCAAACAGCAAATTGTTGTTTAACACCCACTCGTACTCTTCAGCATCATTTTGAAAGTTAACATTATTTGCTGCCATTGTTGAAGTTTTCTTTGAATTGAAAGGGATATATGTGTTTGTGTGTGTTCTTTGGCATACAATCGATAGGTATAAATAGGCTGGAGAGTTAGATGAATGGTTCCCAAGACTTTAGGCGGGAAAAGGGACCGACAGCGCGCGCCAAAAGTAAACTGTGAATTGAAGTTGTACGGAAAAGTCTCCAATTTCCTTTTACCAAGTATTGACTTTCCATTTACAATGAGTTGATGCAACAACTACTTGTATATAATGCTTTGTGAATAATAAACTTCCAAACTCAATATTTCCAACTAGTTGTTTGTGATGTTTGGGATGATTTGGGATCGGGTTCATTATTATTGACCCGAGGGAATAAATGTTTGACTGTGACTCGAAAGGAAATATCAACTCATTTGTTGCGGCTTGATATTGACTCGACTTGGACAAAAATAAAAGAAAGAAATAAAAACAATTGTTAAATTAAAAGTTAGTTGTAGAGATATTTGTTATTAAATTTGGTTAATAACGAAGTACGGAAATTAGAAGTGTACGTGAGACCATAATTGTCAGGATCCCGATCCTGATCTTAGGATCTTACGATTTTACGATACTGCAAAGCAAAAATGATCCGAATCTTACAAAGGATCTTTAAAAGCTTAAGATGAGTCGTCGATTGGTAATCGTCGGTATTTTCCCATAATCCCGTTTATTAGTTCAAGGTATACTCGTTTTATGATTTAAAACAAGTTTGGACTTACGACAAAATTAATATTTGGAAATAACAAAATTTCGCCAAGACCCTTTCATTTATCGAACGTTTCCAAGTCAAAAGACTTTATTGAAAATCAATTTCCCGAGTAATTTATAATATAACGAGTATTTATATAAACCCTAAACCCTAAAGCGTAAACCCTAAACCCTAAACCCTAAACTCTAAACCCTAAACACTAAACCCTAAACGCTAAACCAATCCGTAACTCAAACAATAACCAAACGAATAGTCCAATAAATCCAAATATGTTAGTGTACGGGTAGCATGTCTCGAATAGTCCAATAGCCCTCGTGTGTTCCGTTTTTATCCCAAATGTCACACGCAAGGTTTTCAAAATCGGGATCCTACTTAAGATCCTATGGTAAAGATCGGATCTTTACCATAAGATCTTAAGTAGGATCCCGATTTTGAAAACCTTTTGTGTGACATTTGGGATAAAAACGGAACACACGAGGGCTATTGGACTATTCGAGACATGCTACCCGTACACTAACATATTTGGATTTATTGGACTATTCGTTTGGTTATTGTTTGAGTTACGGATTGGTTTAGCGTTTAGGGTTTAGAGTTTAGGGTTTAGGGTTTACGCTTTAGGGTTTAGGGTTTATATAAATACTCGTTATATTATAAATTACTCGGGAAATTGATTTTCAATAAAGTCTTTTGACTTGGAAACGTTCGATAAATGAAAGGGTCTTGGCGAAATTTTGTTATTTCCAAAGATTAATTTTGTCGTAAGTCCAAACTTGTTTTAAATCATAAAACGAGTATACCTTGTACTAATAAACGGGATTATGGGAAAATACCGACGATTACCAATCGACGACTCATCTTATTTGATATGTTTGTTGTTAGTTATCTCTTTGACTTGTTTTCGTCATCTCGTCTCGACTCGAGTTATTGTCAATACTCTTCTCGACTATTAATTCGATTATTCGTTTTTTTGGAGTGAGTACTCGTGAGTCCGTGTTCTCTACCATTACACGAATGAGGATACCAAACCCTTTTAAAAGGCTAAAACGAGATTATTTTTTGAAATGAGAATGATTAACTTTTTAAACCTCTTGCGCATTTGATTTTTTTGGTGAATATCGTGCCGAGTACGTTGCGTTAAATCGTTTGATACGATATTCATTTTCTTTAACTTTTAATTACGGATAACCTCGATACCCGCGGGGAAACCCGAAAAACCGATGGATAATATTAATCGGGTATCCGGTGGGATATGGGGCGGGTACGGGTATACTATAAACGGGTTCGGGTACGGGTACACTAAAACCCGCCACGAACCCGAACCGTTGCCATCCCTAGTTACCGGCTATAGTCGGTTTTCACCGCCACGTCAACACCATTAGCCTTTTTTTTTTTTTTTTTTTTTTTTTTTTTTTTTTTTTTTTAACTATTATTCTTTTTTTTTACACATCTTGCCACGTCTTAGTTAAACCAAACCACCACTTGATCAATAGTAAAGCGGCAATTAATCCCTTTACCGATCAATTGTAAACACACACAAAAATCAATAAACCCTAATCAAAACACACATTCTTCTGGCAAACAATGAATCCAAATGACAACAAAGGTATGTTTTTTAATGTTTTCACATATCAGTTGATGATTCATTGCACAATAATTAGTAACAGGCTTTTGATCTATAAATGGTGATGTTTGGGGTTGTTACCGATTCTAATGTAAAGCTGTGTGAATTTATTGTTGAATGTAAAGCTGTGTGAAGTTTTAATTTATTCAAGTTTATGCTTTAACAGGTTCAAAGGCAAAAATCCCTAGGTCCAAATTCAAAATCATTTCCAACAAGGTATACTAAAGTTGTTATGTGTTTGTGGCTAAAGTTGTATACCTTTATACCATTAATTAAATTTTTTGAAACACATGGTATGTTGAACTATTAGGAGGTATGGGAAAACACAGATTGGAAGAGACAGAGCCCTTTCTATTTCTCTAGCGATGAAGAATCTGGTGATGCTGACACAAAAGGGGTAATAATGGTCCATTTAATAAGTGTTGTTTCGCTACCTTTATCACATTCTCAAGACTTAATCCATTATACTCATTCAACTTGTAGGTAAATGACAAAGATGAATCCTCTGAAGCTACTCCCAAAACGCAATCCTCTCAAATACCAGTTGAAAAGGCACACAAAAAGAAATTTACTCAGGACATTGTCTTGGGACTGCCGTGTAATTAAGAAGATGTTGTATCAACCGATGGCCGTGAAGAAGACTTCTCGTACATTAAATGTGTTGAGAATTATGTAAAGGTGGTGATCATCTCGACTATTATGAACTAGAGGATAATTAGTTTAATATGGTACGTAGTACCAGTTCTGATATTTAATTTGGATAAATGTAATTATTAATGGTGCAATAACTGGTAACTAGTAGTTTAACTGTATCTATTTTATAACTGTAATGATAGTATTTTGGTTTGTTAAATGGTAGCAATTTGTGTTCTTGATGTGATGATTGCACAGTTAGATCTAATGGTAGCAGTTTCTGTTGTTGATTTGATGATTGCACATATTTATTTAATGGTAGCACTTTGTGTTCTTCATTTCATGTTGGTTTATGATTTAATGGTAGCAGTTTGTGTTAAATGGTATCAAGTTGTGTTCATGATCTTGGTGTAATTGTGTAAATTTGAGTTCTTGATTTGATATGCAGTTTGTGTTCATGATCTTTGTTCTAGATCTTGGTTCATGATTTGCGATTAAGATAATGATATATAACATTTGGAGCCAAAATTTTGATTTTTTCAAGTTTATGCTTTACTAAACAGGTTCAAATTAAAGGAAAATTTTTCAAATAATTCAATTGTTATTTTGAAATTAGAATTTGGAGCCAAAATTTTGATCCAAAATTTTGAAATCGCCTAATTAGAAGCAGGTACCAAGAATAAGGTACGATTCATCTTCTTCCTATACCCTCTTTTCTCTCCTAAAAAAAAATGCAAAGAAAACACAATAATCAATTCTTATATCACCATTACTCTCAAAGCCAGAATCATTTTCTTGTACCCATTGTTACTCAAGAGTCATGGGAATTCAACCCATTGTTGATAATCATCTTTTGCTTCCTGCTGATAATGAACATGATGATAACAACATAGACTATGAATCCGAAAAGTATTCTGATGAGGAAGATCTAGCTAAGAGAGGCATGACCAGGCTATTTAAGTTTCGCATGAAATATGGCAACCCTGGTGGAATAAAGCTCAAGGTAACCTTCGATGCATTGAATAGGGTATCAGGGTTACACAGAGCACTGTTTTCGAGTTTTTTAGGAGATCTGGTTCGTGAGCACATAGGTTTGAAGAATCTTTCCTGGAGGAATGTGAATAAAGAAGAAAGAGATAAACTATGGACTGACATCACTGTACATATATACTACTGTATTTTTTAACCCAGTACTACATAATTTTATCTATGCAGTTACATTATGTGCAACTAATTAACAACATTGTGTTAATCTTTGCAGCGATATTTTGATGTTGACGTGACATTCAGAAAATTGGTAATGACTCGTCTTGGTAAACTGCTAAGGACTTTCAGAACGAAGCTCAGAGAAGAATACATTTTGCCCCACCTAAATACACCTTCCAAACTGAATGAAGTCCCGGCCAAGTATAGTCGATTTGTGAAATCAGAAGACTGGGTCGAGTTTGTAAACCACACGACCACCGATGCATACAAGGTTTTAAATAGTCATCTTTATTTAAGTCTATATGTCATTTCATAATTTTCAGTTTGCAGCATTACCACATGTAAACGCCTTATGATTTTGTATTTTTAGAAGATAGCTGATAAAGCTAAAATGTCGCGTTCCAAAAATATTATCAGCATAAAATGGGACGAGGTGGATATGTTTATTTGAAAGAGAAAATGGTAAGATCACGTGTATGCACCTTCATATTTTCGTTTATCTTGTTTTAACTTTACATGTGTATGCATTTGATGTTTATTAGATCGAAAATAAAGAGATTGAAGCAGATGAAGAACCCCCGCGTGGTATAATGTGGTTGAAAGGAAGGGTAAACAATGATGGAAAATTTCCAGATGATGAGATCACATCAGTGGGAGATACACTTGTAAGTTTGACTGCAAATTCTATTATTATGCTTATATACTAGCAGGATTAACTGTGTACTAGCAGTAATAACTTGTGTACGAGCAGTATTAAGTGCGTACTAACAACAGTAACTGTGTACTAGCAATGGTAAACACTAGCCATATTTGTAATTGAAGTTCATGAGCATCACTAACTCCAGCTGAGCAGCATTGACACAAATAAGAGCATCAGTTACTCTAACAGCATCAAGAAGACTTTTAATCCCAACATTTCCTATATTTTATTTTTGCAGAAAGAATCTGATGACCAGATCAAGAAATTGTCCAATGAGATTACAGAAACAAAGAGAATACTTACTCAACTGATGGCACAGTTGAGTCAACAAGGGGTGCAGTTAAATTTGTCATCTCAATTGCCAGTAGCCTCAAATGCAAGCCAACAAGGGTCTACAGATTCCCAATCGCAAGGAAATGTGTCTCCAACACAAGGAGTACCAACAATATGTATTTCAACATGTTTCTTGTTATTCTTTTGTTTATATAATGTAACGTGTTTTGTATATACATATAGGAACCTGCTAAAACTGTCGGACCTAAGAAAAAGCCTAAGTCACGACAAAACGGGCCTCCAGATTCCTAATTGGAACAAAATGTGTCTCCAACACAAGCACTGCCAACAGTATGTATTTCAACATGTTTCTTGTTATTCTTTTGTTTAAATAATTTCTGATATGTACATGCAAAAATTCTTTTTTTTAGCCATTTAAGTGAAAACTGTGGCACTTAAAGAAATCAAATATCGTTGCTTTGGGTACATACATGTGTTTTTTCAACGTATATATATATATAATTCTTGATATATAATTTAATGTTTGATACAAGCGTCTTTTGTAACTACAGGTTACACCGCAAACTACAATGCAAAAGAAAAGTGACAACAACTGTGGACCAACAGCACCATCGAAGCGCAAAAGTAATGTCTCTATTGAAGCCCTAAAGCAAGTTATGCCGACGAAGAGTCAAAAGTCTTTAAATTATGGTACTTGAGAATTTGATTATGTCCGACATTACAATTGTATATTCTGTTCAGTTATATACATTCGAGTTTTATTCAATTTCAAATTTCTTTTTGTTTATGATTCTGTTATATATATATATATATATATATATATATATATATATATATATATATATATATATATATATATACGCATTCCAGCAGCACTATCATAGTACTAGCAGTAGTTACTCTGCTTCAGCAGGACTAACTTAGTACTAGCAGTAGCAACTATGCTCCAACAACACGTATTATGGTCACGCTTATCAACATTATTGGTCACTCTTTGTTTAATTCGATGTGTGACTAAATATTACAAAAGGCCACACAAACATAAAATTCAAGTGGCCATTGGATGATCAATAGTCACACAAAATACAAATTTCTTCACTTTAAACAGCATATGGTCACACTTATTAACACTTTTGGCCACTTTATTCTTAATTGTATGTGACTAAATACCCAAAACAAACATGCTTTGTGTGACTAAATATTACAAAAGGCCACACAAACATAAAATTCAAGTGGCCATTGGATGATCAATAGTCACACAAAATACAAATTTCTACACTTTAAACAGCATATGGTCACACTTATTAACACTTTTGGCCACTTTATGCTTAATTGTATGTGACTAAATACCCAAAAAAAACATGTTTTGTGTGACTAAATATTACAAAAGGCCACACAAACATAAAATTCAAGTGGCCATTGGATGATCAATAGTCACACAAAATACAAATTTCTTCACTTTAAACAGCATATGGTCACACTTATCAACACTTTTGGCCACTTTGTGCTTAATTGTATGTGACTAAATTACCAAAACAAACATGCTTTGTGTGACAAAATATTACAAAAGGCCATACAAACATAAAATTCATGTGGCCATTGGATGATCAATAGTCACACAAAATACACATTTCTTCACTTTAAACAGCATATGGTCACACTTATCAACACTTTTGGCCACTTTATGCTTAATTGTATGTGACTAAATACCAAAAAAAAAAAAACATGCTTTATGTGACTAAATATTACAAAAGGCCACACAAACTAAAAATTTATGTGACCATTGGATGATCAATAGTCACACAAAATACACATTTCTTCACTTTAAACAGCATATAGTCACACTTATCAACACTTTTGGCCACTTTATGCTTAATTGTATGTGACTAAATACACAAAAAAAACATGCTTTGTGTGACGAAATATTATAAAAGGCCAAACAAACTAAAAATTCATGTGACCATTGGATGATCAATAGTCACACAAAATACACATTTCTTCACTTTAAACAGTATATGGTCACACTTATCAACACTTTTGGCCACATTATGCTTAATTGTATGTGACTAAATACCAAAAAAAAACATGCTTTGTGTGACTAAATATTACAAAAGGCCACACAAACTAAAAATTCATGTGACCACTAGATGATCAATAGTCACACAAAATACACATTTCTTCACTTTATACAGCATATGGTCACACTTATTAACACTTTTGGCCACTTTATGCTTAATTGTATGTGACTAAATACCCAAAAAAAACATGCTTTGTGTGACTAAATATTACAAAAGGCCACACAAACTAAAATTTCATGTGACCATTGGATGATTGATGATGCGAAAAGTGTACCGCTTTTAGGGGGTCATTTAAGCCCTAAATCGTATTTATTTGATCAAATATTGCCCTAAATCGTTCCTTTTGTCATTTTAGGTACTTTGGAGAGGAAATCTGGAAAAGGAAGCATTTTGGACGTTTTTGGAGCATAAAAGTGAAGAAAACGACAAAGTCTCCAAAGCTGTTGGAAAAGTACACGTGACGGCGTCAAGGATTGCTCCTGACGGCGTCACGGCTTGGCAAAAGAGGTGGATATGACAAATACACGTGACGCGCCAGAAAGTTTAACAATGGAAGTCTGACGGCGTCACCCTTTAAGGTGATCAAGGCTGTCATAGTTTAAGTTAAAGAGAGACGGCGTCAAGCACAATTGTGACGGCGTCAACCCTTGACGCGCCAGAGTGGATTTTTGAGGATTAAAGAGGGACGGCGTCAGGAAGACCATCCGGGAACCCTAGCCGCGGCGAGGTGACGGCGTCACCTCCTACAACGTGACGCCGTCAGCCCCTAAATTCTATATATAGTTTTGCAATTTTTAGTCATTAGTGTGCAACTTTGTGAGGAGAAACCCTAAGACAAATTTTCTGCCATTTTAAGGGTTTTATACCCTTGGATCTCCCATGTTTATTTGAAGATAAGTAATCATTTAATCATTCAATATGTCTATGTGTTGTTTGATTATATCTTGTTCTTGTCTATTAATTAACATGCTAGGCTAGATTTATCTTGTGTTTGCTTAGATCTAATGAAACCTAACTATTGATTATTGGTTGTTGGTGTGTTATTAATTGTATTGGATGATTGTTTATCGATGTTAGGCTTAAGAAAACTGGCTAACCTCCTATACGGTAACTTGCTTGAACGTCTTGAGAAACATGAACCAATGCGTACTAAGGTTTTTATAGTTGTATTTAATGCATGAGCGAATTCTAGTGATCCCATGTTAGGAGCTTCTTAGCCGGCTCGACATAGGAGTGAAGTAGGAGCTTATAGAGTTGGGGAAGTACGTACGCCACCCCACGATTGGTATTAAGGAATACACCTGTCATCCACGCAATTAATACACACTAATCAACCGGTAAAAGATAGTTAGGGAGTAAGGAAATCTAAGTAAACACATTTCTCTCCATATAAGTTCCACAACCTTTTTATTTTCAGTTATTTTATTTTATTTGCATTTGTAATTATTTGGGTTAGTTGACTAGCAACTAATTCCGCCCACTCCTTCAAACCCGAGATTTTACTTGCTTTCATAAAAAATATAAAAATACAAAAAGAATCTTCCCTCACCCTTAGACCTATTAGAGTAGTTTTTCAATCCTAACGACACTATTCCCTTAGAGAACGATCAATCCCTCGGTACTTGCCACTACACTATACTACATCGGTCAGGTACACTGCCTGGTGGGGATTGCAAGCCTCTTGAGATCCCTCGAGAGGTAAAACCTGTTGTAAGGTCGCAAAACCACGCATCAAGTTTTTGGCGCCGCTGCCGGGGAATAGTTATTGTTTAGGTTGAGATTTTTATTTTATTAGGTTTACTCATTAGATTCCTATCTAGTGAGATTTTTATTTTCTTTTTATTAGCTTTCTCGTAGTCTATCTTTTCTTTGTGCTTTTGTTCGTAAAGTTTTTCCATTGACTCTTCCGTTCGCCATTATAGAGAACGTGAATCTACTAAATCCGCGACTAGAGTTTTACATGAAGAAATATAATTTTACTAATTTGGATAAATCAAGATGGTGGAATGAAGTAATGAGAACAGGATCTTACATAGATTTTAGTGAGTACCTTGAGAAAAGAGACCAAGTGCATAAAACTTTTGAGGAAATCACCTTAGGAGCCCCATCAAACCCTCAAAATACCTCATTAAGTGAAACCTATGCACCATATGAGCCTTTACCTAGGATAGTTTCTTATGAACCCGACCAAGATTGTGAGATGGTTAATGTTGAACTACCTAGGTGCATGCTTGGATTAGATTTCACCAAGACATATGATGAGTATGAGAAATCCTTTAGGCAAATGGAACATAGTGATCAAGTTATTGAGAATGATTCTTATGAATCGGACCAAGAATTTGAGATGAATAGTAAAGGATTTGAGATACCTAGGTGCATGTTGGGGATAGACTTCAACAAATCACATAATAAGCACATAGGTAATCAAGATAAGATGGAGGATAAAGTAGAAAATCCAAGTCCACCAAGTACTCCACAAAACCCACCATCATTTGAGGCACACACACCGCCCGTGACTTACCCGAAAGAAGTAGAAGAGACTTTAGGAATCCCGATGGAGGTAGAACCTTTGAACCAAACACAACTAGAGGATATAGGTTTGAATGCATATAGTGATCACAACCTTACTCTTAGTTCTAGGGGATTTCCTATTTTTGATGAACCGGAGCCTCAACCAAAACCGTTACCTAATCTTCCATCTTTAGATGTGAATTTAGGAATTAAAAAAGGTCTCGATCCACCCATCAAACCATGTAGTCCGGGTAATGTTAAGATTAAGGTAGTAGACTCTAAGCCTTGTAGAGAGGAAGCTGACATAGGAGTGAACCATGACCTTACATACTTACATCACCCATTTATGGTTGATCACAAGAAACATTATGGGTTTAAACCGGGTTTATTAGGTCAAGATGGATTCCCAACTAGGAATCTCTCGAAGTTGATAGAAGATGATCCCTTTTTAGGAGAAAACTTTAATTCACCCATTGACCAAAGTGAACTAGGTAAGGTTATGATGAAAGGAGCACACCCCTTTGAGTATATAATTCATCCACCACTCTTTCCTCACGCGGCATACTTCCACCAAGATGGTGTGTATCGCTACTATCACCCGCACTTAATCCTAAGTGTAGGAAAAACCTCTCCTTTATCCGTTAAATAAGGGTAGAGTCAGGCTCGTGACTTGAACAAAAACAAGCGCTTCTTGGGAGGCAACCCAAGCTTTATTTGCTTTGTGTGTTTATTTATTTGTTTGTTTGATTTTATTTGCTTCCGTATGTATGTTTAATTTTTATTATTATTGATTCATGTTCGAAACTAAATTGTGAAAATGCTTTATCTTGTTTTTAACTTCGTCTTAACTACATATAAAGGTATTTTGCAAAAGATACGTGTAAGGGAAATCCAAATTGGTTTATTAGAACAAATGAATATGAATCATAACAATATTAAATTAACATACATATTAGTAATTGTTTGAGTCAAATGCTTGTATCGAGTCATAATGATATTTTGCAGGATTTCCAGGAAATAAGGATTGAGTTTTTCCAGAAATTTTCCGGAAACTTAACATGAAAAATCTGTCAGATCACTTCTGACGGCGTCAGGAACAGTTTTCTGGAATTTTTTTTTAAAGTTTTGTTTTTCTTCCGGAATCATAAAATGCTTTAGTAAATCTCTAACTTATAAACTCCAGGAATCTGCAAAATAATCATTCCACAAGCATTATATCCTTATACAGATTTATCCCGCCGATGTTATGCAGGTTTTCGTGTTTGTTTTCTTAGGTTTAACAGGTTATTTTGGACAAGGAGATGTATGTGGAATCTAGCTTTTGGCGCTGCTTTAATCTTGAAGCTTCAACATTACCTTGGAAGAAGATCTAACCATGTTACCTCTTTATCCACCGAGCGAATCAGGGGAGTATTTGATTTCATTCTTTTACCTTATTTACTTTTACATCTTGTTATATGAACATTGGGGACAATGTTCATCTTAAGTGTAAGGGGGGGGGGGGGTAAAGTACGATACCTTAGAGAATGCTATTACGCTTGATTTTTCGTTTGTTTAATGGTAGATGTGTAATAAAACTGAGAGAAATACCTGTTAAGGCAATTTTAGTGCCAAATTTAAATTTTTTTACAACATATAGGAGTGAAACTTTGGTCTTAATGAGCGTCTTACGGATAGGAGTTATATGACTAGCACAAAACCGTACCACTAAAAAATTTTCCACCCCCAAATATGTGAGGTTCGCCCCTAGAATTGGTAGGAAAAGCATTTATGCAATGATGTGTGTACCGGTAGCACTTAGATTCTAGAACTTGCGTTAGGACCATTCTGAGGCCACAAGTGAGACTACATTCGTGTAGTTAGATTTACTACATGATAAGAGGCATTAGGATTAACCCATTGTTTTACACTTGTGTTTTTGTTATAATTACATTGGCTACATTGGTAAAGTAATTCTCCCACACCTTTGCGTTGTACTCATTTTTAGTACGCGATACCCCTAGTACACCCCTCAGAGCCTATCTTTTCGTTTCTAACTTTAAGCATTTTACTTAAAGTAAGAATTTGTTTACACCCCACTTAAATGTACACCCAAATCGCCTTAGCCTACCTTGTATGCACTCATTTTTAGTGCATTATTGTGACAACATTTGTTTAAACCCCAAGTTAATTATCTAATTGATTACATGGTTGCTAAGTCGAGTCATATGCTTGTACATATTGTTTTGGGACGATTGGGACTCATGGGTAAAGTACTAGTGTAATGGAGTAATGGGGAAGAACAACATTATTACCCCCATATGTGCTAAATATTTTAAAAGTACTTCAAGTGTTTCGGTTATCTTAATTCGAGTCATTAGAATAGTTAATTGTAAAGTTATGTAAAAGTTCAAGTGTAAGGGGAGAACCGAGGCCCCTATGATTTGTTATTTTGGATGGTAGGGCAAGAGTGTATGAAAAAAAAAAAAAAAAAAAAAAAAAAAAAAAATACAAAAAAATGAGAAAAAGAAAAGTAGAAAAAACATACGTACTACCATCCCGTTTTATTTTATGTTTATTTTATCTTTTTGTTATTTCTTTCATTAGCTTAAGTCGAGTCTAGTCTTGGCTTAGCAACGCCATATTGTACATGTAATTAATCAAGATCTTTAACTCGCCACCAGTAAAATATCCCTTATCCAACAAATCCGTGTTTATCATATCCCTACACCTAACGTTATAACCCATGTAAAAGCCCTCTTTGATAGTTTATCTTAGGTGCTTACACCTAGAGGAGAAGGTTTTTGATCCTTTCCCAAGCCTATGGTAATCTATTTGCTATGACAGGTAGTGAGAGATATTATCCATTTTCATTTATGAGATATACTTTTATGACACCTGAGAGATGTGAGTATCTAAACACTACTTGTGAGGTGCTAGTATGTAATCTCCGTGCTTATTATGATTAAAGTGGAAAGACTATTTGTTGTAATTACTTTTATATTTGCGTTAAATGACCCCTAACTTGTATTTTGATTAGAATAAAAGCGCATTTGCTTGAGGACAAGCAAATCTCAAGTGTAAGGGTATTTGATGAAGCGAAAAGTGTACCGCTTTTAGGGGGCCATTTTAGCCCCAAATCGTATTTATTTGATCAAATATTGCCCTAAATCGTTCCTTTTGTCATTTTAGGTACTTTGGAGAAGAAATCTGGAAAAGGAAGCATTTTGGACGTTTTTGGAGCATAAAAGTGAAGAAAACGACAAAGTCTCCAAAGCTGCTGGAAAAGTACACGTGACGGCGTCAAGGATTGCTCCTGACGGCATCACGACTTGGCAAAAGAGGTGGATATGACAAATACACGTGACGCGCCAGAAAGTTTTACAATGGAAGTCTGACGGCGTCACCCTTTATGGTGATCAAGGCTGTCACAGTTTAAGTTAAAGAGAGACGGCGTCAAGCACAATTGTGACGGCGTCAACCCTTGACGCGCCAGAGTGGATTTTTGAGGATTAAAGAGGGACGGCGTCAGGAAGACCATCCGGGAACCCTAGCCGCGGCGAGGTGACGGCGTCACCTCCTACAACGTGACGCCGTCAGCCCCTAAATTCTATATATAGTTTTGCAATTTTTAGTCATTAGTGTGCAACTTTGTGAGGAGAAACCCTAAGACGAATTTTCTTCCATTTTTAAGGGTTTTATACCCTTGGATCTCCCATGTTTAATTGAAGATAAGTAATCATTTAATCATTCAATATGTCTATGTGTTGTTTGATTATATCTTGTTCTAGTCTTTTAATTAACATGCTAGGCTAGATTTATATTGTGTTTGCTTAGATCTAATGAAACCTAACTATTGATTATTGGTTGTTGGTGTGTTATTAATTGTATTGGATGATTGTTTATCGATGTTAGGCTTAAGAAAACTGGCTAACCTCCTATACGGTAACTTGCTTGAACGTCTTGAGAAACATGAACCAATGCGTACAAAGGTTTTTATGGTTGTATTTAATGCATGAGCGAATTCTAGTGATCCCATGTTAGGAGCTTCTTAGCCGGCTCGACATAGGAGTGAAGTAGGAGCTTATAGAGTTGGGGAAGTACATACGCCACCCCACGATTGGTATTAAGGAATACACCCGTCATCCACGCAATTAATACACACTAATCAACCGGTAAAAGATAGTTAGGGAGTAAGGAAATCTAAGTAAACACATTTCTCTCCATATAAGTTCCACAACCTTTTTATTTTCAGTTATTTTATTTTATTTGCATTTGTAATTATTTGGGTTAGTTGACTAGCAACTAATTCCGCCCACTCCTTCAAACCCGAGATTTTACTTGCTTTCATAAAAAATATAAAAATACAAAAATAATCTTCCCTCACCCTTAGACCTATTAGAGTAGTTTTTCAATCCTAATGATACTATTCCCCTAGAGAATGATCAATCCCTCGGTACTTGCCACTACACTATACTACATCGGTCAGGTACACTGCCTGGTGGGGATTGCAAGCCTCTTGAGATCCCTCGAGAGGTAAAACCTGTTGTAAGGTCGCAAAACCACGCATCAATGATCAATAGTCACACAAAATACACATTTCTTCACTTTAAACAGCATATGGTCACACTTATCAACACTTTTGGCCACTTTATGCTTAATTGTATGTGACTAAATACAAAAAAAAAAAAAAAAAACATGCTTTGTGTGACTAAATATTACAAAAGGCCACACAAACTAAAAATTCATGTGACCATTGGATGATCAATTGTCACACAAAATACACATTTCTTCACTTTAAACAGCATATGGTCACACTTATCAACACTTTTGGCCACTTTATGCTTAATTGTATGTGACTAAATACCCAAAAAAAACATGCTTTATGTGACTAAATATTACAAAAGGCCACACAAACTAAAAATTCATGTGACCATTGGATGATCAATAGTCACACAAAATACACATTTCTTCACTTAAAACAGCATATGGTCACACTTATTAACACTTTTGGCCACTTTATGCTTAATTGTATGTGACTAAATACCCAAAACAAACATGCTTTGTGTGACTAAATATTACAAAAGGCCACACAAACTAAAAATTTATGTGACCATTGGATGATCAATAGTCACACAAAATACACATTTCTTCACTTTAAACAGCATATGGTCACACTTATTAACACTTTTGGCCACTGTTTTTTAAATTGTATGTGACTAACTCGAAAAAAACAACACACGTTGTGTGACTAAATCATCACAAATGTCACATTTATTATATTTTCATGTGACCATAGGATGGGAAATAGTCACACATACTGATGAATCCAACAAAACTTGTGCCTAATTAGTCACACATATTCGGGTTTTGGTCACTCTTTTTCAATGAAAACGGCCACAAACTAAACAATGTGACCATATGATACCTACGGTGGCGCGACTTTTTGTCACACACACCAAAAAAAACGTGTGTGACTATATGCATATAGTCACGCATTTTTGGTGTGACGAAAGGTGAAATCTGTACCAGTGATGGGATATATATCCATAACACCTCGACTCATCCGTTTAACATGTTATGTATATCCATAACATCTTGACTCATTCGTACGACTTTTCTACTGGACCAAGAAACCGTGTAACTCCTCGTCGTAAACCATCGGAGAAGCCACATCATAAACTAATATAAGAACAATTTTTTTTTATTGTTACCGCCTCAACTTAAAAATATTGATAGATGTGACAATAAGTTACTCCGTGAGATGTTTTTTTAATCCGTTTAACATGTTACGTTGAGGATTTTGGCAGAATTTTTTAATTTTATGTTAGAAAATTTACCGGGACACTTAAAAATTTGACTAGTTATTTTATTTAATTTTAAGTATATATTAAATAAAAGTATTTATAATAAATAAAAAAAATTAATTTTATAAAAGTATTTAATTTTAAATTTAAGTATTTAATTTTAAATTAAAGTATTTAATTTTAAACTAAAGTATTTAATTTTAAATATAAAAATATTTAAGTTAATTATATATCAAATAAAAGTATTTATAATAAATATAAATTTTAATTTTATAAAAGTATTTAATTTTAAATTAAAGTATTTAATTTTAAACTAAAGTATTTAATTTTAAATATAAAGTATTTAAGTTAATTATATATTAAATAAAAGTATTTTTAATAAATAATTTTTTTAAGTATATACTTGTTACCGACGACATGTCGTCGGTAACATAAACCCAAAATTTTCATTTGTCCCGCCAAATCAGAAAGGACAAAATAACTTTATTGGTCCCGACGACATGTCGTCGGGACAATTAACAATTAAAAACTTAAAAAAATTATTTATTATAAATACGTGTCGTCGGTAACATAAACCCAAAATTTTCATTTGTCCCGCCAAATCAGAAAGGACAAAATAACTTTATTGGTCCCGACGACATGTCGTCGGGACAATTAAAAACGAAAAAATAACTTTATTGGTCCCGAAGACATGTCGTCGGGACAATTAAAAAGTTATACCAAAACCAGATCTGGTCAAACACTTAGAAAAAAAAAAGTTATAACAACTATTCTCTCTTCATCTCGCCGGCGATAAAGCAGCTCCACCACACCACCACCGTCTCCACCGCCACTATCATCACAGCTCCACTACACCACCACAGCTCCACCACTACACCACCACAGTCCAACCACTACGCCACCACAGCCCTGCCACTACTCGAGCACCACTGTGCACTTTTCCTCCTCCTCCTCTTCTTATGTTTAATTCACTCCTCAACCCCTCTATTGTTTAATTCTTTCTCTTCTTCTTGCCCACTATTTCTTGTTTAAGGAAGGTAATTTTTAATTTTTGATTAGCATTTGTTAACTTTTTGATTTTGTTAATTAGTAAATGTTAATTGTTAATTTATAACTGTTAATTTTTTTATTTTATTTATTTTTATTTATTTATTATTATTTTTTTTTATGCAGCCGAGAGCTGTGAGCCTGTAATAGCCAAGAGCGAGAGCGAGAGCCGAAGGTGAGAGCCGAGACAACAAAGACATAGGTAATGTACCTCGATTTAATTTTTTTTATTAACTTTTGGTATCCCGTCGACATGTCGTCGTCAATAGTTTTTGCTCTTTAATTTTAAGCAACCCATATAATGTGCTCTCTTTTTATATAGCCTGAGACCACGTACAGCCCGAGAGACTACAGCCCAAGAGCGAGAGCCGAGAGCTGAGACGTACAGCCGAGACAGTATGTTGCTTACATATCCGTATTGTTTTTTCATTTTTATGCTTTGCGGATTAAGTGTAATTTGATAGTTTGCAGATTAAGTATTAAGTACTAGTGAAAAGGTATAATTCAAGCAGCCCTAGCTACGCAGATTGTGACATTTGAGTGGTAGCCAAGTTAACCATTGGTGTTATATGAGTTAACCGTTAGTGTTATATTAGTTAATCGTTACCAACCAAACGACAATGAAAACAATATCATTCTCTATCTCTTACAGTTTGCTTTTTTAATAGTTTCAAAGTTTGCAACATGGACTTGTATTGGTCCATGTTCTTTTGAGTAAATAAAGAACAGTTCATTAATATGACGAACAAATGCTACAAGATTACTCAAAATACAATTGACTACATGATAACATCTTCAGCTTCTTCAAGGGGATAATTCCGGTAAACTATCCCCTTTGGGTGACAAATAAATTCTCATTGATCCAAGCTATGCTTGAGATTCAATGAGAGGATGATCTTATCAACTAATACATTTTGTATTCTTTTGTTTGTTTAGGACACATACTATCTATATTACAAAGCATACAATATATAAAGGTAACTAAACAAAGACATGTGGGGTTGGTGTGAGTTGTCATCCACTTGGTGTGAGTTGTCATCCACTAAGTGGTCTCTCTTCATCTTCCTCTTTTGTACTTTGTCTAACTTTCCTTTTCTCTTTTGGAAGTTCCCGCCCATATATTTCAGTCAGCTTGTAGAGATAGCATCTTCAGGGTCACTGATACATTTTTCAATTCTCAGTGATACTGGAGTTGTTTGTAGCTCGTATACTTTACTCACTGACGCCGTATCAGTAAGTAAAGTGTTTCTTCAACAACAAACTTTATACAACACTCACTGATTTCTTTATCAGTGAGTAACCCACTATTTTATTTAGTGAGTTAGGCTATTTTATGTTCAAATCCTTGTCAGGGTAATTGGGTCAATTTTTGACCCAACAATCTCCCCCTATTTGAATATACAAATAGCCTAGGAGAATGAGGTTCAGTCACTAAGGGTTCAGGGGTTCAGTCACTGAGGGTTAAGGTTTCAGGGGGTTCAGTGACTGAGGTTCAGTGACTTGTGTTTTAGTCACGGGGTTCAGTGACTTAGGGTTCAGGGGGTTCAGTGACTGAGGTTCAGTGAGTAGGGTTCAGGGGGTTCTGTGGGTTCACTTTGAAAGGTTCATTGTTTGTCTTACTGAGAGGGTTCAGTGACTTGTTTCACTGAGAGGGGAGGTTTCAGGTTAGGGGATCAGTTTGGGAGTTTAGTGAGCTGGTTTAATCCTCCCAACATCCTGATACTTCTACTCCCTGATCCATGTTTTGAACTGAGAGTCTGCTTCATCAGGGAAGCCAATTCAGGGGACTCTTTTAGCTCTTCCCACTTTTTACACATCTTTATATTGCAAACATTCTGATGTTGCAATACTAACTCAGTACCCTTGGTAGTTTTTCAGGGTATCTGGTTCTAACCATATTAACACAACTCCCCCCTTTTCGCCTGACATTTTTATATCAGGCCTACTATTCATTTTTCAACCATATCCCTGATTATTCAGAGACACCTTTTCAGTCTTGACATTCACTCTCTGTGCCACCAATCGTAGATATTACTAGAGTCAATGACTGACCTTTTTTATCAGACCCATTTTCATATCCACCCAGTTGTTTTCTTTTTCAATCGATCAAGCTTAGCTGAGACTTAACACACCATGATTTTTATTATCATACTCACTGATAAATTTTATCAGTTCACCATTTACCATCATACTTCTCAACACAGCCTTGGGTTCAGACTCAGGCTCAACCCCAAAATCCACCTTCACTGACTTCACACAAATTTACACAAATCCACTACACAATTAAGCCGACTTTAACCAATAATGACCCATTAATTTTAACGAGCCTGAAGACTCAACTTTTCTTCAGTTTTTTTAGTCGACTGACATAACAAGAATCACCAACATACAACTTGGTTTCTGGGTTTGTTGTTGTGTGATGATTGTTGGTATGTGGTGGATTTCAGTTGTGATTAGTTATCCGGCTTGGACAACCACTGGTGATGCCTTGGTGTTTTGATTGGGGGATAATTTTTTGTAGATCTGTGTATTAGCAGATCTAGAGGAGATTGAATTTAAGGCATGATTTTTTGATGATGGATCTGTATGTTTTGTTTGTTGAGATCGATTCTGGGATCTTTTTTTGCTAGGATAAGATTTTGTGAGTGTCGGTTTTTTGTGAGAGTTATTGGTGGGTGTGGATAAGGTTTTTTATGTGGTGGTGTGTGTTTTGTGGGGTTCAGGGAGGGTTTCGGATATTTTTCTCAAAAATTGCTATAGCAGTAGCAGTTTTTGAAGATCACATATATTTTTTGACATTATATTATCAGCAGTCATGAACAAATCTGGATCATAAGAATAATCCACCCGCTCTGATACCACTTGTTGGTCCATGTTCTTTTGAGTAAATAAAGAACAGTTCATTAATATGATGAACAAATGTTACAAGATTACTCAAAATACAATTGACTACATGATAACATCTTCAGCTTCTTCAAGGTGATAATTCTGGTAAACTATCCCCTTTGGGTGACAAATAAACTCTCATTGATCCAAGCTATGCTTAAGATTCAATGAGAGGATGATCCTATCAACTAATACATGTGGGGATCCACTTGGTGTGAGTTGTCATCCACTAAGTGGTCCCTCTTCATCTTCCTCTTTTGTACTTTCTTTGACTTTCCTTTTTTCTTTTGTAAGTTCCTGCCCATATATTTCAGTCTGCTTGTAGAGATAGCGTCCTCAGGGTCACTGAGACATTTGTCAATTCTCAGTGATACTGGAGTTGTTTGTAGCTCGTATACTTTACTCACTGACACCGTATCAGTAAGTAAAATGTTTCTTCAACAACGAGCTTTATACAACACTCACTGATTTCTTTATCAATGAGTAACCCACTATTTTATTTATTGAGTTAGGCTATTTTATGTTCAAATCCTTGTCAGGGTAATTGGGTCAAATTTTGACCCAATAACTTGTTTTCCTACTAATGTGTGCTAGCACTAGTACAAAACTGGGATTTCGTCAGACATGATGTTTTTAAACGGCCACACAGTAACTTTTTTATGTGACTAAATGAACCAGAATAAAATAAACAGCCACACTTGATCTGACTTGTGTGACCATTTCGGAATTACATCTGAGGCTACAGCCACACATTTGAAAATATTTTTGTGACTAGAGGTATCTGGTAAAACTTGTTTTGTTTATTTAGTCACTTATTATTTGGGACGTGTGACGGATACAAATAAGTTTGAAACATTAGTCACACTATATATATACATGTGTGACAAATATATGTCACACAATTGACCAGTGTGACCAAAATCCATATATGGTCACATGAAGTAATTGTGCATGTGGCTAAATCATATAGTCAAGTTTGTCACACATTATTTAAACGTGACTGCTAGTTTTTGTTGAAAATTTAGCCACATATGAATTTGGAATGTGTGACAACTGAAAAGTAAGTTTGAAGCATTAGTCACGATATGCATTTATAAGCGACAAATATATGTCACACACTTGAACAGTGTGACCAAATGTCATATATGGTCACACTAAACCATAGGCATACATGATTAAGTGTAACCAAAATTCGATACATATGATCACGTAAGTTAATATGTGTATCTAAAGTTTAGTGTGTGTTTGCCTGCCAAATCCTAATGTGTATGGTCACATTTAATTGTAGCACAATCATTTGACTATAGGTGATGAAGCGAAAAGTGTACCGCTTTTCGGGGGTCATTTAAGCCCTAAATCGTATTTATTTGATCAAATATTTCCCTAAATCGTTCCTTTTGTCATTTTAGGTACTTTGGAGAAGAAATCTGGAAAAGGAAGCATTTTGGACGTTTTTGGAGCATAAAAGTGAAGAAAACGACAAAGTCTCAAAATCTGCTGAAAAGTACCTGTGACGGCGTCAAGCCCCAGTGTGACGCCGTCAACCCTTGATAGGCCAGAGAGGATTTTTGAAGATTAAAGGGGGACGGCGTCAAGAAGGCCGTCAACCCTTGACGGGCCAGAGAGGATTTTGGAGGATTAAAAGGGGACGGCGTCAAGAAGGCCATCAAGAAACCCTAACCGCGGCGAGGTGACGGCGTCACGCTCTATAACGTGACGCCGTCAGATCTGTTTTCCTATATATACTTTCATAATTTTTAGTCATTAGTGTGCAACTTTGTGAGGAGAAACCCTAAGACGATTTTTCTGCCATTTTTAAGGGTTTTATACCCTTGGATCTCCCATGTTCAATTGAAGATAAGTAATCAATTAATCATTCAATATGTCTATGTGTTGTTTGATTATATCTTGATCTTGTCTTTATTTAACATGTTAGGCTAGATTTATCTTGTGTTTGCTTAGATCTAATGAAACCTAACTATTGATTATTGGTTGTTGGTGTGTTATTAATTGTATTGGATGATTGTTTATCGATGTTAGGCTTAAGAAAACTGGCTAACCTCCTATACGGTAACTTGCTTGAACGTCTTAAGAAACATGAACCAATGCGTACTAAGGTTATTATGGTTGTATTTATTGCATGAGCGAATTCTAGTGATCCCATGTTAGGAGCTTCTTAGCCGGCTCGGCATAGGAGTGAAGTAGGAGCTTGTAAAGTTGGGGAAGTACGTACGCCACCCCACGATTGGTATTAAGGAATACACCCGTCATCCATGCAATTAATACACACTAATCAACCGGTAAAAGATAGTTAGGGAGTAAGGAAATCTAAGTAAACACATTTCTCCCCATATAAGTTCCACAACCTTTTTATTTTCAGTCATTTTATTTTATTTGCAATTGTAGTTATTTGGGTTAGTTGACTAGCAACTAATTCCGCCCACTCCTTCAAACCCGAGATTTTACTTGCTTTTATAAAAATATAAAAAATACAAAAAGAATCTTCCCTCACCCTTAGACCTATTAAAGTAGTTTTTCAATCCTAACGACACTATTCCCCTAGAGAACGATCAATCCCCCGGTACTTGCCACTTCACTATACTACATCGGTCAGGTACACTGCCTGGTGGGGATTGCAAGCTTCTCGAGATCCCTCGAGAGGTAAAACCTGTTGTAAGGTCGCAAAACCACGCATCAAGTTTTTGGCGCCGCTGCCGGGGAATAGTTATTGTTTAGGTTGAATTTTTATTTTATTAGGTCTACTCACTAGATTCCTTTCTAGTGAGATTTTTATTTTTCTAGGTTTTTCTTTAGTCTATCTATTTTCTTCGTTTCTTTGTTCGTAACCATTACCATCCGACATCATGGAAGGTGGTAATATCCTCGATCCCAACAACCCACCACCACAACAACACCCACCTCCTAGAGCCTGTACCTTAGGAGACTACTCCCGTCCTAGCCACCATGGCTATCGAAACACCATTGAGCTCACTCAAGGAGCCAATGTCACTCCCTTGCGATCCGACACCATCCGGTTGGTGCAAAGCGGATGCGCATTCCATGGACTTCGTTCCGAAGATCCTAATCAACATCTCAAGGACTTTCTCAAAATCGTTGATTCTATAGACCTTGATGTTACCACTCGAGAGACGACCCGACTGCGTCTCTTTCAATTCTCTCTGCGGGACCAAGCTAGTCAATGGTTAGAGCGTCTATCCGCAGGATCCATCACCTCTTGGGATGATCTCACCACTTGTTTCCTTGCTCAGTTTTTCCCGCCAGGAAGAACTACCAAGCTAAGGAAGGATATCTTGATGTTCGAACAACGTCGAGGCGAAACCCTATATGGGGCATGGATTCGATTCAAGGACGTAATCCAAAAAGTCCCTCATCATGGCATAGATCTCTGGCTTCAAATTCAAATCTTCTATGACCATGTTGACTACCACACCAAGCGTGCCATCGATCGAGCCGCCAGAGGCAGATTGCGTAATAGAAACGCCGAGGAATCATGGGAGATCATTGATGAGCTCGCATCCGACGATGATGAACTGTGGCAAATTTCCCACGATGTACACTCGGCGGTCAACACACATTCATCGCCCGATAAAGCCAACCAAATCACCGAGGAAAGCGTTAGTGAACTTGAGAAGAGGGTTGCATATCTTATGGAAAAACAAAAGAGACCCTTAGGTCTACAAAAAGCAACAGTTAACTCGGTCTCAAGCGTTAAGCAAATACCATTGTCCAAATCACCCCTTAGGGAAAATACTACACCCTTCTATAAGCTTGCTCAACCCAACTCACCACCTCAGGAACTTAGTCCAACATTCGAAGCTCGAATGGGTGAATACATGTCACAACACTCCGAACGGTTGGCAAAATTTGAGGAAGCCGTCTACAAACAGAAGGAGGAGATGGAAGAGAAGATGGCAGAGATGATGGACCTTTTGAAAGAATACACAAATACAAAAGCTCCTGAAAGAGTGCTGGTGCGGAATGACGTTGAAGTTCCCAACACTAAATTTGTCAAAGCCATCTCCATCATCCAAGAGGGCAAGAATGAAGAGAGGGGGAAGTTGATAACTATGGAAGTCAAAAAAATTGACCTCGTCCCACTTAATGCTGGAAACGCCAATGCCTGTAATTGCGGTTCAGACAAAGGAAAGGAGACGCCCTCCAAGGAGCGCCAAATGATAGAACCGCCAAGGTCACAACAAGTGAGGCATCACTTGAGGCACAAAATAAACAAGGAGACCATAAATGATTGGGTGAGAAACTATCGACGTACTCATCTACCCAACAAGGAGTCCAAGAAAATGAAGCCGGATGATGAATCCGACACATTACCTGGAGGGCAATTGTATGAGAGCCTCATAAGACAAAAGTTAGTGGAAAAGCAGGAATTCCACGGGGTCTTCGAAATACCATGCAGCATTGGAAAACTAAAGCATCTGGATGCGGTAGCTGACCAAGGTTCCGACGCAAATTTGATGCCTTTATCCGTTTATGTCCAGTTAACCGACGAACTGCCATCCATCACCCGTACTAAACTCTCATTTGCAAAACATTCTTACGAGTACCCGTTAGGAATTGCAGAAGATGTGTTGGTCAATGTTGCCGGATTCCTGTATCCGGTCGACTTCATGATTATTGAAAGAAATGATATGAATATGCCAATAATCCTTGGGGCACCCTTTCTCGCTACCACTAGGGCACAAATCGATTATGAAAATAATACCATCCAAATGAAGAAGGGAAAGAAAACAATAAACTTCCCAATGATCCCATGTCATATACGAGATGTTGCCCTACAAAAGAAGATGGAGGCGAACCCCAATATAATCTGTGGTAATGTTCGAGAGAAAATCCTTGCATGGGAGGCAAGGATTAAGAATTACAATGAAAATGAGATTAGAGAATGTAAGGGTGGAAATAACGATTATATTGAGGCTGATGAGCAGACCAATAACCCCGTTGGATTTACAAAAGGAGACTCAGTACTCCTAAGGCATTCAGAAACAAAAGCACCTACCGATGAACCAAGTCCCTGGTGGTACGGATCATTCACAATTAAAAGTCTACATCAAGATGGGGTAGTAAGCTTGACCAGCAAGGGAGGAGGAGTGACCGCGAATGTCGAACGATTGAAACATTACCATCCTGATAACAAGGATTATATCTATCAGGGATACGTCATAATGCGAGATGATGGAGTCACGTAATGTACGGTGACTTTGAGTCTAGCTATAAGACTCGTTAATAAAGAAAAGCGCTTCTTGGGAGGCAACCCAAGCTTTATTTGCTTTGTGTGTTTATTTATTTGTTTGTTTGATTTTATTTGCTTCCGTATGTATGTTTAATTTTTATTATTATTGATTCATGTTCGAAACTAAATTGTGAAAATGCTTTATCTTGTTTTTAACTTCGTCTTAACTACATATAAAGGTATTTTGCAAAAGATAAGTGTAAGGGAAATCCAAATCGGTTTATTAGAACAAATGAACATGAATCATAACAATATTAAATTAACATACATATTAGTAATTGTTTGAGTCAAATGCTTGTATCGAGTCATAATGATATTTTGCAGGATTTCCAGGAAGTAAGGTATAGGTTTTTCCAGAAATTTTTCAGAAACTTAACATGAGAATTCTGTCAGATCTTTTCTGACGGCGTCAGGTCTTACAACCTGACGGGGTCAGGTTTTAATTTTCTGAAATTTTTGAAAGTTTTGTTTTCATAAAAAGTTTTTATTAAATCTCTAACTTATAAACTCCAGGAATCTGCAAAATTATCATTCCACAAGCATTATATCCTTATACAGATTTATCCCGCCAATGTTATGCAGGTTTTCGTGTTTGTTTTCTCAGGTTTAACAGGTTATTTTGGACAAGGAGATGTATGTGGAATCTAGCTTTTGGCGATGCTTTAGTCTTGGAGCTTCTACATTCTCTTGGAAGAAGATCTAACCATGTTACCCCTTTATCCACCGAGCGAATCAGGGGAGTATTTGATTTTATTTTTTTTACCTTATTTACTTTTACATCTTGTTATTTGAACATTGGGGACAATGTTCATCTTAAGTGTAAGGGGGGGGGGGGGGGGTAAAGTACGATACCTTAGAGAATACAATTGCACTTGATTTTTGTTTGTTTGATGGTAGATGTGTAATAAAACTGAGATAAATACTTGTTAGGGCAATTTTAGTGCCAAATTTAAATTTTTTTACAACATATAGGAGTGAAACTTTGGTCTTAATGAGCGTCTCATGGATAGGAGTTATATGACTAGCACAAAACCGTACCACTAAAAAATTTTCCACCCCCAAATATGTGAGGTTCGCCCCTAGAATTGGTAGGAAAAAGCATTTATGCTATGATGTGTGTACCGGTAGCACTTAGATTCTAGAACTTGCATTAGGACCATTCCGAGGCCACAAGTGAGACTACATTCGTGTAGTTAGATTTACTACATGATAAGAGGCATTAGGATTTACCCATTGTTTTACACCTGTGTTTTTGTTATAATTACATTGGCTACATTGGTCAAGTAATTCTCCCACACCCTTTGCGTTGTACTTATTTTTAGTACACGATACCCCTAGTACACCCCTCAGAGCCTATCTTTTTGTTTCTAACTTTAAGAATTTTACTTAAAGTAAGAATTTGTTTACACCCCACTTAAATGTACACCCAAATCGCCTTAGTCTACCTTGTATGCACTCATTTTTTAGTGCATTATTGTGACAACATTTGTTTAAACCCCAAGTTAATTATCTAATTGATTACATGGTTGCTAAGTCGAGTCATATCCTTGTACATATTGTTTTGGGACAATTGGGACTCATGGGTAAAGTACTAGTGTAATGGGGTAATGGGGAAGAACAACATTATTACCCCCATATGTGCTAAATATTTTAAAAGTACTCCAAGTGTTTCGATTATCTTAATTCGAGTCGATAGAATAGTAATTGTAAAGTTATGTAAATGTTCATGTGTAAGGTGAGAACTGAGGCCCCTACGATGTATTATTTTGGATGGTAGGGCAAGAGTGTATGCAAAAAAAAAAAAAAAAAAAAAAAAAAAAAAAAAAAAGATGAAAAAGTAGAAAAAAAACATACGGACTACCATCCCGTTTCATTTTATGTTTATTTTATCTTTCTGTTATTTCTTTCATTAGCTTAAGTCGAGTCTAGTCTTGGCTTAGCAACGCCATATTGTACATGTAATTAATCAAGATCTTTAACTCGCCACCAGTAAAATATCCTTTATCCAACAAAACCGTGTTTATCATATCCCTACACCTAACGTTACAACCCATTTAAAAGCCCTCTTTGATAGTTTATCTTAGGTGCTTACGCCTAGT
The DNA here is from genome assembly GCA_021014915.2 of Artemisia tridentata subsp. tridentata. Classification (NCBI taxonomy): domain Eukaryota; kingdom Viridiplantae; phylum Streptophyta; class Magnoliopsida; order Asterales; family Asteraceae; genus Artemisia; species Artemisia tridentata. The sequence continues at coordinate 149,981,526 of CP139502.1, read as the reverse complement.
GGAGGAGGTTTTTGATCCTTTCCCAAGCCTATGGTAATCTATTTGCTATGACAGGTAGTGAGAGATATTATTCATTTTCATTTATGAGATATACTTCTATGACACCTGAGAGATGTGAGTATCTAAACACTACTTGTGAGGTGCTAGTCTGTAATCTCCGTGCTTATTATGATTAAAGTGGAACGACTATTTGTTGTAATTACTTTTATATTAGCGTTAAATGACCCCTAACTTGTATTTTGATTAGAATAAAAGCGCATTTGCTTGAGGACAAGCAAATCTCAAGTGTAAGGGTATTTGATGAAGCGAAAAGTGTACCACTTTTAGGGGGTCATTTAAGCCCTAAATCGTATTTATTTGATCAAATATTGCCCTAAATCGTTCCTTTTGTCATTTTAGGTACTTTGGAGAAGAAATCTGGAAAAGGAAGCATTTTGGACATTTTTGGAGCATAAAAGTGAAGAAAACGACAAAGTCTCAAAATCTGCTGAAAAGTACCTGTGACGGCGTCAAGCCCCAGTGTGACGCCGTCAACCCTTGATAGGCCAGAGAGGATTTTTGAAGATTAAAGGGGGACGGCGTCAAGAAGGCCGTCAACCCTTGACGGGCCAGAGAGGATTTTGGAGGATTAAAAGGGGACGGCGTCAAGAAGGCCATCAAGAAACCCTAACCGCGGTGAGGTGACGGCGTCACGCTCTATAATGTGACGCCGTCAGATCTGTTTTCCTATATATACTTTCATAATTTTTAGTCATTAGTGTGCAACTTTGTGAGGAGAAACCCTAAGACGATTTTTCTGCCATTTTTAAGGGTTTTATACCCTTGGATCTCCCATGTTCAATTGAAGATAAGTAATCAATTAATCATTCAATATGTCTATGTGTTGTTTGATTATATCTTGTTCTTGTCTTTTATTTAACATGTTAGGCTAGATTTATCTTGTGTTTGCTTAGATCTAATGAAACCTAACTATGGATTATTGGTTGTTGGTGTGTTATTAATTGTATTGGATGATTGTTTATCGATGTTAGGCTTAAGAAAACTGGCTAACCTCCTATACGGTAACTTGCTTGAACGTCTTGAGAAACATGAACCAATGCGTACTAAGGTTTTTATGGTTGTATTTAATGCATGAGCGAATTCTAGTGATCCCATGTTAGGAGCTTCTTAGCCGGCTCGACATAGGAGTGAACTAGAAGCTTATAGAGTTGGGGAAGTACGTACGCCACCCCACGATTGGTATTAAGGAATACACCCGTCATCCACGCAATTAATACACACTAATCAACCGGTAAAAGATAGTTAGGGAGTAAGGAAATCTAAGTAAACACATTTCTCCCCATATAAGTTCCACAACCTTTTTATTTTCAGTCATTTTATTTTATTTGTAATTGTAGTTATTTGGGTTAGTTGACTAGCAACTAATTCCGCCCACTCCTTCAAACCCGAGATTTTACTTGCTTTTATAAAAATATAAAAAATACAAAAAAATCTTCCCTCACCCTTAGACCCATTAGAGTAGTTTTTCAATCCTAACGACACTATTCCCCTAGAGAACGATCAATCCCCCGGTACTTGCCACTTCACTATACTACATCGGTCAGGTACACTGCCTGGTGGGGATTGCAAGCTTCTCGAGATCCCTCGAGAGGTAAAACCTGTTGTAAGGTCGCAAAACCACGCATCAATAGGCTATACCATAGTCACACCATATCACAAATGTGTATCTAAATTATGTTTATGGCCACATTATATGTAAAATCCTAAAATTTACGTAATCCAAAATGGCCAAAATACCCCTATAATTTTTAAAATTTTAAAGAACACATAAATTATATAAGAGACATATTATTTGTACCAAACCTAAAGTAATTAAATCCTAATTTACCTAATAATTCAAACTAATAAAACTTAGCATAAAATAAAAAGTCACAAGCCAATGTTACTAAATTTTAATATGTATAGTCGACTATTAATTTTTAGGTGCATTATCAAAACCAAATTTTGACTAAAAGAAAAATAAGAAAGTAAAGATATGCATTAGATTTTAAAAGATACACATGATTCAAAAAGGTATCACTATCCCAATAAAATAGGTCCTACCCATGTATAGCTCAATCACAAAAGTCGGCTCTATATCTAATATAAATACCGATCCTATTCTTTTCACTTTACAACAACTCTAAAACCCTACATTAAGTCAAGCTCGGTTGCTATTTGCTTCTTCTTCTTTTTCTGATCGACCAAACACAGCAGCAAAAAGGTATTGTTCATTCTTTGATACTCATGTCGATCTATACACATAAGATAATAAAATAAAACTACATGTTATACGACTATCAACTCACATAAAATCATACTTATATACACAACATAACGATGGTAAAAGCTTACATATGTATAGCGACCCATATTTTGTTCGACCCCATTAAGCACATGTGATCTAGTCTTTTCAAACTAAAATAAGAGTAAACATACACGTTTGGTTTTGGGTCAAACTAGGATAATAAAACAGCCAAGGGAAGTGGTTGTGTTGGTGTCGAGCCATAAAGAGAAAACATGCTATCTTGTGTTTCTTTCTGTGTCGTGTAACAACCATGAATAGATGTCACAAACCTGTAAAAAACCCACCATGTACGACCTGTAAAACTTGCTTGATATCACAACTTTTTCCACATAAAATAACGACTTGTGACCTTATATATATCGAACTAAAAGAAAGAAAAAGAATATGTTGAGTTTGGTTTGTTCTCGGTTATAAACAAAACAAACAAAAGGTGAGTCGCGGTTTAGCTTTAAGGTCGCAAGGGTGTTAAAAAGGGTGTCGATAGGGCTGTGTCTTCATGAATGTTGGCTGTGTCGAGGGTGGCTAAAAAGGGTAGGCATACTGGTCCTTTTTCTGTTTCAAATCGCAAAACCAAAAAGGGTGTCGTGTGGCTGTAATGTGAGTCAAGTTCCATGCACGTGAAAATGGTCTTGTGGGTGTGTTGTGTGTGATAAAGGGGCTGGTTTTCTGCGTGTTAAGAGGGTCGAATGGGTAAACAGGCGAGAGTGTTTTGGGTTGCTTGAATGGGAGTTAATATTGAGTCAAGATGGGGTGTGTTCATGTTGTCTTGTGTCGACATCAAGGTGATAAAAGAAAGTTGAGTTGATTAGTTCTTATATATAAAGTAGCATGTGGGTTGTTTTAAATTGAGATTTCATGCATGGTGTCTTTTTTTTTTCTGTGCTATCTTCGAATGATATAAAATAGGAGTTGATGGAGTTGCTTTTGTAAAATAGTATAATATAATAGGAAGAGTAGCTATGTTTGAATGGTGCACTGGTCATAGTACAAGTTGGGTTTGTAATTTTATTTGTTTTGTGTTTCGAATCAAATCACATGGGGAGTAAGAGTGGGATATTTGACTTATTGGAAAGAGTAGCTAGTGCAAGTAAAGTAGCCTACATTTTTGCTAAATTTCATAATTTACCTCATGCATTATCATTTAGACACAATAAAACCCTACACCTACTTCATATTCATAATAAGTCCTAACTCATATAAGATGTCATTTTAAATAATTAAATTAACTAAATAGTAACATTAACAATAAAGGACTAATTTTGCTAACTTACTAAAGCGGGAAATTACTAAAGTAAGGAAGTTAATAAAATGGAAAGATAACTAAAAAAATCCTTTGTAATTTTGTCCTCTACTCTTTAGGTTTGAGGAAGGAGTAATCTGATCTCTATCAGTTCTTGTCTTTGTTCTTGCTTGCAAATAAGGTACAGATATTCTGCCCTTCTTGTAAGGTGCCTTCGTTTCTCTTGATTTCTTATTATGATTCGTTTAGGATTCCCCAAAGCCATTGCTATGTTTCCCCTTGTTTCGTGAACCTTTGTCTTGAATCTTTTTCTTGAACCTTACCTTGAACCTTTGTCATGAACCTTGATATGAACCTTGCCTTTGAACCTTGACTTAAATATGGATATGACCTACTTGAACTAAAGCTTGAATTGAACCCATTGATATATAAACATGAACTTGAAGCTTGAATTTGACTTGTACACTTGACCTTGACCTTGACCCACAGTTTGAGACTACGAGCCATACTAGGCATGAGGGTTTCATGTCCTTGTCATTGATGCACCAGTGACTTGACTTTTGGGTAGGAAAGGGATTACCTATCCCGTCCCTGCCATGACTTGATATTTTACTTGTACACGTAGATGAAGACATTGTGGCAGCCTACAGGGGCGCATGGATGCATCCTAGATTTGTACTTGACTTGACTTGTTTGATTATATTACTTGTTATATTAGATGACTGATGGGTGTGTGCGATACACGTCATTCATCTCTTGGGAGCTTGCAACTCCACCCCTTGGAGGTATCCCCTCATATTATACTTGTCATACCGAGGTCACCCCTCCGTATACATGTATACTTGTTTACTTGACTTGATATGATATGTTCTGGGCTCGTAGAGGATTACTGTATCTGTTTATCTTTCTGTTTACCTTACCTTTTTCATTTGTACATTCTTCCTTATTTGTTTCCTATACCTTTACTCTTGATAACCTTTACTACATTTGCTTTTCGTAAACCTTTATTACTGCTTGTTATCGTTATATCTGTTTACTGAGCTCTTGTAGCTCAGCCGCAATTTTCTTTTCCTGCGGCAGGTATTTAAGCTAGGAAGCTGGGTTTTGCTTTAGGATGAGAGCAAATTTGAGTGAAGCATGGACCTTAGTATCTTAGTTCTACCATTTAAATTTTAGACTTGTTATGCCTTGATTGGCTCTTGAATTGTTAAGTACTTTATTTATTTCTTTCCATTTGTCTTGTTGAACTTGATATAAGTCTTGTTGACTTATTATCTTTTGGTTTAATGTTAAGACTTCCGCTGTTTTATTATTGCTTGTTCTGATGTGAAACCATATTATTGTGATATCTTTGCCCTTGTCGGGTCGGGGTGTTACAATTTATGGTATCAGAGACAGGTTGGACCCTTAGGTTTCCCGAAAACCCTTAGGCTTAGGCCATTGACCTGTGAGGATTGGGTAGACATTAGGTTCCTTTTCGCGCACTCTCTTTTCCTGTCCTGCTCTGTCATATTTTATCGATCTGCTCTGTCATTTTCTGTTTGCTCTTACTAATCGTTTTGACAATCATTCAGATGGTGAATACGCGTTTTACCCAGTACACTGATGGGAATGATGGCCCTGATTTTGAGGCCATGATAGTCGCTGCTATGGCTGCTGCTCTTCTTGAATTGGTGACCCAAGTCACCAATAACATCAGAAATGGTGCTAGTTCTTCTGGTGGTGGTGGTGGCGATGCTCCACCCACTGCTCCACCCGCTGCTCCACCTGTCGGTATTCATGTATGGATTGAGAGATTCAACAAGCTCAAGCCTCTCTCTTTCAAGTCCGCTGCCACTCCCCATGAGGCAGAGGACTGGATCACCCATGTCGAGAAGTTGTTTAGGGTTCTCGGATGTGCTGACGAGTTTAAAACTCGTTTAGCTACATTCAAGCTGGAGGGTGACGCTCTTAATTGGTGGACTGCTCTTGTTCAGGCAAAGGGAAATGATTATGCTGAGACCTGTTCTTAGGCGGATTTCATTGAGGTGTTCTATAGGCAGTATATTCCATTATCGGAGCAGCAGAGGTATGAGAGGGAGTATGGGACGATTCGTCAGGGAGATCGTGAGTCGTCGGGTGAGTTTATGCAAAGGTTCTTACGTTTGGCCAGTTTTGTGGGGCCAGAGGTTGCTGGGGATGCTCATCGTCAGGCACGTCATTTTAAGTGGGCATTAAAGACATGGGTATTAGACCGTATCGTGAACTTTGAACACGAGGATGTGGCTGCTGTTGCGGATGCTGCCCGCAACATTGAGTTGTTACATGCGGATGGGTGTTCTAATAAACGGGATCGGGATGGAAACCGGGTGAACTCTAAGGAGCAAAGTCGCCTGGACCAAGGATATGAGCAGCAAAGGCGGTCTACTAGGAGTTTTGAATCACGAGATCAGGTGGATCGTGGTCATGATCAGAGGGGTCGGGACTCGAAGTCAAATTCTAATCAGGGTGGTGATCGTCACGGGCGCAGCAACAGTCAAAGGAAGTGGAAGGATCAGTCTTCCAGGGATTACCAGCAGAATCGGGTTTCTGGATCGAATACTCAGAAGGGATCAGCTGAGAACCTACCTACTCCAGTTAGTTGTGCTTATTGTGGGAAGTATCATTCGGGAGTTTGTCGTAAGGCTTCGGGTGCTTGCTATGGGTGTGGATCCACTGGACATATGGTGAAGGACTGCCCTAAGAATCCGTCGGCACTTGAAAAATATCTTGACCCTCCTCCTCCTACTCCTAGTACCGGTCGTGTTTTCATGCTTTCTCGTGACCAGGCAGACAAGGCGTCTGGTATGTCATTGTTTCATTTCCGTTCTATTTTCTTTCCGTTTCCTTGCAAATTTCGAGGACGAAAATTTTCTTTTAGAGGGGAAGAGTTGTAAAACCCTAAAATTTACGTAATCCAAAATGGCCAAAATACCCCTATAATTTTTAAAATTTTAAAGAACACATAAATTATATAAGAGACATATTATTTGTACCAAACCTAAAGTAATTAAATCCTAATTTACCTAATAATTCAAACTAATAAAATTTAGAATAAAATAAAAAGTCACAAGCCAATGTTACTAAATTTTAATATGTATAGTCGACTATTAATTTTTAGGTGCATTATCAAAACCAAATTTTGACTAAAAGAAAATTAAGAAAGTAAAGATATGCATTAGATTTTAAAAGATACACATGATTCAAAAAGGTATCACTATCCCAATAAAATAGGTCCTACCCATGTATAGCTCAATCACAAAAGTCGGCTCTATATCTAATATAAATACCGATCCTATTCTTTTCACTTTACAACAACTCTAAAACCCTACATTAAGTCAAGCTCGGTTGCTATTTGCTTCTTCTTCTTTTTCTGATCGACCAAACATAGCAGCAAAAAGGTATTGTTCATTCTTTGATACTCATGTCGATCTATACACATAAGATAATAAAATAAAACTACATGTTATACGACTATCAACTCACATAAAATCATACTTATATGCACAACATAACGATGGTAAAAGCTTACATATGTATAGCGACCCATATTTTGTTCGACCCCATTAAGCACATGTGATCTAGTCTTTTCAAACTAAAATAAGAGTAAACATACACGTTTGGTTTTGGGTCAAACTAGGATAATAAAATAGCCAAGGGAAGTGGTTGTGTTGGTGTCGAGCCATATAGAGAAAACATGCTATCTTGTGTTTCTTTCTGTGTCGTGTAACAACCATGAATAGATGTCACAAACCTATAAAAAAAAAACCCACCATGTACGACCTGTAAAACTTGCTTGATATCACAACTTTTCCACATAAAATAACGACTTGTGACCTTATATATATCGAACTAAAAGAAAGAAAAAGAATATGTTCAGTTTGGTTTGTGCTCGGTTATAAACAAAACAAACAAAAGGTGAGTCGCGGTTTAGCTTTCGGGTCGCAAGGGTGTTAAAAAGGGTGTCGATAGGGCTGTGTCTTCATGAAAGTTGGCTGTGTCGATGGTCCTTTTTCTGTCTTCATGTAATGTGAGTCAAGTTCCATGCACGTGAAAATGGTCTTGTGGGTGTGTTGTGTGTGATAAAGGGGCTGGTTTTCTGCGTGTTATGAGGGTCGAATGGGTAAACAGGCGAGAGTATTTTAGGTTGCTTGAATGGGAGTTAATATTGAGTCAAGATGGGGTGTGTTCATGTAGTCTTGTGTCGACATCAAGGTGATAAAAGAAAGTTAAGTTGATTAGTTCTTATATATACAGTAGCATGTGGATTGTTTTAAATTGAGATTTCATGCATGGTGTCTTTTCTTTTCTGTGCTATCTTCGAATGATATAAAGTAGGAGTTGATGGAGTTGCTTTTGTAAAATAGTATAATATAATAGGAAGAGTAGCTATGTTTGAATGGTGCACTGGTCATAGTACAAGTTGGGTTTGTAATTTTATTTGTTTTGTGTTTCGAATCAAATCACATGGGGAGTAAGAGTGGGATATTTGACTTATTGGAAAGAGTAGCTAGTGCAAGTAAAGTAGCCTACATTTTTGCTAAATTTCATAATTTACCTCATGCATTATCATTTAGACACAATAAAACCCTACACCTACTTCATATTCATAATAAGTCCTAACTCATATAAGATGTCATTTTAAATAATTAAATTAACTAAATAGTAACATTAACAATAAAGGACTAATTTTGCTAACTTACTAAAACGGGAAATTACTAAAGTAAGGAAGTTAATAAAATGGAAAGATAACTAAAAAAATCCTTTGTAATTTTGTCCTCTACTCTTTAGGTTTGAGGAAGGAGTAATCTGATCTCTATCGGTTCTTGTCTTTGTTCTTGCTTGCAAATAAGGTACAGATATTCTGCCCTTCTTGTAAGGTGCCTTCGTTTCTCTTGATTTCTTATTATGATTCGTTTAGGATTCCCCAAAGCCATTGCTATGTTTCCCCTTGTTTCGTGAACCTTTGTCTTGAATCTTTTTCTTGAACCTTACCTTGAACCTTTGTCATGAACCTTGATATGAACCTTGCCTTTGAACCTTGACTTAAATATGGATATGACCTACTTGAACTAAAGCTTGAATTGAACCCATTGATATATAAACATGAACTTGAAGCTTGAATTTTACTTGTACACTTGACCTTGACCTTGACCCACAGTTTGAGACTACGAGCCATACTAGGCATGAGGGTTTCATGTCCTTGTCATTGATGCACCAGTGACTTGACTTTTGGGTAGGAAAGTGATTACCTATCCCGTCCCTGCCATGACTTGATATTTTACTTGTACACGTAGATGAAGACATTGTGGCAGCCTACAGGGGCGCATTGAAGCATCCTAGATTTGTACTTGACTTGACTTGTTTGATTATATTACTTGTTATATTAGATGAATGATGGGTGTGTGCGATACACGTCATTCATCTCTTGGGAGCTTGCAACTTCACCCCTTGGAGGTATCCCCTCATATTATACTTGTCATACCGAGGTCACCCCTCCGTATACATGTATACTTGTTTACTTGACTTGATATGATATGTTCTGGGCTCGTAGAGGATTACTGTATCTGTTTATCTTTCTGTTTACCTTACCTTTTTCATTTGTACATTCTTCCTTACTTGTTTCCTATACCTTTACTCTTGATAACCTTTACTACATTTGCTTTTCGTAAACCTTTATTACTGCTTGTTATCGTTATATCTGTTCACTGAGCTCTTGTAGCTCAGCCGCAATTTTCTTTTCCTGCAGCAGGTATTTAAGCTAGGAAGCTGGGTTTTGCTTTGGGATGAGAGCAACTTTGAGTGAAGCATGGACCTTAGTATCTTAGTTCTACCATTTAAATTTTAGACTTGTTATGCCTTGATTGGCTCTTGAATTGTTAAGTACTTTATTTATTTCTTTCCATTTGTCTTGTTGAACTTGATATAAGTCTTGTTGACTTATTATCTTTTGGTTTAATGTTAAGACTTCCGCTGTTTTATTATTGCTTGTTCTGATGTGAAACCATATTATTGTGATATCTTTGCCCTTGTCGGGTCGGGGTGTTACATTATAAGGGTATTATATGTGACCAATACATTCAAAATAGCCACACTGTGAAATATTCATGTGACTATTATTTATTGCAAAATGTGAACTCAATTACCATTAACCTTGATATTAGTCACATTGAGTGTTTGTGTGACTAAATTTAAGTTGTTACATATGGTCATCACATGAAGTATTTATTTAGGTGTCTAAATCATAGAGTCATATTTTGTCACACATTATTTAAGTGTAGTCATAATTCGATACATATGGTCACACATTTCTGATAACTTATGTAATTTTGAGGGGTTAGATATGGGATTTTATAGTCTATCTAGTTTGAGTCTAATTTGATATTCACTGAATTGAGTTCAGACTATTAGTCATGACTCTTCATTTTCCCCATTACAATGCTGGGATTTTATAGTCTATCTAGTTTAATGCAGTAGTATGTAAGTATGTTACTTGCTAACCGGATCTACACACACTCCTTGTGTTAGATGAATACTTTGAATGATGTCTAGTCTAGCACGCGGAATTTACTAGCTAGCACTTAGAAGATTTGTTTGTTTGTGTTTTGTATCAACGAATCAACAAAGAATGAACACAATATACTTCAACTTTAACGATTCAATATTATTAATAAATAATACGAGTGATCTCCTATCACTAGGGTTTACAACCTTGAATCTTAACAAAACAATACGCACACATTCATACCAAAACTTTAAGCTAGGTAATCCTTTTATAGACTAAGGATTCCTGTACAAGATAACTATCAACCTAATCGTATAAGATATACACAATATCTTTTCTATAATTATCTTACACAAAACATAAACCGTACTAACTTCTTCATACAAACAGTACTAACTGCTTATGTCTTCAAAACTCTTCAGCAGTACTAACTTTCATCTTCAACCGTACTAACTGCTATAACTTAATTTCCTAACAATCCTCCCCTAAACTTTTGATTTCTATCCAAATAACTAACTTTCTTCAAATTAAGCTTCTTCTTGTTAATGTGGAAAATTCTTTCAAACATCTATCACACTAGTCACTTTAGTCTTTGGCTTTTCTTTGCTCTACAAGGTTGAAAATCTTTGTAACTAACAAGTCTGCCATCTCAGAGTCTTCTTCAACCTTGAGTCTTCCTTGTACCATAGCCATTAATACAAATGATCTGAGTGGATAGTCCTTTTCCACTAACATATAGATTTCTATCCCATCTGGAGTAGAAACTCTATGTACTCCACACAATTCAAATAAATACCAATACACATCTTTAACGTGTGCTTCAAATCTCCACATTGACTCTCCACTATCAGGTTCATAGATTCTCTTCAACTGAACCCATAATTCTTTGTCTTTGTCTTCAATAGGATCTTTATCTCTGAATCTCTCTTTTACTAAGCTCCATAGTTGATTAAGATCTTCTCTGTCAAATCCTCTGAGTAAATCTTCAAACAACTTGTACCTTTCAGAAATATCACCAAATCTGACTATCTTCCATCCTTTCATTCTTCCATCAGTGAACACTTCCCAGTTAATGATTGGATGTTTTACTTGTAGAGGTTTGATATATGAAGATTCTGGAACAATCATCATCATGCTCTTGATCTTCTCATTGGTTAACCCTTCTTCTTCAGACTTTTGTTTCTTTGCAGCATCAGATTCAAGAACCTCTGGTTGTCTTTTCTTTTTCCTTGTCATGTCCTCTCTGATTGGAGTATTCAGTCTTGAGTATGATTCAAAGAATTTCCTTTCAATTTCAGCATCTGTCCATCCAGTAAAGTCACTCATCTTGTAATTAGCTTGATTCTTTAAATAGTGCTTCATGAAATTGAGTTTCTCCTTCCTGGTAGGTAACTTTGTCTTGTAACCTGACTTTTGCCTTTCTCTGATTCTGTGCATTAAGTCACTCCAAGTAGCTTCTCTATTTGTCTTCAAGATAAATTCTTTGAGCTCCTCTGACTTTTCTTCTTCATTTAACTCCTGATCATTAAGAATCATCACAGCATGAGCTTTTATAATACAATCAGAATCCAACAAGTATTGAAGTTGCTCATTGAACTCTTCTTGATTAAAATCTTTAGTTCTTGTTCTATCCATGAAACCAGCTATGTTCTTTTCATCATCAGCAGCCATTTTCCTTGCTAATTCCTCATCTTGAGCAATCTGAGCTTTCTTAGCTTCTTCATCAGCCAAATCTTTTTCTATCATTTTCCTTGCAACTTCTGCATCATGATCTATCTGAGCTTGAGTTTTTGGTTTTAATGTCTTGAGCCTTTCAAGTTCTTGAGCTGCTTCCTCTTCTTCTTGTGTCATAGCTCTTTTACCTTTGTTAGCTCTTTTTCTTTCATAAACTAGCTTAGCTGAAGTATCACCAGTTGGAACTGCTTGATGCTCTGTCTCAGCAGTTGGAACTGCTTCAACAGTTGGAACTGTTTCTGCTTCTTGAGTATCAGTCTGAACTGCTTCATGTTGTTCTTCTTCTTCCATATCTACATTACCAGAACCTATATCAAGTTGTTCTTCTTCCTCTTCATTATGCCTCTTGAGAACTTGATCCATCCTTGTCTTTACCAAATTTCCTCCCCTGTTTGGAAGAATTTCCACCATCAGCATCATCTGAATCATCTGATTCATCACTAGAAGAATCATCATCCAATACCATTCTTGCCCTTTTCTGCTTGAGTTGATCTTTCAGCTTTTTCACCTTTAAAGATAACCTGTTAAAAATTTTAGCCGAATTCTCCTTGTGGGCTTTGAGCTCTTCCTTGGTGCTTGCAAGATCTGTCTCCAAACTTTCAACTTTGGCAACTAGCTTGGTACATAATTCCATCAATGCATTTTGGTTAGAACTACCCTCATCACTTCTAGCTGTGTGACCTGCTAGGAGAGGTGAATCATGGGGAAAGGATCTAGGAATCACTCTGGGTGTTTCCCTTCTGCTATAAGTGATGTGTAATTGAGATGGTTGGTTTCTTTCAAGTACTTGAGTGGATGTGTGATGGGGATCAGTTGGGACTGCTGACCCTTCACCCAACTCAGTTTGAAGCATTTGAGGAAACAATGGAACTGGTTCCCCTTGAAAAAGCCTACTAGCCATAGCCATATTTTGAAAAACTTTTGATTGAAGGCTAGGAGTAGCAAAAATTTCTGTTGGTTTTGTAAGCAGATATGTCTTTTTATTCAAAAGTGTTTGAACAAACCTGGGATACATTAGAAACTTTGTTTTGCTGTTTACATTAGATGCCATACCCTCAAAAATAAATTTTGAAAAGTTAAAAACCTTGTTTGTAGACAAACAAATGAGAGCAATAGCAATATTGCTACTGAACTGCTCCCAAGCAGTCTTTTTAGGACTTAAACAATGTTAAAGGATAAGTATCAAAAATCTCCATTGAGGTGAGAAACATCCTTTTTGAAAAGTTAATTTGTGTTCAGATGTATCATACCCCATTTTGGTAAGTTCTTCCCATATTTCAGTGTTGTGCATAGTGTTAATACCATCTGAGTCTTTTAATTTAAGATGTCTCCTAATTATAGACTCGGTAACAACAAAAGATACACCATCCACTTCAGAATGAATTTCTAAGTCTCCATCTTCACTAGTCAAGATAGTAGCATTCTGCCAGAACTGTGTGATGTGAGAGACATAAAGAGTAGGAGAAACAGTTAGAGCATACCTTATGTGAGAGTGGTTGAGAAAGTCCACAATCTCATAAAACTTTGGTCCATCTCCTTACTCTGTTTTCTCAAGAAACGCAACTTGATTATGACGCTTAACAAATTCCAATCCAGCCATTTTTAGTGATGAAAAATGAAAGATGATAGCAATAAGATGATCGTTTAAATTGGATTTGAGGTTTTATGTAGTCTATTGGGGTTTATAGGTACTGTTTAGGGTTTTGCGAAATATGCGTATGAGATAAATTATCTTTAGAAATAGAATAAATGAATTTATGGTAAAAAGATAATTATCTTCTAGAAAAATCCCTATAAATACCTTAAGAATAACGGTTTTACCCCAACGGCTATAAAATTAATTACTGACAGATTTTTACAACGGCTAGTTGAGCCGTACTAACTTTGTACTGACCGTACCAACTGTTGGAAAAAAATTTTTTGAGCCGTATGAACTTTTTGAAAAGGATTTTAAAATACCATGGCTCAAACATAGTTTTTAGCAAACTATCAGCTATCAACGGATTTGATATGTCTTTACCAATAGCCGTTTGCTTTGGACTAGCCAACTCTTCACAGTTAGATATGGTAAGCTGATAACCATACAATTTTAGGTAAATTGTCAACCATCAACGGATTTGATTAGTCTTTACCAGATACCGTTTGCTCTGGACTAGTTGGTTCTTATGTGGGTGAGACATGGTGAACCAATTACCATTTGTTGTGTGCAAAGATCACACACTCAGCTCCAAATCACCATTTCAGTCCAAAACATATAGCATTTTAATTCCTTGATGTTTATCATCCAAAACCTGCAAATGTTAGTCCAAAAACAAAGAAACAAGCCACAAAGAACTTGTCTTAAAATATAAAAGTATATGACTAACATTGCACTCAAAAAGAAAAATTAATTTCCTTGTGGAACCCAAGCCAAAACAGACTTAGGCTTTCCTCTTGCATCAACATAATTCATTCTTTTCAAAATAATTTTAGCACCATTGGGTTTGATGGGTCTCCAAACCCAACATGCTGATGCATTCACACCATTTCCCATATTTCCCTTAGCAGTGTTTTTATTAACACCAGTACCAATTACTCTGCTAGCAGTTGGAATTGCTGGCTTGGTAGTTGTTACCTTAGGTTTCCAAACTTGATTTGTCACTACTTTTCTGTTTTGAAATGGTCTTTTAACAGTTGTTGGTGCTGATTTGGAAAACATTTTTGCACCTTGAACTATTGGCCTTGGGTTAACAGGTCTAATAGGTCTGACAGTCTGAACTGCTGGTCTAGCAGTCTGAACTGCTTTGGGTCCAGACCTTAAAAGAACTGATCTAGGTATCATTCTAATGTTTGTTGGGTGAGTGGGAGGTCTAACAGTGTTCACCCTAGGACTTGAATACCTATTTACCCATTTATCACAAAAGGCTGCAAGATGGTCAAAACTACCACACGAGTAACAAGCTTTCCTATAACAGAAAAAATCATCCCCTAATTGGTGAGATTTGAGGTCATTCCAATTCCTTTGGTTACCTCTTGGCTTGTTTGTGGTTCTATACATTTCTGCATACCTAACTGTTGGTCTAAAAGGTTTGGCATTTGATCTAGGCCTAACAGTCTCAGGTTTAACCATCTTTGGAACTTTTGGTTCCTCTACTTTATCATTAACAGGCTTAACCACAGCCTGATTATCCTCATCATCAGAAGTCCATTACTCAATGGTTGGAGCATCTGAGTCCTTAGCTGAGGACACCTTATCCTCAGAAAATGAGGCATCACTCGCACTTTCATACACAGGTTTATCAACTACATTCTTTTTAGGTTGAGGACCATATTTAAGCTCAGGTAGTTGAAATTCAGGTAGTCCTGTGTGTTCTAAGTCTATGCCTGGGGGTGTTGGAATTCCTCTATAGGGAGGTGGAACTGACTTATAACCTAGGCCTGACTTAGCTTTATTAAGGATCTGACACTCAACAATCTTACTAACACCCTGAGTTGCAAATTCTAGTGTGTCAACAGTCATTTGAATGTTCTCCTTTGCTTTCTTAACCTGTTCTAGCTCATGTTTCAACACACTAATTTCATTCTCTCTAAACATTAAGTCTCTCTTAACAATAATCATATCATCAGAAAACTTTGACTCATTACTTTTATAATGAACAATTTGTTCTTCTAACACAGCTAAAGCCCTCTTATGATTTGCTAAGTTAAAAGCAGTTTCGGTTAGCTCTTTTCTCTGATCCTCATATCTTTTCTTAAGAGTTTCTAGATCTTTTAAAGCTTCACAAGATTTAGAACATTTAGAAACTTGTACCTCAGAGTCTGAAAATGCCATGAGAGCAATCTCTGTAGATGCTTCTACTTCCTCCTCTGCAATGTAGCTCCAGTCAAACCCTAGGCCATCAATGGCAACCATGGCTTTCGAGCTTGAATCAGTAACCTCCACAACTCTTGACTTGTTTCCATATCCTCTGCTCTTTCCATCTTGTTGGCTTGGCAATCTGCACTCCCTTGAATAATGACCTTTCTTGTGGCAATTGAAACACTCAATCTTGGACTTGTCATACCCTGCAACATCATTGCTGTTTATGACAATCTTCTTGCCAGTCTTCTTCAAGAATCTCCTAGCTCTCAAGCTGAGAAGAGAGAGCTGCCACTTGATATCCATCTCTTCAATATCATCTTCATCAATCTCTTGAAGATCTGAATGAGTCAACATACTTCCATTGTGCTGAGTAGTCAAGAAAGCACAATAAGTATTCTCATCCAAGAGTCCATTAGTACTGCTTGTGCTAGCAGTACCAATATTGGAACTAGCAGTACCAACTGCTCCAGTCACTTGAACTTCTTCATCTGGACTTGAGGTACTGGGAGTTGATACAAAGGCCAAATTCCCTAAGCTTGAGCTTGAGCTTGATCCAGCAGACTTCTTAATATCATGTTCAACTATCTTGAAGTTGCTATAGAGATCCATTAACCTCATGGAATCTATATCAGGCTTGTTTTTCCATACAACCACATGCATAGCCCATTCAGCTGGTAGACTTCTCAGAAATTTGGAGTTGAGATCTTCCTGAGGCATCTCAATTCCTAGAACAGCCAATTGACTCACTAGTTTTTGAAGTCTATTAAACATATGATCTAGTGACTCGTTGCTTGTTGCTGAAAAATTCTCAAACTGTTGCTTGAGAAGGGTCTTCTGAGATTTCTTGGTGGCTTCGTTCCCACCATATCTTGCAACAATAGCTTCAAAAAGGGTTTTAGCACACTTAAACTTGCTAAAATTTAACAACTGATCATTGGGAATAGTCATCAGAAGCAAACTTCTCGCCTTAACATCATTCTTGTGCTGTGCCTTTTCTTCAGTAGTGGTTGGCTTAGTTTGCAACTTAGTTTCAGTGACACCCTCAACAATGGTTGTTGTAGTTGCAGGTTTGTACGAATTCCCATCCTCAATAATCTCCCAGAGAGTATAATCTTGAACTTGGAAGAACTGCTCAATTCTTAATCGCCATATATCGAATTCATTGGGTTTAAGCATTGGAAGCTTAGAAGCAATATTAGTCTGACTTGTTGTTGTCTCCATGTCCATCTTTTCTTGAACAAATTCGTCTGGATCTTCTAAACCAAAGTATCAGTAAACCTGGCTCTGATACCACTTGACCGGATCTACACACACTCCTTATGTTAGATGAATACTTTGAATGATGTCTAGTCTAGCACGCGGAATTTACTAGCTAACACTTAGAAGATTTGTTTGTTTGTGTTTTGTATTAACGAATGAACAGTGTGACCAAATGTCATATATGGTCACACTAAACCATAAGCATACATGATTAAGTGTAACCAAAATTCGATACATATGGTCACGTAAGTTAATATGTGTATCTAAAGTTTAGTGTGTGTTTGCCTGCCAAATCCTAATGTGTATGGTCACATTTAATTGTAGCACAATCATTTGACTATAGGCTATTCCATAGTCACACCATATCATAAATGTGTATCTAAATTATGTTTATGGCCACATTATAAGGGTATTATATGTGACCAATACATTCAAAATAGTCACACTGTGAAATATTCATGTGACTATTATTTATTGCAAAATGTGAACTCAATTACCATTAACCTTGATATTAGTCACATTGAGTGTTTGTGTGACTAAATTCAAGATGTTACATATGGTCATCACATGAAGTATTTATTTAGGTGTCTAAATCATAGAGTCATATTTTGTCACACATTATTTAAGTGTAGTCATAATTCGATACATATGGTCACACATTTCTGATAACTTATGTAATTTTGAGGGGTTAGATATGGGATTTTATAGTCTATCTAGTTTGAGTCTAATTTGATATTCACTGAATTGAGTTCAGACTATTAGTCATGACTCTTCATTTGCCCCATTACAATGCTGGGATTTTGTAGTCTATCTAGTTTAATGCAGTAGTATGTAAGTATGTTACTTGCTGACCGGATCTACACACACTCCTTGTGTTAGATGAATACTTTGAATGATGTCTAGTCTAGCACGCGGAATTTACTAGCTAGCACTTAGAAGATTTGTTTGTTTGTGTTTTGTATCAACGAATCAACAAAGAATGAACAATGAACACAATATACTTCAACTTTAATGATTCAATATTATTAATAAATAATGCGAGTGATCTCCTATCACTAGGGTTTACAACCTTGAATCTTAACAAAACAATACTTACACATTCATACCAAAACTTTAACCTAGGCAATCCTTTTATAGACTAAGGATTCCTGTACAAGATAACTATCATCCTAATCGTATAAGATATACGCAATATCTTTTCTATAATTATCTTACACAAAACATAAACCGTACTAACTTCTTCATACAAACAATACTAACTGCTTATGTCTTCAAAACTCTTCAGCAGTACTAACTTTCATCTTCAACCGTACTAACTGCTATAGCTTAATTTCCTAACACTTGCCCCTAGGAACTAGATTACTTGACTTTCTAAATTGAATTTTCAACTTTAATGAAGTAACATGTTACTAAAGTGCTTGCAAGTGCATATACATGATAAATGGAAACTGTAAATACAATAAAGCTTCACTGTAAGTGGATATATAATAGTGAAAACTGCAAAATTTTTCATTGCCATTGAAAAGCTTGACTTTTTGGAGTCAAAATCCATTACAACAGGCTAAATTATAGAAAAAACTATTTTATACTAAAACTGCTAATCATCTAACAGTACTAACTTAACAATACCAGCAGTAACCTTGCACTTAGCCTTAAGCAGCAGTCTTAACTTCAACCAGCAGTCTTAACTGTTACACTAGCAGTCTTAACTTGCAGCATGACATGCTTCACTTGGATTTTCATATAAAAATACCTTCACAGTCGGTTCGATAGTAGTCACTTCGTGATTCCTTGCCCAAGTCTTGTTTACTTACACGTGGCAATATGTTTTCATTGTGCTCGTGAATGACTGTACTAAACTCCTCATCGACTTCATCATATGTATCTCTGTAATTCTTGGTAGGTGTTTTAAAGACAATAGACAAATTTTTATGTGCCTGGTCTTTCACATAAAACACTTGTGTTTCTTGTGAGGCTAATATGAACGGATCATCCTTGTGGCCTAAACTATTCAGGTCTACCAACGTATAACCAAGAGTATCGTATTTGACCCCACTAGTTTTGTGATTAACCAAATCACATTTGAAAAGAGGAATTTGCCTGAAACGGTAATCTAGTACCCATATCTCTTGTAAAACCCCATAATAAAATGCTTTTCTTGTGGTTGCAACTTCTTTGGATATGTGAAGATCGACTGCCTCAACACTAACCCCACTGTTCTGGTAAACTATGCCATCGTTACTTTTTGTACAAAATGTATACCCATTGATGTTATATGCCTCGTATTTCACTATGCTGGCGCGTGGTCCAAATGATATCCACCTCACAGTTTCTGATACACTATCTTTGGATATCGCTAGCTCTCTCTCAACCTGAATTTCATTTCAAGTATATATTACCTTTAAATTGCAGGAACAACAAACAAACAATTAAAGAATAGGAGTGTTTGGGATAATGAAATGGTGTGCTGGTGGACCTCTATCTAATGTCATATACAGGAGGGACAATTATGATGATAGGTTCTATGACTGAAAAAGTTGCTGGGTAGATCATTGGTAAGTGTTTATTTATTATAGACTACTACTATTGGTTTTGGAGCTTGTAGCTATGAGTTTTTCTGGGTGAATGCTACACCTAATTAATGGTTTATACAGCTTATCACAAACACCAGTTAAGGACTTATCAATAAAACACACTTCACATTTTATCTCAACTCGCTTCTTTTTAGCAACAAACAAACAATTATAAACAACATACGAGTAATTACTTCTTCGCATAACCACTTAGCAAAAGATTTACTGTGCTCATTCTCCAGCAATGCCATTTTTTTACCCGGGTTTTTTGTTTTCAAAACTTCCTTGTGTCGCCTGAAACAAATAAATGTCTTTGGTTATTATATTTGATAGAATATTTTAAGCAATGAAATCGACATGTGTTAGTAATACTTATTCGATATACGGTTGAATTTCATCTGTATTTTGTATTACATACAAATGTGCTTTCTGAAAGAACTCTCCGGAAACTTCACTTGATTTGCCGGTCGACAATGGCTTTCCGTCCTCATCTTCATTGGTTACATGTTTATCAGCTGGGATACCAATAGTTTTCATGGTTTTATGATATTCGCTAAAAAACTCTATTGTTTCTTTCGCGATAGTCTCCTCAGCAATGCATCCCTCTGGTCTATTTCTGTTTCCTACATGTCCTTTAATATCCTTCATATATCTTTCGAAGGGATACATCCACCGAAAGCATATGGGACCACATAATTTTACCTTTATAGTTAAGTGTATCATAATATCAAAAAATGATGGAGGAAAGAACTTCTCGAGTAGGCACAGTGTCACAACAAGTTCTTCTTGCATCTTATCTAGTTCTTGCAAGCTGATTTCTTTCTTACATATAGATTTAAAGAAAAAGAAAAACCTGATAATAGCATATCGTGTGGGCGGGTGCATGACTGAACGTATAGCAATGGGCAAAAACTCTTGCATTAGCATGTGATAGTCATGCGATTTAAGGCCAATGAGCTTCCTATCATTTAGGCTGACCAAACTAGAGAAATTTGAACAATAGCCTTGTGGTACCCTGATGTTGCTTAACGTTTCACAAAAGATGTCTTTTTCATCATTCGTTAATGTGTAACCTACTGGAGGTAGTGTTGTTTTGTCTGCTTCTTGCCTAGCAAACAAATCTTCTTTTATCCCCAACTCTTCCAGATCCAATTGAGCATTCATTCCATCTTTTTTCTTTCCAGGAACATTCAGCAAAGTTCCTAGTAGACTCTCACCAACATTCTTTTTTACATGCATGAAGTCAATACAATACGGAACAGAATGATGCCTCCAATACCTTAGCTTTCGATACCAAATATTGAATTTCTTCCAATATGCTTCATTTGCTTGGCTTGAACTACCCTCTTCTTCTGTTGTTTTCCTTTTCTGCTTTTTAATCTTCCCACCTCTGCCTCTGGTATCTTCTTGGTTGTTCGAGGTTTTTCCTTTTCCCCACTTATTTTCAATATGTTGTACCTCGTTGTATATTTGTTCCCCGGTAAATGGATTTGGAGCATGACATGGTTCTTCTTGTCCATTAAACGCCTTCGTTTGCCTTCTGAATGGATGGTTGTATGGTAGCTATCGTCTGTGTCCAGCATAACTTTGCTTGGATGAGGCGCGGAAAGTCTAACACAGTGTGTATCTTTCCCACATACTACATGATGACATCAAATAACGACATATTATTAGCATCATTTATCCCATATTAATGACTTGTTTTATATCACTTTATATGAGAATTGACCATTAATCGTTTACTTTTGTAATTCTCAGTATAAACAAGCATTTGGTGAAAGTTAATGATTTCAGATGGAAATTGGAGCAAAATGAATCAAGTTGGAAAAGTCTGCCGAATTGAAGAGATTAAAGACCATTGCCTGACTTTGAAGCATGCGCTGCATCTGATTTT
This sequence comes from Artemisia tridentata subsp. tridentata, assembly GCA_021014915.2. NCBI lineage: Eukaryota > Viridiplantae > Streptophyta > Magnoliopsida > Asterales > Asteraceae > Artemisia > Artemisia tridentata. The sequence goes on along the minus strand of CP139502.1, from coordinate 149,960,114 downwards.
ATCATGCGTCGCATATGAAACTTTGGTCAACGAAGAAGAACCAACTTGTTCTACTCCAGATACGCCGCATCGGACCAATCCGATGCGCCGTATTGGCCATACACAATCCTTACCAAAGAAATCAAGTGGAGATTAGAAGCTTAATGAAGAAGTCAAGATTACAAGTCGACACTTGGAGATGCTTTCGTATTTTGGCCATAAAATCTTCATCCGGACTCCGATTTAGTTGATTCAAGCGGCCACGCGAAGAGAAAAAGAAAATCTATCTGAATCTGAAGGAGATGCGGCGCATCTGGTCCTTAGATGCGCCGTATTGGGAGATGAGGCGCATCTGGTCTTTAGATGCGCCGTATTGGGTCAGTTTCAGACTTGGAGGATACGTTTACTTATAGATGCGGCGCATCTAACTCTCTAGATGCGCCGTATCGACCCAGATTTCAGAATCTATAAATACCGAGCTTATTAACGAATTAGGGTATCATTGGGGACCCTTGGGGTCGTTCCCAGAAGACCAAAAACCCCTCCAAACAGCAGAAGACCTCCTTGAAGATCCAATCATCCTAGAAGATCATCTCAAGAACCTTATATTAAGTGTAATCGTTCGGTTAGCGTATCGTTTTCATTATGAATTCTTATTCGTTTGCTTTGATTACAACTTTATGTATTGTTACAGAGATTAAGGGCTAACACCCTTAGGTGTTAGTCATTTTTATGAAGTTTTATTAGTTTTTATGCTTGTGTTGATGTGTTTACTTTGTTATTGGATTGGGTGCTTATCGATAAAAACTTGTTTATTGCTTATAACTAGTAAAAGTCTATGTAACTAGATTATGATCTTATTGGTTTAATTGCTGTAATTTAACTATCTGTAATTGTGGTTACTTTAATTGATCATAAGTGTAGTAATCCGAATCCTATATAGACGGCTTAGAGGGAACACACCGGAACCGTGCCTCATGCCACTATTAGGACTAGTAGCGCGTAATGCCAAACTAGGTTAGACGGTTTAAAGCAATAAGTTAGTATTGATGCTAGATAGGTCACTATGATCATGTCCTCTTTCCCACCACGATGGTAGGTTATTTAATCGTGACAGGATTGATAATCGGATTGGCGGCAAAACAATTGAATGAATTAAAACAAGTAGACATAAGCTTATATAACTATAAAATGGATTAGACGTGGCTAACCCGTTCTTCCTATCTATCTTCATCTATCTTTAATTTGCTTTTAATTAGTTTAATATTTACTTTCCCGTATTTAGTTTATATATCACACAATATCGTGGTAGCCTCTCAGGCTAAACCCCCTTATCTTTAATTGCTTTCTAGGATAGGATAGAATAGTTAGATTAATAATTAGAATACCTTTAGATCATTTTAGCTTCGCTCCTAGTGAACGACCCTTGCTTAACTAGAAACTATCTACATTGATCGGGTACACTGCTCGTGAGTGTTTAGAGTCTATAGGTTAGTTCGGCAATAAATAAATTTAAAACTTGGTAGTTTATTATAGACCTAAAAAAACACATCAAGTTTTTGGCGCCGCTGCCGGGGAGTGATTGTTTTAATTTGATTTATTGGTATTTTAGTTTTTATTTGTTTTCGTTAGTTTCTGTGTGTTTTTGTCATTCTGTGTTTCTGTCTCAGAAAAGCAATACGGCGTATTCTTGTCTGTGAATACAGCGCATCTGTCTGATTTCAATACGGCGTATTCTTGTCTGGGAATACGGCGCATTGACGTTCTGCGACAATTTTTTTTAGTTTTTGTGATTTTTTTTTTAGTATTATATAATTTGAAAAATCTGTTACAGAAAGCTAATACGGCGTATCCATTGTCTGTTGGATACGGCGCATCGATTTTCTGTGTCACCAAAAATATTTTTTGTTTTTTATTTTTTTGTGTTTATTAAATTTTTATTAGTTTAGTTTTTATTTTTGTTTAGGTTACTGCTGTTCTTGGTTGCTTATCTTTCAGGTAATAATGAAGATGGACAATCCAGACATTACTATGGAAGAATATATGAGACTTGAAGAGGAAAGAGCCTTGAGCAATAATGGGATCTACGATTGGGAAAGAGCAAGAAATGGTGGACAAGTCACTGAGATAAAAGAAATCACTATGGAAGAATACTTGTTGCTGGAAAAGGTTCAGTCAAAGAAAGAAAGAAACGGGTTGCCGTTTCGACATACTTGGACTATATCGGATGATCTTCTCGATGATAATGATGAGGAAGTGTCCCATGTATTTAATATGAAACAAATTCCTGCAATTGTTCTCGATGGTGCTTTTTCTCCGGAGATTGCACAAGATGATGTGTATACGGAACCTTACGTTGAAGAATATTCTGCAATCGTATTACCACCATTAGACAATCCATCGGATGAAGATGAAAAGTATTCTGATTTTGATTTCGAACCATTTGACGCCATAGTTTATGATGACTTACCTCAACCAGATTTTGACCCAACGAGGGATTTTGAAGAAATATGGGATGAATTATTGAAGGATGAAATTCGGGACGGTTATGAAATTGCAAGACCATTAGTTGAAGAAGGAGACTCACAAGATGAATTGGAGTCACTTACAACAAAAAGTGGTACAAATTCATTTAATACTATTGATCCCGTTACTAATAATCTTGCTAGTTTTCCTAAACAGGTTGCAAAACAAAAGGATAATGAGGTGGAGTATATTACACTACCTATTCAAGCACATGAAGCACCTGTGATCAACCCGTATTTGGTGGAGCTCGAGGAAGAATTTGGTGATGAGCTCTTAAACATTGCTACGATTGATGAAGATGATGATTTCGACCCTATGAAGGTTATAGAGGAACTCGAACTTTTATTTGCCAAAGACCCTTTCTCATCTTCTGCGGAAGTCAAGGGACGCCTTACTACCAAAGAGACTAACCATGAAGAAAGGAGACTCATTTTTCCTCAACACACTACTCTTTCAGATGGAATGGTCAAATCATCCAATTTATCAACCAAACCGGGTAAGGATAGGAAAGATGTACATATATTGCCAAGGTATGATTTTTATTTATTTCTTCCATCTTTACTAGCAAATTTACACTCTCTTCGTGTTTATTGCTACTATCACCCGCACTTGATCCCAAGTGGGGGGAACAATACCCTATTACATAGTAAATAAGGGTAGAGTCAGGCTCGTGACTCGAACAAAAACAAGCGCTTCGTGGGAGGCAACCCATGCTTGTCTTTTACTTTCTTTTTAGTTTATTTTATTTTCTTGTGTTTATTTTTATTTGTTTTTTCTGCATGACTGCTGTCGCTGTATTCTGCTGATACAAACGATACGGCGCATCTGTATTCCAGATGCGGCGTATGGCGTTTTCATTTTATATACAGCGCATTTAATAATTCGAGTACGGCGCATCTATCTCCTAGATACGCCGTATTCTGTTTTTAATCAGAAAAAAATTTTAAGCCATAACCGACATACGACGCATCTGTTGCACAGATACGGCGTATCTAATTATTTGTTAAAAAACAGACTTCGAATTAATAAAATATGAAGCGACGCATCAATTTCTATCGATACGGCGTATTATCCCATTGCATGCAGTTTAATATTTCCTACAGGTTGTTGATACGGCGTATCCAATATTCCATGGATGCGGCGCATCGACACTCTGACCTGTAATTTTTTTGTATTTTTATTTTCCTAACCAATGATTAACGAGATGCTCTCGAGATTCTTTTTCTGTGGTCTCTATAATTTTACAGGTCTGGACGATTGAAGATGTTGATGAACTCCCACATTTTATATGCTCGCATTCTTACATGGAGGATCATTCCGAGCAAATCTCAGGGGAGTTCTCCGTTCTAATTCTTTTAATTTCCCGTTTTTAATTTTAAATACAAACAACGAGGACGTTGTTTAACTTAAGTGGGGGGATGGAGAATTAGAACGTTACTTGTCCTAAATTTTCAAAAATATGCTTTAATCTATGCTTAATTATCAAAATTTAATTTTTTTTTTAGCATGTTTTTGTTTAATCTAAGTTGCATAGCTGCACACATAACCTTATTTTCAAAAATTGTGAACCTATCAAAATTCACAAATCTATGAGTGTGCCGGTGACTTGTAAACTTTAGAACTTGGCTTGTATACTATTCGAGACCACCATAATAAGTATTATTTTATATAATTGGAATGACTTGTCTAAATTGGTAAAATTCTAGGATTACACCCAAATAGCCTTTATATGTTTTGTGTTATTAGCTAACTACACTGGTTAGTTAACCCCCGTATAAACCCTTTTGTTACTCTCACTTTTAGAGTAAGATACCCCTAGAAAAACACTCAGAGCCATTCCTTTCGTTTCTTACACCTATGTTTAAAATGTTTCGTTACACCCTTACACCTTAGCCTACCCTGTAGATTAGAATCCGTGGTTTGGTTAATTGCTTTAGGCAAAGTGTGTTTCCTTACATTACCTGTGTTCGCGTGCGTAATTCATTATCTTTGGTTGAGTCAGGAAATTGCACAATGCAATTGGTATGAAAGTAAATATTGTATATCTTTGAGTTTATTTTTCGTGTGTTTACTACTTTTGCTATTACAGTTGTTTCTGAAAGTATGAAAAGTATGGAAAAATTATCCGGAAAGAAAGTGATAGAAAAGTTGTGAAATTTTACACATATGTTGATGTCAAAAAAAAAAAAAAAAAAAAAAAAAAAAAAAAAAAAAAAAAATGAGAAAAGAAAAAAAAAGAAGAAAGTTGGATGTTTGTTTTAACCAACGATGTAAAGTTATGTAGGTGGTCGATATCACCACTAATTGTTGTATATTATATCTATGGATTGAATGGGAGTTGGCAGTTATGGGAACGCCAACTAAGGTTTATTCTTTGGTTAAGATCTTGTTGAGTATAATTCGTGTCTACCTAAAGCGTGTGTTTCAAGTGTTAAAGCGTGAGTTATTCAGTGATATGAGTCTTATTCATGGGATGGTTGGGATAGTGATTAACCACACTTAGGATTTTAATTTATTTGTTTTGTTTATTTTTTATTTTACACCAATTTATATCCCAAATATTATCCATACCCTATATTATTCTTTATCCAACCAAACCTTTGATTTATTGAGATTAGGGATTTGAGCAATCTTAAGTATCGTAGTCGTGGATTCGGCTATGTATTTATGATTTTGTCGCCCTTTTTGATATATTATTATTGGTGAAGTTTGGACCTATCTTTAGCCTATTCGAGTTAAGGATTTGAGCAATTGCAAGTATCGTGTTCGTGGATTCGATCATGTATTTGTGATTTTGTCGCCTTTTCTGGAATTTGAGATCGATAGAGATTAAGGAGAATGATTAACCCTTAAGCCTAAAAACCCTTTTTACCGCTTTAGACTTGTTATTCCTTGGCTTTAGTGGGGGAGATGTGTATACTTGCCAAGCTTATGATAGAATATTCGTCACGACTGGACAGTTAAACGATTAGATTTGCTTTTATCAAAAACATTTTATTTTATTTCTAATTCGTTAAGTGTTTGGTTGTGTGATTATGATGAAACGAATACATGCTTAAATATAAAAATAAATCCTAATATCTTTTAGGATACATTTTCATAAGTTTAATCTAAGGTTTACTTGAGGACAAGTAAAGTTCAAGTGGGGGGATATTTGATGACATCAAATAACGACATATTATTAGCATCATTTATCCCATATTAATGACTTGTTTTATATCACTTTATATGAGAATTGACACTTAATCGTTTACTTTTGTAATTCTCAGTATAAACAAGCATTTGGTGAAAGTTAATGATTTCGGACAGAAATTGGAGCAAAATGAATCAAGTTGAAAAAGTCTGCTGAATTGAAGAGATTAAAGACCATTGCCTGACTTTGAAGCATGCGCTGCATCTGATTTTATCATGCGTCGCATATGAAACTTTGGTCAACGAAGAAGAACCAACTTGTTCTACTCCAGATACGCCGCATTGGACCAATCCGATGCGCCGTATTGGCCATACACAATCCTTACCAAAGAAATCAAGTGGAGATTAGAAGCTTAATGAAGAAGTCAAGATTACAAGTCGACACTTGGAGATGCTTTCGTATTTTGGCCATAAAATCTTCATCCGGACTCCGATTTAGTTGATTCAAGCGGCCACGCGAAGAGAAAAGAAAATCTATCTGAATCTGAAGGAGATGCGGCGCATCTGGTCCTTAGATGCGCCGTATTGGGAGATGAGGCGCATCTGGTCTTTAGATGCGCCGTATTGGGTCAGTTTCAGACTTGGAGGCTATGTTTACTTATAGATGCGGCGCATCTAACTCTCTAGATGCGCTGTATCGACCCAGATTTTAGAATCTATAAATACCGAGCTCATTAACAAATTAGGGTATCATTGGGGACCCTTGGGGTCGTTCCCAGAAGACCAAAAACCCCTCCAAACAGCAGAAGACCTCCTTGAAGATCCAATCATCCTAGAAGATCATCTCAAGAACCTTATATTAAGTGTAATCGTTCGGTTAGCGTATCGTTTTCATTATGAATTTTTATTCGTTTGCTTTGATTACAACTTTATGTATTGTTACAGAGATTAAGGGCTAACACCCTTAGGTGTTAGTCATTTTTATGAAGTTTTATTAGTTTTTATGCTTGTGTTGATGTGTTTACTTTGTTATTGGATTGGGTGCTTATCGATAAAAACTCGTTTATTGCTTATAACTAGTAAAAGTCTATGTAACTAGATTATGATCTTATTGGTTTAATTGCTGTAATTTAACTATCTGTAATTGTGGTTACTTTAATTGATCATAAGTGTAGTAATCCGAATCCTATATAGACGGCTTAGAGGGAACACACCGGAACCGTGCCTCATGCCACTATTAGGACTAGTAGCGCGTAATGCCAAACTAGGTTAGACGGTTTAAAGCAATAAGTTAGTATTGATGCTAGATAGGTCACTATGATCATGTCCTCTTTCCCACCACGATGGTAGGTTATTTAATCGTGACAGGATTGATAATCGGATTGGCGGCAAAACAATTGAATGAATTAAAACAAGTAAACATAAGCTTATATAACTATAAAATGGATTAGACGTGGCTAACCCGTTCTTCCTATCTATCTTCATCTATCTTTAATTTGCTTTTAATTAGTTTAATATTTACTTTCCCGTATTTAGTTTATATAACACACAAAATCGTGGTAGCCTCTCAGGCTAAAACCCCCTTATCTTTAATTGCTTTCTAGGATAGGATAGAATAGTTAGATTAATAATTAGAATACCTTTAGATCATTTTAGCTTCGCTCCTAGTGAACGACCCTTGCTTACCTAGAAACTATCTACATTGATCGGGTACACTGCTCGTGAGTGTTTAGAGTCTATAGGTTAGTTCGGCAATAAATAAATTTAAAACTTGGTAGTTTATTATAGACCTAAAAAAACACATCACTACACAACCTTTGAATCCACTGTATGGGCAGCCACATAATGTACCAAGTGCAGGGTAATCATTTATCGTCCATAACACAACGACACGCAGATTAAAGTTTTCTTTTGTGGAAGCATTATATGTATCAACCCCTTTCTCGAATAAGGTATGCAGATCATCAACCAACGGTTCTAAAAATACATCGATATCATTTTCCGGGTATCCCGATATTAATACCGAAAGCATGATAAACTTTCTTTTCATACACAACCATGGAGGAAGGTTGTATATGACAGATAAAACTGGCCATACACTATGATGCCTATTTCTTGAGTTGACGTCAACCCCATCAGCCGATATTCCCAGCCGTAGATTTCTCGGATCTTTCGCAATTTCGGGGAATTTTTCATCTATGGTACGCCATGCCTGTGAATCTGCGGGGTGACGTAAAACATCATCTGTTATCCTCCTTGTTGTGTGCCGTGTTAGATCTTCTGAAATACTTTCTAACATAAAGAGTCGTTGCAGTCTTGGTATAATTGGAAAGTACCACATTACCTTTGCCGGAATATTTTCGTATACTTTATGCGTCTTATTATCCACCTTCCATCTTGATATCCCCCAAGTTGGACAAACAGTCAACTCCTTGTTAACCTTCCAGTAAAGAATGCATTTGTTGCTACATACATGTATCTTTTTGTATCCTGATCCCATCATTCTCACTAGTTTTTTGGCCTGATAAGTTTTTGCAACCATTTCGTTACCAACAGGTAGCATCTTTTTTAACAATCCTAGTAATTCAGTAAAGAACTTATCAGAAGCTCCATACTTACCCTTCAAGTTGAGTAGTTTAACTAATGCGGACAACTTTGTGAAGTCAGGACATCCTTCGTAAAGTGTCTTCTCCGCGTTTAATAATAGTTGTTAAAACTTGGCAATGTCATCCTCATCAAAACCTTCTTTTGTAGCATTAACCATTTCTACTGTTGTTGGGTGATGCCATCTGTTGGAATTTCTAGATCAAAATCCATGTCGAAATCCATGTCGTCAACAAATTCCTTTGTTGTAGCATTAACAGGTATTTGGGCAGTTGTTGCTTGCTCATCATTTTCTCCATGTTTATCCCATTTTGTATAGCTTTGATCAATCCCGTGGTAGAATAAATGGAACTGCACATCCTCCACTTTCTGCTCTATGCAGTTTAAACATGAGATACACAGACATGGCATCTTAAGCTGTTGTTTATTACATCATGGGTCGATGTTCCTCATCTTCTGCAAGTTGTGTTCTGCATACTTAATAAACGCTTCTACTCCAGCAATATATTGTTTCTTGGTCCTACTAGTTCTCATCCAAGACTTGTCCATGCTATTGTTGAGGTCAAATGGTAATGTATATATCCTACAAGTCACAAATTAAACCAATATAAGCATCAAATCATTTGTGCATAAGTAAACCAAGTATTTACCACTACTAGTACAAAAGTTAATATTGCTAGTGAAAGTTAGTACTGCTAGTATAAAGTTAAGACTGCTAAGAGATTAAGACTTATTTCATTTGTTGTTGCTTATACACTTTTGGTCAATATTTAAAAGTCAAATTCTTTTGCATGACATGTATTCATCTCAAAAAGTAACATTTTAATATGTAGGAGGCCACTCTACTTATGCAGTTTTCCTTGTCTTGGTACATTCATTTTGGGTCTGAATTGTGTCCTTTTTTTCATAAATTTGTAAAAGTCAAACTCTTGTTTCATGCACATAAATGAGTACACCAACCTACCAATTAATGGCATTAACTTTCAGAGCTTTTTCAACATGCACTACAAGGACGATGTATGGTTGCAGGATGAGGCTCGGCTTCAATATGTAAGTATCGTTTTTTTTTTTCCAAACAAGCACTTTAATGATTTATTGAAACATAATCTAGTAATTAACCCGACTAATATATTAATTTTCTCATTTTTTTTTTCAACTACATAGGAAGAGATGGTCCGGCTACGGGATCTGGGAGCGGATACGCCTACAGGGATAGCGTACACAGAGGAGGCAAAACCACGCATCAAGATACTTGCCCTGGTTATAAAGGGCAAGCAGCGGGGACATATAGCCAGTAGGGGTAGGGTGGTACCCCGCATGAGCTTGCCACCATTACCATACTTCCCGCCTCCACCTCCAGGTATGTACAGTGGGATAATACTAATAGATTACACATGACTCATCTTATGTATTTGTGGAAAACGTGGGGGGGGGGTGGGTGGGGGGTGAATACGTTTCTGTTTAAAAACTTGAATCTTTCCGTATCAAATACCCGATCAAGTGTGACTTAATATGAAAAGTGTCAACTCTAGTCTTACAAGAACTAGAGATATTATAAAGCAACAAATATGGCATGTCTCAATAACACAAAATTAGACATATTATATATAACATGCCATGACACAAACACAACTAACACAATATAAGCAACAAACCACACAAATATAAATGCAAAGTGAATTATAAATGTAAATCGGTAAATGCAAAAATAAACGTAAAAAGATAAGTAAAGAAAGTGCAAACCGGACACGATGATTTATAGTGGTTCGGTCACGAAGCTCCTCTTCGCCGTACTCCACTCTCCGAGTACCCAACTCGAGAGTTACTTCACTAATCAACAAGCTCCCTTCTTGGCGGAGAAAACCATACAACATCGCTTATAATATTTTCCGACACTAAGCTAGATGTCGAGTTCTTCTTCGGGTAGAACCAAACCCGTTATTATTTATGGCTCAATATAACAAACCTTGTGTTTTGAGGCCTAAACACATAAACCACGTTGCTTACATTATTTTCTGAAATTAAGCTAAATGTCGAGTACTAATCTAGCCAGTACCAATCTCACTCACGATCTACCCGATCTTCACAAATCACACAAGCTACAAGATCCACATGATCTACACTCATTCTACCCGATCTACTGATGATCTACCCGATCCTCACGATCTACTCTTGATCCACTTGATCAACACACTATCACACAAGCTACAAGAGATTTCCAAGATCTCAACAAGATCACAATGATCCACATACAAAAGCTAAACAAAAGATGGACAACTTGATGTATGTCTAGATACAACAAGTACGTAACGAATGTTACGAGTGCACTACACTAACACTACAACACTTTGTATCTTTGTGATACGATGTGTTCTTCTCTTGCACTAGTAGAGGAATGAAGGTGATCACTTGGATGGATGATTGGATCACTCTTAAACAAAGATAAACTAACTACATGATCAAAGGAGAGTATATGTGATAGGAGATTTGAACTCAGAAAATTGTGTGTGAAAAAAGATGCCTAAAAATTGTGGAATGGACTGGTATTTATAGGCAATGAAGATTTGACCGTTACAGGGGGCACGGTACCACTAAATGCCCGATGGTACCACTAAATTTTAGTGTACCGTCCTAGACAGAGATGCTCCAAAAAAAATTTAGTGGAAAAGGTTTATTTGGGGAAGTTTGGAGCTGATTTGGGGGGAAAAATAGCTGTTGGTGATTTTGAACTTATTTTTCAAATTAAAACATTTCTTTCTAATTCAAAAATATTTTGTAAAATGTATTTTTGAAAAAATGTTTTGTCACATTAAAAATGTGAAATTTAGAGAAAAATATAATCCTTTGATCATCAGTCAAGTTGTAGATTTGTTTGTTCATACCTTGATTGATTTACGTCGGGATGGAAATCTACGACTTTGTTGAAGCATACTTGAGATGTCGAGAGATGTTGATGTAAGTATGCATTGATGATTTGTGTTTACAAGTAACTTGTGCATTTTACGTTATGCATTACAAGTTACATGTTTGTCCTAATTAAAACCGAAAAAACCGTTTAGTTTAAATATCGTAATATTTGCACTAACAATCTCCCCCTTTTTTATGATGACAAATATGTAAACCGTGACACATAGTAAAATGTAAAAGTTACCTGTTTAAACTTCCTTCTCCCCCTTTTGTCAAAGCAAAAAGGTAGTTGCCTCAAGTTGTCCCTTGAATTCACTCCCTACTCCCGCTTATTACACTACTTTCCTTTCTTCCCAAAAAATGCGAGCTTGCATCATCCCAGTGAAGTCTTCTGTCACTACTGTTAAAAAGACTCCATGCTATGTATTCAAATACTCCCAAGCTCCCCTAGCTCAATGCTCCCCTATGGTAATTGTATTCCCTTCTATTTTTACATTTGTTTCTAGCGAATCCATGCATCAAATTCTTACAAAGGCTTTTCCTACATCAAGGGTTAGCTTCGTGCAACATAATATATAAAAGAATAGGAGCAACATTATAGGGATAGAATACACATAGCGAAACATGCAAGGGTTAAACTATGTTAAAACGTAGATACAAAAAAATGAGTTTAATGAGCATATCAAAGTATTCAAGAAGTTAGACACATGATGAAAGTGTGCCAAAAGAATAAAAACCAAAAAGAAAGCCCAAGAAAGTTGAGCGACACAAAGATGTGAATGCGTAATGTAATTCAATGACACTAGAGAGTCACAACTTGACCGAAAACCTAAGGTGTAATTGTTCAATCAATCACACTAACAAGAATGAGATTCATTCATTGACTGACACATAAAATGACTTCTTCCAAGTTGTCATTGGGAAGGCAAATTCTAACAAACCTTTTGAAAAACATAATCATCTACCTAAGATGATTGGTGTTAATGATAGTTTGTTGATAAGACATACTCTAAATGATTACTATTATGAAAAGTCATGCCATAAAGTAGACTCGATAGAAGATATACCAAAAAAAATGAAAATGAGAACGATATGCACCTAGATGCGAATGGGAATGATTCCATAAGATGGGAAGTGTTTGATTTGACCTTTGAGAAAAGGTGGAAAAAGACGGTTTAGATTAATATATCGTTTGCACTGACATTGAAATGCATGATATATTTCAAAGGAGAAAAAGAAAATGTGCATGTGATCCTAACAGGATTGTGGGCGAATATCTCTAACAGGGTTGAGGTAACGAAGTTCTATAATTCTAGTTTTGGATGATCCTAGTTGTAAGTTAGAGATGATTTGGTGTATGAAGGATTTTGTGTGATTGTGTAGTTTATACACATTGGGTATAATGATTGTGAGAATCGAAGGTTATTGAACTAACTATCACTATCAAGAGTGAAGGATAGTTGTGAGGTTTAAGTGTAATGATCGATGGGTTAAAGGTTCTTAAACTAAATATCACTGTCAAGAGTGAAGTTTAGTTGTAAAGGTTGAGTGTGATGATGAATGATATTAATGTGAGTTTTAATGTAAGGGTTAAAGGTGTTTGTATAGAACAAATATCTAGGTGGTCACAAAGAGTAGAGGTTAGGAAGCTAGAACCGATTGTGGTTTTGTGACTGAGGTTTTGCTAAGTAGTGGGTACTTAGGAGGTGAGTGTTTTAGTAGAGAATTCTAGGGAATAAGAACCACGTTTGTATGTTTTTGAGAGTGTTTGGTGAAAGACTATATGAGTGTGTTTTCACTCCCCCTTAATCGATGACCATCCGGACAAGATGTGTTGGAAAAAGAATAAAGAGGAAAACAAACGTTGACGGAAGCGATGAGCTTAGTAACGTCATGACAAGTGGTGGATAGCATACAATAAACTTCACCTTTGAAGTCACGTAGCTCTTCTCAATCATTGTGAATATTCATAGAACATTCATATGATGAGGCATGTGATTACGTGGAAATGTGCTAAGGGTTAAGAAGATAGAATCTTCAAGGTTGTGGAGTTAGTGATAAGGTTCTAGTGGGGTTATCTTTGATAGAAGAAACTATGTTGACGAAGAAGGGTTATCTCAACTTATCCTAGCGATTCTTCGCTTGAAGTGTATGGAAGATGAGTGGGATGTGGAAGCATTGGTAGTGTAGAACGAAGGTTGAGAATTGTAGATAAGTTGAGAAGATAATGGATACAGAAGTAACCAAACATATGGTGTGTTTAGTACCATGTGGATGTGAAAGGGGAAAAAGCTAAGGAATCAGAAGATAGGCATAATCTATTATGATAGGAGACGGTTCTGGTTCAAGACTACAACGAGTGGGTTTTGATAGTGCTTTTGAAACAGTGAGAATTGAAAACAAAATAAACTATCTCAGCAGACAACGGTTCGACGGTACCATTAAATTTAGCGGTACCATCCCCTATTTAAAGGTATCGTGACCTTCTGAGGTCAGTTTTGATCCAGAGTTTGATTTTCAACATAGAAATTTCACATATTTTGTGAATTTTTTGGACCGTAGATTAAAGGGATTTATACCAAATAAATTCATTTTAGGAATGAATACAGTGGGATTCGACGAACATTGATCGAGTTCATTTTTTTTAGAAATGACATTTAATTGCATTTCGCAAAATAAATTTACTTTAAATATTTCGGATGAAATATTTGAGTTGTCATTGGAAGCTTGAGAGGATTTGACACTAATCTTGAGAGGATTTGACGAATAAACCTTGTTGATTAAGTGAGAGTTTTAGACACAATGAGAGAATTTATACCTAATAAATTCTTTTTACGAGATGGACGAGACTAGACGAGAAGAGATGACTTTAGTATTTCCAAGGAAATATTTAAGTAGTCATTAGAGGGATTTGAAGGATGACTTTAATATTTCCAATGAAATATTTAGATAGTCATAAGACGAGATTCGAAAGAAAGAGAATATCAACATACTCTTGGCGATATAGGATGATATGTTTGCTTTCTACCCTAAAACCAATGGATAAGTTTAATCCTCATTATCTATGAGGTGAGCTTGACGACAAAACACGATGACAAACCTATGGGGATAAGAGGAACTATCGGAAATGAATATACTTGGTTTTAAGAAGTGTATATTCACACGAGGATAAAAGGAACTGCTAATCACTTATGTAGTAACTCATGAGTCCTTTGTCACCCGAAGGTTGATGTTATCTTTTGGCATTTTAATGAGCATTTTTAACATATGTTGTTAAAAGGCTTTGAATATGATGTTTCGGATATGACTTTTAAAAATTGCGACCGCAAGTTAAAATTACTTGAATATTTCGGATGAAATATTTAAGTTGTCAAACCTACTCCGAGTTCTACTAGGCTTGTATCTAACATTCCCTTGACAAAATAGTGTATTACTTGGAAGAAAGCGAAATGATGACCAAGGAATTAGGAAAATTTCGCGTCTACTTCTAACTTATAGATTTTGATGATAGTGTATGACTATGTGACGTCTAATAGTTTATAGTGATAGGCATACCTAATTCATTATGTGTCAAAACAATGTAGTGTGGGTGCACAAGAAAATCATCTAAAAGGCACATAAAGAATAAATGCAAACATCATGCAAACCATGATAACATTTAGCATTTAAGAGCATGTATCATAGATATAAATATCAAGAGATATTATATCAGAATATCTAATCAAAAGCAAAATCTTTCTAATAAATATGCATTCAATAATTAATCAAGTAATTATTGAGCATTAAGAAAGCATGAAGGCATTTAATCATATCTCACAAGAACATGTTATCACTTTGAAGCACATATGTGGGATGCAAGTAATCTAGGTTCACTAAGGAAGATCCTAATTACTACTTGTTCAAAATGAAATCCTAATGGGAGATAAGGTTCACCGATGTAAACTATCTTTAGTCAAATATAGGAATGAAAAATTTTCAAGTTAGAGAATAAGTATGAGATTATCACTAGTGGTGCTCAATTCAGGCTAAACACGACCATTTTCACGGGTTATACCACGAACCCAACTTCTCTCCTGGAAGCAATTCAACCGTTAGGTCAAATTGAATTTCTAGTGCGATAGGTTCTCCAGAAGTCATTCTCATGTTAGAAAAATTCAAATTCCTATATTTGCCTATCGAAGTGTAGCGAAGATGATATTAGATTATTTCGCTAATACATGGCCTAATATGACTCAACTAAACATATTTTGAAAGATGGTTAACAAGATGACATGTCTTACACAATATCCTACCAAAGGCAAGCATAATGTTTCAGTCTTGTGTTTGAGATTTAGAGGTTATTTGGTGGAGATGGTGCATTTATGATCTCTTGGATAACATCTTTGTTTGTTGAGTTGTTACATGTTATTTTAACATGATTTGGTTTTCTAGAACCAAGAGATGCTCTAATGTGATACAATGTAGAATCTACTACATCGAGAGTGTTTCAAGAATGCTCCTTTGCATATCTTGAGAAAAAAAATCTAGTAAAGGTTACTTACCTCAATAGATCTTGTGAGTATTATATGATGTATGATTGAAATGAGACATATTGTATCTTTCAACAAATATGCTTTTCTAAGAGGAAACTTATCACTCTTACGAATGCTTAGTAAAACAAGTATTTTAGTGTACGATCAATTTTACTGGTTTATGCAATGACACATGTTGTATTGGGTTATTACTCAAATCTAATATCCTATATTTGTTAAACAAGATGCAATGTATTCTTTTGTAACATAACCATTCATATTACAAAGAAAATAAGATGCATAAGATATAAGTTATCCTTTGTCAATCTTTTGATAAGAGAAATACATGTGATATTCTCGAAGATTGATGGCGTACATAATAGTTAATAACATATTATGTGTGACACTTTTACTAGACATGTGATTTTGAGTGTTGAGTCACTTATGAGCAAAGTTTACATATGTTCTTTGTTTGCTCGTGTTTCGTTTTTCGGAAAGGACACATTTACTAATTGCATTGCAAAGTAAATTACTTGAATATTTTGGATGAAACATCCAAGTTGTCAATCCTACTTAGTTGTGTATTTTATGCATCTTTTTAAACATATTAGTTTAATGTTTGGAACACAACCATTGGACAAGAAGACTCAATATGGCATCTTCAACACAAGTGTGATTTATGATCTGATGCATATTATTTTTGTCTTGAGAGGGCGTCATTATTTTCATAACAACCGAGTGTGATTGAGTATGTAGATTCAAGATAATATATTTCGTTAAATTTTGATGTTATCTTGAAGCTAGACAAATAATGACACCAATTTCATGTCCATACTCGAAAACTTGTCAATTAGATTTGATGATGATATCAATCATAATTTGAATAATGAATTGATATATACTCGAAATCTTTCTTGACCCTCACGATCAATCCTTTTAAAAAGAAAATAAAATTTTAAGGAATGTGTTCCATTTATTCTAATACTAGTTGTATGTGTGAGGTTAATGACGCATTAACTTACTACTTCGAGATTGTCATTTATTTTTATATGCGAAAAACTATTTATTATTAAGTATAATATTCTTAGTTTTCGACTTATCATGAGTATAAAAATAATTATCTTAACTATTTGTATACAACATACGTAAAATACTAAATGTTTAAAACATTTTGTGCGTGTTATATCAATGCAAGTTTAATACATTTTCTTTTACTTAAATACTAATGTATTAATATGATCTTTTATCTTGTTTAGACAACCCATGGTCAAGCAAGACAAAAGGATGTAATGTTTTAGAGATCATGTTACGGATTTAATGAAAGTGTTAAATATTTTGAGGTGATATATTTTTTACACTTAAACCTTTGGAAAAATAATTGTGTAAGATAATATCTTTCGACACACATGATCAACCAACTTAGTTTCCATTCGTAAGAAGGTTACTAAAGCATTTTAAAACTTGCAAGATGTCGAAATCACATATGCAAGAAAAGTAGTCTATGCCTATATGCAATGCAAAACCAATTACGCAACTTAGTGCAAGAAGTCTAGTCTAAGTCCTATTGACGCATAAATCGAAAAATTAATAATCAACTCATAGCAACAAGGCACGTAAAACGCTTGTGATTATAGATATAATTAGCTCAACCAAAAATAACTATAAGCACTAAAAAATATTAACTAACAATACTAGGACACAAAGAAAGACAAATAACCATTTAGCATAACACACAAAAATACTTATCGTCATTTTGTGTATTAAGGATAACAATGTATAGTTAGCTTGATTTTATTTGAAAATTAATTAGTTTTCACCCCATTTCAAAATTTGATCAAGTTCAACACTTTGAAAATATAAATACATCAACGTGAGATGTTCTCTTTGTAATTTGACAAAAAATTTGCACAATCTGCATGACCGGAAAAGACTCTTTGTAACGAATCAAAGACTTTTGTAAATTTTACTTTACAATCGATTCCTAAAAGTATTTTTAAATAAAAGTAGACTCAATTACGTTTAAAATGATAGGTAGCACGACTCCTAAGGACTTACGGTTGATTTTATACGAATTTTTGAAAATTATCCAATTCTGAAAACAGATAGACAGATGCACGGTACCTTTAAATACCCCACGGTACCATTAAATATAATGGTACCATCCTATATTTAGTGGTACCGTCCACTATTGTTACAGTTCTATCTCAGACTTAATTTTTGTTTCGATGTAACGAAGAGATGTAAAACTTCGTAAACTAGATACCGAACATGTAGAATATGTTAAGTAACATTTCCATGTTTATGACTAAGAAAAACATTTACAAACATATATTTACTATAAAACAAAGAGTTGTCCCAAACGATCCTTTCAAAACCGCATCACTTTACAACTCGTTCAAAAGACATAACCGGACACTTACAAACTCTTTTCTTTAATTTGTTTAAGAAAACTTTCAAGCTAGTATGACAAAGTATATTTAACAACAAAACTTGTAAGTATTAAGCACGTAAATACTTTTCATATTATATTCCCCTTCATGGGTAATTTGATACATGGATCGTACTCAATTTTAAAAACAATTTGTTTTAAAATTTTGAGCAACCTGGCTCTGATACCAATTATGGAAAACATAGGGGGGGGGGTGAATACTTTTCCATTTAATAACTTGAATCTTTCCGTATCAAACACCCGATCAAGTGTGACTTAATATGAAAAGTGTCAACTCTAGTCTTACAAGAACTAGAGATATTATAAAGCAACAAATAAGGCATGTCTCAATAACACAAGCTTAGACATATTATAAATAACATGCCATGACACAAACACAACTAACACAATATAAGCAACAAACCACACAAATATAAATGCAAAGCAAAGTATAAATGTAAAGCGGTTAATGCAAAAATAAACGTAAAAAGATAAGTAAAGAAAGCGCAAACCGGACACGGTGATTTATAGTGGTTCGGTCACGAAGCTCCTCTTCGCCCTACTCCACTCCCCGAGTGCCCAACTCGAGAGTTACTTCACTAATCAACAAGCTCCCTTCTTGGCGGAGAAAACCATATAACGTCGCTTACAATATTTTCCGACACAAAGCTAGATGTCGAGTTCTTTTTCGGGTACAACCAAACCCGTTATCTTTTATGGCCCAACATAACAAACCTTGTGTTTTGAGGCCTAAACATATAAACCACGTCGCTTACATTATTTTTCGACATTAAGCTAAATGTCGAGTACTAATCTAGCTAGTACCAATCTCAATCACGATCTACCCGATTTTCACAAATCACACAAGCTACAAGATCCACATGATCTACACTCGATCTACTCACGATCTACCCGATCTACTCATGATCTAACTGATCGGCTCTTGATCCACTTGATCAACACACTATCACACAAGCTACATGAGATTTCCAAGATCTCAACAAGATCACAATGATCCACACACAAATGCTAAACAAAAGATGGACAACTTGATGTATGTCTAGATACAACAAGTACGTAACGAACGTTATGAGTGCACTACACTAAAACTACAACAGTTTGTATCTTTGTGATACGATGTGTTCTTCTCGTGCACTAGTAAAGAAATGAAGGTGATCACTTGGATGGATGATTGGATCACTCTTAAACAAAGATAAACTAACTACAAGATCAAAGGAGAGTATATGTGATAGGAGATTTGAACTCAGAAAATTGTGTGTAAAAAAGGTTGCCTAAAAACTGTGGAATGGACTGGTATTTATAAGCAATGAAGATTTGATCGTTACAAAAAAGATTTATTTGGGGAAGTTTGGAGCTGATTTGGGGGGAAAAATAGTTTTTCGTGGTTTTAAACTTATTTTTCAAAATAAAACATTTCTTTTTAATTCAAAAATATTTTGTAAAATGTATTTTTGAAAAAAATGTTTTGTCACATTAAAAATGTAAAGTTTAGAGAAAAATATAATCCTTTGATCATCAGTCAAGTTGTAGATTTTTTTGTTCATACCTTGAGTGATTTACTTCGGGATGGAAATCTACGACTTTGTTGAATCATACTTGAGATGTCGAGAGATGTTGATGTAAGTATGCATTGATGATTTGTGTTTACAAGTAACTTGTGCAGTTTACGTTCAGAATTACAAGTTACATGTTTGTCATTATTAAAATCGAAGAAACCGTTTAGTTTAAATATCGTAATATTTGCACTAACAGTATTGAAATGGCCATTTTTAAATTTTGATTATTTCATTTGTAGGTATGGCCGAGATCGACAAGAAGCTTGTTGAAGCTGACAAGAAGATTGCTGTGGTTGAGAAGAAGAGTGACGCAGCTGTAGCAGAAGCTAAGGAAATTAAGGCGCAATGGCTCGCTCAGTTGATGGGGTTTGACCGGAGCAACCTAAGGAAATTAAGGCGCAATGGCACGAGTTTATTAGTAAGATGCCTTCTCAAACTGAGGGAGGCTCAGGAAGCGGGTGTGGCGCGGGAGGTAGTGGCCCAGCTGGCGGGAGCGGGAGTGGCGGAGTCGAGAGTGTTGATTATGAGTATGGTCATCGTGAGGATATGCATGATGATGAGGGGCGGTAGAGGTATATATGGGTTATTTTGTGTTGTACTGATCTTTGAAAATATATTTTGGTGACCCGTACCTTTTGATGAGGGGCGGTATTTTGTAGTTTAACCTTTTGGTAACTTGAACATTGCGGATATTGCAACATTTATGTCGACGGCAGCTAGGTTTAGAGATTATAACACCCATTTTGTAGACTTTATAATGTTTTAATACATTTTGAGGGTGTTTAGCGATTATTTGTATGTGTTAGGACATGTTAGTATTGACAGTATTGATAGTACATGTTATAAGTTGCAAGTGTTTAAGCCATTATTTGCAGGTTTTGGTAGATTTTTACCCCAAAAAATCTGGAAATTTGCTGCTGTGCAGCCTGCTTATTGCAGCATCACAGAATGGTACCGACGACATGTCGTCGGCACCGTAAACAAAAAATTATTTGCAATTTTTATGGTACCGTCGACATGTCGTCGGTACGATTTAAAATTTGTTGACTATTTTGTTGACCGGCATAAAGGCTTACCGACGACATGTCGTCGGTAGTGTTTAATACATAATTAACCTTGACTAATCAAGGCGTTAAGATTATCTAATTTTACTTATATATTAATTAAAAGTATTTATAATAAATAAAATTTTTAATTTTATAAAAGTAATTAATTTTAATTATATATTTTAATTTTATACAAATATTTAAGTTTAATTAAAATATATATGGTGTTTGATTTGTCATTTTTAATTTGTTTCATCTTATTCGCATGTGTATATACAGTTTGAGAACATCGAGAACCGCCAGTACTCGTCCCTCATACATAGCTTTTTCGACACGCACTGCAAGGACGATGTATTGTTGCAGGATGAGGCTCGGCTTCAATATGTAAGTATCGTTTCTTTTTTCCAAACACGCACTTTAATGATTTATCGAAACATAATCTAGTAATTAACCCGACTAGTATATTAATTTTCTCATTTTTTTGCAACTAGATAGGAAGAGATGGTCCAGCTATGGGATCTGGGAGCGGATACGCCTACAGGGATAGCGTACACAGAGGAGGAGATACTTGCCCTGGTTATAAAGGGCAAGCAGCGGGGTCATATAGCCGGCAGGGGTAGGGTGGGACCCGGCATGAGCAGGCCACCCTTACCATACACCCCGCCTCCACCTCCAGGTATGTACAGTGGGATAATACTAATAGATTACTCATGACTCATCTTATGTATTGAAATGGCCGTTTTTAAATTTTGATTATTTCGTTTATAGGTATGGCCGAGATCGACGAGAAGCTTGCTGAAGCTGAAAAGAAGATTGCTGAGGCTGAGTAGAAGAGTGACGCAGCTGTAGCGGTAGCTAAGAAAATTAAGGCGCAGCTCGCTCAGTTGATGGGTTTTTTCTGGAGCAACCCGCAATGGCACGAGTTTATTAGTCATATGCCTTCTCAAACTGAGGGAGGCTCAGGCAGCGAGTGTGGCGCGGGAGGTTGTGGCGCAGCTGGCGGGAGCGGGAGTGGCGGAGGCGAGAGTGCTGATGATGAGGATGGTCGTAGTGAGGATATGGATGATGACGAGAGGCGGTAGAGGTATATATGTGTTATTTTGTGTTGTACTTATCTTTGAAACTATATTTTGGCGACCCTTATCTTAGTATTGTGTAGTTTAACCTTTTGGTGACATGAACATTACAGCATCACAGTATGGTGCCGACGACATGTAAACAAAAAATTATTTGTAATTTTTATGGTACCGACGACATGTCTTCGGCAACGTAAACAAAAAATTATTTGTAATTTTTATGTGTCGTCATTACGATTAAAAATTCGTTGAGTATTTTGTTGACCAGCATAAAGGCTTACCGGCGACAAGTCGTTGGTAGTGTTTATAACATAATTAACCTTGACTAATCAAGGCGTTAAGATTATTTATTTTTAATTATATATTAAATAAAAGTATTTATACTAAATAAAATTTTTAATTTTATAAAACTTATAAATTTTAATTATATATCTTAATTTTATAAAAGTATTTAAGTTTAATTAAAATATGTATGGTGTTTGATTTGTCATTTTTAATTTGTTTCATCTTATATGCATGTGTATATACTGTTTGAGAACAGTGAGAACCGCTAGTACCCGTCCCACATATAGAGCTTTTTCGACACGCACTGCAAGGACGATGTATGGTTGCAGGATGATGCTCGGCTTCAATATGTAAGTATCATTTTTTTTCTCCAATCACGCACTTTAATAATTTATTGTTACATAATCTAATAATTAACCCGACTAATATATTAATTTTCTCATTTTTTTTAACTACATAGGAAGAGACGGTCCGGCTACGGGATCTGGGATCGGATACGCCTATAGGGGTAGCGTACACAGAGGAGGAGATACTTGCCCTGGTTATAAAGGGAAAGCAGCGTGGTCATATATCCGGCAAAGGTAGGGTGGTACCCGGCATGAGCAGGCCACCGTTACCATACACCCCGCCTCCACCTCAAGGTATGTACAGTGGGATAATACTAATAGATTACTCATGACTCATCTTATTTATCAAAATGGCCGTTTTCAAATTTTGATTATTTCGTTATAGGTATGGCCGAGATCGACGAGATGCTTGCTGAGTCTGAAAAGAAGATTGCCTAGGTTGAGAATAAGAGTGACGCAGCTGTAGCAGAAGCTAAGGAAATTAAGGCGCAGCTCGCTCATTTGATGGGTTTTGTCTGGAGCAACCCGCAATGGCACGAGTTCATTAGTAAGTTGCCTTCTCAAACTGAGGGAGGCTCAGGCAGCGGGTGTGGCTCGGAAGGTAGTGGCGCAACTGGTGGGAGCGAGAGTGGCGGAGGCGAGAGTGCTGATGATGAGGATGATCGTAGTAAGGATATGGACGATGAAGAGGGGCGGTAGAGGTATATATGTGTTATTTTGTGTTGTACTTTTCTTTGAAACTATATTTTGGTGAACCGTATCTTAGTATTGTGTAGTTTAACCTTTTGGTGACTTGAACATTGCGGATAATGCAACATTTATGTCGACGGCAGCTAGGTTCAGAGATTATAACACCCGTTTTGTAGACTTTATAATGTTTTAATGCATTTTGAGGGTGTTTAGCGATTATTTGTACTTGTTAGGACATGTTAGTATTGATAGTATTGATAGGACATGTTATAAGTTGCAAGTGTTTAAGCCATTATTTGTAGGTTTCGGTAGATTTTTTTGGGAAAATTTTCTGGAAAAAATCTGCAAATTTGCTGCTGTGTAGCCTGCTTATTGCAGCATCACAGTATGGTACCGACGACATGTCGTCGGCACTGTAAACAAAAAATTATTATTTATTTTTATGGTGGCGACGACATGTCGTCAGCACTGTAAACAACGTCGGCACCGTAAAGAAAAAAATATTTGTAATTTTTATGGTACCGACGACATGTCTTCGGAAACGTAAACAAAAAATTATTTGTAATTTTTATGGTACCGACGACATCTCGTCGGTAGGATTAAAAATTCGTTGACTATTTTGTTGACCGGCATAAAGGCTTATCGACGACATGTCGTCGGTAGTGTTTAAAACATAATTAACCTTGACTAATCAAGGCGTTAAGATTATTTAATTTTAATTATATATTAATTAAAAGTATTTATACTAAATAAAAATTTTTATTTTATAAAAGTAATTAATTTTAATTATATATTTTAATTTTATAAAAGTATTTAAGTTTAATTAAAATATATATAGTGTTTGATTTTTCATTTTTAATTTGTTTCATCTTATATGCATGTGGTTATACAGTTTGAGAACAGTGAGAACCGCAAGTATCCGTCTCTCATACAGAGCTTTTTCGACATGCACTGCAAGGACGATGTATGGTTGCAGGATGAGGTTCGGCTTCAATATGTATGTATCTTTTTTTTTCCAAACACGCACTTCAATGATTTATTGTAACATAATCTAGTAATTAACCCGACTAATATATTAATTTTCTAATTTTTTTCAACTACATAGGAAGAGATGGTCCGGCTACGGGATCTGGGAGCGGATACGCCTGCAGGGGTAGCATACACAGAGGAGGAGATACTTGCCCTGGTTATAAAGGGCAAGCAGCGGGGTCATATAGCCGGCAGGGATAGGGTGGTACCCGGCGTGAGCAGGCCACCGTTACCATACACCCCGCCTCTACCTCCAGGTATGTACAGTGGGATAATACTAATAGATTACTCATGACTCATCTTATGTATTGAAATGGCCATTTTTAAATTTTAATTATACCGTTTATAGGTATGGCCGAGATCGAAGAGAAGCTTGCTGAAGCTGAAAAGAAGATTGCTGAGGCTGAGAAGAAGAGTGACGCAGGTGTAGCATAAGCTAAGGAAATTAAGGCGCAGCTCGCTCAGTTGATGGGTTTTGTCCAGAGCAACGCGCAATGGCACGTGTTTATTAGTCAGATGCCTTCTCAAACTAAGGGAGACTCAGGAAGCGGGTGTGGCGTTGGAGGTAGTGGCGCAGCTGGCGGGAGCGGGAGTGGTGGAGGCGAGAGTGCTGATGATGAGGATGGTCGTAGTGGGGATATGGATGATGAAGAAGGGCGGTAGAGGTATATATGGGTTATTTTGTGTAGTACTTATCTTTGAAACTATATTTTGGCGACTCGTATCTTAGTATTGTGTAGTTTAACCTTTTGGTGACTTGAACATTGCGGATATTGAAACATTTATGTCGACGGTTGCTAGGTTTAGAGATTATAACACCCGTTTTGTAGACTTTATAATGTTTTAATCTATTTAGAGGGTGTTTAGCGATTCTTTGTACCTGTTAGGACATTTTAGTATTGATAGTATTGATAGGACATGTTATAAGTTACAAGTGTTTAAGCCATTATTTGTAGGTTTTGGTAGATTTTTTCCCTAAAAAATATGGAAATTTGCTGCTGTGCAGCCTTCTTATTGCAGCATCACAGTATGGTACCAACGACATGCCGTCGGCACCGTAAACAAAAAATTATTTGTAATTTTTATGGTACCGACGACATGTCGTCGGCACCGTAAACAACGTCGGCACCTGTAACACCCCCAAAATTATGTCCAGCGGAAGCATACATGTCACTGGGGTGCTACGCAATTGGTATCACAACACAAGTACAAAGAACGTTTTTTACCTCAATCATTTAGATTAAAATTCATTAACAAAAAGTGTTAAATTTACATTATTGAATTTTAGTGCGGAAATAGGCCCATAAAATAAGTAAAGCGGTCCCAAATAAATATATCTGAGTCGATTATGACCATGCCCCTTTCCAAGCACCTCTAGAAATAAGCTATCACCTTAAGCCTGAAAATACATGCTAAAAGTGTCAGCTTACGCTGGTAAGTTCACAGGTTTAAGCAAAAGTATAACAGTAGACCAAGATAAGTGATTTGCTACACTGGACTAAGATAGATATAAATCACAATTTCCACATATATCAACAAACACAATCAATCCAGTATCAATATGATAGGTCACAGCAGCCCTCTCTTATATTGACAAACACAGTAGGGCCCTAGGTATATCAGTCCTTAGCCAGGCACCATATTATAGCAAATCAGAACTAGATTATTTGCTACCCTGATCTAAGACAAACATATGTCGCATATCTAACCTTAGCCAGTCAACAAGTTATAGCAAATCAAAAACAACAGTTAGGTCCATTCAAAACAGTTTTGAATGTTTTCTCACATGAATATCAGTAAATCACATAATGCCTTCAAATAACCAAATCAGATATTTCAGCCAAATAGTCAAATATTGAGTAAACAGTTCGCATATTCCAAATAATTAGTCGTTGAGTTTAGTTTAAAACAAGCATGTATTCTCACACAAAACAGTTCAAAAACCAGTAAAAGTAGGGGCCATGAACTCACCTTAGCCACAGCAATGCAAAGATCACGACTGACACAACTGGCATCTAGAGCTAATCACAACGGTATCTAGATGAAAGGCACAACGGTACACAGAGGTACAAGCACAACGGTACACAACGGTCTAGGATCGGCACAACCTATTACGTATACGGTTATCTCAAATTACGTCTCGCACAATAATAAAGTATATAAAATACAACGTGTCGCAGTTGTCGTGGATTACTCAATTTCAATACTTTTCAAAAACTTAGTATCAGCGTTTCGTGTGGTGTGGTAAGAAGACATAGACTCTAAATACAACTCACTCCAAAGTATAATAACTCATGCCAAAGGAGAAAGACAACGACATAGTTGAGAGAATAATGACGAGAACTCAAACCAATCAAAAAAAAACTAGGGGCAACGTCAACTATTTATGTAATATAAAATAGATAAATTGGTAGTTTCGGCATTTTCCCCAAATCCCCAATTAATTTGAATAAAACATAAAGTTTTATAAAATAAAAGGAAAGATTAACTAATAAAACAAATTTTCTCAAACAATATTTCCCGAAAATAAGAATTAATAAAGAGTATTCATTGAATATTAGACATTATTGCCTTATTGTATATTTGCTGCTAATCAAATATATTAAATTCATCTTGAGTCTAATATATTATATTCGTTTCAAGTCCAATAAGTCCGTATTTGTCCAATGTCAAATCTCAAGTCCATATCTGTATATCAATGTCCGATAAATACTCATATTGTCCAAATCCAAATCACAATTCCAGATTACCCGAAACGTACCAATAGATCACCAAAGTTAAAATAAATCACACGCATTAATCAAATATATAGTGACACAATAATTTATAACTAACAAGCTCCTTGTTATTTTTGTTGGGCTTAATCCCATGACTAAACCCAAAACACACCCTAGTGGCTTATGGGCTTCGGCCCTTTACTTAATCTAATGTAATTTCCAACTCAAATCCTCTACACCAACACAAATCACCAAACCCAGCATGTGAATTCAAACACAAAAATCAAAACACCAAAACAACCACAAGAGGTAAAAATAATGTATAACAATATCTCGACACCCCTTGGTGTCTTACTAAACCGAGATCACAAATCACCCTACATGGGTGTTGGCGAGCCGTGACTACAAACATGACAACATAATCTCATTCACAACTTACGAATCAAACGTACCCTTTGGTTTCTGGTTGTTAACTCAAGAAAACAAAACAACTAAATATACCCAAGCTCAAATCTGGTGACCAAATAACTACACAATCTAACTCCATTTTGAGTCCTCATTAAGCAAACAACGAACACCCTATTGGTGGTTCTCTTTGATCAAAAGTGAACCAATGTTGCAAAAATCGAGAATCGGTAGCCGGGCGGTCGACCACCCTGCAGCGAGTAATTGGCCGAGGCGGGATTAATTGGTGATTAATCGGATTGGCATTTTTTGCATGTTTTGGGTATTTCTGGAGACCAAACTAAAGATCGTAACTGATTACAAGCCTACTATGTTTCCAAACCTCAATAAAAGGCTCTAATTCTGATTATGAGGCTCATTGTGCATTATAAGTGATATAAACGATCCCCAAATTAAGTAGAATGCCTAAATTTTCTTTTTTTTTAACCTGACCGATTTGGCCAATTTTTGGCCGATTAAGCCGATTTTTGGCCGAATCGGCCGATTTTTGGCCGATTTGGCCAATTTTTGGCCGATTTTTTTGCCTGACCGATTTTTTGGCCGATTTTCACTATTCTACAAGGTACTGGGCCGATTAACGATTAATCGGCCGATTCAGCCGATTTTTGCAACATTGACCAAAAGTGAACCAAACCATCCCCTTGGTTTGTTTTGGTTTTACCAAGTACAAGCAAACACCCTTTTGGGTGATTCTAGGTTTACCGACAACAACAACAATAACAAAAACACCAATACTCACTCACTCACCAAGTTGACTCACTGAGTTAACTCGGTTAATTAACAAACAAACACCCTCTTAAACTTGTTTCTTACCACATAAGAACAATGATAACATTATTCAAAACGTTTTAATCCATATTTTTAACCCACCAAAAATTATTAACTTGTTATCATACATTTAGATCCACGAAAACTAATATCAACACTAATCGGTTTCATCAAAAAGAGTGAATAACAAACAGGTTTCCATGGTTTAGCAAATCACGCACGAGAGATGAGATAGAGGTGGGATGGAGAGATGAAGAGACGGCGGTGGTGATGACAGCCGTGGTGGCTGTGGTGACCTTTGGACCAATATAAAACCAAAGCAAATCCCTAGCGTGACCTTCTTTAACTATTAGCAACAAACGAAAAATCAAACCCTTGATCTTCAATATTGATGGTGACAGTAAGACTGCATCGTGGTGGCGCGTTGGGTGGGGGAAGGTGTTCTTTGGGCGCGTGTAGTAGCTATTCGTATAGAGGGGATCAAGAGGGTGAGTTTGGTGGTGGTGGTGTAGGATGGTAGTGGGTGATGAGGTGTTGCTGTGGTGGCCGGAATTTGGGGTGGTCAGAACAGTGATGGCTGCCGAAAAAGGAGAGGGGATACTAACCCTAAATTGAGTTATAGTAAGGTTTATATAGGCAAGGCCAAGGAATATGTAAACCCTAGGGTTGATTATGTAACCCTAGGAATCTTAAGGGTTGGCAGTGGAACTTTAGTCCAGGGACCAGCATTGTAATTTCTGCTATCTTTCACGAAATGAGGATCGGGGCTCATTTAGTCTAGTAGACCGCGGAATCCCCTGGTATAGATATGGGATTTCGTCACGCCAAAAATGTGTGACGATATGCATATAGTCACACACGTTTTTTTTTGTGTGTGTCACCAAAGGTTGCGCTACCGTAAGTGACATATGGTGACGTTGTTTAGTTTGTGGCCGTTTTCATTGAAAAAGAGTGACCAAAATCCAAATATGTGTGACAAATTAGGCACAAGTTTTGGTTGGATTAATCAGTATCAGTGACCGTAAACACTTTATAGTCACACAAATGTTTTTTGAGAGTAACTATTGTTCGTCCTTTGGCCACATAAATATATAATATATGTGAAATTTGAGATGATTTATTCAAGTAAATGTGTATTTTGTGTGACTATTTCCCATCCTGTGGTCACATGAATATATAATAAATGTGACGTTTGTGATGATTTACTCACACAACTTGTGTTGTTTTTTTGGAGTTAGTCACATACAATTTAAAAAACAGTGGCCAAAAAGTGTTAATAAGTGTGACTATATGCTGTTTAAAGTGAAGAAATGTGTATTTTGTGTGACTATTGTTCATCCAATGCCCACTTGAATTTTATTTTTGTGTGGCCTTTTGTAATATTTAGTCACACAAAGCATGTTTATTTTGGGTATTTAGTCACATACAATTAAGCAAAAAGTGGCTAAAAGTATTAATAAGTGTGACAATATGCTGTTTAAAGTGAAGAAATGTGTATTTTGTGTGACTATTGTTCATCCAATGGCCACTTGAATTTTATGTTTGTGTGGCCTTTTGTAATATTTATTCGCACAAAGCATGTTTGTTTTGGGTATTTAGTCACATACAAAAAAGCAGAAAGTGGCCAAAAGTGTTAATAAGTGTGACCATATGCTGTTTAAAGTGAAGAAATGTGTATTTTGTGTGACTATTGTTCATCCAATGGCCACTTGAATTTTATTTTTGTGTGGCCTTTTGTAATATTTAGTCACACAAACCATGTTTGTTTTGGGTATTTAGTCACATACAATTAAGCAAAAAGTGGCCAAAAGTGTTAATAAGTGTGACCATATGCTGTTTAAAGTGAAGAAATGTGTAAATTTTGTGACTATTGTTCATCCAATGGCCACTTGAATTTTATGTTTGTGTGGCCTTTTGTAATATTTAGTCACACATCGAATTAAACAAAGAGTGACCAATAGTGTTGATAAGCGTGACCATATTATGTGAGTGCATCTTTTAGTCACAGGGTTACTACTGGTAGTACTAAGTTAGTACTGTTGGAGCAGAGTTGCTACTGCTAGTACTAAGTTAGTCCTGCTGAAGTAGAGTTACTACTGCTAGTACTATGCTAGTGGTGCTAGAATGAGTATATATATATAAAACAGAATTAAAAATAAAAAGAAATTTCAAATTGAATAAAACTCGAATGTATATAACTAAACCAAATATACAATTGTAATGTCGTACATAATCAAATTCTCAAGTACCATAATTTAAAGACTTTTGACTCTTCACCGGCCTAGCTTGCAGTTGCTTTATGTCTTTAATAGATACATAATTTTTGCGCTTCGATGGTACTTTTGGTCCACAATTGTTGTCACTAATCTTTTGCATCGTATTTGTTGGTGTAACCTGTAGTAAACAAAAGACGCTTGTATCAAACATTGAATTAAATATGAAGAATTATATTTATGTAGGTTGAAAAAACACATGTATGTACCTCCTGTTCAAGAATAACTTGATCCTTTGGCCATGCAACGAAACCACCTACGCCCTCCTTAACTGTTTTAAACCCATTATTTGCTACGTCCGGTATGCATGCTGCATCCACTAACGATGAATCAATTGACACTCTGTAGCAATCATTTGGGAGTGCTTGGTTATGCAGCATTTGCTTTCCATGAGACTTGTATACGGTACCCAAAGCAACGATATTTGTTTTCTTTATGTGCCACAGTTTGCACTTAAATGTCTAAAATTAATAATTTTTGCATGTATATATCAGAAATTATTTAAACAAAAGAATAACAAGAAACATGTTAAAATACATAATGTTGGCAGTGCTTGTGTTGGAGACACATTTTGTTGCGATTGGAAATCTGGAGACCCGTTTTGTCGTGACTTAGGCTTTTTCTTAGGTCCGACAGTTTTAGCAGGTTCCTATATGTATATATAAAACACGTTACATTATTTAAACAAAAGAATAACAAGAAACATGTTGAAATACATACTGTTTGTACTCCTTGTGTTGGAGACACATTTCTTTGCGATAGGAATCTGTAGACCCATTTCGTCGTAAGTTAGGCATTTTCTTAGGTCTGACAGTTTTAGCAGGTTCCTATACGTATATATAAAACATGGTACATTAGTCATGTATGTAAAATTCAAAAATCAAAGGGGGATGTTTTATTACTTACCATTGTTTCCATTACCTTTTCCGAAGTTACAAGGCCATTAGACTTCTCCTTAATTCTCGCATCTTCAGCACGTACAACATCACTTGGCTGAGTTCCGTCCACCTCACTTGGCTGAGTTCCTTACCAAACACAACTGTCATGGCATCAGTGCCATTATCAAGACTCAAGGTTCCTTACTTGATCTAGTCATCAGCTTCTTTCTGCACAAAAAATATGGGAAATGTTAGGATTAAAAGTCTTCTTGATGCTGTTAGAGTAACTGCTGCTCATATTTGTGTTAATGCTGCTCAGCTGGAGTTAGTGCTGCTCATGAACTTCAATGAAAAATATGCCAAGTGTTTACTACTGCTAGTACACAGTTACTGCTGTTAGTACGCAGTTAATACTACTGGTATACAAGTTACTACTGCTAGCACACAGTTAATGCTGCTGGTATATGAGCATAATAATAGAATTTGCAGTCAAACTTACAAGTTTTTCTCCCACTGATCTAATCTCATCATCTGGATATTCTCCGTCTTTGTTTACCCTCCCTTTCAACCACATTACACCACGGTTGGGTTCTTCATCTGCTTCAATCTCTTTATTTTCGATGTAATAAACATCAAATGCATACACATGTAAAGTTAAACCAAGATAAACAAAAATATGAGGATGCATACACAAGTAAAGTTAAACCAAGATAATGGAAAATATGAGAGTATTAAATGCAAATGTGCAAATTGTGCAATGTAAACAGATTCATTTCTCAAACTGATCGTCTCTCAATTTGTAAAACAAACATTATGTAATCTTACCATTTTCTCTTTGACATAAACATATCCACCTCGTCCCATTTTATGCTGATAAATATTTTTGGAACGTTCCATCTTAGCTTTATCTGATTTATCCTAAAAACACAAAATCATAAGGCGTTTAGATGCAGTAATGCTACAAGCTGAAAATTATGAAATGACATATAGACTTAAATAAAGATGACTAATTAAAACCTTGTATGCATCGGTGGTCGTGTAGTTTAGAAACTCGACCCAGTCTTCTGATGTCACAAATGCACTATACTTGGCCGGGACTTCATTCAGTTTTGAAGGTGTATTTAGGTTGGCCAAAATGTATTTTTCTCTATGCTTCATTCTCAAATTCCTTAGCAGTTGACCAAGACGAGTCATTATCAATTTTTTAAATGTCGCGTCAACATCAAAATATCGCTGCAGATTAACACAATGTTGTTAATTAGTTGCACATAATGTAACTGCATAGATAAACTTATGTAGTACTGGGTTACAAAATAGTATATATGTACCGTGATTTCAGCCCATAGTTTATCTCTTGATTCTTTATTTGCCTTCTTCCAGGAAAGAATCTTCAAACCTATGTGCTCACAAACCAGATCTCTTAAAAAACTTGAAAACAGTGCTCTGTGTTCCCCTGATACCCTATTCAATGCATCGAAGGTTACCTTGAGCTTTATTCCACCGGGTTGGCCATATCGCAGGCGAAACTTAAATATCCTGGTTATGCCCTTCTTAGCAAGTATCCTATATGATTGGTTGGTTCCAGGCGCATCTAGATCTTCATCATCAGAACACTTTTCAGATTCATATTCTAAGTTGTTATCATCATGTTCATTATCAGCACGAAGCAAAAGATGATTATCAACAATGGGTTGAATTTCCATGACTCTTGAGCAACAATGGGTAAAAGAAAATGATTCTGGCTTGGAGTGTATTGGTGATAGAAGATTTATTTTTGTGTTTTCTTTGCAGTCTTTTTTTTAGGAGAGAAAAGAGGGTATATGAAGAATATGAATCGTTATTCTTGGTAACTGCTTGTAATTAGGTGATTTAAAAATTTTGTATCAAAATTTTGGCTCTAAGTTCTAATTTGAAATTAACAATTGAATTATTCAAAATTTTTGCCTTTGAACCTGTTAATTAAAGCATAAACTTGAATAAATCAAAATTTTGGCTCCAAATGTTATATATCATTATCTTAATCGCAAATGTACCATCTAACTGTGCAACTATCACATCAAGAACACAAATTGCTACCATTTAACAAACCAAAATACTTACATAATTACCAGTTATTGTACCCTTAATAATTACATTTACAAAACACAAATTGCCACCATTTTTTTTATGGAACATTGAAGACTTTTTATTCATATATTGAAAACCAAAACCAGCAAGTTGCTGGGGAATATTGAAAACATAATACAGTACATACATAAGGGAAAATCATGAGCTAATTAAAAACCAAGATATAAGAGTTGAACCAAATACCATTTGCAAAATATAAAAGTTGTTAATGTATATCCTAAACCCCTAAACCATCTTCCTCTTGCCTTTTCCATGGCTTCTAGAAGGTGCTCCAAAACCTATAGGATTCTTCTTACAAGGCAGTCCCAAGACAATATCCTAAGTAAATTTCTTTTTGTGTGCCTTTTCAACTGGTATTTGAACTTGCACAGGGAGAGCCAGGATAGGAGCTTGAGATGGGAGTTCCTCTGTTGGTTTAATAGTTTGGATAGGTTCCACTTCCCAAGTATCAGTACTTGCATCAGAATGTTGCTCTAGATAATTCCAAGTAAGGAGGCTAGGAAGGATGTTGAGAGCACCATCATTTGATTCTGAACTGCTTGAATCAGAAGAAATTTGTATGACGTCTACAAATAACAACTGTTAGATCAGTTTTATTGATTCAAATGTTAAACTATATCACAATCAAAGAAAAACATTTTGATGGTTTACCATTGGAGAAGAATCCATTGTGTTCTCATATTTGGTCATCTTTTGTGGTATCCTAAACAATGAAGCAATGTTGCACAAACTAGGCTGCATTTCAAGTCTTATTAGTGGCCAACTAGGCTGCAATTGAAGTCTCAATTGGACCTCTCAGTGTACTCACAAACATTGGACCTCTCAGGGTACTCACAAACAGTTCAAAAGCCTGTATTTGTAGTCTCAATGGACATCTCAGTGTACTATAATAGGCTGCATTTGGACCTCTCATTGGTGGCCAAGCACAAACAAGTCTGCTAGGTACTCTCATTACTGGCCAATCACAAACTAGGCACATTCCAATGCTCTCATTGATTTAAACCTCTTAGTGTACTCACAAACAGGCAACAAAAAATACTCAAACACAAAACACTTAATTAGACATAGCATAACAACCATTATAAAATACAAAACAACCCCATTTTACATTAGAATCGGTAACAACCACAAACATCACCATTTATAGATCAAAAGCCTAATACTAATTATTGTACAATCAATCATCAACTGATATGTGAAAACATTAAAAAACATACCTTTGTTGTTATTTGGATTCATTGTTTGCGTGTTTGTGTTTGCCAGAAGAATGTGTGTTTTGATTAGGGTTTATTGATTATTGTGTGTGTTTACAAATGATCGGGTAAAGGGATTAATTGCCGGTTGACTATTGAATTTATGGTTTGGTTTAACTATAACTGACGTGGCAAGATTTGTAAAAAAAAAAAAAAAAAAAGAAAAAAAAAAAGCTAATGGTGCTAACGTGGCGGTGAAAACCGGCTATAGCCGGTAACTAGAGATGGCAACAGTTCGGGTTCGGGGCGGGTTTTAGTGTACCCGTACCCGAACCCGTTTATAATATACCCGTACCCGCCCAATATCCCACCGGATACCCGATTAATATTATCCATCAGTTTTTCGGGTTTCCCCGCGGGTATCGGTTATCCGTAATTGAATATTATATGGACAAAATTGGCGGTATTAAGATTAAGTCACACTAAAATCCACCGACAAAACAAAAGAAATACTCTAATATATTCAAAATTTTTAAAAGTTAACGAAAATGAATATCGTATCAAACGATTTAACGCAACGTATCCCAACGCAACGTACTCGGCACGATATTCACCAAAAAAAATCAAATGCGCAAGAGTTTTCAAAAGTTAATCATTCTCATTTACAAAAATAATCTCGTTTTAGCCTTTTAAAAGGGTTTGGTATCATCATTCGTGTAACGGTAGAGAACACGGACTCACGAGTACTCACTCCAAAAAAACGAATAACCGAATAGTCGAGAAGAGTATTGATGATAACTCGAGTCGAGACGGGATGACGAAAAGAAGTCAAAGAGATAACTAACAACAAACATATCAAATAAGATGAGTCGATTGGTAATCGTCGGTATTTTCTCATAATCTCATTTTTTAGTACAAGGTATATATACTTGTTTTATGATTTAAAACAAGTTTGGACTTACGACAAAATTAATCGATGTTTGGAAATAACAAAATTTTGCCATGACTCTTTCATTTATCGAACATTTCCAAGTCAAAAGACTTTATTGAAAATCAGTTTCCCGAGTAATTTATAATATAACGAGTATTTATACAAACCCTAAACCCTAAACCCTAAACCCTGAACGCTAAACCAATCCGTAAATCAAAGAATAACCAAACTAATAGTCCAATAAATCCAAATATGTTAGTCTACGGGTAGCATGTCTCGAATAGTCCAATAGCCCTCGTGTGTTCCGTTTTTTTCCCAAATGTCTCACAAGGTTTTCAAAATTGGGATCCTACTTAGGATCGATTTCGTCTTTGCAAGATCGAGATTGCAAGATCGGATCGGGATCTTAAGATCCTACTATAATGTCATTTTGTTAATAGTTTTTGTAATATTATACAAATCTATAAATTAATATATATCATAAACACAAATTATGTAAATATTTCATAGAAATGTTGTCTTAAATTATGATTATGAAATTTTTAAGAATATTAAAATGCTGTTTTTTTTTAAATTCTACAAAATACATTCCATAATTTTTTAGTTTCTTTAGTTTGTGGTTCGAGAAAAGTAAGATTGGTCGTATTAGATCTTAAGATCCTATGGTAAAGATCGAGATCCTATAAGATCTTAAGCTTTTAAAGATCCTTTGTAAGATCCGGATCGTTTTTGCTTTGCAGTATCGTAAAATCGTAAGATCCTAAGATCAGGATCGTGATCCTGACAACCATGGTCTCACGTACACTTCTAATTTCCTTACTTCGTTATTAACCAAATTTAATAACAAATATCTTTACAGCTTTTAATTTAACAATTGTTTTTATTTCTTTCTTTTATTTTGTACAAGTCGAGTCAATATCAAGTCGCAACAAATGAGTTACTATTTCCTTTCGAGTCACGGTCAAACATTTATTCCCTCGGGTCAATAATAATGAATCCGATCCCAAATCATTCCAAACATTCCCTCGGTTTCATTTTGTCGAGTCAAACCATAATCAACAAGTCAATTAGTCAATCCAACACCAAACACAATTCCAAATCAACTACGCTAGTCAATCCAAACGAAACACAAACCAAATCAGACCAATATTATCCATCAGTTTACTTTTGGCGCATTTCCATGGTCCCTTTTCTCGCCTAAAGTATTGGGAACCGTTCATCTACATGTCCAGCCTATTTATACCTATCGATTGGAAAACATTTAGACTTATGAATAAGAAACAACCCCTTTGATATTTTCATTATATATTATATTTCAAATTTCAATGGCTCAAACCTCTTCAACTCCTGTTTCAAACAAAACCAAATGCCCAAGGGATGATTCTCCTCCTCTAATCCCTGAAAAGTTAAAGAAAATTTTTGACATATCCCAAGATATTTGGGAGAAATGTCATTCTGGCAAATATGGAACTGAAAAAACATTGATAGATCTTTACAACAAGCGTATAAAGAGGCTGGAAGAAAAGAACAAGGAAGATTTAAAGATCATATTAGATCATCAGAAGAAAGTAGATGATCGGAACAAAGAAATATAAGATACAAGAGAGAAAATAGTTGGTGTTTACAAAAGTATTGAAGATAGTTTATATATTTCTTAATGTATCTTTTGTATAGTTTATATATTTCTTAATGTATCTTTTGTATCATTATCTTATTTTGACTATGTTAATGTATATTCATACAAGTTTATGATATTTGAATGCAGTTATTATTATTAGTTTATGATATCTGTGTTTCCCCTAATGTTAAAGGGGTGTTTGGTTTCTTGGATAATAGCAGTCTTTTTTAAAAATCTACTCTTTAATACTTAGAAGACTATTAACACTGAAACAGTAAACTGTGTTGTAATGCAAGAACAACAATATCAGCAAAACTAATTAAGTGTCTTCCTTTACACTTAATCCCTTCCAAATGTATGAGTGCAGTACGGTTTTAAAAGAAAATTGAGTTCATATTGCTGAGAAAAAGTTTTTGCACAAAGTTTGTACTGCTAGGCAAAAAATTGTACTGCTAGCGTAAAACTTTGTACTGCTGGGTATCCGTTACTACTGTTTGGAAGTGCAGGGTACGTTTGTGTCACTTTTTACTTAAAGGGTATAAATCCCCAATTGCGGCACACAATCATATTCACGCACACAATACTCTCTCTCTTCCACGGCCTAAACGAATTTTAATCGTCATATTGCAAAATCCCCAAATCAAATCATAATGTCGAACCTAACTTTTATCGAACCTCATAATAATGTTGCCTTTTTAGAAAAATCTAATGAGTCTGTAGATTTTACTGAGATTATTGATTTTCTTAATGCAAGCTATATTAAGTTTGCATTAACAGTAAAACCTACTACATATACTTCTAACATTATGCAGTTTTGGTCGTCTGCTAAGGTCAAAACTATTAATGGGGAAGTACAAATCCATGCCTTTGTAGATGGGCAGAGGATTCTCATTACAGAGGCGTCTATTCGAAGAGATCTTCTCCTATATGATGCTAACGGAGTTGAGAATCTTCCAAATACTACAATCTTTGAAAAACTTTCACTGATGGGCTATGAGAGAAAATCAGATGCTTTAAGGTTTTATAAAGGTAATTTTTCTCCTTAGTGGAAATTCTTAATTCATAATGTGTTAATGTGTCTAAGTCCAAAGACCACTACGTGGAATGAATTTAGCAGTAATTTAGCTTCTGCTATAATTTGTTTGGCTGAAAATAAACAAAGATTTAATTTTTCAAAATTAATTTTTGATAGTATGGTTAAGAACTTGGATAGTTCTTCAGGTAAATATTTTCTATATTTAAGGTTTTTGCAACTCTTTTTGGACAATCAATTTGAAAATAAGAAAAGTCACAAAAGAATTTATTCTACTCCCTGCCTTACCAAAAAGGTTTTTGCTAATATGAGGACGGATGGAAAAGATTTTTCAGGGATAGTGACACCTTTGTTTCCAACAATTGTGGCACCAGCCCAAACCTAAATTGGTGAAGGTACAGCAATCCCAGCTGGTAGCCATCACACACCCACAATTTTGGAAACATCTCATCAACAACAACAAAAGACCTATAAACGTAGGACTCACACCAAGAACACTGAGCTACCTCAGGCTAGTGGTTCTATACCAACTGTTGCAGATGAGGCTGTCACTGGTGGGGAGAGTGACATGTTGGCAAGGGCTGCCACTACTATGTCTAGCTTAGAAGCAGCACAGGACAGTGATAACATCATTATGACCCGAACCAAGACAACTTCTAATGAGTCAGTTCCTCATGGAACTGATTCAGGTAAAGGACCCAGTCACATGAAAACAATGGGGGCTTCAGATGTTCATCCTAGGGGTGAGACTGAACTTAACTTTTCCAATGATCCACCTCTCGGGCTAGGTAACACAAGCTGAAGTGGTGAGGATAGTATGCAACTTTTGAATGAATTGAAGGATACCTGTACCAAGCTGTCTGCACAAATTGTTGGTCCGCAAACACTAGCTGCTTCTCAAGATGGAGTCATCAAAGCTCAAGGTGGGGAGATAAAGGCTTTGAAGAGAAGGGTTAGTTATTTAGAAGGAGTCAAAGGATCACGAATTCCCAAACACAAGGTTAAATCTTCTGAAGCTTCTAAGGATGCTCCCAAACAGGGGGGGAGGAATGAATGCAAAGTTTTAGGGGAGGCTAAAGAGGGTGAAAGTATTGGTGCAGAGAGTGATCCAATGGAATTTTTAGTTGCTGATAACCAAGGGAATCAAGTGGTGATTGATAGCTATTTGTTCAAGGTTACAACTGCTGATAGTGCTACTGATTAGGGTATTAGTGTTGCTAGTGGTCCAGTTATTACTGCTAGTAAGCCAGTTACAGCTGGTAGTACAAAAGCTAGTACTGCTACACCAGAGGATACAACTGCTGTTAGTGTACTTGCTGAGCTGAAGACATCAAAACCAGTAACCAAAGGTGTTGTGATACAAGAGCCATCATCAAAGCCAAAAGCTAAACAATCAACTCCACAGGTACAAGGCAAATGTAAAGGGATTCTTACTGAAGAGCCTGTGGAGAAACCATTATCAAAAGAAGAGCAATTACAAGTTGATGATGAAGTTGCTAAGAAATTAGCACAAGAGTATGAAGCAGAAAATCAGAGAATTTTGGAACAAAAGAGAATACAAGAACAAAAAGATGCTAAAAATGCAGAGTTAATTGCTGCATGGGATGAGGAAAGGGCTCAGGTTGATGCTGATTGTGAGCTTTCTAAGAAACTACATCAAAAAGAGCAAGATCAGTACTCAATAGATGTAAAAGCTAGGATGCCGAAAGAAATTATTGATGGAAGAAAGAAGTTCTATGCAGCACAAAGATATGAAGCTAAGAAGAACTAGCCACCCACTCCAGCACAAAGAAGAGCTTTCATGTGTAGGTATTTGAAGAATAC
The DNA here is from genome assembly GCA_021014915.2 of Artemisia tridentata subsp. tridentata. NCBI lineage: Eukaryota > Viridiplantae > Streptophyta > Magnoliopsida > Asterales > Asteraceae > Artemisia > Artemisia tridentata. Next base: position 149,920,150 of record CP139502.1, on the reverse strand, counting down.
GGACAATTGGAAACTAAAGGATTTGAAATTGTTGAATGATAAAAGAATTTAAGAATTATATGCAATTGCCAAGAGAAACACTGAAAGCTTCTTGAATGATGAGGTGGTGAAGGGCAGTGAAGAAAAGAAAGAAGAGAAAACAAGTTCCAAAAGAGCAGGTGAACAATTGGAAAGAAAAAGCAGTCAAAAGAAGAAGAGTGAGCACAAAGAAGAGAAAAAGCAGAGCATAGACCAAGAGCAAACTGAGCAAGCTGATGCTGATATAGAACAAATGCAAGCTCACACTGAACATGCAGTTGTATCTGTTGGAGAGCCTGAAGGAGAAGCCATGGATGCAGAACCTTTAAATCTTAAACAACGCATTGTTGCTTTCAAGTCTGGATTTCAAGGGAAAACAGTTTATTAAGAGGCATGATGGTTCATCTCAAAGGTTTGAAAGCTTTCATCTGATGGTTCATAATTTTGACAGAGAAGATATGGTGGCTCTATGGAAGTTACTCAAAGAAAGATTTGGTTATAAAACACCAGAACAAATATATGATAGAGTCGTCTGGAATTACTTGAAGGTAATGTTTGAACCAAGTCATGAGGATGAATGTTGGAGAAAGCTAACGCACAACACAGTTACAGAATGGAAACTTTTTCAAGGATGTGGAGTACATGCTTTAACTGTAAATGAGTTGGTGATCTACATGCTTGTAGAAAAGGATTACCCTTTAAAAATTTTCAAAGACATTCTACATCAGATGTTGTTTGGGAAGAAAAGACTCCAGCTTTAGTTTACTTATGATGAGATGGCTTATAAATTGCTCAAGAATATGTCACAGGATTAATTGTTTGGGATCATTACAACATTACAACTGCTGAAGAGTTTATACTGCTAGAGTTAGAGTTAAGACTGCTAGAATGTATAGTTAGTACTGCTAGACTAATATCACATTGTGGAGTGTTTGGAATAACCCAGTTTGACTTATAAAGTCAACACATACAAAAAAAAGTAGTAACCATACTGCATTGTTAATAACATATTAATTAAAACATATCAGTTAAATTACATTTACACTGAAAGACAACATAGCATTTCTTGCAGGTGATTCACTTGGTTAATTGACTAGTAGGTGAATCACTTGGTTTATGAGTTGGAGGTTCTTCATTAGGTGTTTGACTTGCAGATTCTTCACTTGGTTTTTGAGTAACAGGTTCCTCACTTGGTGCTTGACTTGGGCATACTCCACTTGTTGTTTGAGTTGCAGTTGGTTCAGTTTCTTCATCACCACTGCCCAAGTAAGCACCAACTCTTGTAGATGCATTAATATGTAAGCCAATTACATATCCACTACTATCTGTTGTAGTTGTGGTTTCCCATGTAACACCACCTCTACCAGTATAAGATGGGGTTCCCCTTCTTTCAAGGCACACTGGACAAACATACCACCTGAAATCCGTATAAGGGGGACGCCTTGCAAAAAAGGTCAATCCAGCCTTGTTTTCACTTTCATCCCAACAGTCAATGCAGACCATTTGACAACCATTTTTTGCATCCATGGTGAAAATCAATTGATACGGTAAAGAGTTGATGATAATTAGGGTATTATATAATGCAGGAAAAAAAAGGATATAATATGGTACAATGTGGTTGTTTAACAACTAGATAGGATTAAAGACAACATAAATGCTTACAATGGAGCCAAAACATTGAGATTTTCAAATTTTTGACTATTGCATACTAGGACTATTTAGGACAAAGTTTTTGTTAAAATAATAAAAAATAGTCACATGAATATTTCACAATGTGACTATTTTGAATGTATTGGTCACATATAATACCCTTATAATGTGGCCATAAACATAATTTAGATACACATTTGTGATATGGTGTGACTATTATATAGCCTATAGTCACATGATTGTGCTACAATTAAATGTGACCATACACATTAGGATTTGGCAGGCAAACACACACTAAACTTTAGACACACATATTAACTTACGTGACCATATGTATCGAATTTTGGTTACACTTAATCATGTATGCCTATGGTTTAGTTTGACCATATACGACATTTGGTCACACTGTTCAAGTGTGTGACATATATTTGTCACTTTTAAATGCATATTGTGACTAATGCTTCAAACTTACTTTTCAGTTGTCACACATTTCAAATTCATATGTGGCTAAATTTTCAACAAAAACTAGCAGTCACTTTTAAATAATGTGTGACAAACTTGAGTATATGATTTAGCCACATACACAATTACTTCATGTGACCATATATGGATTTTGGTCACACTGTTCAATTGTGTGACATATATTTGTCACATATATATATATATATATATATATATATATATATATATATATATATATATATATATATATATATATATATATATATATATATATAGTGTGACTAATATTTCAAACTTATTTGTATCTGTCACACGTCCCAAATTATAAGTGACTAAATAATCAAAAAATTTTTTACCAGATACCTATAGTCACGAAAATATTTAAATTTGTGGTTATAGCCTCAGATGTAATTCCGAAATGGTCACACAAGTCGGATCAAGTGTGGCTGTTTATTTTATTCTGGTACATTTAGTCACATAAATAAGTTACTCTGTGGCCGTTCAAAATACCACATCTGTACTAGTGTGACGAAATCCCATATCTGTACTAGTGTTCAAGACATGAGAATTTCGCCATCGCGCTTAGAATAATTTTTCCAATAAAAATGACTATTCATACGCCTCGTTTCTCACAAATAATAAAATAATCAAATCAAATCGTTGGTTGTGCCAGTACGCGTTGTGTACAAATTCCACGTTTCGTGAGATAACTTCATGTTTTATGGTCGTTTAAGCTCGGAAAGGTTCGTAAATGAGAAACAGGGATAACCTCGTATAGAAATACGTCTGGAAAATTACAGGGTATTACAGTCTCACCTCCTTAAACGGAATCGCGACCTCGCGATTCAATTCAAGTTACTCGTTACGGTTGAAAAGAGATGAGAATACTTATGCTTGATCGCATACACAAGTTCCCACGTGAATTCAGGACCTCTCTTAGAGTTCACCGATCTTTGACAATAGGAATATGACTTTACTAAAGTCGTCTGACTTCACGGTCCATGATTTCGATAGGTTTCTCAACAAGATTTAAACATTCATCAATCTGGGTCTCTCTCGGAGGAATAGCAATTGCCTCATCGGCAATTCATTTCTTCACATTGCACATAAAAAAAACGTTGCGAACACTGCTGAGCCCTGACGGTAGCTCGAGTCTATAAGCTACCAGTCTAACTCTAGCAAGGATTTCAAAAGGATCAATACACCGAGGATTAAGCTTTCCACATTTACTAAACATATCACACCTTCTCATGGTGAATCTTTAAGCGTAATCTAGGCTTTAACTGGGAATACAAGAGGTTGACGTCATTTGTCAGCATAACTCTTCTGACAATTTGTGAGCAGCTTGTAACTCGGTTCTGATCTGAACGATCTTCTCGGTAGTCTCATGAACAAGTTCAGGGTCAGTAAGTTGGGTATCTCCAACTTCTACCCATCAAGTCGACGATTGGCACTTGCGACCATAAGGTGCCTAGTACAGTGCCATTGAAATACTGAAGTCGTGGGTATCGTTATAAGAGAATTTGGCCAACGGGAGGTGTCTATCTCAACCATTGCCACACTCAATTACTCAGGTAGAGGTGCGGGATTCGCTCCTGAGGTCTAGCTTCTGATATAGTAGCAAAACAGCAAATCGACTTACAAAATGATTTGTGAAATAATTTATGAAACGGCTTATAGGATAATAGGAAAACAATTCATCGTTTATAAAATTTGTAGCAAAGTCAAATTTTGATTTTTAGTTTGATTCATAACATCGTAGCAAGGCAACAAAACGTTTTATGAAATCGTTTTGCTAAACGATTTGTAGAACAGTTTACGGGGTAACAGGAAAGCAGTTCGCCATTTATAAAATGGTAGTAAAATCAAAATTTTGATTTTTGTGAAATAGCAGTAAAACATTTTGTAGGATGACCGCAAAATGGTCGGTAGAAAAATCAAAGGCAGTTTGTAAATTAATGGCAAAACAGTTTATTATCCTATAAGAGGTTAGCAAAGATAACTGTATTCTCGAGGGACGAGAGGAGAATTAGGTGATTGTGCCAAGGAACGCGGTTCAGGTTACTCTTTAGGGTCTTAAGATTTCTGTTGGGCGTGGAATCTCTGTTAAATGGAGAGTCTAGCGATTTCTGAGTACAACTCTAAGGGAGATGTTGATTGCTACTAGCAATCAGTCGGTTGAATCAGTAATATACACAGTACCTAAACTGGAAGGTACAACATTGATTGAACAGCTTCGATTGAACAACATTGATTGAGCACAAGGCTTAGGGTAGAGGCGACTGTAACAAGGCCACAACAAAAATAAGGCCGATTAACAAATCCAAATCCAGGATGACGTCCAAAATCACAAAATCCAACAATCCACATTCAATCAGAATCAAAACCAAATCAACATAGCCAATATCAAATCCAAACGTAGCCAAAATCAAATCTAAACGTAGCCAAAATCAAATCCAAACGTGGCCAAAATCAAATCTAAACGTAGCCAAAATCAAATGCAAATGTGGCCAAAATAAAATCCAAACGTAGCTAAAATCAAATTCAAACGTAGCCAGAATCAAATCCAAACGCTCCAATAAGCTCAAATGGGCTTATTACTATCTCAAGGAGTTAAAAATAAGCAACTCGGATTCAAACAGTGCCAATTGGGTCTAACCCGAGCCGATGCAAATTATGGTCAAACGGCGACAAAAGGAAATTCAATATAAATGGAGAAGTATAGCGGTGCCAGAAGTATTACGGTTCAGGAGGTGTTGTGATGCCAGTGTGTCATGTGTATGGAAGTAATATTCCATGTCTGTGTATACATGCAAAACTTTACCATTTCCAAAATCAAAAATCAATCCGGACATAATTCCATTATAACTACTCTCAATATCGCAAAATTTACCTCTGAGTCAGACATAGGTGATTAGGCTATGTCCCACTGTCCCTGGTTGAATATAGGTGATCAGTCTATATTCATCCGAGGTTCAATGAATTTTGAAATACTTAGCCTATTTATACTAGTAATATGTCCTTTACATCCAAAATCATTCCCAAAACCACGACAAGTGTACAAACTCGACATTCAATAATGAGATTACGCAAGAAAATAGCGTAACTCTGCGACAGGTATGGTGCGTGCATAAGAAAATGGAAATGCTTATACTGAATAGCGAAAACAGGCAGATATACAATATCCAATAGTCATGCACACATCTCAACAAATATATAATCAAGCATCTCATTAAACAACTCGTCAAATATATCATGAACATCTCTTCTAGTATATCATTACTCATTTCATCAATTATATCCTTAAAGAAAATCATACGCGAGGCATCAGCTTGGCAGGCAGGTACGTGACGGTCATAGGGTTAAGCTTTCATAAAAGTGGTTATAGTCAAGGTTTTAGAAAATAAACCCAGTTCTCTATAACCTAGGCTCTGATACCAATCTGTAACACCCTCAAAATCGGGTCCAGCGGAAGCATACATGTCACTTGGGTGCTACTCAATTGGTATCACAACACATGTACAGAGAATGGTTTTTACCTCAATCATTTAGAATAAAATTCATTAACCAAAAAGTGTTAAATTTACATTATTCAATTTTAGTGCGAAAATAGGCCCATAAAATAAGTAAAGCGGTCCCAAATAAATATATCAGAGTCGAATATGACCATGCCCCTTCCCAAGCGCCTCCAAAAATAAGCTGTCACCTTAAACCTGAAAATACATGCTAAAATGGTCAGCTTACACTGGTGAGTTCACATGTTTAAGCAAAAGTATAATAGTGGACCAAGATAAGTGATTTGCTACACTGGACTAAGATAGATATAAATCACAATTTCCACATATATCAACAAACACAATCAATCCAGTATCAATATGATAGGTCACAGCAGCCCTCTCTCACATTGACAAACACAGTAGGGGGCTAGGTATATCAGTCCTTAGCCAGGCACCATGTTATAGCAAATCAGAACTAGATTATTTGCTACCCTAGTCTAAGACAACCATCTATCGCATATCTAACCTTAGCCAGTCAACAAGTTATAGCAAATCAAAAACAACAGTTAGGTCTATTCAAAATAGTTTTGAATGTATTCTCACATGCATATCAGTCAATCACAAAATGCCTTCAAATAACCAAATCAGATATTTCAGCTAAACAGTCAAATATTGAGTAAACAGTTCGCATATTCCAAACAATTAGTCATTGAGTTTAGTTAAAAACGAGCATGTATTCTCCCCCAAAACAGTTTAAAAACAGTAAAAGTAGGGGCCATGAACTCACCTTAGCCACAGCAATGCAAAGATCACGACTGACACAACTGGCATCTAGAGCTAATCACAACGGTATCCAGAAGAAAGGCACAACGGTACACAGAGGTACAAGCACAATGGTACACAATGGTCTAGGATCGGCACAACCTAATACGTATACGGTTATCTCAAATTACGTCTCGCACAATAATAAAGTCTATAAAAGACAACATGTCGCAGTTTTCATGGATTACTCAATTTTAATACTTATCAAAAGCTTAGTATCAGCGTTTCGTGTGGTGTGGTAAGAAGACATAAACTCTAAATACAACTCACTCCAAAGTATAATAACTCACGCCAAAGGAGAAAGACATCGACATAGTCGAGAGAATACTGACGAGAACTCAAACCAATCAAAGAAAAACTAGGGGCGACATCAACTATTTATTTAATATAAAATAGATAAATTGGTAGTTTCGGCATTTTCCCCAAATCCCCAATTAATTTGTATAAAACATAAAGTTTTATAAAATAAAAGGAAAGTTTAACTAATAAAACAAATTTTCTCAAACAATATTTCCCGAAAATAAGAATTAATAAAGAGTATTCATTGAATATTAGACATTATTGCCTTATTGTATATTTTTTGCGAATCAAATATATTAAATTCATCTTGAGTCTAATATATTGTATTCGTTTCAAGTCCAATAAGTCCATATTTGTCCAATGTCTAATGTCAAGTCCATGTCTGTATATCAATGTCCGATAAAAATTCATATTGTCCAAATCCAAATCACAATTCCAAATTACCCAAAACGTACCAAAAGATCACCAAAGTTAAAATAAATCACACGCATTAGTCAAATATATATAGTGACACAAAAATTTATAACTAACAAGCTCCTTGTTATTTTTGTTAGGCTTAATCCCATGACTAAACCCAAAACACACCCTAGTTGCTTATGGGCTTCGTCCCTATAATTAATCCAATTTAATTACCAACTCAAATCCAACAAAATCCTCTACAGCAACACAAATCACCAAACCTAGCATGTGAATTCAAACACAAAAATCAAAACACCAAAGCAACCACAAGAGGCAAATATAATGTATAACAATATCTCGACACCCCTTGGTGTCTTACTAAACCGAGATCACAAATCACCCTACATGGGTGTTGGCGAGCCGTGACTACAAACATGACAACATAATCTCATTCACAACTTACGAATCAAACGTACCCTTTGGTTTTTGGTTGTTAACTCAAGAAAACAAAACAACTAAATATACCTAAGCTCAAATCTGGTGACCAAATAACTACACAATCTAACTCCATTTCGAGTCCTCATTAAACAAACAATGAACACCCTATTGGTGGTTCTCTTTGATCGAAAGTGAACCAAACCATCCCCTTGGTTTGTTTTGGTTTTACCAAGTACAAGCAAACACCCTTTTGGGTGATTCTAGGTTTACCGACAACAACAACAATAACAAAAACACCAATACTCACTCACTCACCAAGTTGACTCACTGAGTTAACTCGGTTAATTAACAAACAAACACCCTCTTAAACTTGTTTTTTACAACATAAGAACAATGATAACATTATTCAAAACGTTTTAATACGTATTTTTAACCCACCAAAAATTATTAACTTGTTATCATACATTTAGATCCACGAAAACTAATATCAACACTAATCGGTTTCATCAAAAAGAGTGAATAACAAACAGGTTTCCACGGTTTACCAAATCACGCACGAGAGATGAGATAGAGGTGAGACGGAGAAATGAAGAGATGGCGATGGTGGTGACAGCCGTGGTGGTTGTGGCGACCTTCGGACCAAAATAAAACCAAAACAAATCCCTAGTGTGACCTTCTTTAACTCATAGCAACAAACAAAAAATCAAACCCTTGATCTTCAATATTGATGGTGACAGTAAGACTGCATCGTGGTGGCGCGTTGGGTGGGGGAAGGTGTTCTTTGGGCGCGTGTAGTAGCTATTCGTATAGAGGGGATCAAGAGGGTGAGTTTGGTGGTGGCGGTGTAGGATGGTAGTGGGTGATGAGGTGTCGCTATGGTGGCCGGAGGTTGGGGTGGCCGGAACAGTGATGGCTGCCCAAAAAAGAGAGGGGATACTAACCCTAAAATGAGTTATAGTAAGGTTTATATAGGCAAGGCCAAGGAATATGTAAACCCTAGTGCTGATTATGTAACCCTAGGAATCTTAAGGGTTGGCGGTGGAACTTTAGTCCATGGACCAATATTGTAATTTCTGCTATCTTTCACGAAATGAGGCTCGGGGCTCATTTAGGCTAATAAACTGCGGATTCAAGACATGAGAATTTCGCCATCGCGCTCAGAATAATTCTTCCAATAAACGACTATTCATACGCCTCATTTCTCACAAATAATAAAATAATCAAATCAAATCGTTGGTTGTGCCTGTACGCGTTGTGTACAAATTTCATGTTTCGCGAGATAACTTCACGTTTTATGATCATTTAAGCTCGGAAAGGTTCGTAAATGATAAACAGGGATAACCTCATACAAAAATACGTCTGGAAAATTACGAGGTATTACAGCACTGTAAACAAAAAATTATTTGTAATTTTTATGGTACCGACGACATGTCGTCGGCAATGTAAACAAAGAATTATTTGTAATTTTTATGGTACCGACGACATGTCGTCGGTACGATTAAAAATTCATTGACTATTTTGTTGACCGGCATAAAGGCTTACCGACGACGTTTAAAACATAATTAACCTTGACTAATCAAGGCGTTAAGATTATTTAATTTTAATTATATATTAATTAAAAGTATTTATACTAAATAAAAATTTTAATTTATAAAAGTTATTAATTTTAATTATATGTTTTAATTTTACAAAAGTATTTAAGTTTAATTAAAATATATATGGTGTTTGATTTGTCATTTTTAATTTGTTTCATCTTATATGCATGTGTATATACAGTTTCAGAACAGCGAGAACCGCCAGTACCCGTCCCTAATCCAGAGTGTTTTCGACACGCACTGCATAGACGATGTACGGTTGGAGGATGAGGATTGGCTTCAATATGTAAGTATTTTTTTCCAAACACGCACTTTAATGATTTACTGAAACATAATCTAGTAATAAACCCGACTAATATATTAATTTTCTCATTTTTTTTTCAACTACATAGGAAGAGATGGTCCGGCTACGAGATCTGGGAGCGGATGCGCCTACGGGGGTAGCGTACATAGAGGGGGAGATACTTGCCCTGGTTATAAAGGGCAAGCAGCGGGGTCATATAGCCGGCAGGGGTAGGGTGGTACCCGGCATGAGCAGGCCACCGTTACCATACACCCCACCTCCACATCCAGGTATGTACAGTGGGATAATACTAATAGATTACTCATGACTAATCTAATGTATTGAAATGTCCGTTTTTAAATTTTGATTATTTCGTTTATAGGTATGGTCGAGATCGACGAAAAGCTTGCTGAAGCTGAAAAGACGATTGCTGAAGCTGAGAAGAAGAGTGACGCAGCTATAGCAGAAGATAAGGAAATTAAGGCGCAGCTCGCTCAATTGATGGGTTTTGTCCGAAGCAACCCCCAATGGCATGAGTTTATTAGTCAGATGCCTTCTCAAACTAAGGGAGGCTAAGGCAGCGGGTGTGGTGCGGGAGGTAGGGCCGCAGCTGGCGAGCACGGGAATGTCGGAGGCGTGAGTGCTGATGATGAGGATGGTCGTAGTGTGGATATGGATGATGACGAGGGGAGGTAAAGGTATATATGGGTTACTTTTTGTTGTACTTATCTTTGAAACTATATTTTGGCGACCCGTATCTTAGTATTGTGTAGTTTAACCTTTTGGTGACATGAACATTGCGGATATTGCAATATTTATGTCGACGGCAGCTAGGTTTAAAGATTATAACACTCGTTTTGTTGACTTTATAATGTTTTAATGCATTTTGAGGGTGTTTTGCGATTATTTGTACGTGTTAGGACATGTTAGTATTGATAGTATTGATAGGACATGTTATAAATTGCAAGTGTTTAAACAATTATTTGCAGGTTTTGGAAGATTTTTTCTGGAAAATTTTCCGTAAAAAGTCAGGAAATTTGCAGCTGTAAAGCCTGCTTATTGCAGCATCATAGTATGGTACCGACGACATGTCGTCGGCACCGTAAACAAAAAATTATTTTTAATTTTTATGGAACCGACGACATGTCGTCGGCACCGTAAACAAAAAATTATTTGTAATTTTTATGGTACCGTCGTCGGTACCGTAAACAAAAAATTATTTGTATTTTTTATGGTACCGACGACATGTCGTCGGTACGATTAAAAATTCGTTGACTATTTTGTTGACCGGCATAAAGGCTTACCGACGACATGTCGTCGGTAGTGTTTAAAATATAATTAACCTTGACTAATCAAGGCGTTAAGATTATTAAATTTTAATTATATGTTAATTAAAAGTATTTATACTAAATAAAAATTTTAATTTATAAAAGTAATTTATTTTAATTATATGTTTTAATTTAATAAAAGTATTTAAGTTTAATTAAAATATATATGGTGTTTGATTTGTCATTTTTAATTTGTTTCATCTTATATGCATGTGTATATACAGTTTCAGAACAGCGAGAACCGCCAGTACCCGTCCCTCATACAGAGTTTTTACGACACGCACTGCATGGACGATGTATGGTTGCAGGATGAGGATCGACTTCAATATGTAAGTATCATTCTTTTTATTTTAATTTTTTTTTATTTTTTTTATTTTTTTTCCAAACACGCACTTTAATGATTTATTGAAACATAATCTAGTAATTAACCCGACTAATATATTAATTTTCTCATTTTTTTTTCAACTACATAGGAAGAGATGGTCCGGCTACTGGATCTGGGAGCGGATGCGCCTACAGGGGTAGCGTACACAGCGGGGTCATATAGCCGGCAGGGGTAGGGTGGTACCCGGCATGAGCAGGCCACCGTTACCATACACCCCGCCTCCACCTCCAGGTATGTACAGTGGGATAATACTAATAGATTACTCATGACTCATCTTATGTATTGAAATGGCCGTTTTTAAATTTTGAATATTTCGTTTATAGGTATGGCCGAGATCAACGAGAAGCTTGCTGAAGCTAAAAAGAAGATTGCTGAGGCTGTGAAGAAGAGTGACGCAGCTATAGCAGAAGCTAAGGAAATTAAGGTGCAGCTCACTCAGTTGATGGCTTTTGTCCGAAAGAAACCCCTAATGGCACGAGTTTATTAGTCAAATGCCTTTTCAAACTAAGGGAGGCTTAGGCAGCGGGTGTGGCGCGTGAGGTTGTGGCGCAGCTGGCGGGAGCGGGAGTGGCGGAGGAGTGAGTGCTGATGATGAGGATGGTCATAGTGAGGATATCGATGATGACGAGGGGCGGTAGATATATATATGGGTTACTGATGAACTCAAATAAGTACATTTTATTATCATCATTTATCCTATTTATTTGACTTGTTTTATTATATTATATATGAGAATCGATACGTTAATGTTTACTTTTGTAATTCTCAGGTAAAAACAAGTATTATGTGAAACTTGGCGATTTTGGACTAATTATGGAGCAAAACAAGCAAGATGTTAAGAGTCTACTGAAATGTACTAGATCAAGATCATTCTGCTCCAGATACGCCGCAACATACTTATTAAATAGCGCGCATCACTATCAAGATTTCACAAGTTACGATCCAAGTCAGCAAAGGACATGCGCCGCATAAAGAAATGGAGTTACGCCGCATCTTAAGGCGGTGTACGAATATTCCTGAATATATTAATCTTGGACCCCACGCGAAGTTAAGTCAATGCGCCGCATCTACTTATCCTATGCGCCGCATCTAACCCTCAGACAGAAACTATAAATACCCCAAGACCAGACGAATTTCGAGAGCCTTAAGTTGAACAGTACAAGATACCAGACGAATTCAGACGTATTAGCAGCACAAGACACACCTTAAACGAAGATACAAGAGCTGTAAGAAGGTCCTGCATGTATTCAATTCATTAAGTAGTTTTGTTTTATTGTATTAGTACACTTTAATTCATCAGGATTGATGGGCCGATTCCATGTGACTACGGAAAACCATGGGCACCCCTTAAAATTTCTTTCCCATTAATTAAAGTTTATATGTTGATGTCTTTGGTGACTTTTATTAGTGCATTGATAACCTCTGTGTCTAGCTGAGCATTGCTTGGGTCGCCATGCCCCTTCCTCGCCTATCTGTTCTAGCGTATACGAAACGTGGGCATCACAAATGCTCAATATTCTAGGATAGTGGGATAGACATAAGTGATCATTAAGGGTTTACTCGCCGATAAGATTAGAGCCAACGAGAAAGGGTTAATTACATACACTTCATATAAAACTAGCAATAAAACAAGTGACAAGCTACTTAATTATCAGGACAGGTCTTCTTATTGTCTCAAGTATCTATCTGTGTACGTGTGTGATAATCGCTGATTCGTGCTCATTAGTTTAGTTTTCTATTTAATCATAACCAAACCGTGCCAGTCTCTCAAGCTGAACCCCCTTGCTTTAGATTAGGTTGTACAGCTAACTTAAGATATTAAAATACTGATTAGAATAACTAGATAATACGTTCCACTCTTAGTGATCGACACTCTACTTACCATTATATTCATACTGACCGGGTACACTGCTCGTTAAAGTGTGTGTTTTATTGATAAGTCGGCTAAATATAAATTTAAAACTTGAATACTGCTAAAACCACAACGACATCACGCGCGCACCAAGTCTTTGGAGCCGCTACCGTGGATATAAAAATTAGAGCAATACACACGCACACATCAAGTTTTTGGCGCCGCTGTCGGGGAGTGGATTGTTATTATCTGTTAATTTGATTAGTATTTTAATTAGGTTTTTCGTTTTAATTTTTAGATTCTAACCGCTAACTCTGTTGTATATTAGTTAAATTGCATTCATTGTATTATTTGTATATTTTCTGTTTTTGTGTGTTATTTGTTTTCTTTTATTTTTATTTCTTTTTGTTTGATTTTATTTTTGTTTTTCTTTTTATTTTTCTGCATTCTGCTATCGTTGTACTGTGCTGATACAAACGATACGGCGCATCTGTTTTCACAGATACGGCGTATTGCGTTTAATTTTTATAAAATACAACGCGTTTAATAAATTCGAGTACGACGCATCTTTCCCCAAGATACGGCGTATTCTGTTTTTAACAAGAAATTTTTCTAAACCCTAACGCCATACGACGCATCTGTTTTAACAGATACGGCGTATTTTCGATTTATATTAAAAACAGTTTTCGAATTATTAAACAGATACGACGCATCGATTTTTTCTATCGATACGGCGCATCTACTAAATCAAAAATCTTGTATTTTGAAATGCAACGAAAATACGGCGCATTAGCTTTTGTTAATACGACGCATTTAATTTTAATACATATAATCGATTTTTGATAATTGAAACTGATACGGCGCATTCTAAAATTCATAAGCGGCGTATCTGCTTTCTGAATAAAAGTCTGATTAAATTTTAACGATTATAGGATACGGCGTATCCAACTTTTTGGATACGGCGCATCGTCAGCAGATATCAGTAACTTTTATTTTTCGTATTCCATTTTCGTTGTTGATTTTCTGATATATTACTTTCTTGAACATACCCTACTGATGCTTTTGTGATAGTTTCAGGAAGTGCATGACCAGGAGTTCAACTAAGAACTTGATTCAACCTTTCGAAGATCCTGAACGAGCCTTACATTCGCTTAAAAGGCTTTTCTACACAAAAAGCTTTGATATCTCAAGTTCGTTCGAGCTTGATTACTTTTCTGAAAAGAAAGAGGAAGAAGAAACAGAAACAATGACGGAAAACACCACTATGGAGGAATACATGAACAAAACCCGTGCTGATTACAGTTCAGGAGTTGCTAGACCAAAGTTTGATGAAAAGTCAAAGTTTGAGTTGAAGGGTCAGTTTCTCAAGGAGCTAAGAGAAAATGCTTTCAGTGGAACAAAACATGAAGATGCTAATGAACATGTTGAAAAAGTCCTCGAGATAGCAGATTTGTTTACTACAGAAGGAGTCACTGACGATCAACTTATGCTAAGAATCTTTCTAATTTCGCTTAAAGGAGCCGCTAATTAGTGGCTAAGGAATGAACCTGCTAGTTCAATCACAACATGGGAAGATTTGAAGAGCAAATTCCTGAAAAGATAATGTTCACCTGCCAAAACTGCTAAAAAGATGGAGGCTATCAACAGTTTCAAGCAAGAGCCTGATGAAACTCTTTACCAAGCTTGGGAACGATTTAAAGACTTGTTGATGAAATGCCCTCAACATTACCTAAGTCCAATGCAGGAGATAATATTGTTCTATCAAGGATTGGACGTGCCTACTAGACAAATCTTGGATGCTAAGGGAGCTGTACCTCAAATGAGTGCAGCCGATGCTAGAAAAGCTATCCAAGAAGCTGCTGATCATTCTCAAAAATGGCACGACGGAACCTCTACTAGATCTAAGAGCAGCACTAATTTTGACGGGTTTGCTGCTATTCAAGCTCAATTGGATAAAATTAGTAGAGAGATGAAAAAGCGAGATGAGAAAGTTTATGCTGCCCAAGTTGGATGTGAAAAATGCGAAGGACCTCACTACACTAAAGATTGCCCTAATAAGAATGAAAGTGAGACTTTTGAAGAAGCATACTACACACAATTTGGACAACCATTCCGACCTTCAGGAAGATTTAGGGAAGCTACTCCGGGATACTATCAAAAGAACAACTTCAGTCCCACTTATCAAGAAAGGAGGCAGACTTTAGATGACACTCTAAAGCAAATTATGGCCGATGCTGCTAAAAGACATGAAGAGAACACTGCTATGATCAAAGAAATCTGAGCTTCAACGGATACTATTACAAGAAATCAAGGAGCTTCGATCAAAGCATTGGAACAACAAATTGGACAAATGAGCAAAGTTCTTCAAGAAAGGGGATACGGAAGTTTACCAAGCTCAACTGAAACTAACCCAAGAGATCATGTCAAGGCCATAAGCACCACTGAGGAAGTCACATCTAATATACCTAGAAGATTGATGAATGGTAATGATGGTGCAAAGCCCGAATTTTTCTTTAATTCTTCAATCAGTTTAAGGAAATTACTAAAAGAGAACACAAAGATTGAAGAGGAGATCAAGGGTACAATGAAAGAAGAGAGCTCTGCAACCAACTTACATGCCTTGCCTCATAAAGAAAAGGACCCAGGAAGTTTTACTTTACCTTGTTCAATTAATGATATATCTTTCAATAATGTGTTAGCTGACTTAGGAGCTAGCGTTAGTGTTATGCCTCTTAAGACATTCACTACCCTAGGACTAGGAAAATTAGCACCAACTAAGTTGCTTATTGAATTGGCTGATAAAACGGTAAAATGACCTGAAGGGATTGCTAAAAATGTGCTAGTTAAGATTGAGAAGTTTGTTTTCCCCGTAGACTTTGTTATATTAGATATGCCCGAGGATGTTAACATTCCTTTAATCCTTGGAAGACCTTTCTTGTCTACCGCCCATGCTAAGATTGATGTGTTTAAAAGAAAAATCTCATTAAAAGTAGGGAATAATAAACTAATCTATAAGTGCCAAGATCCTGCTAAAAGCATAATTAGAGGCGTCTATGTGCTAGGATTAAGAGAACGTATGGACCTCGATCTAGAAGCTAGGTTTATGGGAGAAACCTTGGTAAATGATGAATCACTTGAGACCTATAGTGGAGACTACATTGAATTAAATGATCTTAATTTACCATTAGGAATCAATGATCAATTTATGGAGGATTTAGAACCCGAAATTGAAGAAGGAGAAATTATGGATATACCTAGAATTAATATGATCAACACTAAGAATTATGATGAATTTGAAGGATATCCTAGTTTCTGTGATTATGGTAGAAAGATCCATGTAGATTGTGCTTATAATTTACAATTTCCTTGCATGATAGGATTTAAACAAGTTAGTGCCAACTTTTTCTCTATTTTACCAATTAATGTAATGTCAAAAGATTTCTATAATTCTATAATGAAAAACAAAATTGAGTATAGAGGGAAAAACGTAGTTGGAATGTTCATGAATGTACCTATTTTTGTCAGGAATTTAACTATTGTTACAGATTTCATCGTGGTGGAAAACATGGATGCTTATCGTGATGTTGAGATGGGTGACGTGATCGTTGGGAAACCATTTTGTAAGGAGGTCGAAATTAACGCTAAAAGATTTGAAGGAAAGATCACCTTTAAAAGTGGAAGCAACGTTATCACTTACATGATGCCTCGTGCTCACCCAAGGTTTAAACATGCCCCTAACAAATTTTGTTACAAATTTACACCATTTCTTTTTGTAGATGAAAATGACGCTGAGAAAGGGATCAAATATCCGTACCAAAAGATGAAAGGATTCTACAAAGGTGTACTTGAATTGGGGCCGGAATATGTTCGTGACGAAGTAATTCGCAACTACATTGTGCACGGACATGTGGGGATCAATAGATCAAAATAAAGAGCTGAACGTGAGTCTAACTTGAAGACTCTGGAATAAAGACAAGTGCTGACCGGGAGACAACCCGGATGAAAATTTTTACTTTTCTGTTCTATGTCGAGTCTGTCAGACCTGCAGAAGATACGGCGCATCTCATTCCTAAGATGCGACGCATCTCATGCACTGGTCATATCTTATTTTAATTTTCTGCATTTTTATTTTCGACTTTAAAACTTTTTGTCAGTTTATTTAATGCGGCGCATCCGTGGTTAAGGATGCGACGCATCTTTTATTCTGATTCGTATTTATTCCAGGCTCGATACGGCGTATCTTCTTCCATAAGATACGGCGTATCGACTGACCTGATGATTTATCATTTTTAATTTTTTATGTTTTATTTTTACTAACTACTAATGTATTATGCAAGTTTGAACCTTCTGAACTCAGGTGTGTTAAAGTCTGAATGGTATTATAGATTCCTGCATTCTTGTGGATACATCATCTATGAAGCTTAAACGTTCTCATCCACAAGAAAGTTGATTTTTGCTCTTATACGAATAATGGAGGATCATACCGATCAAATCTCAGGGGAGTTTTTCTGTTCTAATTCTTTTATTTTCCAGTTTTTAATCTTTGATACAAACAACGAGGATGTTGTTTAACTTAAGTGGGGGGATTGGAGAATTAGAACACTTACTTGTCCTAAACTTTTTCAAAATATGCTTAAAATGCGCTTAATATATCAAAATTTAAAAAAAAAAATTAGCATGTTTTTGTTTAAAGTCTAAATTACATAGCTGCACACATAACATTAATTCCAAAAATTGTGAACTTTTCAAAATTCACAAATCTATGAGTGTGCCGGTGACTTGTAAACTTTAGAACTTGGCTTGTATACTATTCGAGACAACCATAATAAGTATTATCTATATAATTGGAATGACTTGTCTAAATTGGTAAATTTCTAGGATTACACCCAAATAGCCTTTATATGTTATGTGATATTAACTAACTACACTGGTTAGTTAACCCCCGTATAAATCCTTTTGTTACTCTCACTTTTAGAGTAAGATACCCCTAGAAAAACACTTAGAGCCATTCCTTTCGTTTCTTACACCTTTGTTATAATGTTTCGTTACACCCTTACACCTTAGCCTACCCTGTAGATTAAAATCCATGGTTGGTTAATTGCTTTAGGGAAAGTGTGTTTCCTTACATTACCTGTGTTCGCGTGCGTAATTCATTAACTTTGGTTAGGTCGGGAAATTGCACAATGCAATTGGTATGAAAGTAAATATTGTATATCTTTGAGTTTATTTTTCGTGTGTTTACTACTTTCGTTATTACAGTTATTTCTGAAAGTATGAAGAGTATGGAAAAATTATCCGGAAAAATAGTGATAGAAAAGTTGTGAAATTTTACACGTATATGTTGATGTCAAAAAAAAAAAAAAAAAAAAAAAAAAAAAAAAAAAAAAAAAAAAAAAAATCGAAAAATTAGAAAAGAAAAAGGAAAGTTGGAGGTTTGTTTTAACCAACTTATGTAAAGTTTTGTATTAAGTGTTCGATATCACCACTATTTGTTGTATATTATATTTATGGACTGAATGGGAGTTGGCCGTTATAGGAATGCCAACTAAGGTTATTCTTTGATTGATATCTTGTTGAGTATAATTCGTGTCTACCTAAAGCGTGTGTTTCAAGTGTTAAAGCGTGAGTTATTCAATGATATGAGTCTTATTCATGGGATGGTTGGGAAAGTAATTTACCACACTTACGATTTTTATTTATCTGTTTTATTTATTTTTCATTTTACACCAATTTGTATCCCAAATATTATCCATACCCTACATCATTCTTCATCCAAACCTTTGATTTATTGAGATTAGGGATTTGAGCAATCTTAAGTATCGTAGTCGTGGATTCGGCTATGTATTTATGATTTTGTCGCCCTTTTTGATATAATATTATTGGTGAAGATTACATGGTCCTATCTTTAGCCTATTCGAGTTAAGGATTTGAG
The DNA here is from genome assembly GCA_021014915.2 of Artemisia tridentata subsp. tridentata. Lineage (NCBI taxonomy): Eukaryota > Viridiplantae > Streptophyta > Magnoliopsida > Asterales > Asteraceae > Artemisia > Artemisia tridentata. The sequence goes on along the minus strand of CP139502.1, from coordinate 149,901,189 downwards.
CAATTGCAAGTATCGTGGTCGTGGATTCGATCATGTATTTGTGATTTTGTTGCCTTTTCTGGAATTTGAGATCGATAGAGATTAAGAAGAATGATTAACCCTTAACCAACAAACCCTTTTTACCGCTTTAGACTTGTTATTCCTTGGCTTTAGTGGGGGAGATGTGTATACTTGCCAAGCTTATGATAGAATATTCATCACGACTGGATAGTTAAACGATTAGATTTGCTTTTATCGAAATATTTTATTTTATTTCTAATTCGTTAAGTGTTTGGTTGTGTGATTATGACAAAAACGAATACATGCTTAAATATAAAAATAAATCCTAATATCTTTTAGGATACATTTTCATAAGATTTATTCTAAGGTTTACTTGGGGACAAGTAAAGTTCAAGTGGGGGGATATTTGATGAACTAAAATAAGTACATTTTATTATCATCATTTATCCTATTTATTTGACTTGTTTTATTATATTATATATGAGAATCGATACGTTAATGTTTACTTTTGTAATTCTCAGGTAAAAACAAGTATTATGTGAAACTTGGCGATTTTGGACTAATTATGGAGCAAAACAAGCAAGATATTAAGAGTCTACTGAAATGTATAAGATCAACATCATTCTGCTCCAGATACGCCGCAACAAACTTATTACATACGGCGCATCACTATCAAGGTTTCACAAGTTACGATCCAAGACAGCAAAGGACATGCGCCGCATAGAGAAATGGAGTTACGCCGCATCTTAAGGCGGTGTACGAATATTCCTGAATATATTAATCTTGGACCCCACGCGAAGTTAAGTCAATGCGCCGCATCTACTTATCCTATGCGCCGCATCTAACCCTTAGACAGAAACTATAAATACCCCAAGACCAGACGAATTTCGAGAGCCTTAAGTTGAACAGTACAAGATACCAGACTAATTCATACGTATTAGCAGCACAAGACACACCCTAAACAAAGATACAAGAGCTGTAAGAAGGTCCTGGATGTATTCAATTCATTAAGTAGTTTTGTTTTATTGTTTTAGCACACTTTAATTCATCAGGATTGATGGGCCGATTCCATGTGACTACGGAAAACCATGGGCACCCCTTAAAATTGCTTTCTCATTAATTAAAGTTTATATGTTGATGTCTTTGGTGACTTTTTTTAGTGCATTGATAACCTCTGTGTCTAGCTGAGCATTGCTTGGGTCGCCATGTGTAACGCCCCGCGACCATTTATACCAAAATATTGACTTTATATGCGGAAAATGAAAGACTGAAAACGGACTCATAAAATTTCTTCATGAAATGACTATAACATATGTCTTTTAACATTTTAAACACACTTGCAAGAACACCTACACAAAGACCCTTCAAAACCTTTCACACAACTTTTATAAACAAACAGACAAACCTTCTGAGAACAAGATACGCCGCATCCATTTTTAGGGATATGCCGCATCACTGGCTGAGAGACAATGCGCCGTATCAATATAAAGTGATACGCCGTATTATTCTAAACTCAGATACGCCGCATCTATTGAATTAGATACGCCGCGTCGACCCGCTGAGACTGGAATTACAAGAAAATGGCTTCGATGCGCCGCATTCCTACCAGAGATGCGCCGCATCACTTGATACGCCGTATCTCAGAGGAGATGCGCCGTATCTGCCCTGCACCACAGAATTCTGGACAGACCCTACTGTCTCAAAAATGCAATGTCAACAGCCCCGGCTGGAAACCCGACCTCCCGGACTCGAAACTTGACGAAACTTTCCAGAATACTCAAATATGTCCAAACTCTTAATTTCATGCAAAAACTTTACCCGTTTGACTAACCGAAATAGTATTTCCAAAATTTGACGGGTTATGCATAAATACTCCAAATAACCCATACACTACAAACCATTTATACTACTTCCAAATTCACAAGTAACTTGACCATAACTATTTACTTAACATTTCAAAAGCGTTCCACGCTTACATGACCCGTTAACATCTCAAAATGGGTAGAAACATTCTTTTACCAAACACCCCTTAATAAGTACTTTCACCATACAAATTCTAACTTAGACGCCATATGAACACAAGACCATGAACTAACAAAATGACCATATAAAAAGAAGTGTACCCACAACACAAAAGACACTTGGGGCTTCCAACTTCAATATGCTTGGTCCAAAAGAGAATGGTCTTCTACTACATAATCACATTACACCTTCTCCTTACCTTTGCTCGATTCTTCAATACCTATCAAGAAAAACATCACAACTAAACACGTAAGCGAAACGCTTAGTAAGTACATGGCATAACAAGCTAAACATCACATATATCCATAACTAGTCTAATCACTAGTTAAGCTAGCGATATAGGGGCACTTACCTCGCATCGACATAGTCGACGTAAACACGATCAACCCATAAGGTTGAACCTCATCCCATAGTTAGCCCAACGACTAACTAAGCTACATCTAGAATGGATCCATACTAGGTAACGCACCCTATACCCTATACTTCACCATTATCATGTAAACCAACATGATAAAGCTAACACAATAAACATTATCATACCAAAATATGATAAAGCTAAACAAGACATGTTATAACCAATGTACTTACCTCAATCCTTAGGCTCAATCACACTAACAATGGCTTCCCCACTTCTTACTTGCTTCCTATAACACAATCATCTCAATTTAGAGTCTAAATAACTAGCTAATCATAAAATTATCAACACTTGATCATCATGATCAAACATGAACCCTAATTCACAATTTGGGGAAGAACACTTACTTGATGGGATATGTAAATTAAGGCTTCTTGGATACTTAGCAATACTAGAGGATGATTGAAATAACTTGAGATAAATAAGATGGAGCTTCCCTCCCTTCTTTCTCTAATAGCCGATCTTCCCAAGGAATGCCAAAAGAAACTCCTGGACAATTCTAAAGTTATCTAGGCATATATATATTTAATAATTAAACTTTGCCCAAATGGAAATATTAGCCCTTCTAGTTCTATTCTTTCTAATATTCCCTCTCATTTTATTAATGAGCTACTAATATCACAAGTCTTATAATATACAACATTTAATATTTACATAACTAGTACCTTATCGGGATACGGGTGTAACAATTCTCCCCTCCTTAAAATAAGATTTCGTCCTCGAAATCTACGCTTGAAATAAATGAGGATACTCATTCCTCATTTTCTCCTCTAACTCCCATCTAATGCTCGTACCTTTACGATGTCTCCATTGCACTTTCACTAATGGAATTTCTTTGTTTCGAAGTTGTTTCACTTTCCTTCCTAGAATCGCTTCCGGCTCATCCTTTTGTGAAATCAACTCCGGATCAATTTCGATATCATCTAAAGTGACCACACTAGCCTCATCCGCTAAGCACTTCCTCAAGTACGACACATGGAAGGTATTATGAATACCTCTCATTTCTTCGGGCAATTCTAACACATAGGCTACCTCACCAACACGTTTCAAGATTTTAAATGGCCCTATAAACCGTGGACTTAATTTCCCTTTGTTTTTAAACCTAAAAACGCCCTTCCACGGAGAAACTTTTAGCATAACCATATCACCTACCTCGAATTCTATTGGCCTTCTTCGATTATCAGCATAACTTTTCCATCTATCTTGTGCCGCCTTAAGTCTTGCTCGAATCATCTCAACCTTTTCCGTCGTCGCCAACACTATATCCGTGCTAGCCAATTCTCTCCTTCCCACTTCTTCCCAACATACTGGCGTCCTACACTTTCTTCCATATAGCATCTCATATGGGGGCATACCTATACTAGCGTGATAACTATTATTGTAGGGAAACTCAACTAGGGGTAAATGGTCGTCCCAATTTCCTCCAAAATCAATCATGCAAGCTCGAAGCATATCTTCTAAAGTTTGAATCGTCCTCTCGCTCTGCCCATTGGTTTGAGGATGAAAAGCCGTGCTCATATGAAGTTTCGTACCTAACTCTTCTTGGAAATCTTGCCAAAAATTTGAAGTGAACCGCCCATCTCTATCAGAAACTATGGAAATAGGTACCCCATGACGCGCGACTATCTCATTAACATAGACCTTTGCTAACTTATGAACAGGCATATTCTCCCTAATTGGAATAAAATGCGCACTCTTAGTCAAACGATCGACTACTACCCAAATGGTATCATTCTTCTTTTTCGTCTTTGGCAATTTCGTGATAAAATCCATAGTAATCTTCTCCCACTTCCAAACTGGAATGTCTAAGGGTTGGACTTTTCCATATGGCTTTTGGTGTTCGGCTTTCACTTTCAAACAAGTTAAACATCTATCCACATACTTCACGCAATCTCTTTTCATACCCGGCCACCAATAGTTTCTTTTCAGATCAAGGTACATTTTCGTAACTCCCGGATGAATAGAATACTTCGACTTATGAGCTTCTTCCATGAGTAACTCTTTGATGTTGCTTCGAAAAGGAATGTAAACTCTTCCATACCGTGTCTTAATCCCTCGACTGTCTTCATCAAAATGAGGAATGTGAGAGGTGATACGTTCTTTCTCTTGATTCTCTTCTTTTAGCGCTTCCTCCTGAGCTAACTTAATTCTGTCAAAAAGATCGGATGTAATAATCATTCTCAAAGAGTGAATCCGTGTAACATCACTTCGGCCCTGACGACTTAGCGCATCTGCTACGACATTCGCTTTACCTGGATGGTAGCGAATTTCACAATCATAATCCTTTAGCAAGTCTAGCCACCTACGTTGTCTCATATTTGGATCTTTCTTATCAAGGAAATACTGAAGACTTCTATGGTCGGTGTAAATTATGAACTTCACACCATATAGATAATGCCTCCAAATCTTCAAAGCAAAGACTACGGCCGCAAATTCAAGATCATGAGTCGGATATTTCTCTTCGTGCTTCTTTAGTTGTCTTGACGCGTAAGCAATCACTTTACCCCTTTGCATAAGAACACATCCAAGACCGGAATAAGATGCATCACTATAGACCACCATGTCTTCTGTTCCCTCTGGTAACACTAAGATCGGTGCTTCACACAACCTCTTTCGCAAAGTACGAAAGGCTTCTTCTTGTTTCTCACCCCACACAAAAGGAACATTCTTCTTGGTGAGTTCAGTTAACGAAGATGAAATTTTGGAGAAGTCTTGAATAAACCGTCGGTAATAACCTGCGAGTCCTAGAAAGCTTCGAATTTCACCAACGTTCTTCGGCGCTTGCCAATTCATCACGGCTTCAACTTTAGACGGATCAACTTTAATACCATCGGGATTAATAACATGACCAAGGAACTGAACTTCTTGCAACCAAAATTCACATTTCGAGAATTTAGCATACAATCTTTCTTTTCTCAATGTTTCCAAGATTTCTCGAAGATGCACTTCATGCTCTTCCTTACTCTTAGAATAGATAAGGATATCATCAATGAACACTATAACGAATTTATCCAACATCGGTCTACATACACGGTTCATGAGATCCATGAAAACCGCAGGCGCGTTCGTGAGACCAAAAGGCATAACCGTAAACTCGTAATGTCCATATCGGGTCCTAAAGGCCGTCTTAGGAATATCTTCCTCCCTAACCTTTAATTGGTGATAACCCGAACAGAGATCGATCTTTGAAAACCATCGAGCACCTTGAAGTTGATCAAAGATATCATCGATTCTTGGCAATGGGTATACATTTTTCACCGTGACTTTATTCAATTCACGGTAATCAATGCACATCCGCATACTACCGTCTTTCTTTTTAACGAACAAGATCGGAGCTCCCCATGGTGAGCTACTTGGGCGAATAAAACCCTTATCAAGTAACTCTTGGAGTTGACTCATTAACTCCTTCATTTCGGACGGAGCAAGACGATAAGGAGTTTTGGCAATAGGAGTAGCACCCGGAACAAGATCAATACGGAACTCAACTTGTCTATCGGGAGGAATACCCGGCAAATTTTCCGGGAATACATCACGGAATTCATTTACAATCGGAACATCGTCGATACTTTTCTTTTCAAAACTCGTATCTACTACATGTGCCATAAAGGCTAGACAACCACGTGATAGATATTTTCTAGCTTTCATCACGGAACAAAGTTTTAACTCGCCTTTCCTTTTATCACCGTAAATCATCATTTCTTGACCATTTTGGTTCACAACTCTGACGATCTTTTGTTTGCATAGAATGGCGGCATTGTGGTTGCTAAGCCAATCCATGCCCACAATAATATCAAACTCTCCGAGCATTATGGGGATTAAGTCGATCCTAAAAACATTCTCATCGATCTCTATTTCTACATCACGATACACATTTGACACTACCACAACTTTACTATCAGCGATTTCAACTTCTATAGGTATTGGAAGCTTATCTAACGGGGTTGACAATTATTTTCTGAAGTTATAAGATACAAAGGACACGCTTGCACCAGAGTCGTACAAAAAACGAGCGGGTTTAGAATTAACGAGAATTATACCTGTGACAACATCTGAACTCGACTTCGCCTCTTCGGTACTCATCTGATAAACACGAGCTGTAGGCCTTGGAACCTCAATCTTTTCTCCTTTAATCGGCTTGAATGGCTTCACTTGCTTAGGATTAGACTTAGGACATTCACTTACCTTATGTCCTTCTTCATTGCACCCGTAACATATTACCAAAGGCTTGGTGCAATCCTTGCTAATATGACCGGTATCCCCACACTTATAACATCCTTTCATCCCGGACTTACATTCTCCCACATGATTCTTACCGCACCTATTACACTTAGGAGGTAGCTTTCCCGTGTTGTCCTTCCTTGTAAAATCGAACCTGCCTCGCTTACTAAATGTTGATGGATGATCATGCTTACTTTTTAAGTCCTTCTTCACTTTGCTTTTCATTCTATCCAAGTCCGCTTCACGAGTACGTGCCCTACTTAGAAGATCCTCCATGTCGGTGCACTTGAACGGTGACACTATCGTACGAATTTCATCCTTGAGCATTCTTTGGAATTTGTCAACTTTAAGCCTTTCATTGTTAAGATACTCCGGGCAATATTGTACCATGTCACAAAACTTTCCCCACAACTCATTTACCGTTTCATCCGTTTGCACTAGGGAATGGAAAGCTTCTCTTATCTTATCAATTTCCTCCGCAGGAGCATACTCTTTCATGAACACTTCTTTAAATTGATCCCACGTGCACGATTCTCTCCAAGCACTACCTTTCTCGTTCGCCTTGCCTTCCCACCATACTTTAGCCCGTTCACGAAGGTAATTAGTAGCAAAGTTCACCTTATCCTCTTCTACACAACGACTTGTACGAAAAGCCCCTTCTATATCGGTAATCCATCGAGAACTCTTTAACGGATCGAGAGTCCCCGTAAATGTGGGTGGAGCACAAGCAGTGAAATCACGATAGGTAGACTTCTCTTTCACTACTCCGGGTCTAGCATTCGGATCATTCAATAACTCTCCACTCTTCTTAAGCTTTTCTATCTCCTCTTTAAACATCTTTTGCACATTCTCGGTGGTTTGTTTAACATAATAGGGCATGGTCTTCTCAATAGCCCTTCCTACCCTATCGGTCACCAAAACATCCAATTCTTTCAACTCATCTTTCGTGAAACTTTTAGGGTTAAAATTTTCCGGTAGAGGTATTGTATTGACGCTACTAGAATTCCCTTCATCATTTGAATCACTATCATCATCATTATGGCGAGAGGAGGTCGTCCTTAACACCTCCTTATTTCGGATACTCGCCATCTTTTCTACTAACTGAAATTTAACAATTCACACTATTAAACAAAATGATATACATATTCGATGCATGAATGACATGTCTATCTTACACTAAACACCCTAGAGTTTATCATCCATGTACAGCCTAAATGATTCCAATCTCACATATGTATCATATTTTTATCACTATGGTGGCCAGGCGTAGTCATGAAAATACTTAACATATGTGTTCCCGAAATCACCCAAACAATACACAAGTAACAAACACCGATACTAAACGCGTCTAAACAAGGCCTAAGTCTAGGAAATCCTATGGGGGAAATCCTAAATCTCTTAGACCGAAGCTCTGATACCAAGTTGTAACGCCCCGCGACCATTTATACCAAAATATTGACTTTATATGCGGAAAATGAAAGACTGAAAACGGACTCATAAAATTTCTTCATGAAATGACTATAACATATATCTTTTAACATTTTAAACACACTTGCAAGAACACCTACACAAAGACCCTTCAAAACCTTTCACACAACTTTTATAAACAAACAGACAAACCTTCTGAGAACAAGATACGCCGCATCCATTTTTAGGGATACGCCGCATCACTGGCTGAGAGACAATGCGCCGTATCAATATTAAGTGATACGCCGTATTATTCTAAACTCAGATACGCCGCATCTATTGAATTAGATACGCTGCGTCGACCCGCTGAGACTGGAATTACAAGAAAATGGCTTCGATGCGCCGCATTCCTACCAGAGATGCGCCGCATCACTTGATACGCCGTATCTCAGAGGAGATGCGCCGTATCTGCCCTGCACCACAGAATTCTGGACAGACCCTACTGTCTCAAAAATGCAATGTCAACAGCCCCGGCTGGAAACCCGACCTCCCGGACTCGAAACTTGACGAAACTTTCCAGAATACTCAAATATGTCCAAACTCTTAATTTCATGCAAAAACTTTACCCGTTTGACTAACCGAAATAGTATTTCCAAAATTTGACGGGTTATGCATAAATACTCCAAATAACCCATACACTACAAACCATTTATACTACTTCCAAATTCACAAGTAACTTGACCATAACTATTTACTTAACATTTCAAAAGCGTTCCACGCTTACATGACCCGTTAACATCTCAAAATGGGTAGAAACATTCTTTTACCAAACACCCCTTAATAAGTACTTTCACCATACAAATTCTAACTTAGACGCCATATGAACACAAGACCATGAACTAACAAAATGACCATATAAAAAGAAGTGTACCCACAACACAAAAGACACTTGGGGCTTCCAACTTCAATATGCTTGGTCCAAAAGAGAATGGTCTTCTACTACATAATCACATTACACCTTCTCCTTACCTTTGCTCGATTCTTCAATACCTATCAAGAAAAACATCACAACTAAACACGTAAGCGAAACGCTTAGTAAGTACATGGCATAACAAGCTAAACATCACATATATCCATAACTAGTCTAACCACTAGTTAAGCTAGCGATATAGGGGCACTTACCTCGCATCGACATAGTCGACCTAAACACGATCAACCCATAAGGTTGAACCTCATCCCATAGTTAGCCCAACGACTAACTAAGCTACATCTAGAATGGATCCATACTAGCTAACGCACCCTATACCCTATACTTCACCATTATCATGTAAACCAACATGATAAAGCTAACACAATAAACATTATCATACCAAAATATGATAAAGCTAAACAAGACATGTTATAACCAATGTACTTACCTCAATCCTTAGGCTCAATCACACTAACAATGGCTTCCCCACTTCTTACTTGCTTCCTATAACACAATCATCTCAATTTAGAGTCTAAATAACTAGCTAATCATAAAATTATCAACACTTGATCATCATGATCAAACATGAACCCTAATTCACAATTTGGGGAAGAACACTTACTTGATGGGATATGTAAATTAAGGCTTCTTGGATACTTAGCAATACTAGAGGATGATTGAAATAACTTGAGATAAATAAGATGGAGCTTCCCTCCCTTCTTTCTCTAATAGCCGATCTTCCCAAGGAATGCCAAAAGAAACTCCTGGACAATTCTAAAGTTATCTAGGCGTATATATATTTAATAATTAAACTTTGCCCAAATGGCAATATTAGCCCTTCTAGTTCTATTCTTTCTAATATTCCCTCTCATTTTATTAATGAGCTACTAATATTACAAGTCTTATAATATACAACATTTAATATTTACATAACTAGTACCTTATCGGGATACGGGTGTAACGGAGCATTGCTTGGGTCGCCATGCCCCTTCCTCGCCTATCTATTCTAGCGTATACGAAACGTGGGCATCACAAATGCTCAATATTCTAGGATAGTGGGATAGACATAAGTGATCATTAAGGGTTTACTCGCCGATAAGATTAGAGCCAACGAGAAAGGGTTAATTATATACACTTCATATAAAACTAGCAATAAAACAAGTGACAAGCTACTTAATTATCAGGACAGGTCTTCTTATTGTCTCAAGTATCTATCATTCGTGCTCATTAGTTTAGTTTTCTATTTAATCATAACCAAACCGTGCCAGTCTCTCAGGCTGAACCCCCTTGCGTTAGATTAGGTTGTACAGCTAACTTAAGATATTAAAATACTGATTAGAATAACTAGATAATACGTTCCACTCTTAGTGATCGACACTCTACTTACCATTATATTCATACTGACCGGGTACACTGCTCGTTAAAGTGTGTGTTTTATTGATAAGTCGGCTAAATATAAATTTAAAACTTGAGTAGGCATTAATACTGCTAAAACCACAACGACATCACGCGCGCACCAAGTCTTTGGAGCCGCTACCGTGGATATAAAAATTAGAGCAATACACACGCACACATCAGTTACTTTGTGTTGTACTTATCTTTGAAACTATATTTTGGCAACCCGTATCTTAGTATTGTGTAGTTTAACCTTTTGGTGACATGAACATTGTGGATATTGCAACATTTATGTCGACGGCAGCTCGGTTTAGAGATTATAACACTCGTTTTGTAGACTTCATAATGTTTTAATGCATTTTGAGGGTGTTTTGCGATTATTTGTACGTGTTAGGACATGTTAGTATTGATAGTATTTATAGGACATGTTATAAGTTGCAAGTGTTTAAGCAATTATTTGCAGGTTTTTGTAGATTTTTTCCGGAAAAATTATTTGTAATTTTTATGGTACCGTCGTCGGTACCGTAAACAAAAAATTATTTGTATTTTTTATGGTACCGACGACATGTCGTCGGTACGATTAAAAATTCGTGACTATTTTGTTGACCGGCATAAAGGCTTACCGACGACATTTCGTCGGTAGTGTTTAAAATATAATTAACCTTGACTAATCAAGGCGTTAAGATTATTTAATTTTAATTATATGTTTTAATTTTATAAAAGTATTTAAGTTTAATTAAAATATATATGGTGTTTGATTTGTCATATTTAATTTGTTTCATCTTATATGCATGTGTATATACAGTTTCAGAACAGCGAGAACCGCCAGTACCCGTCCCTCATACAGAGTTTTTTCGACGCGCATAGCATGGACGATGTATGGTTGCAGGATGAGGATCGGCTTCAATATGTAAATATCTTTTTTTTTTTTTTTTTTTTTTCTTTTTTTTTTTTCAAACACGCATTTTAATGATTTATTGAAACATAATCTAGTAATTAACCCGACTAATATATAAATTTTCTCATTTTTTTTTCAACTACATAGGAAGAGATGGTCCGGCTACGGGATCTGGGTGCGGATGCGCCTACAGGGGTAGCGTACACAGAGGATTAGATACTTGCCCTGGTTATAAAGGGCAAGCAGCGGGGTCATATAGCTGGCAGAGGTAGGGTGGTACCGGGCATGAGCAGGCCACCGTTATCATACACCCCGAATCCACCTCCAAGTATGTATAGTGGGATAATACTAATAGATTACTCATGACTCATCTTATGTATTGAAATGGCCGTTTTTAAATTTTGATTATTTCGTTTATAGGTATGGCCGAGATCGACGAGAAGCTTGCTGAAGCTGAAAAGAAGATTGCTGAGGCTGAGAAGAAGAGTGACGCAGCTATAGCAGAAGCTAAGGAAATTAAGGCGCAGCTCGCTCAGTTGATGGGTTTTGTCCGAAGCAACCCCCAATGGCACGAGTTTATTAGTCAGATGCCTTCTCAAACTAAGGGAGGCTCAGGCACGGGCTTAGAGATTATAACACTCGTTTTGTAGACTTTATAATGTTTTAATGCATTTTGAGGGTGTTTTGCAATTATTTGTACATGTTAGGACATGTTAGTATTGATAGTATTGACAGGACATGTTATAAGTTGCAAGTGTTTAAGCAATTATTTGCAGGTTTTGGTAGATTTTTTCCGGAAAATTTTCCGGAAAAAGTCTGGAAATTTGCTGCTGTGCAGCCTGCTTATTGCAGCATCACAGTATGGTACCGACGACATGTCGTCGGCACCGTAAACAAAAAATTATTTGTAATTTTTATGGAACCGATGACATGTCGTCGGCACCGTAAACAAAAAATTATTTGTAATTTTTATGGTACCGACGACATGTCGTCGGTACGATTAAAAATTCGTTGACTATTTTGTTGACCGGCATAAAGGCTTACCGACGACATGTCGTCGGTAGTGTTTAAAACATAATTAACCTTGACTAATCAAGGCGTTAAGATTATTTAATTTTAATTATATATTAATTAAAAGTATTTATACTAAATAAAAATTTTAATTTATAAAAGTAATTAATTTTAATTATATGTCTTAATTTTATAAAAGTATTTAAGTTTAATTAAAATATATATGGTGTTTGATTTGTCATTTTCAATTTGTTTCATCTTATATGCATGTGTATATACAGTTTGAGAACAGCGAGAACCGCCAGTACCCGTCCCTCATACAGAGTTTTTTCGACACGCACTGCATGGACGATGTATGGTTGCAGGATGAGGATCGGCTTCAATATGTATGTATTTTTTTTTCAAACACGTACTTTAGTGATTTATTGAAACATAATCTAGTAATTAACCCGACTAATATATTAATTTTCTCATTTTTTTCAACTACATAGGAAGAGATGGTCCGGCTACGGGATTCGGGAGCGGATGCGCTTATAGGGGTAGCGTACACAAAGGAGGAGATGCTTGCCCTGGTTATAATTGGCAAGCAGCGGGGTGATATAGCCGGCTGGAGTAGGGTGGTACCCGGCATGAGCAGGCCACCATTACCATACACCCCGTCTCCACCTCCAGGTATGTATTGTGGGATAATACTAATAGATTACTCACGACACATCGTATGTATTGAAATGGTCGTTTTTAAATTTTGATTATTTCATTTATAGGTATAGCCGAGATCGACGAGAATCTTGCTGAAGATGAAAAGAAGATTGCTGAGGCTGAGAAGAAGAGTGACGCAGCTGTAGTAGAAGCTAAGGAAATTAAGGCGCAGTTCGCTTAGTTGATGGGTTTTGTCTGGAGCATCCCACAATGGCATGAGTTTATTTGTCAGATGCCTTCTCAAACTGAGGGAAGCTCAGACAGCGGGTGTGGCGCGGGAGGTAGTGGCGCAGCTGGTGGTAGCGAGAGTGGCGGAGGTGAGAGTGCTGATGATGAGGATGGTCGTAGTGAGGATATGGATGATGACGAGGGGCGGTAGAGGTATATATGGGTTATTTTGTGTTGTACTTATCTTTGAAACTATATTTTGGCGACCCGTATCCTAGTATTGTGTAGTTTAACCTTTTGGTGACTTGAACATTGCAGATATTGCATCATTTATGTCGACGGCAGCTAGGTTTAGCGATTATTTATATGTGTTAGGACATGTTAGTATTGATAGTAATGATAGGACAAGTTATAAGTAGCAAGTGTTTATGCCATTATTTGCAGGTTTTAGTTGATATTTTCCAGAAAATTTTCCTAAAAAAATCTGGAAATTTGTTGCTGTGCAGCCTGCTTATTGCAGCATCACAGTATGGTACCGACGACATGTCGTCGGCACCGTAAACAAAAAATTATTTGTAATTTTTATGGTACCGACGACATGTCGTCGGCACCGTAAACAAAAAATTATTTGTAATTTTTATGGTACCGACGACATGTCGTCGGTACGATTAAAAATTAGTGTTTTAAATATAATTCACCTTGACAGATCAAGGCATTAAGATTATTTAATTTTGATTATATATTAACGGAAATAATTTATACTAAATAAAATTTTTAATTTTATAAAAGTAATTAATTTTAATTATATATTTTAATTTTATAAAAGTATTTAAGTTTAATTAAAATATATATGGTGTTTGATTTTTCATTTTTAATTTGTTTCATATTATATGCATGCGTATATACAGTTTGAGAACAACGAGAATCGCCAGTACCCGTCCCTCATACAGAGCTTTTTCAACACAAACTGCAAGTACGATGTATGGTTGCAGGATGAGCTCGGCTCGACTTCAATATGTAAGTATCGTTTTTTTTTTCCAAACACGAACTTTAATGATTTATTTAAACATAATCTAGTAATTAACCTGACTAATATAATAATTTTCTAATTTTTTTAACTACATAGGAAGAGATGGTCCGGCAACGGGATCTGAGAGCGGATATGCCTACAGGGGTAGCGTACCCAGAGGAGGAGATACTTGTCCTGGTTATAAAGGGCAAGCAGCGGGGTCATATATCTGGCAGGGGTAGGGAGGTACCCGGCATGAGCAGGCCTCCGTTACCATACACCCCGTCTCCACCTCCAGGTATGTACAGTGGGATAATACTAATAGATTACTCATTACTCATCTTATGTATTGAAATGGCCGTTTTTAAATTTTGATTATTTCATTTATAGGTATGGCCGACATCGACGAGAAGCTTGCTGAAGCTGAAAAGAAGATTGCTGAGGCTGAAAAGAAGTGTGACGCAGGTGTAGCAGAAGCTAAAGAAATTAAGGCGCAGCTCGCTCAGTTGATGGGTTTTGCCCAGAGCAACCCGCAATGGCACGAGTTTATTAGTTAGATGCCTTCTCAAACTGAGGGAAGCTCAGGCAGCAGGTGTGGCGCGGGAGGTAGTGGCGCAGCAGGTGAGAGTGCTGATGATGAGGATGGTCGTATTGAGGATATGGATTATTTATGGAAAATTTTCCTGAAAAAATATGGAAATTTGCTGCTGTGCAGCCTGCTTATTACAGCATCACAGTATGGTACCGACGACATGTCGTCGGCACCGTAAACAAAAAATTATTTATAATTTTTATGGTACCGACGACAAACAAAAAATTATTTGTAATTTTTATGTCGTCGGTAGTGTTTAAAACATAATTGACCTTGACTAATCAAGGCGTTAAGATTATTTAATTTTCATTATATATTAATTAAAAGTATTTAGTCTAAATAAAATTTTTAATTTTATAAAAGTAATTAATTTTAATTATATATTTTAATTTTATAAAAGTATTTAAGTTTAATTAAAATATATATGGTGTTTGATTTGTCATATTTAATTTGTTTCATCTTATATGCATGTGTATATACAGCTTGAGAACAGCGAGAACCACCAGTACCCGTCCCTGCTACAGAGCTTTTTCGACACGCACTGGAAGGACGATGTATGGTTGCAGGATGAGGCACGGCTTCAATATGTAAGTATCGTTTTTTTTTCCCAAACACGCACTTTAATGATTTATTGAAACATAATCCAGTAATTAACCCGACTAATATATTAATTTTCTCAATTTTTTTTAACTACATAGGAAGAGATGGTCCGGTTACGGGATCTGGGAGCGGATACGCTTACAGGGGTAGCGTACACAGAGGAGGAGATACTTGCCCTGTTTATAAAGGGCAAGCAGTGGGGTAATAGAGCCGGCAGGGGTAGGGTGGTACCCGACACGAGCAAGCCACCGTTACCATACACATCGTCTCCACCTCCAGGTACGTACAGTGGGATAATGCTAATAGATTACTCATGACTCATCTTATGTATTGAAATGGCCGTTTTGAAATTTTGATTATTTCGTTTATAGGTATGGCCGAGATCGACGAGAAGCTTGCTGAAGCCGAATAGAAGATTGTTGAGGCTGAGATGAAGAGTGACGCAGCTGTAGCAGAAGCTAAGGAAATTAAGGCGCAGCTCGCTCAGTTGATGGGTTTTGGCCGGAGCAACCCGCAATGGCACGAGTTTATTAGTCAGATGCCTTCTCAAGCTGAGGGAAGCTCAGGCAGCGGGTGTGGCACGGGAGGTAGTGGCGCAGCTGTCGGTAGCGGAAGTGGTGGAGGCGAGAGTGCTGATGATGAGGATGGTCGTAGTGAGGATATGGATGATGACGAGGGGCGGTAGAGGTATATATGGGTTATTTTGTGTTGTATTTTATATTTGAAACTATATTTTGGCGACCCGTATCTTAGTATTGTGTAGTTTAACCTTTTGGTGACTTGAACTTTGCGGATATTGCAACATTTATGTCGACAGCAGCTAGGTTTAGAGATTATAACACCCGTTTTTTAGACTTTATAATGTTTTAATGGATTTTGAGGGTGATTGAACAAATATTTGCCAACCAAGCCTTCGATGGTGATCAAAGGAATAATGGGGTGTTGAGATTGCGCCAAGCTTGTTCTTAACCTGAAAATAAGAAATACGAAGACACTACGTTAAGTGATTGCGCAGGGGTTGGACCCTGCGAACCACCTCCGGCGTGCGAGTAAGTATGTGTAATGGTAATGTAGGTCGTAAATTTAGAGAGTGAAGTTAACTTACTTAGTTTTGGCCCGACTATGCTATTTATAGGGGAGAAATAGGACATAGTGGGCGGTTGCACATAGTTCGGAGATCATGGGGGCGTCCCATGGAAAGTGGTAACCGCTAGGGCTTTGTAGCCCACGATCTCTGTTTTGGCGGGAAAGCCAAGGGATAGAGGAGACGTGGGTTTGACCAGGTCAGGATGGTCCTTCGTGCTAGTCCCTTCGTCAGGAATACCCCGAAGGGCTTAGGGCTTCGATTGGCGAATTCCCACATGGTAACCAGTTCGGAGGTGAATGGTTTTACGCCAATGAAACGTATTAGAAGGTTAACCTGGGCCTCCGAAGGGAGGGCTTTCTACAGGCTCGAAGGGGAGTCCTTCGACCCGTTAGGAGGGTACATCATCAAGCCCCCCAGTCGAAAGTGATATATACGTACGAGTATAAATTGCATTCGACTCAAAAAACCTGCTACACTCCACCTCATTTATCACAAATTCGGACGAAATGAAGATAAGTGTTTAAACAAATTCTGCGCAATAAATACGGCCAATAATTATCCAACTGCTACACCCTAGGCTGCAACAGCTACTATATCGGTATCTCCAAACTTCTTTTCAAAATTGATAAACAGTTTGAAATCGGTATGCTTACTCAAACTATGAGTACACGTGTACGGTCAGGGTAAATCGTCCATAAATATGCATAAACTCCTTCTAATCCCTACCTGATCACACTTTTTATTTGCGCCCAAAATACACATACACAGTACTGTGCTTTGTGCTTCTTGAGAGATTTAAGGTAATTATCCCTCTTCGTTCTCATTGTTATAAAAACAAGATGAGTATGGCGGCAAAAAGAATCATTAGGGAACAAAAGTGTACCTTATCAGAACAGGCTTTGGCGGATTTTTTTGAAAAATATCCCCTACTAAAAAAGTATAAAGTGATACTCCCAAGCAGAAACCAAAGTATTTTTGACCCTCCGACTGGGTATGTTGGGTTATATGTTCATGCTTTTACAGAATCCAACTTTAGGATTCCTATACATCCCCTGATCTTAGAATTTTTACAGTATTATCAAGTTCATATTTCCAGGTTAAACCCATTCGGCTTAGCCAAACTAACCACCTACATTGTCGTATGCAAAGCCTATGGTTATGAGCCCACGCTTAACGTGCTTAGAGGCTTTATCAACCTTTACCCTGGTGGTGATTGGTTAACCTTAGGTAAAAGAAGTGAGCCTGATGTGCCCTGTTTAATAACAAAACCTTTTGCCAATATAAGAAAATGGAAAGATTTGTTTTTCTATGTGGAAGATAGTATCATACCTCCCCAATATCCAGCATTGTTAGACAAAGACAATCGTTTTGACGAGAAACGCTTTGATGATCCTTTGCCTCACTTCGTAAGAAGCTATTCCCTCTACCAATGTCTTGAACGTCACCCCTTTGATGTGCAAACATTTCCTGAGCCGATACTGTTTATGGCGGGGATTTTAGATCATTGGGAAGGCTCTCCTTTGGAACCTGAGATAATCTGCAATGGGAAAAGTATGTATATACTTATTAAAATAAAGTAAATGACTTATCTGACAATATTTATCTCTTCTTCTTGTTTTTTTGTAGGGATGGCATTCAGGAATTTTGTTGTGGCTCGTGGTAATAGGGAAGTTAGTTTTATCCCTAAAGAGCCAGAAAATATAAGCTACGGAATAGGGTCTCTGTCCATGTCAGTTGAGAATGACAAAACTCCTCAGTTTGTAGAAACTGTTGCAGATTCCGATGATCCCCTTATCAAGGAATTTCAAACGAGGCTCGCAAGGTCCTCCGGTGTTTTCAGATAAGAGAAGTAGGAAAGCAAAAGCTGCCATGTCTGTAAGGAACCCTCCGAAGAGGAAATTAGCCCTCCATACTCCTCCAGCGAGAGTTGTGAAGCCCAAAGGATCGCACTCCAAAACCTTTATACCCACTCCTCTAACGATTCCTGATGATCCTACTCCAAGTAAGCTAACATCTTTCATATGTATCAAATGTCATGCATCATATAACTTGTTTTCCTTTCTTTTTTAGGCCTTCCCGATATTGTGGAACTTCCTGATGCACATGCCTGTCGACAATTGGTGGACAAAATGACGCCTACCCGTTGGAAAGGAGTCTTAAATAACATGTCTATTGAGGAACTTTGTAACTTTCACTCCAAAAGTTACACTAGGCAAGCTGTTTTGGATAATCATCTCAATTCGAGAACAAGGGAACTGATGCAAACGTTGTTGGATGTGAGAGTAAAAATGGATGATATCTTAGCTAAAGAAAAAGCTAGGGATCAGGAATATGATAAGTTGGAGGCTAAATGTAAAGAAGTGATGGAAGACTTTGAGAAAAATCCCTTCGTTCGAGATATGCGAGTCAAAATTGACAGACTCGAAGGCCAACTGAAAGAATCCCAGGTGAGGTGTAATAAATTGAAGGTTGAAGAGTCCAAAGTTTCCATTTATAGAGCCCAAATTGCCGCACTCGAGTCTAAATGTACAAGTCTGGAGGTCGAAAGGTCTAGGCTAGCTGAGCAGGAGATTAACCTTTTTGATAAGCTCAATGATCTTAAATCCCAGCTGCAAATCTTGGAGAGAGACCGCGCTGAGGTAGTTTCGAGAGTTGTTCCTCATGTGGCGATGGAATTGTACCGCAGCGATGAGGTAGGGGAAGTTATTGGGAGACTTGTGAACGCAGCTATCTTCTACGGAACGTGCACCGCATTGGAAGAAATTGCCCAGACAAAGAAACCCGTTGTTTTGTCGAAGGTGTCTTACTATCGCCCAGGTTCGGAGCAAGAGTTTAATGAAGCTGGTGATGCGTTTATTTCAACAAAGTACCCCTATCTTTCCGAGGTGATGAAGGATCCATTGGCCTCAATAGAGGAGCTTTTGGCAAAGAAGCCTATGAAGATCCAACCTTCATCCTCAACAAGGAAATCCAACTCTGCTCTACCTTGAAATGATTCTCGACATATTATCCGTTTGAGATAATTTATCTTTATTCCTGTTAGAACAATTTATCTTTTGTGTTACTGGGCTTCGGCCGGTAACTTTAGACAATTGTCCTTCTTGTGATTATGATAACTAAGACTGTACGTAGTCTTTGTTTATGCTAATTTAGTGGGGTATGTCTCACTTTTATTGTCATGTTTTTCTTCTCTTACGCTTACTTCAAGAGCGTACACATACAACCTAAGGTTATAACCTTATTGTGTGTATTTTGGACCAAGATTTTAAGCAATCGTATAATTTGATTGCGACAGAGGGTCGCGACCCACTCCGTCTTTATCCTTAAGTAGCAGAGGGCTTTTAATACCCTAAGACTTCATAGGAAAGTTAATGTGAATTATATTGGATGTTATCTATATACAAGGCGTGTGCCTTGCTACATCCTTCGACATTGAAACTTTTTATACTACTTGGCTGGACAAATCTTTGTTGTAAAGAACGAAACAAGAGATTTGAGGGAAATGCGTTATATCATTAATTGGGTAGGGAGGATTACATCATTTTAAGAAATTAATACTAAGACACCTACCATTAATGCTTCTTTCCCCAGATGAGAAGAATGCGTTACATGAAATTAAAAACAAAATGAGTGTTTTTTTTTTTTTTTTTTTTTTTTTTTTTTTTTTTTTTTTTTTTTTGTAATAAGTTTTATATGTAAAACTTACGAAGGTTAGTACCGTTCCAAGTTCTATCCATGACTTCTCCTTTAAGCGTTGCGAGCTTGTACGCACCATTGTCGTAGGCTTCTGATATGACGTAGGGTCCTTCCCATGTTGGCCCTAGTTTTCCTTCGTATTCAGCCTTGCTTGCACTATTCTGTCGAAGGACATATTCACCTGGCTTGAGCGTGGAGGGTCGAACTCGGTTGTTATAGTACTTTTCAATCTTCTGTTTGTGGATAGCCTCCCTGATCGAAGCTATTTCTCTTCTTTCTTCCAGAAGATCAATATTTTCTCGAATCCTTTCACCATTTGTCTTTTCTTCAAAGTTCACAATGCGTTCTGTTTCAATGCCTATTTCAGAGGGTATAACAGCTTCCGTTCCATAAGTGAGGCTAAAAGGAGTCTCCCCGTGGCTTGACTTGGGGTGCGTCCTATGTGCCCACAGAACTTGGGGTAGCTCGTCTACCCACCCATGATGGCTTCGTCCCAATCTCTTCTCAATTCCTTCTATGATATCCCGGTTTGTGACTTCCACTTGTCCATTACCTTTGGGATGATAAACGGAAGTGAATGATTGTTTGATCTTTAGGCCTTCGCAGAAGGTTGGGAACACCCCTTCGGCGAACTGCTTTCCATTGTCGGAGATAATAATGTGAGGGACACCGAAACGACAAATTATGTGTTCCCACACGAATTTCTCCATATGCCTTCCTGTCACTGATGCCAAGGGCTTCGCTTCACCCATTTGGTAAAGTAGTCTATGGCTACAACCAAAAACTTTACCCCCCCTGGAGCAACTGGTAGGGGTCCGACTATGTCAATTGCCCATTGGCAGAAAGGCCATGCTGATGTAACGGAGGTCATGTCTTGTTTAGGCATTCTCGGGACTTTAGAGTGGATCTGACATGCTTCGCACTTTTGTATTATTTCTATTGCATCCCTATGCATGGATGGCCAATAATACCCGAGCTTCATCACTTTTGAGACAACGGAGCGAGGGCCTGCATGCAACCCGCAAAAGCCTTGGTGAACCTCGAATATGATATTCGAAGCCTGTTTTGGTCCCACACAACGAAGCCATGGGGATAAGAAGGATTTCCTGTATAAATTATCCCCAATAAGTCTATATTGGGGAGCTTTGATCCGGACCTTTCGAGCTAGTTTAGGGTCTTCTGGCAGGATACCGCTGATCAAATACTCCCTAATCGGAGTCATCCAGTTGGTGCCTTCCTCGGTGATGATGTCGGAAACTTCACCCCGTTCAATTGACCTATCAGCCAATACTTCTACCAAAACCTCCTTCGTTAAATGAGCAAATGCCATTGATGCCAACTTGCTTAGGGCATCTGCTTTCTTGTTTTGATTTCTGCGGACATGTACTATATCATACATTTCAAAGCCTTGGAGAAGTTCCTTAGCCTTTTCCAAATACTGCTTGATGGTGGGCTGTCTTGCTTCATAGGAGCCCTTGACTTGATTAGCAACTAGTTGGGAATCTACGAAGATGGACAGATTTTGAACTTCCATTTCTTTGGCTAGTCGAAGTCCGGCTAACAGAGCTTCGTACTCAGCTTCGTTATTGGTGGCTTCGAATTCAAAGCGTAATGCATAAGTATACTCTTTTCCTTCCGGGCTAACCAACATTAAACCTGCTCCAGAACCATCGGAACTTGAGGCTCCGTCTGTGTACAGCTTCCATCCTTCGATCATCTTCGAAGGCTGTTGCTTAGGAACCTTTTTATCTTGGCTAGGTCCGGAAGGCGTTTCAGCTAGGAAATCCGCAAGTACCTGACCTTTGACGGAGTTTCGACCCTTATATTCTATTTCATGTTCTCCTAATTCGATAGCCCATTTAGCTACCCTTCCTGATTTCTCAGGTTTTGACAGTATCTGTCTGATAGGCTTGTCAGTCAAGACTGTGATGGGATGAGCCTGAAAATATCTTCGAAGGCGTCTCGCAGCATAAACTAAAGCAAGGATTAGCTTTTCCAACTCCGGATAGTTTAGCTCAGCTCCTTGCAGAACCCAGCTAGCAAATTATATTGGGACTTGTTTCTTTTCTCTTTCGGCTAAAAGCACCGCGCTGATGCTTTCGAAAGAAGCTGCAATGTACATGAACAACACTTCGCCTTTGATTGGGGCTGTTAGTGTTGGCAAGATTTCTATGAATTCCTTTAGCTTTTCGAAAGCTGCTTCCGCCTCGCAACTCCATTGGAAAGTCTTTTTATCTGTGCATCCTTTGAGTGTTTTGAAGAATGGTAAAGACCGATCTGCCCCTTTCGAAAGGAACCTGCTAAGTGCCGCAAGCTTCCCGTTGAGGCTTTGGACTTCCTTTAATGACTTTGGAGCTTGAAGATCTGCGATGGATTTAACCTTCGAAGGGTTAGCTTTAATCCCTTGCTTCGTTATCAAATGCCCCAATAATTTCCCTTCCTCCATGCCAAAGGAACATTTCTTGGGGTTTAGCTTCATGTTGATTGCCCGTAATTGATCGAAGGTCTCTTGAATGTCGGAGAGGAGGTCCTTTTCGGTTCTGCTTTTTATTACCATGTCATCGACGTAGGCTTCCAAGTTCCTTCCGATTTGCTTATGGAAGGTGATGAACTCAAATAAGTACATATTATTACTATCATTTATCCTATTAATTTGACTTGTTTTATTATATTATGTATGAGGATTGATACTTAATCGTTTACTTTTGTAATTCTCAGTTGAAAACAAGCATTTGGTGAAACTTGGCGATTTTGGACTAATTATGGAGCAAAACATGCAAGAAGTTAAGAGTCTAACGAAATGCACAAGATCAAGACTATTCTGCTCCATATGCGCCGCATCTCACTTATGACATGCGCCGCATCACTATCAATATATCACCAGATACGATCCAAGATACAAGAGGACATGCGCCGCATCTAATTATGGAGTTACGCCGCATCTTCTGGCGGTGTACGAATATTCCTGAATATTATAATCTTGGACCCCACGCGAAGTTAAGTAAATGCGCCGCATCTACTTACTAGATGCGCCACATCTTACCCTCAGACAGAAACTATAAATACCCCAAGACCAGACGAATTCGAGAGACATATATTATATACGAGACCGAAGACCAGAAACCTAGGACGAATTCAGTCAAGGCAGCAGCACAAGACACACCCAAATCAAAGATACAAGAGCTGTAAGAAGGTGCTGCATGTGTTTAATTCATTAAGTAGTTTTGTTTTATTGTGTTAGTAAACTTTAATTCATCAAGATTGGTGGCTTGTGTAATGTGACAACGGAAAGGTTGCACTCCTTAAAACTACTTTCCCATCAATTAAAGTTTATATGTTAGATGTCTTTGGTGACTTTTATTAGTGCAATGATAACCTCTGTGGCTAGCTGAGCGTTGATCGGGTCGCCATGCCTCTGCCCTCGCCTGTTTATTAGATGCCTATGTATTCTATGGTCTGTAGAAAAGTAGGAGAAAGATAAACGGGATAGTCATAAGTAATCATTAAGGGTTTACTCGCCGATAAGATTAGAACCAACGAGAAAGGACTTAATCTCGGTGCGTTGCATCGAACTATACACTTCATATAACACTAGCAATAAAACAAGTGACAAACTACTTATCATAAGGACAGCCCTCTTATTGTCTCGAGTATTTATCTGTGTACGTGTGTGCTACTTGCTGATTCGTGCCTATTGGTTTATTTTACTATTTAATTGCAACCAAATCGTGCCAGTCTCTCAGGCTGAACCCCCTTGCGTTAGATTAGATTGTATAGCTAACTTAATATATTAAAATACTGATTAGAATAACTAGATAATACGTTCCACTCTTAGTGATCGACACTCTACTTACCATTATATTCATACTGACCGGGTACACTGCTCGTTAAGTGTGTGTGTTATTGATAAGTCGGCTAAATATAAATTTAAAACTTGATTAGGCATTAATACTGCTAAACCGCAACGACACGCATGCGCATCAAGTTTTTGGCGCCGTGCCGGGGAGTGAATTGTTATTATCTGTTAATTTGATTAGTATTTTAATTAGGTTTTTAATTTTTTTATCTAACCGCTAATTTTGTTGTGTATTAGTTTAATTTGCATTCATTGTACTATTTTGCATATTTTCTGTTTTTGTGTGATTATTTGTTTGCTTTTGTTTGTGTTTATTTTCGTGTGTTTTTATTTGTTTTAATTTTTCGTATTTTTTGTGTTCTGCTATCGTTGTACTGAGCTAAATCGAATGATACGGCGCATCTGATTTATCAGATACGGCGTATTGCGTTCAATTTTTTATAAAATACAACGCGTTTAATTAATTCGATACGACGCATCTTTTCCCCAAGATACGGCGTATCTGTTTTTAATAAGAAATTTTTTCTAAGCGATAAAGTGATACGACGCATCTTTTCCTCAAGATACGGCGTATCTGTTTTTGATAAAAATTTTTTTTCTAAACTTAACGCCATACGACGCATCTGCTTTAGCAGATACGGCGTATCTATTATTTTATTAAAAACATTTTCGAATTATTAAACCGATACGACGCATCGATCTCTGTCGATACGGCGTATCTTCTGAATCAAAAATCTCGTATTTTGAAACGTAACGAAAATTCGGCGCATTAACCTTTGTTAATACGACGAATATAATTTGATAAATATAGTTGATTTTTGATATTTACTTTGATCGGTCCGCTACTCTCGTGTGCAAGTTGTTTATTTTCAGGATAAAGGATGATTCAAGCATCACCATGAAAGATTACATTCTGAACCAACCCGAGAGAAGCTAGCTGGAGTGATCAAACGTAACCTCTTCGATTATTCAACCAGCCCAAAGGGAAGTTCTCTACTATATAATCTCAATTTTACTTATCATATAATACATCTGATTCAAATTGTAATCTTAATTTTTGTGCTTAAAAACGATATTTGTTCCTAACCTCGGAATAAATTCTTATCCTCTAAACTATAAGATTACAATTGTTAATAAAACGTTTATACCTATTGCTCTTATTTTGAATTCATTTATATCGTATGGTGTAACCGTTTTACCCCAATTTGGTGTATAAAGAATCGTGTTGCGGAGGCCAAGGTACGTTCCTCATCTAAATTTCGTTCACTAATATAGCGATACGGCGGATCTAAATATCCAAAGCGCCGTATCTCTGACCAACTAGGACTCATTGACTAGTCAACGAAATTAAATAGATACGGCGCATCCAATTTTCCAATACGGCGCATCTCTTTGCCCTATAAATACGACGGGAATGCGCCGGATCTAAAATCTTTACCGCATAAACACACACAGTTAAGAACTTTCACACACTAAAAGTTATACTCTAATTCCGATCATTTTTCCTAAATCCACCTCTAATCCGATCTATAATCCATCTCCTAATCATCAAATTAAGGTAATTATTCCAATTTCGATTTAATCTTGGTTAATATGAAAATTAGGGCTTATATGATTAATTCGATTTGTGCTTAAATGATATAGAGATATGATTAGGACTTGTAATAGATGATCTTCCCCGTGTTTAACTTGCGTAAAAATCGAATTTCTAGCATAATTTGATTTGAACGAAAATTTGGGGTTTTTATTCGGTTTTGAATATTTAGCGGGAAGGTGGATTAGTAAAATGTGGATAAGCTATTAGAACTGATATAAGAGTATATGATACTGTGATAGTTAGTGGTAGTTTACGTCACGGACACGGATCCTTGAAAAGTCTGCCTGACCCCCTTTACTTATACTGATATGCTTTTAGATGCGGCGCATCTAGGTTAATTGATGCGGCGTAACGACCTATTCCCAAATTAATAAAATTCTACATACGCCGTATTGATTAATCTAGATACGGACGCATCTACATACGCCGTATCTCAACTCTTGCTCCGCATCTCTTATATTCCATGCAGATACGCCGCACTGATTAAATCAGATGCGCCGTATCACCTATCTTGCAGACTGTTTACTAACTTTAAAAATTTATTTCAAATGGCACTACCAGAAGTAGCACAGAGACACCAGTGGTTACGATTCGAGGACATGGGGCTAACCCCTGGCACTTTGGAGGACTACTTACGGAGACTTGAGTCGATTTACTTTAGGAGGATATTCAGGGTACAGGCTTTGGATTTCGATGATGTGGGATTGATTGGGGCAGGACATGCTGCTGAGAGTTTACAGCATAGGATGGAGATGTTGTTCTGGAGACGATGAGGAGGTGGTGTTCAGATCTAGGTGCTTGGGAGAGACTGTTCAGGATCGACGAGCCCTTGTGAGGGAGCTCATGCTGGAGTTTCTTTAGTACATTTTACTACAGAGAGACAGGATACGGTTTAGATATTGCCGACACCCTTGTGTTTCAGACTGGGTGGGGTGTCGAGGCAGATGTCGATGAAACAGTTTATTCCTGGCCATGGGTTTGCATACAGTTGAGGAGCTTGAGTCAGATGGGTTTACTCGATATTGGGATGATAGTTTGCGGCGGTCCCTGACAGAGATTGTTCAGTGATTACTGGGATAGGATTTCTTCGGGAGGTGATATCACTACTTCCACCCCCTCATTACACTTTGATCAGGGAGCCGATGAGGAGGCTGTGCCACAGGCTGATTGCACTTACCATTGCTGGGAGGGGTCAGTCACCTGAGAAGGTGACCACTCTGGACCTCTTCCTCCTTAGGAGCATGGATGAGGGGTTGTCGGTGAACATCCCCAACTTTTTGGCACACTACCTCCACCGATCAGCTGCAGGGAGAGATCGGAGGAGCCATATGACTGGCGGGCATTTTGTTTCTCGGCTGGCCCGCCATTTTGGAGTCATTGGAGCGGAGATTCCAGCGGGGCTGGAGGTTGTGGTGACCCATCTCCCGGTTATTGACAGGGATTACTTGGTTAGGCTTGGGATATGCAGCAGGCTATGGGAGAGTACGTTTGGGTAGCATTAGGGCCCGCCAGAGCTGCAGGACCAGAGGCGGAGCAGGGAGGCCCTCAGGGACCTCCGGCTGCTGCTCCAGCCCATCAGGAGGAGCCGCAGGCACCAGTACCCCCACCAGTCCCTGTACGTACCATGGGTCAGAGAGTCGAGGCAGTCGAGGGGGAGTTGAGAGCATTGAGAGGGATTGTTGATGGTATGAGGAGAGATTCAGAGTGGCTGGTTATGAGTGTGAGCAGACTATTGGAGCAGCAGGGTATTACCCACACCCGTTCAGATGGTACTCATGTTGCGGGAGTGACACGTGCATACGAGCGCAGAGTCCGCCTAGGACTGATGGAGCCAGCACTTCCGGGATCCATCCAGACGACCCACTACCCATGATTCTTACTCTCTTGATTTTACTGACATTGTTCCACAATTATTATTATTTTTTGGATTGTACTGAATCACTATTCTCGTGTATATATTTAAAGTTTCAGTTTATGTTTCTTTTTATATTTGGAAGACTGGCATTAAGTTAGCATGAGAGTACGAGAGACGTGAGAGAAACCTGGAACGAGTCATTTTACACAGACTGTTTCAGTCTG
This sequence comes from Artemisia tridentata subsp. tridentata, assembly GCA_021014915.2. Lineage (NCBI taxonomy): Eukaryota > Viridiplantae > Streptophyta > Magnoliopsida > Asterales > Asteraceae > Artemisia > Artemisia tridentata. The sequence continues at coordinate 149,873,470 of CP139502.1, read as the reverse complement.
TTGGTAACCACATGCGCCGCATCTGTAAACAGATGCGACGCATCCTATCCTTTATTTCGTTTTATTTTTTTCAAGACCGCCGAGGATACGGCGCATCTCAATTCTGAGATGCGACGCATCTCCTGCAGATGGTCATATCTTATTTTATTTTTCTGCATTTTTTATTTTCGAAATTTAAAACTTTTTATCAGTTTATTTTTAATGCGGCGCATCCCTGGTTAAGGATGCGGCGCATCTTTTATTCTGATCCGTATTTATTCCAGGCTGATACGGCGTATCTTCTTCCATAAGATACGGCGCATCGACTGACCTGATGATTTTCATTTTAAGTTTTTATGTTTTATTTTTACCTAACTACTAATGTGTTATGCAAGTTTGAACCTTTCTTATCTTAGGTGTGTTTTGAAGCCTTGGTGGTATTATAGATTCCTGCATTTCCTGTGGATACATCTTATATGAAGCTTAAACGTTCTAATCCACAAGAAAGATGATTTTTGCTCTAATACTAATGGAGGATCATACCGAGCAAATCTCAGGGGAGTTTTTCTGTTCTAATTCTTTTATTTTCCAGTTTTTAACCTTTCATACAAACACGGGACTTGTTTAACTTAAGTGGGGATTGGAGATTAGAACATTAACATTTACTTGTCCTAAACTTTTCAAAAATTATGCTTAAATGGCTAATATATCAAATTTTAAAATTTTTAGCATGTTTTTGTTTAAGATCTAAGTTGCATAGCTGCACACATGACGTTATTTTCAAAAATTGTGATTTTTCAAAATTCACAAATCTATGAGTGTGCCGGTGACTTGTAAACTTTAGAACTTGGCTTGTATACTATTCGAGACCACCATAATAAGTATTATTTTATATAATTGGAATGACTTGTCTAAATTGGTAAATTCTAGGATTACACCCAAATAGCCTTATATGTTATGTGATATTAGCTAACTACACTGGTTAGTTAACCCCCGTATAAACCCTTTTGTTACTCTCATTTTAGAGTAAGATACCCCTAGAAAAACACTCAGAGCCATTCCTTTCGTTTCTTACACCTTTGTTAAAATGTTTCGTTACACCTTACACCTTAGCCTACCCTGTAGATTAGAATCCGTGGTTGGTTAATTGCTATAGGCAAAGTGTGTTTCCTTACATTACCTGTGTTCGCGTGCGTAATTCATTATCTATGGTTAGGTCGGGAAATTGCACAATGCAATTGGAGTGAAAGTAAATATTGTATATCTTTGAGTTTATTTTTCGTGTGTTTACTACTTTCACTATTACCGTTATTTCTGAAGTCATGAAAAGTATGGAAAAATTATCCAGAATTATCATTTTAGTGATGTGGTGAAATTTTACACATCTATGTTTATGTCAAAAAAAAAAAAAAAAAAAAAAAAAAAAAAATCGAAAAAATAAGAAAAGAAAAAGAAAAAAAGAAAAGTTGGAAGATTGATTAAACCAACGATGTAAAGTTATGTAAGTGGTCGATATCACCACTAGTTGTTATATATCTATGGATTGAATGGGAGTTGGCAGTTATGGGAACGTCGACTAAGGTTTATTCTTTGATTAAGATCTTGTTGAGTATAATTCGTGTCTACCTAAAGCGTGTGTTTCAAGTGTTAAAGCGTGAGTTATTCAATGATATGAGTCTTATTCATGGGATGGTTGGGATGGTGATTAACCACACTTAGGATTTTAATTTATTTGTTTTGTTTATTTTTCATTTTACACCAATTTATATCCCAAATATTATCCATACCCTGTATTATTCTTTATCCGACCAAACCTTTGATTTATTGAGATTAGGGATTTGAGCAATCTTAAGTATCGTAGTCGTGGATTCGGCTATGTATTTATGATTTTGTCGCCCTTTTTGATATATTATTATTGGTGAAGTTTGGACCTATCTTTAGCCTATTCGAGTTAAGGATTTGAGCAATTGCAAGTATCGTGTTCGTGGATTCGATCATGTATTTGTGATTTTGTCGCCTTTTCTGGAATTTGAGATCGATAGTGAATAAGAATAATTAACCCTTAAGCCTAAATTTTTTTTTTTACCGCTTTAGACTTGTTATTCCTTTGCTTTAGTGGTGGAGATGTGTATACTTGCCAAGCTTATGATAGAATATTCGTCGCGACTGGACAGTTAAACGATTAGATTTGCTTTTATCAGAATATTTTATTTTACTTCTAATTCGTTAAGTGTTTAGTTGTGTGATTATGACAAAAAATGAATACATGCTTAAATATAAAAATAAATCCTAATATCTTTTAGGATACATTTTCATAAGATTAATTCTAAGGTTTACTTGGGACAAGTAAAGTTCAAGTGGGGGGATATTTGATGAACTCAAATAAGTACATTTTATTACTATCATTTATCCTATTAATTTGACTTGTTTTACTATATTATGTATGAGGATTGATACTTAATCGTTTACTTTTGTAATTCTCAGGTAAAAACAAGCATTTGGTGAAACTTAGCGATTATGGACTAAAAACGGAGTAGAATGATCAAGATTGGAATTGGTTGTTGGAATGAAGAGAATGAAGACCACTGCCTGACTTTGAAGAATGCGCCGCATGGATTTATCCCATGCGCCGCATATGAAACTTTGGTCAACGAAGAATAACCGACTTGTTCTGCTCCAGATGCGCCGCATCTCACTCATTACATGCGCCGCATCACTATCAATATTTCACTAGATACGATCCAAGATACAAGAGGACATGCGCCGCATCTAAAGATGAAGATACGCCGCATCTTCTGGCGGTGTACGAATATTCCTGAATATTATAATCTTGGACCCCACGCGAAGTTAAGTACATGCGCCGCATCTACTTACTAGATGCGCCGCATCTCACCCTCAGACAGAAACTATAAATACCCCAAGACCAGACGAATTCGAGAGACATATATTAGATACGAGACCGAAGACCAGAAACCTAGGACGAATTCAGTCAAGGCAGCTGATGAAGCGAAAAGTGTACTGCTTTTAAGGGGTCATTTAAGCCCTAAATCGTATTTATTTGATCAAATATTGCCCTAAATCGTTCCTTTTGTCATTTTAGGTACTTTTGAGGAGAAATCTGGAAAAGGAGGCATTTTGGACGTTTTTGGAGCATAAAAGTGAAGAAAACGACAAAGTCTCAAAAATCGACTAAAAGTTACCCTTGACGGCGTCAGATTTTACTCTGGACGGCGTCATGGCTTGGCAAGAAAAGGTGGACGTGAAATTTACTCATGATAAGCCAGTGAAAATTGCATGTAAATTCTGACGGCGTCACGCTTTAACCTGATCAAGGGCGTCACGGCTTAAATCAAAGAGGGACGGCGTCACGTTCAAGAGCTGACGGCGTCAAGCCTTGATAAGCCAGAACGGATTTTGGAGAGCTAAAGAGGGACGGCGTCAAGAAGGTCATCCGGGAACCCTAGAAGCGGCGAGGTGACGGCGTCACACTCCATATGGTGACGCCGTCAGATGTAAAAATCTATATATAGTTTTGCAATTCTTTGTCATTGGGGGAGAGCTTAGTGTGGAATTTTGGGAGAAAACCCTAAGACGATTTTAGCATCTTTTTCAAGGCTTTTTGCCTTGAGATCTTCCATGTTACATTGAAAGATAAGTTATCAATTAATCATTCAATATGTCTATGTGTTGTTTGATTTTATCTTGTTCTTGTCTTTTGTTTAACATGTTAGGCTAGATTTATCTTGTGTTTTCTTAGATCTAATGAAACCTAGCTATTGATTATTGGTTATTAGTGTATTATTAGTTGTATTGGATGATTGTTTATCTATGTTAGGCTTAAGAAAACTGGCTAACTTCCTATTCGGTAACTTGCTTGAACGTCTTAAGAAACATGAACCAAATGCGTACTAAAGGTTTTTATGGTTGTATTTAATGCACAAGCGAATTCTAGTGATCCCATGTTAGGAGCTTCTTAGCCGGCTCGACATAGGAGTGAAGTAGGAGCTTGTAGAGTTTGGGGAAGTACGTACGCCACCCCACGATTGGTATTAAGGAATACACCCGTCATCCACGCGACTAATACACACTAATCAACCGGTAAAAATAGTTAGGGAGTAAGGAAATCTAAGTAAACACATTTCTTACACATAAGTTTTCACCAACATTTTATTTTCGTTATTTTATTTTATTTGCATTCGTAGTAATTTGGGTTAGTTGACTAGCAACTAATTCCGCCCACTCCTTCAAAACCCGAGATTTTACTTGCTTTCATAAAAATATCAAAACATAAAAAAGAATCTTCCTCAACCCTTAGACCTATTAGAGTAGCCCTTTCATACCTAACGAACACTATTCCCTGTGGAGAACGATCAATCCCCCGTACTTACCACTACACTATACTACATCGGTCAGGTACACTGCCTGGTGGGGTTGTAAGCCTCTTGAGATCCCTCGAGAGGTAAAACCTGTTGTAAGGTTGCAAAACCCACGCATCAAGTTTTTGGCGCCACTGCCGGGGAATAGTTATTGTTTAGGTTGAATTTTTATTTTATAGGTCTACTCAATAGATTCCTTTCTAGTGAGATTTTTATTTTATTTTTCTAGGTTTTCTTTAGTCTATCTATTTTCTTCGTGTCTTTGTTCGTAACCATACCATCCGACATCATGGAAGATGGTAATATCCTTAATCCCAACAACCACCACCAACACCACCACCACCCCCCAGAGCCCGCACTTTAGGAGGATATTCCCTAATTTTGGATGATGACCCCCCTAATCTTAGAATCACTAGGAGCCGAAGCTCGATAAAGACTCTTGCCACACCCTATGCTGAACCCGAAAGGGAAATGCATAAATTAAGGCGACTCCACCAAGCGGCTGAACCATCCACGATCAATTTTGATGATGCCCTCTCCGAGGAAGAATCCAATCATCATTCTACACCTCCTAGCCCTCAACCCAATCACGATATGGAAGTTCCCGAAATCCCAATCCCAAATGTCTCAAGGACTACTCTTCTCCCACCCCTCGTGGTTTTTCCAATGCTATCGTTTTTCCAAATGAACGCACGGATGAGGTCTTGCGTGCAACCGATATTTGGCTGGTCCAAATGTATGAAAATTTCCACGGATTGAAAACTGAAGATCCGATCCAACACATCAAGGACTTCCTGAAAATAGTGGATACCCTCCATACGGACGGAGCCACTAGAGATACCTCCCGGTTGCGATTCTTTCCCCTTCACCCTTCATGAAAGAGCCGGAAACTGGTATAACCAACTTCCCTCCGAATCCATCTTCACATGGGAACAGCTTATCTCAAAATTCTATGAGAAATTCTTTCCCATAGGAAGAACTTCAACGTTGAGAGACGAAATCCTCCGCTTCCATGTTGGACCAGCAGAACCTATTCACAAATCTTGGGTTAGATTCAAGGATCTAATTAGACAAGTCCCTCATCATGGCATTGAACTCTGGCTTCTTGTCCAAATCTTTTATGACAGTGTCTCCAAAAACGACCAATTGGGCATTAATAATTCATCAAAAGGAAAAATAGCCAAACTAAGCGTTGAGGAAGGATGGAATAGAATTGAGGAATACGCGAATGATCAAGACGATACCTGGGATGAACCCGATTCGATCATGAGCGTTTCCAAGATCATGAAAAAGCCTCCTTTTGCTAGCCGGGTGAGTAGATTGAATGATCAGGTATCTTATCTAGACAAGTCGCAACCAACTAAGCGGTTATCAAACCCATACTTGATCTGTGATCAATGTGGTGGCCCGCATGAAGTGGAGGAATGCGAGGATGATACCACCACCGAACAAGCATGCTTGTCAAGCCACGACATCTTCGATGATCCTTCGCTCTTAACTTTCTACCAAAACAATGATTTCACCCCTTGGGGAAATCTTGTGAGAAAAGAGGGAGGAGGAGAATATCCTGACTATAAGGTTAGGAGCACCTTTTGAGGATGATCTTGGGCATTTCACGTTTGAAAAGAATCTGCAACTAAATGGTCTCGACAACCTTATCATTAGCCAACAAAACGACGTGAGGGCCAATTTCGCAGAGCTCAACGCCACTCTCGACAGCCTTGGCGAACCTCAAAGAGATCCCTTACTCGCCATCACCACTCGTGCTGGAACAACTACTAAGGATCCACCCTACCCAGCTCAACCATCTAACGTCATGGAGCCCAACACCCCTCATGAGGAGGAAGATAATGTGAACGATGAGAATCCCGAACAAACCCCTCCGGTAACTCCCTCTCCACCTACTCCAACCAAACAGCCCATTAAAGTCCCATACCCGTCCCGTCTCAAGAATCAAAAGGTCGAAAACGATAATAAAAGATTCTTGTCATATTTGAGGAATTCGGTCGTCACAATACCCCTTCTTGATGCATGTTACCATATGCCCAAATATAGTACATACTTCAAGAAGTTGCTAACCAACAGGAAAGGGCTCGAGGGTCTTGTAACCTTAGGAGAAGAATGTTCTGTGGTGACTCAACGAGGGCTACCAAAGAAGGTGGACGATCCAGGTAGTTTCACCTTGCCCTGTTCAATTGGATCTCTTTCAGTCAAGAATGCTTTAGCCGACCTAGGAGCAAGCATCAATCTTATGCCGCATTCCATGTTCCTCAAGCTAGGGTATTCTGGGTTGAAACCAACCCGTATGAGCATCCAACTTGCCGATAGATCAGTCAAATACCCCTTAGGAATATGCGAGAATGTGCTGGTTAAGGTAGGGAAGTTCAAATTTCCAGTTGACTTCGTCATCCTAGAAATGGAAGAAGATGATCTTGTGCCCATCATTCTAGGAAGACCCTTCCTTGCAACTTCTCGTGCTGTTATTGATGTTCATGACGGCAAACTAACCTTACGAGTGGGGGCCGATAGCTTAACCTTCGACATCAAAGACACAATGAATCTTTCTCTCGAAGCAGATAATCAATTATATTTCATCGGAGAAATCGATGAATTATCCGACGAGATTGACAATTGTGTAGATGAACAGGTGGAAGCTGGTTGGTTGCGAGATGAAGCTTTCTTACCCATCCTAGAGGAGGAGAAGACTATGGATGTGAATGCAGTCTCCTTCTATCCCAGACAAGAAATCGAACAGCTTGAGCTTCGTAAACCCGAGAACAAACTTAAACCTTCCATCATCGAGCCACCCACGTTAGAACTCAAGGAACTCCCGAACAACCTTGAATATGCTTTCCTTCAAGGAGAAGATCAACTTCCGGTAATCATAAGCTCTTCTTTGAAAAGTGAACAAAAGGATAAACTCTTAGGAGTTTTAAAAAAATATAAAGGAGTTATAGCATGGAGTGTAGCCGATATCAAGGGGATTGACTCTACCTTTTGTACGGCATAAAATCCTCATGGAGGAGGATTATAAACCCACCGTGCAACCTCAAAGGCGAGTAAATCCCAACATAAAGGAAGTCGTAAAGAAGGAAGTCATTAAGCTCCTAGATGCAGGACTAATTTACCCGATTTCGGACAGTCCATGGGTAAGTCCTGTACAGGTTGTACCAAAAAAGGGAGGAATGACGGTGGTGAAGAACGATAAGGATGAGTTAGTGCCTCAACGAACGGTAACTGGATGGCGTGTATGCATTGATTATAGGAAGTTGAATGATGCAACCCGAAAGGATCATTTCCCTCTCCCATTTATCGACCAAATGTTGGAAAGGCTAGCAGGGCATGAGTACTACTGCTTCCTAGATGGGTTCTCAGGGTATTTCCAAATCCCTATCGCTCCTGAGGACCAAGAAAAGACCACGTTTACATGCCCTTATGGCACCTTCGCCTACAAGCGAATGCCCTTTGGACTATGTAACGCCCCCGCCACTTTCCAGCGCTGCATGACGGCAATCTTCCATGAGTTAATGGAAGACAGCATGGAGGTCTTTATGGATGATTTTTCAGTCTTTGGAAACTCTTTTGATCGCTGTCTTGCTAACCTTGAGAAAATGCTCAAACGTTGTGAGGAGACCAACTTGGTACTAAACTGGGAAAAGTGCCACTTTATGGTAAAAGAAGGGATTGTGCTGGGGCACAAAATTTCAGGAAGTGGAATCGAAGTAGACCGGGCAAAAATTGAAGCTATATCCAAACTTCCCTATCCGACGACTGTCAAAGCAATCCGTAGCTTTTTGGGTCATGCTGGCTTCTATAGGAGATTCATTAAAGATTTCTCAAAGGTAGCTAAACCAATGACTCAGTTGCTCATGAAGGATGCCCCGTTCGACTTCTCTCAAGAGTGCAAGGACGCATTCGATCTATTGAAGCAGGAACTTACCCAAGCTCCAATTATGGTTACCCCTAACTGGGAGTTACCCTTTGAAATCATGTGCGATGCTAGTGATTATGCTGTTGGAGCAGTATTAGGCCAAAGGCTTAACAAACACTTTCAGCCAATATACTACGCTAGCAAAACCATGAATCCTGCTCAAGAAAACTACACTACCACTGAAAAGGAATTACTAGCCGTGGTATTCGCTTTTGATAAATTTCGCCAGTATCTTGGTCCTTTCTAAAACGGTTGTTTTTACGGATCATTCAGCTATTCGATATCTTTTCGCTAAACAGGATGCTAAACCACGGTTACTTCGTTGGATCCTACTATTGCAAGAGTTCGATGTTGAAATTCGTGATAAGAAAGGAGCAGAGAATCTTGCGGCTGATCACCTCTCTCGTCTCGAAAACCCCAGCCTCGCTGAATCTGACAAGAGTGAGATTCGGGAAACATTTCCTGAAGAGCAGCTCATGTCAATAAATGATTCTGAACCTTGGTATGCGGATTATGCTAACTACCTGGCAAGTAGAGTCATTCCTGAGCATATGAGCAGGCATGAAAAAAAGAGGTTCTTCAATCAATTAAAGTACTACTTTTGGGATGAACCTTTCTTATTTCGAAGATGTCCGGATCAGGTAATCAGGCGTTGTGTTTCGGAAAAGGAGGCTGTCAGAATTATGAAAGAGTGTCATGCAGGTCCATCGGGAGGACATCACGGAATAAACACTACTGCACGAAAGGTCTTCGACGCGGGATTCTATTGGCCTACAATATTTCGTGATGTGAAGGGAATGATACAAACCTGTGACGCATGTCAAAGAGCTGGGAATATCTCTAGGAGGGATGAAGCCCCACAGAATTATATACAAGTTTGTGAGGTTTTCGATGTCTGGGGAATTGATTTCATGGGACCATTCCCATCTTCTGGAGGGAATGAATACATCTTAGTGGCCATTGATTATGTTTCGAAATGGGTGGAAGCACAAGCCCTTAGGACTAACGACGCTAGGGTAGTCATTCATTTCTTAAAGAAATTGTTCGCTAGGTTCGGAATTCCGAAGGCTCTTATTAGTGACAGGGGAACCCATTTTTGCAATTCGCAAATGGAGAAAGTTATGAAAAGATATGGAGTCTCTCACCGATTCTCCACCGCTTACCATCCTCAAACCAACGGTCAAGTCGAAAACACTAACAGAGCCATAAAGAGAATATTAGAGAAAACGGTTAATCAAAACAGAAAAGATTGGTCTTTTAAGCTCGATGAGGCTTTGTGGGCATTTCGAACCGCCTATAAGACACCAATCGGGACAACCCCGTTCCGTATGGTATATGGCAAGGCATGCCACCTTCCAGTAGAACTGGAACACAAAGCATATTGGGCACTTAAGGCTTGTAATTTGGATTATACAGTTGCGGGAACAAATAGATTCTTACAGCTCCAAGAGCTCGATGAATTGAGATTAGAGGCTTATGAATCTTCCATTACATACAAAGAAGAGGGCAAAAGATGGCATGACCAACGGATTAAGAGACCCAAGGAGTTTTCAGAAGGAGACAAGGTCTTATTATATAATTCTCGCTTAAGGCTATTTCCTGGGAAACTTAAATCTAGATGGTATGGACCTTTTACCGTAAGGAGCTCCTCTAAAACCGGAGCCGTTGTATTAATTGACGACGAGGATAGAGAATTCACTGTGAACATTCAACAAAGTCAAGCATTATCAAGAGAATGGTAATGAAATGATCAATGAGGAAGATTTTAACTTTTGATGAAGAAGTCACGTAATGTACGAGACTTTGAGTCTAGCTACAAGACTCGTTAATAAAGAAAAGCGCTTCTTGGGAGGCAACCCAAGCTTTATTTATTTTATTTGCTTTGTGTGTTCATTTGTTTGTGTGTTTGTTTTTATTTGTTTCGTATGTGTGTTTTAATTTTTATTATATTGATTCATGTTCAAAAACTAATTTGTGAAAATGCTTTATTTTGTTTTTAACTTCGTCTTAACTACATATAAAGGTATTTTGCAAAAGATTAAGTGTAAGGGAAATCTAAATCGGTTTATTAGAACACAAATGAACATGAATCATAATAATAATAATTAGCATACATATTCGTATTTGTTTGAGTCAAATGCTTGTATCGAGTCATAATGATGTTTTGCAGGATTTCCAGGAAGTAAGGTAAAGGTTTTTCCAGAAATTTTCCGGAAACTTAAAATGAGAATTTTTGTCAGGTCATTTCTGACGGCGTCAGGGTTTATAACCTGACGGCGTCAGATTTAATTTCCAGAAATTTTTGAAAATTTTGTTTTTAAAAAGTTTTTATTAAAATCTCCAACTTATAATCTCCAGGAATCTGCAAATTATCATTCCACAAGCATTATATCCTTATATATAGATTTTATCCCGCCGATGTTATGCAGGTTTTCGTGTTTGTTTTCTCAGGTTTAACAGGTTATTTTGGACAAGGAAATGTTTTGATCAAGCTTATGGCGATGCATTAGTCATGGAGCTTCAACATTCTCTTTGGAGGAAGATCTAACCGTGTAATTTCATTATCCACCGAGCGAATCAGGGGAGTATTTGATTTCATTCTTTTACTTTATGCTTTTACATCTTGTTATTTGAACATTGGGGACAATGTTCATCTTAAGTGTAAGGGGAGGGTAAAAGTACGATTTAGAGAATGCTCATTACGCTTGATTTTTGTTTGTTTAATAGTAGATGTGTAATAAAACTGGGATAAATACTGTTAGGGCAATTTTAGTGCCAAATTTAAAATTTTTACAACAATAGGAGTGAAACTTTGATCTTAATGAGCGTCTCACGGATAGGAGTTATATGACTAGCACAAAAACCGTACCACTAAAAAATTTTCCACCCCCAAATATGTGAGGTTCGCCCCTAGAATTGGTAGGAAAAGCATTTATGCTATGATGTGTGTACCGGTAGCACTTAGATTCTAGAACTTGCGTTAGGACCATTCCGAGGCCACAAGTGAGACTACATTCGTGTAGTTAGATTTACTACATGATAAGAGGCATTAGGATTAACCCATTGTTTTACACCTGTGTTTTTTGTTATAATTACATTGGCTACATTGGTCAAGTAATTCTCCCACACCCTTTGCGTTGTACTCATTTTTAGTACACGATACCCCTAGTACACCCCTCAGAGCCTATCTTTTCGTTTCGACCTTTAAGCATTTTACTTAAAGGAAGAATTTGTTACACCCCACTTAAATGTACACCCAAATCGCCTTAGCCTACCTTGTATGCACTCATTTTTAGTGCATTATTGTTACAACATTTGTTTAAACCCAAGTTAATTATCTAATTGATTACATGGTTGCTAAGTCGAGTCATATCTTGTACATATTGTTTTGGGACGATTGGGACTCTGGGTAAAGTACTAGTGTAATGGAGTAATGGGGAAGAACATCATTTATTACCCCCATATGTGCTAAATATTTTAAAAGTACTCCAAGTTTTTCAATTATCTTAATTCGAGTCATTAGAAATTTGTTAATTGTAAAGTTATGTAAAAGTTCAAGTGTAAGGGGAATGCAACGCCCCTATGATGTATTATTTTGGATGGTAGGGTAAGAGTGTATGAAAAAAAAAAAAAAAAAAAAAAAAAATAAAAAAAAAAAAAAAAAAAATAGAAAAAACATACGGACTACCATCCCGTTTCATTTTATGTTTATTTTTATGTTTTATGTTTTTGTTATTTTGTTTCATTAGCTTAAGATCGAGTCAGTCTTGGCTTAGCAACATTGTATAGTACATGTAATTGATCAAGATCTTTAACTAGCCACCAGTAAAATATCCTTTATCCAACAAAACCGTGTTTTCCTTTTCCCTACACCTAACGTTATAACCCATTTAAAAGCCCTCTTTGATAGTTTATCTTAGGTGCTTACGCCTAGTGGAGGAGGTTTTCGATCCTTTCCCAAGCCTATGGTAATCTATTTGCTATGACAGGTAGTGAGAGATATTATCCGTTTTCATTTATGAGATTTATTTTGATGACACTTGAGAGATGTGAGTATCTAAACACTACTTGTGAGGTGCTAGTTTATAATCTCCGTGCTTATTATGATTGAAGTGGAACGATTATTTGTTGTAATTACTTTTATGTTTGCATTAAATGACCCCTAACTTGTATTTTGATTAGAATAAAAGCGCATTTGCTTGAGGACAAGCAAATCTCAAGTGTAAGGGTATTTGATGAAGCGAAAAGTGTACCGCTTTTAAGGGGTCATTTAAGCCCGAAATCGTATTTATTTGATCAAATATTGCCCTAAATCGTTCCTTTTGTCATTTTAGGTACTTTTGAGGAGAAATCTGGAAAAGGAGGCATTTTGGACGTTTTTGGAGCATTAAAGTGAAGAAAACGGCAAAGTCTCAAGAATCGGCTAAAAGTTACTCTTGACGGCGTCACAATTAACATGGGACGGCGTCATGCCTTGGCAAGAAAAGTTGGATGTGAAATTTACTCATGACGGGCCAGTGAGTTTGCATGAGAATTCTGACGGCGTCACGCTTTAACTAAATCAAGGGCGTCACGGCTTAAATCATAAGGGGACGGCGTCACGTTCAGGATCCGACGGCGTCAAGCCTTGATAAGCCAGAATGGATTTTTGAAGAGCTAAAGAGGGACGGCGTCAAGATGGTCATCCGGGAACCCTAAAAGCGGCGAGGTGACGGCGTCACAATGCATAAGGTGACGCCGTCAGATGTCAAAGTCTATATATAGTTTTCTAATTTTTTGTCATTAAGAGAGAGCTTAGTGTGTGGAATTTTGGGATAAAACCCTAAGACGATTTTAGCTACTTTTTCAGGGCTTTTTGCCTTGAGATCTTCCATGTTTCATTGAAAGATAAGTTATCAATTAATCATTCAATATGTCTATGTGTTGTTTGATTCTATCTTATGCTTGTCTTTTGTTTAACATGTTAGGCTAATTTTATCTTGTGTTTGCTTAGATCTAATGAAACCTAGCTATTGATTATTGGTTGTTAGTGTGTTGTTAGTTGTATTGGATGATTGTTTATCTATGTTAGGCTTAAGAAAACTGGCTAACTTCCTATTCGGTAACTTGCTTGAACGTCTTAAGAAACATGAACCAAACGCGTACTAAAGGTTTTTATGGTTGTATTTAATGCATAAGCGAATTCTAGTGATCCCATGTTAGGAGCTTCCTAGCCGGCTCGACATAGGAGTGAAGTAGGAGCTTGTAGAGTTTGGGGAAGTAAGTACGCCACCCCACGAATGGTATTAAGGAATACACCCGTCATCCACGCGACTAATACACACTAATTAACCGGTAAAAAATAGTTAGGGAGTAAGGAAATCTAAGTAAACACATTTCTCTACACATAAGTTTCTCACCACTTTTCATTTTTGTTATTTTATTTTATTTGCATTTGTAGTAATTTGGGTTAGTTGACTAGCAACTAATTCCGCCCACTCCTTCAAAACCCGAGATTTTACTTGCTTTTATAAAATATAAAAACATAAAAAGAATCTTCCTCAACCCTTAGACCTAATTAGAGTAGCCTTTCACACCTAACGAACACTATTCCCTGTGGAGAACGATCAATCCCCCGTACTTACCACTACACTATACTACATCGGTCAGGTACACTGCCTGGTGGGGTTGTAAGCCTCTTGAGATCCCTCGAGAGGTAAAACCTGTTGTAAGGTTGCAAAACCCACGCATCAAATACCCCAAGACCAGAAGAATTTCGGGTGACACATATTATATCCGAAGACCAAAGACCAGAAACCTAGGACGAATTCAGTCAAGGCAGCAGCACAAGACACACCCAAATCAAAGATACAAGAGCTGTAAGAAGGTGCTGCATGTGTTTAATTCATTAAGTAGTTTTGTTTTATTGTGTTAGTAAACTTTAATTCATCAAGATTGGTGGCTTGTGTAATGTGACAATGGAAAGATTGCACTCCCTTAAAACTGCTTTCTCATTAATTAAAGTTTATATGTTGATGTCATTGGTGACTTTTATTAGTGCATTGATAACCTCTGTGTCTAGCTGAGCGTTGATCGGGTCGCCATGCCTCTGCCCTCGCCTGTTTATTAGATCGCCTATGCATTCTATGGTCTGTAGAAAAGTAGGAGAAAGATAAACGGGATAGTCATAAGTAATCATTAAGGGTTTACTCGCCGATAAGATTAGAACCAACGAGAAAGGACTTAATCTCGGTGCGTTGCATCGAACTATACACTTCATATAACACTAGCAATAAAACAAGTGACAAACTACTTATCATCAGGACAGCCCTCTTATTGTCTCGAGTATTTATCTGTGTACGTGTGTGCTTCTTGCTGATTCGTGCCTATTGGTTTAGTTTATTATTTAATTGCAACCAAATCGTGCCAGTCTCTCAGGCTGAACCCCCTTGCGTTAGATTGGGTTGTATAGCTAACTTAATATATTAAAATACTGATTAGAATAACCAGATAATACGTTCCACTCTTAGTGATCGACACTCTACTTACCATTATATTCATACTGACCGGGTACACTGCTCGTTAAGTGTGTGTGTTATTGATAAGTCGGCTAAATATAAATTTAAAACTTGAGTAGGCATTAAAACTGCTAAACCGCAACGACACACGCTACGCATCAGAAGGCCTTGTCTACTAAACGTTGATAAGTAGCCCCTGCGTTCTTTAGGCTGAAGGGCATCTTTTTGTAACAATAGACACCCTTTCCTGTGTAAAAGGTTGTTTTCTCCTCGTCCTCCTTCGCCATTTGTATTTGGTGATACCCCTTGTAGGCATCCAGAAAGCATTTCAAACGGAACCCCGAAAGGGATTCGACCTTCCAATCAATTTCTGGTAGAGGGTAACAGTCCTTCGGGCAGGCTTTGTTAATATCGGTGAAGTCAACGCACATACGCCACCCTCCATCACTTTTCTTTACCATAACTGGATTAGCAACCCAAGTTTGGTATTTCACTTCTCTGAGAATACCTGCTTGTACGAGCTCGTCCACCTCTTTACAAGCGGCTGCACTTCTTTCTGGTGCTAGGCTTCGTCGCTTTTGCTTAATTGGTTCAATGTGCTTGAACTCGTTAAGCTTATGTTCTGTACCGAAAGGCTTGCCGTCGATCATAAGAGTCCTGGGGACCCCGGTCATATCTGAATACGTCCATGCGAATACGTCTTTGTTGGCTCTCAGTAGCTTCTCCAAGTCTGCTTTGAAGTTAGCAGGGAGTTGCTTTCCAATTACCACCGTTTGCTCTGGATAGAGCTCATTCACCACGATACGTTCTTCGGCATCCGTACAACTTAGGATGACCTTCGGAGGTTCCTCTGGACTTTCTCTAATCTTTTTACCGTTGTCCCCCCTATGTCCTTGATTGTAAGTGGAGAGGACGGTGCCTATCCCATAGGGTGTATGGAATTTTACCGCTGCGTGTATGGTAGAGAATACGATCCCCATTTTTTGCATGGGGGTTCTTCCTATCAACAAGTTGTAAGGAGAGCTGGACCTTACGATAGCGAACATGAGGGTTTCTGTCCTCGTGAGCTTGCCTTCTCCAATCGTTATTTCCAATGGAACTTCTCCCAGAGGCCATGAATGTTCGCCAGAAAATCCTACCAAGGGTATCTTCGAATCAATTCGCTGTGACCTAATCGAAGGATTAAGCTTGAGGAAGCAGTGCTCATAGATGATTTCGCAGGAGCTTCCGCAGTCCATATAGGCTCTACTCACTTCCCGGTTGGAAATGAGGACTTTGATGACTACCGGATCATTTGAAGGGATTTGGCCTACAAGAGGAGGAAAAGTTACCTCCCCTACTTCGTTACCCTCCGTTACCTTTCTTTTCAAGTTGGCTTCGCCCCAACGGACCATAAGTATTGGGGCTTCGAGAGGAGTGGTGTCGGTCGTCTCTTCCTTTCCCTTCTTTATACCCTTAACCAAATGTGCCAATTGCCCGGACTTCACAGCTTCCTCTATCTGTTTCTTTAGCTCTCTGCAACTGTTCGTGTCGTGACCGTAATTTTCGTGGAAGTGACAGTACTTGCTGGTATCCCTGTTTTTGCCCTTACTTGTCATACGGGGAGGCGCTTCGAAGGCTTTGGCTGCCCTCTCCCTAGCAAGTATTTCTTTTGGAGACTTCGTTAGATTGCTTAACAGGCCATGGTTGGGGCCTTTGTTGTACGGAGAAAACCTATCTCTGTTCTTGTTCTTGTTCTTGGACCCCTCCCACGAAGAATGCTTCAAAAACTTGTTGTTGCCGTCTTTATCTATCGGAGCCCCATTGGTGGACACCACTTTTGCTTCAATCCAAGTATACGTCTTTTCGGTCAATCCCTTGTAAGTGGTCGGAAGGTCAGTGGACAAGAATTCCACCAAACTCCGATTCCGAAGGCTATGTACGAAACCAGAAATACGCTGATCTTTATGAAGACCCAAGATTTTCAAAGTCTCATCGGTGTACCTAGTAATGAAGGCCCTGGTGCTTTCGTTATCTTTTTGTTTAATGTTGTGCACCGTTAAATTAGTCCTTGTGAACTTCTTTTGCTGACTGAAGTGTGACCGGAACTTGGCTTTGAGATCATCAAGGTTGACGATGCTACCGGGCTTTTGCCCATTCCACCAAATACGAGCAGAATCCCATAGGGTATATGTAAACATATGACAAGCCACCGGCATAACCCACTTTTACATCCTGATAGCCCCTTCGAACAAGTGTAAGAAATTGTCCGGATCCCCTTTCCCATCATAAGTCCCAACATGTGAAGGCATTTTCAACCCATCAGGCAATGGGTAATCTTCTATCCATCTAACAAAAGGTGTAGTTGAACCCATAGGGTCTGAATATAGACAATTATAAGGTGGTGCATACATGGGGACAGTATTGTATGGATTGCTGTTTGGAGGCATTCCCATAGGAGTCTGGCCTGGGTAGGACTGATAAGGTGTATTCATGGAAAACGGGTAACTGTTTCCCATGGCGTACGGTTGGTATGCCATAGGATGGCCGAAGGACATGCTCCCATAATTTTGAGGGAAGCTTGGGTTATTAGGCTGTCCATTTACTAGAGGATATAAGTTTTGAGGATAAGACTGAGTTTGAAACGAGGGGTACATACCATGAAGAGGAAGATTTCCTCCCATATTAATTGTAGGCGGATTGCCTTCTACGCCTGATGCATGAGAAGGCTGCAATGGAACCCCAGCTTCAGTCCTTCCAAGATGAGCTGCTAGCAAGGGAGGCAAAGTTACCCCCCTTTCTTCCCTAAGCTGGCTCCTACCGTTAGAGCCTTCGGTAACCGCTCCTTCTCTTCTTATCGGAGCCCTCTCGGGGACTCCTTCGAAACCAACAGACCTTTTGCTTAGCCTTCGACCAATTGGAGATCCAATTCTTAAAGCCAATAAGGTTGGCCCTTGAGTCGGAGGCCTAGGCTCCATCTCCATTTCTTCATCATACTCATCACTCGAGTATTCCAACTCCCTTCGCACCTCAGCATTCCTGACTTTTCTGTTACGAGCCCTTAAAAGGGTTTCCAACACTTCGTGGTTGGCTTCGACAAAGGCTGGGCTAATGACAGGTTCTGGGTTGGCTGATGTCGAAGCATGATTGTTGGTTGTGATTTCTGGGTGAGAACGTGTTGTGAAGGTGGAGGCGGTTATTGGGGGAAGGTTGTTAGGGTCATCGATTGGTATCGGTGTTAAGGTAGAGAAACCCGATGGGGGTGTATCTTCTCTTCCTTGGTCCATGCCGGAATAATAGTGAGATTAGTTGGTAGGTTATAAGCTCGAAATTAACGAGACCAATTGTAGCGGTCCCACGGATGGCGCCACTGATTGAACAAATATTTGCCAACCAAGCCTTCGATGGTGATCAAAGGAATAATGGTTTGTTGAGATTGCGCCAAGCTTGTTCTTAACCTGAAAATAAGAAATACGAAGACACTACGTTAAGTGATTGCGCAGGGGTTGGACCCTGCGAACCACCTCCGGCGTGCGAGTAAGTATGTGTAATGGTAATGTAGGTCGTAAATTTAGAGAGTGAAGTTAACTTACTTAGTTTTGGCCCGACTATGCTATTTATAGGGGAGAAATAGGACATAGTGGGCGGTTGCACATAGTTCGGAGATCATGGGGGCGTCCCATGGAAAGTGGTAACAGCTAGGGCTTTGTAGCCCACGATCTCTGTTTTGGCGGGAAAGCCAAGGGATAGAGGAGACGTGGGTTTGACTAGGTCAGGATGGTCCTTCGTGCTAGTCCCTTCGTCAGGAATACCCCGAAGGGCTTAGGGCTTCGATTGGCGGATTCCCACATGGTAACCAGTTCGGAGGTGAATGGTTTTACGCCAATGAAACGTATTAGAAGGTTAACCTGGGCCTCCGAAGGGAGGGCTTTCTACAGGCTCGAAGGGGAGTCCTTCGACCCGTTAGGAGGGTACATCATCAGAGGGTGTTTAGCAATTATTTGTACATGTTAGGACATGTTAGTATTGATAGTATTGATAGGACATGTTATAAGTTGCAAGTGTTTAAGCCATTATTTGCTGGTTTTGGTAGATTTTTTCCGGAAAATTTTCCTGAAAAATTATTTGTAAGCCATTAGTTGCAAGTGTTTAAGCCATTAGTTGCAAGTGTTTTAGCCATTATTAAGCATCACAGTATGGTACCGACGACATGTCGTCGGCACCATAAACAAAAAATTATTTGTAATTTTTATGGTACCGACAACGTACCGTAAACAAAAAATTATTTGTAATTTTTATAGTACCGAGGACATGTCATCGGCACGATTAAAAACTCGTTGACGATTTTGTTGACCGGCATAAAGGCTTATTGACGATAGTGTTTAAAACATAATTAACCTTGACTAATCAAGGCGTTAGGATTATTTAATTTTAATTATATATTAATTAAAAATATTTGTACTAAATAAAATTTTTAATTTTATAAAAGTAACTAATTTTAATTATATATTTTTATTTTATAAAAGTATTTTAGTTTAATTAAAATATATATGGTGTTTGATTTGTCATTTTTAATTTGTTTCATCTTATACGCACGTGTATATACATTTTGAGAACAGCGAGAACCGCCAGTACCCGTCCCTCGTATAGAGCTTTTTCGACACGCACTGCAAGGATGATGTATGGTTGCAGGATGAGGCTCGGCTTCAATATGTAAGTATCTTTTTTTTTTTCCAAACACGCACTTTAATGATTTATTGAAACATAATCTAGTAATTAACCCGACTAATATATTTATTTTCTCATTTTTTTTTCAACTACATAGGAAGAGATGGTCCAGCTACGGGATCTGAGAGTGGATACGCCTACAGGGGTAGCGTACACAGAGGAGGAGATAATTGCCCTGGTTATAAAGAGCAAGCAGCGGGGTCATATAGCCGGCAGGGGTAGTGTGGTACCCGGCATGAGCAGGCCACCATTACCATACACCCCTCCTCCACCTCCAGGTACGTACAGTGGGATAATGCTAATAGATTACTCATGACTCATCTTATGTATTGAAATGGCTGTTTTGAAATTTTGATTATTTCGTTTATAGGTACGGCCGAGATCGACGAGAAGCTTGCTGAAGCCGAATAGAAGATTGTTGAGGCTGAGATGAAGAGTGACGCAGCTGTAGCAGAAGCTAAGGAAATTAAGGCGCAGCTCGCTCAGTTGATGGGTTTTGGCCGGAGCAACCCGCAATGGCACGAGCTTATTCGTCAGATGCCTTCTCAAGCTGAGGGAAGCTCAGGCAGCGGGTGTGGCACGGGAGGTAGTGGCGCAGCTGGTGGTAGCGGGAGTGGTGGAGGCGAGAGTGCTGATGATGAGGATGGTTGTAGTGAGGATATGGATGATGACGAGGGGTGGTAGTGGTACATATGGGTTATTTTGTGTTGCATTTTATCTTTGAAACTATATTTTGGCGACCCGTATCTTAGTATTGTTTAGTTTAACCTTTTGGTGACTTTAACATTCCAGATATTGCAACATTTATGTCGACGGCTGCTAGGTTTAGAGATTTTTTCGGGAAAATTTTCCTTAAAAAATCTGGAAATTTGCTGTTGTGCAGCCTGCTTATTACGGCATCAAAGTATGGTACCAACCACAAGTCGTCGGCACCGAAAAAAAAATTATTTGTAATTTTTATGGTACCGACGACAAACAAAAAATTATTTGTAATTTTTATGTCGTCGGTACGATTAAAAACTAGTTGACTATTTTGTTGACCGGAATAAAGGCTTACCGACAACATGTCGTCGGTAGTGTTTAAAACATAATTAACCTTGACTAATCAAGGCGTTAAGATTATTTAATTTTAATTATATATTAATTAAAAGTATTTATACTAAATAAAATTTTTAATTTTGTACAAGTAATTAATTTTAATTATATATTTTAATTTTATTAAAGTATTTAAGTTTAATTAAAATATATATTGTGTTTGATTTGTCATTTTTAATTTGTTTCATCTTATATGCACGTGTATATACATTTTGTGAACAGCGGGAACCGCCAGTACCCGTCCCTCATTTAGAGCCTCTTCGACACGCACTGCAAGCACGATGTATGGTTGTAGGATGAGGCTTGGCTTCAATATGCAAGTATCGTTTTTTTTTTTTTTTTTTTTTTTTTTTTTTTTCAAACACACACTTTAATGATTTATTGAAACATAATCTAGTAATTAACCCGACTAATATAATAATTTTCTCATTTTTTTCAACTACATAGGAAGAGATAGTCCGGCTACGGGATCTGAGAGCGGGTACGCCTACAGGGGTAGCGTACACAGAGGAGGAAATACTTGCCCTGGTTATAAAGAGCAAGCAGCGGGGTCATATAGCCGGCAGGGGTAGGGTGGTGTCCGGCATGAGCAGGCCACCGTTACCATAGACCCCGCCTCCACCTCCAGGTATGTACAGTGGGATAATAATAATAGATTTCTCATGACTCATCTTATGTATTGAAATGACCGTTTTTAAATTTTGATTATTTCGTTATAGGTATGGCCGAGATCGACGAGAAGCTTGCTGAAGCTGAAAAGAAGATTGCTGAGGCTGAGAAGAAGAGTGACGCAGCTGTAGCAGAAGCTAAGGAAATTAAGGCGCAGCTCGCTCAGTTGATGGGTTTTGGCCGGAGCAACCCGCAATGACACGAGTTTATTAGTCAGATGCCTTCTCAAGCTGAGGGAAGCTCAGGCAGCGGGTGTGGCGCGGGAGGTAGTGGCGCAGCTGATGGTAGCGGGAGGGGTGGAGGCGAGAGTGCTGATGATGAGGATGGTCGTAGTGAGGATATGGATGATGACGAGGGGCTGTAGAGGTATATATGGGTTATTTTGGGTTGTATTTATCTTTGAAACTATATTTTGGCGATCCGTATCTTAGTATTGATAAGACATTTTATAAGTTGCAAGTGTTTAAGCCATTATTTGTAGGTTTTGGTAGATTTTTTCCGAAAAATTTTCCTGAAAAAATCTTGAAATTTGCTGCTGTGCAGCCTGCTTATTGCAGCATCACAGTATGGTACCAACGACATGTCGTCAGCACCGTAAACAAAAAATTATTTGTAATTTTTATTGTACCGACGACATGTCGTCGGTACGACTAAATATTCGTTGGCTATTTTGTTGACCGGCATAAATGCTTACCGACGACATGTCGTCGGTAGTGTTTAAAACTTAATTAACCTAGACTAATCAAGGCATTAAGATTATTTAATTTTCAATATATATTAATTAAAAGTATTTATACTAAATAAAATTTTTAATTTTATAAAAGTAATTAATTTTAATTTTATAAAAGTATTTAAGTTTAATTAAAATATATATGGTGTTTATTTGTCATTTTTAATTTGTTTCATCTTATATGCACGTGTATATACAGTTTGAGAACAACGAGAACCGCCAGTACCCGTCCCTCATATAGAGCTTTTTCGACATGCACTGCAAGGACGATGTATGGTTGCAGGATGAGGCTCAACTTCAATATGTAAGTATTGAAACATAATCTAGTAATTAACCCGACTAATATATTAATTTTCTCATTTTTTTCAACTACATAGGAAGAGATGGTCCGGCCACGGGATCTGAGAACGCATACACCTACAGGGGTAGCGTACACAGAGGAGGAGATACTTGCCCTTGTTATAAAGAGCAAGCAGCGGGGTCATATAGCCGGCAGGGGTAGGGTGGTACCCGGCATGAGAAGGCCACCATTACCATACACCTCGCCTCCACCTCCAGGTATGTACAGTGGGATAATACTAATAGATTACTCATGACTCATATTATGTATTGAAATGACCGTTTTTAAATTTTGATTATTTCGTTTATAGGTATGGCCGAGATCGACGAGAAGCTTGCTGAAGCTGAATAGAAGATTGCTGAGGCTGAGAAGAAGAGTGACGCAGCTATAGCAGAAGCTAAGGAAATTAAGGCGCAGCTCGCTCAGTTGATGGGTTTTGGCCGGAACAACCCGCAATGGCACGAGTTTATTAGTCAGATGCCTTCTCAAGCTGAGGGAAGCTCAGGCAGCGGGTGTGGCGCGGGAGGTAGTGGCGCAGCTGGTGGCAGCGGGGTGTGGTGGAGGCGAGAGTACTGATGATGAGAATGGTCGTAGTGAGGATATGGATGATGACGAGGGGCGGTAGAGGTATACATGGGTTATTTTGTGTAGTATTTTATATTTGAAACTATATTTTGGCGACCCGTATCTTAGTATTGTGAAGTTTAACCTTTTGGTGACTTGAACATTGCGGATATTGCAACATTTATGTCGACGGCAGCTAGGTTTAGAGATTATAGCAACCGTTTTTTAGACTTTATAATGTTTTAACACATTTTGAGGGTGTTTAGCGATTATTTGTACGTGTTAGGACATGTTAGTATTGATAGGACATGTTATAAGTTGCAAGTGTTTTAGCCATTATTTGCAGGTTTTGGTAGATTTTTTCCGGAAAATTTTCCTGAAAAGATTTGGAAATTTGCTGCTGTGCAGCCTGCTTATTGTAGCATCACAGTATGGTAACGACGACATGTTGTCGGCACCGTAAACAAAAAATTATTTGCAATTTTTATGGTACCGACGACATGTCGTCGGTACGATTAAAAACTCGTTGACTATTTTGTTGACCGGCATTAAGGCTTACCGACGACATGTCGTCGGTAGTGTTTAAAACATAATTAACCTTGACTAATCAAGGCGTTAAGATTATTTAATTTTAATTATATATTAATTAAAAGTATTTATACTAAATAAAATTTTTAATTTTATAAAAGTAATTAATTTTAATTATATATTTTAATTTTATAAAAGTATTTAAGTTTAATTAAAATATATATGGTGTTTGATTTGTCATTTTTAATTTGTTTCATCTTATATGCACGTGTATATACAGTTTGAGAATAGCGAGAACCGCCAGTACCCGTCCCTCATATAGAGCTTTTTTGACACGCACTGCAAGGACGATGTATGGTTGCAGGATGAGGCTCGGCTTCAATATGTAAGTACCTTTTTTTTTTTTTTTTTTTTTTTTCAAGCACGCACTTTAATGATTTATTGAAACATAATCTAGTTATTAACCCGACTAATATATTAATTTTCTCATTTTTTTTCAACTACATAGGAAGAGACAGGGGTAGCGTACACAGAGGAGGAGATACTTGCCCATGTTATAAAGAGCAATCAGCGGGGTTATATAGCCGGCAGGGGTAGGGTGGTACCCGGCATGAGCAGGCCACTGTTACCATACAATCCGCCTCCACCTCCAGGTATGTACAGTGGGATAATACTAATAGATTACTCATGACTCATCTTATTTATTGAAGTAGCCGTTTTGAAATTTTGATTATTTCGTTTATAGGTATGGCCGAGATCGACGAGAAGCTTGCTGAAGCTGAATAGAAGATTGCTAAGGCTGAGAAGAAGAGTGATGCAGTTGTAGCAGAAGCTAAGGAAATTAAGGCGCAGCTCGCTCAGTTGATGGGTTTTGGCCGGAGCAACCCGCAATGGCACGAGTTTATTAGTCAGATGCCTTCTCAAGCTGAGGGAAGCTGATGCGTAGTTTTGCAACCTTACAACAGGTTTTACCTCTCGAGGGATCTCAAGAGGCTTACAACCCCACCAGGCAGTGTACCTGACCGATGTAGTATAGTGTAGTGGTAAGTACGGGGGATTGATCGTTCTCCACAGGGAATAGTGTTCGTTAGGTATGAAAGACTACTCTAATAGGTCTAAGGGTTGAGGAAGATTCTTTTTTATGTTTTTATATTTTTATGAAAGCAAGTAAAATCTTGGGTTTGAAAGAGTGGGCGGAATTAGTTGCTAGTCAACTAACCCAAATTACTACGAATGCAAATAAAATAAATAACTGAAAATAAAAAGTTTGGTGAAAACTTATGTGTAGAGAAATGTGTTCACTTAGATTTCCTTACTCCCTAACTATCTTTTAACGGTTGATTCGTGTGTATTAGTCGCGTGGATGACGGGTGTATTCCTTAATACCAATCGTGGGGTGGCGTACGTACTTCCCCAACTCTACAAGCTCCTACTTCACTCCTATGTCGAGCCGGCTAGGAAGCTCCTAACATGGGATCACTAGAATTCGCTTGTGCATTAAATACAACCATAAAAACCTTTAGTACGCATTTGGTTCATGTTTCTTAAGACGTTCAAGCAAGTTACCGAATAGGAAGTTAGCCAGTTTTCTTAAGCCTAACATAGATAAACAATCATCCAATACAACTAATAACACACTAATAACCAATAATCAATAGCTAGGTTTCATTAGATCTAAGCAAACACAAGATAAATCTAGCCTAACATATTAACCAAAAGACAAGAACAAGATAGAATCAAACAACACATAGACATATTGAATGATTAATTGATAACTTATCTTCAATGTAACATGGAAGATCTCAAGGCAAAAAGCCATGAAAAAGATGCTAAAATTGTCTTAGGGTTTTCTCCCAAAAATTCCACACTAAGTTCCACACCAATGACAAAAAATTAGAAAACTATATATAGACTTTTGGATCTGACGGCGTCACGTTATGGAGTGTGACGCCGTCACCTCGCCGCTTCTAGGGTTCCCGGATGACCTTCTTGACGCCGTCCCTCTTTAGCTCTCCAAAATCCGTTCTGGCTTATCAAGGCTTGACGCCGTCAGACCTTGAACGTGACGCCGTCCCTCTTTGAATTAAGCCGTGACGCCCTTGATCAGGTTAAAGCGTGACGCCGTCAGAATTCACATGCAATTTTCACTGGCTTATCATGAGTAAATTTCACATCCACCTTTTCTTGCCAAGCCATGACGCCGTCCAGGGTAAATCCTGACGCCGTCAAAGGTAACTTCCAGCACAATTTCGAGACTTTGTCGTTTTCTTCACTTTTATGCTCCAAAAACGTCCAAAATGCCTCCTTTTTCCAGATTTCTCCTCAAAAGTACCTCAAATGACAAAAGGAACGATTTAGGGCGATATTTGATCAAATAAATACGATTTAGGGCTTAAATGACCCCTTAAAAGCGGTACACTTTTCGCTTCATCAGAAGCTCAGGCAGCGGGTGTGGCGCGGGAGGTAGTGGCGCAGCTGGTGGTAGCGGGTGTGGTGGAGGCGAGAGTGCTGATGATGAGCATGGTCGTAGTGAGGATATGGATGATGACGAAGGGCGGTAGAGGTATATATGTGTTATTTTATGTTGTATTTTATCTTTGAAACTATATTTTGGCTACCCGTATCTTAGTATTGTGTAGTTTAACCTTTTTGTGACTTGAACATTGCGGATATTGCAACATTTATGTCGATGGCAGCTAGGTTTAGAGATTATAACACCCGTTTTTTAGACTTTATAATGTTTTAATGCATTTTGAGGGTGTTTAGCGATTATTTGTACGTGTTAGGACATGTTAGTATTGATAGTATTGATAGGACATGTTATAAGTTGCAAGTGTTTAAGCCATTATTTGCAGGTTTTGGTAGATTTTTTCCGAAAAATTTTCGTGAAAAAATCTGAAAATTTGCTGCTGTGCAGCCTGCTTATTGCAGCATCACAGTATGGTTCCGACGACATGTCGTCGGCACCGTAAACAAAAAATCATTTGTAATTTTTATGCATGTCGTCTGTACGATTAAAAAATCGTTGACTATTTTGTTGACCGGCATAAAGGCTTACCGACGACATGTCGTCGGTATTGTTTAAAACATAATTAACCTTGACTAATCAAGGCTTTAAGATTATTTAATATTAATTATATTTAATTAAAAGTATTTATACTAAATAAAATTTTTAATTTTATGAAAGTAATTAATTTTAATTATATAAAAGTATTTAAGTTTAATTAAAATATATATGGTGTTTGATTTGTCATTTTTAATTTGTTTCATCTTATATGCACGTGTATTTACTGTTTTAGAAAAGCGAGAACCGCTAGTACCCGTCCCTCATATAGAGCTTTTTCGACACGCACTGCAAGGACGGTGTATGGTTGCAGGATGAGGCTCGACTTCATTATGAATATTTATATTCCTAACAATGTCCCCCTAAGGGAGGTCACCCCGGAAATTACAATTTGAATTCTAGCATTCTAATGAACTTAATTTCCTAGCTCGTAGACTTTAATTCTTCAAGTTCAGCACACTTTGTACTTCAAGCAATGATTGTGTGATTAATGTTCCTTTGTCATATGTGATCTTTGACATTGTTTAAGATCATCAGCCACCGTAAATATCCAAGTTAATCCTTTGTAGTGTCGCCTTCATGTGATGTAGTGACCATTGGACCGACATACTCATACTTTTCTGGATCAGGAGACTTTGCATCAGAGTTGCGGGAGCATTGTTGTAAGTCTCTCAACTTTCATGATCCATTGATGACGAATTGGTCATGTGAGCATGGGGTGTGGATTGACATGTCTCTGCTGGAATTAGGTACCACCATCACCATCTTTATATAATGCTAACATAAAAGTAATTGCAACAAATAATCGTTCCACTTTAATCATAATAAGCACGGAGATTACAAACTAGCACCTCACAAGTAGTGTTTAGATACTCACATCTCTCAAGTGTCATCAAAATAAATCTCATAAATGGAAACGGATAATATCTCTCACTACCTGTCATAGCAAATAGATTACCATAGGCTTGGGAAAGGATCGAAAACCTCCTCCACTAGGCGTAAGCACCTAAGATAAACTATCAAAGAGGGCTTTTAAATGGGTTATAACGTTAGGTGTAGGGAAAAGGAAAACACGGTTTTGTTGGATAAGGGATATTTTACTGGTGGCGAGTTAAAGATCTTGATCAATTACATGTACTATACAATGTTGCTAAGCCAAGACTCGACTCAATCTTAAGCTAATGAAAGAAAATAACAAAAACATAAAACAAACATAAAATGAAACGGGATGGTAGTCTGTATGTTTTTTCTACTTTTCTTTTTCTCATTTTTTTGTATTTTCTTGATTTTTTCGATTTTTTTTTTTTTTTTTTTTTTTTTTTCATACACTCTTGCCCTACCATCCAAAATAATACATCATAGGGGCATTGCATTCCCCTTACACTTGAACTTTTACATAACTTTACAAATAACTATTCTAATGACTCGAATTTAGATAATTAAAACACTTGGAGTACTTTTAAAACATTTAGCACATATGGGGGTAAATGATGTTCTTCCCCATTACTCCATTACACTAGTACTTTACCCATGAGTCCCAATCGTCCCAAAACAATATGTACAAGGATATGACTCGACTTAGCAACCATGTAATCAACTAGATAATTAACTTGGGTTTAAACAAATGTTGTCACAATAATGCACTAAAAATGAGTGCATACAAGGTAGGCTAAGGCGATTTGGGTGTATATTTAAGTGGGGTGTAAACAAATTCTTCCTTTAAGTAAAATGCTTAAAGGTCAAAACGAAAAGATAGGCTCTGAGGGGTGTACTAGGGGTATCGTGTACTAAAAATGAGTACAACGCAAAGGGTGTGGGAGAATTACTTGACCAATGTAGCCAATGTAATTATAACAAAAACACAGGTGTAAAACAATGGGTTAATCCTAATGCCTCTTATCATGTAGTAAATCTAACTACACGAATGTAGTCTCACTTGTGGCCTTGGAATGGTCCTAACGCAAGTTCTAGAATCTAAGTGCTACCGGTACACACATCATAGCATAAATGCTTTTCCTACCAATTCTAGGGGCGAACCTCACATATTTGGGGGTGGAAAATTTTTTAGTGGTACGGTTTTTGTGCTAGTCATATAACTCCTATCCGTGAGACGCTCATTAAGATCAAAGTTTCACTCCTATATGTTGTAAAAAAATTTAAATTTGGCACTAAAATTGCCCTAACAGGTATTTCTCTCAGTTTTATTACACATCAACTATTAAACAAACAAAAATCAAGCGTAATAGCATTCTCTAAAAATCGTATTTTTACCCCCCTTACACTTAAGATGAACATTGTCCCCAATGTTCAAATAACAAGATGTAAAAGTATAAAGTAAAAGAATGAAATCAAATACTCCCCTAATTCGTTCGGTGGATAATGAAGTTACACGGTTAAATCTTCTTCCAAGGTAATGTAGAAGCTCCATGACTAATGCATCGCCATAAGCTTGATCCAAAACATTTCCTTGTCCAAAATAACCTGTTAAACCTGAGAAAACAAACACGAGAACCTGCATAACATCGGCGGGATAAAATCTATATATAAGGATATAATGCTTGTGGAATGATAATTTTGCAGATTCCTAGAGATTATAAGTTATAGATTTAATAAAAACTTTTTATGAAAACAAAACTTTCAAAAATTTATGAAAATTAAATCTGACGCCGTCAGGTTGTAACTCCTGACGCCGTCAGAAATGACCTGACAAAAATTCTCATTTTAAGTTTCCGAAAAATTTCTGGAAAAACCTTTACCTTACTTCCTGGAAATCCTGCAAAACATCACTATGACTCGATACAAGCATTTGACTCAAACGAATACTAATATGTATGTTAATTTATTATTATTACGATTCATGTTCATTTGTGTTCTAATAAACCGATTTAGATTTCCCTTACACTTATCTTTTGCAAAATACCTTTATATGTAGTTAAGACGAAGTTAAAAACAAGATAAAGCATTTTCACAATTTAGTTTTTGAACATGAATCAATAAGAATAAAAATTAAACACACATACGGAAACAAATAAAAACAAACAAACAAACAAATAAACACAAAAAGCAAATAAAGATTGGGTTGCCTCCCAAGAAGCGCTTTTCTTTATTAACGAGTCTTGTAGCTAGACTCAAAGTCACGCTATCTAGTGTCGCTTATGCTCACGTACCCGAGTGTGAGCCATCTAATTGTTGCCTCATCTTTCTTGTATTCATCATTTAGCTCCAAACATCCATGATAATATCTCTTATTTTTCTCATGTGGATATTTGAGCCCCTTCCCCTTATCATTCTCACTTAACAAGTCGATAGGCATAATTCTATTGCAAGATTCAATGGGGTAGTTCTTAAACCTAGGATGTGCTCGGGGCATTTGATAAACAAAATCTTCATCCCCATCCGAGAATGTAATTAACCCGTCCATAAGTTTTTCGTCAAGGTTGGTCAACCTTTTGAAGGGTTCTCCAAAAATGAATTGGGTTAATTTGTCATCGATAAATTCTCCTAAGTTCTCCATAACCATAAAATCCACCAAATACACAAAACTTCCTACGAACACGTGTAGTGGCTTAATCCTAGCAACGATGTTATCACCTTGATATTCTAGCTCATCTACCATGATTTTATTATAATTAGCGCGAGAGATAATGTTCATAGGCAAAGATGAGTTAAGATAAGCATAAAAATCATGATAACCAATCTTACACGGAAATTGCATGTTAAAGAGGCTATCCTTTTCGATCTTAGTCCTAGGGTCAACATACTTAAAGGGATCAATTTCCTCTTTTCCCCATTCCTCGTTAACTACTTCACCATCACCGGCATCCTCATCGGAGTCTGAGTAGTAAAATGGACTAACATAGTCATTCTCATGGTCAGACTCCTCCATCTCAGAATTGTTACCAAAGTGGTGGTCGGGTGAAAAGTTGTTGTTTTCTACGATGGGGGCGGGAACGGGTATTTGAAAGTTTGCACGGCGGAAAATACGAATAACAGGGATCAAATGATCAATGTTACTCACGAGGTGGGTGGAAGGAATCACAAACAAAAGTACAAAGAAATAAGATAGACTAAAGAAAAACCTAGAAAAATAAAATAAAAATCTCACTAGAAAGGAATCTAGTGAGTAGACCTAATAGAAATAACAATTCAACCTAAACAATAACTATTCCCCGGCAGCGGCGCCAAAAACTTGATGCGTGGTTTTGCAACCTTACAACAGGTTTTACCTCTCGAGGGATCTCAAGAGGCTTACAACCCCACCAGGCAGTGTACCTGACCGATGTAGTATAGTGTAGTGGTAAGTACGGGGGATTGATCGTTCTCCACAGGGAATAGTGTTCGTTAGGTATGAAAGACTACTCTAATAGGTCTAAGGGTTGAGGAAGATTCTTTTTTATGTTTTTATATTTTTATGAAAGCAAGTAAAATCTCGGGTTTGAAAGAGTGGGCGGAATTAGTTGCTAGTCAACTAACCCAAATTACTACGAATGCAAATAAAATAAATAACTGAAAATAAAAAGTTTGGTGAAAACTTATGTGTAGAGAAATGTGTTCACTTAGATTTCCTTACTCCCTAACTATCTTTTACCGGTTGATTAGTGTGTATTAGTCGCGTGGATGACGGGTGTATTCCTTAATACCAATCATGGGGTGGCGTACGTACTTCCCCAACTCTACAAGCTCCTACTTCACTCCTATGTCGAGCCGGCTAGGAAGCTCCTAACATGGGATCACTAGAATTCGCTTGTGCATTAAATACAACCATAAAAACCTTTAGTACGCATTTGGTTCATGTTTCTTAAGACGTTCAAGCAAGTTACCGAATAGGAAGTTAGCCAGTTTTCTTAAGCCTAACATAGATAAACAATCATCCAATACAACTAATAACACACTAATAACCAATAATCAATAGCTAGGTTTCATTAGATCTAAGCAAACACAAGATAAATCTAGCCTAACATATTAACCAAAAGACAAGAACAAGATAGAATCAAACAACACATAGACATATTGAATGATTAATTGATAACTTATCTTCAATGTAACATGGAAGATCTCAAGGCAAAAAGCCTTGAAAAAGATGCTAAAATCGTCTTAGGGTTTTCTCCCAAAAATTCCACACTAAGTTCCACACCAATGACAAAAAATTAGAAAACTATATATAGACTTTTGGATCTGACGGCGTCACGTTATGGAGTGTGACGCCGTCACCTCGCCGCTTCTAGGGTTCCCGGATGACCTTCTTGACGCCGTCCCTCTTTAGCTCTCCAAAATCCGTTCTGGCTTATCAAGGCTTGACGCCGTCAGACCTTGAACGTGACGCCGTCCCTCTTTGAATTAAGCCGTGACGCCCTTGATCAGGTTAAAGCGTGACGCCGTCAGAATTCACATGCAATTTTCACTGGCTTATCATGAGTAAATTTCACATCCACCTTTTCTTGCCAAGCCATGACGCCGTCCAGGGTAAATCCTGACGCCGTCAAAGGTAACTTCCAGCACAATTTTGAGACTTTGTCGTTTTCTTCACTTTTATGCTCCAAAAACGTCCAAAATGCCTCCTTTTTCCAGATTTCTCCTCAAAAGTACCTAAAATGACAAAAGGAACGATTTAGGGCGATATTTGATCAAATAAATACGATTTAGGGCTTAAATGACCCCTTAAAAGCGGTACACTTTTCGCTTCATCAGAAGCTCAGGCAGCGGGTGTGGCGCGGGAGGTAGTGGCGCAGCTGGTGGTAGCGGGTGTGGTGGAGGCGAGAGTGCTGATGATGAGCATGGTCGTAGTGAGGATATGGATGATGACGAAGGGCGGTAGAGGTATATATGTGTTATTTTATGTTGTATTTTATCTTTGAAACTATATTTTGGCTACCCGTATCTTAGTATTGTGTAGTTTAACCTTTTTGTGACTTGAACATTGCGGATATTGCAACATTTATGTCGATGGCAGCTAGGTTTAGAGATTATAACACCCGTTTTTTTAGACTTTATAATGTTTTAATGCATTTTGAGGGTGTTTAGCGATTATTTGTACGTGTTAGGACATGTTAGTATTGATAGTATTGATAGGACATGTTATAAGTTGCAAGTGTTTAAGCCATTATTTGCAGGTTTTGGTAGATTTTTTCCGGAAAATTTTCCTGAAAAAATCTGGAAATTTGCTGCTGTGCAGCCTGCTTATTGCAGCATCACAGTATGGTACCGACGACATGTCGTCGGCACCGTAAACAAAAAATCATTTGTAATTTTTATGCATGTCGTCGGTACGATTAAAAAATCGTTGACTATTTTGTTGACCGGCATAAAGGCTTACCGACGACATGTCGTCGGTATTGTTTAAAACATAATTAACCTTGACTAATCAAGGCTTTAAGATTATTTAATATTAATTATATTTAATTAAAAGTATTTATACTAAATAAAATTTTTAATTTTATGAAAGTAATTAATTATAATTATATATTTTAATTATATAAAAGTATTTAAGTTTAATTAAAATATATATGGTGTTTGATTTGTCATTTTTAATTTGTTTCATCTTATATGCACGTGTATATACTGTTTTAGAAAAGCGAGAACCGCTAGTACCCGTCCCTCATATAGAGCTTTTTCGACACGCACTACAAGGACGGTGTATGGTTGTAGGATGAGGCTCGACTTCAATATGAATATTTATATTCCTAACAATTTCCCCCTAAGGGAGGTCACCCCGGAAATTACAATTTGAATTCTAGCATTCTAATGAACTTAATTTCTTAGCTCGTAGACTTTAATTCTTCAAGTTCAGCACACTTTGTACTTCAAGCAATGATTGTGTGATTAATGTTCCTTTGTCATATGTGATCTTTGACATTGTTTAAGATCATCAGCCACCGTAAATATCCAAGTTAATCCTTTGTAGTGTCGCCTTCATGTGATGTAGTGACCATTGGACCGACATACTCATACTTTTCTGGATCAGGAGACTTTGCATCAGAGTTGCGGGAGCATTGGTGTAAGTCTCTCAACTTTCATGATCCATTGATGACGAATTGGTCATGTGAGCATGGGGTGTGGATTGACATGTCTCTGCTGGAATTAGGTACCACCATCACCATCTTTATATAATGCTAACATAAAAGTAATTGCAACAAATAATCGTTCCACTTTAATCATAATAAGCACGGAGATTACAAACTAGCACCTCACAAGTAGTGTTTAGATACTCACATCTCTCAAGTGTCATCAAAATAAATCTCATAAATGGAAACGGATAATATCTCTCACTACCTGTCATAGCAAATAGATTACCATAGGCTTGGGAAAGGATCGAAAACCTCCTCCACTAGGCGTAAGCACCTAAGATAAACTATCAAAGAGGGCTTTTAAATGGGTTATAACGTTAGGTGTAGGGAAAAGGAAAACACGGTTTTGTTGGATAAGGGATATTTTACTGGTGGCGAGTTAAAGATCTTGATCAATTACATGTACTATACAATGTTGCTAAGCCAAGACTCGACTCAATCTTAAGCTAATGAAAGAAAATAACAAAAACATAAAACAAACATAAAATGAAACGGGATGGTAGTCCGTATGTTTTTTCTACTTTTCTTTTTCTCATTTTTTTGTATTTTTCTTGATTTTTTCGATTTTTTTTTTTTTTTTTTTTTTTTTTTTTTTCATACACTCTTGCCCTACCATCCAAAATAATACATCATAGGGGCATTGCATTCCCCTTACACTTGAACTTTTACATAACTTTACAAATAACTATTCTAATGACTCGAATTTAGATAATTAAAACACTTGGAGTACTTTTAAAACATTTAGCACATATGGGGGTAAATGATGTTCTTCCCCATTACTCCATTACACTAGTACTTTACCCATGAGTCCCAATCGTCCCAAAACAATATGTACAAGGATATGACTCGACTTAGCAACCATGTAATCAACTAGATAATTAACTTGGGTTTAAACAAATGTTGTCACAATAATGCACTAAAAATGAGTGCATACAAGGTAGGCTAAGGTGATTTGGGTGTATATTTAAGTGGGGTGTAAACAAATTCTTCCTTTAAGTAAAATGATTAAAGGTCAAAACGAAAAGATAGGCTCTGAGGGGTGTACTAGGGGTATCGTGTACTAAAAATGAGTACAACGCAAAGGGTGTGGGAGAATTACTTGACCAATGTAGCCAATGTAATTATAACAAAAACACAGGTGTAAAACAATGGGTTAATCCTAATGCCTCTTATCATGTAGTAAATCTAACTACACGAATGTAGTCTCACTTGTGGCCTTGGAATGGTCCTAACGCAAGTTCTAGAATCTAAGTGCTACCGGTACACACATCATAGCATAAATGCTTTTCCTACCAATTCTAGGGGCGAACCTCACATATTTGGGGGTGGAAAATTTTTTAGTGGTACGGTTTTTGTGCTAGTCATATAACTCCTATCCGTGAGACGCTCATTAAGATCAAAGTTTCACTCCTATATGTTGTAAAAAAATTTAAATTTGGCACTAAAATTGCCCTAACAGGTATTTCTCTCAGTTTTATTACACATCAACTATTAAACAAACAAAAATCAAGCGTAATAGCATTCTCTAAAAATCGTATTTTTACCCCCCTTACACTTAAGATGAACATTGTCCCCAATGTTCAAATAACAAGATGTAAAAGTATAAAGTAAAAGAATGAAATCAAATACTCCCCTAATTCGTTCGGTGGATAATGAAGTTACACGGTTAAATCTTCTTCCAAGGTAATGTAGAAGCTCCATGACTAATGCATCGCCATAAGCTTGATCCAAAACATTTCCTTGTCCAAAATAACCTGTTAAACCTGAGAAAACAAACACGAGAACCTGCATAACATCGGCGGGATAAAATCTATATATAAGGATATAATGCTTGTGGAATGATAATTTTGCAGATTCCTGGAGATTATAAGTTATAGATTTAATAAAAACTTTTTATGAAAACAAAACTTTCAAAAATTTATGAAAATTAAATCTGACGCCGTCAGGTTGTAACTCCTGACGCCGTCAGAAATGACCGGACAAAAATTCTCATTTTAAGTTTCTGAAAAATTTCTGGAAAAACCTTTACCTTACTTCCTGGAAATCCTGCAAAACATCACTATGACTCGATACAAGCATTTGACTCAAACGAATACTAATATGTATGTTAATTTATTATTATTACGATTCATGTTCATTTGTGTTCTAATAAACCGATTTAGATTTCCCTTACACTTATCTTTTGCAAAATACCTTTATATGTAGTTAAGACGAAGTTAAAAACAAGATAAAGCATTTTCACAATTTAGTTTTTGAACATGAATCAATAAGAATAAAAATTAAACACACATACGGAAACAAATAAAAACAAACAAACAAACAAATAAACACAAAAAGCAAATAAAGATTGGGTTGCCTCCCAAGAAGCGCTTTTCTTTATTAACGAGTCTTGTAGCTAGACTCAAAGTCACGCTATCTAGTGTCGCTTATGCTCACGTACCCGAGTGTGAGCCATCTAATTGTTGCCTCATCTTTCTTGTATTCATCATTTAGCTCCAAACATCCATGATAATATCTCTTATTTTTCTCATGTGGATATTTGAGCCCCTTCCCCTTATCATTCTCACTTAACAAGTCGATAGGCATAATTCTATTGCAAGATTCAATGGGGTAGTTCTTAAACCTAGGATGTGCTCGGGGCATTTGATAAACAAAATCTTCATCCCCATCCGAGAATGTAATTAACCCGTCCATAAGTTTTTCGTCAAGGTTGGTCAACCTTTTGAAGGGTTCTCCAAAAATGACTTGGGTTAATTTGTCATCGATAAATTCTCCTAAGTTCTCCATAACCATAAAATCCACCAAATACACAAAACTTCCTACGAACACGTGTAGTGGCTTAATCCTAGCAACGATGTTATCACCTTGATATTCTAGCTCATCTACCATGATTTTATTATAATTAGCGCGAGAGATAATGTTCATAGGCAAAGATGAGTTAAGATAAGCATAAAAATCATGATAACCAATCTTACACGGAAATTGCATGTTAAAGAGGCTATCCTTTTCGATCTTAGTCCTAGGGTCAACATACTTAAAGGGATCAATTTCCTCTTTTCCCCATTCCTCGTTAACTACTTCACCATCACCGGCATCCTCATCGGAGTCTGAGTAGTAAAATGGACTAACATAGTCATTCTCATGGTCAGACTCCTCCATCTCAGAATTGTTACCAAAGTGGTGGTCGGGTGAAAAGTTGTTGTTTTCTACGATGGGGGCGGGAACGGGTATTTGAAAGTTTGCACGGCGGAAAATACGAATAACAGGGATCAAATGATCAATGTTACTCATGAGGTGGGTGGAAGGAATCACAAACAAAAGTACAAAGAAATAAGATAGACTAAAGAAAAACCTAGAAAAATAAAATAAAAATCTCACTAGAAAGGAATCTAGTGAGTAGACCTAATAGAAATAACAATTCAACCTAAACAATAACTATTCCCCGGCAGCGGCGCCAAAAACTTGATGCGTGGTTTTGCAACCTTACAACAGGTTTTACCTCTCGAGGGATCTCAAGAGGCTTACAACCCCACCAGGCAGTGTACCTGACCGATGTAGTATAGTGTAGTGGTAAGTACGGGGGATTGATCGTTCTCCACAGGGAATAGTGTTCGTTAGGTATGAAAGACTACTCTAATAGGTCTAAGGGTTGAGGAAGATTCTTTTTTATGTTTTTATATTTTTAAGAAAGCAAGTAAAATCTCGGGTTTGAAAGAGTGGGCGGAATTAGTTGCTAGTCAACTAACCCAAATTACTACGAGTGCAAATAAAATAAATAACTGAAAATAAAAAGTTTGGTGAAAACTTATGTGTAGAGAAATGTGTTCACTTAGATTTCCTTACTCCCTAACTATCTTTTACCGGTTGATTAGTGTGTATTAGTCGCGTGGATGACGGGTGTATTCCTTAATACCAATCGTGGGGTGGCGTACGTACTTCCCCAACTCTACAAGCTCCTACTTCACTCCTATGTCGAGCCGGCTAGGAAGCTCCTAACATGGGATCACTAGAATTCGCTTGTGCATTAAATACAACCATAAAAACCTTTAGTACGCATTTGGTTCATGTTTCTTAAGACGTTCAAGCAAGTTACCGAATAGGAAGTTAGCCAGTTTTCTTAAGCCTAACATAGATAAACAATCATCCAATACAACTAATAACACAGTAATAACCAATAATCAATAGCTAGGTTTCATTAGATCTAAGCAAACACAAGATAAATCTAGCCTAACATATTAACCAAAAGACAAGAACAAGATAGAATCAAACAACACATAGACATATTGAATGATTAATTGATAACTTATCTTCAATGTAACATGGAAGATCTCAAGGCAAAAAGCCTTGAAAAAGATGCTAAAATCGTCTTAGGGTTTTCTCCCAAAAATTCCACACTAAGTTCCACACCAATGACAAAAAATTAGAAAACTATATATAGACTTTTGGATCTGACGGCGTCACGTTATGGAGTGTGACGCCATCACCTCGCCGCTTCTAGGGTTCCCGGATGACCTTCTTGACGCCGTCCCTCTTTAGCTCTCCAAAATCCGTTCTGGCTTATCAAGGCTTGACGCCGTCAGACCTTGAACGTGACGCCGTCCCTCTTTGAATTAAGCCGTGACGCCCTTGATCAGGTTAAAGCGTGACGCCGTCAGAATTCACATGCAATTTTCACTGGCTTATCATGAGTAAATTTCACATCCACCTTTTCTTGCCAAGCCATGACGCCGTCCAGGGTAAATCCTGACGCCGTCAAAGGTAACTTCCAGCACAATTTTGAGACTTTGTCGTTTTCTTCACTTTTATGCTCCAAAAACGTCCAAAATGCCTCCTTTTTCCAGATTTCTCCTCAAAAGTACCTAAAATGACAAAAGGAACGATTTAGGGCGATATTTGATCAAATAAATACGATTTAGGGCTTAAATGACCCCTTAAAAGCGGTACACTTTTTGCTTCATCAGAAGCTCAGGCAGCGGGTGTGGCGCGGGAGGTAGTGGCGCAGCTGGTGGTAGCGGGTGTGGTGGAGGCGAGAGTGCTGATGATGAGCATGGTCGTAGTGAGGATATGGATGATGACGAAGGGCGGTAGAGGTATATATGTGTTATTTTATGTTGTATTTTATCTTTGAAACTATATTTTGGCAACCCGTATCTTAGTATTGTGTAGTTTAACCTTTTTGTGACTTGAACATTGCGGATATTGCAACATTTATGTCGACGGCAGCTAGGTTTAGAGATTATAACACCCGTTTTTTTAGACTTTATAATGTTTTAATGCATTTTGAGGGTGTTTAACGATTATTTGTACCTGTTAGGACATGTTAGTATTGATAGTATTGATAGGATATGTTATAAGTTGCAAGTGTTTAAGCCATTATTTGCAGGTTTTGGCGGATTTTTTCCGGAAACTTTTCGTGAAAAAATCTAAAAATTTGCTGCTGTGCAGCCTGCTTATTGCAGCATCACAGTATGGTTCCGACGACATGTCGTCGGCACCGTAAACAAAAAATCATTTGTAATTTTTATGCATGTCGTCGGTACGATTAAAAACTCGTTGACTATTTTGTTGACCGACATTAAGGCTTACCGACGACATGTCGTCGGTAGTGTTTAATACATAATTAACCTTGACTAATCAAGGTGTTAAGATTATTTAATTTTAATTATATTTAATTAAAAGTATTTATACTAAATAAAATTTTTAATTTTATAAAAGTAATTAATTTTAATTATATAAAAGTATTTAAGTTTAATTAAAATATATATGGTGTTTGATTTGTCATTTTTAATTTGTTTCATCTTATATGCACGTGTATTTTCTGTTTTAGAAAAGCGAGAACCGCTAGTACCCGTCCCTCATATAGAGCTTTTTCGACACGCACTGCAAGGACGGTGTATGGTTGCAGGATGAGGCTCGACTTCAATATGAATATTTATATTCCTAACAATTTCCCCCTAAGGGAGGTTACCCCGGAAATTACAATTTGAATTCTAGCATTCTAATGAACTTAATTTCCTAGCTCGTAGACTTTAATTCTTCAAGTTCAGCACACTTTGTACTTCAAGCAATGATTGTGTGATTAATGTTCCTTTGTCATATGTGATCTTTGAGCATTGTTTAATATCATCAGCCACCGTAAATCTCCAAGTTAATCCTTTGTAGTGTCGCCTTCATGTGATGTAGTGACCATTGGACCGACATACTCATACTTTTCTGGATCAGGAGACTTTGCATCAGAGTTGCGGGAGCATTGTTGTAAGTCTCTCAACTTTCATGATCCATTGATGACGAATTGGTCGTGTGAGCATGGGGTGTGGATTGACATGTCTCTGCTGGAATTAGGTACCACCATCACCATCTTTATATAAATCTGAAATAAAACAGTTAGCAATAAAGTTGGAGAACGAATATGGCTTTGTCATTCGCTCAGTGTGGTTTTATTAACCTTCGGATCCGTGAGGACCGACCTGTAATCAGGTAGAATCCCCTTTGAAGAAAATTCTCCCTGACAGGACTTTCCAGCTTGTTGTAAAGAATCATCCAACGAATTAACATCAGAATCATCATACTAAGAATGTTCTCATACCAGAACAACTCAAAGCAGACAGCACGGTAGAGTGAATAAGTAAATTAAATACCCACTGATTGATGAGAAATTGATTAGAAAAATCTCTCGCGTGTTACTGGATAAACATTTTATCCAACACGAAGAGGGTTTTATAAATTGAATCACACTTCTATCATAAACACTTGATGTGCCCGTTTCGAGTGCAAGTTTTAAATTTATAACACGATCTACCAATAATTCAAACGAAACAAATCCGAGCAAGTATACTCGTCCGTATGTAGTAAGAGATGAAATGGTAAGCCGAGGTCGTTCACAGGGATTTGTTTAGTTTTTGGGATGTGCATTTTGAATATAATATCAATCTTGTTTAACGATTCTAATAGCAAGCAAATAATGATGATTTAAATTCAATATATTAAAAACTACACTTGCCTAGACTAGTTTTGCACAATTCTCTTGACATGATTATGACAATGATTCCATTCGATTATGATCAATGAATTAGGCGGTGTTCTAATTCGATTAGTGGGTATACTAATCCTATTGCTTCCAACACTTTCAATCCTCGTCAGAATTTTAAGATGACAAAAACAATATTTAAGATTTGATCAATCCAAGACTAACACAACTCAATTACTCGATTCGCTTTCGTTTCACAAGTAATTGACAACCACAATATTTAGTTTTCCAAGTTTAACCAAGTTACTTATGAAATGGTCAATACATAAGGTAACACCCTCATAGACAAAGGTTCACAACTAATTGACTAACAATGTCTTTTTCAACCCATTACATTATTAGCAATTACCCAAACTTGACAACTCTTTGGTGGAGAAAACTCTTAATATCAAAATTCGTTCTTAGTATTAGCTTTTCGTTTATCTTAGAACCATTGAGTCATAATCAACCAAAATTCATGTAACAAACATCATCTAGGCAAGTGCACAAGGCACTTAGCCACTCATAGCAAACAAAGAAGTAACCACAAGAAATTTATCACTTGAAAACATGATTAAAAAGTCTTACAGAAGTTGTAATGATGATTACAAGAATTAGGAACACTTGTGAGATGATCAACAAAGATTCCTTGCATGATTAAATTGATGATTGATGAATGTAAGCTTCCCTTTTTCCTACGTTTGTCTCCTTTGTCGCCCCCTTGAGTATGTTTGTAACCTTTTTGGTCTCTAGGTAGTGATGTATATGATAATAGTTGTCTCTCTCTTTCTTGTAGTTAGTTGTTGTTGTTGTATCTTTTGGCCAAGTATATATAAGATGGCTCCCCTTGGTGACCAAGCAAAATACTTGCTCCCAAAGTGTCATAAAATGAAGGCAAAATGAGTTAATGGAAGTAGATGATCGGACTTTGGAGTAATGGCACTTAATTCTTCACTTAAATGCAACTTTGGATGACTTTTAATGGCTAAACCCGCGGTCGGGACCTAGAACCGGCGGTCTGGATGTTTGCTGAACCTCAGGTTTGGACTCTGAACCTTCGGTTTTAGAATGACTGCTCAACCTAGGGTTTGAGATATGAACCTTGGGTTTGAACATAATTCTCATTCATTTCATCAATTCTTGATCTTTTCTTGAACTTGGAAATCATTGCAATCTTGATTCTTTATCTTTAACGATCCGTCCAAAGCCTTTATTGTGAGAAGAATCTTATGTTTGTGCATATGCTCTTGATTTAACAACTTTTCTCCATCTTTTTAGCTATTTTCCTGAACTTGATCGTACCTTAACCTAAATACATCTTTTGCACCTTTTAAGCATATTATGTTCATAAATACAACCAAATATAATGCATAAACAAAGAAATAACGCAACCAAAACATGTATAAAATGAGCGTTATCAACACTTTGGTTTGAAAATTCACACAATCAATGTGCTCGAAACTCAGTTGGTGAGCACATTGAAAGGTTTTCCAAAAGCATCCGCCAATCCATTTCCTGGAACAAGTTTGATTCAAATGTGAATCGCCCCATTGTTTCTTTCCAGTTGTCACTAGTTTGATCAATGAAGGATCTCACATGTCACCCACCAAGAGCTTGTTTGATGTTGGTTCTAGAAGGATTTCCATCTTCATTATGAATACTTTACCTATCACTCAGATGTTCTGGCAATACCACAAGGATAATGCGTAGGACTCTTAATATATGTTTTCTTACTTTTCATGATGTATGAAACAGCAAGCATATTGGAAATTTGTCCTAATGAGATTTATGGATGATCTCTTGGCTCTAGACTCGATAGTGCGTTTTGATTTAGTAATCGGAGGCTGGAGTAGACTGCCACCTTTTCAATATCAACTAACTCGGAGTAAGAGAGTCAATAGTAATGATTGAATCTCCGTGTGAATGAAAAAAGAGTCTTTTGAGAGACCTTGAGTGGCTAGGGAGGGTTGTGTAGCCTATCACTGGGTCCATGATACTTGTCTACAATGTCAGCAATCAACTACGTGACTCTAACAGCATATGTATTGACCTGGTTTCTGCCTAATGTGTAAGGAGGGCTTCTTTCTTTTCACCCTTTATCTTTACATTTCTTTTTCATTCTTCAACCCCTTCAG
The DNA here is from genome assembly GCA_021014915.2 of Artemisia tridentata subsp. tridentata. NCBI lineage: Eukaryota > Viridiplantae > Streptophyta > Magnoliopsida > Asterales > Asteraceae > Artemisia > Artemisia tridentata. The sequence continues at coordinate 149,830,785 of CP139502.1, read as the reverse complement.
CGCTTACCGAGACTTCATCACTAGCACCTTGTTGGGTTTGTTCCAGTACTAGCTCAATCTCAGTCGGCACTCTTCCCTTATTCTCACATTGCTCCTTTTTTAATCATACCTAAGGACTTCTACACTAACTAGTGAATTGTCCCTGGGTAGATCCCTCCGGCTCTGGCGGGATCATGGGAATTGATACCTAACCTTACCATCCTTATAACTCCAGTACATTAAATAAAATGGTCGGTCTTTGGTATTCTTCCACGATTGCCATCATAAATCATTCGCTCCCCCTCAATATGTGCATCGATATACGAAAGAGTTTAGCACATATGGGAGAGCCTACACTTAAGTCCAAAAGATCACATTTTTTATCAGATTTTCATATTTAAATCACATTCTCTCCCCCCCGATCAAAAATTTCAAGCCTTTTGAGATTTGGGATCTCAATTGATTTAAATAAGTTAGAAAATTTGGGAGACAATGTGGTCTAATTCAATGTATTTTGATAATGGAACATTATTATGCTCCCCCTCAATCAATGAGGGAGAATGTTAGTGTCAGGTATGATAAGTTTGAAAGATATTTGAATGAAACTCATACACTGACACATAACAACAAATTTTATTCACTTGCTTATGATGTACAAGATAACTGTTATGACACAAATGATGTTAACCTTTACGCACAGATGATGTGATCATTCGCTTTCTGAGGGAGTCAGTAGTCAATCATCAATTATGCATCCACCAAAGTATTGTAGATCCCCACTCGGCGAGACCAGAATTAGTAATGCTTTGTTGAAGTGAAGGTGGTGGTGGTGGTGAAGGTGTTGTTGTTGTTGCTGCCGATGTTGTTGTTGTGGTGAAATCAAAGCCAGTCAATAGAGTTTGAACATCTGATCAAATGGTTAGAGCGGGAGCAGGCACATTCATATCGGCCATGGAATCTGCATAAGAATATCAACACAGATATACATACATACAGATTCACTCTTCATTACTCGCTACCACGTGGCAGCTTGCCTACTCATAATACCATATTCATATACTAATCAAACCACTATTTAGCATGAAGATCAACCATCAATCATGAACATGGCAATTCACACATATTTCAACATTCAACTCAGGATCTTAGTGACATGATTCTAACACGATAGCTACATACCTAAGCATATTCTGAGTGCACAAGCAATAAATCAACAACAATTAAATAGCTATTGACTAACAAAAGTCAATCAACATTCGAAACTCATTCAATCAGATCATACAAATGCTTGTGGAGTATTCAAGAACGTCAAACACAATGGGTTTTCTAACTTCTTTTAGCTTTTGAGTTTTAAAGTGTATAAGGGATTAAACGAGGATTCCAAAGTGACACAAATGGACCTTCTAGTTACATAAAGCTAGGAAACTATACGCAAATTGCACATAATGCCCTAATCTTTCTAACAACTAACACATTTGGCCATTTGAGATAAAGCTTAGTAAGTTCCTCTTCACCAAATACCCCATTAACTACAAAACTTTTTCTAGCAATTATGAGATAACCAAGAAACCCGTTTGATGATATAAAATTTGAAATCACTCTCCTCCTCAATCAATGACCCGTATTCTAGTTAAAGAGCTGTAGTCATTGATTGAGTGAAAAATTTTATGAACAATCCAAGTCTGAAAGAATTTTAAACAACACGTTACCACTATGTGTCTCATAAATAATTTTCAGAAGAATCATAGAAGGAAAATTATTTGTATACAAAGAAGATTTCTCTTCTTTTACAGGAAATAATGCACTGAAGCATACATGAAATCGGGGATGCACGGATATGAAGTAATCCATGCCCGGGTGAACTTCACCCATTGTTAGGAACAACCATCTTTTTGGCGACGTGCTTTCCTTATTTTGAAAAAACCGGGCTGCATATCTGAAGTAATAGCAAGCCATTAGGCATGTTTTGAAAACCTTTTTGAACTTCTGTTCAAACTTCATTTAAAGACCCGTGTCATTATTGAATGACATTTCTAGGACCGTAAATGTTATCGATACCAGAAGACATGCCTTGAAAAAACTATTTTTGGTATTTTCTATTTTTCTGATTTTTATGGTTTTTATTGGTTTTATATTTTTGTATTTACATTTTGGTTTTATAATTTTCTATTTACATTTTGGTTTAAGATATGTACAAAATATATTATTCAATTTAAGAAGATGTTGACATGAATACCGAAATAAGGATATCGTTTAGTACGTTGTAGAAGTCTGTAGTCAACATCTCTTAAACTTTCACCACCAAAGCTTTCGAGGCTCCTGAATAATCGTCTGAACTTGAGCCTTCTCAATGTGAAGCTTTGATAGCTTCCCCCCAAACCAACAATCTTCTTTTTGAGCAGTTTCAAAGCTCTCTTTCAAGCTTACATTAGATAAGTTCACAGCGGAATCCGTAGCAAACCACATCAAATATTGCTGCTCTTTTTAAGAATAATCATCGTGATTATTCGTTCGGGGGATCATCAAATAGATCAGCAACGTATCATCTCACGCTTGAGTAATTCTTCTCATATTTCTTCCCGCTGACGGCTGAAGTAATGCATACCAAGAGTATCAAGAGGCCACTTCCCCCAAGTAGTTGAAGTGATGCAATTGGTCTCATTGTATGAAGCTCAAAAACCCAAAGTACACACTCAATCCCATTAGTGAAGTCGAAAACGTAACATCAAAATCAATTAAGATTCGGAAATGCACTTTTCTCCCTTCAGGAAATTGCAGATGAGAATTGTTACACCAAAGTCAACTAAGTCCCGAGTGTAAGCAATTTATCCCGTATGTACTCGAAATGATAACACCAAAACAGTACCGTAAAAATCAAGTAAGTCCCGGATGAACACATTTCCTTCTGTAGGATACCGACTAACCAGAGGAATCATCATACAATTGTGTACCTCTTTAATCATCAGAAACTGTTACTTACATCTCTTCCCCCACGTAGTTGGAATAATACACCAAAAGCCACGAGTTAAAACACTGATTTTCTCTGCGGTTATGACATTTGTCTTCCCAGAATAACTTTAATTAAGAAGTATAAAGTTCATCACGTGTACTCGTTGTGCATTCAGATGTATGTCTCCTTCCCCCTTGCTGGTTTTGATACCTCAGAATCAGCAACACATTTTACGCCCATATACTTGAAATCTTGTGAGAAGAACAGAATTGGCTCAAATGTATCCTGTGAGAATCAACTACTACAGAAACTCTCTCTGACTATCTTTACCAACCCTTATGTTCTGTCGGCTACTGCTGTGACCACTTGGTGAAGTAAACCCGATATACCAAACTTGAAAATGAAGTAGAATTCCCCAAATTTGTTACTTAAGCTTGCATTGTTGTTGATTGACGAACGATGCAGAAGAAAACCCCTAAGTACCCTTATACACACAACTAAGAGCCAAAGCAAGTACAACACCTCTTGAGACTATCCACATCTGCATCTGCGTGTGACACTGAGCACTACAATGTAACTCCTTGAAGTGATAGCTATAACCCGTGAGAACTATAATGTAACTCCTTACATCGGGTATAACAAGATAATCCAAGTCCCAATCATAAATTTTATAAGTTCAAGCAAGTCATCAATCGATAGATGAAGTCTCGATGATGAAATAAGTAGAAGCCTTCGTGAAACCCACTTCAATCTCAAATAAGGGATGCCAAATAAACTCCGTGATCACTTGACATTCCATGTCCAAACTCTTAGCCGTTTTGACGTTTTAGCCGACATTTTCCTTTATGTTCTTGTGGTTGATTTACAGAGTGCACATTGGAAGGAACAACAATCCGTGAATAAGGAGATTCTTCAGAACCTGGTTCTGGGAAAGGAATACCAAAGAACGGATCATTATTCAAGCGTGCAACTTCAATATCATGAGGGTCATTATCAACACCTTGAGGAATAAGTAGAATGTTAGGTGTTGGAGGAGAGTCGTATGCCCAATTCTCAAACATCAATCAACATGTAGTTTATTCACCCTTCTCCCCCACAAAAATTGCATATGACTGCCAACTGCCATTTTTGATTGAACGAGTGAATAAGAATACAATCAACGGTATGTAGATCCACCTGAGGACTAATATTTAGTTTATTCACACTTCTCCCCCACAAAAATTGCATATGAGGTTGCCATTTTTGATAGAACAAGTGAATAATGTTGGGAATTAAACCTAACAGTACAAACTTATAATCTTAAGTTGAAGACTGCTGAAGATTACACTAGCAATACTAACTAACTTAGTATTGTTAGCACAAGATGTTTATACTGCTTATATTCTGAATATATGTAATAGGATAAGTATAGAAAAGATTTAGTGAATATCCTATTTAGTTAGAGTTATTCGGATATTATAGTTATCTTGTAAAGGACTCCTTTTGCTATAAAAGGAGATCCTAGGTTAGGTTTTTGATATAGTTATTTTGTTAAGATTCAAGGTTTTGTAACCCTAGTGATTGTTGAAGATCACTCGTATTATTCATCAATAATATTGAATCGTTTTGGTTAACTATTGTCTTCATTGTTCATACAAATACATATTACTGTTCCATTCATATACACAATATCTTCTATGTATTGACTAGTAAATTCTGCGTGCTAGTTAGTATTACTCAAAGTATCCCTAACACAAGGAGTGTGTTTAGATCCCCTCAAGTGGTATCAGAGCCAGGTTCTGATACTTAGAATTAGAAGATCCAGAAGAACTCTTTCAACAAGGAAGATGGACATGGAGACAACCCAAACCAATGTTGCTTCAAAGTTGCCAATCCTTAAGCCTAATGAATTCGATATGTGAAGGTTAAGGATGGAGCAATACTTCCAGGTGCAAGATTATGCACTATGGGAAATTATAGAAGAACGGAAATTCATTCAAGCCTACAACCACAACATCAACTGAAGATGGTAAAGTTGTGACAATTGTGCAGACAAAGCCAGTGACTGCAGAAGAAAGAATTCAGATGAAGAATGACATAAGGCAAGGAGTATGCTAATGATGACAATACCTAATGATCAACTCTTGAACTTCAGTAAGTTCAAGGATGCCAAGTCATTATTTGAAGCCATTGTTGCTAGATTTGGTGGGAATGAAGCCACCAAAAAGACACAGAAGACACTCCTCAAGCAAAATTTTGAGAACTTCTCAGCAATAAGCAATGAATCATTGGATCATATGTTCAACAGGCTTCAGAAGCTTGTGAGCCAACTTGCAGTTCTTGGAATTGAAATACCTCAGGAAGACCTTAACTCCAAATTCCTGAGAAGTTTACCATCAGAATCGGCCATGCATGGTGTTGTCTGGAAGAACAAACCAGACATTGATTATATGAGTCTGATGGATTTGTATAGCAACTTCAAGATAGTGGAACAAGATGTAAAGAAGGTTGCTGGAACAAAATCAAGTACTGGGAATATGGCATTTGTGTCAGCTCCTAGTAACTCAAGTTCTGAAGAAGTGAAGGTTGGTGCAGCAGTTGGTACTGCTAGCACATCAAGCAGTACTAAAGGCATTATGGATGAGACAACTTGCTGTGCATTCCTGACTACCCAGCATAATGGATCCATGTTGACATATGAAGATCTTCAAGAGATCAATGATGATGATCTGGAGGAGATGGATATTAAATGGCAAATATCTCTTCTTAGCATGAGGGGTAGGAAATTCTATCTGAGGACTGGAAAGAAGATTACCATAAACAGCAATGATACTGCTGGTTATGATAAGTCAAAGATTGAATGCTATAATTGCCATAAGATGGGTCATTTTTCAAGCGAGTGCAGAAGGCCAAGACAACAAGATGGCAAGAACAGAAGCTATGGTAGCAAGACCAAGGAAGTGGAGATTACTGACTCAAGCTCAAAGGCTATGGTAGCCATTGATGGTTTAGGATTCGATTGGAGCTTTATGGATGAAGAGGAAGCAGCACCTACTGAGATGGCACTCATGGCTTTCTCTGATTCTGAGGTACAAGTTGCTAAATGTTCTAAATCATGTGATGCTTTAAAAGAACTGGAAACTCTTAGGAAACATTATGATGAACAGAGAATAGAGCTAAACAAGACCAGTTTTAATTTGGCAAATCATAAAAGGGGTTTAGCTGTCTTAGAAGAGCAAATTGTTCATTATAAAAGCAATGAATCTAGTTTTTCTGACACTATAGGATTGCTTAAAAGAGATTTAATGTTTAGAGATGCTGAAATTAGCATGTTAAAAGCTGAGGTTGATAGACTTAAACAGGATAAAGAAAATATTCAATTAAGTGTTGACACTCTTGAATACACATCAAAAGGAGTTCAGAAATTAATTGAATGTCAAATAATCAACAAGGCTAAATCAGGTCTAGGTTATAAGTCTGTTCCACCTCCTAATAGAGGAATACCTGCACCTCCAGGTATAGACCTAGAACACACAGGTTTGCCTGAATTTCAACTACCCAAGATGGAATATGGTCCTAAGCCAACAAAAAAAGAAGTAATTGAGAAACCTGTAGAAGTTAGTGCACCCTTTGAGAGTGCAAGTGATGCCTCACCCTCTGAGTACAAGGTGTCCTCTGCTAGGGATTCAGATGCTCCAACCATAGAGGATTGGACTTCTGATGATGATGAGGATGATCAGGTTAAGGTTAAACCTGGTACTGTTAAGGTAGAAGGAACAAGAGTTCCTAAGGTGGTCAAAGTTAATACTGTTAGGCCTAAAACAGATGCTAAACAAGTTAGGCAAATAGTAAGATATTGTGAAATGTTTAGAACCACACACAAGCCCAGAGGTAACCAAAGGAATTAGAACAACCTCAAGTCTCACTAACTAGGTGATGACTTTGTTTTTTTATAGGAAAGCTTGTTTTAGTTGTGGAGAGTTTGACCATCTTGTAGCTTATTGCAACAAAAGGGTAACTGGGTATACAAACCATAGAGTGAACTTAGAAAGACCACAAAATCACTCTAACCTTGCTAGAATGACACCCATAGCATTTCTTTTAAAGTCTGGCCCAAGACCAGTTCATACTGCTAGACCAGCAGTTCATAATGCCAGACCAAATAAGACTTTTTACCCAAGACAAGCAGTTCAAAGGGCAAAAATATTTTTCAAATCTGCACCATCAACTGCTAGAAGGCCATTTCATAACAATGCAGTGATAAATAAACAAATTTGGAAACCTAAGGTTGCAATTGCAAAACCAGCAGTTCATACTGCTAGGCAAGTAGTTAATACTGGTAGTTTTAAAAACACTGCTAAGGAAAAGATAAGCAATGGTATTAATGCATCAGCATCATAGGTTTGGAGACCACTTCAATCCAATGGTGCAACAACTGTTCTAAAAAGGTTTAATTATATTGATGCAAGAGGTAAACCAAAGTCAGTGATGGCTTGGGTTTCCCAAGGAAACTAATTTCCTTGATTATGTGCAATGTTAGTCATATGCTTATAATGTTATGAGACAAGTGCTTTGCACTTTGTTTTCTTGTTTTTGGACTAACAATTGCAGGTTGATTTGAGTTTATGAATTGAATGCTTTATGTTTTGGATGGTGAGGTGCTTTAGAATTTCAAGTGTGTGATCTGTGCACACAACAAATGGTAATTGGTTCACCATGTCTAACCCACATCAAGAACCAACTAGTCCAGAGCAAACGGTTTCTAGTAAAGACTTCTCAAATCTGTTTATGGTTGATAGTTTACGAAAAACTATATGGTTATCAACTCACCATATCTCATAGTGAACAGTTGGCTAGTCCAAAGCAAACGGCTATTGGTAAAGACACATCAAATCCGTTGATAGCTGATAGTTTGCTAAAAACTATGAGTGAGCAGTGTTGATGCAAATAATGTTCTAAAAACGTTATTTATATCTTTCGATTACTTCACGTTTTGAGGATGACAAAATGTGAAATCACGATACGTTAAAATCAACGTAAACAAGTCTTTAATCGGAAGATCCCGTTTCTACGCAAATCACTCTAGAACAAAGTTACAACTTGAACTAGTGATCAAAGAAGTGAATTTATGTTTTGAGAATTCACATTTTAAATGGGACAAAACATTTTTTCAAAAATACACATGACAAATTATTTTTGAAATATTAAGAAATGTTTTAATGGAAAAATAAGTTTGAAAATCACAACAGCTATTTTCCCCCCCAAAATCAGCTCCAACCTTCCCCAAATAAGTTTTCACCAGAAAAGACAAAATTTGGAGCGTCCTAGTCTACGACGGCTCCACGGTTTAGTTAAATTTAATGGAGCCGTGGGGTATTTAACGGAGTCGTCCGTACAAAATTTTCTGTAACGTTCAGATTTTATTTGCCTATAAATACCCACCCCTTTCACAGTTTTTAGGCATCCTTTCACACACAAAACTTTCTAAGTTGAATACTCTCTTCACACTTTCTTTCTTAGATCATTTAGGTTAGTTTTTCTTTTGTTCAAGAGTGATCCAATCATCCTTCAAGTGATCCTCTTCATTCCTCTTCACTTGCAAGAGAAGAACACAAGTATCCAAGTTGATACAAGGTGTTATCATTCCTCTTCATTATCAAGAGAAGAACACAAGTGTCCAAGTTGATACAAGGTGTTATCATTCCTCTTCATTAGCAAGAGAAGAACTCAAGATCTTCAAGAAGACAAGAGTTGTAGTGGTTAGGTTTTGTAACACTTGTTACATCCTTGTTGTATCTTAGCATACATCAAGATTATCTTTCTTTTGTGAGAGTGTGAGTGAAGATCATAGTGATCTTAAGAGATAGTGAAGATCTCTTGAAGCCATTGGGCTTGTGTGTGAGTAATCAAAGGATCTAGAGTAGTTAGATTAAGTAGAGTGAAGTGAGAGTTGATCTTTGTGATCGTGTTGAGATCGTGGTGATCTCTTGAAGCCATTGGGCTTGTGTGTTTGGTCACGTGGACCTTGGTAGATTGGTGCTAGCTAAGATTAGCACTCTACATTTAGCTTAGTGTCGGTAATATGATAAGCGACGTGTACGGTTTTCTCCGCCTGAAGGGAGGTTGTTGATATAGTGCTTGAAACTCTCGAGTGTGGTACTCGGGGAGTGGAGTAGGGCGAAGAAGAGCTTCGTAGCCGAACCACTATAAATCCTTTGTCTCGGTTTGATCTTTCCAACTCTACTCTTTACTTTCATTATTTTATATTAGTTAGTTTAGTGTGTAGTTCATATTGGTGTTAATTGATTACACATAGAGTTCGAATCAAAGTTTCCAATAACCAACTTTTAAAACAAGATTTTTAAAAGAATTTAAACCGGTAAACTATTCAACCCCCCTTCTAGTTTCCCACAATTGGTATCAGAAGCCACGTCAGTCAAGTTTTTAAAGTATATTGTATTTTAAAACTTGAATCGATCAATGGAATCCGACAAATATCTAGAAGGGCAATCTATGCAAAGACCACCACTTTTCGAAACCGATTGTTTTATTTATTGGAAAACAAAATTCGAAACGTATGTGAAATCAAAAGACATTGATCTTTGGCATGTTATTACCGAGGGTGACTTTCAACCTATTCAAATGAATCCTGAAACTAAAAAGGATGAAATAGTTTCTTATGATAAACAAAGTGATGAACTTAAAAGGAAATTAGCCAAAAATAATGAGGCTAAAATGATGATTTATAATGCTTTGCCTAAAAAGGAATTTGAAAGAATTTTCATGTGTAATACGGCAAAAGATATTTGGAAAACTTTGTTAGTCACTCACCAAGGTAATAACCAAGTTAAAGAGAACAAGGTAGATATTCTTGTTCAACAATATGAACAATTTTCCATTACGGAAGATGAATCTATAGATAATGCTTTTGCTAGATTCAATACTATTATTACTAGTCTTAAAGCTCTTGATGAAGGTTACTCTAGCAAGAATTATGTTAGGAAGTTCCTTAGGGCTCTACATCCTAAATAGAGAGCAAAGGTTACCGCCATTGAAGAGTTAAAGGACTTGGCGATGTTGTCACTCGATGAACTTATAGGAAACTTGAAAGTTCACGAGATGATAATTAAGAAAGACTCCGATATTGTCAAAGGCAAAAGTGAGAGAGTTAGATCTCTAGCGTTGAAAGCCAAGAAGGAGTCTAGTGATGAGGAATGTTCGAGTTCCGATAGTGAAGATGAGGAATATGCATTAGCGGTTAGGGACTTTAAAAAGTTCTTTAAGAGAAGAGGTAGGTTCGTTAGGCAACCTCGTGATGAGATGAAGACATCACAAAAGAACCATGCTGAAAAGAAAGGGACAAGTGATAGGAAATGCTTTAGATGCGGAGATCCTAATCACCCCATAGGAGAGTGTCCCAAGCCACCGAAAGTCAACAACCAACGAGCTCTCATAGGAGGCTCCTGGAGTGATAACGGTGATGATGAAGAAATGAAGCCCAAGGACGAAACATGTCTAATGGCTCATGCTTCTAATGAGGTACGTTACGACTACCCTAATTTCATAGATGACAACTCGTCAATAGATGATAACATACTACATGACGAACACAATAATCTATGCAAAATTGTTTCAAAAATGTTAAGTAGAAACAAATCACTAAAGTCAAAATTGCATGAACTCGAAGTGAAAATTTTAGAAATAAAGGATCAAGTCAAAGGACTTAAAAGAAACAAAGAAATAGACTTGGGATGTGAGTCATGCATAAATCTTCGATTAGAAAATGGAAAACTTAAGGAAAATGTAATTCGGATAACTAGGTTCAAAAAGAATACAGAAAATGCTTCGACAGATAAAACAGATTGTGTAAAATCTGTCAAACCTACTGATTCTGTCAAATCCCAAGACGGCACCACTAAAGGTACCAATGGTACCATTAAAATTAATGGAACCCTGGTACCATCTGGTGCTGGGGACAGAACTGAGTCGAATCTCAAAAACAAATCAAGTCCTAAACCAACTCACATAGTTGTTAATGGCACAAAGGTCTCAATTGCTAGTATAGAGGAAGTTAAGAGATTTTACAAACCCATGTCAAAACCCAAACCTGGATTTGTAAAACCTAACACAAGGCCTAAGACTCCTCCACCTAGAAAAACAAACACTCCCAAACCTCGGTCAAGAACTCCTCTACCGAGACGTAACTCTAGAAGACAAAGTTTTCCAAGTAACTATCCCGTAACTTGGAATAACTGTCAACTGCAAAGTTACTTGCCATGGGAAATTTGTCCTCCATTTCAACATCCTAACCACATGCAAGAAATGCATGGGATGTTTAATGCTAACCACTTTGGACCCATGAGATGTTGGGGACCAAATGTTTGAATGTTTTTCTTATGCAATAGATATGCTTGGGAATTGACTTGGAGCCTGACGAATGGGTCAAGGATAGTGGATGCACTAACCACATGACGGGCAAATGAAGTTTATTCTCATCATACAAGGCATACAACGGATGTAATGTCACTTTCAATAGCAAACTTAAGGGCAACATTATAGGAAAAGGTACGATTACTCAAGACTCTCTCATTATTAGAAATGTTGAGCACGTAGATAACTTAGGTTTTAACTTACTTAGCATTATTCAAATGGTAGATAATAAGTGTAGAGTAATATTCTCTGAAGAGGGTAGTGAGATTATTAAGAATGGGAAAACCATAGGCAGAGGAGTTAGGAAAAACGGCTTATTTGTCATGAAGATAGGAAATAAGCCTGAAGATAAGATTTGTCTAGCAACTATAGATGATCATACCACCCTGTGGCATAGGAGACTAGGTCATGCCAATATGTATCTTATACAATCATTGGCATCTAAGGAACTAGTTAGAAACCTACCTAAGATTAAGTTCGACACACACTTTTGTAACGCTTGTAAAGTTGGAAAACAAGCTCATTCTAGTCACAAAGCTAAGAATATGGTCTCGACCTCTAGATGCCTAGAACTACTTCACATGGACTTATTCGGTCCATCCGCCGTACGGAGCTACGGAGGAAATCTCTACACCTTTGTAATAGTTGATGACTACTCTAGGTATACTTGGACTAGATTCCTTAAGAATAAGACACAAGCCTTTGAGGAATTTGAAATCTTTAGTAAGAAAGTCCAAAATCAACTAGGATGTACAATAGTTTCTATTAGGATGGATCATGGTCGGGAATTTGATAATGAAGTGCAATTTGGAGTATATTATGATACTAATGGTATTACTCACAATTTCTCGGCTCCGCGCACTCCTCAATCAAATGGGGTAGTTGAGCGGAAAAATCGTACTCTACAAGAAATGAGTAGAACGATGTTGAATGAACAATCAATTCCGCAAAAGTTTTGGTGTAATGCGGTGGACACCTCAACTTACATTCTAAATAGGATTCTAATTAGACCTATCCTAGGAAAAACCCCATATGAAATCATGAAAGGAAGAAAACCTTCTCTTGATTACTTTAGAGTGTTTGGAAGCAAATTCTTCATACTAAACACTAAATATTACCTCACCAAGTTTGACCCAAAGTCTTACGAAGGTGTATTCCTAGGTTACTCCCAAAATAGTAAAGCCTACGTTGTCCTAAATAGAGAAATCTCGAAAGTCGAAGAATCACTCAACGTGACATTCGATGAAAGTCCTCCACAATCTAAGACATCACCATTGGTTGATGATGACTTAGATGAGGATGAAGCCATTAAGGTTAATGGCAAGAAAACCCTAGAAGATGACATTGAGGATGAAATAGTTGAAGTTGACGAAATTGTCAACATTAAGGAATCCAAAAACCATTGATGAGGCGAAAAGTGTACCGCTTTTAAGGGGTCATTTAAGCCCGAAATCGTATTTATTTGATCAAATATTGCCCTAAATCGTTCCTTTTGTCATTTTAGGTACTTTTGAGGAGAAATCTGGAATAGGAGGCATTTTGGACGTTTTTGGAGCATAAAAGTGAAGAAAACGGCAAAGTCTCAAGAATCGGCTAAAAGTTACTCTTGACGGCGTCACAATTAACATGGGACGGCGTCATTCCTTGGCAAGAAAAGTTGGATGTGAAATTTACTCATGACGGGCCAGTGAGTTTGCATGAGAATTCTGACGGCGTCACGCTTTAACTAAATCAAGGGCGTCACGGCTTAAATCATAAGGGGACGGCGTCACGTTCAGGATCCGACGGCGTCAAGCCTTGATAAGCCAGAATGGATTTTTGAAGAGCTAAAGAGGGACGGCGTCAAGATGGTCATCCGGGAACCCTAAAAGCGGCGAGGTGACGGCGTCACAATCCATAAGGTGACGCCGTCAGATGTCAAAGTCTATATATAGTTTTCTAATTTTTTGTCATTAAGGAGAGCTTAGTGTGTGGAATTTTGGGATAAAACCCTAAGACGATTTTAGCTACTTTTTCAGGGCTTTTTGCCTTGAGATCTTCCATGTTTCATTGAAAGATAAGTTATCAATTAATCATTCAATATGTCTATGTGTTGTTTGATTCTATCTTATGCTTGTCTTTTGTTTAACATGTTAGGCTAATTTTATCTTGTGTTTGCTTAGATCTAATGAAACCTAGCTATTGATTATTGGTTGTTAGTGTGTTATTAGTTGTATTGGATGATTGTTTATCTATGTTAGGCTTAAGAAAACTGGCTAACTTCCTATTCGGTAACTTGCTTGAACGTCTTAAGAAACATGAACCAAACGCGTACTAAAGGTTTTTATGGTTGTATTTAATGCACAAGCGAATTCTAGTGATCCCATGTTAGGAGCTTCCTAGCCGGCTCGACATAGGAGTGAAGTAGGAGCTTGTAGAGTTTGGGGAAGTAAGTACGCCACCCCACGAATGGTATTAAGGAATACACCCGTCATCCACGCGACTAATACACACTAATTAACCGGTAAAAGATAGTTAGGGAGTAAGGAAATCTAAGTAAACACATTTCTCTACACATAAGTTTCTCACCACTTTTCATTTTTGTTATTTTATTTTATTTGCATTTGTAGTAATTTGGGTTAGTTGACTAGCAACTAATTCCGCCCACTCCTTCAAAACCCGAGATTTTACTTGCTTTCATAAAATTTTAAAAACATAAAAAGAATCTTCCTCAACCCTTAGACCTAATTAGAGTAGCCTTTCACACCTAACGAACACTATTCCCTGTGGAGAACGATCAATCCCCCGTACTTACCACTACACTATACTACATCGGTCAGGTACACTGCCTGGTGGGGTTGTAAGCCTCTTGAGATCCCTCGAGAGGTAAAACCTGTTGTAAGGTTGCAAAACCCACGCATCAAGTTTTTTGGCGCCGCTGCCGGGGAGTAGTTATTGTTTAGGTTGAATTTTTATTTCTATTAGGTCTACTCACTAGATTCCTTTCTAGTGAGATTTTTTATTTTATTTTTCTAGGTTTTCTTTAGTCTATCTATTTTCTTCGTGTCTTTGTTCGTAACCATTACCGTCCGACATCATGGAAGATGGTAATATCCTTAACCCACACAACCCACCACCACAACAACCACCACCACCTCCTAGAGCCCGTACTTTAGGAGAGTATTCCCGTCCTAGCCACCACGGCTATCGAAACACCATTGAGCTCACGCAAGGAGCCAATATCACACCCTTGCGATCCGACACCATCCGGTTGGTGCAAAGTGGATGCGCATTCCATGGACTTCGTTCTGAAGATCCTAATCAACATCTCAAGGACTTTCTTAAAATCGTTGATTCTATAGACCTTGATGTTGCCACTCGAGAGACGACCAGATTGCATCTCTTCCAATTCTCTCTGCGGGACCAAGCTAGTCAGTGGCTAGAACGTCAACCCGCAGGATCCATCACCTCTTGGGATGATCTCACCACTCGTTTCCTTGCTCAGTTTTTCCCACCGGGAAGAACTACCAAGCTAAGGAATGATATCTTGATGTTCCAACAACGTCAAGGCGAAACTCTCTACGAGGCATGGACTCGATTCAAGGACTTACTCCGAAAGGTCCCTCACCATGGCATGGATCCTTGGCTACAAATCCAAATCTTCTATGATGGTGTCGATCATCAAACTAGAAGAGCCATAGATTACGCCGCCAATGGGAGATTGAGCAGGCTCAGTGTCGATAAGTGCTGGGAAGTCATTGAGGACTTAGCACAGTACGAAGAAGAAGAATGGGATGACTCAACATTCTCGGAAGGAGGGATTTTAAATTGCATGAATGCAACCCAAGAACAGCTGTTCGCAAACATAAAAAGGCAGGTTGAGAGCTTAATGAAAGCTGAGATACCTACGGCTGATAAAAATCCCGATGAGTGCGTGAACACAATTGGTAAACATACGTTTCGCCAATTCTCACGACAAGATGAGTTTGAAGGGATAATGTTAACTTTCGTGAACAACCAAGAGAGACGTATCAAGGAATTAGAAACTCACTTGAAAAACACCCAAGATATGTTCATGGAGCTAGCAGAAAAATTCATCTCGAGAATAAAAGAGAAAATTAGGGAAGAAGCCTCACACAAAAAGATCGAGAAGATCTTTGAACTCCCGGTCCCTAATGAACCATACAACGAATGGGATGATGAAACCCTCCTCCCCGAGCCTTCACTGTCAAAACCCTCTTATTTATTTAGATCCTCTCGCGAGAAAAACTCTCATGATCGCAGCATTTTCGTGGGGAGCATGGTTGTCACGCTCCCTAACTTTTATGAAGCTAGGAAACGGTCTTTTGGCTTTAAGCCAGGTGTGAGAAGAACTCAATTAAAGCACACCATCATTTTGAAAACCCCCTGGGAAAGTTCCTCCCACTCCCTGAATACTCGCCTTGATGGAAATTGGGACCCGAATAAGACGTCAACCGACCCTTTTCAACATTTTACTACACCCCGTGACAGTAACAAAACATTTGACCCAGGAGGAACTTGTTAACGAGACTAGCTATCAGGATTATTGACCCTGACTAGCTGCTCTCTTAAAGTACAAGGGGCTCATTTGTAAACTGGCACAAAGTAGCAAAATACGCTAATCTGACGGCGTCAGAATTTGCACTTGACGCCGTCACCCCGCCTGCACAGCAATAATAACTTTAATTCCATCACTTTCATCACAAACCCCACAAACCATATCCTCTCCAACCCCACCTCCGATTTTCCCAGGACAAATTCGCCAATTCCCGCTTCCAATCTTCACGTGGTAAGTCATTTTTACTCATTCTTTTCGCTTCAATTACTCATAGGATTTGTAAATTTCGAAAATCCCCAACTTGTGAAACCCTAGGACTGATTCATGCTTAGAACTCATAATGTGTTTTAATTAGTGTTATTTAACAAAGATTAAAGCATTTGATGATTGGCAATCAATTGGGTCTATTCACTAATAGGGAGGCCACGAATTTGAACCATAACCTGTGATCCAATCACCCATTTTTCTGCAAAAAGTGGTGTGTGGTTATTGAGCCTGAAGTTTGAATATTGATTTTTCCCTCGTAATTATGGATTTGAACACTGATCAAATCTGACGGCGTCACCTATCAAAGCGTGACGGCGTCAGACCTGTCTGATGCGCCACCAAGTCTTTTAATTCACATATTAACACTTGTATTCCTCCTGCTTTGTTCCAGATAATGAGTAAGCGTCAAAGACCCAGCCGAGGAAGTTCTTCCCGATCTCAACAAGAAAACTTTGGGGATACGGTCCTCAGTTGGGGTATCTTTGACAACGATGCTGCTACAAGCAAATACGCACAATTGCTACTGCACAAGGTCGAGAATGGAGCAGTGGTTGACTGGGGCTTTCTGAGGAGAGTAGGTCTTGAGCAGACTTTTCTCCAAAGTTTTCAGACAGATGGGTTTACCGGCCCCCAGTGGGAAAGACTGTTTAAGATTCAGGAGCCGGTATATGAGGAGTTGGTACGGGAGTTCTTTGCCACCTTTCATTTTGACATGGCTGAGGCGAGGACCGATGTGGGCGGTACCACGATCTATTTCAGGCTGGGGGGTGAGCTAAGGACGTGTTCTGTTACTGAGTTTGGGTGGAGACTGGGGTTATATGATCAGCATGATACCATTCAGGTAGGGTTCATGCAGAGGTTGTTGCATGGGGAGTCGATGAAGAATGATTTTAGATGCTCTATTTTCTGGCAGACTATTGGGGATGGGGTGTATACCTCGACCACTGTAGCATCCCAAATCAGGGATCCTAGGGTTCGGTTGACTCATCGTTGCCTCACCTACAGCTTGACAGGGCGTCACAGCTCTCACCACCGTGTCACAGCTTCTGATCTCTTCTACCTGTACACCATCTATTCTAATGATGTTTACTGCAACATCCCGTTTTGGGTTGCTAGCTTTATGCATGGTGGAGTTGGGGAGCGGGAAGGTGACAGGATTTATGGTGGGATGTTCATCACCCGACTGGCTCAGTCTTATGGAGTCCTCAGGCCCGAGGTCATGAGGTATTTGAGTGGTGATAAATGCAGGACGGTGAAGGAGAGGTCCCTGAAGCAGATGGAGGTGATCATGGAGATGCATGACGGGTCCTTTATGTGGTATCACCCGGTTGGAGCTGAGGATGATGGTGATGAGGATGACGATGAGGAGGAGGAGCCCCAGCAGCAGCAGCATGATGGGTATGAGGCCGGTACAGCTGATTACTACCGGCATATGAGCAGGGGGGACTGGCAGGCTCACCAGGGGACCTGGATGGGCCAGGTTGATGCTTGGAGGACCAGGGCGGACGAGAGGTTCGACTGGATGTATGATCACACGGTTCGTCAGATGCAGCATCTATCCACACGTGATCAGATAGACCCGCATCTGCAGATTGACCCTTTCCCGGGTCGTGAGCAGGATTACCCTCCATACGGGTACTACGGGCATCTTCCTCCTGGCTATGACTATCGCCAAGGACCCCCTCCCCAGTGATGTTGTGATTTGATGTTTTGATGTTTGAACAATTTGATATTTGGTTGTATGAGTTGAAACAATATGGTCTGTAATAATTTAGGGAAGGCATCTGTTTGCCTTAAAACATTTGTTACATTGATTTTTCTTTTATCGCATGCTAGCCTCATTGGATTGTTATTTTATTTGTTTTGTGTGTTTATCTATTTGTTTGTTTGATTTTATTTGTTTCCGTATGTCTGTTTAAATTTTATTATTATTGATTCATGTTCAAAACTAATTTGTGAAAATGCTTTATTTTGTTTTTAACTTCGTCTTAACTACATATAAGGTATTTTGCAAAAGATAAGTGTAAGGGAAAGTCAAATCGGTTTATTAGAACACAAATTAACATGAATCGTAATAATATTAAATTAACATACATATTCGTATTTGTTTGAGTCAAATGCTTGTATCGAGTCATAATGATGTTTTGCAGGATTTCCAGGAAGTAAGTTAAAGGTTTTTCCAGAAATTTTCCGGAAACTTAAAACGAAAATTTTTGTCAGGTCATTTATGACGGCGTCAGGGGTTATAACCTGACGGCGTCAGATTTAATTTCCAGAAATTTTTGAAAATTTTGTTTTCATAAAAAGTTTTTATTAAAATCTCCAACTTATAATCTCCAGGAATCTGCAAAGTTATCATTCCACAAGCATTATATCCTTATATATAGATTT
This sequence comes from Artemisia tridentata subsp. tridentata, assembly GCA_021014915.2. Lineage (NCBI taxonomy): Eukaryota > Viridiplantae > Streptophyta > Magnoliopsida > Asterales > Asteraceae > Artemisia > Artemisia tridentata. Next base: position 149,812,231 of record CP139502.1, on the reverse strand, counting down.
TATCCCGCCGATGTTATGCAGGTTTTCGTGTTTGTTTTCTCAGGTTCAACAGGTTATTTTGGACAAGGAAATGTTTTGAATCAAGCTTATGGCGATGCATTAGTCATGGAGCTTCAACATTCTCTTTGGAGGAAGATTTAACCGTGTAATCTCATTATCCAACGAGCGAATCAGGGGAGTATTTGATTTCATTCTTTTACTTTATTCTTTTACATCTTGTTATTTGAACATTGGGGACAATGTTCATCTTAAGTGTAAGGGGAGGGTAAAAGTATGATTTTAGAGAATACAATTGCGCTTGATTTTTGTTTGTTTGATGGTAGATGTGTAATAAAACTGAGAGAAATACTTGTTAAGGTAATTTTAGTGCCAAATTTAAAATTTTTTACAACATATAGGAGTGAAACTTTGATCTTAATGAGCGTCTCACGGATAGGAGTTATATGACTAGCACAAAAGCCGTACCACTAAAAAATTTTCCACCCCCAAATATGTGAGGTTCGCCCCTAGAATTGGTAGGAAAAGCATTTATGCTATGATGTGTGTACCGGTAGCACTTAGATTCTAGAACTTGCGTTAGGACCATTCCGAGGCCACAAGTGAGACTACATTCGTGTAGTTAGATTTACTACATGATAAGAGGCATTAGGATTAACCCATTGTTTTACACCTGTGTTTTTGTTATAATTACGTTGGCTACATTGGTCAAGTAATTCTCCCACACCCTTTGCGTTGTACTCATTTTTAGTACACGATACCCCTAGTACACCCCTCAGAGCCTATCTTTTCGTTTCAACCTTTAAGCATTTTACTTAAAGGAAGAATTTGTTACACCCCACTAAAATGTACACCCAAATCGCCTTAGCCTACCTTGTATGCACTCATTTTCAGTGCATTATTGTGACAACATTTGTTTAAACCCAAGTTAATTATCTAGTTGATTACATGGTTGCTAAGTCGAGTCATATCCTTGTACATATTGTTTTGGGACGATTGGGACTCATGGGTAAAGTACTAGTGTAATGGAGTAATGGGGAAGAACATCATTTATTACCCCCATATGTGCTAAATGTTTTAAAAGTACTCCAAGTTTTTCAATTATCTTAATTCGAGTCATTAGAATAGTTATTTGTAAAGTTATGTAAAAGTTCAAGTGTAAGGGGATGCAACGCCCCTATGATGTATTATTTTGGATGGTAGGGTAAAAGTGTATGCAAAAAAAAAAAAAAAAAAAAAAAAAAAAAAAAAAATCGAAAAAATCAAGAAAAATACAAAAAAATGAGAAAAAGAAAAGTAGAAAAAAAACATACGGACTACCATCCCGTTTCATTTTATGTTTATTTTATGTTTTTGTTATTTTGTTTTTAGCTTAAGTCGAGTCTAGTCTTGGCTTAGCAACATTGTATAGTACATGTAATTAATCAAGATCTTTAACTCGCCACCAGTAAAATATCCCTTATCCAACAAATCCGTGTTTATCATATCCCTACACCTAACGTTATAACCCATGTAAAAGCCCTCTTTGATAGTTTATCTTAGGTGCTTACGCCTAGTGGAGGAGGTTTTTGATCCTTTCCCAAGCCTATGGTAATCTATTTGCTATGACAGGTAGTGAGAGATATTATCCGTTTTCATTTATGAGATTTATTTTGATGACACCTGAGAGATGTGAGTATCTAAACACTACTTGTGAGGTGCTAGTATGTAATCTCCGTGCTTATTATGATTGAAGTGGAACGATTATTTGTTGTAATTACTTTTATATTAGCATTAAATGACCCCTAACTTGTATTTTGATTAGAATAAAAGCGCATTTGCTTGAGGACAAGCAAATCTCAAGTGTAAGGGTATTTGATGAGGCGAAAAGTGTACCGCTTTTAAGGGGTCATTTAAGCCCGAAATCGTATTTATTTGATCAAATATTGCCCTAAATCGTTCCTTTTGTCATTTTAGGTACTTTTGAGGAGAAATCTGGAATAGGAGGCATTTTGGACGTTTTTGGAGCATAAAAGTGAAGAAAACGGCAAAGTCTCAAGAATCGGCTAAAAGTTACTCTTGACGGCGTCACAATTAACATGGGACGGCGTCATTCCTTGGCAAGAAAAGTTGGATGTGAAATTTACTCATGACGGGCCAGTGAGTTTGCATGAGAATTCTGACGGCGTCACGCTTTAACTAAATCAAGGGCGTCACGGCTTAAATCATAAGGGGACGGCGTCACGTTCAGGATCCGACGGCGTCAAGCCTTGATAAGCCAGAATGGATTTTTGAAGAGCTAAAGAGGGACGGCGTCAAGATGGTCATCCGGGAACCCTAAAAGCGGCGAGGTGACGGCGTCACAATCCATAAGGTGACGCCGTCAGATGTCAAAGTCTATATATAGTTTTCTAATTTTTTGTCATTAAGGAGAGCTTAGTGTGTGGAATTTTGGGATAAAACCCTAAGACGATTTTAGCTACTTTTTCAGGGCTTTTTGCCTTGAGATCTTCCATGTTTCATTGAAAGATAAGTTATCAATTAATCATTCAATATGTCTATGTGTTGTTTGATTCTATCTTATGCTTGTCTTTTGTTTAACATGTTAGGCTAATTTTATCTTGTGTTTGCTTAGATCTAATGAAACCTAGCTATTGATTATTGGTTGTTAGTGTGTTATTAGTTGTATTGGATGATTGTTTATCTATGTTAGGCTTAAGAAAACTGGCTAACTTCCTATTCGGTAACTTGCTTGAACGTCTTAAGAAACATGAACCAAACGCGTACTAAAGGTTTTTATGGTTGTATTTAATGCACAAGCGAATTCTAGTGATCCCATGTTAGGAGCTTCCTAGCCGGCTCGACATAGGAGTGAAGTAGGAGCTTGTAGAGTTTGGGGAAGTAAGTACGCCACCCCACGAATGGTATTAAGGAATACACCCGTCATCCACGCGACTAATACACACTAATTAACCGGTAAAAGATAGTTAGGGAGTAAGGAAATCTAAGTAAACACATTTCTCTACACATAAGTTTCTCACCACTTTTCATTTTTGTTATTTTATTTTATTTGCATTTGTAGTAATTTGGGTTAGTTGACTAGCAACTAATTCCGCCCACTCCTTCAAAACCCGAGATTTTACTTGCTTTCATAAAATTTTAAAAACATAAAAAGAATCTTCCTCAACCCTTAGACCTAATTAGAGTAGCCTTTCACACCTAACGAACACTATTCCCTGTGGAGAACGATCAATCCCCCGTACTTACCACTACACTATACTACATCGGTCAGGTACACTGCCTGGTGGGGTTGTAAGCCTCTTGAGATCCCTCGAGAGGTAAAACCTGTTGTAAGGTTGCAAAACCCACGCATCAACCATCTTATTGAAAATGTCATAGGTAACCTAAACCAAAGAACCCTTAGGTCACAAGCACAAAACAAAAGTAACTTCTTTTGTTTCATATCAACCATAGAACCTAAGAATGTAGGTGAAGCAATTAAGGATGAAAGTTGGATTGTTGCCATGCAGGAGGAACTAAATCAATTCACCGCAAACCAAGTTTGGGATTTAGTACCTCTTCCTAGAAATCAAACAATCATAGGAACTAAATGGGTGTTTAGAAACCAACTTGACGAAAATGGCATCGTAGTTAGGAATAAGGCAAGGTTGGTAGCACAAGGCTACAACCAACAAGAGGGAATAGATTATGATGAAACCTATGCACCCGTAGCTAGATTAGAATCAATTAGAATACTCCTTGCCTATGCATGTTCCTTAGACTTTAAGCTATACCAAATGGACGTGAAGAGTGCGTTCCTTAATGGTTATATCAACGAGGAGGTGTATGTTGCGCAACCTCCGGGATTCGTTGATTTCGAATGTCCGAATCATGTTTATAAACTCAAGAAAGCACTCTATGGTCTTAAACAAGCTCCTAAAGCCTGGTTTGATAGACTAAAAGCCTTCTTGATTGAACATGAACATACCATGGGAAAGGTTGATAACACACTCTTCACAAAGAAAATAAATTCACATCTCATCATTGTTCAAATATATGTCGACGACATTATATTCGGATCAACTTGTCAAGAGATGTGCGATGATTTCTCAAAAATCATGCACGACGAGTTTGAGATGAGCATGATAGGTGAATTAAATTTCTTCCTTGGTTTACAAATTAAACAAATGGAAGATGGCATCTTCTTTAATCAAGCTAAGTATAGTAAAGAGATGCTTAAGAAGTTCAGTTTAGAAGAGTCTAAGCCCATGAAAACTCCCATGTCCACGGAAATAAAACTCATGAGAGATGAAGAAGGTGAGTTCGTGGATAGCACTAAGTATAGAGGTATGATAGGAAGTTTACTATACCTCATGGCAAGTAGGCCTGACATCATGTTTAGTGTTTGCCTTTGTGCTCGCTTCCAAGAGGATCCCAAAACCTCTTACCTTGAAACGGTTAAGCGTATCTTCCGATACATTAAAGGCACTATACACTTGGGATTATTCTATCCCAAGGGGACCGGTGTAGAAACTGTTGTCTATGCCGACTCTGATCATACGGGAGATTATGTGGAACAAAAGAGTACGAGTGGCGTTTGTACCTTCATGGGTTGTTGCTTAACTTCTTGGTTCTCCAAGAAACAAACGGCTCTTGCTATCTCCACAACCGAAGCCGAGTACATAAGCACCGGAAAGGCATGTCAACAAGCAATATGGATGAAACAAGCCCTTATAGATTATGACATTCATTTAGATGACGTCCCCATTATGTGTGATAATAAAGGTGCTATTGACTTGAGCAAGAACCCCGTTCAACACTCCCGTACTAAACATATCGAAATTCGCCACCACCTCCTTCGTGATAATGTTCAGAAAGGAAATATTTCTATTGAGAAAGTTCCTTCTCAGGACAATATCGCAGACATCCTTACCAAACCTCTCAAACGAGAATCCTTTAACTACCTTCGTCTAGGTCTAGGAATGATGGAACATGTTCCATAAAACTCATGACTCTTGAAGTCATCTCGTGTGTCTCGTTAAGTCTAGTTTAGGTTCCCTAGTCAAAGGAATTTATTAGGTGTAAATTTCTTCCTCGTGTCATAGAGTCTCTCTAAAACAGCGATACTTATTCGTCAAACATCAAAATCAGACAGAAAACCATCCCTGCAGATACACGGCTCCACTAAATGTGGCACGGCACCGTTAAATTTAACAGTATCGTGGAACCGTGCATCTGGAACATTCCGTATTTCAGTTCCCCTTTTCCACACCACTCATTCCAAACCCTCAGCAACTGCTGTCATAACTTAACCTCACACCCAACACTTAATTACACCCCTTCAAGATCATATTCAAGACATTGAGTTTCAAGATCCTCAATCATTCTCACCCTTTTTCCACAAAAATTGTAAGTCATCTTACTCCAATTTCTTTTTATTTTGGGTCTAGGGTTTATGCATTGATGAAAATTGAATTGCGGTTTTTCAATTTCTTTTCTAGGAAATTTTCAATTAGAAGTCATCAACACCAAAACATTTCAAAATCTTTGGTACCAAAACATTGAGGTTACCAACACACCCTAATTCCATCATTTTCAAAATCTCACGAAACTAGGATCATGAAATTGTTCTTTTTATGCATTGTTGATGCAAACTAAAAACACTTTATCATGCATACAAGATCTCACAAATCATGATCCAACTACATAATCAATATGTAGTCTTCGACTTATTTGCTTGAGCAAAAGTAAAATTAGGAGTGTTTGGGTAATCTCATTATTTTCTTTTGAGTCGAAATTGCCGCACCTCCACATAGTTTGCATGTAGGCACACACTAGGCATGTGCATATAATGCAACTATTCTTAATACTAATTTTTCCTAAAAACACTTTTATATGAAACAAAATTGTCTCATGAATATGATTTTGATCATCTCCTAACCGACACCTACACACCCCAAATATCACAAGAACCCACAACTCCCGGTAACCACATTCGTGCCTATATCAATCTTGAAACCCGTCGGTTTCATGAAGTCCGTGTCGTTGATCCATCCCTTGTTTACCATCGGGACATCAACACTTCTTTTAGAGCTATAGGATTCGATTGCTTACTCCACATAAACGAGCACATTTGTCCTCGCTTTATGTTGGAATTCTTCCGACAAGTTGAACTCGTACGTAATGAGGACTAATCCTTGTCTCTTTGGTTTTGGGTCAGAAATTTTAAATTTGTCCTAACCCTTGAGCAATTTGCTCAAATCCTTAAAATCCCCAGTCATGGGCAATGTGCCTATACTGAGGATTGGTGTCTTGAGTCACTCTTCAACTATCGTGAAGAGAATAGTCCATATTGTTCCTACATACCCTCTCCCACCGAACTAACCAAAATCATCCGTACTCATAAGTACTCCTCTTACCCTAATCCAACGAAAATTCGTTTGGAAGAGGTTCGTCATGAACTACTTTCTTGGGCAGTCATCCTGCGAGAAAATGTTCTAAGTCTCACAGGAAATCGTGAGCAACTCCCGGCGTGTTGTGCTCATATGATTTACTGTCTCCTAACCCAACAACCATACAATCTCGCTTACTTCTTCGCTAAGCAAATTGTCCATCTCAAGGGTAACAAGAATAAATTGATACCCTATGGGATGTTCCTAACCCGTCTCTATCACCATTTCATGAACCTACACCCTTACCTTAACGGCCCTCAATACTCCCTTGTCAAACCCATCATGCAACCCATAAACGAGTCACATGTCTCATCAATCCTCATTTCCGAATCCTCCACCCATTATGCACCCTTTGATGATCCAAATCATGATAATGAGACACATGCTCAAGACAAGAGTATGCCAAGAATGGGGGAATGCTCAAGTCATAAGTGTTGAAGAAATCTATGTTTCTTATTAACACTAATTTAAACCTAACATGAGTTTATATTTTGTCATCATAAAAAAGGGGGAGATTATTGATGCAAATAATGTTCTAAAAACGTTATTTATATCTTTCGATTACTTCACGTTTTGAGGATGACAAAATGTGAAATCACGATACGTTAAAATCAACGTAAACAAGTCTTTAATCGGAAGATCCCGTTTCTACGCAAATCACTCTAGAACAAAGTTACAACTTGAACTAGTGATCAAAGAAGTGAATTTATGTTTTGAGAATTCACATTTTAAATGGGACAAAACATTTTTTCAAAAATACACATGACAAATTATTTTTGAAATACTAAGAAATGTTTTAATGGAAAAATAAGTTTGAAAATCACAACAGCTATTTCCCCCCCCCCCAAAATCAGCTCCAACCTTCCCCAAATAAGTTTTCACCAGAAAAGAAAAAATTTGGAGCGTCCTAGTCAACGACGGCTCCACGGTTCCTATAAATTTAATGGAGCCGTGGGGTGTTTAACGGAGCCGTCCATACAAAATTTTCTGTAACGTTCAGATTTTCTTTTCCTATAAATACCCACCCCTTTCACAGTTTTTAGGCATCCTTTCACACACAAAACTTTCTGAGTTGAATACTCTCTTCACACTTTCTTTCTTAGATCGTTTAGGTTAGTTTTTCTTTTGTTCAAGAGTGATACAATCATCCTTCAAGTGATCCTCTTCATTCCTCTTCACTTGCAAGAGAAGAACACAAGTATCCAAGTTGATACAAGGTGTTATCATTCCTCTTCATTATCAAGAGAAGAACACAAGTGTCCAAGTTGATACAAGGTGTTATCATTCCTCTTCATTAGCAAGAGAAGAACTCAAGATCTTCAAGAAGACAAGAGTTGTAGTGGTTAGGTTTTGTAACACTTGTTACATCCTTGTTGTATCTTAGCATACATCAAGATTATCTTTCTTTTGTAAGAGTGTGAGTGAAGATCATAGTGATCTTAAGAGATAGTGAAGATCTCTTGAAGCCATTGGGCTTGTGTGTGAGTAATCAAAGGATCTAGAGTAGTTAGATTAAGTAGAGTGAAGTGAGAGTTGATCTTTATGATCGTGTTGAGATCGTGGTGATCTCTTGAAGCCATTGGGCTTGTGTGTTTGGTCACGTGGACCTTGGTAGATTGGTGCTAGCTAAGATTAGCACTCAACATTTAGCTTAGTGTCGGTAATAGGATAAGCGACGTGTACGGTTTTCTCCGCCTGAAGGGAGGTTGTTGACATAGTGCTTGAAACTCTCGAGTGTGGTACTCGGGGAGTGGAGTAGGGCGAAGAAGAGCTTCGTAGCCGAACCACTATAAATCCTTTGTCTCGGTTTGATCTTTCCAACTCTACTCTTTACTTTCATTATTTTATATTAGTTAGTTTAGTGTGTAGTTCATATTGGTGTTAATTGATTACACATAGAGTTCGAATCAAAGTTTCCAATAACCAACTTTTAAAACAAGATTTTTAAAAGAATTTTAAACCGGTAAACTATTCAACCCCCCTTCTAGTTTCCCACAAGCAGTATTGTTTTTAAATCAATATTGAGTTTATACTGCTCCTTAAATTTTTTCTTAAAAATTAGTACTGCTAGTGCAAAGTTTGTACTGCTAGTGTAAACTTTGTACTGCTGAACTAGCCGTTGGAACTGTTGTGTCAGTAACTGGTTTTTTAACTAGCCGTTGGGTAAAAACTGTTATTTACCATATATATAGGGTTTTTGTTTGGATAATTATTTTCTTTCCATATTTTACTCTAAATCTTTCTAAAGAAAATTCTTATCCCTTATAAAAAATTCTCAAACCCTAACAGTACCTCTATAAAAACCCAATTGGTTTTACACATCATCAATTAAACCACATACGATCATCTTTCTGATATATCTTGTAAACATACTCATGGCTGTTTTGGAGTTTGTTAAGACGCATAATCAGGTTGCTTTTCTAGAGAAAACAGAGGAAGGGGATGGACCTAAGTTCTATGAGATTGTGGATTTTCTCAACACTTCCTACATAAGGTATGCTTTGACTGTTAATCCCACTCTCTATTCCTCACAAATCAAACAGTTTTGGCAGACTTCATCTGTCATAACACTTGATGAAGATGATGAGGATACACCTATCACTGCACTTAGTGCAACTGTGGATGGGCAAACCATCTATGTTACAGAAAAATCTTTAAGGAGACATCTCCATTTAGATGATTCAGACTGTATCATAGACTTGCCAAACGCAAAAATTTTACATCATATTTCAAATATGGGGTATGCCACATCCAACAGACTTTTAACTTTTAAAAAGGGATGTTTCTCACCTCAATGGAGATTTTTAATACATACACTTCTTCACTGTATTAGTCCTAAAAGAACCTCATGGGAGCAATTTAGTAGCAGTATTGCTATTGCTCTTGTGTGTTTATCTACTAACAGAGTTTATAATTTTTCAAAGATGATTTTTGAAAGTATGGGGAAGAATGTGACATCTCCAACAAAATTTTTGATGTACCCAAGGTTCATTCAAACCATTTTAAATGCAAAGAAAAGTAAGTTACTTTCCCATAAAACTGTTTTTCCAACACCTTGCCTGCAACAAAAAGTGTTTCAAAATATGACTATGGCAACTAGGGGTTGGAATGGGGAAATAACACCTTTATCTCAAGATATGCTTGCTCAAATTCAAAATATACAAGGTGAAGGGTCAGTCAACCCAACTGAGCCCCAACACACACCCATTGTGGTTCCAGAAATAACTCATACACCCCCAGTCACCACAACCTATAGGAGAAGAACCAGAAAGGAGACTATGGGTCCTCAGCCTAGTCCTCCTACTCAAACCTTTGTAGCAGATGAGGCTATCATTTTTGATAGTATGGATGGGGCTGACACTACTGTTTCTGGCTTAGTAGCTGGGCAGGCCAGTGTCAACATAGCTAAGACCCCTACCATGGCAACATCTAATGTGCCAAGTCCTCAAAGACTTGCCACAGGTGATGAAAACCCAAGCCAAATGGAAAATATGGGTGGTTAAGGAGTACCTCCAAGTCCAACTAGGATGGAAACTGAACCTTTACCCCTTGATTCACCTCTCCTAGCAGGTAACACGGCTAGAAGTGATGAGGGCAGCTCTAAACTAAAGGAATTGATGGTCTTATGTAAACAATTGTTTGAAAAGCTGGTGTCTCTAGAGGATGAGCTAAAAAGTCACAAGAGGAATTTTGCCCTGATCTACACCAAATTAACCACAATAGTAAAGAAATTAGAAACTCAAGTCAAGAGGTTCAAGGGTAAAAGTTCTAAGATGGTTCTAACTACAAGTTCTTCAAGTTTTGAGTCTGATCATGACGGTGATTCTCCCAAACAGGGGAGGAAATCAAGGAAAACAGGATCTCAAACTCAAGGGAGGCATTTGGATTTTGAAGAAGGTACTGGTAGCAATGGTGATGAACAAGAAGGTACTGGTGGTGATGATGTTGATGTGGAGAAAGATCAATCACAAGAGCCTATGGATGAAGATACTGCTACAAGTTCAAAGGGAGCAGTACAAACTGCTGAGGTAGTAGTACAACCTGCTAAAGACAATGGAAAAGGTATTCTAATTGAAGATGAGCCAAAATAGTTGAAGATCAAGCCCAGAACACAAGCATAGATTGATTTTGATGAAGAAGTAGCAAGAAAAGCTCATGAAGAAGAAGTAGCAAACTGGATGGAAGCTCAGAGAATGGAGAAAGAAAGAATTAGATCAGATGCCATTATTGCTCAAGAGTCACTTGAAGAGCAAATACATCATTTGATAGATACTGATCTAGTTGTGAGAGAAAGAGCTTTGGAACTACTTGCAGATGAAAGACTAAGTGAAGAAGAAAGGTCAGCCAAGCTTGCATATTTCATTTACTCTAGGAATGAAGAAGTGGCTTTAGATGACATCATGGAGAGTATTAGATCTGGTCATAAGAGGAAGAGGAAACCAACAAAGGCTCAGATTATAAGTGGAATGAAGATGTATCTGAGAAATTAAGTAGGCTGGAAGGCATATCAGTTGAAGGGAAAATCAAATGAAGAGATTGAGTATTTGTACAATACTTCTTACAGAAGAGCTCACAATTATATTCCTATGGATTTAGAAAGAAGACCTTCAAAAAGACTCAAGACTGCTGAGACAAAACCAACTGAGAAAGTGGAAGCACATAGAGAGAGAGTTGAATTATCACCAGAACAGATGAGCAACATGTTAGTCACAGTGCCTGAAGTTCTACATGTTGATCCACTTCAAGCAAGACATCCTATCATGGATTGGGAGATCTACAGAGACAAATTTGGAAAAGCTTGGAAGTTTACTAGAGTTGGTGGAGAGTCAACAGTCTGCAAGAACTTTGAAAATGTGGTGAGAACTTGTGATAGAGAAGATTTGGACACATTGTGGAGATTAGTTCATGAAAAGCTCAGTACAAAGAAGAAGACAGATGTGAAAGAGCAAGAACTTTGGGTGGAATTCAAAAGACTATATGAACCAGATCCTACAGATGTGTATTGGAATTTTCCTTATTATGATCTGACTACATCATGGGAGTTTTATAGTACTTGCAATGTACATCATTTGTCAACACAGAGTGGAGTAGATATCTTCATGTTAGCAGAATTGGAGTATCAATTGAGTTATGAAGTGTTAGCAGTGATGATTTCTACAAGGCTCAGATGTGAAGAAAACTCTGAAGTTGTTCAAAGTCTGATACAAAGGATATATGATCAGTATGAAGCTCTGAGGAAGAATAGAAGATGAAGTGTTTGTAAGAATCCCCCCATCATCAGTGTTAAAGTTTAATTCAAGAAGAAACTTAGTGATTTGGAGAGAAATCATAAGTTTAGGGGAGGATTGTTGAGAATTAAACCTAACAGTACAAACTGATAAGCTTAAGTTGAAGACTGCTGAAGATTACACTAGCAGTACTAACTGACTTAGTACTGTTAGCACAAGATGTTTGTACTGCTTATATTTTGAATATGTGTAATAGGATAAGTATAGAAAAGATTTAGTGAATATTCTATTTAGTTAGAGTTATACGGATATTATAGTTATCTTGTAAAGGACTCCTTGTTCTATAAAAGGAGATCCTAGGTTAGGTTTTTGATATAGTTGTTTTGTTAAGATTCATGGTTTTGTAACCCTAGTTATTTTTGAAGATCACTCGTATTATTCATCAATAATATTGAATCATTTTGGTTAACTATTGTCTTCATTGTTCATACAAATACATATTACTGTTCCATTCATATACACAATATCTTCTAAGTATTGTCTAGTAAATTCCGAGTGCTAGTTAGTATTACTCAAAGTATCTCTAACACAAGGAGTGTGTTTAGATCCCCTCAAATAAGAATATACTCTAATGTACGTTGATCCACTTGATGACTGAATGAGCATCGGAAGAGCATGAAGCTTGTTGATGAGAATGGTCATAAACAAGAAGATTTCTCTTCTTCCAAAGATAAAGCGCACTCAAGCGTACGCCTTTCTTTTCTTTGAGGAACGGGGCCTGGAGTGTTTTCAGCAGACACCATTATGTTGAAATTAAGGCCCGAGGCTTGAACTGCAGTGTTCAAACATCATTTGTCGATGAAGAACGAGGCTTGAACTGATGAGTTCAAACGTCATTGTCGTAGAAGAGCAAGGCTTGAACTGATGTGTTTAAACATCATATATCGCTGAAGAACGAGGCTTGAACTGATGTATTCAAACATCATTTGTCGTTGAAGATCGAGGCCTGAACTGATGTGAACAGACGTCATTATGCATGTACATCAATGTTGAGTTTCTTGAACCCCTAAATTAGGAGATTTCAGTCCTTTTGGCCGCCAAACTCTGAGTCTTTCCTTGATAGGAATGACCGATGTACCTGCACTTTGGTAAGGATGACCTGCACTAATATGACAAGTTTGTTTGTATTTATGTGGGTTAGTGATATCAGCCTCCAGATCATTTGGGGTTTCACTATCAACCTTGGTTTTTCAGTTTGTAAACAACTTACTAGTAGGTATCCATCTAAGCCCAACCATATTAAAAATTCTACTCGTTGGAATCCACCTAAGGCAAGACTTAGGATTGTTTGGTTTCTCATGCACAGTGGAAGACTTGCTGAGAGAGGACCTACTTCCTACAGTAGTTTGCCTACTAGTTTTCTAAGTAAAGCTCTTAGATCCTACGGGCATGTTGATGTATCTAGTCTTAGTGGATTGAACCTGGGCACTAGTATTCTTTTCCTTTTCATTAGCCTTAGAAGATTGAGCCTTAAAACGAGCATCTGCTACCTTTTCATTAGGTCTTGATTGTGAAGTGACTGGTTTTGACACAACATGATTCGCATCAACTTGGGGGGCAAACCATTGTTTTGAAGATTTTGGTCGTTTTGATCTAGACGCAGTCGGTTGCCTAACAACTGATTGGTTTCTAACTGGTTGTGAAGTTGGTTTTCCCAAGATTGATGGTTTTGCAAACTTAGTGTTCACACTATTTCTTTTTATTTTTCTTATCTCGTTTTTTAAAGCTGCAATTGTAAAACCCTTTTCCTGAATTTGAGCTTTGAATTCATCATTTTTGGCAATCAAAGAGGTTGTCTGAACTATAGTCTTAGTTTTCGTTTCTTTGATTGAATCACCCAGTTCTTTGCAATAAAATTTCAAAGTATCATTTTCAATAAGTAATTCAGCCACTTTAATTTCCAATTCACTATTTCTAGTTACAATAACATCACTGTCAGGTTTAGCCTTAACTTCATTACACATATCACACATCTCAGCAATACGTTTTTTCAGGTTGTTGATTTTTAAGTTTTTGGCTTCTAGCTGAGCTTTCAAATCATTTATCATAAAGAATTCACGGAAATTAAGGAGTTTCGGATTTTTACATGGTAGGGTAGTTTGAAAACTTTCTTCCTTTTGTTGCGTTGCAATTTCAAGTGAAATACAATGTTTTTCAAGCTGTAAAAATATGTTTGAAAGTTCATTAAAAACTTCTTTATTAACCACATCATTTGATTTGAAAGTCTCAGCCGTAAACAAAGTACTTGACTCATCATCATGTTCTGCATCATCCTGATCACTTTTTCCCCTTTTATGATTCATATTTGTTGAATTAGAAATGGTATTGCTATCAGTCTTTTCCAAAAAATATGTGTCATAAGTGGGCATAACTTGATCAGTATGCAGTCGTTCATTAGAGAGCACATTGTGTTGATCAGTGACATGTACCTCAGCCGATGGAACTTGGTCATTTTCTGGTCTGTGATCTGTATCCATGTCAAGTGTGGTATAAATCCCAAAACTGTCATTTGTATCCTGCTTATCAAGCATAGTGTCACTACAATGTTGATGTTGCGCCCTTTCATTAATGAACTCCTTAACATTACCCATGAGCTGGAGTAGTGTAACTCTGAACATGTCAACCTCGATTCCAGTGTAATTAGCAAAACACTTTTTCGTCATTTGACTGTCATAATCATATCCTCTGTGTATTGCGAATCAATGAACACTTGGAGTTGGTTGTTGATCACACAAAAGGCAGCCATGGATCTACCTTCAGAAAGTTCTCCTTTGTCAAGTTGTTGTTCAAGTTGATCTAAATACAGTATCATTTTGACTGTGAAAGTCTGAACATCTTGACCAAAGAGTGATGCGAATGCACGTTTGTATCCTCCCAAGTATCCAGGTCGTTCAAAGAGAACCTTGAGATGTGAGTGAAGTAGTCGAAAACATTCTATGCAACTTTCCTTTGTATTATCAGGCAATTTTAGTGGCTGATGAAACTCTTTCTCTTGAGAATTCATGCACGACGATTCCACGTTAGCATTATCAGAATCAGACACGTTTATTTGTTGTACAGGATTGGAGGTCATATGTTTATCGTTCGTGTCATACAATTTGAGTACCTCAGATATGAAAGAATCTGAATTAGTAGACATGGTGTAAGCGTGCACGGGATTTTACAAATCTATGATTTAAACCGAGAAATCCTTTTTTTTGCGGGATTTTACAAAATCAAGAAGAAACCGTGAGACACTGATTAATTAAATATGTTATGATAACTGTTTGATCGGTAATGATTAGTGATTGTATGTTTTGAGTGGTGATTTGGTTTGGTTGATGCAAGTTGTTATGGTGAAATTTTGGTTTGAAAACTTAAAACCTTAATAACTTCCTTTCGGAGGGGATTTGGGCCTCGAAAAATTCGTTTCACAACTTTGTAGTGAAATATCCCAATATTCAGGCCGATCCGGTCGTTTTGACAGGTATTTCACTGAAAACGGAGTTACGGTTCAAAAGTTATGGCCGTTTGAAGTTTTGACGTAAAAAGTAAACTCTAAGATGCACAAAGTCAACCAAAACCGTGAATAAGCCAAACCGCAAGAGTCAAAACGCAGGATCTTTGGTCAAAATGCAGGAAGTTAAAATGCAGAGTCTTCAGTCAAACCGCAAGAGTCAAAACGCAATGCTCAAAACGTAAGATCTTGAGGCAAAACGCAATACCCAAACCTCAACATCAAAACGGAGTGCCTTAATATGTCAAGCCGCAATTTTCTTGGAAGCAAACCGCAGTGAAGTCAAACTACAGAAATATACAAAATACAGATTACTAAATTGCAGCAAGGAGCAAAACGCAATAGCCAAAACTCAGTACCAGTCAAATCGCAACACCACAAAACGCAGAGTTTCAAACCGCAGTCACAACTAGACAAAGTGTCACTTTCAACTACGTTTTGTCTTTTTCCAGTTTTAGCTACAAACCAAACCTCAGTACCAAGACACGCCAAACCGCAACTGAATACTATCAGGTTTAGTCCAAACCGTAGTGAAGAATGCTCATACGTGAGTCAAAACGCAAGAAAGAAATTCACTTTAACCTTCCAACAAGACCACAAAATAAGCCGTATATCACCACTAAACACTGCTAGAGATTGTAGAAAACATAAGAGTACAAATTATTGACCAATCTAAACAGAAACAAAAATCAAGCCGTGGTGTTTTCTTTGAATTCAAGTCGAACAAACAAAAAACAAGAGAAACACCAAAGCATGAACCACAAATCCGAGACACATACAAACACACTAACCAACCATGGCTCTTGATACCAATTGTAAGTTATCTCTAATCATAACACACACAAGAACTTGATGATTAGCCGAATCTTAGGGAGAGAAAGAGAGGAGAGTGGGAGTTCTAGTGAAAGAAAGTGAAAGAGAATTATGTTGAATGATTAGAAGCTCTAACCCTTCCTATGGGTGGGGAAGGGCTTATATATACAAGTAACATAAATGCCCCACATGGGCTGTGGATTGAGCTGACAGTGGGTAAAGACCCGACCCAATACCACAAATACTACTATGACTAAACTAGTATTACGATAACTAAACTAATACTAATAATCCTACGAGCTAACTTAATGCTAATAGATACTCAGGGTGACCGAGTCTTTCATATGAATATTTATATTCCTAACAGGGTGGTACCTGGCATGAGCAGGCCACCGTTACCATACACCCCGCCTCCACCTCCACGAATGTACAGTGGGATAATACTAATAGATTACTCATGACTCATCTTATGTATTGAAATGGCCGTTTTTAAATTTTGATTATTTTGTTTATAGGTATGGCCGAGATCGACGAGAAGCTTGCTGAAGCTGAAAAGAAGATTACTGAGGCTGAGAAGAAGAGTGATGCAGCTGTAGGCTGTAGCAGAAGCAAAGGAAATTAAGGCGTAGCTCGCTCAGTTGATGGGTTTTGGCAGGCGCAACCCGCAATGGCACAAGTTTATTAGTCAGATGCCTTCTCAAGTTGAGGGAAGCTCAGGCAGCGGGTATGGCGCGGGAGGTAGTGGCGCAACTACCGATAGCGGGAGTGGTAGAGGAGAGAGTGCTGATGATGAGGATGGTCGTAGTCAGGATATGGATGATGACGAGGGGTGGTAGAGGTATATATGGGTTATTTTGTGTTGTATTTTATCTTTGAAACTATATTTTGGCGACCCGTATCTTAGTATTGTGTAGTTTAACCTTTTGGTGACTTGAACATTGCAGATATTGCAACATTTATGTCGACGGCAGCTAGGTTTAGAGATTATAACACCCGTTTTTTAGACTTTATAATGTTTTAATGCATTTTGAGGGTGTTTATCGATTATTTGTACGTGTTAGGACATGTTAGTATTGATAGTATTGATAGAACATGTTATAAGTTGCAAGTGTTTAAGCCATTATTTGCAGGTTTAATTAGATTTTTTCCGAAAAATTTTCCTGAAAAGATCTGGAAATTTGCTTCTGTGCAGCCAGCTTATTGCAGCATCACAGTATGGTACCGACGACATGTCGTCGGCACCGTAAACAAAAAATTATTTGTAATTTTTATGGTACCGACGACATGTCGTCGGCACCGTAAACAAAAAATTATTTGTAATTTCTATGGTACCGACGACATGTCTTCGGTACGATTAACAACTAGTTGCCTATTTTGTTGACCGGCATAAAGGCTTACCGACGACATGTCGTCGGTAGTGTTTAAAACATAATTAACCTTGACTAATCAAGGCGTTAAGATTATTTAATTTTAATTATATATTAATTAAAAGTATTTATACTAAGTAAAATTTTTAATTTTATAAAAGATATTAATTTTAATTATATATTTTAATTTTATAAAAGTATTTAAGTTTAATTAAAATATATATGGTGTTTGATTTGTCATTTTTAATTTGTTTCATCTTATATGCACGTGTATATACAGTTTGAGAACAGCGAGAACCGCCAGTACCCGTCCCTCATATAGAGCTTTTTCGACAAGCACTGCAAGGACGATGTATGGTTGCAGGATGAGGCTCGGCTTCAATATGTAAGTATCGTATTATTATTTTTATTTTTTTCCTAAACACGCACTTTAATGATTTATTAAAACATAATCTTGTAATTAACCCGACTAATATTTTAATTTTCTCATTTTTTTCAAGTACATCGGAATAGATGGTCTGGCTACGAGATCTGAGAGCGGATACGCCTACAGGGGTAGCGTACACAGAGGAGAAGATACTTGCCCTGGTTATAAGGAGCAAGCAGTGGGGTTATATAGCCGGCAAGGGTAGGGTGGTACCCGGCATGAGCAGGCCACCGTTACCATACACACCGCCTCCACCTCCAGATATGTACAGCGGGATAATACTAATAGTTTACTCATGACTCATCTAATGTATTGAAATGGCCGTTTTTAAATTTTGATTATTTAGTTTATAGGTACGGACGAGATCGATGAGAAGCTTGCTGAAGTTGAAAAGAAGATTGCTGAGGCTGAGAAGAAGAGTGACGCAGTTGTACCAGAAGCTATGGAAATTAAGGCGCAGCTAGCTCCGTTGATGGGTTTTGGCCGGAGCAACCCGCAATGGCACGAGTTTATTAGTCAGATGCCTTCTCAAGCTGAGGGAAGCCCAGGCAGCGGGCGTGGCGTGGGAGGTAGTGGCACAGCTGGCGGTAGCGGGAGTGGTGGAGGCGAGAGTGCTGATGATGAGGATGGTCGTAGTGAGGATATGGATGATGACGAGGGGCGGTAGAGGTATATATGGGTTATTTTGTGTTGTATTTTATCTTTGAAACTATATTTTGGCGACCCGTATCTTAGTATTGTGTAGTTTAACCTTTTGGTGACTTGAACATTGCGGACATTGCAACATTTATGTCGACGGCAGGTATGTTTAGAGATTATAACACCCCTTTTTTAGAGATTATAAAACCCGTTTTTTAGACTTTATTATGTTTTAATGCATTTTGAGGGTGTTTAGCGATTATTTGTACGTGTTAGGACATGTTAGTATTGATAGTATTGATAGAACATGTTATAAGTTGCAAGTGTTTAAGCCATTATTTGCAGGTTTTGGTAGATTTTTTCCGAAAATTTTTCCTGAAAAGATCTTGAAATTTGCTTCTGTGCAGCCTGCTTATTGCAGCATCACAGTATGTTACCGACGACATGTCGTCGGCACCGTAAACAAATAATTATTTGTAATTTTTATGGTACCGACGACATGTCGTCGGCACCGTAAACAAAAAATTATTTGTGATTTTTATGGTACCGACGACATGTCGTCGGTACGATTAAAAACTCGTTGACTATTTTGTTGACCGACATAAAGGCTTGCCGACGACATGTCGTCGGTAGTGTTTAAAACATAATTAACCTTGATTAATCAAGGTGTTAAGATTATTTAATTTT
The DNA here is from genome assembly GCA_021014915.2 of Artemisia tridentata subsp. tridentata. Taxonomy (NCBI): domain Eukaryota; kingdom Viridiplantae; phylum Streptophyta; class Magnoliopsida; order Asterales; family Asteraceae; genus Artemisia; species Artemisia tridentata. The sequence goes on along the minus strand of CP139502.1, from coordinate 149,793,086 downwards.
AATTATATATTAATTAAAAGTATTTATACTAAATAAAAATTTTAATTTTATAAATGTAATTAATTTTGATTATATATTTTAATTTTATAAAAGAATTTAAGTTTAATTAAAATATATATGGTGTTTGATTTGTCATTTTTAATTTGTTCAATCTTATATGCACGTTTATATACAGTTTGAGAACAGCGAGAACCGCTAGTACCCGTCCCTCGTATAGAGCTTTTTCGACACGCACTGCAAGGACGATGTATGGTAATAGGATGAGACTCGGCTTCAATACGTAAGTATCGTTTTTTTTTTTTTCTCCAAATACGCACTTTAATAATCTATTGAAACATAATCTAGTAATTAACCCGAGTAATATAATAATTTTCTCATTTTTTTCAACTACATAGGAAAAGATGGTCCGGCTACGAGATCTGAGAACGGATACGCCTACAGGGGTAGCGTACACAGAGGAGGAGATACTTGCCATGGTTATAAGGAGCAAGCAGCGGGGTCATATAGCCGGCAGGGGTAGGGTGGTACCCGGCATGAGCAGGCCACCGCTACCATACACCCCATCTCCACATCTAGGTATGTACAGTGGGATAATACTAATAGATTAATCATGTCTCATCTTATGTATTGAAATGGCCGTTTTTAAATTTTGATTATTTCGTTCATAGGTATGGCCGAGATCGACGAGAAGCTTGTTGAAGCTGAAAAGAAGATTGTTGAGGCTGAGAAGAAGAGTGACGCAGTTGTAGTAGAAGCTAAGGAAATTAAGGCGCAGCTCGCTCAGTTGATGGGTTTTGGCCGGAGCAACCCGCAATGGCACGAGTTTATTAGTCAGATGCCTTCTCAAGCTGAGGGAAGCTTAGGCAGCGGGTATGGCGTGGGAGGTAGTGGCGCAGCTGGCGGTAGCAGGAGTGGTGGAGGTGAGAGTGCTGATGATGAGGATGGTCGTAGTGAGGATATGCATGATGACATGGGGTGGTAGAGGTATATATGGGTTATTTTGTGTTGTATTTTATCTTTGAAACTATATTTTGGCGACCCGTATCTTAGTATTGTTTAGTTTAACATTTTGGTTACTTGAACATTGCGGATATTGAAACATTTATGTTGGGAATTAAACTTAAGCTGTTATTACGGCTGAAGGAAGAACAGTTAAGAATGCTGATGGAAGAGCAGTTTGGACTGCTGAAGGAAGAACAGTTATGACTGCTTAAGAGATCAAGGTGAAACCGTATGAAGATAATTATAGAAAAGATATAGTATATATTTTATTGATATAGAATGATTCGGTTAGATGTTTAACTTGTACAGGACACTTTACGTTATAAAAGGAGATCCTTAGATTAGGGTTTCATATATCATTCAGATCGAATACATCTAATACCTAATATCCTTCACGTTCATAATTGTAATCGTTCGATATATTGAAGTGATAGTTTGGTTGATATCGTTGTTCTTATTGTTTTACTTAATCAATCACCAAACAGAAACTCATATTCTTCTAAGTACTTGGTAGTAAATTCCGCGTGCTATCGAGTATACACTCAAAGTATCCCCAACACAAAGTGTGTGTTTAGATCCGGTCAAGTGGTATCAGAGACAGGTTTCTGATACTTTGAGTCTAGAAGAACCAGAAGTATTTACTCACTAGCAATCCAAGAAGATGGACATGGAGACACCTCAAACCTCAATCCTTGCTAAACTCCCCATGCTGAAACAGAATGAATACGATTTATGGCGGCTCGGAATAGAGCAATACTTCATGGTGCAAGACTATGCATTATGGGATATTATTATCAATGGTGATTCCTTCAAACCAGTTGCTGTTAAAGAAACACGTGCTGATGGTTCCAAGGTCACAAAGCTTAACACTGAGCCAGTTACAAACGAGGAGAGAATCAAGAAGAAGAATGATCAGAAGGCTAGGAATTTGTTACTTATGGCAATTCCTAATGATCAAGTGCTGAACTTTAGCCATTACAAGTCAGCTAAAACTCTTTTTGAAGCAGTGGTGGAAAGATTTGGTGGCAATGAAGCTACCAAGAAGGCACAGAAAACCCTACTCAAGCAAAGCTATGAGAATTTCACTGCATCAAGCAATGAAACTCTGGATCATATCTTTAATAGGCTTCAAAAGATCATCAGTCAACTTACTGTGTTGAAGATTGTGATACCTCAAGAAGACCTCAACATGAAGTTTCTAAATAGTTTACCTGCTGAATGGAACACTTATGTTGTGGTTTGGAGCAATAAACCAGAGCTGGAGAACATGACAATGAATGAGCTTTACAATAATCTCAAGATTGTTGAGCAAAAGGTCAAGAAGAGTGGTAGCACCAGTTCCAGTTCAGGGAATATGGGTTTTGTATCTTCTTCAAACAGTTCTAATAATGAAGATGAAGAAGCAGTTGGTACTGCTATACCAACAGTTAGCACTGCTAGTGTAAAAACTAGTACTGCTGGGTTGACTGAAGAGACCATATATGCATTTGTGTCAGAATAGTCTGGTGGGTTAAAGATCTTTAATGAAGATCTTCTTCAAATTGCTGAAGATGATTTGGAAGCTATGGATTTAAAGTGGCAGTTGGCTTTGATAAGCATCAGGGCTAAGAAGTATTACCAAAGGACTGGGAATAAGATTACCTTCAATGGAAGAGATGTTGCTGGGTATGATAAGTCTAAGGTGGAATGCTTTAATTGTCACAAGATGGGACACTTTGCCAGGGAATGTAGAGGTCCAAGACAACAAAGCAACCAGGGTCAAGGGTTTAAGAATCAACACAAGGGTCAAGGAGAACAGTTAATGTTGAAGAGCCTTCTTCTAAGGCTATGGTAGCTGTAGATGGAGTTGGATTTGATTGGAGCTTCATGGAGGAAGAAGAGGAACCAGCTAACTTGGGTTTGATGGCTTTCTCAGACACTGAGGTATATAAACCTGAAAAATGTTCTAACTCTTATCATGCTTTAAAAGATTATGAAAATGTTAAGAAACAGTATGATGAACTTAGAGTTGAGTTTAATCAAATAAGTTTTAGTCTGTCAAATCATAAAAGAGGATTAGCTGTTTTGGAAGAACAAATTATGTTTTATAAACAGAATGAGTCAAACTTTACTTATGAGATAGGTCTTTTAAAGAGGGAATTGCAAATGAAAGATAATAAAATGAGTGGACTTGTATATGAACTAGAGAAGCTTAAAAAGGAGAAAGAAAACATCCAGTTAAGTGTAGACACTCTTGAATATACTTCAGATGGAGTTAAGAAGATTGTAGAGAGTCAAATACTTAACAAAGCTAAATCTGGTTTAGGTTATAAGTCAGTTGCACCCCCCTTTAGAGGAATGTTTGCTCCACCAGGAATCAATTTAGGTCACACAGGTTTAGAAGAGTTTAAGGATATGGATTTTCCTGGATATGGTGTTAAGGTTAGTGAGAATCCTGTTAAATTTGTTAAGGCAGAAGATTCTTTTGTGAGTGCTAGTGATAAATCTCTTTCTGAGGAAAATATGTCCTCTGATAGGAACTCAGATGCACCAACTATTGAGGAGTGGACATCTGATGATGAGAATGTAGAGGTTAAGGAAAAACCTAATGCTGTTAAGGTAGAAGTTAAACATGCTCCTAAAGTGGTTAAGACTGAAAACATAAAACCAGTTAGGAAAAATGTTAGATATGCTGAGATGTATAGGACTAAGAACATATCATCAAGTTCTAAGAGTAGTCATAGGAACTGGAATCACTCAAAATCTAAGAATATGAATGATAAGTTTGCTATGATTAGAAAAGTATGTTTTGTTTATGGAAGTTTTGAGCATATGGCTGCTTATTGTGATTCTAACCCATGGAAAAAGAGGGTTACTGGGAATGCAAGGGTGAAAAGGAACAACAATGCTAGGGTAACTCAAAATGGTCCAACTACATTGACAAACCCTAATGCAAATCACAAGATGTCACCTAAAGTTGTTATGTTAAAGACTGGCATCAAAACAGTTTCAACTGCTAGTCAAAATAAGTGGTTTAATAACAAGCAAACTGTTTCTAGTGCAAAACAATTTTCAAATCATGCACAAACAGTTAAAAGGCATTTTTATCAGAAAATAGCAATGACTAATCAGAAGTGGGTGCCTAAGGTTAAACAAGCAGTTCCAACTGCTAGGTCAACAGTTCCAACTGCTAGACCAGCAAATCTAACTGCTAGGCACTCAAATGTTAAGGGAAACAGGGGCAATGCTGTCAAGGCCTCAGCACATTGGGTTAAAAATTCTACTCAACCCAATGGTGCATCAAAGACCTCAAACAAGTTTTCTCATCTTGATGCACAAGGCAGATCTAAACCAGTGATGGTTTGGATCCCCAAAAGAAACTAACACCTTTATTTTGTGTGCAGGAACATCCCTCAAATGGCAAAGAAGATAGAGGATATTCAGACAGTGGATGTTCAAGGCACATGACAGGCAACATGTCATATCTTTCAGACTTTATTGCTCTGGATGGAGGACCAGTTGCCTTTGGTGGTGGTGTTGGAGGAAGAATTACTGGTAAAGGGGTAATTAAAACTGGTAACCTTGATTTTGAAAATGTGTATTATGTGCCAGAACTTAAGTACAATCTTTTCAGTGTATCACAAATTTGTGATAAACAGAACAAATTTTTATTTACTGATACTGATTGTCTTATACTTTCTCCTGATTTCAAGCTACCTAATGAAAGTCAAGTATTGCTTAAAATCCCCAGAAAGGATAATACATATAGTGTTGAGATGAATAAACTAGTCCTAAGGTTGGACTTACTTGTCTTGTTGCAAAAGCCACATTGGAAGAATCAATGTTATAGCACAGGAGGCTTGGTCATGTTAATTTTAAAACCATTAACAATATTGCTAAACATGGATTGGTAAGAGGTTTACCAAACAAAACTTTTCTCAATGACCAAACTTGTGTTTCTTGCCTTAAGGGTAAGCAACACAGAGCCTCATGTAAGCCAAAGACCCAGAACTCTATTTCTCAAGCTTTATATATGTTGCATATGGACTTGTTTGGTCCTACTTATGTGAATAGCTTGAATTTTAAGAGATATTGCCTTGTTGTCACTGATGATTATAGTAGGTTTTCTTGGGTATTCTTTATGAAAACTAAGGATGAGACAAGTGAAATACTTAAGACCCTTATTGTTGAAATAGAAAACCTAGTTGATAAGAAGGTTAAAATAATCAGATGTGACAATGGGACTGAATTTAAGAATAGAGTGATGGATGACTTTTGCAGAGAAAAAGGTATTGAGAGGGAGTTTAGTGTAGCTAGAACCCCACAGCAAAATGGTGTAGCTGAGAGGAAGAATAGGACTCTTATAGAGGCTGCTAGGACAATGTTAGCTGACTCTAAGCTACCAGTTTCATTTTGGGCTGATGCAGTTAGCACTGCTTGTTATGTATTGAATAGGGTTTTAGTTGTACAACCTCACAATAAGACTGCTTATGAGCTTCTTAGAGGTAGAACCCCTGCTTTAAGCTTCATGAGACCTTTTGGTTGTCATGTTACTATCCTTAATACCAAAGACCAATGATGAAGCGAAAAGTGTACCGCTTTTAAGGGGTCATTTAAGCCCTAAATCGTATTTATTTGATCAAATATCGCCCTAAATCGTTCCTTTTGTCATTTTAGGTACTTTTGAGGAGAAATCTGGAAAAGGAGGCATTTTGGAAGTTTTTGGAGCATAAAAGTGAAGAAAACGGCAAAGTCTCAAAAATCGGCTGAAAGTTACCTTTGACGGCGTCACAATTAACCCCAGACGGCGTCATGCCTTGGCAAGAAAAAGTGGACGTGAAATTTACTCATGATAAGCCAGTGAAAATAGCATGTGAATTCTGATGGCGTCACGCTTTAACTTGATCAAGGGCGTCACGGCTTAAATCAAAAGGGGACGGCGTCACGTTTAAGGTTCGACGGCGTCAAGCCTTGATAAGCCAGAATGGATTTTGAAGAGCTAAAGAGGGACGGCGTCAAGAAGGTCATCCGGGAACCCTAAAAGCGGCGAGGTGACGGCGTCACACTCCATAACGTGACGCCGTCAGATCCAAAAATCTATATATAGTTTTCTAATTTTTTGTCATTAAGAGAGAGCTTAGTGTGTGGAATTTTGGGAGAAAACCCTGAGACGAATTTAGCTCCTTTTTCAAGGCTTTTTGCCTTGAGATCTTCCATGTTACATTGAAGATAAGTTATCAATTAATCATTCAATATGTCTATGTGTTGTTTGATTTTATCTTATTCTTGTTTTTTGATTAACATGTTAGGCTAAATTTATCTTGTGTTTGCTTAGATCTAATGAAACCTAGCTATTGATTATTGGTTATTAGTGTGTTATTAGTTGTATTGGATGATTGTTTATCTATGTTAGGCTTAAGAAAACTGGCTAACTTCCTATTCGGTAACTTGCTTGAACGTCTTAAGAAACATGAACCAAATGCGTACTAAAGGTTTTTATGGTTGTATTTAATGCACAAGCGAATTCTAGTGATCCCATGTTAGGAGCTTCCTAGCCGGCTCGACATAGGAGTGAAGTAGGAGCTTGTAGAGTTGGGGAAGTAAGTACGCCACCCCACGAATGGTATTAAGGAATACACCCGTCATCCACGCGACTAATACACACTAATTAACCGGTAAAAGATAGTTAGGGAGTAAGGAAATCTAAGTAAACACATTTCTCTACACATAAGTTTCTCACCACATTTTCATTTCAGTTATTTATTTTATTTGCATCCGTAGTAATTTTGGGTTAGTTGACTAGCAACTAATTCCGCCCACTCTTTCAAAACCGAGATTTTACTTGCTTTCATAAAAAAATATAAAAACATAAAAAGAATCTTCCTCAACCCTTAGACCTAATTAGAGTAGCCTTTCACACCTAACGAACACTATTCCCTGTGGAGAACGATCAATCCCCCGTACTTACCACTACACTATACTACATCGGTCAGGTACACTGCCTGGTGGGGTTGTAAGCCTCTCGAGATCCCTCGAGAGGTAAAACCTCTTGTAAGGTTGCAAAACCCACGCATCAAGTTTTTGGCGCCGCTGCCGGGGAATAGTTATTGTTTAGGTTGAATTTTTATTTCTATTAGGTCTACTCACTAGATTCCTTTCTAGTGAGATTTTTATTTTCTTTTTCTAGATTTTCTTTAGTCTATCTATTTTCTTCGTGTCTTTGTTCGTAACCATACCATCCGACATCATGGAAGATGGTAATATCCTTAACCCCCACAACCCACCACCACAACAACCACCACCACCTCCTAGAGCCCATACTTTAGGAGAGTACTCCCGTCCTAGCCACCATGGCTATCGAAACACCATTGAGCTCACTCAAGGAGCCAATATCACACCCTTGCGATCCGACACCATCCGGTTGGTGCAAAGCGGATGCGCATTCCATGGACTTCGTTCTGAAGATCCTAATCAACATCTCAAGGACTTTCTTAAAATTGTTGATTCTATAGACCTTGATGTTGCCACTCGAGAGACGACCCGATTGCGTCTCTTCCAATTCTCTCTGCGGGATCAAGCTAGTCAGTGGCTAGAACGTCAACCCGCAGGATCCATCACCTCTTGGGATGATCTCACTACTCGTTTCCTTGCTCAGTTTTTCCCACCGGGAAGAACTACCAAGCTAAGGAATGATATCTTGATGTTCCAACAACGTCAAGGCGAAACTCTCTACGAGGCATGGACTCGATTCAAGGACTTACTCCAAAAAGTCCCCCACCATGGCATAGAACTTTGGCTCCAAGTCCAAATCTTCTATGACCATATCAATCTCTCCACAAGGCAAACCATTGACCAATCGGCCGGTGGCAAGCTACGTGATCTAAGTGCGGAACAATCATGGGCTCTCCTAGAGGATCTTGCTATTTATGACAACGAAATTTGGAGTGATCCCCGTGATTTGAATAAAACGGTCAAGGCAATATCTTTGCCTTCGAACAATTTAAGCACTTCCGACCGTAGGATCATAGAACTTGAAGACCAAGTCAAGTTTCTCATGAAATCTTACGAGGCTCCTAAACCTTCAAGCCAAGTGAACAAAATCACTTCTTCATGTGAATTATGTAGTGGTCCCCACGACACTCGTGATTGCATGGAACTCCCCGAACAAGCTTTTGTTGACTGCGCATCCTCGCGTACCGACGAAGCGGGAGACAAGTGGTACACTTTCAAACCCGAGCCAAACCATTACGGTGATACATACAACTCCTCATGGAAAAATCACCCGAACCTTAGGTGGAAACAAAACCAAAACACACAACAAACCAATTCTTCCAACCCACCTAATCGTTTCCAATCAAGCGGTTCCAACTCGAACCGTACTTTCAACAACAATCCTTCCGGCAATGGTAGTACCAATAACTTTGAAGGATTGATTTCCCAATTTATGGCATCTCAAGAAGCTCGGATAGCTAGATTCGAGACCGAATTCAATCAACAACAAACGGAGATGACCAATAAAATTGACAACTTGTTGAAAGCTCTCCATAACCAAGTGTTATCACCTCCACATAAGGACGCTAGGAACACAAATAGCGGACCCCAAGTAAAAGACCCCTCTTCATCCAAACACGTCCACTTTGTCAACATTGTCACTATTAAACCAATTGATATGAATGAGGATAATAGTGAACCTAAGGATGAGGATAAGAAAGTCGAGGTTGATAAGGAAGTTAGGACAAGTGAGATTGAAGAAGTAGATGATGATGAGGACTACTTCAATAGGCTACCCACTAAGGAAGAGCGCGCATATCATACAAACTTATTCGATGACCCCGAGGCACCATACTTCCTAGGTAGACCAATCATAGAAATAGGCGACCCTTCTAATCTCAACATACCATGCAACATCGGACATTTGCATGTGTGGAAAGCCTACATCGACCTTAGATCACCCATAAACATCATAACTAGAGCCCACTACAACTTGATAATGAAGAATCAACTTGGGTATAGGATGTTCCCTGACAAGGGTTGGATGAGTAACTTCACGGGAAGAGTTAAGGGATTACCGGTTTATGTAGGAAACTTCACCTATGTCACCGACTTTGTAATTGTAGAAGATATCCGCCCAATAGTCGATGCATCCTTGACTCAAGTGGTTTTTGGAAAACCATTTGTTGAGGTCTCTAGAATGACTTATGAACCTTCCTTAGGGATAGTTAGATTTAAGGATGAGACCGATGAAGTAAGCTACCAAATGCCATATAAGATAGAACAATTCCAACACTTGTCAAATGTTGAGAAGGAGCTCAAGCAAGCGGTCTACTATAGGAATGATGAGGATAGAAGTAAAGGAGTAGACTATGTTATGGAAAGGATATTCGGTTTCTACAAGGATTGTTTGAAATTAGGACCGGAATATAAAACCGGGAAGGAGAATGGCCTAGGAACCGTGACCGATGATGGAGTCACGTAATGTACGTGACTTTGAGTCTAGCTACAAGACTCGTTAATAAAGAAAAGCGCTTCTTGGGAGGCAACCCAAGCTTTATTTGCTTTGTGTGTTTATTTGTTTGTTTTTATTTGTTTCCGTATGTGTGTTTAATTTTTATTAGTATTGATTCATGTTCAAAAGTAATTTGTGAAAATGCTTTATGTTGTTTTTAACTTCGTCTTAACTACATATAAAGGTATTTTGCAAAAGATAAGTGTAAGGGAAATCTAAATCGGTTTATTAGAACACAAATGAACATGAATCGTAATAATAATAAATTAACATACATATTAGTGTTTGTTTGAGTCAAATGCTTGTATCGAGTCATAATGATGTTTTGCAGGATTTCCAGGAAGTAAGGTAAAGGTTTTTCCAGAAATTTTCCGGAAACTTAAAATGAAAATTTTTGTCAGGTCATTTCTGACGGCGTCATGGTTTATAACCTGACGGCGTCAGATTTAATTTTCAGAAATTTTTGAAAGTTTTGTTTTTAAAATGTTTTTATTAAAATCTCCAACTTATAATCTCCAGGAATCTGCAAAATTATCATTCCACAAGCATTATATCCTTATATATAGATTTATCCCGCCGATGTTATGCAGGTTTTCGTGTTTATTTTCTCAGGTTTAACAGGTTATTTTGGACAAGGAGATGTTTATGGAATCAAGCTTATGGCGATGCATTAGTCATGGAGCTTCAACATTACTTTGGAAGAAGATTTAACCGTGTAATTTCATTATCCACCGAGCGAATCAGGGGAGTATTTGATTTCATTCCTTTACTTTTTTCTTTTACATCTTGTTATTTGAACATTGGGGACAATGTTCATCTTAAGTGTAAGGGAGGGTAAAAGTACGATTTTATAGAATACAATTACGCTTGACTTTTGTTTGTTTAATGGTAGATGTGTAATAAAACTGAGAGAAATACTTGTTAGGGTAATTTTAGTGCCAAATTTAAAATTTTTTACAACATATAGGAGTGAAACTTTGATCTTAATAAGCATCTCACGGATAGGAGTTATATGACTAGCACAAAAAACCGTACCACTAAAAAAAATTTTCACCCCAAATATGTGAGGTTCGCCCCTAGAATTGGTAGGAAAAGCATTTATGATATGATGTGTGTACCGGTAGCACTTAGATTCTAGAACTTGCGTTAGGACCATTCCGAAGCCACAAGTGAGACTACATTCGTGTAGTTAGATTTACTACATGATAAGAGGCATTAGGATTAACCCATTGTTTTACACCTGTGTTTTTGTTATAATTACTTTGGCTACATTGGTCAAGTAATTCTCCCACACCCTTTGCGTTGTACTCATTTTTAGTACACGATACCCCTAGTACACCCCTCAGAGCCTATCTTTTCGTTTCAACCTTTAAGCATTTTACTTAAAGTAAGAATTTGTTACACCCCACTAAAATGTACACCCAAATCGCCTTAGCCTACCTTGTATGCACTCATTTTTAGTGCATTATTGTGACAACATTTGTTTAAACCCAAGTTAATTATCTAGTTGATTACATGGTTGCTAAGTCGAGTCATATCCTTGTACATATTGTTTTGGGACGATTGGGACTCATGGGTAAAGTACTAGTGTAATGGAGTAATGGGGAAGAACATCATTTATTACCCCCATATGTGCTAAATATTTTAAAAGTACTCCAAGTTTTTCGATTATCTTAATTCGAGTCATTAGAATAGTTAATTGTAAAGTTATGTAAAAGTTCAAGTGTAAGGGGAATGCAATGCCCCTATGATGTATTATTTTGGATGGTAGGGCAAAAGTGTATGCAAAAAAAAAAAAAAAAAATCAAGAAAAATACAAAAAAAAATGAGAAAAAGAAAAGTAGAAAAAAAACATACGGACTACCATCCCGTTTTATTTTATGTTTATTTTATGTTTTTGTTATTTTCTTTCATTAGCTTAAGATTGAGTCGAGTCTTGGCTTAGCAACATTGTATAGTACATGTAATTGATCAAGATTTTTAACTCGCCACCAGTAAAATATCCCGTATCCAACAAAACCGTGTTTTCCTTTTCCCTACACCTAACGTTATAACCCGTTTAAAAGCCCTCTTTGATAGTTTATCTTTGGTGCTTACGCCTAGTGGAGGAGGTTTTCGATCCTTTCCCAAGCCTATGGTAATCTATTTGCTATGACAGGTAGTGAAAGATATTATCCGTTTTCATTTATGAGATTTATTTTGATGACACTTGAGAGATGTGAGTATCTAAACACTACTTGTGAGGTGCTAGTATGTAATCTCCGTGCTTATTACGATTGAAGTGGAACGATTATTTGTTGTAATTACTTTTATGTTTGCATTAAATGACCCATAACTTGTATTTTGATTAGAATAAAAGCGCATTTGCTTGAGGACAAGCAAATCTCAAGTGTAAGGGTATTTGATGAAGCGAAAAGTGTACCGCTTTTAAGGGGTCATTTAAGCCCTAAATCGTATTTATTTGATCAAATATCGCCCTAAATCGTTCCTTTTGTCATTTTAGGTACTTTTGAGGAGAAATCTGGAAAAGGAGGCATATTGGACGTTTTTGGAGCATAAAAGTGAAGAAAACGGCAAAGTCTCAAAAATCGGCTGAAAGTTACCTTTGACGGCGTCACAATTAACCCCAGACGGCGTCATGCCTTGGCAAGAAAAAGTGGACGTGAAATTTACTCATGATAAGCCAGTGAAAATAGCATGTGAATTCTGACGGCGTCACGCTTTAACTTGATCAAGGGCGTCACGGCTTAAATCAAAAGGGGACGGCGTCACGTTTAAGGTTCGACGGCGTCAAGCCTTGATAAGCCAGAATGGATTTTGAAGAGCTAAAGAGGGACGGCGTCAAGAAGGTCATCCGGGAACCCTAGAAGCGGCGAGGTGACGGCGTCACACTCCATAACGTGACGCCGTCAGATCCAAAAATCTATATATAGTTTTCTAATTTTTTGTCATTAAGAGAGAGCTTAGTGTGTGGAATTTTGGGAGAAAACCCTAAGACGAATTTAGGTCCTTTTTCAAGGCTTTTTGCCTTGAGATCTTCCATGTTACATTGAAGATAAGTTATCAATTAATCATTCAATATGTCTATGTGTTGTTTGATTTTATCTTATTCTTGTTTTTTGATTAACATGTTAGGCTAAATTTATCTTGTGTTTGCTTAGATCTAATGAAACCTAGCTATTGATTATTGGTTATTAGTGTGTTATTAGTTGTATTGGATGATTGTTTATCTATGTTAGGCTTAAGAAAACTGGCTAACTTCCTATTCGGTAACTTGCTTGAACGTCTTAAGAAACATGAACCAAATGCGTACTAAAGGTTTTTATGGTTGTATTTAATGCACAAGCGAATTCTAGTGATCCCATGTTAGGAGCTTCCTAGCCGGCTCGACATAGGAGTGAAGTAGGAGCTTGTAGAGTTGGGGAAGTAAGTACGCCACCCCACGAATGGTATTAAGGAATACACCCGTCATCCACGCGACTAATACACACTAATTAACTGGTAAAAGATAGTTAGGGAGTAAGGAAAATCTAAGTAAACACATTTCTCTACACATAAGTTTCTCACCACATTTTCATTTCAGTTATTTATTTTATTTGCATCCGTAGTAATTTTGGGTTAGTTGACTAGCAACTAATTCCGCCCACTCTTTCAAAACCGAGATTTTACTTGCTTTCATAAAAAAATATAAAAACATAAAAAGAATCTTCCTCAACCCTTAGACCTAATTAGAGTAGCCTTTCACACCTAACGAACACTATTCCCTGTGGAGAACGATCAATCCCCCGTACTTACCACTACACTATACTACATCGGTCAGGTACACTGCCTGGTGGGGTTGTAAGCCTCTCGAGATCCCTCGAGAGGTAAAACCTGTTGTAAGGTTGCAAAACCCACGCATCAACCAACTAGGAAAGTTTGATGGGAAATCTGAGGAAGGTTTCTTTGTTGGTTATTCTCTGCACAGTAAGGCTTTTAGGGTGTACAATACAAGCACCAAGCAAGTAGAAGAAAATCTGCACATAGAATTTTTGGAGAATAAACTAAATGTTGCAGGTGTAGGTCCAGATAGGATCTTTGATATTGACAGTCTTTCAGATTCCATGAATTATGTGCCTGTTACAGGTACAAATACTAACAATGATGCAGGTTCAGAGGAGGAAGATGATGATTGCATTTTCATACCTGTCATGGAAGAAAGTCCTGTGAATGAATCTTCTACAAAGAAAGATGATATTCCTTCATCAAGTGGTGTAGACAAAGAGAAAGATGATGCTGAAACAAGTAGTCAGAATGGTAAAGAAGCTGAAATTCCAACGAGCAGTTCCAATGGAGTTAGCACTGCTCAACCTCAAGTTCAAACTGCTGAGCAAAATATTGATACTGCTGGACCAAGTCAACCTCATCTTGATTCACCAGTTGATACTGCTTCTCAAGCTGATGAGTTTGATTTCCTTGGAGATGGTCTGCAAAACATGCCTGCTAGCTATGCAGTTCCTTCTACTCCCCATACTATTGTACATAGGAATCATCCACTTACCAATATCATAGGAGATGTACAATCTGGAGTCAAGACCAGAAGGCAAATACAAGACCCAGATCATCATGGATTTCTCAGTGTGGTTTATGAAGAGAAACATCATGAAGATGAGAATGAGTGCATGTTTGTATGTTTTCTATCTCAGGTTGAACCCAAGAATGTGTTAAAGGCTTTAGAATCATCAAGTTGGGTTGAAGCTATGCAAGAAGAGCTACTTCAATTCAAGATTCAAAATGTATGGGTTCTGGTTGATCTACCAAAGGGAATGAGAGTGATTGGTACAAAGTGGGTATTTAGGAACAAGAAGGATGAGAGGGGCATTGTGATAAAGAACAAAGCAAGATTGGTTGCTCAAGGCTATACTCAGGAGGAGGGTATAGATTATGAGGAAGTTTTTGCTCCAGTTGCCAGGATTGAAGCAATAAGATTATTTCTTGCTTATGCTTCATTTATGGGATTTATGGTCTATCAAATGGATGTGAAAAGTGCATTTCTGTATGGTACTATTGAAGAAGAGGTTTATGTTTCACAACCTCCAGGTTTTATAGACCAAGAGCATCCTGACAAGGTTTATAAGGTGGTGAAAGCTCTATATGGATTGCATCAGGCTCCAAGAGCTTGGTATGAAACTCTTGCTAAATATCTTCTGAAGAATGGGTTTCATAGAGGGAAAATTGATCAAACTCTTTTTATTAAGAAGGACAAGGGTGATATTCTACTGGTCCAAGTTTATGTAGATGACATCATTTTTGGTTCTACAAAGATACAGATGTGTAAGGAGTTTGAAAAGCTGATGAAAGACCAATTTCAGATGAGTTCTATGGGAGAGCTTACCTTCTTTCTAGGTCTTCAAGTACAGCAAAAGTCAGATGGTATATTTATCTCTCAGGATAAATATGTTGGTGAAATTTTAAGGAAATTTCAATTCACAGATGCCAAGGCTGCTAGCACACCAATTGACAAGGAGACACATTTGTTATTAAAGGATCACAGTGGTGAAGATGTGGATGTGCACATGTATAGATCTATGATTGGGTCTCTGATGTATCTTACCTCATCTAGGCCTGATATTATGTTTGCTGTTTGTGACTGTGCAAGATTCCAAGTGACTCCTAAGGTGTCTCATCTCACAGTAGTAAAAAGGATCTTCAGATACCTTAAAGGATAGCCTAACTTGGGGCTATGGTATCCTAAAGAGTCTGCATTTGATCTTGTTGCATTCTCTGATTCTGATTATGCTGGTGCTAGCATGGACAGAAAGTCTACAACAAGTGGTTGTCAATTCTTAGGTCGAAGATTAATCTCTTGGCAGTGTAAGAAGCAGACTATGGTGGCTATATCTACTACTGAAGCAGAATATGTGGCAGCTGCAAGTTATTGTGCTCAATTTCTATGGATTCAAAGCCAGATGCTTGATTATGGGTACAATTTCTTAAACACAATTATACATATAGACAATAACAGTACAATGTGTATCATTAAGAATCCAATTCAACATTCAAAAACTAAACATATTGAAATTAGACATCATTTTATAAGAGACTGTTCTGAAAAGAAGTTAATACAAGTTGTTAAAATACACACTGATAACAACTTTGCTGATCTCTTAACAAAAGGTTTTCATGTAAGCAGATTTCAGTACTTGGTAACAGGTATTGGAATGCTTAATCCTTCAAAAGAATAAATGTCTAACTGTTTTTGAAATTTGTACTGTTAGTTGTGCTATTTGTATAGTTGAGACTGCTTGAATACTTTTAGTACTCCTTGCGAATTTGTTAGTCAAATGGAATAACTGTTAAAAGAGAATATTGTGTACTGTGTTTTCTTTGGTTTTGGACTAACATTTCAGGTTAAGAAAAGCTTTTTGCTTTGGATTGTGCTTTACAAAGTATGGTGGTTTGGATTGTCAAGTGTGAATGCTTGTGTAACACCTAAAATCTGAAAACATGTCAAATGACCAAATTGCCCCTGCAATTTTAAAAAAATTTAATTAAAAGCTCATAAAGTACCAAAACAATTCCAAACTTCTGAAAATGAACAAGTTATGATACCAAATAATTTTGACAACTCCATTTCACATTTATACAAGCTACAAAATTACCAAAATGCCCCTAATGAGCCGAATGGAATAATAAGAATTATTATGATATTATAAAATGAAATTATAATGTGTATTTTTGGAACAAAATCAATCCAATCAATGTGCCAACCATTTTGCCAAAATTATGGGTCCAAGCCCTCCCCAAAGACTCGGTTATACCTTTTTAAAAATCAATCATATCTATTCTTTGTTAACCCTAATTTCCGAGTGAACAAAAACACACACAAAAATCTCAATAGCCTCCATTCGACATTCATCAAACCCTAAGCCATTTTTCTGAGATCAAGCATCATCCAAAGAGTCCTAGAAAAATCATTGTGAAGGTGTTCTTTACACGATTCAATCTTGGTGAATATTCCTAGTCGCGACTGAAAACAAGAGGTATGGATCGAAATAATTCATGCGACCTTCTGAAAATTCGTTTCTTATTTTTCTCATGTCCCTTGTATCATTTGTGATCCATGAAAAATAGATTCGAGGCTGTTCTTGGCTGAATTCGAGTTTTGTGGATTATTGTTCTTATCGCGCCTATTTATAAGGTATTTTCTAAATAAATTCGATCAAGCTATATAAAATTCGTTCATGATTTTTCTCATAATCCTTATATCGTATATACTCTGGGAAAAATGTTGGAAAGGTTGTGGAGAAGCTTTTGGAGTCGTTTTGGAATTTTGGTTCGATTTGCTTATACGCGTATCACTAAGTTGGTGCAGCCCTTTTCGCATGTTCGATTCTGGGTTTGGTATTTTTCCCAGGTCCCTTACATCATATGAACATCATATAAAATGATAAAATCGATCCATGCATGCTCTATATAGTATTTGTGAATTAAATCTTAAAAACATGCATAAACCCTAAATAATTCAATCCGAATTTTTGAGGCTTCATATTTATTTTATTTGGACTCTATACAATCATAATAGACCTGGAAAAATGATACTTTGAATTATTGAGGCCTAGAATAATTGTTTTTGAATTATGTTTAAATCGGCTAAAATGAAGAAAAAGGAAAGAAATGGAATTCGACTAGGGTTTGTGAATTAGGGTTTGTTCATATGTTAAATAATGATATTAAATGATGTTGTAATGATTAAAAATAGGTTAGATTGTTTAGGGTTTGGATTTGTGGATTTAAAATGTTAAACGATTGGTGTTAAAATGTTTTGGGTGAGTTTTGTAACTTTTAAAACTCAAGGGTTATTTTTAGAACTTATTTTGGACTGTGTACTTTTCGTATAAAATATAAGTGGAGGGGGTCTAGTGTCATTTTTATATTTTAAGGGATTAAAATGTCTTTACTAATTAATTATAATCGATTTGTAAAATAATTAAAATAGAGGGACTAAATGTGTAATTTCTGGAAACTTAGTGCTGTTTTGGATAATAAAATATATTCAGGGGGTTATGTACTATTTTGATAAATTCATGGTTTAATATGTAATGGTCTATAATTAAAAGTTGAAATTGTAATTTAAGGGGCTAAATATGTAACATTGATAACTAGAGGGGCCTAATGTGTAAATTATGAATACTTGAGGATACATTCGTATATTATGATAAAATAAGTGATCATTGTGTAAAATGGATAAATTAAGGGTTTAATGTGTAACTATAAATACTTGAAGGTTTAAAGTATAACTTTTGAAATATAAGGGTATAAAATGTAAATTATGAAACCCTAAGGACCAAATATGTAAATATGATGAAAGATACCTTAAATCCATTAATAATGATTTAACTAAGTTATGTCTCCAACTTTCTAAAAATAGAAACTTTCTAAAAGTGGAAACTTACGAAATATGGAAACCGACCAAAAATGGAATGTTACTTAAAATGGAAAGGCAGTTAATTAAGAATGAATTGTAATTCCCTTCTACTCCTTTAGGTGTGAAGAAGGAGAGACTTTGAGCTATTCCCTATTTCTGTGCTTTGTTCTGTTTGTGCTTTCGTCATAAGGTACAGATACTCTGCCTTTTTCAGTAAGGGTTCTTATATTCTATACATTGATTTTGAGTTATGATTCAGTTAAGATTTCCCAAGCCATTGCTATGTTCCCTTCGAGTGAACCTTTGATATTCCTCTTGATTATGATCTGAGCTTCGTATATCTAACCTATGCCTTTGCCAAGTTGCTCTAAAGTTCTGAACTATCCTTGTGAGAAACTAAGATTTTGAAATGGTTTATTAAACTAAGGTTTTGAACTACTTGTTTTGAACTATCTTTTACGAAGACTATTTTAATGATTATCTTTATGAAACCAATTTAAAGACCATTTTAATTAAATACCTTGATTAAGATTTCTAAAATGAATCTGTTGAATAAAGATTTTGAAGATGGACCCTTTGATACAGACTTTGAACTTTAATTATGATTCCCTCTGTTTTTTTTTTAAAAAAAAAAAACTATGATATGAACTTTGGAAGACCTTGGTGAACCACTCTATTATGAACTATTCGATATGAACCCTTTTCTATGGACCTTGTGATATGATTTTGAGATGCACCTTTTGATATATGATCTTTTGTGATGACTTTGAGACCTGACTCTTAGTTTGATACCCGAGCCATTTATGTTACCTAGCCAGGAAGGTAACCTGGCCATGTCTGTGATGCACCACTGGCATGACTCCCGTGTGGGGGAGTGATTTCTCACACCGTCCCTTTTATGATTTTCTGCCATGGCTACTATGATGTTGGGATGACTTTGAGTTTGGGGGCGTATGGGTTGCAATCCTAGATTTGTGTGCTTAGTGGATTTAACTATGACTTTGAGTATGACTTTGAGGTGACTGGTGATGTGTGCAATACACGCCTTTCACACCCCTGGGAGCTGATCACTCCACTATTATGATACATGAGGACACCCCTCATATTATCTGGTTGCCTGAGAGGTATCCCCTCTGATTGTGAGATTATGACTTGGAGATTATGATGTGGAGATTATGACTTTGAGTTCTGGGCTCGTGGTAGATGATTATCCTATATTTCCTTTATTACTCTTTTGCTTTGATTATACCTTATGACATTCCCTGTACTTCACGATATTCTGTTTCGTTATCTTTGTTTGTATTATGTATCTGTTCACTGAGCTTTGTAAGCTCAGCCGCACGTTTTCTTTTCGTGTGCGGCAGGTTTTAGTTGGAAGATGGGTATGAGTGAAGAGACTTTTTGACTTAGAAGACTTGATAATTATTTTGGCCTAGAGACGATTGGAAGTTACTACATTGTTAGAATTTGTATTCGCTTTTGTAACCTTGTAATTTCAGTATTTCTTCTGTAACCTTTGAGAATCTTTGTATTACTTTTGAATGTATGCTTTGTTATATCTGATATGAAACCATTTGCGTGACATCTTTACCCTTGTCGGGTTGGGGTGTTACAATTATGGTATCAGAGAGACAGGCTGCGATTTCGTAATACAATTACCCTTGACCTGTGTAAGTTAGGACCACTAAGCTTTCCCTGTAGGCACTCGTAAGTCAACCTTTGAAAATTGCTTTAGGATTTCCCATAGGAACCTAAGTTTTGACCGGTGAGAAATGGGTAGACTATAAGGCATTCGTTTAAGCACCTTTGCTTCCGCATCACTCTGATTCGTGCCTTGCTTTTGGTTAGATCCTGTTGGTACCACTTCTGGAAAGTGAAATCTTATGCTTTGCACCACCTAAGTTTTGAACCTGATTAAATCTTGAAGAGATTGAGAATTACATAATGGCCTGACACTAATTGATCCTTATCTTCAAATCCCTTTTGTTAATCATTCTAATAATGACCCGCATTTCACTCTGATTCTTTTGTTAATCACTTTGACGCCTCTTCAGGCATTCCGAGAACCTCTATGGCGATGACGTACTGGATATGTTTTGCTATTTGATAAGTATCTATGAAGTTTCCGACACTATTGATTTCGTTTTACCTATCTCTATCCTTATAAGAAGTCTTGTGGTGTGTAACCACGAGTATAAGAATGTTTTTCCCCCTCACTGTTGAATGATAAAGCTATGATTTGCGAACAGTCTTTCTTTGAATAGTTAACTTCGATTTTATTCTGACAAGGAAATTATGGAATGATCAGTCAAGTATTGACAACTACCTTTCTATGTCTCACCTTTGGCGTTTGCAACAATTTTGAGCTTCCGACTATGATTACCAATTCTCAAACCCTTTGCTATCTCTATTACTCTGGAGACGCGTGTATTACTTTCACCGCTATGAAGTTTTCCTATAAACCATTTAGTACACCAATAAATGAACCTCATCGTAGAAGCCTTTTGGCACCTTGAGTTTTCTGAACATGAACCTTGTATTGAACGTTAATTGCCACCTGAACTTTGATTATAATCCCTGTTGGACCACTAAGTTTTTCCACCGGAGTACGAAGTAAGATTTGACATGATACCGAGAGATTCTAGTCACCAAACGAAGATGTCTTTCGGATCATACCTATTGACTGGAACAACTGGGAAGAGCAGCAACCGAAGACCAGGAAGTGAGTTTACTTAAGTGTATCTTCTGGGCAGGTGTTAGTTTCGTTCGCGATAAAGATGATTGATGACTGGAGATATGTATGGGAGCTGAACCGTATTGCTGTAGGAGCCAATATTCCTCCACCCTGGAACGATTATGTATTTTGTTTAAATTCAGAGCGCGAAGTTTCCTTTCTGATGAATTGATACTATTCTTGAAATCGCCTTCCGTATTCGTAAACGACCGCCATGACGGTTAATGACACTAATAGTATTAGCTAAAGCTCCGGCGAGCTTGGTGAACTTGATAGATGATATTTTTCCATGAGTACTGGGCATATGGTCATTGTATGACTTAATGGTACATGAGGAGACGAAGAAGAACATGAAAATCATTTTGCACCTTGTTAGAGATTTGAGGATCAATTGTGTATTCTGAGAGATTGATGTTGTTGAGACAACGGTGTTCCTTGCCTGACCTGGAGTTGACGACAATGGAGACCTACCCCGAAGAGTGGAGACATTCCTTACAAGACAGAAGTGTTGGCGATGCAAAAGAAGAAATTCTAGTCAAGATGGCGAACCTGGAGCTGATGAAGACATACAGTCCCACTTCCCTATTCATCTTAGTTGTACTGAGATGAATTGAGAGCGGAAGCAGACTGGAGGATGGAGAGATTTAAAGACCGTGCCAGAAATCCACGTTGCTCCATCACATTCCAAGAAGAGCTGCAGGAGGCTCGACGAACCAGACACAAGTTCCTGATTTTGGTTTCACTTCCCAACGGATGGACAGCCGAAGACAGATCAACCGGACTTGAAAGGATTTGATGTGTTAAATGAGCAGATTTTGAAACAGACCCTCTATACTTGGAATAATTGATTCTATGAAGGCAGAAGTTTGGCGACTAACTTTCATTTCCGTTGACCCTTTTAAGTTTCGTTATCTAGTATCAAGTTCCTCTTATGATTTAAGTTCCCAAGAAGCACTTCTGTTCGTGTTGACCTTTCGTATGATTCGGTGATAACCTTGTTTTGAGAGATTTTGGCAACTCGTGGAAGACATGATGCTTGTGACGGCGTACCCCACTTCTGCTAGATAATCTGGGATTTGATACTCTTGCGAATAGTGTTGTTTTCTCTCTTGAATATGGCATTCGTTTTTTTTGTTGACCTCTGAGACTGTAGAAGTACTAGGTGGATTTAGATAAGTTGTGTTGTTCACGACTTGAGATAAGTATGACCATCATGGGAGCATATTTATATGACGCTAGTATTATGACGCCTGATCAACGTGATAATACTTACATCATATAACGTGCACTTGTTGTGGGCATAGGATATTTCGAGGAGTGCCTTAGAACCTTAGAAATTTCTGTTATCTGTTTGAGATCATCCGCGTTAGTGAAACTTTGGATTCCTTCTACCTATCCAGTTAATCTGTTGTCTTTGATGTTCGACTTGATACGTTTGGATGCTCGACGAGCGTTTTGCTGATCTCTGCACTTCCGATAATGATCTTAGATTCTATTATAAGGCCTTCTGCCATTTGATGATGTCTAACGATATGCTTCCTGTCTGTATGGATTCAATCTGTTCTGCTATGTATACGTTCCGCATTCATTAAATCTGTTCATTTTGACCTGCTATGAGTTAAGATATGAGATTTTGGATTCTGAGAAAACAAGACCTGTTTGTTTGTGAGAACACCTTTGGAAGGCTCTTTTGAAGCCGAGACTATTTGAAAAGCTGAAGAGTTACTTTTGCACCACCTCATGGTTGCTACGATTTGATGTATTCTCATTTAATTCGATGTTAACCCTACGTCCTGTTTGTACCTCTTCCTAGAAAATTTGATTATCATCCGTATATTGGTACGTTATCAATTGGATTCAACTCAGCATAATGTGTCTCTGTTTTGTTTCGATCCTTTCCATCTCTGATTCCTTGCAAATTTCGAGGACGAAAATTTTCTTTTAGAGGGGAAGAAGTTGTAACACCTAAAATCTGAAAACATGTCAAATGACCAAATTGCCCCTGCAAGTTTAAAATTTTAATTAAAAGCTCATAAAGTACCAAAACAATTCCAAACTTCTGGCAATGAACAAGTTATGATACCAAATAATTTTGACAACTCCATTTAACATTTATACAAGCTACAAAATTACCAAAATGCCCCTAATGAGCCGAACGGAATAATAAGAATTATTATGATATTATAAAATGAAATTATAATGTGTATTTTTGGAACAAAATCAATCCAATCAATGTGCCAACCATTTTTCCGAAATTATGGGTCCAAGCCCTCCCCAAAGAATCGGTTATACCTTTTTAAAAATCAATCACATCTATTATTTGTTAACCCTAATTGCCGAGTGAACAAAAACACACACAAAAATCTCAATAGCCTCCATTCGACATTCATCAAACCCTAAGCCATTTTTCTGAGATCAAGCATTATCCAAAGAGTCCTAGAAAAATCATTGTGAAGGTGTTCTTTACACGATTCAATCTTGGTGAATATTCCTAGTCGCGACTGAAAACAAGAGGTATGGATCGAAATAATTCATGCGACCTTCTGAAAATTCGTTTCTTATTTTTCTCATGTCCCTTGTATCATTTGTGATCCATGAAAAATAGATTCGAGGCTGTTCTTGGCTGAATTCGAGTTTTGTGGATTATTGTTCTTATCGCGCCTATTTATAAGGTATTTTCTAAATAAATTCGATCAAGCTATATAAAATTCGTTCATGATTTTTCTCATAATCCTTATATCGTATATACTCTGGGAAAAATGTTGGAAAGGTTGTGGAGAAGCTTTTGGAGTCGTTTTGGAATTTTGGTTCGATTTGCTTATACGCGTATCACTAAGTTGGTGCAGCCCTTTTCGCACATTCGATTCTGGGTTTGGTATTTTTCTCAGGTCCCTTACATCATATGAACATCATATAAAATGATAAAATCGATCCATGCATGCTCTATATAGTATTTGTGAATTAAATCTTAAAAACATGTATAAACCCTAAATAATTCAATCCGAATTTTTGAGGCTTCATATTTATTTTATTTGGACTCTATACAATCATAATAGACCTGGAAAAATGATACTTCGAATTATTGAGGCCTAGAATAATTGTTTTTGAATTATGTTTAAATCGGCTAAAATGAAGAAAAAGGAAAGAAATGGAATTCGACTAGGGTTTGTGAATTAGGGTTTGTTCATATGTTAAATAATGATATTAAATGATGTTGTAATGATTAAAAATAGGTTAGATGTGTTAGGGTTTGGATTTGTGGATTTAAAATGCTAAACGATTGGTGTTAAAATGTTTTGGGTGAGTTTTGTAACTTTTAAAACTCAAGGGTTATTTTTAGAACTTATTTTGGACTGTGTACTTTTCGTATAAAATATAAGTGGAGGGGGTCTAGTGTCATTTTTATATTTTAAGGGATTAAAATGTCTTTACTAATTAAATTATAATCGATTTGTAAAATAATTAAAATAGAGGGACTAAATGTGTAATTTCTGGAAACTTAGTGCTGTTTTGGATAATAAAATATATTCAGGGGGTTATGTACTATTTTGATAAATTCATGGTTTAATATGTAATGGTCTATAATTAAAAGTTGAAATTGTAATTTAAGGGGCTAAATATGTAACATTGATAACTAGAGGGGCCTAATGTGTAAATTATGAATACTTGAGGATACATTCGTATATTATGATAAAATAAGTGATCATTGTGTAAAATGGATAAATTAAGGGTTTAATGTGTAACTATAAATACTTGAAGGTTTAAAGTATAACTTTTGAAATATAAGGGTATAAAATGTAAATTATGAAACCCTAAGGACCAAATATGTAAATATGATGAAAGATACCTTAAATCCATTAATAATGATTTAACTAAGTTATGTCTCCAACTTTCTAAAAATAGAAACTTTCTAAAAGTGGAAACTTACTAAATATGGAAACCGACCAAAAATGGAATGTTACTTAAAATGGAAAGGCAGTTAATTAAGAATGAATTGTAATTCCCTTCTACTCCTTTAGGTGTGAAGAAGGAGAGACTTTGAGCTATTCCCTATTTCTGTGCTTTGTTCTGTTTGTGCTTTTGTCATAAGGTACAGATATTCTGCCTTTTTCAGTAAGGGTTCTTATATTCTATACATTGATTTTGAGTTATGATTCAGTTAAGATTTCCCAAGCCATTGCTATGTTCCCTTCGAGTGAACCTTTGATATTCCTCTTGATTATGATCTGAGCTTCGTATATCTAACCTATGCCTTTGCCAAGTTGCTCTAAAGTTCTGAACTATCCTTGTGAGAAACTAAGATTTTGAAATGGTTTATTAAACTAACGTTTTTAAACTACTTGTTTTGAACTATCTTTTACGAAGACTATTTTAATGATTATCTTTATGAAACCAATTTAAAGACCATTTTAATTAAATACCTTGATTAAGCTTTCTAAAATGAATCTGTTGAATAAAGATTTTGAAGATGGACCCTTTGATACAGACTTTGAACTTTAATTATGATTCCCTCTGTTTTTTTTTAAAAAAAAAAAAACTATGATATGAACTTTGGAAGACCTTGGTGAACCACTCTATTATGAACTATTCGATATGAACCCTTTTCTATGGACCTTGTGATATGACTTTGAGATGCACCTTTTGATATATGATCTTTTGTGATGACCTTGAGACCTGACTCTTAGTTTGATACCCGAGCCATTTTATGTTACCTAGCCAGGAAGGTAACCTGGCCATGTCTGTGATGCACCACTGGCATGACTCCCGTGTGGGGGAGTGATTTCTCACACCGTCCCTTTTATGATTTTCTGCCATGGCTACTATGATGTTGGGATGACTTTGAGTTTGGGGGCGTATGGGTTGCAATCCTAGATTTGTGTGCTTAGTGGATTTAACTATGACTTTGAGGTGACTGGTGCTGTGTGCAATACACGCCTTTCACACCCCTGGGAGCTGATCACTCCACTATTATGATACATGAGGACACCCCTCATATTATCTGGTTGCCTAAGAGGTATCCCCTCTGATTGTGAGATTATGACTTGGAGATTATGATGTTGAGATTATGACTTTGAGTTCTGGGCTCGTGGTAGATGACTATCCTATATTTCCTTTATTACTCTTTTGCTTTGATTATACCTTATGACATTCCCAGTACCTCACTATATTCTGTTTCGTTATCTTTGTTTGTATTATGTATCTGTTCACTGAGCTTTGTAAGCTCAGCCGCACGTTTTCTTTTCGTGTGCGGCAGGTTTTAGTTGGAAGATGGGTATGAGTGAAGATACTTTTGGACTTAGAAGACTTGATAATTATTTTGGCCTAGAGACGATTGGAAGTTACTACATTGTTATAATTTGTATTCGCTTTTGTAACCTTGTAATTTCAGTATTTCTTCTGTAACCTTTGAGAATCTTTGTATTACTTTTGAATGTATGCTTTGTTATATCTGATATGAAACCATTTGCGTGACATCTTTACCCTTGTCGGGTTGGGGTGTTACAGCTTGTCACACAACAAATGGTAATTGATTCACCTAGTCTAATCAACATAAGAATCAACTAGTCCAGATCAAACGGTTTATGGTAAAGACTACTCAAATCCGTTTATGGTTGACAGTTTACCAAAAACTGGTTGGTTATCAACTCACCAAATCTAAGTGTGAAGAGTTGGCTATTCCATAGCAAACGGCTATTGGTAAAGACAAGTCAAATCCGTTCATAGCTGATAGTTTGCTAAAAACTATAAGTGGACAAAACTGTTTTCGAATCCACAAATTAAAATTCAAAATTTGATTTTATGTCTGAAAACTTTTTGCTAACAGTTAGTACTGCTGGAGTTAACAGTCTGAACTGCTGGCTTCACCAGTTAGTACTGATTGTTCAAAACTTAGTTCCTACTGAGTTTATGCTCTGTGATACACCTCTCTCAGAAGGTTATACATCTGGAAGTGTTGAGAGCAGTTTGAAACTAAAACAACTGAATTGATGGTTGATGCGTGGTTTTGCAACCTTACAACAGGTTTTACCTCTCGAGGGATCTCAAGAGGCTTGCAACCCCACCAGGCAGTGTACCTGACCGATGTAGTATAGTGTAGTGGCAAGTACGGGGATTGATCGTTCTCCACAGGGAATAGTGTTCGTTAGGTATGAAAAACTACTCTAATAGGTCTAAGGGTGAGAGAAGATTCTTTTTTATGTTTTTATAATTTTATGAAAGCAAGTAAAATCTCGGGTTTGAAGGAGTGGGCGGAATTAGTTGCTAGTCAACTAACCCAAGTTACTACGAATGCAAATAAAATAAAATAACAGAAAATGACAAGGTGGTAAAACTTATATGGAGAGAAATGTGTTTACTTAGATTTCCTTACTCCCTAACTATCTTTTACCGGTTGATTAGTGTGTATTAATTGCGTGGATGACGGGTGTATTCCTTAATACCAATCGTGGGGTGGCGTACGTACTTCCCCAACTCTACAAGCTCCTACTTCACTCCTATGTCGAGCCGGCTAGGAAGCTCCTAACATGGGATCACTAGAATTTGCTCATGCATTAAATACAACCATAAAAACCTTTAGTACGCATTGGTTCATGTTTCTTAAGACGTTCAAGCAAGTTACCGAATAGGAAGTTAGCCAGTTTTCTTAAGCCTAACATAGATGAACAATCATCCAATACAACTAACAACACACTAATAACCAATAATCAATAGCTAGGTTTCATTAGATCTAAGCAAACACAAGATAAATCTAGCCTAGCATGTTAAACAAAAGACAAGAACAAGATAGAATCAAACAACACATAGACATATTGAATGATTAATTGATAACTTATCTTCAATGTAACATGGAAGATCTCAAGGCAAAAAGCCTTGAAAAAGCTGCCAAATTCGTCTTAGGGTTTTCACACACAAAGTTCCTCAATAAGTTCCACACTAATGACAAAAAATTGCAAAACTATATATAGACTTTCAGATCTGACGGCGTCACGTTATGGAGTGTGACGCCGTCACCTCGCCGCTTTTAGGGTTCCCGGATGACCTTCTTGACGCCGTCCCTCTTTAGCTCTCCAAAATCCGTTCTGGCTTATCAAGGCTTGACGCCGTCAGGATTATGCGTGACGCCGTCCCTCTTTAAATTAAGCCGTGACGACCTTGATCACATTAAAGCGTGACGCCGTCAGAATTCCATGCAAATTTCTCTGGCTTATCATGAGTAATTTTCACATCCACCTTTTCTTGCCAAGCCATGACGCCGTCCAGAACAAATCCTGACGCCGTCAAAGGTAGTTTCCAGCACAATTTTGAGACTTTGTCGTTTTCTTCACTTTTATGCTCCAAAAACGTCCAAAATGCCTCCTTTTCCAGATTTCTCCTCAAAAGTACCTAAAATGACAAAAGGAACGATTTAGGGCAATATTTGATCAAATAAATACGATTTAGGGCTTAAATGACCCCTTAAAAGCGGCACACTTTTCGCTTCATCAAATACCCATACACTTGAGATTTGCTTGTCCTCAAGCAAATGCGCTTTTATTCTAATCAAAATACAAGTTAGGGGTCATTTAATGCTAACATAAAAGTAATTACAACAAATATTCGTTCCACTTTAATCATAATAAGCACGGATATTACAAACTAGCACCTCAAAAGTAGTGTTTAGATACTCACATCTCTCAAGTGTCATCAAAATAAATCTCATAAATGAAAACGGATAATATCTCTCACTACCTGTCATAGCAAATAGATTACCATAGGCTTGGGAAATGATCGAAAACCTCCTCCACTAGGCGTAAGCACCTAAGATAAACTATCAAAGAGGGCTTTTAAACGGGTTATAACGTTAGGTGTAGGGAAAAGGAAAACACGGTTTTGTTGGATAAAGGATATTTTACTAGTGGCGAGTTAAAGATCTTGATCAATTACATGTACTATACAATGTTGCTAAGCCAAGACCCGACTCGATCTTAAGCTAAAAACAAAATAACAAAAACATAAAATAAACATAAAATAAAACGGGATGGTAGTCCGTATGATTTTTCTACTTTTCTTTTTCTCATTTTTTTTTTTTCTTTTTTTTTCGTTTTTTTTTTTTTTTTTTTTTTTTTTTTTTTTTTTTTTTTTTGCTGCATACACTTTTGCCCTACCATCCAAAATAATACATCAAAGGGGCGATGCATTCCCCTTACACTTGAACTTTTACATAACTTTACAAATTACTATTCTAATGACTCGAATTAAGATAATTGAAAAACTTGGAGTACTTTTAAAATATTTAGCACATATGGGGGTAATAAATGATGTTCTTCCCCATTACTCCATTACACTAGTACTTTACCCATGAGTCCCAATCGTCCCAAAACAATATGTACAAGGATATGACTCGACTTAGCAACCATGTAATCAATTAGATAATTAACTTGGGTTTAAACAAATGTTGACAAAATAATGCACTAAAAATGAGTGCATACAAGGTAGGCTAAGGCGATTTGGGTGTACATTTTAGTGGGGTGTAAACAAATTCTTCCTTCAAGTAAAATGCTTAAAGGTTGAAACGAAAAGATAGGCTCTGAGGGGTGTACTAGGGGTATCGTGTACTAAAAATGAGTACAACGCAAAGGGTGTGGGAGAATTACTTGACCAATGTAGCCAATGTAATTATAACAAAAACACAGGTGTAAAACAATGGGTTAATCCTAATGCCTCTTATCATGTAGTAAATCTAACTACACGAATGTAGTCTCACTTGTGGCCTCGGAATGGTCCTAACGCAAGTTCTAGAATCTAAGTGCTACCGGTACACACATCATAGCATAAATGCTTTTCCTACCAATTCTAGGGGCGAACCTCACATATTTGGGGGTGGAAAATTTTTTAGTGGTACGGCTTTTGTGCTAGTCATATAACTCCTATCCGTGAGACGCTCATTAAGATCAAAGTTTCACTCCTATATGTTGTAAAAAAATTTAAATTTGGCACTAAAATTGCCCTAACAGGTATTTCTCTCAGTTTTATTACACATCAACTATTAAACAAACAAAAATCAAGCGTAATAGCATTCTCTAAAAATCGTATTTTTACCCCCCCCCCCCCCTTACACTTAAGATGAACATTGTCCCCAATGTTCAAATAACAAATGTAAAAGCATAAAGTAAAAGAATGATATCAAATACTCCCCTGATTCGCTCGGTGGATAATGAAGTAACACGGTTAGATCTTCTTCCAAAGAGAATGTAAAAGCTTCATGACTAATGCATCGCCAAAAGCTTGATTCAAAAACATTTCCTTGTCCAAAATAACCTGTTAAACCTGAGAAAACAAACACGAAAACCTGCATAACATCGGCGGGATAAAATCTATATATAAGGATATAATGCTTGTGGAATGATAATTTTGCAGATTCCTGGAGATTATAAGTTAGAGATTTAATAAAAACTTTTTATGAAAACAAAACTTTCAAAAATTTTCAGAAAATTAAACCTGACGCCGTCAGGTTGTAAAGCCTGACGCCGTCAGAAATGATCTGACAGAATTCTCATGTTATGTTTCCGGAAAAATTTTTGGAAAAACCTATACCTTACTTCCTGGAAATCCTGCAAAACATCATTATGACTCGATACAAGCATTTGACTCAAACAAATACTAATATGTATGTTCATTTAATATTATTACGATTCATGTTCATTTGTGTTCTAATAAACCGATTTAGATTTCCCTTACACTTAACTTTTGCAAAATACCTTTATATGTAGTTAAGACGAAGTTAAAAACAAGATAAAACATTTTCACAAATTAGTTTTTAACATGAATCAATAATAATAAAATTTAAACATACATACGGAAACAAATAAAATCAAACAAACAAATAAATAAACACACAAAGCAAATAAAACTTGGGTTGCCTCCCAAGAAGCGCTTTTCTTTATTAACGAGTCTTGTAGCTAGACTCAAAGTCACGTACATTACGTGATTCCATCATTGGTCACGGTTCCTAGGCCATTTTCATTCCCGGTTTTATATTTTGGTCCTAATTTCAAACAATCCTTGTAGAAACCGAATATCCTTTCCATAACATAGTCTACTCCTTTATTTCTATCCTCATCATTCCTATAGTAGACCGCTTGCTTGAGCTCCATCTCAACATTTGACAAGTGTTGGAATTGTTCTATCTTATATGGCATTTGGTAGTTTACCTCATCGGTCTCATCCTTAAATCTAACTATCCCTAAGGAAGGTTCATAAGTCATTCTAGAGACCTCAACAAATGGTTTTCCAAAAACCACTTGAGTTAAGGATGCATCGACTATTGGGCGGATATCTTCTACAATTACAAAGTCGGTGACATAGGTGAAGTTTCCTACATAAACCGGTAATCCCTTAACTCTTCCCGTGAAGTTACTCATCCAACCCTTGTCAGGGAACATCCTATAACCAAGTTGATTTTTCATTATCAAGTTGTAGTGGGCTCTAGTCATGATGTTTATGGGTGATCTAAGGTCGATGTAGGCTTTCCACACATGCAAATGTCCGATGTTGCATGGTATGTTGAGATTAGAAGGGTCGCCTATTTCTATGATTGGTCTACCTAGGAAGTATGGTGCCTCGGGGTCATCGAATAAGTTTGTATGATATGCGCGCTCTTCCTTAGTGGGTAGCCTATTGAAGTAGTCCTCATCATCATCTACTTCTTCAATCTCACTTGTCCTAACATCTTTATCAACCTCGACTTTCTTAACCTCATCCTCAGGTTTACTATTATCCTCATTCCTATCAATTGGTTTGATAGTGACAACATTGACGAAGTGGACGTGTTTGGATGAGGAGGGGTCTTTTACTTGGGGTCCGCTATTTGTTTTCCTAGCGTCCTTATGTGGAGGTGATAACACTTGGTTATTGAGAGCTTTCAACAAGTTGTCAATTTTATTGGTCATCTCCGTTTGTTGTTGATTGAATTCGGACTCGAATCTAGCTATCCGAGCTTCTTGAGATGCCATAAATTGGGACATCAATCCTTCAAAGTTATTGGTACTACCATTGCCGGAAGGATTGTTGTTGAAAGTACGGTTCGAGTTGGAACCGCTTGATTGGAAACGATTAGGTGGGTTGGAAGAATTGGTCTGTTGTGCGTTTTGGCTTTGTTTCCACCTAAGGTTCGGGTGATTTTTCCATGAGGGGTTGTATGTATCACCATAGGGGTTTGGCTCGGGTTTGAAAGTGTACCACTTGTCTCCCGCTCCGTCGGTACGCGAGGATGCGTAGTCCACAAAAGCTTGTTCGGGGAGTTCCATGCAATCACGAGTGTCGTGGGGACCACTACATAATTCACATGAAGAAGTGATTTTGTTCACTTGGCTTGAAGGTTTAGGAGCCTCGTAGGATTTCATGAGAAACTTGACTTGGTCTTCAAGTTCTATGATCCTACGGGCGGAAGTGCTTGAATTGTTCGAAGGCAAAGATATTGCCTTGACCGTTTTATTCAAATCACGGGGATCACTCCAACTTTCGTTGTCATAAAGAGCAAGATCCTCTAGGAGAGCCCATGATTGTTCCGCACTTAGATCACGTAGCTTACCACCGGCCGATTGGTCAATGGTTTGCCTCGTGGAGAGATTGATATGGTCATAGAAGATTTGGACTTGGAGCCAAAGTTCTATGCCATGATGAGGGACTTTTTGGAGTAAGTCCTTGAATCGAGTCCATGCCTCGTAGAGGGTTTCGCCTTGACGTTGTTGGAACATCAAGATATCATTCCTTAGCTTGGTAGTTCTTCCCGGTGGGAAAAACTGAGCAAGGAAGCGAGTGGTGAGATCATCCCAAGAGGTGATGGATCCTGCGGGTTGACGCTCTAGCCATTGACTAGCTTGGTCCCGCAAAGAGAATTGAAAGAGACGCAGTTGGGTCGTCTCTCGAGTGGCAACATCAAGGTCTATAGAATCAATGATTTTGAGAAAGTCCTTGAGATGTTGATTAGGATCTTCAGAACGAAGTCCATGGAATGCGCATCCGCTTTGCACCAACCGGATGGTGTCGGATCGCAAGGGTGTGATATTGGCTCCTTGAGTGAGCTCAATGGTGTTTCGATAGCCGTGGTGGCTAGGACGGGAGTACTCTCCTAAAGTACGGGCTCTAGGAGGTGGTGGTGGTTGTTGTGGTGGTGGGTTGTTGGGATTAAGGATATTACCATCTTCCATGATGTCTAATGGTAATGGTTACGAACAAAGAAACGAAGAAAAAAGAAAGATAGACTAAAGAAAACCTAGAAAAATAAAATAAAAATCTCACTAGAAAGGAATCTAGTGAGTAGACCTATAAAATAAAAATTCAACCTAAACAATAACTATTCCCCGGCAGCGGCGCCAAAAACTTGATGCGTGGTTTTGCAACCTTACAACAGGTTTTACCTCTCGAGGGATCTCAAGAGGCTTACAACCCCACCAGGCAGTGTACCTGACCGATGTAGTATAGTGTAGTGGTAAGTACGGGGGATTGATCGTTCTCCACAGGGAATAGTGTTCGTTAGGTATGAAAAACTACTCTAATAGGTCTAAGGGTGAGAGAAGATTCTTTTTTATGTTTTTATAATTTTATGAAAGCAAGTAAAATCTCGGGTTTGAAGGAGTGGGCGGAATTAGTTGCTAGTCAACTAACCCAAGTTACTACGAATGCAAATAAAATAAAATAACAGAAAATGAAAAGGTGGTAAAACTTATATGGAGAGAAATGTGTTTACTTAGATTTCCTTACTCCCTAACTATCTTTTACCGATTGATTAGTGTGTATTAATTGCGTGGATGACGGGTGTATTCCTTAATACCAATCGTGGGGT
The DNA here is from genome assembly GCA_021014915.2 of Artemisia tridentata subsp. tridentata. Taxonomy (NCBI): domain Eukaryota; kingdom Viridiplantae; phylum Streptophyta; class Magnoliopsida; order Asterales; family Asteraceae; genus Artemisia; species Artemisia tridentata. Next base: position 149,759,635 of record CP139502.1, on the reverse strand, counting down.
GGCGTACGTACTTCCCCACTCTACAAGCTCCTACGTCACTCCTATGTCGAGCCGGCTAGGAAGCTCCTAACATGGGATCACTAGAATTCGCTCATGCATTAAATACAACCATAAAAACCTTTAGTACGCATTGGTTCATGTTTCTTAAGACGTTCAAGCAAGTTACCGAATAGGAAGTTAGCCAGTTTTCTTAAGCCTAACATAGATGAACAATCATCCAATACAACTACCAACACACTACTAACCAATAATCAATAGCTAGGTTTCATTAGATCTAAGCAAACACAAGATAAATCTAGCCTAGCATGTTAAACAAAAGACAAGAACAAGATAGAATCAAACAACACATAGACATATTGAATGATTAATTGATAACTTATCTTCAATGTAACATGGAAGATCTCAAGGCAAAAAGCCTTGAAAAAGCTGCCAAATTCGTCTTAGGGTTTTCACACACAAAGTTCCTCAATAAGTTCCACACTAATGACAAAAAATTGCAAAACTATATGTAGACTTTCAGATCTGACGGCGTCACGTTATGGAGTGTGACGCCGTCACCTCGCCGCTTTTAGGGTTCCTGGATGACCTTCTTGACGCCGTCCCTCTTTAGCTCTCCAAAATCCGTTCTGGCTTATCAAGGCTTGACGCCGTCAGGATTATGCGTGACGCCGTCCCTCTCTAAATTAAGCCGTGACGACCTTGATCACATTAAAGCGTGACGCCGTCAGAATTCCATGCAAATTTCTTTGGCTTATCATGAGTAATTTTCACATCCACCTTTTCTTGCCAAGCCATGACGCCGTCCAGAACAAATCCTGACGCCGTCAAAGGTAGTTTCCAGCACAATTTTGAGACTTTGTCGTTTTCTTCACTTTTATGCTCCAAAAACGTCTAAAATGCCTCCTTTTCCAGATTTCTCCTCAAAAGTACCTAAAATGACAAAAGGAACGATTTAGGGCAATATTTGATCAAATAAATACGATTTAGGGCTTAAATGACCCCTTAAAAGTGGTACACTTTTCGCTTCATCAATGGTAACTTGTACAAATGGTCTTATTGGATGCTGAGCTTGGATAACTTATGTTCTAGTTCATCTGATGGTGAGGATTCTTCCAAACAGGGGAGGAATTAAAGTTTGTTCTAGTTGCTGTTAAAGATGATTGATGATTATGAAATTCAGGGGAGGAATTAAGAAGTCAGAGATGAATTATAAAGAAGTGCTTAAAGTCTATTCATTATAAAGATGGATTCATTACAAAGCTTCATACAGGAAAAACCAACAAAAACCTACACAACACAAAAGTCAACACAACTACTCAAGCTTTCCTTTTCCTTTTCCTTTGATATCTGGCATGGTCTTGCTGCGGGCTCCTCTGCTACCCATGAGTTCAGACACCTTCTTGCAGGGAAGTGCCAGTATTACTGTTCTTGGAGATGGAATTTGCTTTTGACTTGGAGATGGAACTTGTTTCTTCTCAGGCTTCTTCTTTGGAACAGGGATCTTCACTGATGATGCTGCTTTTTCAAATTCTTTGGTTAGTAAGTCTGATAGTTTTCGAAGTTCATCATCGTCAGACAATTCAGATGAGGAGGATGAATCATCCACATAAGGAGGAAGTTCATCGAAGGAAGGTTCATCGGACGAAGATATTTCAGTCTTTCTTTTTGAAAGATTAACTCTTGAAGTTGAAGAATAGTTTGGTGGAAAATAGTTGTTCCAACCTGAATCTTCAGAGTCTAAAGAAGAGTCAGATGAGATTTCTATGATGTTTGGTGGAGAAGAGTTCATTGTGATTGAAGAGTTAAAGATTTGTGTTGAAGAAGATTTTGTGTAGATATGTGAGTTTTTATAGAGTTAATAAAGGATTAATGACATTCAATGCGTGGTTGATATAAAGAATTAACTCTTGGGTTGGTATAAGGAATTAATTCCTTGATGGAATTAAATTATTTTTGGTAATTTTTAAGGAGTTGACCAAAAGAGTATGATAAGTGAAGATAATTCCCAAAGTGTTTCGTGATTTAAGTCAAGTGTTTGAAAGAATCCACCCCATCAACGTAATCAGAAGTTTAATTCAAGAAACATATTGATTTGCATCGAAATCATAAGTTTAGGGGAGGATTGTTGGGAATTAAACTTAAGCAGTTAGTACGGCTGAAGGAAGAACAGTAAAGACTGCTGATGGAAGAGCAGTTTGGACTGCTGAAGGAAGAACAGTTAGGACTGCTTAAGAGATCAAGGTGAAACCGTATGAAGATAATTATAGAAAAGATATAGTATATATCTTATTGATATAGAATGATTCGGTTAGATGTTTAACTTGTACAGGACACTTTACGTTATAAAAGGAGATCCTTAGATTAGGGTTTCATATATCATTCAGATCAAATACATCTAATACCTAATATCCTTCACGTTCATAATTGTAATCGTTCGATATATTGAAGTGATAGTTTGGTTGATATCGTTGTTCTTATTGTTTTACTTAATCAAACACCAAACAGAAACTCATATTCTTCTAAGTACTTGGTAGTAAATTCCGCGTGCTATCGAGTATACACTCAAAGTATCCCCAACACAAAGTGTGTGTTTAGATCCGGTCAATTTATGTCAACGGTAGCTAGGTTTAGAGATTATAACACCCGTTTTTTAGACTTTATAATGTTTTAATGCATTTTGAGGGTGTTTAGCGTTTATTTGTACGTGTTAGGACATGTTATTATTGATAGTATTAAAGTTGCAAGTGTTTAAGACATTATTTGTAGGTTTTAGTAGATTTTTTCCGAAAAATTTTCCTGAAAAGATCTGGAAATTTGCTGCTGTGCAGCCTGCTTATTGCAGCATCACAGTATGGTAACGACGACATGTCGTCGGCACCGTAAACAAAAAATTATTTGTAATTTTTATGGTACCGACGACATGTCGTCGGCACCGTAAACAAAAAATTATTTGTAATTTTAATGGTACCGACGACATGTCGTCGGTACGATTAAAAACTCGTTGACTATTTTGTTGACCGGCATAAAGGCTTACCGACGACATATAACATAATTAACCTTGACTAATCAAGGTGTTAAGATTATTTAATTTTAATTTTATATTAATTAAAAGTATTTATACTAAATAAAATTTTTAATTTTATAAAAGTAATTAATTTTAATTATATAGTTTAATTTTATAAAAGTATTTAAGTTTAATTAAAATATATATGGTGTTTGATTTGTCATTTTTAATTTGTTTCATCTTATATGCACGTGTATATACAGTTTGAGAACAGCGAGAACCGCCAGTACCCGTCCCTCATATAGAGCTCTTTCGAAACGCACTGCAAGGACGATGTATGGTTGCAGGATGAGGCTCGGCTTCAATACGTAAGTATCGTTTTTTTTTCTCCAAATACGCACTTTAATAATTTATTGAAACCTAATCTAGTAATTAACACGACTAATATATTAATTTTCTCATTTTTTTCAACTACATAGGAAGAGATGGTCCGGCTACGAGATCTGAGAGCGGATACGCCTACAGGGGTAGCGTACACAGAGGAGGAGATACTTGCCCTGGTTATAAGGAGCAAGCAGCGGGGTCATATAGCCGGCAGGGTTAGGGTGGTACCCGGCATGAGCAGGCCACCGTTACTATACACCCCGCCCCCACCTCCAGGTATGTACAGTGGGATAATACTAATAGATTACTCATGACTCATCTAATGTATTGAAATGGCCGTTTTTAAATTTTGATTATTTCGTTCATAGGTGTGGCCGAGATCGACGAGAAGCTTGCTGAAGCTGAAAAGAAGATTGCTGAGGCTGAGAAGAAGAGTGACGCAGTTGTAGCAGAAGCTAAGGAAATTAAGGCGCAGCTCGCTCAGTTGATGGGTTTTGGCCGGAGCAACCCGAAATGGCACGAGTTTATTAGTCAGATGCCTTCTCAAGCTGAGGGAAGCTCAGGCAGCGGGTGTGGCGCGGGAGGTTGTGTCGCAGCCGGAGGTAGCGGGAGTGGTGGAGGCGAGAGTGCTGATGATGAGGATGGTCGTAGTGAGGATATGGATGATGACGAGGGGCGGTAGAGGTATATATGGGTTATTATGTGTTGTGTTTTATCTTTGAAACTATATTTTGGCGACCCGTATCTTAGTATTGTGTAGTTTAACCTTTTGGTGACTTGAACATTGCGGATATTGCAACATTTATGTCGACGGCAGCTAGGTTTAGAGATTATAACACCCGTTTTTTAGACTTTATAATGTTTTAATGCATTTTGAGGGTGTTTAGCGATTATTTGAACATGTTAGGACATGTTAGTATTGATAGGACATGTTATAAGTTGCAAGTGTTTAAGCCATTATTTGAAGGTTTTGGTTGATTTTTTGGGGAAAATTTTCCTGAAAAATTTTGAAAATATGCTGCTGTGCAGCCTGCTTATTGCAGTATCACAGTATGGTACCGACGACATGTCGTCGGCACTGTAAATAAAAAATTATTTGTAATTTTTATGGTACCGACGTCATTTCGTCGGCAACGTAAACAAAAAATTATTTGTAATTTTTATAGTACCGACAACATGTCGTCGATATGATTAAAAATTTGTTGACTATTTTGTTGACTGGCGTAAAGGATTACCGACGGCATGTTGTCGGTAATGTTTAAAACATAATTAACCTTGACTAATCCAGGAGTTAAGATTATTTAATTTTAATTATATATTAATTAAAAGTATTTATACTAAATACAATTTTTAATTTTATAAAAGTACATAATTTTAATTATATAATTTTAAGTTTATAAAAGTATTTAAGTTTAATTAAAATATATATGGTGTTTGATTTGTCATTTTTAATTTGTTTCATCTTATATGCACGTGTATATACAGTTTGAGAACAACGAGAACCGCCAGTACCCGTCCCTCATATAGAGCTTTTTTGACACGCACATCAAGAAAGATGTTTGGTTGCTGGATGAGGCTCGGCTTCAATATGTAAGTATCGTTTTTCTATTCTTTTTTTTTTCCAAACAAGCACTTTAATGATTTATTGAAACATAATATAGTAATTAACCCGACTAATATATTAATTTTTTCATTTTTTTCAACTATATAGGAAGAGATGGTCCGGCTACGGGATCTGAGAGCGGATACGCCTACAGGGGTAGAGTACACATAGGAGGAGATAATTGCCCTTGTTATAAAGAGCAAGCAGCTGGGTCATATAGCCGGCAGGGGTAGGGTGGTACCCGGCATGAGCAGGCAACCGTTACCATATACCCCGCCTCCACCTCCAGGTATGTACGGTGGGATAATACTAATAGATTACTCATGACTCATCTTATGTATTAAAATGGCCGTTTTTAAATTTTGATTATTTCGTTTATAGGTATGGCCGAGATCGACGAGAAGCTTGCTGAAGCTGAAAAGAAGAATGCTAAGGCTGAAAAGAAGAGTGACGCAGCTGTGTAGCAGAAGCTAAGGAAATTGAGGCGCATCTCGCTCAATTGATGGGTTTTGGCCGGAGCAACCCGCAATGGCACGAGTTTATTAGTCAGATGCCTTCTCAAGCTGAGGGAAGCTCAGGCAGCGGTTGTGGCGCGGGAGGTAGTGGCGCAGCTGACAGTAGCCGAAGTGGTGGAGGCGAGAGTGCTGATGATGAGGATGGTCGTAGTGAGGATATGGATGATGACGAGGGGCAGTAGAGGTATATATGGGTTAGTTTGTGTTGTATTTTATCTTTGAAACTATATTTTGGCGACCCGTATCTTAGTATTGTGTAGTTTAACCTTTTGGTGACTTGAACATTGCGGATATTGCAACATTTATGTCGACGGCAGCTAGGTTTAGAGATTATAACACCCGTTTTTTAGACTTTATAATGTTTTAATGCATTTTGAGGGTGTTTAGCGATTATTTGTACATGTTATGACATGTTAGTATTGATAGGACATGTTATAAGTTGCAAATGTTTAAGCCATTATTTGAAGGTTTTGGTTGATTTTTTGGGGAAAATTTTCATGAAAAATTCTGAAAATCTTCTGCTGCGCAGCCTGCTTATTGCAGTATCACAGTATGGTACCGACGACATGTCGTCGGCACTGTAAATAAAAAATTATTTGTAATTTTTATGGTACCGAAGACATTTCGTCGGCACCGTAAAAAAAATTATTTGTAATTTTTATGGTACCGACGACATGTCGTCGGTATGATTAAAAATTCGTTGACTATTTTTTTGACCGGCATAAAGGCTTACCGATGGCATGTCGTCGGTAGTGTTTAAAACATAATTAACCTTGTCTAATCCAGGAGTTAAGATTATTTAATTTTAATTATATATTAATTAAAACTATTTATACTAAATACAATTTTTAGTTTTATAAAAGTATATAATTTTATTTATATAATTTTAAGTTTATAAAAGTATTTAAGTTTAATTAAAATATATATGGTGTTTGATTTGTCATTTTTAATTTGTTTCATCTTATATGCACGTGTATATACAGTTTGAGAACAACGAGAACCGCCAGTACCCGTCCCTCATATAGAGCTTTTTTGACACGCACTGCAAGAAAGATGTATGGTTGCAGGATGAGGCTCGGCTTCAATATGTAAGTATCGTTTTTCTTTTCTTTTTTTTCCAAACATGCACTTTAATGATTTATTGAAACATAATATAGTAATTAACCCGACTAATATATTAATTTTTTCATTTTTTTCAACAATATAGGAAGAGATGGTCCGGCTACGGGATCTGAGATCGGATACGCCTACAAGGGTAGCGTACACAGAGGAGGAGATACTTGCCCTTGTTATAAAGAGCAAGCAGCTGGGTCATATAGCCGGCAGGGGTAGGGTGGTACCCGGCATGAGAAGGCAACCGTTACCATATACCCCGCCTCCACCTCCAGGTATGTACGGTGGGATAATACTAATAGATTACTCATGACTCATCTTATGTATTGAAATGGCCGTTTTTAAATTTTGATTATTTCGTTTATAGGTATGGCCGAGATCGACGAGAAGCTTGCTGAAGCTGAAAAGAAGAATGCTGAGGCTGAGAAGAAGAGTGACGCAGCTGTGTAGCAGAAGCTAAGGAAATTAAGGCGCAGCTCGCTCAGTTGATGGGTTTTGGCCGGAGCAACCCGCAATGGCACGAGTTTATTAGTCAGATGCCTTCTCAAGCTGAGGGAAGCTCAGGCAGCGGGTGTGGCGCGGGAGGTAGTGGCACAGCTGACGGTAGCCGGAGTGGTGGAGGCGAGAGTGCTGATGATGAGGATGGTCGTAGTGAGGATATGGATGATGACGAGGGGCGGTAGAGGTATATATGGGTTATTTTATGTTGTATTTTTTCTTTGAAACTATATTTTGGCGACCCGTATCTTAGTATTGTGTAGTTTTACCTTTTGGAGATTTGAACATTGCGGATATTGCAACATTTATGTCGACGGCAGCTAGGTTTAGAGATTATAACACACGTTTTTTAGACTTTATAATGTTTTAATGCATTTTGAGGGTGTTTAGCGATTATTTGTACGTGTTAGGACTTTTTAGTATTGATAGGACATGTTATAAGTTGCAAGTGTTTAAGCCATTATTTGCAGGTTTTGGTAGATTTTTTTCGGAAAAATCTGGAAATTTGCTGTTGTGCAGCCTGCTTATTGCAACATCACAGTATGGTACCGACGACATGTCGTCGGCACCGTAAACAAAAAATTATTTGTAATTTTTAAGGTACCGACGACATGTCGTCGGTACGATTAAAAGTTCGTTGCCTATTTTGTTGACCGGCATAAAGGCTTGGGGTGTTTAAAACATAATTAACCTTGACTAATCAAGGCGTTAAGATTATTTAATTTTAATTATATATTAATTAAAACTATTTATACTAAATACAATTTTTAATTTTATAAAAGTATATAATTTTAATTATATAATTTTAAGTTTATAAAAGTATTTAAGTTTAATTAAAATATATATGGTGTTTGATTTGTCATTTTTAATTGGGTAAAGCCCATAAAATAACAACTTACTTTCTCCATTTTACCGAGAATAAACACGTACTTTTTTATCAACATTTAAGCCAACGAACTTTGCAAATATTGTTCCGATATCAACAAAAAGTTATATTTTATTTGCACCATTCGTCCCTGAGCTAACGGCCGTTAGTTCCGTTAGTTATTATGTGACAACGTTAGTCCATTTAGCCAACGATTATTTGCAACGTTAGTCCTTTATACATTTTTGTCCGTTTTTAGTCGTTTTCATCCGTTCTTCTTACGTTTTCATACGGTTTTGTCCATTTTTTTTACGTTTTCGTCCGTTTTTCTTACGTTTCATACGGTTTTGTCCTTTTTTTTTTACGTTTTCGTCTGTTTTTCTTACATTTCATACGGTTTTGTCCCTTTTTTTTACGTTTTCGTCCGTTTTTCTTACGTTTCATACGTTTTCGTCCGTTTTTATCCGTTTTCGCCCGTTTTTTCTTACGTTTCATACGTTTTTGTCCATTTTTCATCCGTTTTTTATCGTTTTTGTCCATTTTTCATCCGTTTTTATCGTTTTTGTCTAATTTTCTTACGGTTTTGTCTGTTTTTATTCGTTTTCGGATGTTTTTCTTAAGTACGAAAAAAAATTAAAAAATTTAAAAACTAAAAACAAATTAAAAAATTAAAAAAAATCAAAAAAATTAAAAAATTAAAAAAAAATTCCGAAATTTTTTTTTTCGAAAATATTTTTTTTCGGAAAAATTAAAAAAAATTAAAAATTTTCAGAATTTTTTTTTTTTAATTTTTTCGAAAAAAAATATTTTCGAAAAAAAATTTCAGAAAAAAAAAAATTTTCATAATTTTTTTTTTTAATTTTTTAATTTTTTTTAGTTTTTTAAATTTTTATTTTTTTATTTTCTTTTTAAATTTATTTTAATTTTTTAATCTTTTTTAATTTTTTAATTTGTTTTTAATTTTTTAATTTTTTAATTTTTTTTTCGTACTTAATAAACGAATATGTTGAGGAGATCTGACAAAATGGTGGGTAAGAAACGCTGGAAGAAAATGATGGGTATAGTTAAGAAAATTGGACAAAAACGATAAAAACGGATGAAAAATGGACAAAAACGTATGAAACGTAAGAAAAACGGGCGAAAACGGATAAAAACAGACAAAACCGTATGAAACGTAAGAAAAACGGACGAAAACGTAAAAAAAAAGGGACAAAACTGTATGAAACGTAAGAAAAACAGACGAAAACGTAAAAAAAAGGACGAAACCGTATGAAACGTAAGAAAAACGGACGAAAACGTAAAAAAAATGGACAAAACCGTATGAAAACGTAAGAAGAACGGATGAAAACGACTAAAAAGGACCAAAAATGTATAAAGGACTAATGTTGCAAATAATCGTTGGCTAAATGGACTAACGTTGTCACATAATAACTAACGGAACTAACGGCCGTTAGCTCAGGGACGAATGGTGCAAATAAAATATAACTTTTTGTTGATATCGGAACAATATTTGCAAAGTTCGTTGGCATAAATGTTGATAAAAAAGTACGTGTTTATTCTCGGTAAAATGGAGAAAGTAAGTTGTTATTTTATGGTCTTTACCCTTTTTAATTTGTTTCATATTATATGCACGTGTATATACAGTTTGAGAACAACGAGAACCGCCAGTATCCGTCCCTCATATAGAGCTTTTTTGACACGCACTTCAAGAAAGATGTTTGGTTGCAGGATGAGGCTCGGCTTCAATATGTAAGTATCGTTTTTCTTTTCTTTTTTTAACCAAACATGCACTTTAATGATTTATTGAAACATAATATAGTAATTAACCCGACTAATATATTAATTTTTTCATTTTTTTTCAACAATATAGGAAGAGATGGTCCGGCTACGGGATCTGAGAGCGGATACGCCTACAGGGGTAGAGTACACATAGGAGGAGATACTTGCCCTTGTTATAAAGAGCAAGCAGCTGGGTCATATAGCCGGCAGGGGTAGGGTGGTACCCGGCATGAGCAGGCAACCGTTACCATATACCCCGCCTCCACCTCCAGGTATGTACGGTGGGATAATACTAATAGATTACTCATGACTCATCTTATGTATTGAAATGGCCGTTTTTAAATTTTGATTATTTCGTTTATAGGTATGGCCGAGATCGACGAGAAGCTTGCTGAAGCTGAAAAGAAGAATGCTAAGGCTGAGAAGAAGAGTGACGCAGCTGTGTAGCAGAAGCTAAGGAAATTAAGGCGCAGCTCGCTCAGTTGATGGGTTTTGGCCGGAGCAACCCGCAATGGCACGAGTTTATTAGTCAGATGCCTTCTCAAGCTGAGGGAAGCTCAGGCAGCGGTTGTGGCGCGGGAGGTAGTGGCGCAGCTGACAGTAGCCAGAGTGGTGGAGGCGAGAGTGCTGATGATGAGGATGGTCGTAGTGAGGATATGGACGATGACGAGGGGCGGTAGAGGTATATATGGGTTATTTTGTGTTGTATTTTATCTTTGAAACTATATTTTGGCGACCCGTATCTTTGTATTGTGTAGTTTAACCTTTTGGTGACTTGAACATTGCGGATATTGCAACATTTATGTCGACGGCAGCTAGGTTTAGAGATTATAACACCCGTTTTTTAGACTTTATAATGTTTTAATGCATTTTGAGGGTGTTTAGCGATTGTTTGTACATGTTAGGACATGTTAGTATTGATAGGACATGTTATAAGTTGCAAATGTTTAAGCCATTATTTGAAGGTTTTGGTTGATTTTTTGGGGAAAATTTTCCTGAAAAATTCTGAAAATCTTCTGCTATGCAGCCTGCTTATTGCAGTATCACAGTATGGTACCGACGACATGTCGTCGGCACTGTAAATAAAAAATTATTTGAAATTTTTATGGTACCGACGACATTTCGTCGGCACCGTAAACAAAAAATTATTTTTAATTTTTATGGTACCGACTACATGTCGTCGATATGATTAAAAATTCGTTGACTATTTTGTTGACCGGTATAAAGGCTTACCGACGGCATGTCGTCGGTAGTGTTTAAAACATAATTAACCTTGACTAATCCAGGAGTTAAGATTATTTAATTTTAATTATATATTAATTGAAACTATTTATACTAAATACAATTTTTAATTTTATAAAAGTATATAATTTTAATTATATAATTTTAAGTTTATAAAAGTATTTAAGTTTAATTAAAATATATATGGTGTTTGATTTGTCATTTTTAATTTGTTTCATATTATATGCACGTGTATATACAGTTTGAGAACAACGAGAACCGCCAGTACCCGTCCCTCATATAGAGCTTTTTTGACACGCACTTCAAGAAGGATGTATGGTTGCAGGATGAGGCTCGGCTTCAATATGTATGTATCGTTTTTTTTTTTTTTTTTTTTTTTTCCAAACATGCACTTTAATGATTTATTGAAACGAAATATAGTAATTAACCCAACTAATATATTAATTTTTTCATTTTTTTCAACAATATAGGAAGAGATGGTCCGGCTACGGGATCTGAGATCGGATACGCCTACAGGGGTAGCGTACACAGAGGAGGAGATACTTGCCCTTGTTATAAAGAGCAAGCAGCTGGGTCATATAGCCGGCAGGGGTAGGGTGGTACCCGGCATGAGCAAGCAACCGTTACCATATACCCCGCCTCCACCTCCAGGTATGTATGGTGGGATAATACTAATAGATTACTCATGACTCATCTTATGTATTGAAATGGCCGTTTTTAAATTTTGATTATTTCGTTTATAGGTATGGCCGAGATCGACGAGAAGCTTGCTGAAGCTGAAAAGAAGAATGCTAAGGCTGAGAAGAAGAGTGACGCAGCTGTGCAGCAGAAGCTAAGGAAATTAAGGCGCAGCTCGCTCAGTCGATGGGTTTTGGCCGGAGCAACCCGCAATGGCACGAGTTTATTAGTCAGATGCCTTCTCAAGCTGAGGGAAGCTCAGGCAGTGGTTGTGGCGCGGGAGGTAGTGGCGCAGCTGACAGTAGCCGGAGTGGTGGAGGCGAGAGTGCTGATGATGAGGATGGTCGTAGTGAGGATATGGATGATGACGAGGGGCGGTAGAGGTATATATGGGTTATTTTGTGTTGTATTTTATCTTTGAAACTATATTTTGGCGACCCGTATCTTAGTATTGTGTAGTTTAACCTTTTGGTGACTTGAACATTGCGGATATTGCAACATTTATGTCGACGGCAGCTAGGTTTAGAGATTATAACACCCGTTTTTAGACTTTATAATGTTTTTATGCATTTTGAGGGTGTTTAGCGATTATTTGTACATGTTAGGACATGTTAGTATTGATAGGACATGTTATAAGTTGCAAATGTTTAAGCCATTATTTGAAGGTTTTGGTTGATTTTTTGGGGAAATTTTTCCTGAAAAATTCTGAAAATCTTCTGCTGTGCAGCCTTCTTATTGCAGTATCACAGTATGGTACCGACGACATGTCGTCGGCACGGTAAATAAAAAATTATTTGTAATTTTTATGGTACCGACGACATTTCGTCGGCACCGGAAACAAAAAATTATTTGTAATTTTTATGGTACAGACGACATGTCGTCGATATGATTAAAAATTCGTTGACTATTTTGTTGACCGGCATAAAGGCTTACCGACGGCATGCCGTCGGTAGTGTTTAAAACATAATTAACCTTGACTAATCCAGGAGTTAAGATTATTTAATTTTAATTATATATTAATTAAAACTATTTATACTAAATACTATTTTTAATTTTATAAAAAGTATATAATTTTAATTATATAATTTTAAGTTTATAAAAGTATTTAAGTTTAATTAAAATATATATGGTGTTTGATTTGTCATTTTTAATTTGTTTCATATTATATGCACGTGTATATACAGTTTGAGAACAACGAGAACCGCCAGTACCCGTCCCTCATATAGAGCTTTTTTGACACGCACTTCAAGAAAGATGTATGGTTGCAGGATGAGGCTCGGCTTCAATATGTAAGTATCATTTTTCTTTTTTTTTTTCCAAACATGCACTTTAATGATTTATTGAAACATAATATAGTAATTAACCCGACTAATATATTAATTTTTTTCATTTTTTTCGACAATATAGGAAGAAATGGTCCGGCTACGGGATCTGAGATTGGATACGCCTACAGGGGTAGCGTAAACAGAGGAGGAGATACTTGCCCTTGTTATAAAGAGCAAGCAGCTGGGTCATATAGCCGGCAGGGGTAGGGTGGTACCCGGCATGAGCAGGCAACCGTTACCATATACCCCGCCTCCACCTCCAGGTATGTATGGTGGGATAATACTAATAGATTACTCATGACTCATCTTATGTATTGAAATGGCCGTTTTTAAATTTTGATTATTTCGTTTATAGGTATGGCCGAGATCGACGAGAAGCTTGCTGAAGCTGAAAAGAAGAATGCTAAGGCTGAGAAGAAGAGTGACGCAGCTGTGTAGCAGAAGCTAAGGAAATTAAGGTGTAGCTCGCTCAGTTGATGGGTTTTGGCCGGAGCAACCCGCAATGGCACGAGTTTATTAGTCAGATGCCTTCTCAAGCTGAGGGAAGTTCAGGCAGCGGTTGTGGCGCGAGAGGTAGTGGCGCAGCTGACAGTAGCCGGAGTGGTGGAGGCGAGAGTGCTGATGATGAGGATGGTCGTAGTGAGGATATGGATGATGACGAGGGGCGGTTAGAGGTATATATGGGTTATTTTGTGTTGTATTTTATCTTTGAAACTATATTTTGGCGACTCGTATCTTAGTATTGTGTAGTTTAACCTTTTGGTGACTTGAACATTGCGGATATTGCAACATTTATGTCAACGGCAGCTAGGTTTAGAGATTATAACACGCGTTTTTTAGACTTTATAATGTTTTAATGCATTTTGAGGGTGTTTAGCGATTATTTGTACATGTTAGGACATGTTAGTATTGATAGGACATGTTATAAGTTGCAAATTTTTAAGCCATTATTTGAAGGTTTTGGTTGATTTTTTGGGGAAAATTTTCCTGAAAAATTCTGAAAATCTTCTCCTGTGCAGCCTGCTTATTGCAGTATCAAAGTATGGTACCGATGACATGTCGTCGGCACGGTAAATAAAAAATTATTTGTAATTTTTATGGTACCGAAGACATTTCGTCGGCACCGTAAAAAAAATTATTTGTAATTTTTATGGTACCGACGACATGTCGTCGATATGATTAAAAATTCGTTGACTATTTTGTTGACCGGCATAAAGGCTTACCGACGGCCTGTCGTCGGTAGTGTTTAAAACATAATTAACCTTGACTAATCCAGGAGTTAAGATTATTTAATTTTAATTATATATTAATTAAAACTATTTATACTAAATACAATTTTTAATTTTATAAAAGTATATAATTTTAATTATATAATTTTAAGTTTATAAAAGTATTTAAGTTTAATTAAAATATATATGGTGTTTGATTTGTCATTTTTAATTTGTTTCATATTATATGCACGTGTATATACAGTTTGAGAACAACGAGAACCGTCAGTACTCGTCCCTCATATAGAGCTTTTTTGACACGCACTTCAAGAAAGATGTATGGTTGCAGGATGAGGCTCGGCTTCAATATGTAAGTATCGTTTTTCTTTTCTTTTTTTTTCAAACATGCACTTTAATGATTTATTGAAACATAATATAGTAAAATACCCGATTAATATATTAATTTTTTTCATTTTTTTCAACAATATAGGAAGAGATGGTCCGGCTACGGGATCTGAGATCGGATACGCCTACAGGGGTAGCGTACACAGAGGAGGAGATACTTGCCCTTGTTATAAAGAGCAAGCAGCTGGGTCGTATAGCCGGCAGGGGTAGGGTGGTACCGGCATGAGCTGGCAACCGTTACCATATACCCCGCCTCCACCTCCAGGTATGTACGGTGGGATAATACTAATAGATTACTCATGACTCATCTTATGTATTGAAATGGCCGTTTTTAAATTTTGATTATTTCGTTTATAGGTATGGCCGAGATCGGCGAGAAGCTTGTTGAAGCTGAAAAGAAGAATGCTTAGGCTGAGAAGAAGAGTGACGCAGCTGTGTAGCAGAAGCTAAGGAAATTAAGGCGCAGCTCGCTCAGTTGATGGGTTTTGGCCGGAGCAACCCGCAATGGCATGAGTTTATTAGTCAGATGCCTTCTCAAGCTGGGGGAAGCTTAGGCAGCGGTTGTGACGCGGGAGGTAGTGGCGCAGCTGACGGTAGCCGGAGTGGTGGAGGCGAGAGTGCTGATGATGAGGATGGTCGTAGTGAGGATATGGATGATGACGAGGGGCGGTAGAGGTATATATGGGTTATTTTGTGTTGTATTTTATCTTTGAAACTATATTTTGGTGACCCGTATCTTAGTATTGTGTAGTTTAACCTTTTGGTGACTTGAACATTGCGGATATTGCAACATTTATGTCGACGGCAGCTAGGTTTAGAGATTATAACACCCGTTTTTTAGACTTTATAATGTTTTAATGCATTTTGAGGGTGTTTAGCGATTATTTGTACATGTTAGGACATGTTAGTATTGATAGGACATGTTATAAGTTGCAAATGTTTAAGCCATTATTTGAAGGTTTTGGTTGATTTTTTGGGGAAAATTTTCCTGAAAAATTCTGAAAATCTTCTGCTGTGCAGCCTGCTTATTGCAGTATCACAGTATGGTACCGACGACATGTCGTCGGCACTGTAAATAAAAAATTATTTGTAATTTTTATGTTACCGACGACATTTCGTCAGCACTGTAAACAAAAAATTATTTGTAATTTTTATGCTACCGACGACATGTCGTCGATATGATTAAAAATTCGTTGACTATTTTGTTGACCGGCATAAAGGCTTACCGACGGCATGTCGTCGGTAGTGTTTAAAACATAATTAACCTTGACTAATCCAGGAGTTAAGATTATTTAATTTTAATTATATATTAATTTAAACTATTTATACTAAATACAATTTTTAATTTTATAAAAGTGTATAATTTTAATTATATAATTTTAAGTTTATAAAAGTATTTAAGTTTAATTAAATATATATATGGTGTTTGATTTGTCATTTTTAATTTGTTTCATATTATATGCACGTGTATATACAGTTTGAGAACAACGAGAACCGCCAGTACCCGTCCCTCATATAGAGCTTTTTTGACACGCACTTCAAGAAAGATGTATGGTTGCACGATGAGGCTCGGCTTCAATATGTAAGTATCGTTTTTCTTTTCTTTTTTTTCCAAACATGCACTTTAATGATTTATTGAAACATAATATAGTAATTAACCCGACTAATATATTAATTTTTTCATTTTTTTCAACAATATAGGAAGAGATGGTCCGGCTACGGGATCTGAGATCGGATACGCCTACAGGGGTAGCGTACACAGAGGAGGAGATACTTGCCCTTGTTATAAAGAGCAAGCAGCTGGGTCATATAGCCGGCAGGGGTAGGGTGGTACCCGGCATGAGCTGGCAACCGTTACCATATACCCCGCCTCCACCTCCAGGTATGTACGGTGTGATAATACTAATAGATTACTCATGACTCATCTTATGTATTGAAATGGCCGTTTTTAAATTTTGATTATTTCGTTTATAGGTATGGCCGAGATCGACGAGAAGCTTGCTGAAGCTGAAAAGAAGAATGCTGAGGCTGAGAAGAAGAGTGACGCAGCTGTAGCAGAAGCTAAGGAAATTAAGGCGCAGCTCGCTCAGTTGATGGGTTTTGGCCGGAGCAACCCGTAATGGCACGAGTTTATTAGTCAGATGCCTACTCAAGCTGAGGGAAGCTCAGGCAGCGGGTGTGGCGCGGGAGGTAGTGGCGCAGCTGACGGTAGCCGGAGTGGTGGAGGCGAGAGTGCTGATGATGAGGATGGTCGTAGTGAGGATATGGATGATGACGAGGGGCGGTAGAGGTATATATGGGTTATTTTGTGTTGTATTTTATCTTTGAAACTATATTTTGGCGACCCGTATCTTAGTATTGTGTAGTTTAACCTTTTGGAGACTTGAACATTGCGGATATTGCAACATTTATGTCGACGGCAGCTAGGTTTAGAGATTATAACACACGTTTTTTAGACTTTATAATGTTTTAATGCATTTTGAGGGTGTTTAGCGATTATTTGTACGTGTTAGGACCTTTTAGTATTGATAGTATTGATAGGACATGTTATAAGTTGCAAGTGTTTAAGCCATTATTTGCAGGTTTTGGTAGATTTTTTCCGGAAAAATCTGGAAATTTGCTGTTGTGCAGCCTGCTTATTGCAGCATCACAGTATGGTACCGACGACATGTCGTCGGCACCGTAAACAAAAAATTATTTGTAATTTTTATGGTACCGACGACATGTCGTCGGTACGATTAAAAGTTCGTTGCCTATTTTGTTGACCGGCATAAAGGCTTACCGACGACATGTCGTCGGTAGTGTTTAAAACATAATTAACCTTGACTAATCAAGGCATTAAGATTATTTAATTTTAATTATATATTAGTTAAAAGTATTTATACTAAATAAAATTTTTAATTTTATAAAAGTAATTAATTTTAGTTATATATTTTAATTTTATAAAAGTATTTAAGTTTAATTAAAATATATATGGTGTTTGATTTGACATTTTTAATTTGTTTCATCTTATATGCACGTGTATATACAGTTTGAGAACAGCGAAAACCGCCAGTACCCGTCCCTCATATAGAGCTTTTTTGACACGCACTGCAAGGACGATGTATGGTTGCAGGATGAGGCTCGGCTTCAATATGAAAGTATCGGTTTTTTTTCCAAACACGCACTTTAATGATTTATTGAAACAAAATCTAGTAATTAACCCGACTAATATATTCATTTTCTCGTTTTTTTCAACTACATAGAAAGAGATGGTCTGGCTACGTGATCTGAGAGCGGATACGCCTACAGGGTTAGCGTACACAGAGGAGTATATACTTTCCCTGGTTATAAAGAGCAAGCAGCGGGGTCATATAGCCGGCAGGGGTAGGGTGGTACCCGGCATGAGCAGGCCACCGTTACCATACACCCCGCCTCCACCTCAAGGTATGTACAGTGGGATAATACTAATAGATTACTCATGACTCATCTTATGTATTGAAATGCCCATTTTTAAATTTTGATTATTTTGTTTATAGGTATGGCTGAGATCGACGAGAAGCTTGCTGAAACTGAAAAGAAGATTGCTGAGACGAATAGTGACGCAGCTGTAGCAGAAGCTAAGGAAATTAAGGCGCAGCTCGCTCAGTTGATGGGTTTTATCCGGAGCAACCCGCAATGGCACGAGTTTATTAGTTAGATGCCTTCTCAAACTGAGGGAGGCTCAGGCAGCGGGTGTCGCGGGGGAGGTAGTGGCGCAGCTGGCGGCAGCGGGAGTGGCGGAGGCGAGAGTGCTGATGATGAGGATGGTCGTAGTGAGGATATGGATGATGACGAGGGGCGGTAGAGGTATATATGGGTTATTTTGTGTTGTACTTATCTTTGAAACTATATTTTGGCGACCCGTATCTTAGTGTTGTGTAGTTTAACCTTTTGGTGACTTGAACATTGCGGATATTGCAACATTTATGTCGACGGCAGCTAGGTTTAGAGATTATAACACCCGTTTTGTAGAATTTATAATGTTTTAATGCATTTTGAGGGTGTTTAGCGATTATTTGTACGTGTTAGGACCTTTTAGTATTGATAGTATTGATAGGACATGTTATAAGTTGCAAGTGTTTAAGCCATTATTTGCAGGTTTTGGTAGATTTTTTCCGGAAAATTTTCCCGATAAAATCTGGAAATTTGCAGTTGTGCAGCCTGCTTATTGCAGCATCACAGTATGGTACCGACGACATGTCGTCGGCATCGTAAACAAAAAATTATTTGTAATTTTTATGGTACCGACGACATGTCGTCGGCACCGTAAACAAAAAATTATTTGTAATTTTTATGGTACCGACGACATGTCGTCGGCACGATTAAAAATTCGTTGACTATTTTGTTGACCGGCATAAAGGCTTACCGACGACATGTCGTCGGTAGTGTTTAAAATATAATTAACCTTGACTAATCAAGGCGTTAAGATTATTTAATTTTAATTATATATTAATTAAAAGTATTTATACTAAATAAATTTTTTAATTTTGTAAAAGTAATTAATTTTAATTATATAATTTAAGTTTATAAAAGTATTTAAGTTTAACTAAAATATATATGGTGTTTGATTTGTCATTTTTAATTTGTTTCATCTTATATGCACGTGTATATACAGTTTGAGAACAGCGAGAACCGCCAGTACCCGTCCCTCATATAGAGCTTTTTTGACACGCACTTCAAGGACGATGTATGGTTGCAGGATGAGGCTCGGCTTCATTATGTAAGTATCGTTTTTTTTTCCAAACACGCACTTTAATGATTTACTGAAACATAATCTAGTAATTAACCCGACTAATATATTAATTTTCTCATTTTTTTCAACTACATAGAAAAAGATTGTCTGGCTACGGGATCTGAGAGCGGATACGCCTACAGGGGTATCGTACACAGAGGAGGAGAAACTTGCCCTGGTTATAAAGAGCAAGCAGCGGGGTTATATAGCTGGTAGGGGTAGGGTGGTACCCGGCATGAGCAGGCCACCGTTACCATACACCCCGCCTCCACCTCCAGGTATGTACAGTGGGATAATACTAATAGATTACTCATGACTCATCTTACGTATTGAAATGGCCGTTTTTAAATTATTATTATTTCGTTTTTAGGTATGGCCGAGATCGACGAGAAGCTTGATGAAGCTGAAAAGAAGATTGCTGAGAAGAATTGTGACGCAGCTGTAGCAGAAGCTAAGGAAGTAAAGGCGCGACTCGCTTAGTCGATGGGTTTTATCCGGAGCAATCCGCAATGGCACGAGTTTATTAGTCAGATGCCTTCTCAAACTGAGGGAGTCTCAGGCAGCGGGTGTGGCGTGGGAGGTAGTGTCGCAGCTGGCGGGAGCTGGAGTAGCGGAGGCGAGAGTGCTGATGATGAGTATGGTCGTAGTGAGGATATGGATGATGACGAGGGGCGGTAGAGGTATATATGGGTTATTTTGTGTTGTACTTATCTTTGAAACTATATTTTGGCGACCCGTATCTTAGTGTTGTGTAGTTTAACCTTTTGGTGACTTGAACATTGCGGATATTGCAACATTTATGTCGACGGCAGCTAGGTTTAGAGATTATAACACCCGTTTTTTAGACTTTATAATGTTTTAATGCATTTTGAGGGTGTTTAGCGATTATTTGAACGCGTTAGGACACGTTTGTATTGATAATATTGATAGGACCTGTTATAAGTTGCAAGTGTTCAAGCCATTATTTGCAGGTTTTGGTAGATTTTTTCCCCAAAAAATCTGGAAATTTGTTGCTGTGCAGCCTGCTTATTCCAGCATCACAGTATGGTACTGACGACATGTCGTCGGCACCATAAACAAAAAATTATTTGTAATTTTTATGACACCGACGACTTGTCGTCGGCACCGTAAACAAAAAATTATTTGTAATTTTTATGGTACCGACGACATGTCGTCGGTACGATTAAAAATTCGTTGACTATTTTGTTGACCGGCATAAAGGCTTACCGACGACATGTCGTTGGTAGTGTAATACCTCGTAAATTCCCATGTCGCATATTAATATTACATCATCAACAAATCCTAATTTTAAGCGATAAGCCTATTTTACGGGTTAATTTTTTTTATTGAACAACAACACAAATCAATTTTTGATATTTATACTGAGACGTGATTCGAATGGCCTACTCGTGTGCCAACAATTCTAAAACGAACCTTGAAATAAATCAAACCCGAGACAACCAATTATAATATTTTATTCAAGCCATTTTAATTCACCAATGCATTCAAAATATTTCTATGTTTTGAAACTGAGAAACAACTAGTGATATTACGAAACGAACAATGTGGCAAAACTCACGTTCCATTTTCACTGGAACCACACGCGTACCGACACCGTGATAGTATGGCATAGGTCAAATAAAAATCAAAACAAAGAATATATATATAAATCACGAAAGTAAATACGAACTCGGAAACAAATAAATAATATATGACAACTCTAAACTCTCGGGTTAGAGACATTTAAACGAAGCTAGAATTGACACCGTCTAGCGAGACCCGGGTATTTAAAAACACACAAAATATACTCTACTAAATTCTAAAACAACACTACAACATTTTTTTTATTTACACACTACATATAAATAAAAATAAATCCTACACCTACTACTATATTTATATTTTTTTTCCCGCTTTGTCGGTATCCCCACCAATTCCAATATTTCTGCTGCTGCTTCTTTGACTCTATCAATATCTCCCAAAACCAATATTTTTTTTATTCATCTGCCGCTACTTTTTTCTTCTTTCTTCCTTGTTCTTGTCGACCACCATTTCCAACCAAAGACACCACCACCTTTCCACCCCCACCTTTCCACCCTTAACACCTTTTCGGCAACCCACCATCCTCAAAAGCATCATCCTTTTTTTTTTTTTTTTTTTTTTTTTTTTGATGCTTTTGCTGCTTCCCTCGAAAACCCAGAACCGAACCATCACCATCTAGGTTGACCATAACACCAATGGTCCCTTTCTTGTCACAAGACCTCTTAAGATTTAGCACCATCTTTATAAAGATAAGACAACATTTAGGAAGGTTAGCTTTTCCTAAAAATCAAAAGTAATATGGAGCCTAACTCCATTATACTCCTTAAATCCACCCATCCTGGGCACCATTCGAATCACACCAACACTACAAACACACCAACATCTGATAGGTTCTCAAGATCAAGGTTAAAGTGTGATTCGAATAGGAAGTGGAGTTTTGGAGCTTTTGGATTCGGGTTTGATAGTGTTCGACACCTTCTACAAATTTCAGGTTAATTTTTATTTAAGATTGATTTATATTTTTTTTTACTTTCATTCGAGCCATATAAGTTGGAAATTTGGATTAGATATAAGCAAAACTAGGATCTTTGTGGTTAGGTTGATAAAATGTAAGTATAAGAATTGAGAATAAGTTGCGATTAATCGAATGTGGTTTTGATTTATATAAGTCAAATTAGGCTTAAATGAGTACGGTTGGTCTTTGATGAAGAGATAAATCAATATAGTTGTGTTACTGTGAATGGATTGCGGTTTAAACGGGTTAAATTAGGTCGAATGGGAAGGTTTGACTTAAAAAGTCACGGGTTAGTTTTGGTTGCGGATTGGTTAAAGGTTATTAAGGATTCAAAAAGGGATAACAGTTAAAGAGTAAGTCGAAATCGTTTACATAAAACCCGGGCTAGCCTTTGCGTTATCAACCCCCTAGACACCCAACGACTTGAGCTCGAGTGGTACTCGAGAGTCGTTTAGCAAGCGAGACCATAGCTTCGACCTTAGTAGTATTCGACCCCTCGCCGAAGTCTCATTTGAGACAGTCTGTTTTTCTTAAAACCTGCGAATGGCAGTTTTTGTTCCAAACTAAATTACCAGGCAAACCCCAATCTCAAAACAAAAGCAAACCTGCATGTTTCTAAAAATGAAATTTGGGTTTAAGGTTAACACCGGGCCGAAGCCCACGAAGAATGTGGATTAAATTTAGGGCCGCAGCCCACTTTGCTTTAAATATAACTGTAAGGGTGTGTTTGAT
Organism: Artemisia tridentata subsp. tridentata; assembly: GCA_021014915.2. Lineage (NCBI taxonomy): Eukaryota > Viridiplantae > Streptophyta > Magnoliopsida > Asterales > Asteraceae > Artemisia > Artemisia tridentata. The sequence continues at coordinate 149,736,974 of CP139502.1, read as the reverse complement.
ATTAGGAATTAAAATGGGATGCCTTATTTTAAAAATATGTTAACACTTAATAAAACCCGAACTGACAACACGTCGAATGTTAGTTATTAGAATTGTGACAAAAACGAATAACCGAAACACTAAAAACTATTATACGTCAATAATAATTACGCCGTAAAGTAAATAGTTAACACGTGCAACAATAACATGATCGTTTTGAAAATATATATAAACTATTTTACGTTCATCGAATCTTAAATCAAAAATGCAAACTAAATTATGCCATACTAATCTAGGTCACGCGTTGGAGTTACAACACACCATTTGACTCTATTGCATCACAGATTTCTACTACTACCAAGGTGAGTTCATAGTCCCACTTTTACTATGTTTTCAAATCCCGTGGGGAGATACATGCTATAAATTTGAACACAAGTAATTTTCTGTATGCTTCCCTGATTGATATTGCTAAGTAGTATTGCCTAAGTTACCACCCTGCCAATGAAAAGTCCCTTATATCATGAACCATTAATCACTTGCGAGTGAACGCGAATTTTGTGAATAGATCTATTGGGAATTGACAACCCATTTGTACTAGCCGGATAGATAGCCATTGTGTTAGCTGGATTGATAGACAAATGCACTTTATTCGAATTATGAGTATTGCAAAACTCCTACGACAAGGGCATTTATTATTATTACCCCTACAAGTTAAGGTTTGCGTGTCATGAGGCTTAGGGCAATATTTGTTTATATATTACCCCGCATTATCATTGTTTTTACTACTATCTTACTTGTGTTCAAACTATTACAAATTAAACACTATGGATTCACTCAACCTTTGTGTTGACGTTTTAAGCATGTTTTATCTCAGGTATCTAACGAAGCTAATGGCACGGAGTGGAACAGGGCCCCCTTTGGACGATGTCCAAAAACAAATGTTTTCATTCATCTTAAACATTTTCATTTTGTACTTTTAAATATTATGATTCTGTTGTTGAAAACTCTGATTTTTAAATTGATGAATGATAACAAATTTTCACAAAACGTCTCTTTCGAGTCGTTTTCTATAATTATGACTACGATCTAAGATGTAATACCCCAAATTAGACTTCCGCTGCTTCATTACGATTTTCGGGGTGTTACAGGTAGTGTTTAAAACATAATCAACCTTGACTAATCAAGGCGTTAAGATTATTTAATTTTAATTATATATTAATTAAAAGTATTTATACTAAATAAAATTTTTAATTTTGTAAAAGTAATTAATTTTAATTATATCTTTTAATTTTATAAAAGTATTTAAGCTTAATTAAAATATATATGGTATTTGATTTGTCATTTTTAATTTGTTTCATCTTATATGCATGTGTATATACAGTTTGAGAACAACGAGAACCGCCAGTACCCATCCCTCATACAGAGCTTTTTCGACACGCACTGCAAGGACGATGTATGGTTGCAGGATGAGGTTCGGCTTCAATATGTAAGTATCGTTTTTTTCCAAACACCCACTTTAATGATTTATTGAAACATAATCTAGTAATTAACCCGACTAATATATTAATTTTCTCATTTTTTTCCAACTACATAGGAAGAGATGGTTCGGCTACGGGATCTAGGAGCGGATACGCCTACAGGGGTAGCATACACAGAGGAGGAGATACTTGCCCTGGTTACAAAGGGCAAGCAGCGGGGTCATATAGCCGGCAGGGGTAGGGTGGTACCCGGCATGAGCAGGCCACCGTTACCATACACCCCGCCTCCACCTCCAGGTATGTACAGTGGGATAATACTAATAGATTACTCATGACTCATCTTATGTATTGAAATAGCCGTTTATAAATTCTGATTATTTAGCTGTAGCAAAAGCTAGGGAAATTAAGGCGCAGCTCGCTCAGTTGATGGGTTTTTTCTGGAGCAACCCGTAATGGCACGAGTTTATTAGTCGGATGCCTTCTCAAACTGAGGGAGCGGCGGAGGCGAGAGTGGTGATGATGAGGATGGTCGTAGTGAGGATATGGATGATGATGAGGGGCGGCAGAGGTATATATGGGTTATTTTGTGTTGTACTTATCTATGAAACTATATTTTGGCGACCCGTATCTTAGTATTGTGTAGTTTAACCTTTTGGTGACTTGAACATTGCGGATATTGCAACATTTATGTCGACGGAAACTAGGTTTAGAGATTATAACACCCGTTTTTTAGACTTTATAATGTTTTAATGCATGTTGAGGGTGTTTAGCGATCATTTGTACGTGTTAGGACATGTTAGTATTGATAGGACATGTTATAAGTTGCAAGTGTTTAAACCGTTATTTGCAGGTTTTGGTAGAATTTTTACAGAAAATTTTCCCGAAAAAATATGGAAATTTGCTGCTGTGCACCCTACTTATTGCAGCATCACATTTTGGTACCGACGACATGTCGCCGGCACTGTAAACAAAAAATTATTTGTAATTTTTATGGTACCGAAGACATGTCGTCGGCACCGTAATCAAAAAATTATTTTTAATTTTTATGGTACCGACGACATGTTGTCGGTACGATTAAAAATTCGTTGACTATTTTGTTGACCGGCATAAAGGCTTACCGACGACATGTCGTCGGTAGTGTTTAAAACATAATTAACCTGGACTAATCAAGGCGTTAAGATTATTTAATTTTAATTATATATTAATTAAAAGTATTTATACTAAATAAAATTTTTAATTTTATAAAAGTAATTAATTTTCATTATATATTTTAATTTTATAAAAGTATTTAAGTTTAATTAAAATATATATGGTGTTTGATTTGTCATTTTTAATTTGTTTCATCTTATATGCATGTTTATATACAGTTTGAAAACAGCGAGAACCGCCAGTACCCGTCCCTCATGCAGAGCTTTTTCGACAAGCACTGTAAGGACGATGTATGGTTGCCGGATGAGGCTCAACTTCAATATGTAAGTATCGTTTTTTTTTTTTTTTTTTTTTTTTTTTTTTTTTTTTTCAGACATGCACTTTAACACGACTAATATATTAATTTTCTCATTTTTTTTCAACTACACAGGAAGAGATAGTCCGGCTACGGGATCTGGGAGCGGATACGCCTACAGGGGTAGCGTACACAGAGGAGGAGATACTTAATTGCCCTGGTTATAAAGGGCAAGCAGCGGGGTCATATTGCTGGTAGGGGTAGGGTGGTACCCGGCATGAGCAGGCCACCATTACCATACACCCCGCCTCCACCTCCAGGTATGTACAGTGGGATAATACTAATAGATTACTCATGACTCATCTTATGTATTGAAATGGCCGTTTTTAAATTTTGATTATTTCGTTTATAGGTATGGCTGAGATCGACGAGAAGCTTGTTGAAGCTGAAAAGAAGATTGCTGAAGCTGGGAAGAAGAGTGACGCAGCTGTAGCAGAAGCTAAGGAAATTAAGGCGCAGCTCGCTCAGTTGATGGGTTTTGTCCAGAACATCCCGCAATGGCACGAGTTTATTAGTCAGATGCCTTCTCAAACTGAGGGAGGCTCAGGCAGCGGGTGTGGCGCTGCTGGCGGGAGCGGGAGTGGCGAAGGCGAGAGGCTGATGACGAGGATGGTCGTAGTGAGGATATGGATGATGACGAGGGGCGGTAGAGGTATATATGGGTTATTTTGTGTTGTACTTATCTTTGAAACTATATTTTGGCGACCCGTATCTTAGTATTGTGTAGTTTAACCTTTTGGTGACTTGAACATTGCGGATATTGCAACATTTATGTCGACGGTAGCTAGGTTTAGAGATTATAACACTCGTTTTGTAGACTTTATAATGTTTTAATGCATTTTGAGGGTGTTTAGCGATTATTTGTACGTGTTAGGACATGTTAGTATTGATAGTATTGATAGGACATGTTATAAGTTGCAAGTGTTTAAGCCATTATTTGCAGGTTTTGGTCGATTTTTTTGGGAAAATTTTCCTAAAAAAATCTGGAAATTTGCTGCCGTGAAGCCTGCTTATTGCAGCATCACAGTTTGGTACCGACGACATATCGTCGGCACCGTAAACAAAAAATTATTTGAAATTTTTATGGTACCGACGACATGTCGTCAGCACCGTAAACAAAAAATTATTTGTAATTTTTATGGTACCGACGATATGTCGTCGGTACGATTAAAAATTCGTTGACTATTTTGTTGACCGGCATAAAGGCTTACCGACGACATGTCGTTGGTAGTGTTTGAAACATAATTATCCTTGACTAATCAAGGCGTTAATTAGTTATTTGGTCCCGACGACATGTTGTCGGGACCGAATTGTCGAACCACAAAAATTAAACGTGAGGGTCCCACGCTGTCGTCGGGTTTGGTCGTCGGGACGGTGAATAGCGACGGGGCATTGTCGACAAGTTGGTGTCGACGACATGTCGTCGGGACGAGATGTGGCCGACGACATGACTTCGGCACGGCATGAAAATTGTCGTCGGGGAAAGCCCCGAATGTACTTGTGTTAAATGTTCCAAAGATTTTCTGGGTTTCGTTTAATTTCATGTTTGAAGGTTAATGATTGAGTTCTATTCATTGGCAATTTAATTTTTTTAGTGTGCTAAATAAATCAAAAAGTGTAAACAAGACTAATAACAAGCCACATGTAAATACACATACATATGTAACGTGTGTGTTGTGAGTGTCACTACAAACAACATATGCTAATATTTTATTTGACATGGGCGAACTAAACATGTGTGAAAAATTGCTATGCAAGCATTGCATCTTAGAATGTGATAAAAGTGTCCCGCTTGTTAGGTTTAAACACTCAAATTCATAGATGAAATTGACACATGTGGCTCCTTTTATTTTCGGCAAAGAATGGGTTTCTTCATGAGGAATGCACTCAAAAGGTCACAGTTAAATTCAAAAATATGACAAATCACATGCAAATAATGTGGTGATATATAAATCAAATATATATGTTGTTAAAATTAAGTTTGGGTACTTTTTATTTCACTTTTGTGTTGTGTGACCATTAGAAATGTTGGTTTATCAAATGATGTTGGGGCAAAATATACCTAGCTCGAAATTAAGTCTAGTGTCATTACAAAAAAAGAAGCACTTTGGGACGAGAATCTCGTCCCAAATATACAAAGGCCGTCAACTCAAAAGCAGAATGGGACGACATCGCTGCATCTTAGGTTTTGAAATTGGTGTGAAGATAAGAGGTTGTGAGGTTGAGTGGTTTTGAGGATAAGAGATTTGAAATTGTATATAATGTGTTTGTGAGGATAGAGCAGATATTTTATACAAACGTTTTGGTGGGAAATTTTGGCGCCAATATTTTGGTGGGAAGTTTTGGTGGGAAAATTTGGAGGGAAGTGTTTTGGTGGGAAGTGTTTGGTGGGAAGTTTGATGCATAATCCTGCGGATAGACTGAATGATGGGATTAATTTCGTTAATAATCTCTTGCTCATCTATTTCATCAATATTCAGATCTAAACTATCTTCAAATACAGGTTTAGAACCGGATTCGAGCTCAGTTGAGATCACCACCTTTACATAATTCTCAACACATTTAATGTACGAGAAGTCTTCTTCACGGCCATCGGTTGATACAACAAAAAAGCAACGACTTTCTTGGAACTTTGTTTTCTGAACTTTATATAGATGGTGATTGAAGACGTTATCAAGAATATAAGTTTGATCATCGGTAGACAAAGGATCGCCATTATTGTACCTTCACAAAATAGTTTGTGCCCATACATAGTTAGTATTCGTGTTTCATAACTTTAACATTAACAAGAAATGGAATTCAACAATGGAATAGACTGAATGAAGTATTTTTAAATGCTATTTTAATCCAATAATCTAAGAAATGGAAGTTTTGATGGGAAAATTTCGTTAATCATCTCTTGCTCATCCGCTGTGAAGATATCGAGCCTTTGTCTCGTTGCGGTAAAAGGTCCTCCTGGTCTAAGACCATCATTTGTTCCTCCTTCATGTTCCATCTCCAATTACTCCCTTTATCAGTAGTCTGTTCATTTGACCCTTCAGTCTGATCAACATCCATTTCATCAATATTCAGATCTAGTTCATAATAGTCGAGATCACCACATTTACATAATTCTCAACACATTTAATGTTCGTGAAGTCTTCTTCACGGCCATCGGTCGATACAACAAAAAAGCAACGAATTTCTTAGAACTTTGTTTTCTGAACTTTATATGGATGGTGATTGAAGACGTTATCAAGAATATAAGTTTGATCATCGGCGGACAAAGGATCGCCATCATTGTACCTTCACCAATTACTCCCTTTATCAGTAGTCTGTTCATTTGACCCTTCAGTCCCGTCTTGAGGTTTATTCTCGTATTTTTCTTACCCCATGAATCACCCCAACTACCTTGCGATTCAGTTTTTCCTTCAACTTTTTTACTCCAATCTGAGCCCTGTGGTTTATCAGATTACACAACACCCCATTATAATTAATATTTTTAACAACAAAAATATTTTTGATAAATAGTAAAGTATTGATTTTGTAAATTTTTTAACTTATGTAATTTTTAAAATTAATTTTTACACTAACATATTATTTTAAAGCAAATAATTTTCTAAAATTAATTTATATATAAGTATTTTTAAATAGATTATTGGATTATAAATGCTATTTTAAATATTTAGAAAAAATGGGACGACATTGTCGTCCCATTTTGTTTTTACAAAAAGTTTTTATATTGATTTAAGAAATAAAAATTGATTTAAAAAGCTTTTAAATATAAAAAAAACAAATACATACGTCCCATTTTGTTTGGCGGGATTAAATATAGAGGCGTTTTTTTTTTTTTTTTTTTTTGCGAAATTTTATTTAAAAACCAGCAAAATGTCAAAAATCGAATATATATAGATTTTGTCGTCCCATTTTGTTCAAGTAGAAAAAGTCTTTAACCGCCAATTTTTGTTGAAAAAAATGTGGGCCCAGGCCAAAATTTGGGACGAGAATGTCGACCTAAAAAATTTCCTGGTCCCCAAACCTTTATTTTGGTGTAGTGTGTACCCAGAGGCGGACATACAGTGTTAGAATGGGGGTCACTTGCCCTCCACGACTCGCCGAAAAAGTTAAGATTTTAGTGTAAAAAAAAAAATTTTGGACATTTTTATTAAAGTGCACCCCTCCAAAAAATCAAATTGCCCCCCACCTTGAAGCCAAAAATATAAAAACCTTAGTTTTTAGTGTAAAAAAAAAATAAAAAAATTATGACATTTTTATTAACATGCATCACGAATTTTATCAAAAAAATTTTTTTTGCCCCCCGCCTTGGAAAATCCTGGGTCCGCCTCTGCCTCTGTGTGTACCTGGCGAGGGATCCACATTCCAGGATGCGAAGGATATGATGATGATAGGAAAAAGGACGCTTAGGCAAAGAGTGGCATTGTTCATGCAGAGAACAACGATAGGACAACATCGTGACAAGGGACCATATCCCCCAATACAACTATGTGAAATGCTTCTGAAAACCATCTTAAAACTATGACATTAAAAGATCTTGAGCGTGACACTAACGATCAAAAGAAAGCGGAACAATCATGCTTTAGTTGTGATGAAGACTTTATTTTATAGACTATGCAAACCCTAGTTGTGATACCAGCATATTGCTGTTATTTTCTTGAACTTAAACTCTCATTTGGAGAGTATTGTATTCATGCATGCCCAATAAAATTTTTGCTCAAGCTTTTTTAACTTTCCATGCCTTTGTATCTTGTTACCTCATCCTAATCCGCTGTTCCTCGAACATTAAATTTGTCATTTCTATCAGAATCCTCCTAATAGAACTCTCTTCCAATAAATGAATAAATATACCTCATAACGTAAACTACTGAAAATTCCATGTTATTTCTGTTACCGGATGTTATCAATCTCTATTTTAGTTCATGTTTGGCAACTACCTATATCTTAATAACAAGTCATGGTCCAACATCTGATTAAACTTCTGGAGTTGTTTAACCTCATGTTTTTTACGCACATAAAATGAACTTCAGAGTGCCATTTTGTGATAATAGTCATCGCCAATTCGCTATATGGTATAAAGCAACCAACCAAATCAGCCCAACCTTGATGTCGTCTTTGGAACTGGAGTCAAGGGGATTCCTATTCATCATAATTGCATAAACACGATTCTGAAAGTTGAATGGATGAAAAACAGTTAGAAATTATAAAACTGGAAATTTCCACAAAAGAAAATATGTGATTAAGTGTCTATGCACGATGCATCAGTTCATAAGTACATGTAAACAGTTTTGAAACTATATACGTACCCATCATACAAGGGAAAACAAGGGTTAATAGACAAATATGTTACCAAAGTTTGCCAAAATGTTCGTCTAAGTTATTGAAGTTTAAAACGTTACAAATAGGTTACTAAAGTTTTATCTCCGGTTACATAAGTTACTGAACATTTTAAATGACGACATGACTTATTTTTTAAGTACAAAACGGTCCTTGTCGTTAGCCGGGTTTCACGGATTTAGTCCCTAAACCACTATTTTAGTTAGTTTGACCGTTTTTATACGTTTTCATATGTTCTTACCCGTTTTTATACGTTTTTACCGTTTTCGTTCGTTTTTTTACGTGGTCAAATTAACTGAAATAGTGGTCTAGGGACTAAATTCATGAAACCCGGCTAACGACGAGGACCGTTTTGTACTTAAAAAATAAGTCATGTCATCATTTAAAAGGTTCAGTAACTTATGTAACCGGAAACCAAACTTTAGTAACCTATTTGTAACGTTTTAAACTTTAGCAACTTAGGCGAACATTTTGACAAACTTTGGTAACATATTTGTCTATTATCCCGGAAAACAAAGAACAAACTTACCAATAATGCTCTTAACAAATTTATAAACCTTCTTGAAAGTAGTCGATGTGTACCAATAAATTATTGTATCTGTGTGAGTGACTATGAAAGGCTTCGAAATTCTGTAGATATGTGTTAAGAAGTGTGAGCATAAAATCATTGGTGAAGAATGTTATCCTTGTCCTGCAAATTGAATATCATTATAAACATAGAAATTTCACATCCCTTCACAGATTTGTAGATATGCTATTGTACGTGTGCATGTTCTCGTGCTGAGGGAGTTGTCTTAATTAAACATGGATTTTTCACTCTAGTTTCCAAGAACATTCTCCTTTTATAATTCTGTCAACTCATTTCGCTTACTATAAACTTATGTATATGTCGTGACGAATTAGTTGAGCAAAATTAAAGTAACAAGATCTTCTTCTTCGTACCCTTCACCCTATGTTTAGCTACTGCCACTTTGGCTTGTGTTTATATCCTTTGCTACTGTCAATTTTCTATGCAGACTCTTATGTTGATTGGACCTTAGCCTATTGGGTTTTTTATTGTTTCATTAGACCTTGTCTTGTCCTAGTAAAACGGTGTGTGTTTATTTGTGCCAAAATTATGGCAACCCGAACTCTAGCTTAACCCGGCCCCATAACCTGATTCCTTATAGGGTTAAGTTATGAGTTATATTTTTTAATTCCTAAACCCTATTCAACCCGAACCGATAACACCCATATGACATAACTACATCGTATTTTATATTTTTAACACAATCTGGGATGTAGAAAAATGGATATCCATCACATTCTACAAAATAAATGACATTTGCTCGCTAAAGCAAGTGTGAGCAAAAGATAAGAAAACAGTCACTAAAAGCTATTTCATCAACTCCCACTAAAAAGAAAATAGTTAATAACAAAGGGATCACTAAAAGTATTTTGTTACTAAAATTTTAGTGAGGAATAGTTCAAAAGATTTCAGTTACTCAACCTTTTTAGTCACTAAAGGGTACACCCAGTTTTATAAAAATCACTAAAATGACAGAAAGTTATAGCTAATTTTCAGTCAGCAAAAGTCCCTAAAACCATTTAAAACCATTTTAATTAGGATGCAGCTACATTTTACTTTATTTCAATTATCATACACAAATCTGGACAATTACAAACTCAACAATATAATGAAACTACAAAATTTATTGCTGGAAACACATGTTTATACTCTGATACAGCTTCTATGCAAAGATTATAGAGAACAATTGTGCTGCATCAGTAAACATCCTATTATCCTATCAGATGCTCATAGCCATTCCCCCATTAGCATTAAGTAATCCATCAACAGAAAGACTTGATACTGGATGCTCCAGCGAATCAATCACCGCACATAACATTTTGGAGTATACAAAAGAAAATTAAAATATAAAGTAAAAACAATGTGATTGAAAGACTAGCACACACCTAGAACACCACCGCCAGCAATTGAGTCATTCCCACCTCCGCTACCAAGTTGAAAAGGCAGTTCAGCATCACACTGTATGGACGAAGAAGTTCCTCCGAACATACTGGAGAATTACTATTCAATTTCGGGTCCTGGTATCATATCCAATAATAGAGTAGATTCAGTAAAACACCAATAAATCATGCTTCAGTAAAGCAAAGATCATAAAAGAGTAAAATTGGCAAGATGGGTGGATTTAGACATTTTTGTACAGTAAACAGATCGAACGGGAAGGGTTGACCCGCAAACAAATTTTTGTCCATATTAAAGTTTATATAAATAGATACATTAACAATAGAAGAATCATATAGTTTCAACCTATTTGGGATAAATCACAACAAAAACCAACCCATTCACAAGTAAATGGGTAGATACCACCTCTATGAAAGAGCAACCAAATTTCACAGCGTCATTTGTAGCAGTTTCCAAGGGACCACGCAGAACAGAACCTTGACAGACCTTCAAACCACAAGAGGCAACACGATCAGTTAATGGGAGGATATCATTGATAATGTAGTAAGGACAATTCACAAAGTATATGTAGTGTGAACAAGTTCTAATAAAAAAATAATAATAATAAACAAATACAAATAAAAGTGTCCATGGGCGTTTTTTATCTTAACAATTCTCACTCAGAGTCAGATGTAACATAAATAGATCACAATAAAATCTAAACAAATAAAAAAAAACTGTAGATAACCAGATACTTACATTGACACCATAAAACAGCAAAAGACCCAGCTGTTGTGGTTCAAGACAGTCACCTGGTCCTGACAGGTTTAGCAAACCTCAAGATTTGCATTAAGAATGTATCGTAGAAGAATCCTGAGACACATATGTAAGATCAGCCACATGAATTAGATCATACTACAGAAAACAGCAATTCACGTACTTTAACAATATGAAGTAGTTAACAGATAGTGAAGACTAACAACCAATAGTAGTTACTGATGCATAAGTAAAGAGGAGTTTATTTCAGATTCTAAAGTCCACACGAACTACTAGAGGGTACGATATTGATTCATTTAAACTCAACCCAACCTAAACTGACCCATACTACAAAAGTGACTCAGAGACCCATTTCAAACCAAAACATTCAGTACCTGAAAATTCACATGCCGAACTGGGATTAATAACGCCAGTATTTGGTATGACATAATATTTCTTCGGATTAATAGTTTTGACCTGCAAAACGTTAAACAAGTGGTTAAGTTTACTGTTAACTAACTTTAACAAGGGTCAAAAGTAAAAAGTAAAAAATATCCAAAACATGAAAAACGGTGAGCACCTTGAAAGCAACATGATTGTCGGTTTTATTGATCAGCTAAAGAGAACATGAACTCTGCTTCTTCAGTTCAACTGATAGAGCAACAAAACAAGCAGTTAGCTCAAGAGATCTACTGCTATCTGCTTATTGCGTTCCTATAAGGCATTTTGAGGCACCTTTAGATTTATTACAAACCAAATCATATATTTGATCCTCAATAGGGACCAACCATGGGTTTCCTTCTCCTATTATAAAAAATTTAGCGATTAGTCCAATTACTTATGGGTCAAATCTTACAAATCCAAAGATGCACAAAGAGAATAAATAAACTCACTCAGTAGCAATGCCATAGATGGAGATAGTGTTTCCATAGCTACAACAGTCACTCTCTGTTTTTCTCCATTTGACACATCAACTTCAGCATTTTCTAACTCAATTTGTAGCCAGCTGCGATACGTATTTCACTACAATCAGTATTTACATTTGTGCCATTCAACAACGAGTTTCTATAATATAGCCATTCATCATCTTGAATTACTTCTCAACCTCATGTATCAATATCATAATAAGTAATAGACAACATCACCATTTCTTCTTGGATCATTATATACTCTCTGCATACATTGCGCGAAATGCGTCATTTTGAATTACTTCTCAACCTCATGTATCAATATCATAATAAGTGACAGACCTACCATTCGATACCATGTCTCCTAAGCTAAACTGAAATGCGCCATTTTTCAGGGCAGTCCAAATCGTATGCAAAATTTGTATCTAGTTCCATACATATTCAAATTCCTTATTAACCTACCTAGTTTCATGGATCGAACATTTCTATCACAAAAACTTCCATTAACCAAAACGTTATCGGTTTTTCATCTATAAACAATACATTTCTCGTCAAATTCTAAAGCATTAGCACATTTGAAATGTCGATCTCAAAAAACAGGACTCTAACATCGACACACGACTTATAATCATCACATACAAACTACTCACTTCAACAACTAAATTCATAGAGAATTACATTACTAAACTCTTCAATTAGTACCAATAAATAAAATAACAATTCATCATTTATAACGATAAGTAGTTCAATAAAACATCAATTGCAAAATTAGGTCAAACTCAATTGTAAAATAACAAAGATGATTGATAATTATAAAAATTGGAATCAGAGATTAACCAAATGGATGTGTCGAAATCGACAATGATGACGGAGAGAAGACCGCGATGGTGACGGTGACGGAAAGAAGACGGCGATGGTGACGGTGACGGAAAGAAGACGGCGATGGTGACGGTGAGACGATGGTTTGACGCCGTTAACATTTTTTTATTTGAGATGAAAATGAGAAGTTTGGGAGGTAGGTTAAGTTTGAGGGAGTGGGTGTGAGCTCTGTTTTTTTCATACACTTATATTTTTTGTTTTATTATTTTTGTTTAGTGACTTTTAAGAGTATTAGTAGGCAAAAGTTTTAGTAAGGAAATATCACAAATTTTGTATCGATCACATTCTACTAGTATCTACCATTAAGGGATTCTTGATACATTAATCATAGCCACTCGATGCCCGGTCTGCAATGATGCCCTTGAGTCTTCGCAACATCTTTTTCTGGATTGTTGAATCGCCAATACAGTTTGGGTTGGGTTTCTATGTGGTGGGGCTTTAACGATCATCTGGGAAACCTTCCTGATCTCCTCTCGTGGGCTGACTCGACTAATATATCTGAGTAGCATAACAAAGACCTGTTTTGACGCGGTTATCCAAACCACGTTGTGGCTACTTTGGAGATTTCGGAACAAAACTTGCTTTGATGTTAAACGTCTGCGAAGAGACACAATTGGGAATGGCATAATGGTTCTCTCTCACGCTTGGATTTCCAAAAAAAAAGGTCAATTTTCCCGGTTTGGTTGTATTGAATTGTCAATCTTAGATCAGGTTGTAATACACCTTTGTAATTCTAGCTCCTTGGTAGCTTGTTTTTAATAAATTTCCACCGTTCAAAAAAAAAAAGTCACCAGTAAGGAAATGATTTGTTTCTTATCTCATACGCACTTTAAAGCGCTTATCTAAATGAGCATCCATATACTATGTTTCGTATTAATGGAAAGAGTTGTATTAAGTTGTATAAGAAGCAGGGAAGGTAACAATAGATAGTAATGCAACCCTCAATGTTAATCACTGAAAACTCACCAGAACCAGAAAGAATCAGTATATATTGTATAATGGGAATTACATGTGTATTATATATAGTCATCCGCCATACTACAAGGATGTCTAGGATATCATTGCCATAATAAGAAATCATGTATATGATACAATTTCATATCATAGAACCTTTTCTGTTTAGTCAATGACTAGTTACTGTAAACAAATAATGAAAATAAACAAATCATCTTCTCATACAATAGTTTACTCCTAAAGTTGGGGAACACTCCTTCTAGGAGTTTTCAGGCCCTAAAGTGCATTTATTTTTTCAATCAACATGCTGTTTTTTATATACTTTTGTATAAGGCTTTTGCAATCAAATTATTTGATGCATGTGTACTACTTGTTATATATAGCAAGTGTGAGCCTTATCTAAAGTGCATAAAAATATTTACAAGTTGTGTTTTATTGTTTTATTTATCGCATGATAAAACTCTGTCTTCTGTTTCTACCCTTTTCTGTCTCGTGAATTGTTTTATTTTGCAAAAGGATTTTTGAAGTTAAATGGACATTAAATTATTGAAATATGATTTAATTAAACTAGTGTCTTGTAATGCTTATCACATAGGGTCGGGTTTATATACCATAATTTTCTCCCGTGAAAACCTTGCAAATACACGAGTTTAATAAAACTTTAAATATAGACTTAATGTTTTGCGCTAATTTTATTAATGACCAATATTTGTTTTACAATTGTCTTGCAATATTTTAAACGCATTGACTCGGGCTGACATGCCGTAATTTTCTCCGCGAAAAATAATGCAAGTTCATTGCTTTTAAACAAATGGTCTAGGGTTTGAATAACCTTTAATCTTTTCTCGCACCACTACATGCTTCGGCATATAAGGTAATGAAATTAAATAATCGAATTATTTGATGTATGTGTACTACTTGTTATTTATAGCAAGTGTGAGCCTTATCTAAAGTGCATAAAAATATTTACAAGTTGTGTTTTATTGTTTTATTTATCGCACGATAAAACTCTGTCTTCTGTTTCTACCCCTTTCTGTTTTGTTTGCATTATATTATTCCTCGTGACTTGTTTTATTTTGCAAAAGGATTTTTGAAGTTAAATGGACATTAAATTATTGAAATATGATTTAATTAAACTAGTGTCTTGCAATGCTTATCACATAGGGTCGGGTTTATATACCATAAATTTCTCCCGTGAAAACTGTTAGCATTTAATTTATGCTATTTAGGAAGTGATGGTCATTTGTTGTTTAGATCTAAAATGACGTGTATAATGTTTAGTGTAAAATGTGGGCTAGTAGTATTAGTATTGTTAGTAGTGTATATGTATAAGTGTGATACACATATTAGCCCACATCATGGTCTATGTAAAAGCCCAACCAAACCCATTTGGTTGGCAGTCGACTTAAATACCACACACACTCTCATTGTTAGAAGTTGGCTCATATTGTAAAAGAGTGTGTGTGTGTGTGTGTGTGTTTCCCTTTAGTCTTTGTATTATTTTCTCACAAAGCTAATAATCATTCGACTAGTATTTTTCCCATTCGATCCACACTAATCTTCTAGTTCTTAAATGTGTTTGTGAGTCATCAAGGTCTTGTCGTGGGTGTTGTGTGATAAAGGAAGTGGTTCGGTTCATCTCCAAGTGAAAGTCGACCTCTACAAGTGGTATCAACGAGCAAGGCTTCAAGGTAGGAGGTATATTGTGTTCGATCCACAAGTTAAAAAACACCTACTGTTACTTTTCTTTAAGTAGAAAAGTTACATTTTGTGTTTTTTATCTTCGAATCAAACGCAAGATCAAAGGTAAAGGTTGTGTTTGTTCAACAAAAATATACATATTGTTGCGTTTTTTATCTTCAAAAACGTGACTCTTTGTGTTTTTTTCTTGAATCGTACACAAAATAAAGATCAAAAAGGTTGTGGTTGTTAGTGTTATATCGACTTGGGTTATCATTTTGTGAGTTCCTTTCGCTCGAATCTTGTGTTCAAGTGTTGGATTCTTGCTTGTTCTAAGATTTTTGATCGACAATAATTCCCAAGGATCATACAAGATTTGTTTTTGGATGTTTGTTGATTCATGTGTTGCGTATAATTCTTGATAAGAATTATTGATTTGAGTTGGTAATAGTTGGTAAAGTTGGTGAAAGTTGGCAGTGAAAAAGTCATACATGCATGGGCAAGTCAGTGGGTGGTTAGAAAAGTCCAAAGAGTAGGTAAAAGTAGGTACAAAGCTGTCAAGTATCGAAATTCAGAGAAACTGCATCTATCGCAATTCATATCTGCAGCGTTTTATCGCAATTCAGCTCTAGTATCGCAATCTTGTATAAGATTGCGATAAGTATCGGAATTGATCAATTCTGTCGAAATTGACAAAGTCTGTCGAAATTGGCTTGTTCTTTCGGAATTGGACTTATATTTCGCAATTGACATGTTCTTTCGAAATTGATCATATCTTTCGCAATTCACTGATATTTTCGCAATTCACTAATTTTCTCGCAATTGGGATACAGTTTCGCTATTGGACCATAGTTTCGCAATTGGGACAAATTTTCTAAATTGGTCCCAGTTTTCGAAATTCATCATTTTCTCGGAATTGGCTCAGATTTTCGCAATTGTCACTTCAACAATCATC
Organism: Artemisia tridentata subsp. tridentata; assembly: GCA_021014915.2. Lineage (NCBI taxonomy): Eukaryota > Viridiplantae > Streptophyta > Magnoliopsida > Asterales > Asteraceae > Artemisia > Artemisia tridentata. The sequence continues at coordinate 149,720,605 of CP139502.1, read as the reverse complement.
AACAACAAACCAAGGCTTCACAACAACAACCAAGTGTAACCTTCAACAACAACAACTCCTATTTTGTTGTAACGATCCTCAATCCACTTTATCATACAAAATTTCAAAGATGACTACACAACAAGATATTCATGCCGCCGGTGCAGAAAACCGTCCTCCAATGTTAGAAAAAGGTGGTTATCTTCCATGGACGAGTCGTATGCTCCGATACATGAAAACCAAGCCTCAGGGTCAAGGAAAACTCTTGATTAATTCCATCGAGAATGGTCCATTCAAGCCTCGTGAGATTGAAGTAATAGCTGGAAATCCAGATGCAACACCTCCAGTCGAAGCAACATACCGAATCCAAGAGGAATCGGATTATACGACAGAAGATTGGAAGCAAATTGAAGCAGATGACTTGGCAATGCACTTAATCCAACTAGGTTTACCACAACATATATTATGTGCAGTAGACAGTTATGAAACTGCTCATGATATGTGGGAACGAGTTAAACGACTTTGTCATGGCACCGAAATTGGTAAACAAGACATGGAAAACAAGCTTCTAACTGAATGGGAGAAGTTCACATCCACTCCAGCTGAACAGATTGAATCTTACTACACACGGTTTTGTACTCTAATGAATGAGTTGATCAGAAACAAGTTGGCACCTGCTCAAATTGTTCAAAACATCAAGTTCCTCAACAACCTCCCAAAGGAATGGGGACGATATGTCACAATTGTCAACCAAACAAAGAACCTACACGAGGTGAACTATGATCAACTCTATGATTTCCTAAAGCAAAACCAGGAAGAGGCAAATGAAGTCAGAAAAGAGAAGTTAGCAAAACAACATGATCCTCTTGCACTCATAGTCCAAACACCTACACTTGCAACAGTCAATACACAACAACCTTCATCTTCATCACAACAATTCATGCCACAACAACATAATCCACAAACATCATTCTACCCATAACAACAACATGTAATCCCACAACAACAATACCCGCAACACCAAGAACCCGATCTTAATGATCAAGATGAGTCAATTGCTGCTTTGACTCAAGCTTTTGCTTACCTAACAAAAGCATTCCAAGGACGCTACTCCACACCCACCAACAACAATCAACGAATCTCATCGAACACTCGCAACAAGCAAATTGCACAGCCGAGTTTCAACATGGGTCAGCAAGGACAAATGGTTGGGGGATATGGGAATCAGCAGGGATATGCTCCAAGATATCAGATGGGTAATCAGAATACAGGGCAGTATATTGGTAATCAGATGGGTCAGTATGCAGGGAATCAGATGGGTACAGCTGTTGGTAATCAAAGGGTTCAGAATGCTGGGAATCAGTTTGGGAATGTTGTTGCTCAGGGAGCTGGGAATATGAATCAGGGTAATGTGATGAAGTGCTTCAACTGTCAGGGTATTGGTCATATGGCTAGGAACTGTCCAAACAAGCCAAAAAAGAGGGATCCAGCTTACTTGCAGAAAGCATTAATGTTGGCATAGAAGGAAACGACTGGGTTACAGTTGAGTGCAGAAGATAATGACTTCATGGCTCTTATGGATGATGCAGAAGATCTCGAGGACATCGATGCAAACTGCATTTTTATGGCAAATCTCCAAGAGGCAAAGTATGACACGGATTCAGAAGCACCTCCTGCTTTTTACACCAATGCGGTTTCTGAGGTACAACTATATGCTACATGTCACAATAATGAAATGTTTGATATGTCACCTCAAAATGAACAGCATCCTGCGACTCCTAATCTCATTTACAATACATATATGGACGAACCAAGTTGTAGTAATACTAATTTGGTAACTCCAGACATGGATCCTAATAGAGACTTCGAGTCACAGCATACTGAGAATGATGAGGAAACACATGCTATGTTTGAATCATTATTGCAAAATTGTAGTATTGAAATAGAAAAGGTCAAAAAGATCAATCGCGATGTTAAGGCCGCGAATGAAAAATTGACCACTGAGCTTGAGAGTTATAAGGTTAATGCAAGAGCTTTTGATTTTCATACCAAACGACAGTCAGAACTTGAGGTGAGCCTAAGAGATTCTGAGTTAAGAGAAAAACGTTTGCAAATCAAATTTGACACTCTGGATGTTAATTTGAATGGGCAAATCAAATCTCTAAACAAGGAAATTTCTGAACTAACCAACCAGCTTTCAAAACAAAAATCAACTTATTCTAGTCTTGAAAAGGAAAAGAAAGAGTTGAATGAAAGGTTTTCAAAACGAGAAAATGATCTTCTTAAAGAGATTTCTGACAAAAAGGAAACCATTGCAAAGTTGGAAGATTTACTTGTAAAAATGGGTCACTCTACACAAACAATTAATTTGTTAATAAACGATCCAAACCCGATTTTACATACAATAAAGAAAATGGCTATCGGTTGTGAAAACCCTTATAATCTCAAGAAAGCTCAGAAAGATCAGAATGTGTTATATAATGGTACTGTGATAAATGATGTGCATGATCCTCCCAAGGTTCATGATTCTGTTGAAACAATAGAGCTTGCCGAAGAGAGTCGTGTTAAAATGAGACAAATGCACCCAGAAATTCAACCAATTGATTATAATAAGCTTAATACAGATTCTGGCGTTCATCTTGTTCAAAAAGAGTCACCAATGTTTTTCAAAAGACCAGTGGCTGTCGCAAAACGAATATTTGTCTCAAAACATCTGTCTAACATCGAACAAATGGCATCTAAAAACACTTATGATACAAGTGCAGCTAGACTATATTTGGTTGATCTTAAACAGAGAATTGAAACACTTCAACGTATTGTGGCTTCCAAAACAAACAGTCAAAAGCTGGAATGGTTTTCAGGTGTTCAAACTGAACTGAAACAAATTTTTGAAAAAGAAATTAATCCACATATTGCTGCAATCTATGCGGTTGTCCAAAATGTGGAACATAATCTTTTGAAAGAGTCTGCAGAATTTGTTAAGGACCATAAATCCTTAGTGAAGGAAGCTAATGATTACTTGGAACAAATAAAAGTTTTGGAAAACCAAAATGACTCTCTCTCCTTCGAAGCTCTATCGACTGATATTATGTCTATTATTTACCAAACATATTCTGTTGAGGATGATGAAAGACTTCGGGCTGAGACTTCTGAAATTGTTATAAAATATGAAAAGGCACTTGCCAAGATTGAAAAACAAAATGTCACATATTTTAAACAACTGGATCAGAAAAAGGAAGAATGCAAGTATGACAAACTGTCATATGAGCGTTCCTACCACAACATGCAAAAACAAATTGATCTTTTGAAGTCTCAACTTGAAAGTCAAAAAGGGAAGGGTGAGGAAACTAAGGGTATAGCACCATCAACCCCCTTGCCTAGTGAGAAAGAAAAAAGGAAAGTTGTTGTCGAAACATCGAATGTAATAGTGCCTGGCCTTTATAGGATTAGTCCCACTACTACGTCTACCTCTACATCTAAAACATCTAGGGCGATAGACAAAAGTAAGAAAGATAATCCAAATGAGTCTAGGAATGCTACAACAACATCTCAGGACAACATCATAAATTCTAATGAGTGTGCCTTACCTTCTACAGGATTAGAAAGCACCACTAGGAGCAGACGAATGCCTAGGAGCAATATCAAGAAAACTAGTGTCTCGCCTGTCTCTGAAAGTGAATGCAAGGAAGTAGAAGAACACTCTAGGAATTTAAAGATTTCAAATAAGGAACATATATCATCTGGATGTAATAAACAGACCAGTGTTTTGAATGCATGTAATGAATCTGTTTGTTTAATGCAAAAGAAATCTTTGTTTGAAAATACTTGTGATGATATTGTTTCTGATACTGTGAATGAAAAGCATGAACAGAAAGATGTTCCTACACGAACTAGTGCTAAGACTAGATACCTTAACAGTCTTATTGCTGTATCTAGGACTATCTCTAGTACTCTATTGCCTAGGGACTATCTTAAGCTTTGTGCATGGAAACCAACGGGTAGAAAATTCACACGTAAGAATGGCAAACAAAAAGTGTTCCATTAGAACAAAATTAAACCATCTTTATGTGTGATTCATGTGTTACCCCTAACCCATGGAACCAAATGATATACGGTTTCCAAATGCAAGTGTTTTCTGTTCATGGCAGGTTATCAAAATTTGTCTTTGGATCGTAGACTCGGGTTGCTCGAAGCACATGACCGGGAATTTGAAGCTGCTAATCAACTTTGTATGGCAGTTCATGGGAACTGTAAGATTTGGGAATGATCATGTTGCAGCTATTATGGGTTATGGAGATATTCGGTTTGGCAATTATTTGATCACTCAGGTTTACTATGTCGAAGGGTTGGGACACATTCTGTTCTCAGTCGGGCAGTTTTGTGATGCAGATTTAGAGGTTGCTTTTAGGAGAAACACTTGCTTTGTTAGAAATTTGGTTGGAAATGATCTCTTAATTGGGAATCGTGGCACCAATCTCTATGCAATTGACATAAACCAAATGGCCTCTTCATCACCAATTTGTCTCATGACCAGGGCAGGCGAAACAAAATCCTGGTTATGGCATAGACGTTTGTCCCATCTTAACTTTGACACAATCAACAAGCTTGCCAAAGACAACATCGTCAATGGTCTCCCAAAATTCAAATACACCAAAGAACACTTATGTCCATCCTGTGAGCAAGGCAAAAGCAAAAGGGCAACAAATAAACCTAAACCAGTACCTAGTTCGGTTGATAGGTTGCATTTGTTGCATATGGACTTATGTGGCCCAATGAGAGTTCAAAGCATAAATGGGAAGAAGTATATTCTTGTAATTGTTAATGACTATTCAAGATATACATGGGTAAAGTTTTTGAGGTCAAAAGACGAAGCACCAGGCACCATCATCACCTTTCTGAAGCGTATTCAAGTTCTACTTCAAGCTCCAGTTAGGATTGTAAGAACTGATAATGGCACGGAATTCACAAATCAGGAGTTAAGAACATATTTTGAAGAATCTGGTCTTACTCACCAGACATCAGCTGTTAGAACTCCACAGCAGAATGGGGTAGTTGAAAGAAGAAATAGAACTCTTGTGGAAGCTGCTCGCACAATGCTGATTTATTCCAGTGCACCGTTATTCTTATGGGCTGATGCTGTCTCCACTGCTTGTTTTACTCAAAACCGATCCCTAATCCATCCAAGATTCAATAAAACCCCATATGAACTTGTCAACAACCGAAAACCCGATATCTCTTACCTACATGTATTTGGTGCTTTCTGTTATCCAACAAATGACAGAGAAGATCTGGGGAAGTTGAAAGCTAAGGGTGATATTGGAATCTTCATTGGTTATTCAGAAAACTCGAGGGCATTCAGGGTGTATAACAGGAGAACGAAAAAGATCATGGGGACGATGAATGTGAAGTTTGATGAAATTTCACAAATGGCTTCTGAGAGACTCACTCTAGAACCCGCGCTTAACACGATGACTTCCGGACATATCAGTTCGGGACTCGCACCTCAAGGAGCTCAATCAATTCATAACGAACAACCCACAAATCAGGAACTGGATAATTTATTCGAGTTTATGTATGATGAATACTATGGTGGCGCTTCGAAAAATGCATCTAACCAACGTTCCGCTGCACCCACTCAAAATCAACAACCACCAACACCACCACCAAATCCAGATGCATCCACAACATTCGAAGCTGGCGCACCAACTCCCTCAACATCAACCTCATCTACATCTACTCCAGCAACTCCAGTAATTGAAATTGTTCTACCCAGAATTGATGAGCAAGAACAAAATCACGCGGTGTTAGACAAAGAAGTCTTTGAAAACCCGTTTGGAATGGAATCTGCTGAATCATCTTCCAGATTACATGAACCGTCTAACACGCATTCGTTCAGTACAAGGTACCCTTCTACGTTACAGTGGACAAAAGACCATCCAATCGAACAGGTTATTGGTGAACCCCCAAGACCAATTCAGACGAGAAAACAACTAAACACCGATTGCGACATGTGCATCTATGTCTGCTCAGTCAGTCTCATAGAACCTAAGAACATTCGGGAAGTAATGGCAAATAACGCCTGGATTGAAGCGATGCAGGAAGAACTTCTTCAATTTCAAATCCATGACACCTGGGATTTAGTTCCAAGACCAATTGACAAACTAGTCATTAATCTTAAGTGGTTATGGAAAAACAAAAAGGATGAAGAGATGACTGTAATTCGCAACAAAGCTCGTCTGGTGGCAAAAGGATACAGACAAGAAGAGGGGATAGATTTTGAAGAGTCATTCGCGCCAGTAGCAAGGCTTGAGGCAGTCAGGATTTTCTTAGCTTATGCAGCTCACAAGAAAATCACAGTTTATCAGATGGACATCAAGACAGCTTTCTTGAATGGAACTCTGAAAGAAGAAGTGTACGTGAGTCAGCCAGACGGTTTCGTCGACAAAGATCATCCAGACTATGTCTACAAGTTGAAGAAAGCTATCTATGGTTTGAAACAAGCCCCAAGGGCGTGGTATGACGAGTTATCATCTTTCTTGTTGTCAAATAATTTCACCAAAGGAACAATTGATCCGACCTTGTTTACAAGAAAATACAAAAATGATATTTTGATTGTTCAGATTTACGTGGACGACATCATATTTGGGTCCACTAATCCGCAACATTCAAAATATTTTGAAAATCTCATGAAAAGAAAATTTGAAATGTCCATGATGGGTGAATTAAAATTCTTTTTAGGCTTAAAAATTCATCAATCCCCACGTGGAATTTTTCTAAATCAAGCTAAATATACAATTGAGATTTTGAAAAAACATGGAATGGATAATTGTGACTCTGTTGGTACACCAATGGTCACTTCACCCAAAATAGGCGCTGACTTATATGGGAAACCCATGGATCCGAAGAAATATCGGAGCATGATTGGTTCTCTCATGTACTTAACTGCTAGTCGCCCGGATATACATTTTGCTGTTTGCTTACTTGCACGGTTTCAGGCAAGGCCTACCGAACTTCACCTCCAAGAGGTTAAACGGATCTTTCGGTACCTACGAAGAACCATCAACATGGGACTTTGGTATCCGAAGGATTCGGAGTTTACACTAATCGTATTTTCAGATGCAGACCATGCCGATTGCCAAGTTACAGCAAAGAGTACATCAGGAGGAGCACAATTTTTGGGAGAAAAGCTAGTAGGCTGGTCATCAAGGAAACAAGACTGCACTGCTTTATCAACAACAGAAGCCGAGTATGTGTCTCTGTCTGCGTGTTGTGCCCAAGTTCAATGGATGAGGACACAACTAACAGATTATGGTTTCTCTTTCGACCGCATACCTTTGTATTGCGACTCGAAAAGTGCCATAGCCATCTCGTGCAATCCGGTGCAACACTCCAAGACCAAGCATATTAGAGTCCGCTACCACTTCATAAAGGAACACGTTTGAAGAGGGTCCTGTTGAATTGTTTTTCGTGAAGACTGAATATCAACTCGCCGATCTATTTACTAAAGCCCTCCCAAAAGAGCGGTTTGAAAACTTAGTTCGTCGAATTGGAATGCGAAGCCTAACTCCCGAAGAGTTAGAAAGTCTTCTCGAATCTTTGTGAATTATCTTATGAAGCTTCGCATGTAAATATTTTTCAAAAAACAAAATATAAAAATAGAAAACTTCAAAAAGACATAAAAAATATAAAACATAAAAACCAAAAATATTCTTCTCACGACATGTCTCTCGTATAATCGATATTCTGTACGTATCTAGAAATGTCATTCAACAATGATACGGGCATGTACAGATGCTTGAGCGGGAGTTCATTTAAAATTTTTCCAAATCATGTCGTTTCTCAAAATTTTCTTCATTAAGGATTTCGTATATTTCAGTACGAGACCCGTGCTTTATTGTGAAATCTTTTTTATGGCCTAAGTTCTCCAACTCGAAAAGATTTCTTAATAAAGGCTAAATTAATGACTTCTGATTATTTCTGATCAGAACTCGTAATGTTAATGGCAAATAGCTAAAACCGTGAGCACTTAATCAAAATTGTTTCAAAAAGTTTTGTTAAAAGTCTTTCTATAAATTTTGTGCTCACATCAACTCCCTCTAAGACCCTTAAATGCTTTTAAACTCAAACCTTTACTTATATGCTTTGTTTAAGGGGGAGTATAAAAAGAAAAATGTTCCGTTTTTCATGCTAAAATCAGTCCATCTCTCCACAAAAGTTTCATTTTAATCAACTGTTTTCAAAAATACCACTTCATGCTATTTTTGAGGGGGAGATTAAGTGTTTATTATATATAAGGGGGAGAGGACGTGGTTAAAATGTGATCAAAAAGTTTTTTGGTTTGAATCTCAAAACGAGCTCTTCAAAAAAGACTCAGAACAACCCTCGAATTGACGAATCTAAATGTCCGTTATCGAAAAGACATGTCCTGGACGGGTAATAATTTCAAGCTGGTTTACCAGTAATGTAAACGTGTCTCGCAAAGGATTTGTCTGAGTAGAATGTACCAATTCGAGAGATGATCTTTGAATATGACCAGGACGGGTAATAACTTCAAGCTAGTCTAACTAGTGATGTAAGCGTGTCTCACGAAGGTCATGTTCATTGAAAATCAATCATTTCAAAATGTGCGAACTCTACCCAACATGTGCAAATTTATACTAAAAATGCATGAGCACATGTGAAGGGGGAGTGTTTCAAAAATGCAAAACTCTCAATGTGTTGATGATCCGTGCTAAAACGTATATATAAATATTATGCAGACGGATACGCGTGAATAAAGGCAAATCAACCTTTAGGAAAAGGCTAACTTGCAAAAACTCACGTTGTGTGTGTGATACCAGGTAAGTGATTACCCGGGTCGTTTCCCAACGAGGTGTGAATGGGCAATCGTTGAAAGTTTGGATTAGAGTGACTGATGATTAGAATATGGAATTTTGCTTGATTATTCTAATTTAAACAATGAGAAACAAATTCTCACAACAAAATTAAGAATTAAACTAAATTATAATAAAAACGCGAAACGGGAAATCTAAAAACGGGATGAAAACTGAAATATTAGGAAATCTAATCTTACAAGTGCAAAATTATTTTTCTTAAATCCTAAATAATAAAATAAAATTTTAGAAATTAAAATTATATTTTTCTGATTTTTATTTTATTTAATATGAATTAATTACTATTTTAAACTAATTAAAAGGATTAAAAATAGTAAATGACTTAGGAAAAATCTGAAAAATTCAAGTTAAGTCTAAAATAATATTCTTAATCTAGGAAAATTAAAATCAAAAGTTATCTAAACCCTAATAAGCAGATGGGCTAATAAGCAGTTTGGGAATAAGCCCAAAAATAAGCTAAAAAGCTCAAAAATTTACCAAAGGCTCAGGACTAGTTTAAACAACTTGATCAAGCATGAAACAACTTAATATGATCAAACAAGCAATAGGAATAAGCAGATAAGCACTTGAACAGTAGCACTAGTTATGCAGAAAAATCAGTTAAAACCACCAACTTGCAGAGCAATTTTAAGCACTCAATAAGCTGATAAGTGGAAACTTTATGGGGGCAAAAGCTTGCTAGTGCTACTGGCTACTCTAAAATACTAAAATCCCCAAATTTAGCAACCTAATTTAACCTAGATCAGATGGTTTGGAAACCTAAAACTGTGCAGGCTCAGAACTAGTTTGATGGGGTAAATTGCAGACCTGATTTTAAGCAAGGAAATAAGCTCAAAAATGGAATCCCAAGTCAGAAACTTAAAACCTATACTACTAACTAAAAGCAAACCAAAATTCAAGATCTCAGCTTATCTAGTTAAGCCACAATTAAGCTGAGACAAACAGCTATTTATACTGTTGGTCTGGTCAGTGTATGCTGAGTCTGCTATTGCAGATTTGTGCAGATGTGCACAAAACAAAAGGATTTTAATCCAACTCTAAAATATACACCTAATACATTCTATGGATCTCAGAAATGCAAAGAAAAAGGCCAAAACTAACTTATTGGTCTAATGAGCTTATTTGATCAGTTGAGCATCCAATTTTCACCCTACACACTCAAAACCTCAAAAAGCTTTGAATACACTTAACCTCTGCTAAAAATAGTTTATCTAGCTTTCAATAAGCTCAAACAAAACTCAGGGAAAAGAAAATGAACAGTACAGAGCTATAATGACCCTAAACAAGTTTAAACCAAACACCCCTTTTTGGTGTTCTGTGTTGGTTTTTAACTAGCACAGGCTAGTTTAACTTATAATTTATGGTTTTTACTTATTAACTAACTTAGTTTAACTCTATTAAGAAACTTTTAAAACAGAAATAAGCAGTTTAACAAGCTATGCTATATTTGGCTAATTATGACTTTTTATTAGATTTTTAAGTAAAATGAGACCAAGGCTAATAAAAACTGATAAGATAGATGAAATACACTTAAAAACTATTAATAAGCAGAAATACAATACAATAAGCTAAAGATAAGTACTAGCACACTGAAAAATAGAAATTAAGCTAAAATTGAGAAAAAGCTTACAACTGAGAGAAGCTTATGAAACAAAGAACTAATGATCAGAACAACCCCTAGCTTGTTAACACAAGCTAGAAACCCAAACAAGCTCTTCCATGAGCAGCTTATCTTCCAAAACTGCTTATCTTGAGCTTCTTTGACTTTTATTGACTTTTCTTAGATTTCTTGATTCGAACTGATTTAAACTAAAATAAACTTATCAAAAGCTATAGAAAGCTTATGTAAGCTTATAGAAATAACTAAGAAGCTATTTCAATAATTACTTAACTTAATTTGAATTCTCAGTACAACATGGAAATTTAAAAACTTGGAATTATCATTAGCTAATGGAAATTGTACAAAGATTGATAACAAACAGGCTTAATTTAACTTGAATTGATTACTGAAACTTGAAATTACAAACTATGACTACTGAAATTAAAATACGATTATGCTAATTTTAACTACTTGCCCATTACAGGCTACATTGTGACCTATTTATACAAAAATAAAGTGGGATGTATCTCATCTTCTTCTCTGATCCTTTCTTGACCTTTGGATGCCTTTGAATCAATCTCAGCTGTTGAAACCACTTTTGGCGCCAAAAATGAGATAGTGGAAAAATCCACTATCTCTGATAACTTGTACTGAGGAAGAAGCATTTAATGCATATTGGCTTGTTAGGTGAAGTGAGATAGGAGGAGGGGGTGGGTGTGTCAGGATAAGGCGGTGGAAAAGGGTGGTTTCTGGTATGGTTTTTTGGGCGGGGTGGTTTTGAGGAAGAAGGTTTGACCGAAGTCAAACCTTTTGTTTAACTAAAAAGGTCGGGTTGGGTATTTGGGATTGGGCTTGGGAATTTTGGGCTTGGTAACTGGGTTTAGTTTATTGCTGGATTTAGTTTATTTAGGATAGGATTTGGATTTTAGATAAACCTTAGGGACTAAAATTGTACAATGCTGAAAATCTAAGGACCAAAGTTGCCAATAGTGAAAATTAATTCCGTCTTTGACTTTCGTCTTCACTTGATCAAATGCACAATTATTGCCAAGTCAATCCAAAAATGTTCGTTTTCGTCCCGTTTTTAATCCTTTTGCACATGAAACAGATAAAAACACAATTCAAGGATATTTTCTGTATTTTGAAGCATTTCTGAGTGTTTTTAAATGTTTTTGCAGTTCAGATGGGACAAAAATGATGAGTATTTACACACTCATCAATCCCCCACACTAAACTATTGCTAGTCCCTAGCAATCCTTTTTGAAAATTTAATGGATTTTATGTCTCTTTACCAAAAGCCATTACTTCTGGAGTAGCCAATGTTTTAGTATGATACTTTGGTACATTGATAACCAAATGATTTTGAGCAAATCATCAGCTGTCAACGGATTTGACTTGTCTTTACCAAAAGCCGTTTGCTTCTGGACTAGCCAACTCTTCACTATAAAAGATATGGTGAGTTGAATACCATACAATTTTTGGCAAATTGTCAGCCATAAACGGATTTGAGATATCTTTACCTAGAGCCGTTTGCTCTCGGATTAGCCAGTCCTTATGTGGGTTAGACATGGTGGACTGATAACCATTTGTTGTGTTAGTGCAAAGCACTTCCACCAAATGAAAAAAAAATTAAAATTTTTGGCCAAAACGGGGGAATTAGGGCACTAGAAGGTACTCATTTGATAAAATTCGCCAGAATTTCTCCCCCCCACACTTAGAATTGAATATTGCCCTCAATATTCAAAGCACCGGCTATTATGCCGACACTTAGAACGTAAAAAGGTAATACTACTAGCCAAGAGTGGAAACACAACAATTATATATATATATATATATATACAACAGCAGGGGCAACCCCCCACACTTAGGTGTTAGAAAAGAGAAAGAAGACAGAAATATGGGTGAAAACCCATATGGTGCGCTAATATTTTTGTTCACCGAGTCACTAGCTTGACTCGACCCCGCATTCATTGGTTCATGGGGAAGCAAGTGGAAGGAACCATCTCCATCGGACTTTCATTCAATGTGTTTGGATAATCAATTGAACATAAGAAAGTTCCACACCGATGAGATACCCACGGTATTTTAACAGTAGAAACTATTAGGGAAGATACCGGGGTCAAAGATAGTGTCCTCATTCCCATAGGAGAAAAGGGAAAGAGAAATCACGCAATATGTGAAGAATGGTAAAAAGGTGTGTATCACAATGGAAATCCATTCTTCATCAGTACAAGGAAAATCACCATTTTTTTGAACTTGTAGCTTAACCTTGAAGCTTGTATGGTAATTGTCAACAGAATTTCCGGGAGGGAGGGTTGGGGACGGTTCTTCGTTCAATAAATTTTCAAGAAAAAGGATGTCCCCCTCTGAATCAAAGTAAGTATCATCAATCCTTGTCGGAATTGAATCATCACTTGCAAGAAAAGCATCGACCTCATCCCAAAAGGGATCACTTCCCTCAACCGGTGTGAGAGAAGGGTAGGAAGAGAGAGCAATGGTTGGATCATCCACAGAATTAACCATTTCAACACGATAAACCGTTTCCGGAGGTGGGACAAGTGGTGTGCTCTTAGAGCTAGCAGTATTCACCACTTCCGATGTGATCTCCGATTCTAGTTCATCGTAGTCAAAAACACTTTTAACTTCTGTAGTACAACTTTCAAACCATTTGTTTGAACCAGGGGTAATTCCCCTTGCTTTGAGCTCAGCACGTTTTTGTGAAAGACTCTTAACCTCAAATCTTGATAGTATCGAATCACTTCTTTTGGAAGCAATTACGAAATTAGATTTTTGATTAACCGTAGAAATGTTGTATTTGGTGGTTAGAGGTTTAGAGTCCTGATTGATGTTAAACGTGACTTCTTCATTATCAACCCGAATGGTTAATTCTTCGGCATATACATCAATGTTAGCACGACTCGTTCTTAAGAAGGCTCTCCCCAGCATGAGTGGAACTCGAGGATCGGCATCAAAGTCTACCACAACGAAATCAGTAGGAAAATGGAACTTTCCTACTTTCACAATGACATTCTCGGCTATTCCAAGTGGATGTTTTATAGTACGGTCCGCTAGCTCGAGTGTCATGCAAGTATCGGTAAGCTTCGGAAGAGATAATTTCTCCCATACTGAGAGTGGCATAAGGTTAATGCTTGCGCCAAGATCGGCCAAGGCTGAGCACTGAACCATCCCCAAGAAATCACATGGGATTAAAAACTTGTCGGGGTCTCCGAGCTTTTCGGGAAGCTTTTTGAGGAGCACCGCTGAGCATTGTTCGTTTAGAGGGGTCTTTGCCATCTCAGACAACTTATCCTTGTTGCTTAGCAAACTTTTGAGTGTAGATGCAAATTTGGGCATGAGAATGAGAGCATCTGCGAAGCTGATGTCAAAGTGCAAATCACTGAAGATTTTAAAGAATTTCTCCATCTGTTGATTCGTTTTGTCTTTGAGCTTCTGATCATTAAGCCTCGAAGGATATGGAATTGAAGGCTTAGGATTGGTCTTCGGAACATCGGGTTCTGGAATTTGAATTTGGACTTTTTGAGGTTGGACGTGTGCGGTACTTTGTGGGCTTGAGAAATGCACCTTGTCCGTTGTCACCTCAGTATCTCGAGTCACTTCCCTAGGTGGAGGGGGCATAGGAGTCGAGGGTCCATTATGTGTTTTACCACTACGAGTGGTGATTGCCTTCAAATCGCCCCTCGGGTTAGCGATCGTGTTGCTAGGAAGAGTTCCCGAGCCCGAGGGTCGATCATTTAAAGACTTTTTTATCTCATTTATTTGGGTAACCAATAACCGGTTTGTCTCATATTGGGTCCTATTTGTCTCCTCCTGGGATTTTATGAATTGCTTAAGCAACTCATCCGAGGACGTCTGATTTTGGTTTTGGACATTCCATGAATTTTGGTTGAAATTCCCCTGATTTTGACCTCGGTTTTGATTGAAATTTTGTCCTTGATTTTGAACAAAGCGATTTTGATTATTTTGATTTGGAACGGGTGGAAAACCAGGTGGTACCATAGCATTTGGTGCTCGGTAATGAGTTTCCGCTTGCGGTCGGTTTTGATTGTAGTTTACTGCAGCCACGGGAGCTTGGTAAACAGAATCATCGGTTGCTTGACAATCGTAATACGCATGCGGGCCACCACAAGTTTCACACACTTTGTTTATGGCTTTGATTTGTTCCGGTTTATGACTTTCACTCTTCATTTCTTTCATTTCTTTCATTTCCTTCATCATGCAACGCATTGCGTCCGTTAGAAAGGCTAACTCTGATGAGTTACCGGATGAAGAAGCAGGAGTGACAGGAACATTCACTTTGTTTCGAGAAATAGGAACTTTTGATTTATTTTCACAAATTTCAATCACCTCTTTAGGTCGACGATTCAAGATATTGCCACCGGCGGCAGCGTTGAGAGAATCTTGATCGTTTCCATTCAACCCATTATAAAACGTATTGATCTGTTGTAATTTCGTGAAATCATGATGCGGGCATTTTCTTAGGAGATCTTTAAATCTGTCCCATGCCTCTCCGAAGTTTTCATCGAAACCTTGACGAAATCCAGAAATTTCATTTTTCAGATTAGTCGTCTTTGATGGAGGGAAGAAATAATTGACAAATTTCTTTATGAGATCTTCCCAAGTTTCAATGGATCGAGGGGGTTCTTTATCCAGCCAAATCCGGGCTGCCCCTTCGAGTGAAAACGGAAATAGCATCAATTTGATAACTTTTTGTGGCACATCCTTGTAATTGATTGTAGAGGTCAACTTGTTGAACCAACGGATGTGTGCATACGGATCTTCTCGTTCAAACCCGTGGAATTGGTTTGTAGAGACGAGTTGAATCAAATGCGTTTTCAGTTCAAAATGATCAGAGTCGATTGGTGGTCAAACAATGGCATCTCCGTAACCCTCGGTGGGTGCTTGGATCATCTCCGCCATTGTGCGATTGTCTGCCATATTATCAGTGGGAACAGTACGAATCTCGGGTTCGACTATTCGGGCAGCACGTCTACGATTACGTCTTCTCGGAATATCTACGAGTTCACGTAAAGGACTTGTCGATGTGGAAGAACGAGTGCGCATGCACTAAATAAAATAATTCAATTAAATCAAGATCGAAGCAAAACACAAGGAACTTAAACCTTAAATCAACCAGCGTACGGTAGCTCTCTGACTGAAAAACGCACAGAGTGGCGGAGAAGCAAAGGTGGGCAATTAATGCTCCTTAAAAACCCGCTTCTTTCAGTTCGACAATTTAATGTCAAACTATCCTTAAACCTCCGTTAGAGTTTGTTTATCAATCAAAGGTGAGCCGAATTCGCAAGCGACACAAAGGCAAGTTTTAATCTGATGTTTGGGAACTTATTATGATAATACCCAAGTTGAGAAATATTATATTAATTTTTTCTTTTAATCTTTTATTTTAAAATAAAACGGAAATGTTTTTGGGTTTTTATTTTTTTATATGATATTATATATATAAAAAGAAAAGGAAAATATTTTTGTATTTTATATGGGTTCATGAAAGTGGAAACTTCTGAAAGAAGGATCTCAAGTCACTAATCGCTTAAAACTTTAAACAATATTGTCGCAACACAACCTCCCCGGCAGCGGCGCCAAAATTTGATCCGTGCTAAAACGTATATATAAATATTATGCAGACGGATACGCGTGAATAAAGACAAATCAACCTTTTAGGGAAAAGGCTAACTTGCAAAAACTCACGTTGTGTGTGTGATACTAGGTAAGTGATTACCCGGGTCGTTTCCCAACGAGGTGTGAATGGGCAATCGTTGAAAGTTTGGATTAGAGTGACTGATGATTAGAATATGGAATTTTGCTTGATTATTCTAATTTAAACAATGAGAAACAAATTCTCACAACAAAATTAAGAATTAAACTAAATTATAATAAAAACGCGAAACGGGAAATCTAAAAACGGGATGAAAACTGAAATATTAGGAAATCTAATCTTACAAGTGCAAAATTATTTTTCTTAAATCCTAAATAATAAAAGAAAATTTTAGAAATTAAAATTATATTTTTCTGATTTTTATTTTATTTAATATGAATTAATTACTATTTTAAACTAATTAAAAGGATTAAAAATAGTAAATGACTTAGGAAAAATCTGAAAAATTCAAGTTAAGTCTAAAATAATATTCTTAATCTAGGAAAATTAAAATCAAAAGTTATCTAAACCCTAATAAGCAGATGGGCTAATAAGCAGTTTGGGAATAAGCCCAAAAATAAGCTAAAAAGCTCAAAAATTTACCAAAGGCTCAGGACTAGTTTAAACAACTTAATCAAGCATGAAACAACTTAATATGATCAAACAAGCAATAGGAATAAGCAGATAAGCACTTGAACAGTAGCACTAGTTATGCAGAAAAATCAGTTAAAACCACCAACTTGCAGAGCAATTTTAAGCACACAATAAGCTGATAAGTGGAAACTTTATGGGGGCAAAAGCTTGCTAGTACTACTGGCTACACTAAAATACTAAAAACCCAAATTTAACAACCTAATTGAACCCTAATTGCAGCCTAGATCAGATGGTTTGGAAACCTAAAACTGTGCAGGCTCAGAACTAGTTTGATGGGGTAAATTGCAGACCTGATTTTAAGCAAGGAAATAAGCTCAGAAATGGAATCCCAAGTCAGAAACTTAAAACCTATACTACTAACTAAAAGCAAACCAAAATTCAAGATCTCAGCTTATCTAGTTAAGCCACAATTAAGCTGAGACAAACAGTTATTTATGCTGTTGGTCTGCTCAGTGTATGCTGAGTCTGCTATTGCAGATTTGTGCAGATGTGCACAAAACAAGAGGATTTTAATCCAACTATATAATATACACCTAATGCATTCTATGGATCTCAGAAATGCAAAGAAAAAGGCCAAAACTAACTTATTGGTCTAATGAGCTTATTTGATCAGTTGAGCATCCAATTTTCACCCTACACACTCAAAACCTCAAAAAGCTTTGAATACACTTAATCTCTACTGAAAATAGTTTATCCAGCTTTCAATAAGCTCAATCAAAACTCAGGGAAAAGCAAATGAACAGTACAGAGCTATAATGACCCTAAACAAGTTTAAACCAAACACCCCTTTTTGGTGTTCTGTGTTGGTTTTTAACTAGCACAGGCTAGTTTAACTTATAATTTCTGGTTTTTACTTATTAACTAACTTATTTTAACTCTATTAAGCAACTTTTAAAACAGAAATAAGCAGTTTAACAAGCTATGTGATGCGTGTCGCGTGTCGTTGCGGTTTAGCAGTGTTAATGCCTACTCAAGTTTTAAATTTATATTTAGCCGACTTATCAATAACACACACACTTAACGAGCAGTGTACCCGGTCAGTATGAATATAATGGTAAGTAGAGTGTCGATCACTAAGAGTGGAACGTATTATCTAGTTATTCTAATCAGTATTTTAATATATTAAGTTAGCTATACAATCTAATCTAACGCAAGGGGGTTCAGCCTGAGAGACTGGCACGATTTGGTTGCAATTAAATAATAAACTAAACCAATAGGCACGAATCAGCAAGTAGCACACACGTACACAGATAAATACTCGAGACAATAAGAGGGCTGTCCTTATGATAAGTAGTTTGTCACTTGTTTTATTGCTAGTGTTATATGAAGTGTATAGTTCGATGCAACGCACCGAGATTAAGTCCTTTCTCGTTGGTTCTAATCTTATCGGCGAGTAAACCCTTAATGATTACTTATGACTATCCCGTTTATCTTTCTCCTACTTTTCTACAGACCATAGAATGCATAGGCGATCTAATAAACAGGCGAGGGCAGAGGCATGGCGACCCGATCAACGCTCAGCTAGACACAGAGGTTATCAATGCACTAATAAAAGTCACCAATGACATCAACATATAAACTTTAATTAATGAGAAAGCAGTTTTAAGGGAGTGCAATCTTTCCGTTGTCACATTACATAAGCCACCAATCTTGATGAATTAAAGTTTACTAACACAATAAAACAAAACTACTTAATGAATTAAACACATGCAGCACCTTCTTACAACTCTTGTATCTTTGATTTGGGTGTGTCTTGTGCTGCTGCCTTGACTGAATTCGTCCTAGGTTTCTGGTCTTCGTATATAATATGTGTCTCGACCAAAGCTCCGGAATTCGTCTGGTCTTGGGGTATTTATAGTTTCTGTCTGAGGGTAAGATGCGGCGCATCTAGTAAGTAGATGCGGCGCATGTACTTAACTTCGCGTGGGGTCCAAGATTATAATATTCAGGAATATTCGTACACCGCCAGAAGATGCGGCGTAACTCCATAATAGGATGCGGCGCATGTCCTCTTGTATCTTGGATCGTATCTGGTGAAATATTGATAGTGATGCGGCGCATGTCATAAGTGAGATGCGGCGCATCTGGAGCAGAATAGTCTTGATCTTGTACATTTCAGTAGACTCTTAACTTCTTGCATGTTTTGCCCCATAATTAGTCCAAAATCGCCAAGTTTCACCAAATGCTTGTTTTCAACTGAGAATTACAAAAGTAAACGATTAAGTATCAATCCTCATACATAATATAATAAAACAAGTCAAATTAATAGGATAAATGATGGTAATAATATGTACTTATTTGAGTTCATCAAATATCCCCCCACTTGAACTTTACTTGTCCCCAAGTAAACCTTAGAATTAATCTTATGAAAATGTATCCTAAAAGATATTAGGATTTATTTTTATATATAAGCATGTATTAGTTTTTGTCATAATCACATGACTAAACACTTAACGAATTAGAAGTAAAATAAAATATTTCGATAAAAGCAAATCTAATCGTTTAACTGTCCAGTCGCGACGAATATTCTATCATAAGCTTGGCAAGTATACACATCTCCTCCACTAAAGCCAAGGAATAACAAGTCTAAAGCGGTAAAAAGGGTTTTTAGGCTTAAGGGTTAATTATTCTTAATCACTATCGATCTCAAATTCCAGAAAAGGCGACAAAATCACAAATACATGATCGAATCCACGAACACGATACTTGCAATTGCTCAAATCCTTAACTCGAATAGGCTAAAGATAGGTCTAAACTTCACCAATAATAATATATCAAAAAGGGCGACAAAATCATAAATACATAGCCGAATCCACAACTACGATACTTAAGATTGCTCAAATCCCTAATCTCAATAAATCAAAGGTTTGGTTGGATAAAGAATAATACAGGGCATGGATAATATTTGGGATATAAATTGTTGTAAAATAAAAAAAATAAACAAAACAAATAAATTAAAATCCTAAGTGTGGTTAATCACTATCCCAACCATCCCATGAATAAGACTCATATCATTGAATAACTCACGCTTTAACACTTGAAACACACGCTTTAGGTAGACACGAATTATACTCAACAAGATCTTAATCAAAGAATAAACCTTAGTTGACGTTCCCATAACTGCCAACTCCCATTCAATCCATAGATATAATATACAACAACTAGTGGTGATATCGACCACTTACATAACTTTACATCGTTGGTTTATCATTCTTCCAACTTTCTTCTTTTCTTTTTCTTTTCTCATTTTTTTGATTTTTTTTTTTTTTTTTTTTTTTTTTTTTTTTTTGATAATAACATAAACATAGATGTGTAAAATTTCACCACATCACCAAAACAATAATTCTGGATAATTTTTCCATACTTTTCATGACTTCAGAAATAACGGTAATAGTGAAAGTAGTAAACACACGAAAAATAAACTCAAAGATATACAATATTTACTTTCACTCCAATTGCATTGTGCAATTTCCCGACCTAACCATAGATAATGAATTACGCACGCGAACACAGGTAATGTAAGGAAACACACTTTGCCTATAGCAATTAACCAACCACGGATTCTAATCTACAGGGTAGGCTAAGGTGTAAGGGTGTAACGAAACATTATAACAAAGGTGTAAGAAACGAAAGGAATGTCTCTGAGTGTTTTTCTAGGGGTATCTTACTCTAAAAGTGAGAGTAACAAAAGGGTTTATACGGGGGTTAACTAACCAGTGTAGTTAGCTAATATCACATAACATATAAGGCTATTTGGGTGTAATCCTAGAAATTTACCAATTTAGACAAGTCATTCCAATTATATAAAATAATACTTATTATGGTGGTCTCGAATAGTATACAAGCCAAGTTCTAAAGTTTACAAGTCACCGGCACACTCATAGATTTGTGAATTTTGAAAAATCACAATTTTTGAAAATAACGTCATGTGTGCAGCTATGCAACTTAGACTTTAAACAAAAACATGCTAAAAATTTTAAAGTTTTTGATATATTAAGCACATTTTAAGCATATTTTGAAAAGTTTAGGACAAGTAAATGTTAAGTGTTCTAATTCTCCAATCCCCCCACTTAAGTTAAACAACGTCCTCGTTGTTTGTATGAAAGGTTAAAAACTAGAAAATAAAAGAATTAGAACAGAAAAACTCCCCTGAGATTTGCTCGGTATGATCCTCCATTTGTATAAGAGCAAAAATCATCTTTCTTGTGGATTAGAATGTTTAAGCTTCATATTCGATGTATCCACAGGAAATGCAGGAATCTATAATACCACCAAGGCTTCAAAACACACCTAAGATAAGAAAGGTTCAACTTGCATAATACGTTAGTAGTTAGATAAAAATAAAACATAAAAATAAAAATGAAAATCATCAGGTCGGTCGATGCGCCGTATCTTATGGAAGAAGATACGCCGTATCGAGCCTGGAATAAATACGGATCAGAATAAAAGATGCGCCGCATCCTTAACCAGGGATGCGCCGCATTTAAAATAAACTGATAAAAAGTTTTAAATTCGAAAATAAAAAATGCAGAAAAATAAAATAAGATATGACCATTGCAGGAGATGCGTCGCATCTCAGGATTGAGATGCGCCGTATCCTCTGCGGCCTGAAACAAAAATAAAATGAAATAAAGGATAGGATGCGTCGCATCTGTTTACCAGATGCGGCGCATGTGGTTACCAAACAGACTGATAACAGTCTGCTGTAAAATGACTCGTTCCACGGTTTTCTCTCACGTTCTCTCGTACTCTCATGCTGAACTTAATGCCAGTCTTCATTAGATAGAACAGGAAACATGAACTGAAACATTAAATATATACACGATAATAGTGATGAGTACAATCAAAAATGAATATATGTAATATACGAAGAAACGTGTCCATAATGAAAATGCAAAGAGTGGTCAAGCCATGGGCTGGTCGGGAGTCACGTCATCTGATTGGGCTCCTGAAGTGCTAGCTCCGTCTGTCCTGCGGTGAACCCGGCGCTCGTATGTGGTCATCCCCCTGACATAAGCACCATCCGGGAGGTTGTGGCTAACCCCATTAAGAGCCATCAACCTACTGACACCGTCGACCAACCAGCTCGTATCTCTCCTCACTCCAGCGAGCTCAACTCTCTGTGCCTCGAGAGTCTCCCTCAATGACCTAACCTCTAGCTCCACTCTCTCCACTCTATGTCCAATGGTGCGGGGAGCTGGTGCTGGTACATGTATTTCCTCCTGAGCAGGAGCAGCAGCCGGGGCTGCCTGAGCATCCCCCTGCTCTTGCTCAGCAGGCCTAGGTGGTCCTAATGGTGCCCAAAAGTACCCGTCTATCATTTCTTCACATATCCCAAGCCTAGTCTCAAGATAGTCCGCATCCATACCAGGTAACCTAGCAACATCAACCGGAAGATCACCGGGAATCTCATCGCCTAATACCCCAAAGTGCCTAGCAAGACGAGAGACAAAATGACCCCCAGTCATTTGGCTCCTACCATCTCTCCCTGGAGCAACTCTGTGTAAATAATGTGCTAAGAAGTGAGGGATGTTCACCACAGCTCCCCCGTCCATGCTCCGTAAGAGAAAAAGATCTAAAGTAGTCACCTTCTCATGGGATTGTCGCCTCCCGGCAATAGTCAGGGCAATCAGATGATGACAAAGCCTCCTCATCGGCTCTCTAATCAGTGTGTATGAGGGAGTGGTGGTGGTAGAATCTCCTCCAGATGAAATCTCAGCCCAATAATCTCCCAACTCCCCACGATCTGAAACGACTCTCAAACTGTTAGCCCAATAATCAGTAAAACCTGGAGATGCCATCTCTGCTGTAGTATGCAACCCAAGAGCTAGTATGAACTGCCCCATAGACATCCTTCTCTCAAAACCACCCAGTCTGAATACCAGAGTGTCGAATGTGTCGAGACCGAGATCAGTCTCCCTATAATGTATAGTGCAGAAAAACTCCAACATCAAAACCTTTATCAACGGTTCCTCTATCCTAAACAACCTTTCCCAGGCGTAAGACCTGAATAAAACCTGCCCCTCCTCATCTTTGTGTATCATCTCCAACCTAGTTCTTAACCTCTCAGCAGCGTTACCCTCGTCAATATTCTCGATGCTGTCAAAATCCAAAACTGGAACACTGAATACCTTCCTCTGATAAAACTTTCTAAGCCTAGTCATGTAATCATCAACAGCACCCTGTGCTAGTCCCATCGTTTCAAAACGAAGCCACGGGTGTCTACGTGCAGGCTCAGGTAACGCCATCTGAAATAAATTTTCACAGTCAGTAAACAGTCTGCAAGTTAGGTAGATACGGCGCATCTGACTTAATCAGTGCGGCGTATCTGCACAAAGTATAAGAGAATGCGGAGCAAGAAAATAGATACGGCGTATGGAGATGCGTCGTATCTAGATTAAGTAATACGGCGTATCTAAAAAATTTATTAATTGGAAACAGGTTGTTACGCCGCATCAATTAACCTAGATGCGCCGCATCTAAAAGCATATCAGTATAAATAAAGGGGGTCAGGCAGACTTTTCAAGAATCCGTATCCGTAACGTAAACTACCACTAAATATCACAGTATCATATACTCCTTATATCAGTTCTAATAGCTCATTGCATTTTACTAATCCACCTTCCCGCTAAATATTCAAAACCGAATTCATTTTCTCAAATTTTCGTTCAAATCAAACTAGCCTAGAAATTTGTTTATTTACGCAAGTTAAGTACGGGGAAGATCATCTATTACAAGTCCTAATCATATCTCTATATCATTTAAGCACAAATCGAATTAATCATATAAACCCTAATTTTCGTATCAACCAAGATTAAATCGAAATGGAATAATTACCTTAATTTGATGATTAGGAGAAAGATTATAGATCGGATTAAAGGTGGATTTAAGAAAAATGATCGGAATTAGAGTATAACTTTTACTGTGTGTATAGTTCTTAACTGTGTGAGTTTTTGCGGTAAGAATTTTAGATCCGGCGCATTCCCGTCGTATTTATAGGGCAAAAAGATGCGCCGTATTGAAAAATTGGGATGCGCCGTATCTATTTTAATTTCGTTGACTAGTCAATGAGTCCTAGTTTAATCATAGATACGGCGCTTTGGATAATTAGATCCGCAGTATCGCTATATTAGTGAACGAAATTTAGATGAGGAACGTACCTTGGCCTCCGCAACACGATTCTTTATACACCAAATTGGGGTAAAACGGTTACACCATACGATATAAATGAATTCAAAATAAGAGAAAAAGGTATAAACGTTTTATTAACAATTGTAATCTTATAGTTTAGAGGATAAGAATTTATTCCGAGGTTAGGAACAAATATCGTTTTAAAGCGTACAAAATTAAGATTACAATTTGAATCAGATGTATAATATGGGTAATAAAATTGAGATTATATGTGGAGAACTTCCCTTTGGGTTGGTTGAATAATCGAAGAGGTTACGTTTGATCACTCCAGCTAGCTTCTCTTGGTTTGGTTCAGAATGTAATCTATCATGGTGATGCTTGAATCATCCTTTATCCTGAAAATAAACAACTTGCACACGAGAGTAGCGGACCGATCAAAGTAAATATCAAAAATCAACTATATTTATCAAATTATATTCGTCGTATTAACAAAAGTTAATGCGCCGTATTTTCGTTACGTTTCAAAATATAAGATTTTTGATTCAGAAGATACGCCGTATCGATAGAGATCGATGCGCCGTATCTGTTTAATTAATCAAAAACTGTTTTTAATTAAAATAGTAGATACGCCGTATCTGCTAAAGCAGATGCGTCGTATGGCGTTAACGTTTAGAAAAAATTTCTTATTAAAAACAGATACGCCGTATCTTGGGGAAAAGATGCGTCGTATCGAATTAATTAAACGCGTTGTATTTTATAAAAATTGAACGCAATACGCCGTATCTGAGAAATCAGATGCGCCGTATCGTTCGATTTAGCTCAGTACAACGATAGCAGAAAACAAAAAATACGAAAAATTAAAACAAATAAAAACACACGAAAATAAAAACAAATAAAAGCAAACAAATAACACACAAAAACAGAAAATATGCAAAATAGTACAATGAATGCAAATTAATCTAATA
This sequence comes from Artemisia tridentata subsp. tridentata, assembly GCA_021014915.2. Lineage (NCBI taxonomy): Eukaryota > Viridiplantae > Streptophyta > Magnoliopsida > Asterales > Asteraceae > Artemisia > Artemisia tridentata. The sequence goes on along the minus strand of CP139502.1, from coordinate 149,695,711 downwards.
CACAACAAAATTAGCGGTTAGATTAAAAAATTAAAAACCTAATTAAAATACTAATCAAATTAACAAATAATAACAATTCACTCCCCGGCAGCGGCGCCAAAAACTTGATGGTCGTGATGCGCGTCGTTGCGGTTTAGCAGTTTTAATGCCTACTCAAGTTTTAAATTTATATTTAGCCGACTTATCAATAACACACACACTTAACGAGCAGTGTACCCGGTCAGTATGAATATAATGGTAAGTAGAGTGTCGATCACTAAGAGTGGAACGTATTATCTAGTTATTCTAATCAGTATTTTAATATATTAAGTTAGCTATACAATCTAATCTAACGCAAGGGGGTTCAGCCTGAGAGACTGGCACGATTTGGTTGCAATTAAATAATAAACTAAACCAATAGGCACGAATCAGCAAGTAGCACACACGTACACAGATAAATACTCGAGACAATAAGAGGGCTGTCCTTATGATAAGTAGTTTGTCACTTGTTTTATTGCTAGTGTTATATGAAGTGTATAGTTCGATGCAACGCACCGAGATTAAGTCCTTTCTCGTTGGTTCTAATCTTATCGGCGACTAAACCCTTAATGATTACTTATGACTATCCCGTTTATCTTTCTCCTACTTTTCTACAGACCATAGAATGCATAGGCGATCTAATAAACAGGCGAGGGCAGAGGCATGGCGACCCGATCAACGCTCAGCTAGACACAGAGGTTATCAATGCACTAATAAAAGTCACCAATGACAGCAACATATAAACTTTAATTAATGAGAAAGCAGTTTTAAAGGAGTGAAATCTTTCCGTTGTCACATTACACAAGCCACCAATCTTGATGAATTAAAGTTTACTAACACAATAAAACAAAACTACTTAATGAATTAAACACATGCAGCACCTTCTTACAGCTCTTGTATCTTTGATTTGGGTGTGTCTTGTGCTGCTGCCTTGACTGAATTCGTCCTAGGTTTCTGGTCTTCGGTCTTCGTATATAATATGTGTCTCGACCAAAGCTCCGGAATTCGTCTGGTCTTGGGGTATTTATAGTTTCTGTCTGAGGGTAAGATGCGGCGCATCTAGTAAGTAGATGCGGCGCATGTACTTAACTTCGCGTGGGGTCCAAGATTATAATATTCAGGAATATTCGTACACCGCCAGAAGATGCGGCGTAACTCCATAATAGGATGCGGCGCATGTCCTCTTGTATCTTGGATCGTATCTGGTGAAATTTTGATAGTGATGCGGCGCATGTCATAAGTGAGATGCGGCACATCTGGAGCAGAATAGTCTTGATCTTGTACATTTCAGTAGACTCTTAACTTCTTGCATGTTTTGCCCCATAATTAGTCCAAAATCGCCAAGTTTCACCAAATGCTTGTTTTCAACTGAGAATTACAAAAGTAAACGATTAATTATCAATCCTCATACATAATATAATAAAACAAGTCAAATTAATAGGATAAATGATGGTAATAATATGTACTTATTTGAGTTCATCAAATATCCCCCCACTTGAACTTTACTTGTCCCCAAGTAAACCTTAGAATTTATCTTATGAAAATGTATCATAAAAGATATTAGGATTTATTTTTATATTTAAGCATGTATTCGTTTTTGTCATAATCACACAACTAAACACTTAACGAATTAGAAGTAAAATAAAATATTTCGATAAAAGCAAATCTAATCGTTTAACTGTCAAGTCGTGACGAATATTCTATCATAAGCTTGGCAAGTATACACATCTCCTCCACTAAAGCCAAGGAATAACAAGTCTAAAGCGGTAAAAAGGGTTTTTAGGCTTAAGGGTTAATTATTCTTAATCACTATCGATCTCAAATTCCAGAAAAGGCGACAAAATCACAAATACATGATCGAATCCACGAACACGATACTTGCAATTGCTCAAATCCTTAACTCGAATAGGCTAAAGATAGGTCCAAACTTCACCAATAATAATATATCAAAAAGGGCGACAAAATCATAAATACATAGCCGAATCCACGACTACGATACTTAAGATTGCTCAAATCCCTAATCTCAATAAATCAAAGGTTTGGTTGGATAAAGAATAATACAGGGCATGGATAATATTTGAGATATAAATTGGTGTAAAATAAAAAAAATAAACAAAACAAATAAATTAAAATCCTAAGTGTGTTTAATCACTATCCCAACCATCCCATGAATAAGACTCATATCATTGAATAACTCACGCTTTAACACTTGAAACACACGCTTTAGGTAGACACGAATTATACTCAACAAGATCTTAATCAAAGAATAAACCTTAGTTGACGTTCCCATAACTGCCAACTCCCATTCAATCCATAGATATAATATACAACAACTAGTGGTGATATCGACCACTTACATAACTTTACATCGTTGGTTTATCATTCTTCCAACTTTCTTCTTTTCTTTTTCTTTTCTCATTTTTTCTAATTTTTTTTTTTTTTTTTTTTTTTTTTTTTTTTTTTTTTTTTTGATAATAACATAAACATAGATGTGTAAAATTTCACCACATCACCAAAACAATAATTCTGGATAATTTTTCCATACTTTTCATAACTTCAGAAATAACGGTAATAGTGAAAGTAGTAAACACACGAAAAATAAACTCAAAGATATACAATATTTACTTTCACTCCAATTGCATTGTGCAATTTCCCGACCTAACCATAGATAATGAATTACGCACGCGAACACAGGTAATGTAAGGAAACACACTTTGCCTAAAGCAATTAACCAACCACGGATTCTAATCTACAGGGTAGGCTAAGGTGTAAGGGTGTAATGAAACATTATAACAAAGGTGTAAGAAACGAAAGGAATGGCTCTGAGTGTTTTTCTAGGGGTATCTTACTCTAAAAGTGAGAGTAACAAAAGGGTTTATACGGGGTTAACTAACCAGTGTACTTAGCTAATAACACATAACATATAAGGCTATTTGGGTGTAATCCTAGAAATTTACCAATTTAGACAAGTCATTCCAATTATATAAAATAATACTTATTATGGTGGTCTCGAATAGTATACAAGCCAAGTTCTAAAGTTTACAAGTCACCGGCACACTCATAGATTTGTGAATTTTGAAAAATCACAATTTTTGAAAATAACGTCATGTGTGCAGCTATGCAACTTAGACTTTAAACAAAAACATTCTAAAAATTTTTAAGTTTTTGATATATTAAGCACATTTTAAGCATATTTTGAAAAGTTTAGGACAAGTAAATGTTAAGTGTTCTAATTCTCCAATCCCCCCACTTAAGTTAAACAACGTCCTCGTTGTTTGTATGAAAGGTTAAAAACTGGAAAATAAAAGAATTAGAACAGAAAAACTCCCCTGAGATTTGCTCGGTATGATCCTCCATTTGTATAAGAGCAAAAATCATCTTTCTTGTGGATTAGAATGTTTAAGCTTCATATTCGATGTATCCACAGGAAATGCAGGAATCTATAATACCACCAAGGCTTCAAAACACACCTAAGATAAGAAAGGTTCAACTTGCATAATACGTTAGTAGTTAGATAAAAATAAAACATAAAAATGAAAATGAAAATCATTAGGTCAGTCGATGCGCCGTATCTTATGGAAGAAGATACGCCGTATCGAGCCTGGAATAAATACGGATCAGAATAAAAGATGCGCCGCATCCTTAACCAGGGATGCGCCGCATTAAAAATAAACTGATAAAAAGTTTTAAATTCGAAAATAAAAAATGCAGAAAAATAAAATAAGATATGACCATTGCAGGAGATGCGCCGCATTTAAAATAAACTGATAAAAAGTTTTAAATTCGAAAATAAAAAATGCAGAAAAATAAAATAAGATATGAGCATTGCAGGAGATGCGTCGCATCTCAGGATTGAGATGCGCCGTATCCTCTGCGGCCTGAAACAAAAATAAAACGAAATAAAGGATAGGATGCGTCGCATCTGTTTACCAGATGCGGCGCATGTGGTTACCAAACAGACTGATAACAGTCTGCTGTAAAATGACTCGTTCCACGGTTTTCTCTCACGTTCTCTCGTACTCTCATGCTGAACTTAATGCCAGTCTTCATTAGATAGAACATGAAACATGAACTGAAACATTAAATATATACACGATAATAGTGATGAGTACAATCAAAAATGAATATATGTAATATACGAAGAAACGTGTCCATAATGAAAATGCAAAGAGTGGTCAAGCCATGGGCTGGTCGGGAGTCACGTCATCTGATTGGGCTCCTGAAGTGCTAGCTCCGTCTGTCCTGCGGTGAACCCGGCGCTCGTATGTGGTCATCCCCCTGACATAAGCACCATCCGGGAGGTTGTGGCTAACCCCATTAAGAGCCATCAACCTACTGACACCGTCGACCAACCAGCTCGTATCTCTCCTCACTCCAGCGAGCTCAACTCTCTGTGCCTCGAGAGTCTCCCTCAATGACCTAACCTCTAGCTCCACTCTCTCCACTCTCTGTCCAATGGTGCGGGGAGCTGGTGCTGGTACATGTATTTCCTCCTGAGCAGGAGCAGCAGCCGGGGCTGCCTGAGCATCCCCCTGCTCTGGCTCAGCAGGCCTAGGTGGTCCTAATGGTGCCCAGAAGTACCCGTCTATCATCTCTTCACATATCCCAAGCCTAGTCGCAAGATAGTCCGCATCCATACCAGGTAACCTAGCAACATCAACCGGAAGATCACCGGGAATCTCATCGCCTAATACCCCAAAGTGCCTAGCAAGACGAGAGATAAAATGACCCCCAGTCATTTGGCTCCTACCATCTCTCCCTGGAGCAACTCTGTGTAAATAATGTGCTAAGAAGTGAGGGATGTTCACCACAGCTCCCCCGTCCATGCTCCGTAAGAGAAAAAGATCTAAAGTAGTCACCTTCTCAAGGGATTGTCCCCTCCCGGCAATAGTCAGGGCAATCAGACGATGACAAAGCCTCCTCATCGGCTCTCTAATCAGTGTGTATGAGGGAGTGGTGGTGGTAGAATCTCCTCCAGATGAAATCTCAGCCCAATAATCTCCCAACTCCCCACGATCTGAAACGACTCTCAAACTGTTAGCCCAATAATCAGTAAAACCTGGAGATGCCATCTCTGCTGTAGTATGCAACCCAAGAGCTAGTATGAACTGCCCCATAGACATCCTTCTCTCAAAACCACCCAGTCTGAATACCAGAGTGTCGAATGTGTCGAGACCGAGATCAGTCTCCCTATAATGTATAGTGCAGAAAAACTCCAACATCAAAACCTTTATCAACGGTTCCTCTATCCTAAACAACCTTTCCCAGGCGTAAGACCTGAATAAAACCTGCCCCTCCCCATCTTTGTGTATCATCTCCAACCTAGTTCTTAACCTCTCAGCAGCGTTACCCTCGTCAATATTCTCGATGTTGTCAAAATCCAAAACTGTAACACTGAATACCTTCCTCTGATAAAACTTTCTAAGCCTAGTCATGTAATCATCAACAGCACCCTGTGCTAGTCCCATCGTTTCAAAACGAAGCCACGGGTGTCTACGTGCAGGCTCAGGTAACGCCATCTGAAATAAATTTTCACAGTCAGTAAACAGTCTGCAAGTTAGGTAGATACGGCGCATCTGACTTAATCAGTGCGGCGTATCTGCACAAAGTATAAGAGATGCGGAGCAAGAAAATAGATACGGCGTATGGAGATGCGTCGTATCTAGATTAAGTAATACGGCGTATCTAAAAATTTTATTAATTGGAAACAGGTTGTTACGCCGCATCAATTAACCTAGATGCGCCGCATCTAAAAGCATATCAGTATAAATAAAGGGGGTCAGGCAGACTTTTCAAGAATCCGTATCCGTGACGTAAACTACCACTAAATATCACAGTATCATATAGTCCTTATATCAGTTCTAATAGCTCATTGCATTTTACTAATCCACCTTCCCGCTAAATATTCAAAACCGAATTCATTTTCTCAAATTTTCGTTCAAATCAAACTAGCCTAGAAATTCGATTATTTACGCAAGTTAAGTACGGGGAAGATCATCTATTACAAGTCCTAATCATATCTCTATATCATTTAAGCACAAATCGAATTAATCATATAAACCCTAATTTTCGTATCAACCAAGATTAAATCGAAATGGAATAATTACCTTAATTTGATGATTAGGAGATGGATTATAGATCGGATTAAAGGTGGATTTAAGAAAAATGATCGGAATTAGAGTATAACTTTTACTGTGTGTATAGTTCTTAACTGTGTGAGTTTTTGCGGTAAGAATTTTAGATCCGGCGCATTCCCGTCGTATTTATAGGGCAAAAAGATGCGCCGTATTGAAAAATTGGGATGCGCCGTATCTATTTTAATTTCGTTGACTAGTCAATGAGTCCTAGTTTAATCATAGATACGGCGCTTTGGATAATTATGTAAAACCCAAAAATCTAAAATGAGCAAAAAGACCAAAATGCCCCTGCTAGTTTAAAATTTAATTAAAAGCTTATAACGTATCAAATAAATTCCAAACTTCTGGCAATGCACATGTTATGATCCCAAATAATTTTGACAATATCATTTAACATTTATGCAAGTGGTAAAATGACTAAAATGCCCCTAGTAGTGCCGAATGGGATAATATCAAATTTTATTATAATTTAAAGTGTATTAAAATATGTAATTATGGAAATAAAGCAATCAAATATTTTGCTAACCAACTTAGCCGAAATTTTGGTCAATCCTCCCCTCCTATGACTCGGCCTACCCCTTTAAACATCAATCCACATCTCATTTACCTCTAACCCTAGTTGCCGAGTAGAGAGAAAAACCCAAAAGAAATTCTATAGCCTCCATTCGATTCACAAAAATTACCAAGGCATTTTTCTGAGTTCAAACACAATTCAAGGAGTCCTAGAAAAATCGTGTGAAGTCCATTTGTTGCCCGATTCATTTTTGGTGGAATTATTTCTATCGCTAGCTCAATTTAAAGGTATAATTCGTATCAATTAAATCAAGCTTTGTAAAATTCGATTCTTATTTTTCCTGGAGTCCTTATATCATATGTGATATGCGAAAATTGTGTACAAGGTGGTTTGGTCCCATTTGGAGTCGTGGAGAATTCTTCCTTGTCGATTATCCATCCGAGAAGAAATAATTCGTGTGGTCTTGTTCAATCGTTCTAAAAATCTTCTGGTATTTTTCCTAGCTTCCATTGATCGTATATAATCTAAGAAAAATAATAAAAATGATCCATGCATTGTATATAAATCGTATGAAAATTCATGTGTTATTAAACCCTAGATTCGAAATAATTCAAAATATTATGCATGCGATTTTTCCAGGTCTAGTATATAATTTTCGTGGGCTCTATGATCTTAATATAACACTAGAAAAATACTCATTTGATTTGTTGAGGCTAAAAACTATTTTTGGTGAAATATGTTATAATCGGCTAGAAAGGGAAATTAAGAACAAAAATGCTTAGCGTGGAACTAGGGTTCAAAAAGGGTTTGGATCTGATGAATAGTGAATAAAAATGATGTTGAAATGATTTCCTAATGATGGGATTCGATTAGGGTTTTATTTGGTTAAATATTGTGTTTACCGATTTGAAATTAAATATGAAAGGGTGTGTTTTGTCAATAATAAAACTCATAGACCATTTTTATCGTGTCCTATAAATCATGTGTGACTTGTAAAAATTATAAAATGAAGGGCCTATATGTAAATTTTGTGAGAAAATGAATTAAGTTGAAATTGTTATATCGAATTGGAAATTTAAATAATACAAGGACTAAATATGTAAATCCTGAAAAGTTGAGGTCGAATTGTGTTATAAATGATATTCAGGGACTAATGTGAAAATTTGGATATTTATTGGACTAATATGTAATTATTATTAATTAATGATTTAAATGTAAATTCTAAGGACTTAATATGTAACTTTATTAAAATAGAGGGACCAAACTTGTAATTTCTAGAAACTTGGGGCTGTTTTGAATAAATAAATATATTCAGGGAATTATGTGTCATTTTGATAATTTAATGGCTTGATATGTAACTATTGGTAATTAAAGGTTGAAATTGTAAGTTTAAGGATTGAATATGTAATTTTGATAACTGGAAGGATCTAATGTGTAAATATGGAATAACTAAAGGTCTGATTTTATAACTCACTAAAATAAGTACTCATGATGTAAATTTGATAAACCAAGGGTTTAATGTGTAATTATGCATGTTTGAAGGTTTAAAATGTAAATTTGGAAGTTCAGGGGTATAAAGTGTAAATGGTGAAAACCTTAAGGACTAAAAGTGTAAATATGATAAAAATACTTTATTCCAGCAAATATTGACCTAATTAAGCTATGTACTAAATATTTCTAAAAGTGGAAACCTTCTAATTATGGAAACTTTCTAAAAGTGGAAACTTACTAAAAAGGGAAAGTTACTTAAAATGGAAAGATGATTAATTAAGAATGATTTGTAATCCCCTTCTACTCCTTTAGGTGTGAAGAAGGAGAGACTTTGAGCTTTCCCTCATTTCTGTGCTTGTTTCTATTTTGCTTTCGACATAAGGTACGGATACTCTGCCCTTGTTTCTGTAAGGGTTCTATACAGTGATGTTGACTTATAATTCTGTTAAGTTTTCTCCAAACCATTGCTATGAACCCCATTTGTTTATGATCCTTTGCTTATGAACCTTGATCTGTTGAACCTGTGATTTGGACCTTTGACACTAGTTCTGAACCTTTGATATGAACCCTCTGTTATGAACCTGTTATGATGAACCTTATGATATGACACATTTGATGTGATATGACTCTTAGTTTGATACCCGAGCCACTTTTCTGTTACCTAGCCAGGAAGGTAACCTGGCCGTGTCTGTGATGCACCACTGGCATGACTCATGTGTGGGTGAGTGATTCCTCACACCGTCCCCATTCTGATTATGATATGCGCATTACTTTAATTATGATTATATATATGTTTCTGGGGGGCGTATGGATTGCAATCCTAGATCTGATCTGTTTAGTGGATTTAACTGTTTATGCTATGATATGATTTGTCTGGTGACTGGTGCTGTGTGCAATACACGCCTTTCACAAACTGTCTGGGAGCTGATCACTCCATTTGATACATGAGGTCACCCCTCATATTATCTGTTGCCTAAGAGGTATCCCCTCTGCATGTGTATGATTATGAGTATGATATGATATGTTTCTGGGCTCGTGGTAGATGACTATCCTATTTCTTCTCTTTTACCCATTTGATCCTGATTTATACCTTATGATAGTTCCCAGTGCTTCATTATGTTTCTGTTCCATTATCTTTGTTGTATTATGTATCTGTTCACTGAGCTTTGTAAGCTCAGCCGCACGTTTTCTTTTCCGTGTGCGGCAGGTATCTAGCTGGGAGATGGATTTATGCTTGGGATGAGAGTTAGAGGAGCTTTTGCCTTAGATGATGTCCTACCCTAGTCTTACCATTTTATTTCAGCTTTTGGATTGGATCTATTTCGTTATGTATTTCCTTGGGATTATTTCTTCCTTTCATTTGAGACTTATGTATTGAATTCCAGTCGTGTTGACTTGGTTTATTTCATGATTATGTTTATTGGCTTCCGCTGTGAATATGTATGCATGCTTTGATTTGTCACCATAATGTGATGCTTCTACCCTTGCCGGGTTGGGGTGTTACAAATTAGATCCGCAGTATCGCTATATTAGTGAACGAAATTTAGATGAGGAACGTACCTTGGCCTCCGCAACACGATTCTTTATACACCAAATTGGGGTAAAACGGTTACACCATACGATATAAATGAATTCAAAATAAGAGCAAAAGGTATAAACGTTTTATTAACAATTGTAATCTTATAGTTTAGAGGATAAGAATTTATTCCGAGGTTAGGAACAAATATCGTTTTAAAGCGTACAAAATTAAGATTACAATTTGAATCAGATGTATAATATGGGTAATAAAATTGAGATTATATGTGGAGAACTTCCCTTTGGGCTGGTTGAATAATCGAAGAGGTTACGTTTGAGCACTCCAGCTAGCTTCTCTTGGTTTGGTTCAGAATGTAATCTATCATGGTGATGCTTGAATCATCCTTTATCCTGAAAATAAACAACTTGCACACGAGAGTAGCGGACCGATCAAAGTAAATATCAAAAATCAACTATATTTATCAAATTATATTCGTCGTATTAACAAAAGTTAATGCGCCGTATTTTCGTTACTTTTCAAAATATAAGATTTTTGATTCAGAAGATACGCCGTATCGATAGAGATCGATGCGCCGTATCTGTTTAATTAATCGAAAACTGTTTTTAATTAAAATAATAGATACGCCGTATCTGCTAAAGCAGATGCGTCGTATGGCGTTAACGTTTAGAAAAAATTTCTTATTAAAAACAGATACGCCGTATCTTGGGGAAAAGATGCGTCGTATCGAATTAATTAAACGCGTTGTATTTTATAAAAATTGAACGCAATACGCCGTATCTGAGAAATCAGATGCGCCGTATCGTTGGATTTAGCTCAGTACAACGATAGCAGAAAAAAAAAATACGAAAAATTAAAACAAATAAAAACACACGAAAATAAAAACAAATAAAAGCAAACAAATAACACACAAAAATAGAAAATATGCAAAATAGTACAATGAATGCAAATTAATCTAATACACAACAAAATTAGCGGTTAGATTAAAAAATTAAAAAACCTAATTAAAATACTAATCAAATTAACAGATAATAACAATTCACTCCCCGGCAGCGGCGCCAAAAACTTGATGGTCGTGATGCGTGTCGTTGCGGTTTAGCAGTTTTAATGCCTACTCAAGTTTTAAATTTATATTTAGCCGACTTATCAATAACACACACACTTAACGAGCAGTGTACCCGGTCAGTATGAATATAATGGTAAGTAGAGTTTCGATCACTAAGAGTGGAACGTATTATCTAGTTATTCTAATCAGTATTTTAATATATTAAGTTAGCTATACAATCTAATCTAACGCAAGGGGGTTCAGCCTGAGAGACTGGCACGATTTGGTTGCAATTAAATAATAAACTAAACCAATAGGCACGAATCAGCAAGTAGCACACACGTACACAGATAAATACTCGAGACAATAAGAGGGCTGTCCTTATGATAAGTAGTTTGTCACTTGTTTTATTGCTAGTGTTATATGAAGTGTATAGTTCGATGCAACGCACCGAGATTAAGTCTTTTCTCGTTGGTTCTAATCTTATCGGCGAGTAAACCCTTAATGATTACTTATGACTATCCCGTTTATCTTTCTCCTACTTTTCTACAGGCCATAGAATGCATAGGCGATCTAATAAACAGGCGAGGGCAGAGGCATGGCGACCCGATCAACGCTCAGCTAGACACAGAGGTTATCAATGCACTAATAAAAGTCACCAATGACAGCAACATATAAACTTTAATTAATGAGAAAGCAGTTTTAAGGGAGTTCAATCTTTCCGTTGTCACATTACACAAGCCACCAATCTTGATGAATTAAAGTTTACTAACACAATAAAACAAAACTACTTAATGAATTAAACACATGCAGCACCTTCTTACAGCTCTTGTATCTTTGATTTGGGTGTGTCTTGTGCTGCTGCCTTGACTGAATTCGTCCTAGGTTTTTGGTCTTCGGTCTTCGTATATAATATGTGTCTCGACCAAAGCTCCGGAATTCGTCTGGTCTTGGGTTATTTATAGTTTCTGTCTGAGGGTAAGATGCGGCGCATCTAGTAAGTAGATGCGGCGCATGTACTTAACATCGCGTGGGGTCCAAGATTATAATATTCAGGAATATTCGTACACCGCCAGAAGATGCGGCGTAACTCCATAATAGGATGCGGCGCATGTCCTCTTGTATCTTGGATCGTATCTGGTGAAATATTGATAGTGATGCGGCGCATGTCATAAGTGAGATGCGGCGCATCTGGAGCAGAATAGTCTTGATCTTGTACATTTCAGTAGACTCTTAACTTCTTGCATGTTTTGCCCCATAATTAGTCCAAAATCGCCAAGTTTCACCAAATGCTTGTTTTCAACTGAGAATTACAAAAGTAAACGATTAAGTATCAATCCTCATACATAATATAATAAAACAAGTCAAATTAATAGGATAAATGATGGTAATAATATGTACTTATTTGAGTTCATCACTATGCTATATTTGGCTAATTATGACTATTTATTAGATTTTTAAGTAAAATGAGACCAAGGCTAATAAAAACTGATAAGATAGATGAAATACACTTAAAAACTATTAATAAGCAGAAATACAATACAATAAGCTAAAGATAAGTACTAGCACAGTGAAAAATAGAAATTAAGCTAAAATTGAGAAAAAGCTTACAACTGAGAGAAGCTTATGAAACAAAGAACTAATGATCAGAACAACCCCTAGCTTGTTAGCACAAGCTAGAAACCCAAACAAGCTCTTCCATGAGCAGCTTATCTTCCAAAACTGCTTATCTTGAGCTTCTTTGACTTTTATTGACTTTTCTTAGATTTCTTGATTCGAACTGATTTAAACTAAAATAAACTTATCAAAAGCTATAGAAAGCTTATGTAAGCTTATAGAAATAACTAAGAAGCTATTTCAATAATTACTTAACTTAATTTGAATTCTCAGTACAACACGGAAATTTAAAAACTTGGAATTATCATTAGCTAATGGAAATTGTACAAAGATTGATAACAAACAGGCTTAATTTAACTTGAATTGATTACTGAAACTTGAAATTACAAACTATGACTACTGAAAATAAAATACGATTATGCTACTTTTTACTACTTGCCCATTACAGGCTACATTGTGACCTATTTATACAAAAATAAAGTGGGATGTATCTCATCTTCTTCTCTGATCCTTTCTTGACCTTTGGATGCCTTTGAATCAATCTCAGCTGTTGAAACCACTTTTGGCGCCAAAAATGAGATAGTGGAAAAATCCACTATCTCTGATAACTTGTACTGAGGAAGAAGCATTTAATGCATATTGGCTTGTTAGGTGAAGTGAGATAGGAGGAGGGGGTGGGTGTGTCAGGATAAGGCGGTGGAAAAGGGTGGTTTCTGGTATGGTTTTTTGGGCGGGGTGGTTTTGAGGAAGAAGGTTTGACCGAAGTCAAACCTTTTGTTTAACTAAAAAGGTCGGGTTGGGTATTTGGGATTGGGCTTGGGAATTTTGGGCTTGGTAACTGGGTTTAGTTTATTGCTGGGTTTAGTTTATTTAGGATAGGATTTGGATTTTAGATAAACCTTAGGGACTAAAATTGTACAATGCTGAAAATCCAAGGACCAAAGTTGCCAATAGTGAAAATTAATTCCACTTGATCAAATGCACAATTATTGCCAAGTCGATCCAAAAATGTTCGTTTTCGTCCCGTTTTCAATCCTTTTGCACATGAAACAGATAAAAACACAATTCAAGGATATTTTCTGTATTTTGAAGCATTTCTGAGTGTTTTTAAATGTTTTTGCAGTTCAGATGGGACAAAAATGATGAGTATTTACACACTCATCAGTTGACTAAATGTGTTTTCTCATAAACACCTTGAGAGATTTTCATAAAAAGGTTTTATGGCAAGTGATCTAATCTAGGATAATCATGGAGAAATAAGGTGATTATGATTAGGTTATGTCCAATGATCCGCCAGAACCGGAGGGATCTTCCCAAGGACAATTCCAATAGCTTAGAATTAGAAGTCCTTAGGTAAGATTGAAAAAAGGAGTATAATGAGAAAGGAGAAAGAAGGGGTTGAAGAATGAAAAAGAAAAGTTTAATGAAAGGGTGAAAAAAAATAGCCCTCCATGAAAACTTAGGTCAGAAACCGGGTCAATACATCTGCTATCGGTACTCACTAAGGTGATACTGATATTAAAGACAAGACGTCATGGACTCAGTGACGCATTTGCACCACCCCTCCTATCCACTCAGATATCTCTCAAAAGATATTTGTTTTATTTCTTACGGAGAACACTACATAATCTATTGACCTCTCACTCCGAGAAGTGTTGATATTGAAAAGGTGGCACTCTGCTCCATGCCTCCGACGACTAAAACCAAAACACACAATATTGAGTCTAGAGACATGAGTTTCATCAAAGATCTCTTAGGAACACTTCCTATGCAATACACTTGTGCTCATCAAAAAGGATACAAGTTGTATGAGTCTTAATGAGATCTAAAAGATCTTGCCTTATGACATGATGGTTACTCGCTTCAAACGGTCTACAGTCTTGAATTGATACTTCGGTATACTTCAGAGGCTCTCAACGGCCTTGGTTAAGATTAGAGAAAGTTTTCACACTATGCTGATAACAATCTCAAAATATAAACCTATAAGCGCTGGACGATTTATTGCTAACTGTCTTATGCAGGTACTGACGAAAGTCCATCTACTATCATCATCTACAACGACGACGCATCTGGACAGAAGAAGTAGATCAAGGCAAGAACGACCAAAAGACTATACTTTGAAGATCACAGTGCATGAAGGAACATTAAATGAAGAATATTATACATCTACACACAAAGTTCTAGACATTGAAGGCAAAAGACCAATCTAGGGAGCATCATTGAAATGACCATCTCTTAGGGGGAGATTGTTAGCATTTAATTTATGCTATTTTGGAAGTGATGGTCATTTGTTGTTTAGAACTAAAATGACATGTATAATGTTTAGTGTAAAATGTGGGCTAGTAGTATTAGTATTGTTAGTAGTGTATATGTATAAGTGTGATACATATATTAGCCCACATCATGGTCCATGTACAAGCCCAACCAAACCCATTTGGTTGGCAGTCGACTTAAATACCACACACACTCTCATTGTTAGAAGTTGGCTCATATTGTAAAAGAGAGTGTGTGTGTGTGTGTGTGTGTTTCCCTTTAGTCTTTGTATTATTTTCTCTCAAAGTTAATAATCATTCGACTAGTATTTTTCCCATACGATCCACACTACTCTTCTTGTTCTTAAATGTGTTTGTGAGTTATCAAGGTCTTGTCGTGGGTGTTGTGTGATAAAGGAAGTGGTTCGGTTCATTTCCAAGTGAAAGTCGACCTCTGTGGTGAAAACCTTGCAAATACATGAGTTTAATAAAACTTTAAATATAGACTTAAAAGTTTTGCGCTAATTTTATTAATGACCAATATTTGTTTTACAATTGTCTTGCAATATTTTAAACGCTTTGGCTCGGGCTTACATGCCTTAATTTTCTCCGCGAAAAATAATGCATGTTCATTGCTTTTAAACAAATGGTCTAGGGTTTGAATAACCTTTAATCTTTTTTCGCACCACTACATGCTTCGGCATATGAGGTAATGATTGGAAGAAATTGGGTTTTTATAACCTTTAAGGGATTACAATCTAGGGTTTGGTTATTCTTTAATGTTTTTCTGTGATAATATACTATGTGCACCTAAAAAAGTTAACAAAAATCATTTTTTAACTTGTGCTACGAAGATGTACGCATGCTTCTTCGTACACTTTTTGATGCACATTTTTATCAAGATTTTATACCCATTTTAAATGTAAGTTTTTGCGATCCAATTGTAAGGACACTTGCAGTTGCCTTTTACTCTGCGTGAGACGTAGATAAAATGCAACCCAAGGTGTCTATCCTTTATGCATGAGACCTAGTGTGATTTTCACAAATTCTCAATTGAACGACTTAATCGAGTTAAGCAGATTAGATACTTAACCCGAGGCATAAGATGAAACGAAACATGCCACATGACACTAGTAGCTCATACTCTTGTGCCATAAGTTTCATAATATCTAAGAGTTGCACTAGTAATGTAATTATCGTCCGCCGCCTACCTAATAGATCAACTGATGTGATGGGTAGAAGTTCAAGTAGGAATCTTAGTCTTTTAGTACATTAATTATTTTTATTTAAAACCATGTGTAGTTAATTTTTAAATGAATGATTATCGAAAAAACTAAAAGTGAACTTTGATAAACTCAATCTAGTGTTATTCTGCAATATAATTCGGAAACAAGGTTTGTTCTTTTCTTGAGGAAGACACACCAAGTATCCTGTCCTTGTAAGAAAGAGAGAGACTAATTCTTATTGTTTCTCCTTGTTTCGAGAAAGCTATAGTAGGAACGATTGAATAATCCGAAATTCTAATCGAACTCATATGCAAACTTACTTATGAAATCGTTGTGTCTTAAGTAAAACGGTCAAGTATGGTTGCGAATCTTATTTTTTCAAATAGGCTTCACTACCCCTATTTGGTTTTGAACTCTTTGAAACATATAAGACATTTGAATAACTAGAGAACATGTTTCTATAGCTGTCAAATGATAATGTCTTGATAATATTACCACTTGCACATATGAGATGTAATTAAAAAATGGAAATATTACCGCAAAAAAGGGGCAAAAGCAATAACTAGCCTGATTCACCTAGTTGTTTTATGAGGAGTAATTGCATACCAATTTTTCAAGTTAAAATAATCGAATAGATGGCTAGACCATTATTTATATAATAGAACTTGACACAATCCCTTGGATATCTAAGTACATGCTTACTAGTCCATGCGACTCACATTAGCAATAATTTATAGACATTCAAGATAAGAAAAGTCAATAAATTGCTATTTGCTTTTCACTAGTAGAAAAACACTATTAATGTTTGGCTGATCCAGTGGGAGCAACACAGTTTATTTTCTAAGACAACATACCTGCAATGTTGTCTGATCTAGTGGGAGCTATGAGCTTTTTACCTTATAGGCATTAGGCGTCTCATATTATTTCTAGCTTGCCTTGAAGTAAATTAATTGCTTTCCAAGTGTGACACTTCTTCACTTTGTAAGAATCACCGCATATCATTTTTATAAGATAACTTGTCACTTCCTGTTATGTTATCTATAAAATCGTCTTTCACGATTCCTTATTAATTGATACCGTTCTATATGCACTTTTTGTTCTGATATGATTTGAGCTTGACTTAATTCATATTCTATCGGTGACACAGTCATATTCTCCATACAAACAAACGATCGTCATGTTGTTTTATGCCTACATAATGTTGCACCCCTGCACAAGTGGGAGAAATCTTAATTGTGTGCAAGGTCAACACGTAAAAATATGATTAATGGTTTCTCTTGACCGCAAGGTAAGTTGCCTTGTTTAAAACTAATATCAAGATAAAATGAAAGATACTTCGACATATTCACTTAATCGGTTAGTCAATATGATTATGTTTTCTTGTAAATTCATAAGACTTGAAGTATTGAATTAACATGAACTTATTATTAAGGCCAAGAGTCGGTACTCATAATTACTTTAGTTAAATATGTTTAGGTCTTCTTGTAAAGACACAAAGATAAAGTCTTTTAATTGTTAAAAAACTTATAACGTAAAGTAAGTCCTAAACTTGGTATGCCTTCTTGTTAAGACATAACCATTAAGTAGTCTTATAATATATAATAAGAAATAAATGTTTATGTCTTCTTGTTAGGACATACACATGAAGTCATTGATTTTCTCAAAGACTTATATGTTATAGCATGCAATTGGTTTGGCAATACTATAGATGCAATTTGGTTCAACCCAATTCGCAAGTATATGAAAAAAAGAGTATTAAGTTGTCTAAGGAATTGTGGTATAGTCTCACAATCCCAATATTCATAGAACACCAATTTTTTGTGGTATGCCTAATGTGTTATATCAAACTCTTCTAACATTGTTTGATTCTTTGATGTCTTAAATTACTTTATGTCCAAAGCGATCAAGGTAAGAAAATTGAGTATGTCATGTATATATTCAATATGATTCCAATCTAGAAGGAATTCAAGACACCATTGTATTATGGAATGGGATGAATCCCATTAAGTCTTGATTGAAGTTCTGAATTTGTTAATATCTCTTGGAGCATGTTATTAACAAACTAGAGTAAGGAACTAATGATGTATTTTGGATATCCCAATTGAGAAGGTGGTTAGTATTTGGAGAATAGTCTCTTCTTACAAAACCAAATGGGAGTATCTGTAAATCTTGAAAACATTCAAGAATAAAATACAGAACCTTCTAACATCAAGGGTTAGTTTCAAGCAACAAAGTATGTAAAAGGATATGAGTAGCATTATAGAGGTGGACTACACATAGCAAGGAATGTGTAGATGCGTCAACGATTTGCAAACGAGTTTGACATTTGCAAATGCTCCCCCTTGTTTGGGCTACCAAAGAATTTAGCGATGAAGTAATGCTACAAACAGAGTTAGTAGACAAGTGCACATATATACAATAATGATGATACATATAGCAAGACATTATCGGAGATTAATACATGCAAGACTCAAATATGAGTATTCTAAAGTATTGCACGAAAGGGATTGAAACTAAACATATATAATTATTGATTATATATTAACACACCATTCTCTAACTTCTTCCAATATAAGTGTCTAATGTCTAGGTGATATAGAGTGAAGATGATATGCTCCTAGATGAGAATGAAGATGACTATTTAAAGTGGAGAAGTGGGAGAGGATGAACGAAAATGAAGAAAGAAGGTTTTAAGCCAAGATTGGCAAGGATGATGTAAAGATGAGAAGGAAGATAGGAGACTTCATATTTGAAGATAGTGGTTTAATTTAGGCTTGTGTTTAAGGGGATGAGAAGAGATGTGCGTAGGGAAACAATGAAAGGACCGTTTGCACATACAATGAGCGAGGATGAAAAGAAGTGAGGAAGATGGGAGACTTTAAAGAAGGTACATACTATCTTAGTTTTGTTGGGTGCTTTATTAAGAAGAGGTACATGTGAGAATGATTGCGTGGTTTTGTAACCTTACAACAGGTTTTACCTCTCGAGGGATCTCAAGAGGCTTACAACCCCACCAGGCAGTGTACCTGACCGATGTAGTATAGTGTAGTGGTAAGTACGGGGGATTGATCGTTCTCCACAGGGAATAGTGTTCGTTAGGTATGAAAGGCTACTCTAATTAGGTCTAAGGGTTGAGGAAGATTCTTTTTTTATGTTTTTATAATTTTATGAAAGCAAGTAAAATCTCGGGTTTGAAGGAGTGGGCGGAATTAGTTGCTAGTCAACTAACCCAAATTACTACGAATGCAAATAAAATAAAATAACAAAAATGAAAATGTGGTGAGAAACTTATGTGTAGAGAAATGTGTTTACTTAGATTTCCTTACTCCCTAACTATCTTTTACCGGTTAATTAGTGTGTATTAGTCGCGTGGATGACGGGTGTATTCCTTAATACCATTCGTGGGGTGGCGTACTTACTTCCCCAACTCTACAAGCTCCTACTTCACTCCTATGTCGAGCCGGCTAGGAAGCTCCTAACATGGGATCACTAGAATTCGCTTGTGCATTAAATACAACCATAAAAACCTTTAGTACGCGTTTGGTTCATGTTTCTTAAGACGTTCAAGCAAGTTACCGAATAGGAAGTTAGCCAGTTTTCTTAAGCCTAACATAGATAAACAATCATCCAATACAACTAACAACACACTAACAACCAATAATCAATAGCTAGGTTTCATTAGATCTAAGCAAACACAAGATAAATTTAGCCTAACATGTTAAACAAAAGACAAGAATAAGATAGAATCAAACAACACATAGACATATTGAATGATTAATTGATAACTTATCTTTCAATGAAACATGGAAGATCTCAAGGCAAAAAGCCCTGAAAAAGTAGCTAAAATCGTCTTAGGGTTTTCTCCCAAAATTCCACACACTAAGCTCTCTCTAATGACAAAAAATTAGAAAACTATATATAGATTTTTGGATCTGACGGCGTCACCGTATGGAGTGTGACGCCGTCACCTCGCCGCTTTTAGGGTTCCCGGATGACCTTCTTGACGCCGTCCCTCTTTAGCTCTTCAAAAATCCATTCTGGCTTATCAAGGCTTGACGCCGTCTAACCATGAACGTGACGCCGTCCCCTTATGATTTAAGCCGTGACGCCCTTGATCAAGTTAAAGCATGACGCCGTCAGAATTCACATGCTATTTTCACTGGCCCGTCATGAGTAAATTTCACGTCCAACTTTTCTTGCCAAGGCATGACGCCGTCCAGAGTAAAGTCTGACGCCGTCAAGAGTAACTTTTAGCCGATTTTTGAGACTTTGCCGTTTTCTTCACTTTAATGCTCCAAAAACGTCCAAAATGCCTCCTTTTCCAGATTTCTCCTCAAAAGTACCTAAAATGACAAAAGGAACGATTTAGGGCGATATTTGATCAAATAAATACGATTTAAGGCTTAAATGACCCCTTAAAAGCGGTACACTTTTCGCTTCATCAAATACCCTTACACTTGAGATTTGCTTGTCCTCAAGCAAATGCGCTTTTATTCTAATCAAAATACAAGTTAGGGGTCATTTAATGCTAACATAAAAGTAATTACAACAAATAATCGTTCCACTCTAATCATAATAAGCACGGAGATTACAAACTAGCACCTCACAAGTAGTGTTTAGATACTCACATCTCTCAAGTGTCATCAAAATAAATCTCATAAATGAAAACGGATAATATCTCTCACTACCTGTCATAGCAAATAGATTACCATAGGCTTGGGAAAGGATCGAAAACCTCCTCCACTAGGCGTAAGCACCAAAGATAAACTATCAAAGAGGGCTTTTAAATGGGTTATAACGTTAGGTGTAGGGAAAAGGAAAACACGGTTTTGTTGGATAAAGGATATTTTACTGGTGGCTAGTTAAAGATCTTGATCAATTACATGTACTATACAATGTTGCTAAGCCAAGACTAGACTCGATCTTAAGCTAGAAACGAAATAACAAAATAACAAAAATATAAAACAAACATAAAATGAAACGGGATGGTAGTCCGTATGTTTTTTCTATTTTTCTTTTTCTCATTTTTTTGTATTTTTTTCTTGATTATTTTTTTATTTTTTTTTTTTTTTTTCATACACTTTTGCCCTACCATCCAAAATAATACATCATAGGGGCATTGCATTCCCCTTACACTTGAATTTTTACATAACTTTACAAATACTAATCTAATGACTCGAATTAAGATAATCAGAACACTTGGAGTACTTTTTAAAACATTTAGCACATATGGGGGTAATAAATGATGTTCTTCCCCATTACTCCATTATACTAGTACTTTACCCATGAGTCCCAATCGTCCCAAAATAATATGTACAAGGATATGACTCGACTTAGCAACCATGTAATCAATTAGATAATTAACTTGGGTTTAAACAAATGTTGTAACAATAATGCACTAAAGATGAGTGCATACAAGGTAGGCTAAGGCGATTTGGGTGTACATTTTAGTGGGGTGTAACAAATTCTTCCTTCAAGTAAAATGCTTAAAGGTCGAAACGAAAAGATAGGCTCTGAGGGGTGTACTAGGGGTATCGTGTACTAAAAATGAGTACAACGCAAAGGGTGTGGGAGAATTACTTGACCAATGTAGCCAATGTAATTATAACAAAAACACAGGTGTAAAACAATGGGTTAATCCTAATGCCTCTTATCATGTAGTAAATCTAACTACACGAATGCAGTCTCACTTGTGGCTTCGGAATGGTCCTAATGCAAGTTCTAGAATCTAAGTGCTACCGGTACACACATCATAGCATAAATGCTTTTCCTACCAATTCTAGGGGCGAACCTCACATATTTGGGGGTGGAAAATTTTTTAGTGGTACGGTTTTTTGTGCTAGTCATATAACTCCTATCCGTGAGACGCTCATTAAGATCAAAGTTTCACTCCTATATGTTGTAAAAAATTTTAAATTTGGCACTAAAATTACCTTAACAAGTATTTCTCTCAGTTTTATTACACATCTACTATTAAACAAACAAAAATCAAGCGTAATGGTATTCTCTAAAATCGTACTTTTACCCTCCCTTACACTTAAGATGAACATTGTCCCCAATGTTCAAATAACAAGATGTAAAAGCATAAAGTAAAAGAATGAAATCAAATACTCCCCTGATTCGCTCGGTGGATAATGAAATTACACGGTTAAATCTTCCTCCAAAGAGAATGTTGAAGCTCCATGACTAATGCATCGCCATAAGCTTGATTCCATAAACATCTCCTTGTCCAAAATAACCTGTTAAACCTGAGAAAACAAACACGAAAACCTGCATAACATCGGCGGGAAAAATCTATATATAAGGATATAATGCTTGTGGAATGATAATTTTGCAGATTCCTGGAGATTATAAGTTGGAGATTTAATAAAAACTTTTTATGAAAACAAAACTTTCAAAAATTTCTGGAAATTAAATCTGACGCCGTCAGAAATGACCTGACAAAAATTTTCATTTTAAGTTTCCGGAAAATTTCTGGAAAAACCTTTACCTTACTTCCTGGAAATCCTGCAAAACATCATTATGACTCGATACAAGCATTTGACTCAAACAAATACGGATATGTATGTTAATTTATTATTATTACGATTCATGTTAATTTGTGTTCTAATAAACCGATTTAGATTTCCCTTACACTTATCTTTTGCAAAATACCTTTATATGTAGTTAAGACGAAGTTAAAAACAAAATAAAGCATTTTCACAAATTAGTTTTGAACATGAATCAATAATAATAAAAATTAAACACACATACGGAAACAAATAAAAACAAACAAATAAATAAACAAACACAAAACAAATAAAATAACAATCAAATGAGGCTAGCATGCGATAAATAAAATCAATGTAACAAATGTTTTAAGGCAAACAGATGCCTTCCCTAAATTATTACAGACCATATTGTTTCAACACATACAACCAAATATCAAATTGTTCAAACATCAAAACATCAAATCACAACATCACTGGTGAGGGGGTCCTTGGCGATAGTCATAGCCAGGAGGAAGATGCCCGTAGTACCCGTATGGAGGGTAATCCTGCTCACGACCCGGGAAAGGGTCAATCTGCAGATGCGGGTCCAACTGATCACGTGTGGATAGATGCTGCATCTGACGAACCGTGTGATCATACATCCAGTCGAACCTCTCGTCCGCCCTGGTCCTCCAAGCATCAACCTGGCCCATCCAGGTCCCCTGGTGAGCCTGCCAGTCCCCCCTGCTCATATGCCGGTAGTAATCAGCTGTACCGGCCTCATACCCCTCATGCTGCTGCTGCTGGGGCTCCTCCTCCTCCTCATCATCATCATCCTCAGCTCCAACTGGGTGATACCACATAAAGGACCCGTCATGCATCTCCATGATCACCTCCATCTGCTTCAGGGACCTCTCCTTCACCGTCCTGCATTTATCACCACTCAAATACCTCATGACCTCGGGCCTGAGGACTCCATAAGACTGGGCCAGTCGGGTGATGAACATCCCACCATAGATCCTGTCTCCTTCCCTCTCCCCAACTCCACCATGCATAAAGCTAGCAACCCAAAACGGGATGTTGCAGTAAACATCATTAGAGTAGATGGTGTACAGGTAGAAGAGATCAGAAGCTGTGACACGGTGGTGAGAGCTGTGACGCCCTGTCAAGCTGTAGGTGAGGCAACGATGAGTCAACCGAACCCTAGGATCCCTGATTTGGGATGCTACAGTGGTCGAGGTATACACCCCATCCCCAATAGTCTGCCAGAAAATAGAGCATCTAAAATCATTCTTCATCGACTCCCCATGCAACAACCTCTGCATGAACCCTGCCTGAATGGTATCATGCTGATCATATAACCCAAGTCTCCACCCAAACTCAGTAACAGAACACGTCCTTAGCTCACCCCCCAGCCTGAAGTAGATCGTGGTACCGCCCACATCGGTCCTTGCCTCAGCCATGTCAAAATGAAAGGTGGCAAAGAACTCCCGTACCAACTCCTCATATACCGGCTCCTGAATCTTAAACAGTCTTTCCCACTGTGGGCCGGTAAACCCATCCGTCTGAAAACTTTGGAGAAAAGTCTGCTCAAGACCTACTCTCCTCAGAAAGCCCCAGTCAACCACTGCTCCATTCTCGACCTTGTGTAGTAGCAATTGTGCGTATTTGCTTGTAGCAGCATCGTTGTCAAAGATACCCCAACTGAGGATCGTATCCCCAAAGTTTTCTTGAGATCGGGAAGAACTTCCTCGGCTGGGTCTTTGACGCTTACTCATTATCTGGAACAAAGCAGGAGGAACAAAAGTGTTAATATGTGAATTAAAGACTTGGTGGCGTATCAGACAGGTCTGACGCCGTCACGCTTTGATAGGTGACGCCGTCAGATTCGACCAGTGTTCAAATCCATAATTACGAGGGAAAAATCAATATTCAAACTTCAGGCTCAATAACCACACACCACTTTTTGCAGAAAAATGGGTGATTGGATCACAGGTTATGGTTCAAATTCGTGGCCACCCTATTAGTGAATTAATCCATTTGATCGCTAACAATCACATGCTTTCAATCATTGCTAAAATAACACTAATTAAAAGGCATTATGAGTTCTAAGCATGAATCAACCCTAGGGTATTATGAGTGGAGGGTTTTCGAAATTGACAAATCCTATGAGTAATTGAAACGAAAAGAATGAATAAAAGTTACTTACCACGTGGAAATTGATGACGAAAGTCGGTGAATTTGATCCTGGAAATTCGAAGGTGGGGTTGGAGTGGATATGGTTTGTGGGGTTTGTGATGAAAGTGATGGAAATTAAGTTATTATTGCTGTGCAGACGGGGTGACGGCGTCACGTTCAAATTCTGACGCCGTCAGATTAGCGTATTTTGCTACTTTGTGCCAGTTTATAAATGAGCCCCTCGTACTTTAAGAGAGCAGCTAGTCAGGGTCAATAATCCTGATAGCTAGTCTCGTTAACAAGTTCCTCCTGGGTCAAATGTTTTGTTACTGTCACGGGGTGTAGTAAAATGTTGAAAAGGGTCGGTTGACGCCTTATTCAGGTTCCAATTTTCATCAAGGCAAGTATTCAGGGAGTGAGAGGAACTTTTCCAGGGGGTTTTCGAAATGATGGTGTGTTTTAATTGAGTTCTTCTCACACCTGGCTTAAAGCCAAAAGATCGTTTCCTAGCTTCATGAAAGTTAGGGAGCGTGACAACCATGCTCCCCACGAAAATGCTACGATCTTGAGAATTCTTTTTCTCGCGAGAGGATCCAAATAGATAAGAGGGCTTTAAAAGTGAAGGCTCGGGGAGAGGGGTTTCATCATCCCATTCGTTGTATGGTTCATTAGGGACCGGGAGTTCAAAGATCTTCTCGATCTTTTTGTGTGAGGCTGCTTCCCTAATTTTCTCTTTTATTCTCGAGATGAATTTTTCTGCTAGTTCCATGAACATATCTTGGGTATTTTTCAAGTGAGTCTCTAGTTCCTGGATCCGCCTTTCTTGGTTGTTCACGAAAGTTAGCATTATCCCTTCAAACTCATCTTGTCGTGAGAATTGATGAAACGTATGTTTACCAATTGTGTTCACGCACTCATCGGGATTTTTATCAGCCGTAGGTATCTCAGCTTTCATTAAGCTCTCAACCTGCCTTTTTATGTTTGCGAACAGCTGTTCTTGGGTTGCACTCATGCAATTTAAAATCCCTTCTTCCGAGAATGTTGAGTCATCCCATTCTTCTTCTTCGTACTGTGCTAAGTCCTCAATGACTTCCCAGCACTTATCGACACTGAGCCTGCTCAATCTCCTATTGGCGGCGTAATCTATGGCTCTTCTAGTTTGATGATTGACACCATCATAGAAGATTTGGATTTGTAGCCAAGGATCCATGCCATGGTGAGGGACCTTTCGGAGTAAGTCCTTGAATCGAGTCCATGCCTCATAGAGAGTTTCGCCTTGACGTTGTTGGAACATCAAGATATCATTCCTTAGCTTGGTAGTTCTTCCCGGTGGGAAAAACTGAGCAAGGAAACGAGTGGTGAGATCATCCCAAGAGGTGATGGATCCTGCGGGTTGAAGTTCTAGCCACTGACTAGCTTGGTCCCGCAAAGAGAATTGGAAGAGACGCAATCGGGTCGTCTCTCGAGTGGCAACATCAAGGTCTATAGAATCAACGATTTTAAGAAAGTCCTTGAGATGTTGATTAGGATCTTCAGAACGAAGTCCATGGAATGCGCATCCGCTTTGCACCAACCGGATGGTGTCGGATCGCAAGGGTGTGATATTGGCTCCTTGAGTGAGCTCAATGGTGTTTCGATAGCCATGGTGGCTAGGACGGGAATACTCTCCTAAAGTACGGGCTCTAGGAGGTGGTGGTTGTTGTGGTGGTGGGTTGTGGGGGTTAAGGATATTACCATCTTCCATGATGTCGGACGGTAATGGTTACGAACAAAGACACGAAGAAAATAGATAGACTAAAGAAAATCTAGAAAAATAAAATAAAAATCTCACTAGAAAGGAATCTAGTGAGTAGACCTAATAGAAATAAAATTCAACCTAAACAATAACTATTCCCCGGCAGCGGCGCCAAAAACTTGATTGCGTGGTTTTGTAACCTTACAACAGGTTTTACCTCTCGAGGGATCTCAAGAGGCTTACAACCCCACCAGGCAGTGTACCTGACCGATGTAGTATAGTGTAGTGGTAAGTACGGGGGATTGATCGTTCTCCACAGGGAATAGTGTTCGTTAGGTATGAAAGGCTACTCTAATTAGGTCTAAGGGTTGAGGAAGATTCTTTTTTTATGTTTTTATAATTTTATGAAAGCAAGTAAAATCTCGGGTTTGAAGGAGTGGGCGGAATTAGTTGCTAGTCAACTAACCCAAATTACTACAAATGCAAATAAAATAAAATAACAAAAATGAAAATGTGGTGAGAAACTTATGTGTAGAGAAATGTGTTTACTTAGATTTCCTTACTCCCTAACTATCTTTTACCGGTTAATTAGTGTGTATTAGTCGCGTGGATGACGGGTGTATTCCTTAATACCATTCGTGGGGTGGCGTACTTACTTCCCCAACTCTACAAGCTCCTACTTCACTCCTATGTCGAGCCGGCTAGGAAGCTCCTAACATGGGATCACTAGAATTCGCTTGTGCATTAAATACAACCATAAAAACCTTTAGTACGCGTTTGGTTCATGTTTCTTAAGACGTTCAAGCAAGTTACCGAATAGGAAGTTAGCCAGTTTTCTTAAGCCTAACATAGATAAACAATCATCCAATACAACTAACAACACACTAACAACCAATAATCAATAGCTAGGTTTCATTAGATCTAAGCAAACACAAGATAAATTTAGCCTAACATGTTAAACAAAAGACAAGAATAAGATAGAATCAAACAACACATAGATATATTGAATGATTAATTGATAACTTATCTTTCAATGAAACATGGAAGATCTCAAGGCAAAAAGCCCTGAAAAAGTAGCTAAAATCGTCTTAGGGTTTTCTCCCAAAATTCCACACACTAAGCTCTCTCTAATGACAAAAAATTAGAAAACTATATATAGATTTTTGGATCTGACGGCGTCACCGTATGGAGTGTGACGCCGTCACCTCGCCGCTTTTAGGGTTCCCGGATGACCTTCTTGACGCCGTCCCTCTTTAGCTCTTCAAAAATCCATTCTGGCTTATCAAGGCTTGACGCCGTCTAACCATGAACGTGACGCCGTCCCCTTATGATTTAAGCCGTGACGCCCTTGATCAAGTTAAAGCGTGACGCCGTCAGAATTCACATGCTATTTTCACTGGCCCGTCATGAGTAAATTTCACGTCCAACTTTTCTTGCCAAGGCATGACGCCGTCCAGAGTAAAGTCTGACGCCGTCAAGAGTAACTTTTAGCCGATTTTTGGGACTTTGCCGTTTTCTTCACTTTAATGCTCCAAAAACGTCCAAAATGCCTCCTTTTCCAGATTTCTCCTCAAAAGTACCTAAAATGACAAAAGGAACGATTTAGGGCGATATTTGATCAAATAAATACGATTTAAGGCTTAAATGACCCCTTAAAAGCGGTACACTTTTCGCTTCATCAGAGAACAAGAAGAGGGATGGTACAATGGACTATGAATATGGTCTAGAGAGTGAAGAAGAAGAAGTTTTTGAAGGGATTCTCATAGGTGGTACCAATTGTATGTATAAGTCGTAGAAAGAAGAGAATGAAGGAGAGTGAAAGGATAAGTGTTTAGATGATCAAAATGGTTGTTATTTTGGAAAAAGGCATGGTGTAGGATGGTTCAAAGTATTGTTTAAAGAGAAAGAAACTGGTCTAGAGAGTGGTGAGTCAAGGATGCAGAATAAGAAAAAAAGTGAACCAGTTCATGACACCTTTACTAGGGACGGTCCTGTAAATAAGGGCCGGTCCCGTATATATAAGGGACCGCCCATATGTTTTTGGGACCGTTGCCAGTGGGGTGCAGAGTCTTTTCAGTTTTCTCTGTTCTTCCCAGATGCAAGGATAGGAATAATCAAATGATTGATTATGTGAGAATCATATTGCCTTTAAGAAAGAAAAGAATTGGGCAATAATGATTAAGTAATGATTTAGGGATTTGCTAAAGAATGTTTATAGGAATGTTTAGATTATATGGAAAAGTGTATATAATCATTTGTTGGGTATGAAGAGAATTTACAAATGATTAGAGAATGTTTGTAAATAGGAGAGGTGTAGGTTATAAGTGAAGAATGTAGAGAAGTGTGGTAGTAATCTTTCCTAGACAAAAGTGGATTATTTGGAAGAGAGCAAGATGGTGATTAAGGAAATGTAAGTCATTTAAGCAGGCATCACATAATAATCAAAGATATTAACGTGTAAGACTATATGACATCTAAGAAGTTATCAAGATAGGAATACCTAGTCCGTTATATATTAAATCGATATAGTGTGGGTGCACAAATAACACTTAAGTCATGTAAAGTGATGCATACAAAGCATGATTACTAAGAATTCAAGCATTAAGTAAAACAAGTTGACATTTAGCATATAAGAGCATGTATCATGGACATATATCAAGAAATATAACATTAGAAAAGCTAATTCAAAGTAAGATCTTTCTAATGAACAAGCATTCAATAATTAAGCAAGTAGGCATTGAGCATTTAAGAAGGCATGAAGACATTTAATCATATTATACAAGAACAAGTTGTTGTTTTCAAATATTAAACACACATATGCTAGTAATCTAGGTTTATCAAGAAGAATCCTAATTACTACTTGTTTAAAATGCAGTCCTAACTGGAGACAAAGATCATCGATGTAAAACATCTTTAGTCAAATGTAGGAATGGAAAATTTTCAAGTTGGAGAATGGATATGCGACTATCACTAGCGGTGCTCAATTAAGGCTAAACACGACCATTTTTACGGGTTTACCACAAACCCAACTTCTCTCCTGGAAGCAATTCAACCGTTAGGTTAAATTGAATTTCTAGTGCAATGGGTTCTTTAGTAGCCATTCTCATATTAGAAGAATTGGAATTCCTATATTTTCCCATCGAAGTTTTCCAAAGATGATATTAACCGATTCCGCTAATACATGTCCTAACCAGATTTTAAAAGCCGGTTAATGAAGACGACATGTCTTACACAAAATCCTTACAAAGGCAAGAACAATATTTTAAATATGTGTTTGAGATTTGGAGGTTGTTTGGTTTAGATGGTGTATTACATGACCTTATGGATGACATCTTTGTTTGTTGAGTTGTTATTTTAACATGTTTTGGTTTCAAGAATACTCCTTAGTAAATATTGAGAAAGAGAGTGTAATTAAAGTTACTTGCCTTAATAGATCTTGTAATGTTTTATGATGTATCATTGAGAGAGAACATATTGTATCTTTTGACAAATATACTTATTAAAGAGGATAAACTTTACACTCTTATGAATTGCTTATGAAAACAAGTAATTTAGTTATAATGTGATTAACGAATTTTAATTGTTTATTTAGTGACATAAGTTGTATTAGGTTGCTTACAAAATCTAATATCCTATATGTTTTAAGCAAGATATGACGTATTCTCTTGTAACATAACCATTCATGTTACAGGGAGAATGAAATGCATAGGATATAAATTATCCTTTTGAAATACATGTGATCCTCTTGAAGATTGATGACGTATTATGTGTGACATTTTTACTTGACATGTGATTTTGAGTCCTGAGTCGTTCATGAGCAAAGTTTACATATGTTGTTTGTTTGCTCCTGTTTGGTTTTTCGGAAATGACACATTTACAAATTGCGCTGCAACGTAAATTGCCTGAATATTTCGGATGAAACATCCAAGTTGTCAATCCTACTTCGTTGTGTATTTTAAACATATTAGTTTAACATTTGGAATACAACCATTGGACAAGAAGACTAAATATGACATCCTCAACACAAGTGTGAGTTATGATCCGATGCATTTTCTTTTCGTCTTAAGAAGGACGTCATTATTTTCATAACAATCGAGTGTGAATGAGTATGTAGGTTCAAGATAATATATTTCATTATATTTTGATTTTATCTTGAAGCTAAACAAATAATGACTCCAATTTCATGTCCATACTCGAAAACTTGTCAATTAAATTCGATAATGATATCAATCATAATTTGAATAATGAATTGATATATGCTCGAAATCTTTATTGACCCTCACAACAACTCTTTTTAATAAAGAAAATAAATAAAGATTTATGAAATGTGCTCCATTAAATTTAATACTAGTTGTATGTGTGAGGTTAATAATAATGACATGTTAACTTAATGATTCAAGATTGTCATTTATTTTTGTGTGCGAAAACTATTTATCATTACATATAATGTGCATAGTTTTTGACATTTCATAAAAATAAAAAATAATAATCCTAACCATTTTTATACAATACACAACTTATGTAAAAATAGTTTATGACTACATGTTTGAAACAATTAGTGTGTGTTCAAATACATGCAAGGTTCAAAAATACATTTTCTTTTACTTAAATACTAATGTATTATTATAAACCTTTCTCTTGATTAGACAACCTATTGTCAACCAAGATAAGTGCATGTAATGTTTTAGAAATCATGTTGAAGAAGTGTTAAATACTTTAAGGTGTCATATTTTAACACTTGAACCTTTGGAGAGATAATTGTGTAAGACAATTGTTTTCGACAAACATGATTAATCAACTTAGTCTACATATCTAAGTGAGTTACTAAAACATTTTAAGATAAGCAAGCAATCAAAAACACATAAGCAAGTAAGGTAATCTATGCCCAATGCAATAAAAATTTGGCATAACACACATAAAGATATTCGTAATCATTTTGTATGTTAGATACAACAATGTATACTTGCTTGATTTTGTTTTGAAAAGAATTTTCCTCCCCATTTCAAAAATTAATTTAGATCAATATTTTGAAAAGATAAAGACACCATTTTTCAAAGATTCATTTACTAGAGATGTCCGACTCGAAAGAAAGAGTGAACTACAAGTTTTACGTTAAGACGTAACACAAGGTTTTGACCACTAAGTTGTATTTTGCATTTATGATTTAATTTAGTTTGTAATCAATACTTGAAAGTATTTTTAAATGAAAG
This sequence comes from Artemisia tridentata subsp. tridentata, assembly GCA_021014915.2. Taxonomy (NCBI): domain Eukaryota; kingdom Viridiplantae; phylum Streptophyta; class Magnoliopsida; order Asterales; family Asteraceae; genus Artemisia; species Artemisia tridentata. The sequence goes on along the minus strand of CP139502.1, from coordinate 149,664,284 downwards.
TAGACTTAATTACCTTTATAATGGCGGGTGGCACGACTCCTACGGACTTACGGTTGATTTTATATGAATTTTCAAAATTGACATTATTCTGGTGAAGGTCCCTTAAATGCCGACGGTCCCATAAATATTTAAGGGACCGTCCATATATTTGGGACCGTCACCAGTAAACAAAAACACGTTTTTCGTTTATAAATTCATTTCCTTCAAGCTAGTATACGAAGTGCATTTAATCAACAAAACTAGTACGAATTAAGCAACAAAGCACTTTAGCACAAATTTAGCAACTAAACACTTTTCATATATAATCCCTCTTAATGAGAAATTTGATACGTGGATCGTACTCTATTTTAAAAATCCTTTGTTTTGAAAACTAGAGCGACGTGGCTCTGATACCAATTGTAGAAACGTAGAGGGGAGGGGTGAATACGTTTCCGTTTAAAACTTAAAATCTTTCGTATCAAATTTCCGATCAAGCGTGACTAAACATGAATAGTAGTTATGACATTTATAACAACTATGTAGATTAATATCCAACTTACAACAACAGACACACAGAACAAGTAAGATAAATTAGAGTTAGTTCTAATTACGATGTGGACGGTCCTTAATATGTGCAGACGATCCCATATATATTTGGGACCGCCGGCCTAATTAAGGGACTGCCGTCAGTGGCGAGTTTAAGACATGTGGTGAAGTTTTCATATGTTTTGCATTTTTTTTAAGTTGTCTTAGTTAATATCACAAGCATGATCACACTACAAGTAACAAGCAACACAAACACAACCTTAATGCAAGTGTAAATATAAAACAATAAATGCAAGAATAGAAAGTAAAGAGATGAGAAGAGAAAACGCAAACCGAACACGATGATTTATAGTGGTTCGGCACGAAGCACCTCTTCGCCCTACTCCACTCCCCGAGTACCCAACTCGAGAGTTACTTCACTAGTCAACAAGCTCCATTATGCCAGAACAAACCGTACACCAACGCTTACACCAATTTACGACACTAAGCGGAATGTCGAGTCTTAATCCTAGCTAGAACCAATCTAAACAAAACCCACGTGGCTACACGAACAAGCACTCTTGTCCACTTGGATTTACACACAATCCAAGTCTTCATACGGACGATCACCCCGTCCACTTGAATCATCACCTAATACAAGTCTTCACGGACCCTCACCCGGTCTTAGTCTTCACAAGGACGATCACCCCGTCCCAATCTTCACATGGACGATCACCCCGTCCTAATCTACACACGGACGATCACCCCGTCCTAACAAACTATTACAAGGACTACACACTTTGTCCTAACCTAAACTAACACAACTATTCACGACTCACACACAAGTCGGATATACTAATATACAAATGAGAGAGTTTAGAGGAAGAAGAGAATCGTAACACAAGTTATGTGTGTGTGTGGACTACATTATAACACTTCGATTCTTGACAACTTCGAGTGTTCTTCTCTTGCACTTGAGATAGAGGATGACGGGATCACTTATAAACTCATACCAAAGAGTTATAGTGATCAAAGAAGGAGGAAGAAAGAATAGAATATTTATAGGCACCAGGAAGAGTGGGGGACGGTCCCTTAAAGTTGGACGGTCCTTTATATATAAGGGACCGTCGCCCTATTTACGGGACCGTCCCGACAGACGCTCCTCTTTTTGTCCTTTAGTGGTGAAAGTTTATCGGGTGAAAATTTATCTGATTTAGGTGGGAAAAATAGTTGTTGTCAATTTGAAATTCAAATTTCAAATTCAATTTTTTTTAAACATTTCTTTATAAATACAAAAATAATTTGTCTAGTTTATTTTTGTAAAAATGTTTTGTCACATTTATAAAAATGTGAGGTTTAAGGACAAAAATATTTTCTTTGATCACTTAACAAAATTGGTATAGAGTTTTTTCATACCTTAAGTGATGTAGGCTTGAGCCGTCGAGAGATGTTGATGCGTTCCGGCATTGATGATTTGTGTAAACGAGTAACTTGTGCACTTTACGTTATGTACTACAAGTTACATATTTGTCATCATTAAAACATGAAGACATTTTATAGATTAAATGTCGTAACGTTTGCACTAACAGAACGTATTGGGAATTGTTTTGGGATTTTATTTGGGAATGTTATTATGTGATATGAGAAGTTTTCCCGTAAGATATGAGATATAGCACAATGCGTAACGGCACGAGTCTAGACCTAATAATATGTTATTTGATTGTTTACGACATTTTGAGCAAAGATAGTCGTGTAAATAGCCATTTTTACTTAAAAATGATTTTAAAATTAATGGCGCAAGTTTTGCAGTCTCAGGACAATTTTATCTAGCCTAAACGAGCCCCGAGTGTCATTTTTATAAAAGATAGCAAAATATACCACTTTGGTCCCTGCACTAAACTTACCGCGCGCCCCTTAAACTCTTCTCTCTCTTGTTTCCAGCCGCCGGCAACCTTAGAGCCGCCACCACCATTACCTTACACCGCCACCTCCACTGTAAAAACGCCACCACTCCCACCTTTTAATCATTGTTGTGAGCTTGTGTAACATCCGGTAATTTTCCAAACCCTTTTCACTAGCCAAATATTTATTTTTGCATTACCTTAGTATTTAAACTTTTCCCTGAACATATTTGAACTTCAGAAACGCGAGATATCTTAAAAAACATGAGCGTTATTCTTTTATTATGTCAGCACAACCTAGAAAGCACGAAAAGAATCAAATTTGCCAAATAAATTAACTTCGAGAAAGTTATGCGTATTTATACTCGTTTTTTATTAGAAAAATCATTTCGGGAACAATGGCACAAGTTTCATAAATTTTCATGTCCATTTGGTATGTTAAATGGGCCCCGCAGTAAATATTTCAAAAGTTTTCGTAACTTGTCACATATACCCCCTCCACCCACAAGTTACACCGCACCCCCTCCATTTTAGTTTGTCCACCTTCAACCCCTCACCTACATATAAAAACCCCCACATTCTCTCTCTCCCTCATTTGATAACACACACCTTCACCGGAACCCTAATTCTGGCGCCGTCACCACCCACCTCCGGCCAATTTCTGGCCACACTAAAAACACCCCCACGCATAGATCGAAGCCTCTGTATCATTTCTGGAGCGTTTGGAGTCCCAAGGAGTGCGTTTGGTTCATGTTTGAAGCTCACCGCCGTCACCACCATTTCACCGCCGTGCACTGCCACTAGCCACCACCCCCTTATCTCTTTCTCTCTCGCTTGGTAAGCCACATACGCCACCCACCTTGTTATTTCTTTATTTTTGACAAACCCTAATCGGTAAAACTTTTATAAAATGTTTTTGATATAAAACCTAACTAGAACCTTATTGTTTTCAACTAAAAATGTGTGGATGTTCGTTTTTATACCACGACTCATCACTGAGTCGCATGACTCGTCTGAGTCAACTCAATAGTTGAGTTGACTTGGCGTGTTTTCTTTTTTTATTTTGAATTTATTGGTTTTGGTTAAGCTTATTCTTGTTGTTTTGTAGCTTGGTTTGGAGTTTGGATCGAATTTGGTCTAGGGTTTGTTTAGCCGAGAGCCATATAGCTCGAATAGGGTCGAGCCGTGACTCAATTAGTCACGGCCAAGGGTTAGTTTTGTTGGTTTGAGCTGGGAAATGGAATTGGCTTGGTGTTGGGTTTAACCGAGAGCCATATGGCTCGTATGGGGTTGAGCCGTGACTCAAGTGAGTCACGACATAGTGTCAGTTTGATTATTGAGATTCACTAGTGGGTTTGATTTTTTTTTGTGGTTAGCCAAGGCGTTGTTTGGGTTATTTGGGCCATTGGGTTGGTGTTGTTTTCGAAATGGGTGAAGCCGTGACTTGTGGGAGTCACGGCCATGGTTGGTTTTGAATATTCAAAGACGAGGTGATGTCATTGTTGTCGAAGTTGTGAGCCGTGACTCAAGGGAGTCACAGCATGAGGTTTGTTTGGCTTGTTTGATTGTCAAGTCGTGTAATGGTTATGGGTTCGACATGGATGAGCCATGACTCAAGGGAGTCACGGCTCGTGAGTTTTGAGTTTAGCCAAACCATGAAAATGGTTTGTGGTCGAGTGTGTGTCTAGTGCAAATGGTTTCGGACCTGGGTTACTAGTTTGGTCAAATTGGGTTAGTAAGCCCATTAGATGTCGAGTATTGGTAGCTTTGGGCCCGTAAGCCCAAAGTGCGCCCATGAGTCTGTGTGAGTAAGTATTGGGTCGAAGCCCAATACACTTGGGTTATTTTATTGGTTTCTCTTTCAATTGTTGTGTCAAGTATTTCATTTTTCATTTTTGTTTAATAACTCTTATTTGTTGTCAATATGGTGTTTTGGGATAATATTTGGACAATATGGGATATGATTTGGACATCTGACTTGGATATGTGCTATTAACGTATGCTTGGATGAGAATTGGACGTTATTAGATTTACGGTATTAGCCGATGGACCTTATGGAGGATTTTGGTACTTGAGACAGAAGAGTATGTTAGACTCATAAGAGCTTAACATATTTGGACCCGAACATACACAAAATGGTCGATAAACTTGACAACTAATATATACACGAATGATAATGTCTAATTATATATTAATAACTTGTAAAATGTGATGATAAAACCTATATTCAAGAGTCGTAACGACTTGGAAATGCTTTATAAACGAACGCATCATGCCCAAATTTCAACAAAGTCTTTTATAACTTAATCGTTTATGATTACTGAATGTCCTTAAACTTTTTTGAAACTTATACATTTTCCTTCTTAATCATAATGTTTTATCAACTATCATGGTACCAGGGCCGTTATATGTCGATGTACGTGGAGTTGTATGAGCAAGCTGCGAGGTTGAGTTCTACAGAGAAGGCAGATACGAAGATTCGGGAGTGTTTGGCGTCATTAGAGAAGAGGATGACAGAGGCCGAGAAGATTGTGGAGAAGTTGGACCTTGGAGCGATGTTCACTGATATTGATAGCCGTCACTACCAGCGTAGTATTCAGGAGTTGAGGGATAAGATCCATGCCATGCAGTGGCAGGCATACTATGATAGGATGGCGCTTTTCCGTTTTGATGGCAGTATTGATGTTTTGGCTATGTATTGGAAGATCGTCAGTGAGAGTGTAGCGATCATCTTATTTATGGTAGTTTAGTATCATGATAGTGGTTTACCTTTGTACGTACTAAACTGAATAGTTCCAGTTAGTAGATTTTATCAGAAACTTGTAATCGTTTTGCATATCTTGTAAGACTTATAGCAAGTATTAAATCTATGATGTATTTTGGTGATGTACTATTATTGGTGTTGAATGCGTGCTATATTATGATGATATCATGGTGTTGTTTGCCTTGTGATGTGATTCTGTTACGTTAATCAAATACTTACAGTGTTGTACATTTGTAATGATTGATAGAATTATGCCGCCTAGGAAGATGACTCCAGCTGCGATCCAGAAGTTAATTGATGATGGCATTGCCGTGGCCCTTGCCGCGCAAGCAGGTGTTGGCAACCCGAATGTTGGACAAGCAGGAGTGCAAGCTGTCAATGATAACTGTTTTTGTACTTATATGGATTTCATGAATTGTAAGCCTATTACCTTTAAAGGAACTGAAGGAGCTGTTGGTTTAACTTAGTGGTTTGAGAAAATGGAGTCGGTGTTTCTAAGGAGTAACTGTTCTGAGGATTGCAAGGTGAACTATGCGACAGGTACCTTGGTGGAGCATGCATTGTATTGGTGGAACGCTTATGCTCAGGATATGGGGTTAGAGAATGCTTATAATACTTCATGGGAAGATTTTAAGAAAGAGATGGTCAAGAAGTGTTGTTCTCGTAGTCATATGAGGAAGTTGGATATTGAGTTCTACAATTTGGCTGTAAAGGGTGTTGATCTTGCTACTTATGTGCGTTGATTTCAAGAATTGAAGGTTTCTGTGCTCACATGGTGCCAGATAATGAGAAATTACTGGAGAAGTCCATTGGTGGTTTACCTTCCAGTATTGAAGGGGACGTGACATCTTACAAATCTTAGACTCTGGATGATGCTATTTTCATATCTGAACGACTTATGGATCAAGTGGTTAAGCATGACACTGTTCAGAAGGGTAACAACTATGACAACAAATAAAAGTGGGAGGACAACAGGAGAAACAACAACTACAACAACTTCAACAACCGCAACAACAACAGTCACCCCCACCATGACCATCACCACAACAACAACAACCAGTACCATAATAACAATCATCACCACCAGCATAATAGAAGACAAGAGACTGTTAAGGATTATGTGGCGGCACTAGCACGAGTTGGAGGGTATGCTGGGCCGCATCCATTTTGTGATAAGTGTAATCAGCATCACGCTGGACCATGCGCAACTAAGTGTCAGAAATGTCAGAAGATAGGGCATATTGCTAAGAATTGTAAGAATAGAGTTGTGACTAATGGGAATGCTACCCAGCCAGTGGTAACTTGTTTTGGATGTGGAGAGCATGGTCACTACAAGATTCATTGCCCAATGAACACTGGTCGGATAACTGAAGGCACTCGTGGTAGAGAATATGTGATGGGCAATGGGGAGCAACAACAGGATCCGAATGTAGTCACCGGTACGTTTCTACTCAACAATCATCGTGTTAAAGTTTTATTCGATTCCGGTGCCGATATGAGTTTTGTTTCTTCTACGGTTTCACCACTACTTGATATCACCCCTACTCCTCTAGACACTAGTTATAGCATTGAGCTATCTAATGGCAACTTAGTTAACACTTGTACCGTAATTCGAGATTGTACCCTAAACCTTCTAGATCACCCGTTTAGTATCGATCTCATGCCCATTGAACTCGGAAGCTTTGACGTAGTGGTTGGTATGGATTGGATATCCAAACATCATGCGAGTATTGTATGTGGTGAACGAGTTGTTCATATCCCTCTCGATGGCGAAACCCTGGTTACCCGCAGAGACCGTAGCAGAACCCGTTTGAATATCATATCTTGTATTAAAACCTTGAAATACATCGATAAAGGATGTCATGCATTCCTAGCACATGTGTCCAAGAAGGAGTCAGGAGAGAAGTGACTCGAGGATGTTCCGATTGTGCATGATTTTTCTTGAAATATTTCCTGAAGATCTGCCTGGACTTCCATCGATTCGACAAGTGGAATTTCAAATTGACCTAGTTCCGGAAGCTACACCCGTAGCACGTGCACTGTATCGACTACCTCCGACGGAGATGCAAGAGTTGTCTAAGCAGTTGCAAGTGTTGTTGGATAAAGGGTTTATTCGACCTAGTTCCTCACCCTGGGGAGCACCGGTGTTATTTGTGAAGAAGAAGGACGGATCATTTAGAATGTGTATTGACTACCGTGAACTGAACAAGCTAACAGTGAAGAACCGCTACCCGTTACCTAGAATCGACGATTTGTTCGACCAACTACAAGGATCAGGTTACTACTCTAAGATAGATTTATGGTCAGGTTATCATCAACTCAGAGTCCGGGAAGAGGGTATTCCCAAGACAGCGTTCAGGACTCGATATGGCTACTATGAGTTTCAAGTGATGCCTTTTGGTTTGACAAACGCACCTGCTGTATTCCTGGACCTCATAAACCGAGTGTGTAAACCATACTTGGACAAGTTCATTATGTCTTTATTGACGACATTTTGATCTACTCCAACAGTGAAGAAGAACACAAGCAACACCTAACGATAATTCTTAAGATGCTCAAGGAAGAGCAATTGTACGCAAAGTTCTCTAAGTGTAAATTTTGGATTCGCAAGGTACAATTTCTTGGTCATGTGATTGATAGCAAAGTGTTACATGTAGATCCCGCGAAGATCGAAGCTATTGAGAACTGGCCAACGCCTTCTAACGCTACAAAAATCCATCAATTTCTAGGATTGGCTAGATATTACAGGAGATTCATCGAGGGATTCTCCAAAATATCTAAACCGTTAACTGCGTTGACTCAGAAGGATAAGAAGTATGTGTGGGGAAAGGACAAAGAAGAAGCATTTCAAACCCTATAGCAAAAACTTTGTAGTGCACTGATTTTCCTATTACCAGATGGGGTTGAAGATTTCGTAGTTTATTGTGATGCATCATATCAAGGGTTAGGAGCAGTTTTGATGCAACGAGGGAAAGTCATGGCATATCTACTCAAAGATCGATTTTCGATCTGGATATCACCAACTTAGAGTTCGGGAAGAAGATATCCCTAAGACTGCGTTCAGAACCCGTTATGGCCATTATGAGTTTCAAGTGATGCCATTTGGTTTGACCAAGGCCCCCGCGGTATTCATGGACCTCATGAATAGGGTGTGCAAACCATACTTGTATAAGTTTCTGATAGTATTCATAGACGACATTCTGATTTACTCGAGGAGTAAAGAAGAACACGAGAAACACCTGAGAATCATCTTGGAACTACTGAAGAAGGAACAGGTGTACGCCAAAGTCTCCAAGTGTGAATTTTGGATCCCGACCGTGCAATTTTTGGGTCACGTGATTGATAGTCAGGGAATTCACGTGGATCCCGCGAAGATCGAGTCCATTTAGGAATGGGCCGTGCCTACAACCCCAACTAAGGTTCATCAATTTTTAGGACTTGTTGGCTATTACCGGAGATTCATCGAGGGATACTCTAAGATAGCCAAGCCACTAACCAAATTGACTCAGAATAACGTCAGGTATGAATGGGGTGAAGACGAAGAGGAAGCATTCCAACTTCTAAAAGAGAAGCTGTGTAGTGCACCTATTTTAGCCCTACTTGAAGGAAGCGAAGACTTTGTCGTGTACTGCGACGCTTCACCCAAAGGTTTGGGAGCTGTCTTAATGCAGCGAGAGAAAGTGATACCATACGCTTTATGTTAGCTTAAGACCCATAAGAAAAACTACACTACTCATGATTTGGATCTGGGTGTCGTAGTGTTTGCACTCAGAATCTTGAGGCACTATCTATACGGCACCAAGTGTATAGTAAACACCGACTACAAGAGCTTGCAACATATCCTGGACCAGAAAGAGCTAAACATGAGACAGCATCATAGGTTGGAGCTGCTAAGTGATTATGATTGCAAGATTCGCTATCATCCAGGGAAAGCGAATGTTGTTGCCGATGCTCTTAGTCGGAAGGGGAGAATACAACCGCTAAGGGTCAGATCTTTAGGGATGACTATTAGTTCGCCGTCACCCTCTCAAATTCTAGAAGCTCAAGCCCAAGCGTTAAAGGAAGAAAACCGAATTGCTGAGAACCTCTATGGTATGGTGGAAAATGAAAATGGCTTCGTACAGCGTTCTGATGGAACTTTATTCTTTGGAGACAAAAGCTGGAGACCACTCTATGGAGGCATTCGTGATCTAATTATGTACGAATCGCACAAATCAAAATACTCTATTCATCCCGGATCCAACAAAATGTGTCAAGACCCGAAGAAGCTGTACTGATGGCTTAACATCAAGGCTGACATTGCCTTATATGTCGGCAAGCTCTTAACTTGTTCGAAAGCAAAAGCCGAACACCAGAAACCGTCAGGATTGCTGATACAACTTGAACTTCCTGTTTGGAAATGGGAAAGGATCACCATGGACTTCATCACCAAGTTACCGAGAACAGCTAGTGGTTGTGATACTATCTGGGTAATTGTTGATCGTCTTACTAAATCTGCTCATTTTCTCGCTATCAGTGAAAGCGATGGTATAGACAAACTGGCCCATTTTTGCCTAAAAGAAATCATTTCCCGACATGAAGTGCCGATATCCATTATCTCGGATCGAGACAATCATTTCACATCAAATTTTTGGAAATCACTACAGACGGCCATGTGGATAAATCTCGATACGAGTACTGCATATCATCCCCAAACAGACGGCCAGAGTGAGAGAACCATTCAGACATTGGATGATATGCGTCGAGCCTGCGTTATTGATTTCCAAAAAGGATGGGAGAGATACTTGCCTTTGGCCGAATTTTCCTATAACAATAGCTATCATGCCAGCATTAAGGCAACACCGTTTGAGGCGCTGTATGGCCAAAAATGCCGATCTCCTATATGTTGGGCCGAAGTGGGTGACAACCAACTCACTGGTCCCAAACTTGTTCACGAAACGACCGAGAAGATCGTTCAGATCCGAAACCGTTTGCAAGCTACACGTGATCGACAAAAGAGCTACGCCGATAAGAGACGTAAACCTTGAATTCCAGGTTGGAGACAGAGTCATGTTGAAAGTCTCATCGTGGAAAGGGGTGATACGCTTCGGCAAGCATGGCAAACTAAATCCTCGTTGTTAATACAAATAAACCTTAAAAATGTTTATTTATATTTTACGATCTTCTAATGTTTTGTCGATAACAAACGTAAAATCATTTTAACGAGATAAATAAAATACGTAACGCTTTGAGCCAAAAGTTTACTAACTCATTTCACTAAACAAATAAACCTTAAACATGTTTAGTTAACAAGCTTACATAAAACCAAAACCATTTTATAAAAACACTTAAGTAACTTAGTTACTTACATTTTATAAAATACATGTAACTTGTGAAAATAAACTAGGAAACACTTGGACTATCCATGACCCAAAACCAAGTCCATAACCCATAACCCTTATGACACCTAAATGGGTAAAACCCATGATCCATGACCCAAAGTCCATAACCCATAACCCATGACCCAAGATGTCTTTGACATCATGCATGACATCACATAAACCATGGATCATAACCCATAACCTAAAACCCGGAATTGTAACCCAAAGTCCGGACTGATGATACCAGATAGCCGGATCCCTGGGTTTACACTAGCCGGATCCCTTTGGGAAGGGATCCGCCGGAACCGGGTGAACAGTGCTCAGTTTGCCTATAAATAGTGAGCCATTTCTCTCTTACTCCTCACCCCTTTTAGACATATCTTCTCTCTATGTTCTAAACTCTCTAACCTCAGATCTAAGGATCTTTCTTTGTGATTCTCTAGGTTCCTTCTAAAGGCGAGATCACAACCTCTAGGAGACTTACAAGCTCGTGATATGAGTAGTCAAGATTCTTCTTCTTCTCCTCAAGATCACAGAAGCGCATCTTGTTCTTCTTTCTTCTTCTTAAGGGTTTTATAGACGTGTTCTTCTTTATTTTTCTATTGTTATAACTGTTATGCCATGAAGTAAAACCTAGTTTGAATTCTGCTGCATACACGAAATTGGGGGTGTTACAGAACGAATCACCATGGACTTCATCACTAAATTGCCAAGAACAGCTAAGGGTTGTGATACTATCTGGGTAATTGTTGATCGTCTTACTAATTCAAACTTGCTCGTCTATACTTGAAAGAAATTGTCTTCCGGCATGGAGTGCCGATATCCATCATCTCTGATCGAGACAGTCGTTTCATGTCAAATTTTTGGAAGTCACTCCAGACGGCCTTGGGGAAAAACCTGGATATGAGTATTGAATATCATCCCCGAACAGACGGCGAGAGTGAAAGAACCATTCAGACGTTGGAAGATATGCTTTGAGCCTGTGTTATTGATTTCGGAAAAGGTTGTGAGAGATACCTTCCTTTGGCTAAATTTTCCTAAAACAATAGCTATCATGCCAGCATTAAGGCCGCACCTTTCAAGGCGCTGTATGGTCAAAAATGCCGATCTCCTATCTGTTGGGCCGAAGTTGGTGACAGCCAACTCACTGTTCTCGAACTTGTCCATGAAACGACCGAGAAGATCGTTCAAATCTGAAACCGTTTGCAAGCTGCTCGTGATCGACAAAAGAGCTATGCCGATAAGAGACGTAAACCTCTCAAATTCCAGGTGGGAGATAAAGTCATGTGGAAAACTCAATCCTCGTTATATCAGGTCATTCCAAATTCTTGACAGAATTGGACCGGTAGCCTACAAACTTGAGCCACCACAAGAATTGAGCAGTGTGCATAATGTCTTTCACGTGTGTAATATGAAGAAGTCTATTTCTGACGAAACTACGGTTATTCCTTTTGAAGAGATCCAGATTGATGAGAGTTTGAATTTTGTCGAGGAACCTGTTGAAATCATGGATCGTGAAGTCAAACGACTGAAGCACAGTCGTATCCCAATCGTCAAAGTTCATTGGAACTCCCGACATGGTCTATTTTAAACACAAGGTAATAAAGAACGGAATACATACTCCATTTTAATACATTCAACCACATTAAAATAAGTTTACAACATAGTTTGAGTTTATAAAATAAGGCCCATAAATTCAGTTGTCCCAGTAAAAAACAAGTCATAGTTAAAATGCCACAATACTTCAGACAGTAGTCTATGACCCTTGCCCTGCCACAACCTTGTCATAATCATTCAGCTTAAACACCTGAGAAAAACATGCTAAAAGTCAGCAAAAAGCTGGTGAGTTCATAGGTTTATCAATAAGCAGTAAAATCAATAGTTTGGACCATGAGTTTGGTATATGAACATTACAACCCATGCAATGTCATATAAAAATACAGTCTATTACGTTAGCGCTAAGTTCATGCAACCGAAGCTATAACAGTGTGTATGCTCTAGAAGCATGTTAAATATAAAGGCCCGGCAAGTGTTTATCCCAAACACTTGTGTTTCGACATGGTATACGTTCGTTTGCCTATCCGGTCAACCCGAACGGGGATATTACTCCCAATAGATCTATTTATAACATTCGCGCTTCCCAGTGGGAATTGACGGTTCATGAGTTGGGCATAATGGGACATAACAGGGCTTAGCCTAATCCACGTAATAGCATAGACAACAGTTTGGTCCATAAAAGAGTTTTGCATGTTTCTCACCTCAATTGTAAAACAAGTTTAAATAGAGTGGGGCTATAAACTCACCTTGGCAAATAGTAGTCAGATAACACAATAGTTCAGACAGTGTTCAGCACAAACACGCGACCTAAATTAGTAAGGTTTGTTTTAGTTCACGGACCGAGTTTAAGAATTCATGAAATTTAGTTAAATCCGAAAGATTTAAAGAGTTTATGTTATTGTTGTTGGTGTGGCAGCATTTAAGTTTAAAACAATTTTCTGAACATTTGAAAGTATTGGCTCTTGGAAGTGCTTAAGTGTATATCAAGACGAATAAGTCTCTAGTTTAACGGTAACTGAAAGACTATGTACGGAAAAATTAATATCAATATAAGACGTTGACGGCATGTGGAAAACGTTATAGTCAAATGAGTATATACTACTAGGTGCGTGTTCATATATTACATGTATGAGTGTGTGCATGAGAAAAATGGTGTGTGTGTATATATATTTCTATATATATGTAACCACTGTAAGATTTCCCTATATAATTATCTATTACTTATCCTTTTTCCACGTAGAAATTTTTTTATTACTTGATTAGAACTATTATCTTATGTGACGTAGATCACATCCTCGATAAACGTACTCACAACCCAACTTTAACAGATTTAGTGTTTAACCATATAAACATCTTTGACCTAAACTTTATGAGGTCCCATTTACCACTTTACGTTATTTCGTTAACGTACGTTTTAAACTGAACGTTTCTTAACTAATAAGAGTTTTATGAAACCCTAAACTACAATAACAATATGTGAAGACAACAAAACCCTAGAAATATTAAAATACAATTTATTTAAACAATGTACAAGTCACTAAAGCACAGAAACCTTAATTCCACTATAACTCCCGATAAAACCCTAATTTCACAAAACTATTATTTCATGTAATAAAATCACAAACCCTAATTAATATTTTTATAAAATATATAGGTACAAGTCTTCTAAGCTAGTGTACAAGTCTTTAATGCACAAAAACTTAAATGTCCATTTAATTACTTTAGAACCTTAATAAAAATTATATAAATAAAGGAAATGTTAAAATTATATTTTTCATATTTTCTAAACCCTAGTACAACCTTCTTAAGCCTAAAGTACAACTTCCCAATGCACAAAATTATTTTTCTTTAAATATATGGAGTTCGATATATATATATATATATATATATATATATATATATATATATATATATATATATATATACAATTCATAAAACCCTAAAATTCATTTCTAAGAAATCCCTAAACCCTAGGAACCCTAACTAAACCTTAAACCCTAGAGTACCATACACTTAATCTTGATGTACAACTCCCTTAAGCACCAATCGAACCAAATTCTCCCAAATCCATTAGTTTGGTTCGAATACAACAAAACACAAACCAAGACTTTATTTTTCTTAAACCCTAAGAGACCACATGTTAGAACCCTAAGTCTCCACACCTCCCCGTTCTAGAAATGGCTTACATGTAAGGCTATTAACATTCCACATCTCCCTTTTCCCCCTCCTAACCATGTGGCGCCACAATTGGCACACCACATCACCCAATACTTCCTCACCTTCCCTAATAAGAAACCCTAGAACCCTTGAGAACCCTTGTTGATACAAAAGTTGGGCGTTCCTTGTTTGGATTCCTGTTCCCATATCAATTGGATCTTAATGCTCGAGACCTGCGCACTAAGAGAACAAAAAACACTGTTAGGCTTATCGTGGGATTGTCTCCCACGATTATCCTCCAGCGTAAGAGTAAGTAATCGGTTTTAGGGTTTTAGTGAAGAGTTAGGGTTATAATATGATACCTTTAATGAGAGCCGAGATGCCCTTTATATACACACGAAATCCTTGTTGGTTTCGTGTTCCTCACTCTTCGGCGTATCCTCCCTTATTCGGTCCATTGATCCTTATCCCATAAATAAGAGATCCTATATCAAGGCCAATAATAGATTTCGGATTTGGGCCGTTGTAAGCCCAAATCTTTATCGTGATAGCCCATGCGTGATGGGCTTGAGTATTGGTCGGGTTCATGACCCGAATGCGGACTATACGTCATCATGTCCCCCCAGTCTAGTATGCGCAAGGTGAAACTGCGGATGCTAGACTAACAACTGTAGCGAAAAAATATTCCATAATGCGTAGTGGGGAAGTTTCAAGTGTTTCCCGCCTAAAAAGCAATACAATGAATCTAGTCCAAGTAAATCCAAATATCCCTCGTAAATTGTGAGGGGTGGGTGAAAAAGTGTTTCACCTCTTGATCTCCCAGCCATACGATTAGAGCAAGTGGATGACACATGTCAATCATCCATGAGAGCATGTAACCCTATATAAAGTGTTGTCTCCATTTCACTGTGGCTATCACAGTAAAAACGTCCATTGCCGCCATTGTTAAAAACTCTAAACAGCGAACAAGAAATCAACAACTCATAAGGTAATAGTGCGTGCGCTGCAGAATCCATTGAATTCTAACCATGGTTCTTCAATTGTCCGACTTTACATCCGATATATCCGAGGACGAACTTCGTCAGTTCACCTCGGATTATTATATCCCGATCGCGTTGCACCCGGTGGTTCCGGTGGCGACTGCGTCCATAGCGAACTTCCCTGAAGGGAAAGTAGGGGTATACACACGCTTCTTTGAATTCGCTAACCAACGTGTGCCCATTTCCCTATTCTTGTGCGATGTTTTAAACCACTATCGTCTCCATATTTCCCAACTGCACTGTATAGGTGCAGCAAAAATAACAAATTTTGAAGTAAATTGTCGCTTGTTGGCGATTGACCCCACAATCCATTTGTTCCACGCGTTTTATCACTCGTCGTGGTCAAACGGGTGGGTGTCCTTTTCCAAGCGCGCAGGGCGGCTGCAGTGCTATACGGAAAAGTTAGACGCACTTAGGAATTGGAGGGAGAAATTCTTTTGGGTTGATGATGCATTTTTTCCATGGATTTTTGAGTTCTATACCCAAGAGTCATTACCGAAGGATGAGCGCCCCATCCCCGGAACGTATAGCGCAGATGATGCGGAAACGATTAATGTCAATCGCCTCCCTATCAACGCTTATCCAGAAGAGTTTTTAGTGCATATGGGCATTAGTCGCAACTACTTCGGAGGTCCTGACGAGGTGCCAACCTTTTTGGATGAGAATAACCAGGGTGGGTGCTTGTCCTTTCTTCTCCTTCGCTCAGTAGTGTAAGCGCTCATCACTATTATAGCTTTTGTAACCTTCTTTGTGTTTGTTTGTGGTTTGTTGCGCAGAGATGGATCTATTCAGCGTGGTGCGCTTGGCGAGACCCAAACAGGTGACCGTAGGAGTGCGCCCTTTAAGAGAAGGTGAGGAGCCAGTTCTGGAGGCTACCGCGGGGCGCACTATGGAGATCGTACAGGAGGAGCCAGAGGATGACCCCCCAGTTGTTATAGAGGCGACTCCTATTCGTAGTTTTCCATCTCCTGGGGTACAAGGCCCTGTGGTAGAGCCATCGCCCACAGACTCGTCAGAGAGTGTGGGGATTGCCATGTCTGAAAGTGGGCCCGAGGAGGCTAGCCAAGGGGTGAAGCGCAAGAAAACATCTGGTGATGATGGCGCGGGTACATCTAAAAGAAGGCGCCATGTTATCTCTGGCGGGCAATCATCAGAAGAGGATGCGTCGCCACCTAAAACTCCTCCCACCAAGTAAGTAATGAGACTTGTATCTTTTAGATCTTCAATTCTTTATTCCGCGATGATACTATAAAGTAGCTTTGTTATTTGCGTGCAGTGTTGAAGCTGCTGATGATGATGCTGCGCGTGTTGGGAATTCGCCACCCAAGGCGAGTCCCTCTCATACTGATGATCTTGCATAGAAGAGCCAAGAGACTGAGCCGAAGGCGTTTGAGGATGTGCCAACGGACCAACTGATAGAGAAGCTAGGTTTGGCTGCTGCGCACCAGGTCTCCTTAGTTGCACAGCTACGATCAAGGTATGCTGGTGAAGGTAGCCGCTATGTGCAGAAAGATGAGGAGATTGCGCTTCTGAAGGCGCAGTTGGCTGATGCTCAGGCTGAGGTAAAGGCAACAGATGCGTTGCTCAGAAGCTTGCTGAAGAGAAGATGTCATTACTTGCCCAAGTGAGCCAAGAGCGTGCTGGGTTAACAGATTACAAGGCCACTTGTCTTTGGGTCTTGAAGTACATGGATCTTAACAAGAGCACTCACTTCTCTAGATTGGATGACTTTCGTAAGGCTGTGGAGGGGGCGCTGGAGAAGCAGGAAATTAAGTTGTGCAAGCTCAGTATTGAGTATGATGAAGAGCTGCACCCACACCTAGTATCTTCAATTGCTGAGCGCAGGTGGCTTATCAGCCATGGTTTGCGCCTTGCTGCTTTGAGTACACTGGAGTCTCAAGAGGTAAGGGAGGCATTTGGGGATGTTGTTGAGCGTGCGCTGGCACGTGGCAAGGCGCAGGCTATAAAGGAGCTTTCCGAGAGCAAGTTATTGACAGTGCCTGCCGCTCAAGTACCAGGTTATAATGCCGATGCCTATGATGTTCTTGTCGCTGCTATGGAGAAGATGAAGCTGTTAGATCTTCCTCACATTGCTCAACTGGAGCGCGATCAGGATTACCCCATAGGTGTTATTATGGAGGGGTTAACCTTGGCTAGGCACACAGCAGAGGACGCAGAGGCACAAACTGATTACTTTATTAAGCCAGATGTGTCGCAGCTGCAGGTACCTATCTTTGCTCGTCCTCGCAACATCTTGAATCCTTTTTCCCTCGAGAAGGAAATCCCGCTGAAGGAATCCTTAGAGGCCCATGCCATGAGGCTTGCGAAGAAGCAGGGTGTGAAGGGGAAGGCCATCCTTTGTGGTATTGGTGCCGCGCATATTCCAAGATCTGATGGAGTACCTGTTAGTGTACTGACAGTGTCGTCCAAGGATTATGATCTCCTAAAGAAGCTTGAGGAAGCTGGGAGTGCTGCGTACCATGTTAGCAGTTCGGAGCTTAGACGCTCCCATAGTCTTTAGATTGTTTTGACTTGGTGATGTTTTGTAATAGGTTAACATTTTGTTGCACATGTGCATGTTAAATCTATACTTTGTATGAACTCGTAGTCCATAGTAAAATGATATTTTGAAAGTGCGATTATACGCATATTGTATGTGATTGTGGTTATGATGTTTCTACTTAGTTATCTGTCTTTGCGTACAAGACGTCTATGTTATGTCTAAGAATCAAACCGTTATATAAACGTACTTAAAAAAGATTTACAGGAATCTATAATCACTTATAACATAATCATGTATGAAATTCATGACTTAATGTCGAGCGCGAATATATATGAAGTTCACAAGTGTATGGGTTGATATGCAGCGTACTGCGAATACCATATCAAGGGGTTAAGAGTCTTAACTCCTAATTTGTTAAACGCGCACAATGTGCATTGTTGTGTATCCGTCGTGGGATGCACAATAAACTTACTCCAACGTCTTGAGAGTAAGGTGTTTAACAAGGATGCGTGATCCGATGTTGATGGGTTTGCAACCCTCTTACTCAACGAGTTATTTAGTAGGTTTACTCATCCTTTACCATCGTGGGTTTTAATAAGTGCATGCACGCCATGTAGGCAAAAGATAATATAACAACAATATTGAGACATAAATAATATGTAAACAACAAAGTAAAGTGTGTCGCGGAGTTAGCTAGAAACCGCGACATTTAATTAATACTTGCAAGTTTTTGGAAAAAGAAAGACATTTGCCTAGATGAAACAAAAATGTAAATACACGGATATTTATTGAGCACTTACTAAAGATAGCATCTCTTGAGATTGCAAATATTCCATGTGCGTTGTAGCTCACGGCCATCCATGTCACGCAGCTTGTACGCGCCTTTTCCTAGTGCTTCAACGACCTCATAGGGTCCTTCCCACTTTGGTCCAAGTTTACCTGTATCTTCTGCGTGGCTCGCATCATTAGCGCGATATACAAAGTCGCCTGGTCTGAATGAGGTGCTTCGAACTTTAGCATCGTAGTATCCCTTCATTTTTGACTTGGCTTTTGCCTCACGTATAGCTGCGCGTTCACGCCTTTCTTCCAATAGGTCCAAGTCTATACGCCGTTCGTCGTCATTGGTTGCGACATTAACTTCCGCGGTACGAATAGTTGGCATCCCAATTTCAGCTGGTATGACAGCTTCTGTCCCATAGACAAGAGAAAAGGGAGTGTCTTCATTGCTAACTTTGATTGTCGTGCGGTGCGCCCATAAGACATGCGACAATTCATCCACCCATCTTCCTTTGTGTTTGTCCAGGCGCGCTTTAATTCCTTCGCCTAGACTACGATTTGCGCGCTCAACCAAGCCATTGGTTTGTGGATGTTTAACTGACGCGAAGTGTTGTGTAATATTTAGTTCTGCGCACCAGTCTTTGAACGGGTTATCGCGGAATTGTCTTCCGTTGTCCGAAATGATTTCCCCAGGTAATCCAAAGCGGCATACAATATTTTCCCAAACGAATCGTTTTACTTGATTACCTGTGATTGTCGCCACTGCTTTTGCCTCAATCCACTTAGTGAAGTAGTCTATAGCCACAATAAGAAATTTCAGTCCCCCTGCTGCAACAGGGAAGGGACCCGCAATGTCGATACCCCACTTATAGAATGGCCATGGAGAAGTGATAGGCATTAGCTCTTGTTGTGGTCTGCACGGGATGGGTCTATGAACTTGGCAGTCGCTACATTTCTTTATCACATCACGCGCATCGCGATGCATAGTGGGCCAGTAGTATCCTGACCGCAATGCTCGTGCTACGACAGACCGTGGTCCTGAATGCATACTGCATGAACCGGCGTGGATCTCTCGGAGTAAGTAATCTGCCTGAAGAGGTCCAACGCACTGAAGCCATGGTTGTAGGAATGAGCGCCGATATAGGATACCATCTCGAAGTTTGAACCTCTGCGCTGTGCGCCATATCCGTCGAGCGTCCTTCTGCTCATGGGGAAATATGCCTTTACTTATAAATTCGACAATAGGGGTCATCCACGTAGGATTCTGCTCCTCTATTACCGTGGATATCTCCATCTCCGAGATGGATTTATTTTTTAGGATCTCCACCAACACTTGTTTTGACAGGTGCGCAAAGCTTGTAGATGCGATCTTGCTTAGCGCATCCGCTTTTTTGTTTTCCCCTCTAGGAACTTGTTTAATGGTAAACCTGTCAAAACCTTGGATTAGTGACTTGGTCTTGTCGAGGTATTGAACCATGTTATCCTCTTTAGCCACATATTCGCCCAACACATGGTTGGCTACTAATCGGGAGTCTACATTTGCTTCTAGGTTGCGTACACCCATTCGAGTTGCAATGCGTAATCCAGCGATTAGGGCTTCATACTTTGCCTCGTTATTCGTAGCTGTGAATTCAAAGCGCAGTGCGTAAGTGAATTTCATTCCTTCTGGATTGGTGAGGATAAGGCCTGCGCCCGACCCATCCACGCATGAAGATCCATCCGTGAACAGGACCCATGGCTCTTGTAGTTCTACCTCGCTCAGTGGAGGTACAACATCGGTGTCTGGTTTTTCGATGATGAAGTCTGCTAGTATTTGCCCCTTAACCGCAGTGCGTGGTCTATAAGAGATGTTATACTCGCCTAGCAATACACTCCACTTTTGTAATCGCCCCGATGCGTCGGGTTTGGAGATAACTTGCTTGATTGGTTGGTCTGTGATCACCGCTATTGGGTGTGCTTGAAAGTACCTGCGCAATCTTTTGGCGGTGAATACTAATGCCAAGACCAAATTTTCCATTGGGCTATAGTTAATCTCTGTCTTCTTGAGCGCTTTACTTACAAAATATACCGGTGTTTGTACAGAATTCCTATCTGTCAGTAGCACCGCGCTAACTGCTCCATGAGTCGCAGATAAGTACACAATTAACTCCTCCCCTGGTCGGGGTGCGACTAGCTTGGGAAGCGCTGCTATATGTTGCTTAAGCTGTGTAAAAGCTTCTTCCGCTTCTGTAGTCCAACGAAAGTCTCCCTTTTTTGTACACTTCTTGAGTGTTTTAAAGAGGAGGAGTGACTTATCTGCTGATTTGGACAGGAATCTGTTCAACCCGGCTAGTTTTCCATTCTGAGACTGGACTTCTTTCAACGTGCGTGGTGAAGGGAGTTGGATGACAGCCTCTGTTTTTTTCTGGGCATGGTTTAATGCCATCAGGTTCTATCAAGTATCCAAGGAACATGCCTTCTGTAGCGCCAAAAGTGCATTTCTTAGGATTTAACTTCATGTTGATCTTTCGTAGTGTTTTAAATGTTTCTTCAATGTCGCGGACCAATTCGCCTTCGGTATGGCTTTTTATGACAAGGTCGTCAACATAGACCTCTAGGTTGCGGCCCACTTGCTTTTCAAATGCATTATCTACCAATCGCTGGTAGGTGGCGCCCGCATTCTTTAGGCCAAAAGGCATCTTTGTATAACAGTAGACACCTTGGCTTGTGTGGAAGGCTGTTTTTTCCTCGTCTTCTTTAGCCATTTGGATTTGGTGGTACCCTTTGTATGCGTCTAAAAAACATTTAAAGGGGTATCCGCATAAAGATTCTACCTTCCAGTCTATCTCTGGTAGTGGGTAGCAGTCTTGTGGACATGCTTTGTTGAGATCAGTGAAATCCACGCACATCCGCCAACTACCATCACTCTTCTTGACCATCACTGGATTGGAGAGCCAGTCATGGTAATAGACCTCTCGCATGATACCTGCGTCAACAAGTTTGTGTACTTCCTCTAGAATGGCTTTTGCGCGCTCTGGAGCCTGGCCGCGCTTTTTCTGCCGTACTGGGGAGTATCCTTGTCGGATTTTCAACTTGTGTTCTGCAATCGAGCGTGGCACACCAGTCATGTGCTTTGGTTCCCATGCGAAGATATCCAGATTCTTTTGCAAGAGTGCGCACACGGCAGCTCTGCCTTTATCAGACAGCGATCCCCCGATCGATACTTCTTGCTCCGGGTAATCAGGATGAATTGCGACCTTCAGGTTTGATACTTTAGCTGCGCTCTGTTCTGGGGTGTGCGTCGTCTCACATGTAATCGTGTTACACTCTCTAGGTGGCGCGGCGTTATTGTAGATGGTGACAATGCCGCCTTCTACCGGGAATTTGAGCATCCCATGTGCTGTGGACGGTACTGCGCGTATTGCCGAAATTCCTGGTCTTCCGATAATGCCATTGTATGGCGAAGGAGATCTGATCACCATAAAATTCATCCAGGCTGTCGTGGAGTGTTCCTTATTACCAACAACGACTAGTAGTCGTAGTTGCCCCATGGGCCATATCTTTTCTCCCGTGAAGCCAGTCAACGACGTCGTGGCTGGGCTTAACTGTCTTTGTATCTCAGGTCGCAATTTTTTGAAACAATGCTCATACATTATGTCTGCTGATGCCCCTCCATCAACATACATGCGGTGGATATCGTGACCCCCCCGCATTTATCTCGATGGTGAGTGATTCCGCCACTGCGTTGTCCGCAGCCAAGGTGGGGAAAGAGATTTCACTTCCATGAGAAAATTTCTGGCTGACCTTTTGCCTAGTCTTTCGCTGCCATGATTGTATCATGTAGATTGTGTCAGCCTTGTCCTTAGGTGCTTCTTTCTTGCCCCCGGTCTTCTGTTTGTCTTTCCCATCCTTGATGTTCTTAACTAGATGGTCCAATCTGCCTTCTTTTACTAGCTTATCAATTAGTTGGCTCAATTGGACACACTCATTGGTGGTATGGCCCTTCTGTCCATGATACTCGCAGTATCCGTTCCCTACGCGCCGATCTTCTGGGGTGCGCATTGGTGGGGGTCTCGGAAAGTTCGCGCCTTCCGTCGCAAATATCTCCTTTGGAGTCTTCGTTAGTGGGGTATATTTGTCATTCTCTCGTCCGCCCCCTGACTGCGGTAGCTTTTGTTACGATTGCTACTCTGGTCATTGGATTGTCTCCTGGGCTGTTCTTGTGACATATAGTTTGAGTAGCCTTTCTTGCTATCCGCAGCGGCGGCTTCTCCTTGGATGAAGGACCTTGTGCGCTTCATAAGTTCGTCAAAAGTTTGGGGAACCCTATCATTTAACTTTTTGATAAGTTCTGGGTTATTGATTCCGTTCATAAACCCTTAGATCTTTAGTATTTCGGGGCATGCCTTGACATGTATGCATTCGTCCTTATAGCGCTCCATATAAGCGCTTATGGATTCCCCTTGGCGCTGTTTTACTCTAGCGAGTTCGACAGGGTTCTTGGCGCACTTCTTCCTCAGAGTAAAGTTCAAACGAAACGCCTTCCGCAACTCTTCAAACCCATCGATGCTTCTACGTGGAAGCTTACTGAACCAGTTTCGCGCATTCCCTACTAATGTAGAATTAAACATGTGGCACCACATAGGTTGTGGCCAATTCTTGATGGTAACTGCTGATTCAAAAATTTTTAGATGGTCGTCAGGATCACCTGTCCCATCATAAGTTTTAACATTAGCGGGCATGCGCCTTCTCTTATCTTCTGAAAAATCAGTGATGCGCCGAGTGAATGCGTCAACCTTTTGGCGGTGCCAGGGACGAGACATATCTTCATCCTCCTGGTCGCGGTATCTTCTCCTGGACTTCCAGTGTCCTGTTTCTTTGTCCTCGTTGTCCGAGGAGTCACTTGAGGATGAGCTTACTCTTTTACGGCGCTTGCGCCGACTATCATCGGAATCCGAGCTTGAAGGGCTTTCGCTTGGGGAGCACCGTCGCCCAAGTCTATCGTGAATCCAGCGACTGCCAAGCCTAGTGTAGACATTGGCGCGCCGTCTATCATCTTCATGCTCCTCCAGATACTCTAAGTCGGCTGCTTCATCATCCACAATTTTCCTTCCGATCCTAGTAAACACTGGGTGTCGGCGGCTATCCTTCTCACGTCTTTCCTTTCGGTAGCGCGGTGGGGATGCTTCATGTTCAGGGTCGAAGTTGAGCCGGGCTTGCAGACTCTGGCTTGACCTCTTTTTTGCTTCCTCTCGCATAAGCGCAGCCAAGGTTTCATAGTTTTGAGATATGAAATCACTTGGCGCTAGTTCAGGCGTGACTCCTTCTAGCGCGAGGATGTCTGTTTCCAAATCAGGACCCTTCTTTTGGATAGGCGCATTTGGCGGCTCAGTGAGGTCTAATTCTGGCATGGTAAAAGGAGTGCGCTGTAGATCTTCCGCGCTAGTGGTTGTTGTAGTAGCATGGGTAGTCTTTGTGTGCGGTCCTACTGTAGTAAAAGCCAGATCTGAGTATGATCCTAGGCTTTTGGGCGCACTGGTTGTTCCAGAGGCCTGCTTAGGGGCTGAATCAATTTGCTGCTTCTGCCCCTGTAGGTCACCATGCGTTTTCTTCGCTTGCGGAGTCCGCTGATTTACGTTTCCGTGCTTTGTCATTCTAGTTCTTCGTAGAGTTCTTAGTGTCTGGTCCCACGGATGGCGCCACTTGTTGATACAAAAGTTGGGCGTTCCTTGTTTGGATTCCTGTTCCCGTATCAATTGGATCTTAATGCTCGAGACCTGCGCACTAAGAGAACAAAAAACACCGTTAGGCTTATCGTGGGATTGTCTCCCACGATTATCCTCCGGCGTGAGAGTAAGTAATCGGTTTTAGGATTTTAGTGAAGAGTTAGGGTTATAATATGATACCTTTAATGAGAGCCGAGATGCCCTTTATATACACACGAAATCCTTGTTGGTTTCGTGTTCCTCACTCTTCGGCGTATCCTCCCTTATTCGGTCCATTGATCCTTATCCCATAAATAAGAGATCCTATATCAAGGCCAATAATAGATTTCGAATTTGGGTCTTTGTAAGCCCAAATCTTTATCGTGATAGCCCATGCGTGATGGGCTTGAGTATTGGTCGGGTTCATGACCCGAATGCGGACTATACGTCATCAACCCTAGATCATCCTCTCTATAAATCATTTCCACTCTAACCTCCACAAACCATTCGACCAAACTTCCACAGCCCCCATACTCCCTCAAATCTGAACCCACAGCCCCTAATCAAGTCTAAACACATCTCTAAGAAGCCAAGAAGGAAGGTAGATAGCTCTAGTGATCATTTCCAAAACCCTAAGTCTCATTTTGCCCTATTCGACCCATATTCTTCTAGGTTAGTCTCCAAACCTTTTCTTTTTATTTTATATACTCTAAATATCACTAAATACATTAATAAACACACCTTAGTAATGATTAAACCCTAAAACTAAAAGTAACATATCTTTTTCTTCTTTTTGTTTTTGGTCGAACAAACCCAAACGCACCCTTAGTTATTTTTTTAGGTTCATTAGATGTTGTAATATAGTAAGAATTAACTCAAACATGTTTAAAATACTCCTAACAAACCCTAGAATCAAAGATAGAAACCTTAAGTAACCAAAACCTAATTTTTTTTCTTTTCAAAACAGTCGAACAAAACAAACACCCTTTTAATTCTTTTCACAAGCCTAAAATACCTAAAACTAATTAGAAATCTCTTAAACATGTAAAGGATACTAAATATAATCAAAGATTCCTAGTTCATAAGTTTTAAAATCAAAAACAAAATTGTTTTTGTTCTTTTTGTGGCTGTCGAGACAGCAGCAGACCCCCAACTTGTGGTCTAAAATTCGACTAGCAAACGAGTCTTAAAAATTCTAGGTTTTTGATATAATGAAGGTCTATCAGAAGTCTAAATGTAGGAAAAAGAACGGAGTCATTTGGTTAAGAATTCACTAAGATACAACCCATTCTTTGTCGCGTGTTTTCTGCCTCGACCAAACGAACCAAACGCACCTTAATTAATTTATTTCGAGCTCGTGAGCTCGAATCACGAGCTGGGATTTTGTCAAAATCTAGTTTATAAACTAATAAATAAGTTTACAAAAGAGTCGTAAAAAGTTTTGCCCTTTTTCTAAAGATATAGAGCGTTTTTAAGAAATAAGGACGTCCTGTGTAACGCGACGGGAGACTTAGGGGTAAATTTTGCCAAAACTCTAACTAAAATAATAAAAAGGACTTAATATGCAGTCGACCTAAACCCTAGGGGTAAAAAGTGTTATTTTTGAAACTATAGGGGTAAAAGTTGTCATTTAACCAAAGTTGAAGGGTAAAATTGTAATTTTATAAAAGTTACGGGGTAAAACTTGTCATTTTACGAAGTTTAAGGGTAAAAGTTGTCAATATGCGAAACATTAGGGGATGAAGTGAAACATACTCAATAATAATTATTAATATTATTATAATTCTTATAATTATTATTATTATTCTTATTAGTATTATTATTATTTTAAATAAACTAAATACGTTTTCTTCGATAAAGAACAAACAGATATCTATTTAACGAACGAACGAAACGAACACATAAAAATAAGAAATGGGATAAAATCTTATAACTTTTGAAGAGACTTCATATTGTCTCAAATTAACATTTAAACAACAACCAAGAACATTACGAAACGAACACTAGAAAATATTTATACTCAAGAACGATTACTGAAATTTGATATACCAACCCAGGTTACGTACCAGAGACGTTTATCAAGTTTAGTTAATTTTGTTTTCCATCCAGACTATCAAGGTGAGTTCATAGTCCCACTTTTATTCATACGTTTTCCAAACTTGTGGGGAGATACATGCTACCAAACCGAACACAAGTATTTTTTTTTTATTATTATTGCACTAGGTTAACTTTTGCCTATTTGAATTTATATTCATATTTATTTTAAAAGTCCCTCATATCATGCACCATTAGTCACCCGCAGGGTGAGCGCGAATATAGTGAATAGATCTATTGGCCTGACGACCCATTTGTATTAGCCGGATGGATATCCTTAGGGGTAGCCGATTATGCAAATGCATTATATTTGATTTCTATAAAGAGTTTCTAGGCAGACTCCTACTCGGGGGCAAGACTACTTTCATTTAATTATGTTTGTAGAACCTGGACACTGTCAACGCATTGCGTGTCATGAGGCTTAGTGCAATATACCGTACTGTGATATTACTACTTTACTTCTATTTATCTTGTGTTCAAATTGATTATAACTTAAAACACTATGGATTCACTCAACCTTTATGTTGACTTTTTAGCATGTTTATCTCAGGTAATTAGAAGATTGGACTTGGCACGGAGTGGCTGTGGACTTTCTTTTTATAAAAAGGGTGTCCATTTTGTTATCATTCAAATAAATAATGTAATCTTTACAACGTATTTCCGAACCTCCCTCTGGGACCTATATTATGTACTCTGATTTAAATAATGAATGATAACAATTTTATTTAAAACGTCTCTTTTTGAGTCGTTTTCTATTCTCATGACTGTGAACCATGAAGTAACACCCAAAACTTATATTCCGCTGCGTATATCGAAGACGGGGGTGTTACAATATATAAAAGAAATATTACGTTTAGAATTTCTCATCGTTGATTGTTACATTTAATAAAATATTAGTAGGCTAAGTATATACTTTTTGATAGTAGGCGATCCTCGTGCCAACAAATGTTATAAGATTGACGTTAAAATAATCGTTTCATAATCTATAAATCTATATGAGTTTTGATAAAAACACTTCAAGTTTATATGTAATTGAATTAATGAACGAGTTTATATTCACAAGTTTAGTTTTTCACTTTGTTCTCATAGTTGTTAAATGCATAAAACTTTCTAATCGTAAGTGTAGAGTAAAATCAATTTGGTTCTTTATAAAATATAATGTCGGGTTACTTAAATACGTTGCGTGGTTTAGATATATATATAGATATATAGCGATATTCTTGTGTTTTAGTGAAGTGTAATAAGTCGGGTTTTTTTTAAGTCGTGAACATAAAGTTTGAAATAGTCGAGAATTATTACTTGGACGATCGTGACCACAACCTGTATATATAAACCGAATATACAACACACTGTTGTGTTGTGGAGTGGGTTGTGGCCCAACATGTACTAATATTACTAACTCAAAATGGGCTTGGCCAGGTAAGGAAAAGAAAAGAAGAATGCCACTGCAGTCTACTGGGCTTCGGCCCAATTCTATAAAGAAAAGATCCAGTAGCAACCATTCCTTTAAGTTTCAACATTTTCGATTCATTTTAAGAAGGCAAAAGGAAGATCCAGAACACCATTTGGAACACAAACACAATGCTTTCCCTCTTGTGCTATAAACGTTCGAATGAAACGGCTTATGGGGGGACTCGACACTTATATTCGACCAAACCGTGGCCTCATTACGAGGGTTTTTTGAGACCCTCTTGACCGTGCAAAACAAGCACCCTTCAGGGGTGTTATACACCGAGACAACAAATACCAAAACACGACTATTAGAGTGGTTTTCCCAAACAAACCATAGCACCCTTCGGGGGTGGTGGTCGAGCCAAAAGAAAAGAGAACGAGCCACTTCCCATGTGAGCTCGAGTGGCCTCTCGGCTCACATACAAACCGAGACATACTCGAATCAAATTTTACTCAAATCTAAAACTTAAAATTTCACTTGAACCGCAATAAACCAACTCGACCCCAAGCATATACACAGCCAATTTCGAACCTAAACACGACTCAATCATAATCCGAGTACGATGCTAACAAGACTCGAGCATAAGCCAACACAAACACAATCATAACCGAGTACAAGCACAAACACAACTATCAACACAAACACAAACAAGAGTTGACACCAGTACCTACACTACTATAACTCGAGTACAAACCAAACAACTTCGAGTATATCATGAACGCAAAAACCCAAGTATGAACACAAGCACAAACACAGTCGACACTTTAGCCTCTCATTATTAACCCAGTACCAAGTCTTTCCTAAACTTTTTAACTACTTAACCATTCGACCAAGAACAATTAAGCAACTGAATATGCTTCCTGTTTTCGAGCCAATATAGTTTCTTTTTTAGTTTTTAAGTTTAATCTACCACACCCTAACATAAACATCAACCACTTATTCGAATGGTACCATGAAGAAATAAATCAACAGAACATAATAACATCAATAAAAGTAACGAATCATGTATCTATCAATTTTTAACAAATGAAAGTTTAACTAACAACTAAGAACATTTCATAGTCAAATGAAAAGGAATAAAAAAGAAGCTTATAACTCTTACAACAAGGAGATCGATTTAACAGGAGGTTAGAAGAAATCACAGGAACCCAAACCCGATTCAAGCAAGCAATCCACACCCTACCCTTGACCCAGTAATCGATTGTACTTAGAATATCAACCCTTGAATTTGTTTTTGATAATGATTCGAGTGAGTGGGTTTGCTTGTGAATCGAATGAGGTTATAACACATAAACAAAGAAAGGTTTGACACTTTCTTTCTTGATTAGCAGTCGATCTATAGCCTAAAAGGGAAGCCATAGTCCTCACCTTCGTCATATCTTGGCTCGATTCGTTGGTTTTTTGGACTCGACAAATGGTGACAGCCGCTCCCTTTTAGACATAAAGAAGAGGATAAACTCCTGGCCTTGTTTTATTCATGGCGTCATTCATTTTGTTGGTTATAGATCTGAGGAAGGGATAAGGAGGTGACGTTAGGTTTGCAGGAGGGAGGTGGGGAAGAAGAGAGAGAGAGAGAGGGAGGCGTGGATATATCTTTTTTTTTTTTTTTTTTTTTTTTGTTAGCAAAGGTATGTGAGTGGGGTAGGAATTATTGTTTTAAGTTTTGTATTGAGTGTACCCCGTGTCCCGTTGAACCCCGGTGTAACTTGAGATTTTCGGGTTGTCGTGAGCACGAAAAATGTAGTTCAGGAGTCGTTTTTATCAAACTGACATAGAGTAAAATTTATTGACTTTGAAATGAAGTTATAAAATTAAACCCTTACTGATGTGGTGTCGGTACGCGTGTGGTGTCGTTTTTCAAGAAAAATGAGATAACCTTTCATTTTTGTTACGTTGGGTCTGTAAGTGTCAGAAAGTGAAAACTTCACCTTTTCTGATAAAATCAAATAGTTTTTTTTGGTGAATTACTGTGCGCTACAGCGTGCGGGTTTGTTTCCCGTAATCGTTATGTAAACACATAAATGCTCAGTCTAACAGTTATGTAATAATAAATTGACATTTATTATTAAAATATCAGTGGGAAAATTACCGTTTATCACAAATAGTCATTTTTACTGAGTTTTGGACTCTCAGGACAATTTTATCTAGCCTAAACGAGCCCCGAGTGTCATTTTTATAAAAGATAGCAAAATATACCACTTTGGTACCTGCACTAAAGTTATTGCACACCCTTTAAACTTTTGAGGTTTGGCAAAAATGGCCCAAGGTTTGAATAAAAGGTTATCACTCTCATTTGGAAACCCTAAACCTAAAAGTGAATTCTCCCTCTTCTCTCTCTTGTTTCCAGCCGCCGACAACCCTAGAGCCGCCACCACCACCACCTTACACCGCCACCTCCACTGTGAAAACACCACCATTCCCACTTTCTAATCATTGCTGTGAGCTTGTTTTTGAAGTCTACGCGCGTGAACCGTACACCACGCGCCATCAACACCGCCATTTTCTCATCTTGTTTTCTTCTAGTAAGTGTGAAATGAGGTAAAACAAGTTGTTGAAACACCGATTCACAACCTTGTGTGAATCGGTGTGAGTCAAATCTAATGGGTAACGATTTTGTTAATAAAAAAAAGATTGGTATAAGTATGTTTGGTATCATTTTGTATCGTGTTTGTGTAACGAAGACCACAAGATCTTGTACGAGCTTGTTGGTTGGTATCGAGCTTATTTTGTGGCTTACGAGCTTCTTGGGTTTGACTTTATTGATTTGGGTTGCGTTTGGGCCGATACCCACGCACGGTTTGGTTTGATATTTTTGTCTTGATTTTTAGTCTTGATCTATGTTGATCCAAAATGGTTATGGTAGCTGTTTGGTTTGCTCGCGACGTTAGGCTTGAGTCGAGACCACAAGGTCTCGGCGAGATAAGTTTGCTTCATAAGATTTTGGTCCGAATGGTTAGTATTGGATTTGGATTGAGTTTGACTCGAGCCATAGGATATAGCTTGGCCGAGTGGGACATTGTATTGTTATTATTGCAGATTTTAGACTTGGACTTGATTATTGGTGATGTTTTGGCCGTGACGAGGTCTAGCCGAGACTTTGTGGTCTCGGGAGGGCCTCGACTTGCCTATACATGGATTGATTGATCTTATTTGGACTATGTTGACTGTTGACCCGACTATTGTGACCACCCGGGTATATTTGGTTTGATATGGGTACGGGATTATAAGTATTAACCCGAGAGAATTAATATTGAATTATGACTCAAAACGGAAAATAACTCGCGTGACTCGTTTAATAATTTGACTCGACATAAATTAAATGGAAGAAATAATAATTTTTTTATTAAGAGATATTAATTATCAAATTTTAATTGGTTATTTAATATGTTAATGACAAAAGTGGAAATTTAGAGTGTGATTATTAAATTTTGGATGAAAATGGAAAACGCAAGAGTTATTGGATGTTTTGAGGCACGTTTATCGTAGGATAACATATTTGGAGTTTTTGGATTAATTGTTGGAGTTACGGATCGGTTTAACGTTAATAGACCCGACCGACATGGTTATCGGACTTATTGGATTGACGAGCCCAATGAGGGCCCGGTAAGTGTGTTGGAGGAATTTATTAGCGTATGACCCATCCTTATGATGCTTACCATTTATTTGCGATGTGTAGGTTTGGCTTTGGATTAATAATCAAGACAGATGAATTATTGGACTTATCGGGTTGACGAATTCGATAAGGATCCAATAATTCGTCCGGATGTCTTATTAAGCTTTTAAGCTTAATCATTTGGACCTTTGACCCTTACCGTGTACGAGATTGACTTGATAATTGATTTGGTAGTCGGATTACTTGGGATTTTACAACACAGGATTTGAAATACATATTTTGACTTGGAATATTATTGGACTTTGGACATTTTGGACTATTGGAACATGAAACAACTATAGTACATTATATTCCTAATGAATTTAATGTATTTGAGCCGTAACAGAAAAACAATGGGAATAATGTCAAACGAACAATAATATTTTGAAATATTCTTCAAATATTACATGAGAAATTTATTTTCAAATAAAGTCTTTTGACTTGAAAACGTTCGATAAATGGACGAGTCATGGCGATATTTTGCAAAGTTATAAACTTAAAGCTTTTCAAAGATTCTTTTATCTTAAGTCCAAGTTTGTTTTAAACTATAAAACGAGTATGTCTTGTGTAATTAAATGAGATTATGGAAAAATACTGACGATTACCAATCTATTCATCTTATTTGTTGTGTTTATTATTTGTTATCTCTTTGACTTTTCCTCTTCATCTCTTCTTGACTAAACTTTTCGTCAGTATTCCTCGTGGCGATTCCGTTATTTATTTCCTTTTTGGCATGTATACTCTTGAGTCCGTATCTTCCTACCATAACACAAATGATGATACCAAACTCTTTTTAAAAAGGCTAAAACGAGTCTATTTTTGGAAATAGAATTGGTTTATTTTTGGAAATGGAAATGGTTAATTTTTGGAAAATCTTGCGCATTTGATTTCTTTTATGGTAAATACTTTGAGACGAGTCTTATTATACTATTTGGTCGTGCCGAGTCCATTGTGTCGTGATGTCCTTAGTTGCCGTTGTGCTATTCTACCCTTGAGTTATTGTGTTTGTGCATTGCTTGACTAAGGTGAGTTTCATAGCCCCACTTTTACTCTCATTACTGTTTTATTGAAAGTTGGGGTTAGAAAACATGCAAAACTGTTTTGAATTGACCAAATATTATTTTATGATTTTGCTATGGTTGTTATGCTAGCTGGCTAAGGTTATCTGTTTATGTGACGCAACATATGCGTGATTATTATTATATGTGCTGCACCTATGCGGGGTTCTTATTATATGTCGCACCTATGAGAGGTTATTGTTGTATGGCACATCTTGTGTGCAGTTGATGTGTTGGTTTTGTGACTTAGTCCAGTGTATCAAATTTATGTGATTGGGTCCAATGCTTATTGCCTTATGATTAAACCTATGAACTCACCAACGTTAGCTGACCTTTTAGCATGTTTTCTCAGGTAAATATTGATGAATTTACTGTTGAATGTTTATCTGTTGGAGGCTTGGCAAGCGGCATGGTGTATGGATCAATTTAGACTCTGATAACCTGTTTGGGACCTATCTTTATGTTTTTCTTTTGGGCTTACTTCCGCACTTTTGAATAAATGTAAACCTTAAACGTTGGATTTGAAATGTTTTATTTAAAACGGATGATGTATTTCCGTTTTCTTATGCTTGTGTTGTATACCAATCCCGTAGCACCCCAATGCTTGTTTTGTCTTCCACTGAATCGAATTTTGGGGATGTTACACACATTAATGCACGCCTTATGACATGAGTTTTTAATCATACTCAAGCAATTGATTGTGATTAAATTTTCCTTTCTACGCGCATTAATGATATAAAGATGATAAATTGTCATACTTGTTTTTATGTATATGAAATATGACAATTGGATATCAAAACCCTTTTCTTATTTATTACCTTTGTGAGGACAGTGTGTAATCAAAAGTGTTATGAATCTAGATAATCTTTATAAAGTATACAAGAGACTAGAATCCGAGTGTGGATTAGATCATGCATTTAGGAGCTGAGATCTTAAGTTTAATTGTAAAATCAATATTTTGATTTTGATTAAAATAAGATAACTCCTGAATACACCAGAGAGCAAGTGAGAGTATGTTTATTTCCTTAAATCTCTAATGTTGTATAACATATTGAAAGCACATCTTTTCTAAGCTAGATGTTAATCCCTTAGTTTGGAATGAAATTGCACATTGAGAATTTAGGAGTAAAACATAAAACCTTGGAATAGATGTTTATTACAATAAACATGTGCGGTAATTAGGTCCAACACAATATAATATATTATTGAGTAATTCTAAAAGGATATATCTTACTTGGTGAGATTGAACACCTGAATGGATACCTTGAGTTTTACTAAGGATTCATCATGTGCTTCATATTGTGTTTAGGGCTAGTTGCTACTTTTGCATGAGTGCAAAATGTGCTGACAACAAACAAGATCTAAGTGAAAGTCATTAGATAACTGTTAAAACAAACATTCTAATGGAATTTGTTTGGATTAGGAAATTCATTACTATGATTGGAGTCGTCCCTGGTAATGAAGAACCTATGGATATTTATTGCGACAATTATGACGCAATTATCATGGCCAACGAACCTGGAGTTCAGGAAGGCACCAAACATTATCAAAGAATTGTTCAGTCATTTATGAACTTTAAATAAAGGCACGGTGTTGTTTGTGTACACTAATGCTAGTTTAATTGAGAGAATACTCAATCCTAGTCATAGTGTGATTTCATCATGGATGATGATGTTACTAAATAGATGTAGCTGACAGCATTATTGCAATATACATTAAAGAATAAGAATACTTTAAAGTTTGAGAAACTGTTGAGATGACTGTCTCAGATAGGTGTTGTGCTGGCTTCAAACACTGTATGGAATGTACCGTGGCAGTACTCGTACTATGGTACTTGCACTAGAATGCACACGTACAAAAATGACAATCATCATATTATTCAAACCTTTAACTTTTGTGAGTTTGAAACAAGTATTATCAAAGTTTACTCAAATGACTACTTAGCTGTCTTGTACCGTATAAGTTGATCATGTTAGGAACATTGGGTTTCAACTTATAAATAGTCTTATGCATATCTATAATTAATATTTGGATAATGGAACCATAAGCAGTCGTATTACATAATGAATTGATATACCTGGTATAATCGTCTTCATTTATACTACTGTGTCCTATATTTGCATGTTTAATCCATGAATAAATTTATTTGTTCTAAATTTGTCTATTGTCGATCAACAATACGGGAGTATTGTTGAACTGAGACAAATATGAGCGTTTGGTATTATTCACTTGATGAATATTAAGGGATGTGTCCGCCAAACTCATTTGTTATTTACGAGCTATGAATATTGGACTACCCCAAACCTACGAGAATTCACTTTATGGATTAGCATCTTTGGGTGAATCTCGCAAGTGGTTGTATTACCCGTCCTCAGACTTGAGATGCAAGTAGGTTTTGCAGGTGTGGATATCATTTTCTAGATTATAGTTAACGTTGTCCTGAACAAGGTAGTTATAAAGACTATTTTCAGAAGTGATGTGAAGCACATGAATGACACGTGCATTTTGTTCCTCCACGTGTTTTCTGGAGTTGGGTACTACTGGGCCCCTCGTTGAATTGATCAGATATTTGCATGGTCGTGCCCAAAGTAAGTCAAGTTAATTCTTGTTTACATGGTGATCTTGATTGATATCAATAAGGAGTAACAGAATATGTTAAAGAACATGGAATTACTTTGATCCATATCCATAGTTTAACAAGTATCTAAAACAAAAGGATATTTAATTATAAACCATTTACACTGAGATGTTTTACGAAACCACACTCAGGTATTTCCCGGAGCAATAGCGTGTTGCTAGCGGCTTACTATTTCTTGTACGAGTTATTACGATTATGACATTCGCAAGAGGGAGCTATGTGTAATGCTCAAATCTAATCGGTAACTATACGGTCGAAAATACGTGAACCTATTGGGGGCACACACGTATACACCGAGGGAACGTTTTATTAATATGATTAATGTATTTATAGTAGATATATTAATTATATTAAATATTTCACGAAATGACTAACAGTAGAAATTTAAATAACAAGTAAAGGACTCGTTATTTTGTGTAACACACCCACACGCATGAAACATGCGGGGTGGGGTGTTATGTCGTCCGAACTTAAGGAGGTAGAGGGTTTTGAGTTCGACTTGGACTCCAAGTCAAGTGTAGGCTATATAATGAACCCCTTGGTTCATTATTTGACTCTCTTGATAACCTAAACTCAAAGTTAAGAACCCTGCACTAACCCTTTTAGTCGATCGGCCATTCCCTAACTCTTAGGGTTTTCGACCGATTTCAATAAACCAAAGCAAACGTGCTACGTTGGTGGCTCGTGATTCGAGAACTAGTATTCTAACATTCTTACGTGATGTGTAGTGTGTGCATTCCTTAGAGGCAACTTCTTTTAGTTGCTATAAGGGTTTCGTTTAAGATCAAGATCAAGATCAAAATCACCTGTCTTAGTAATTCAAGTGATAAAACAAGAGGTTAGTAAATATATACGTTTATTTATGTGTTAATTTAAGTGCATCAAACTGGATCCTTTTGGATGTTTTGCGCTACGTTTTACTCGTTAAGTATATGTAATATGATTATGAAATCCCAACAACTATTAGCATGATGGGTCCCACTTTGTGAGTACGTAGCATATGACGCAGTGGATTGTGGGCCCAACACACGGGTCGATGGCGGTGCCGCCATAGACAGTTAGGTTGGATAGGCACTAAAATAAGCAAAACCAAAACCATTAAAGACAATATGCTAAATATACGTATATCTAATCTAAGTGAACTTTTTTCATGAGTCTCCATCATATCGAACCCTTTTGTAGTTTACTGACCTCATTTATATGAAGGTGGATACTCACTTATGTTGTACATGATTATAGCCTAAATAAGCTTTCCAATAAGTTATAGCTTAAAAAGATTAATGATTGATGAACTGATTCAGTCAATTATTAGTAAAAGCTCTTTAATCAATGTGGTAACATGCTTTTGATCACCATATCACCCAACATACTTGTCACAGTAGTAAAGTGTTACAAGTGAGTTCGAACATATAAATTAGAGACATCAATCAACAGTTTGTGGGTTCAAGTATTGGTTGATCGACGACATGTGTAAGGTATTATGTGAGATATAGCAGATACTTTAAGTGTGTAAATAATTTTCATTTTCAAAAACATTGCAAGTTTAACAAGACTGAAACAAACTAATTAACTAACAGTAAAAGTATAATGGAAAAACATTATCGTCCTCTAATTTTCAACAAACTTTTATTTGGTGGGGAAAAACGAGTTAAATACTCCAAAGATTTTGTGGCTTTCGTTTAATTTGAAGGTTTATGATTGAGTTCTATTCATAGAATGTGCATCCAGTGGCAATTTTTTAGTGTGCTAAATAAATCAAAAAGTGCAAACAAGACTAATAACAAGCCACATGTAAATACACATACTGACATACATATGTAACGTGTGTGTTGTAAGTGTCACTACAAAAAACATATGCTAATTTTCATTTGACGTGGGATTCCATGGGGGAAACTATACATGTGGAAAAATTAATTTTCAAGCATTGCATCTTAAAATGTGATAAAAATGTCTAACACTTTGATAGTTTAAACATGTGCAGCTCCTTTACTTTCGATAAGGAATTGGTTTGTTCATTCGAAAGGTATCAAAAGAATTATAGTACAACGTTGCATTTGCGGGCCCCATACCATCAAAAGAATTAAATATGTATGTTGTTAACATTAAGATTGGGCACTTTTTATTTCACTTTTGTGTAAGCGACACATGCATTTGTGCAACCATTAGAAATGTTGGTTTATCAGATGATGTTGGGGTATACTTGTAAAAATGGTGAAATACACTAGGGTATGAATCCAACCAACCTCCTCTTGATTCAATTTATTAACTTCAGTTATCAATACAAGTTACAACCAAAGATTGACCACAACAATAGTCAATCAGATTAAGACCAAAGGGGTGACTGAATCAGAATGATCAGTAACCTATTACAAGATTAGATTGATAGTTTAACAAAGACCCAAACAAGAACACTAGACTACTCTTTGTAAAGAAGTAGACGTCGATTAACTTGAGAGAGTGAATAAGCCTGAACCCAAGGAGGGCTTTTATAAGCAGCAACATAAGAGACAGCAAAACCAGAAAGGGGCACGCATCATTTCCAAGAGAAAAGAGACATAGAAAGAGGCAACCCTAGCCTTGAAAGAAGGAGGCGTGCCCAATGTATAATTCCAAGAAAGAGAGATTGACACCTTTGGTCCCTGCACAAACACAAACAACACAAAGAGAGACAATGTTAAGGATTAGCTATTGGGGAAGTTTCTGTTATGACAGAAACACCCCCTGCAAGTTTGCAGAGATATTTCAACACCCTCCCTCAAACTTGCAAGCCAAGCAAGGCCAGCAACATCAACAGCAAACACACAAGACCTCATGGCAATACACTGCAAAAAGATCTTAATCTTGCACACCAAATATGTCCAACATACCCAACTTTTCACACAAGAACAAATGGCTTTTGCTGCCAAGAGCTTTAGTCAGTATATCAGCAGTCTGCTGAGAAGTATGTATCTTCTCAGTTCTAATCACACCAGCAGACACCTTTTCTCTCACAAGGTGCACATCAATTTCAAAATGCTTAGTTTTTTCATGAAACACAGGGTTTCCAGCAATTTGAATAGCAGAGCTATTGTCACAGTACAGAACCACAGGCAAAGAACTTTTAACACCCATATCACCCAGCAAATTATTAAGCCAGATAACTTCACAAGTACAGGAAGCCATGCTCCTGTATTCTGCCTCAGCAGAAGATTTGGAAAGAGTGGATTGTTTCTTGCTTTTCCAAGTGACCAAAGAGTCACCCAAAAAGACACAATAACCAGAAACAGATTTCCTGGTAACAGGGCACCTAGCCCAGTCAGAATCAGCATAAGCTTTAAGCTTAAGATTCCCACTTTTGTTAATTTGAACCCCATTGCCAGGGGACCCTTTCAAGTACCTTAGCACCCTTAATGCAGCATCTAAATGTGATTCAAGAGGGGCATGCATATACTGACTTAGGCAGTGAATAGCATAGGAAATATCAGGTCTGGTATGAGTTAGATAAATAAGCTTGCCTACCAGTTTTTGATAGTTCCCAATGTTTTTCAAAGCCTTATCATCAGCAGATTCAATGTGATTCAGGGTGGTGTTTTCCGGTAAAGGTGTGTCAACAGGTTTAGCAGCTAGCAATACTTCCTTTGACTAAGGCAGATACCATTACTGTTTTCCAAAACTTCAATGCCTAGGAAATATTTTAACTTTCCTAAGTCTTTGATGTGGAATTTAGATTTCAAAAACACTTTAAATTTCTCAATTTCATCAACATCATTGCCTGTAATGACAATATCATCCACATACACAAGAAGCACCAAAAAAACATGCCCAGATTTCTTAGTGAACAAAGAATAGTCATATTTAGATTGCACAAAGCCATGTTCATTAAGAGTAAGAGTTAATTTAGCATTCCATTGTCTAGGGGCTTGTTTAAGGCCATAAAGAGACTTGTTCAGTTTCACGACTTTAGATTTATTATTATCAAAGCCCGGGGGCAGAGTCATGTAAATATCCTCAGTTAAGTCACCATACAGAAAAGCGTTATTGACATCTAACTGGAAAAGACTCCAATTATTACACATAGCAACAGTAATCAAGCATCGCACAGTAGACATTTTAACGACGGGACTAAAAATTTCATTATAATCAAATCCCTCCTTCTGGCTACAAGCCTGGCTTTGTATTTGTCAATTTCACCTGTGGATTTGTATTTTAGTTTCCATAACCATTTGCTACCAACAGGTTTTCTTCCTTTAGGAAGATCACATTCAGTCCAGGTATTGTTCTCTTTTAACGCAGTTATTTCATTATTCATAGCTTGAACCCAGTTAATGTTTTGAACAGCTTCATCATAAGAAGAAGGTTCAACAGATTTGTTTAAATTAGTAGAGAAACAATAATTAACAGGACTAAGATTAGAGTAACTCACATATTTCTCAAGGCCATATTTAACACTACTATTAACCACAAAATCATTAAATCTAGCAGGAGTCTTAGTATTTCTACTAGACCTCCTGAGAGCAGGCTGCTCAGGACTAAGGTTCTGAGTGGGATTAATGAGAGCAGGTTCAGGAATAGAAGGGACATTTCCCTCAGGTGGAGTGTTATCACCCATGGATGTTGTTGTGCCCACAGTCTCACCATCAATAGAAGTGTTTATACTTCTAGGGCATGACGGGGCACTACCGTCATCATTGGGTGGAGAATTTTCCCCTCTCCGTTCATCATTGGGATTATGGTCAGGAAGATTTTCATTAAAAAAGTTTACATCACTCAAGGTAGATTCATGATTCTGATCAGTTTTCATGTTAGACTTCATTTTAAAGGGGAAAATGGTTTCATAAAATTGGACATCTCTGGAGTAGAAAACAACTATAGAATCAAGACTATAGACTTTGTAAGCCTTTTTAGTACCAGAGAAGCCAATTAGAACACATTTTTCAGATCTCGCAGAAAACTTATCAGAGTTGTTAAAAACAGTGGAGAAGCATAAACAGCCAAAACTTCTCAGGTGAGAAAGTTTAGGCTTCTGACCATATACAAGCTCAAAAGGAGATTTCCCACTTAGAACAGAAGACGGCTACCTATTAATTAGATAGGCAGCAGTTAAGACACATTCAGGCCACATACTTAAAGGAATCCCACTTTGAAAAAGTAAACTACTAGCAACATTAAGAAGATGTTTGTGCTTTCTCTCAGCAACCCCATTTTGCTGATGAGTGTAAGCACAGGAAGTTTGATGAATAATACCAAGACTGTTTGTTGGGTCTAAAGATACTGCTGTTTGGGAAATACACTAAGTGACTCTGCTGATCAGTTAAAGAACTCTGCTGATTAGAGTTTAACTCTGCTGTTTGTGACTCTGCTGGTTTGGAAGAATAAGCAAAGTGTAACTCTGCTGCTAGCTCACGAAGACTCTGCTGCTAGAATATTTACTCTGCTGCTTATTAGATATGTATAGTATGTTAAGGATAAGTATAGAAAAGATACGTAAGATATTTTTCTTGTATAGAAAGTCTTGTAAACCGACTAGGACTCCTTACGCTATAAAAGGAGGATCTAGGGTTAGGTTAGAGGTACGTATCATTATTGTTTACACTTCAAGGTTTCTTGTAACCCTATTGCTGTTGAGCAATCGTATTAATATTGAAGTGTTGTTTGATAATTCGTTTTGTGTTTATTCTTCTTAAGATCAAGTATTAGTTTCCGCATAATATTTGATATACAACTCAAGATCAGTTTCTATACCGATTACTTTAGATTTATCTAAGGTAATTAATAAGATCGTGAAGCTCAACTGGGATCAACAAGTGGTATCAGAGCTTGTGATCTAGAAACTGGTACCAAGAAGAATTACTTATTACAAGATCTGTTATTCACCAAGTAAGCAATGGATTCCGATTCTACTCACATGGTTACTGCATCAAGGGTCCCCATGCTCAAGACTGGAGAGTATGAGATCTGGAAGATGATGATTCAACAATACATGAGAATGGTTGATTACTCACTTTGGGAAGTTGTTCTAAATGGCGACAGTGTGCAAACCAAAACTGCTACTGGATCAGTCTTGACTCTCAAGACAAGTGAGGAGAAAGCACAGAGAAGATTGGAGGTTAAGGCTCACAATATTCTCATGATGGGAATACCTAATGATTATCAATTGAGTTTTAATCATATTGAGTCTGCTAAGGAGTTATGGGAAGCAATCGAACTTTGATTTGGTGGGAATGAAGCTACCAAGAAATCAAGAAAGAATCTACTGAAGCATCAGTTTGAAACTTTCACTGCTTTAAGTTCTGAGAACATTGAGGGAACTTATGATCGACTTCATAAGCTATCCTGTCAGATGGCTCTTTTGAAGATTGAGCCATCTCAAGAAGATATCAATCTTAAGTTTCTGAGAAGTCTATCTTCTGAATGGAACACTCATACAGTGGTTTGGAGGCACAAGGAAGATTTTGATACTATGACATTGGATGATCTGTATAACAACTTGAAGGTGTATGAATCAGAAGTTAAAGGATTGTCAAGC
The DNA here is from genome assembly GCA_021014915.2 of Artemisia tridentata subsp. tridentata. Classification (NCBI taxonomy): domain Eukaryota; kingdom Viridiplantae; phylum Streptophyta; class Magnoliopsida; order Asterales; family Asteraceae; genus Artemisia; species Artemisia tridentata. The sequence continues at coordinate 149,622,637 of CP139502.1, read as the reverse complement.
TCATCTTCTACCACAAATAATCTTGCTTTTGTTTCCTCAAGCAACAAGAATTCTGGCAGTCATCAAGAACAGCACTCTGCTGTTGGTACTTTTGCTCCTGCTGTTGGTTCACATGTCTCTGCTGCTGACTCCACCAACACCAACACCATCAGTGATGCTGCTATTTGTGCTTATTTGGCTGAACTTACTACAAGTACTTCAGTCATGCCTCAAGATCTGGATGAACTTGATCCTGATGATGTTGAAGAGATTGATATGCAATGGCAGTTTGCAATGTTAACTATGAGGGCAAGAAGGTTTCTTAAAAGAACTGGTAAAGAGATGAAGTTCAGAAGGAACAAGAATGTGGGATTTGACAAATCAAAGGCTGAATGTTTTAACTGTAGAAAGAAGGGACACTTTGCAAGAGAATGCAGAGCACCAAAAAGAAGCAATGAGAATTTCAAGAAGTCTGCTGATGAAGAGCCAAATCCTACTACTGCTATGGTATCATGTGATGGGTTAGGAGATTATGACTGGAGTGATCATGCTGAAGATGGTCCAAATTGTGCATTGATAGCTGAAGAGGAACCTGAAGTACAACATTTTGCTCTCATGGCCTATTCTTCTTCTGGATCAGACTCTGAGGTATCCAATGAATCATCTTGTTCTTTTAAATCATGTTCTGATACAATTGAGATACTTAAGTCTAGCAATGGAAACCTTAAAAAGGAAAATGAAACACTTAAGCTAGATAATCTTAGTTATGAATATGGTTTAAAGAATTTAGAAGAGAAGCTTGAATTTTATAAAAAGACTGAAATTGAATATCTTGATAAGATCACTATTCTAGAAAATGAACTTATTAAGAAAGATTGTGAGATTCAGGTTCTTATGGAAAAAGTAGAAGAGGCTGAAAAGGCTAAAGATTCAGCTATTAGTGAGACAGAAAAACATATTGTTAGGGTGGAAAAACAACAATTTGCCACTGACATTCTCAGTAAACCATTAGGAAGACACTTTAATGGTATTGGATATAATGCTGTTGCTCACCCTAAGAAACTTAGTGCCAATGCCCCTCCTACTAGGACATTGACTTTCATATCTGAGTCTGGGGCCAAACCTGTAGGTGAAACTAGTAAACCTGTAGTTGAAACTAGTGAAAAAGAAATAGAGTCACCTAAGGTTGAGGTAAAGAAGTATGAACAAGCACCCCTGATTGAAGATTGGGAGTCTGACAGTGATGATGATGTAGTGGAATCTGATTCAACCCCTAAGAACAAAAAGGAAGAAATTCCTACTGTTGTTGAATCAAAAGTACCTAAGGCTAAAAAGGTTGAGTTTGTTAAGCCTAGGTTTGGTAAAGGTATCTCTAGGAAGATGGCTGAGTATGAATACAAACCTAGAGTATATCCTAAGAAACCCAATAACTTGCCTAGAGGAAACCAGAGAAATTGGAACAACATAGTTTCACAAAGATTAGGTACTGATTTTAAATTGCTTAAGAAGGCATGTTATTGTTGTGGTAGTTTTGAACATCTACAGGATGAGTGCTATCAAAAACCAGTTTGGAACCAGTACACAAGGGTGAACCATAGAAACTTCGCTAGAAAGACTCACCCTCACCCCAAAAGAAACATGGTTCCCAAGGAAGTTTTGATGAGAGATGGTACTTCTAGAGTTATCTCTCCTGTTGCACCAACAGTGCCCATAAAGAAGGATATAGTTGATTCTGCTGATAAGGCAAACTCTGCTGTTAAGGCAGACTCTGCTGTTTTGCCTAAAGTTGTTACTGATACTGTTGTGGGCAATCATTTTTATGCTGTAAAGGCCTCAGCTTGTTGGGTCTGGAAACCTAAGGTTAAAGTTATAGATCATGTTCTCAGACACAGCAGTGCACCAATGCAGTTGAAGAAATTTGACTACTTTGATGCACAAGGCAGATCCAAGTCAGTAATGGCTTGGGTCCCAAAGAGAAACTAATTCTCTTACTTTTTGTGCAGGGTAATCTACAAAAGGAGCTAAAGGATAAATGCATTTTTGATAGTGGATGCTCTTCACACATGACTGGAGACCAAAGCAATTTAGAGAACTTTGAAGCTTTGGATGGTGGATATGTTGCCTTTGGGAATGATCCCAAAGGAGGTAAAATTGTTGGAAAAGGCATGATCAGAACTGGAAAATTGGATTTTGAGAAAGTGTATTTGGTGAATGGTTTAAAGTTCAATCTTTTTAGTGTCTCACAAATGTGTGACAGAAAGAATTTTGTTCTTTTTACAGACACTGAATGTCTTGTCTTATCTCCCGACTATAAGATACCTGATGATAAATTAGTACTTCTTAAAGGCCCTAGAAATGACAACATATACAGTGTGGACATAAAGAACATTATTCCCAAAAGAGATTTAACTTGTCTGTTTGCCAAAGCCACTATTGATGAATCCAAACTATGGCACAGAAGACTTGGACATCTGAACTACAAGGCTATCAACAAGTTGGTGAAAGGGAACTTGGTCAGAGGATTACCTTCAAAGGTTTTTGAGAATCCTGAAGTATGTGTTGCTTGCCAAATGGGAAAGCAACATAGAGCATCTTGTAAGTCCAAATTGGTGAATTCTATAACTGAACCCTTGTTTATGTTACACATGGACTTATTTGGACCTACTTATGTGAAAAGTTTGAATAAAAAGATGTATGGCTTAGTGGTCACTGATGATTTTAGTAGATTTACTTGGGTATTCTTCTTAGCTACTAAGGATGAGACACCTGGCATTCTTAAGGCTTTTATTACAAGGATAGAAAACCTATTTAATCACAAGGTTAAGATCATCAGATGTGACAATGGGACTGAATTTAAGAATCAAGTAATGAATCAGTTCTGTGAGGAAAAGGGTATAACTAGACAATTTAGTATAGCTAGAACTCCTCAGCAAAATGGTGTTGCTGAGAGGAGAAATAGAACATTAATTGAGGCTGCTAGGACTATGTTGTCAGAGTCTAAGTTACCCACTATCTTTTGGGCTAAAGCAGTCAACACTGCTTGTTATGTGCAAAATAGAACTAAGATAGTTAAACCTCACAATAAGACCCCTTATGAGTTATTGCATGGTAGGAAACCACTGATAGATTTCTTTAGACCATTTGGGTGCCCTGTCACTATCTTAAACACCATTGACCACTTAGGCAAGTTTAGTGAGAAAGCAGACATAGGTTACTTTGTTGGATACTCTACTGAAAGTAAGGCTTTTAGGGTTTTCAATCAAAGGACTGGGCATGTGGTGGAAAATTTACATGTTAGAATTAGAGAAACCACACCTAATGTTGATGGAAAAGGTCTTGAATGGATGTTTGATATTGATTCTTTAACCAAGAGTATGAATTATCAACCAGTCATTGCAGGTACTACTAACATATCTGTAGGTACACAAAATAACCCTAATGCAGGTTCACAAGCAAAGAAGGATGGATCTGCAGAGGAGTTTGTTTTGATTGAAAAGTGGAAGTTTGATCAGTACTTCTCTCCAACAGATAAAGAGAGAAAGAGTTCAGATGGTGATGCTGTTCATAAGGAAGTTCCAAAGGTTAATGTAGAAGGTGTTGATGAACCTTCTCATGATGACAAGAATGATGATAAGGAAAGGAATAAAGAGTCAGAAGTTGATGGGCAACAAGGGAATATACATAGCAGCAGTTCTCTCAACTCTGCTGCCAGGCCAAAACACTCTGCTGATAAGCCAAAACACTCTGCTGTTAGGCCCAAACACTCTGTTGTTAGGTTTGGTAACTCTGCTGCTATGCCAAAGGACTCTACTGATAAAGATGATGATTCTAATGATGATTCTTCTGATGAGATGCCTGAATTAGAAGAAGTTTATGTGGATACTGATGATGAAATTGTTGATGTTTTTGGTGCTGAAGCTGATTTATCAAATTTGGAGACTGATATACATGTTAGTCCCACTCCTACAACCAGAATCCACAGGAATCATCCAAAGGAGCAGATCATTGGTGATGTTCACTCTGCTGTTCAGACTAGAAGTAAATCAAAAGGGTTGAGTGATTTGCTTGATCAGGGATTGTTTGCTCAAACACTTAAGAAGAGAAATAGCCACAAGGATTTACAGAATTGCATGTTTGCCTGTTTCTTATCTCAAGAAGAACCCAAAACCATTCACAAGGCTATGAAAGATGAAAGTTGGGTTAAAGCTATGCAAGAGGAGTTGCTGCAGTTCAAGCTTCAAGAGGTCTGGACATTAGTTGATTTGCCTAATGGAAAAAGGGCAATTGGTACAAAATGGGTGTTCAGATGTAAAAGAGATGAAAGAGGTATTGTTATCAGAAACAAGGCTAGATTGGTGGCTCAGGGATACACTCAGGAAGAAGGAATAGACTATGATGAGGTATTTGCCCCAGTTGCAAGACTGGAGGCTATCAGACTTTTCTTGGCATATGCCTCATACAAGAATTTTCCTGTGTATCAAATGGATGTGAAAAGTGCTTTCTTGTATGGAAAGATACCTGAAGAGGTTTATGTGATGCAACCACCTGGGTTTGAAGATCCTAAGTATCCTGATAGGGTCTACAAGGTGAAGAAAGCACTGTATGGACTACATCAAGCTCCTAGAGCTTGGTATGACACCTTATCCCAGTATTTGTTGAACAATGGTTTTTGCAGAGGAACCATTGATAAAACATTGTTCATTAAGAAAGACAAAAAGGATATTCTACTTGTTCAGGTTTATGTAGATGATATCATTTTTGGGTCTACAAATAAGGTGTTATGTGAAGGATTTGAGAAGCTTATGCACAGCAGGTTTGAGATGAGTTCTATGGGAGAACTGACTTTCTTTTTAGGGCTTCAAGTTAAGCAGAAGTCAGATGGGATTTTTATTAGCCAAGATAAGTATGTGGTTGATATGTTAAAGAAATTTGGTTTCAAAGATGTGAAGGCAGCTAAGACACCAATGGATAAAAACAAGCCTTTGCTCAAGGATGAAGATGGGGTAGAGGTTGATGTACATATTTATAGATCAATGATTGGTTCATTGATGTATCTGACTGCTTCAAGGCCAGATATCATGTTTTCTGTGTGTGCTTGTGCTAGATTTCAAGTGTCCCCAAAAGTTTCACACTTGGAAGTAGTCAAAAGAATTTTTAGGTACCTAAAGGGTCAACCAAAATTGGGTCTTTGGTATCCTAATAATTCACCATTTGACTTGATAGCATACTCAGATAGTGACTATGCTGGAGCTACTATGGATAGAAAGTCAACCACTGGAGGCTGTCAGTACCTTGGACATAGGCTGATCTCTTGGCAATGAAAGAAACAAACAGTGGTAGCTAATTCGACAACTGAAGCAGAATATGTTGCTGCTTCTAGCTGCTGTGGACAAGTGCTTTGGATTCAGAACCAATTGCTGGATTATGGGTACAATTTCATGAACACAAAAATTTTCATTGACAACAACAACACAATGTGTATTATCAAAAATCCTGTTTTTCATTCTAAAACAAAACACATAGAGATAAGACATCATTTTATTAGAGATTGTTATGAGAAAAAGCTAATTCAAGTGGTTAAAATACATACTGACAACAATGTTGCTGATTTACTTACAAAAAGTTTTGATATAAGTAGATTTCAATTTTTAGTTGCTAGTATTGGCATGATAAATCTTTAATCTTTAACCATCTTATCTCTGTATGTTTTTGTAAACTTTTGTAAGGATTTGTGCTGTTTGTTAAGTCAAAATTTGCTGTTTGTTAATTTGTTTGCTGTTTAGTTGTCTGCTGCTATGCTACTCTGCTGTTATTTTTGGATATTCTTGCTTGTGTTTGTGGTTTTCTACTAAGCTTTTGCAGATTTACATGAACACACAATCAAGTAAAGCAAGGAACTTTAAACGTTCATTGATAACTAAAGCAAAGTACAAGATGAAGTTTTCTTACAACCATTGATTAAAAGAGTTCAAAAGACAACAAGAACCATGGATTCACAACCTAAAACACCTATTCCACATCAAGCTTTATCCTTCCCTTTCCCAACAAAGTCTGGCATTACTTTGCTGCGTGGTCCCCTAGTACCCATCGCTGCTGACACTCTTGGACAAGGAAGATCAAGTATGACTGGTCGTGGTGGTGGACTCTGCTGATGGCTTGTAGAAGGAGCTTGTTTCTTCATCGGCTTTTTCTTAGGAACAGGGACTTTCCTCTCCTCTGTTTGTGGTTGTGGTTGCGGCGGATTGAAACTCTTTGCAAAAGAGGCCGCAGCGTTCTTCATTTGCTTTTGAAGCTCAGCGGTCAAAGGATGTTGCGGAGGAATGATTTCCCAGGCACCTTGGTAGTATGTCATTGATCTTGGCCATTTTGCTGTTTCATCATCATCAGAATCTTCAAAGGAGGATGGTGTTGATGGAAGTGGGTCAGAATATTCGTCTTCTACAATCGAATTACCTTTGTGTGCTGAGGATGAAGTTGGTGGAAAATAGGTTGACCATCCCTGTGAGCTATCTGACGAGGAATCTGAGGATATGTCGATGATTGGTGCTTTGGAAGAGCTCATGGTTGGTTAGTATTGGAGTTAGGGTTTGTGAATTGGGGATTTGCTAAAGAGATTAAGGGATTTATGGACTTCAATGCGGGGTTGGTATTGTATTTAAAGGAGTGATTTTGAAGATATTAGGAAAGTTGACTTTTGGTCAACAATTTCATAACTCTGCTGATGAGTTTGAAAGTAGAAGGGTCAAATTGAAACTTTTGGCGCGTTCTTAAACCTAATTAGATCAAAACGGTCTCATACACCAATTCGATCTCATTACCTTTTAATTGCTCAAAACTACATGTGATTCTCACCCAAGAACACTGATTTATTTCATTACTCCCAAAACCCCCAAATCATAATGGCTTGACGAATGTTTCCTGATGAGCATAATCAAATTGAATTTCTTAGTAAGGTTACTGCTGCTGACGGATTTCATGAGGTTATGGATTTTCTGAGTGCGTCTCGATTAAGGTATGCTTTAACAGTTGATCCTACCATTTATAAATCTCATATGCACCAATTTTGGTCAACTGTTAAGCTGGATATAATTGACGGGGAGGAACGGTTGATAGGTAGTGTGGATGGTGAAAGTATTGTAGTTAGTGAAACAACCATTAAGAGAAGTCTTTGTTTATTAGGCGTACCTACACCTCCTACCCTTACCCCAGAAATTGTTTTGACTGAGCTTGAGAACCTTGGATATGAGAGACCTGAGGCTGGTGGAACATTTTTGAAAGGTTATCTTTGTCCCCATTGGAAGTTCTTATTGCATACTCTACAACACTACTTGTTTCCCAAAGTAGGTGGATGGAGTGAGTTTAGTGCTTCTCAAGCTATGGCTTTAGTTTGTTTGGCAATAGGGCAACCATTTGATTTTTCTTCTATGATTTTTGAGGGTATGAAGAAGTTTATTAAGAAGAAGTTCTATTTGTATCCACGGTTTCTACAACTTGTTATCAACTATCAGCTAAGAGAACCATTGAGGCATACAAATGTTGAGCCCTGTAGTAGAATGGCAATCAAGATGTTTGCTTTTCTAAAGAAGAATGGAAAAGGTTTTTCTGGTGCTATAACTCCCCTGACTGAACATATCTTGAATATTGTGGCTGCAGTGAATGAGGATGAAGAGGCTGGAACTCCCACAGCTTCCCATCACACATCCTCATCTGCAAGTTTGAATGAATCATCATCCTCTGAACCTCAACATACCCTATCACCTAGGACTTTACAACAAGAGGACATTGTGCAACCTCAGGCCAATGTCAGTATGGATGCAGATGAGGCTGGTACAGGTGATGGAGGTACCATGATGGAAGAGGCTGGCACTACTGTTTCCAACTTAGTAGTTGAGCAGGACAGTGCTAACATAACTAAGACCTCAACCATGGCAACATCTTTTGTAGAAGGTTCTCAAGAACCTAATACAACTGATGGTAATCCCAGCCAAATGGCTACCTTGGGGGGCTCAGCTGTTCAATCTAGGATTGAGACTGAGTTTGTGTCCAAAGATTCATCTCTCGGAGAAGGTAACACCTCTCGAAATGATGAGGACAGAGATGACACACATGAATTGATGGATACTAATGTACATATTGACAATGCCAATGATACACCTCTCAGACCAGGTCACACAGGTCGAAGTGTTGAGGCTAGCATTGAACTTGAAAAAGATGATTTGACGGTTAAAACCCCTGTACAAAATGCCAATTCCAGTGATCAACCTCTCGGGTCAGGTAACACAGACCGAAGTTGTGAGCATATCATGAAACAATTTAAGGAATTGACGGATAAATGTACAAAATTGTCACAGGAGGTTCTTGGTTTAAGAAAGGAGTTAACAACAGTCAAAGCTTCTCAAGGTGCTGAGATAAGAAGGCTTAAGATCAGGGTTACTCATCTTGAGGGGAGGTTGAAGAAGGTTTCCAAACCATGTTTGGAAGAGGATGCTTCCAAACAGGGGAGGAATAATCAGAAGGATGCAGCAGGTTCAGGGGAGGTTGTAATGGAAACAAATGAAAAGGTTGACTCTGCTGTTAATGCAGAACTTTCTGCTGATGGGAGAAACAATGCTGATGATGGGTTACATCACTCTGCTGTGATTTAGAGGAAGACACAATGCCCTTAGCTCATGTATTGCTTAACCTTAGAAACAAAACACCTGCACCAAAAGAATCTTCAACTACATCTACACAAACAAAACCAATACAAGTAAATATCTCAAGACCTAAAGCCAAAGGAGTTGTCATATAAGAACCTGTGCAAACAAGAAAACTTGTTCAAACACCTACCTACAAGGGTAAAGGCAAGATGAAAATGGTGGAAGAACTTGAACCTTATCCTGATCCTAATGAAGTTCCAATTGAGGTATGGCCTAGACATTTGCAAGAAAGGTGGGATGCAGAAGAAGCTCAGAGAGTTGCTGATGAAGAAAAAGCTGAGTATGATAAAGCAATGGAGCTACAAAAGCAACAATCTGAGAAACAATCAGAAGTTGAAGCCAAAGTGGCTGCATGGGAAAATGAGCAGGCAAGATGTAAAGCTGCTATGGACTGGGAGAAAGTGAAAGTAGAGATGGATGATGTTTTTATAGATGAAGGTATTAATGACTGGATTCATCAAGCTATTGTGCAGAATAAGAAAAGGCTTCTGGTTGCAAGAAAGAATAAAAAGGTGAATAGACCACCAACTGCAAGACAAGAGAGAACTCTTCATGAGCAATATCTGAGGAATATGAAGGGTTGGAAATTGAAGGAGTTGAAGCCATACTCTAATGAAGAAGTCAAGCAGAAGTTTGAGGCTGCTAAGAAAGAGATGGACAGAAATTTTAAAACCTTAACTGATGATGAGATCAAAGAGTTGACAAGAATCAAAGTAGCATCAAATGCTTATATGAATCCTGAGTCTACTGCTAAAATGGCCAAAGTATCAGATGCTGAGAAAGAGAAAGTGAAAGAGAATGTAGTTGCAGAGAAAAAGCCTGAACCTACTGTTGGTGTAAAAAGATATAGGAGGAAAGTAAAACAGGTGGGTAGGAAGAAGAGGAGAACTCAGTCTGTATTGATGAGTGATTCAGAGAAAGAGGATAGTGATTCAGAGAAAGAAGAAGTGACTGATGAGCATAATTTTGAAGAAGTGACTGCAGATGATATGAAAGGGATTATGGATCTCACAGTTCATAAACCTCAAGAAGAACCTGAGTTACTTAATGAAGTTCCTTTGTCAACAAAATATCCAATCATTTCATATTCACATGATGTTCTAGATGGTAGTCAAGCATGCTGGGTGATTAAGAGATCAAATGGTTCAAGTGTTGGATATGTCAGTTTTTCTCAGATGGTGCACTACATGGATAGGGATGATATTATACAACTCTGGAATCTTTACAAGTTGAATTATGGTGATACTAGACCAGAGGTGGTGCATGAAAGACTTAACTATTATTATTTGAAGAATATGTTTGAACCTGATGAAAGAAGTCTTGATTGGAAGAATTTGATTAGTTCAAGCAGATTTATCAGATGGTATCTATATCAATCATGTGGTGTACATGCATTGACTGGAAGTGATGGTTTGTGTTTGTACATGTTAACAGAGAAAGATTATCCTGTGTTCAAGAATACTGCTCTTCTGACTAACATGTTACAACCTGGAAAGCTGAGTTTGCAAAGACCATTCTTATCAGATCATCAAGCTTTTGAGTTAGTGGAGAGGTATAGAAAAGTGCTGGAATCAAACACCTCAAAACAGTAAAGTGTTTGGAAGCATCCTCCTGGTGATTGACTGGATTTAAGGAAACTTGATGATTTTTGAAGAAAAATATCAATTTTAGGGGAGGATTGTTGGGTCTAAAGATACTGCTGTTTGGGAAATACACTAAGTGACTCTGCTGATCAGTTAAAGAACTCTGCTGATTAGAGTTTAACTCTGCTGTTTGTGACTCTGCTGGTTTGGAAGAATAAGCAAAGTGTAACTCTGCTGCTAGCTCACGAAGACTCTGCTGCTAGAAGATTTACTCTGCTGCTTATCAGATATGTATAGTATGTTAAGGATAAGTATAGAAAAGATACGTAAGATATTTTTCTTGTATAGAAAGTCTTGTAAACCGACTAGGACTCCTTACGCTATAAAAGGAGGATCTAGGGTTAGGTTAGAGGTACGTATCATTATTGTTTACACTTCAAGGTTTCTTGTAACCCTATTGCTGTTGAGCAGTCGTATTAATATTGAAGTGTTGTTTGATAATTCGTTTTGTGTTTATTCTTCTTAAGATCAAGTATTAGTTTCCGCATAATATTTGATATACAACTCAAGATCAGTTTCTATACCAATTACTTTAGTTTCTATACCGATTACTGATTAATCTGCAAGTGGAAGTGAATTCGAAGAAACCTCGTACTATATTGGTAAATTTATTGAGGTTTGTCGTGTACTGCATTTATGAGGTCGGTGACTTTATTCACAAATTGGTATTCATGATTTAATTCTTTTACATTGTGGGTCGATAGAAGCTGCACTGATTTAATTGTTTGAAGAAAAATTGTGGATGTCAGTGTTCAAAATACTATGCGTAGGTCAAAGTGGGTGGTGAGTTATTACTTTAGCTTGTCGCTTACTGTTTCTTTTGCAAGTAGAGATACGAATTCGTTTAATATTACTGATTTGATTAGAGCTGGTGTCGATAATATGTTGACTGGTTTGTGGGGTCAGTGGATCAAATTTATTGAATTATCAGATAGTGGGATGCAGTTGGTTAATGTGCTGCTCGTATGGATTTACTCTGCTGCTACGCATATTACTCTGCTGCTGCATATATTATACTCTGCTGCTAAGTTATTTTACTCTGCTGCCGGTGGTAATTTTACTCTGCTGCTATGTCTGATACACACTGCTGCTAGTTATAATACTCTGCTGCTAGCATTGATCATTCTGCTGCTCGACATATATCACTCTGCTGCTACGCATATTGATTCTGCTGCTGAACTTACTCTCTGCTGTTACGTTATTGCTGGGTTTACACGATTGATACTTGCATTATTTACGAGCAGTGAGGGGAAGTAAGTATGGATTGGTTTACACACACACAGGGGAAGTTCACACACACAAGGAGTTTGTTTATTTGTTCTTAAAAGATTTAAAGGCTCGCATTAATTTTCTTATTGGAGGAGAGGATTATTTATTATTTCTTTGATGATGCAGTTGAATTTATCAAGGTTGTGTCTTATCATATCTTAAACGTTCCCATCCGTTTTAAGATGCTTGTTTGTTCATTCAAGTGACTACGAATTGACAAAACACTTGAAGGAGTTACGTTATTGTGCTCAATGATTATTGTCAAGAGATTTCGGTCTCCCTATACGTTAAGTATACGTTCGAAGTCGTATTTAGTACAAGGCATAGGACACAGGGTTGGTTTCTTCTACTTCAACATCAAATTGGTGATGATTATTTTTCTTCAACAATACATAAAGCCTACTGATTTGAAGAATCATTTTATGTACATGCATCACTCGAGGGGAAGTTTTTACGATTTATTCATTCTCTATTTGTTGATAACAAAAAGGGGAAGAAATATTGTGATGGCATGGCATGGTTTAAGGGGAAGACAGTTTGTTTCATTCAGGGAGATGATTACATCTCAACTTCTCTACTTCGTCTAGGGAAGTTCGTACACGACTTTGTTTGTTTTGTCATCATCAAATAGGGGAAGATTGTTGGGTTTTATAGATTTGATGTGACAAAATAAATAAAAGAATGAAACAAGAAGGACTAAAGATGACAAAGAGAGAAAGCTACAATGATACAGGAAATAACTTATTCTTATCTCTTTGTAAACCCTAGCACTCTCTATTATATAAAGTGAGGCAGGGTACGTAGTTTAGTATGTCTTCCACAATGTAAATATCAGAAAGGTGTGTGTGTGTGTGTGTTCTAAGGCATATGTCTTGTAAATGCCTAGAACTAGTTTGTGTTCGTATTCCTCCAAGATCAAAGGTGTCTTTGATCCTGTTACAAGTTTAGTGTAACCGTTCTATTGTGATCGAATAGAATTTGGAGGTGATGGTGTTTGGTAAAACTTTGTGTCAATAACAATTGTTTTGTTCTATTCCGTTGTGCATAATTGTTAATTGTTATTGTTGAACCCTAAGGCTCAAAACGATCCAAGGAGTCTAACAAACTCCACACTGTTAAACAAGTTACTCATTTTAGTGTTAACAAACTCAGTACCATTGTCAGACCTCACAGTTTTGATACTGCATTTAAATTGATTGTGAATCAAATTAAGATAGCTAATAAACAGATTAAACACTTCACCTTTAGTTTTCACCATATATGTCCAAACAGCCCTGGTATAATCATCAACAATGGTTAAGAAGTATCTAAAACCTTCTCTGCTAGTGACCTTGTAAGGCCCCTAGAGGTCAATGTGGACCAGGTCACCAATTGCAGAGCTCTTGTGATCACTTAAGGGGAATGGCTCCCCTGTCTGCTTAGCCTTGTGACAGATGTCACAAGGAGAGATGATGAAGCGAAAAGTGTACCGCTTTTAAGGGGTCATTTAAGCCCTAAATCGTATTTATTTGATCAAATATCGCCCTAAATCGTTCCTTTTGTCATTTTAGGTACTTTTGAGGAGAAATCTGGAAAAGGAGGCATTTTGGACGTTTTTGGAGCATTAAAGTGAAGAAAACGACAAAGTCTCAAAAATCGGCTAAAAGTTACCTTTGACGGCGTTAGATTTTACTCTGGACGGCGTCATGGCTTGGCAAGAAAAGGTGGATGTGAAATTTACTCATGATAAGCCAGTGAAAATAGCATGTGAATTCTGACGGCGTCACGCTTTAACCTGATCAAGGGCGTCACGGCTTAATTCAAAGAGGGACGGCGTCACATTCAAGGTCTGACGGCGTCAAGCCTTGATAAGCCAGAACGGATTTTGGAGAGCTAAAGAGGGACGGCGTCAAGAAGGCCATCCGGGAACCCTAGAAGCGGCGAGGTGACGGCGTCACAATCCATAAGGTGACGCCGTCAGATGTAAAAATCTATATATAGTTTTGCAATTTTTTGTCATTGAGTGGAGAGCTTAGTGTGGAATTTTTGGGAGAAAACCCTAAGACGAATTTAGCTTCTTTTTCAAGGCTTTTTGCCTTGAGATCTTCCATGTTACATTGAAAGATAAGTTATCAATTAATCATTCAATATGTCTATGTGTTGTTTGATTCTATCTTGTTCTTGTCTTTTGTTTAACATGTTAGGCTAGATTTATCTTGTGTTTGCTTAGATCTAATGAAACCTAGCTATTGATTATTGGTTATTAGTGTGTTATTAGTTGTATTGGATGATTGTTTATCTATGTTAGGCTTAAGAAAACTGGCTAACTTCCTATTCGGTAACTTGCTTGAACGTCTTAAGAAACATGAACCAAATGCGTACTAAAGGTTTTTATGGTTGTATTTAATGCACAAGCGAATTCTAGTGATCCCATGTTAGGAGCTTCCTAGCCGGCTCGACATAGGAGTGAAGTAGGAGCTTGTAGAGTTGGGGAAGTACGTACGCCACCCCACGATTGGTATTAAGGAATACACCCGTCATCCACGCAACTAATACACACTAATCAACCAGTAAAAGATAGTTAGGGAGTAAGGAAATCTAAGTGAACACATTTCTCTACACTTAAGTTTTCACCAACATTTTATTTTCAGTTATTTATTTTATTTGCATTTGTAGTTATTTGGGTTAGTTGACTAGCAACTAATTCCGCCCACTCTTTCAAACCCGAGATTTTACTTGCTTTCATAAAATTATAAAAAAATACAAAAAAGAATCTTCTTCAACCCTTAGACCTATTAGAGTAGTCTTTCATACCTAACGAACACTATTCCCTGTGGAGAACGATCAATCCCCCGTACTTACCACTACACTATACTACATCGGTCAGGTACACTGCCTGGTGGGGTTGTAAGCCTCTTGAGATCCCTCGAGAGGTAAAACCTGTTGTAAGGTTGCAAAACCACGCATCAAGTTTTTGGCGCCGTTGCCGGGGAATAGTTATTGTTTAGGTTGAATTTTTACTTTATAGGTCTACTCACTAGATTCCCTTCTAGTGAGATTTTTATTTTCTTTTTCTAGGTCTTCTTTAGTCTATCTATTTTCTTCGTGTCTTTGTTCGTAACCATACCATCCGACATCATGGAAGATGGTAATATCCTTAATCCCAACAACCCACCACCACAACAACCACCACCTCCTAGAGCCCGTACTTTAGGAGAGTATTCCCGTCCTAGCCACCATGGCTATCGAAACACCATTGAGCTCACTCAAGGAGCCAATGTCACACCCTTGCGATCCGACACCATCCGGTTGGTGCAAAGCGGATGCGCATTCCATGGATTTCGATCTGAAGATCCTAATCAACACCTCAAGGACTTTCTTAAAATCGTTGATTCTATAGACCTTGATGTTGCCACTCGAGAGACGACCCGATTGCGTCTCTTTCAATTCTCTCTGCGGGATCAAGCTAGTCAATGGCTAGAACGTCAACCCGCAGGATCCATCACCTCTTGGGATGATCTCACCACTCGTTTCCTTGCTCAGTTTTTCCCACCGGGAAGAACTACCAAGCTAAGGAATGATATCTTGATGTTCCAACAATGTCAAGGCGAAACTCTCTACGAGGCATGGACTCGATTCAAGGACTTACTCCAAAAAGTCCCTCACCATGGCATAGAACTTTGGCTCCAAGTCCAAATCTTCTATGACCATATCAATCTCTACACAAGGCAAACCATTGACCAATCGGCCGGTGGCAAGCTACGTGATCTAAGTGCGGAACAATCATGGGCTCTCCTAGAGGATCTTGCTCTTTATGACAACGAAAGTTGGAGTGATCCCCGTGATTTGAACAAAACGGTCAAGGCAATATCTTTGCCTTCGAACAATTCAAGCACTTCCGACCGTAGGATCATAGAACTTGAAGACCAAGTCAAGTTTCTCATGAAATCCTACGAGGTTCCTAAACTTTCAAGCCAAGTGAACAAAATCACTTCTTCATGTGAATTATGTAGTGGTCCCCACGACACTCGTGATTGCATGGAACTCCCCGAACAAGCTTTTGTGGACTACGCATCCTCGCGTACCGACGGAGCGGGAGACAAGTGGTACACTTTCAAACTCGAGCCAAACCATTACGGTGATACATACAACCCTTCATGGAAAAATCACCCGAACCTTAGGTGGAAACAAAACCAAAACGCACAACAACCCAATTCTTCCAACCCACCTAATCGTTTCCAATCAAGCGGTTCCAACCCGAACCGTAATTTCAACAAAAATCCTTCCGGCAATGGTAGTACCAATCATCTTGAAGGATTGATGTCCCAATTTATGGCATCTCAAGAAGCTCGGATAGCTAGATTCGAATCCGAATTCAATCAACAACAAACGGAGATGACCAATAAAATTGACAACTTGTTGAAAGCCCTCAATAACCAAGTGCTATCACCTCCACATAAGGACGCTAGGAACACAAATAGCGGACCCCAAGTCAAAGACCCTTCTTCATCCAAACATGTCCACTTCATCAACGTTGTCACTATTAAACCAATCGATAGGAGCATGGAAGAAAGTGACAAGAATGAGGGTAGGATAGAAATGGAACCTAAGGATGAGGTTAAGAAAGTCGAGGTTGATAAGGAAGCTAAGAAAAGTGAAGTAGAGGAAGTAGATAATGATGAGGACTACTTCAATAGGCTACCCACTAAGGAAGAGCGCGCATATCATACAAAC
The DNA here is from genome assembly GCA_021014915.2 of Artemisia tridentata subsp. tridentata. Taxonomy (NCBI): domain Eukaryota; kingdom Viridiplantae; phylum Streptophyta; class Magnoliopsida; order Asterales; family Asteraceae; genus Artemisia; species Artemisia tridentata. Next base: position 149,606,334 of record CP139502.1, on the reverse strand, counting down.
TTATTCGATGACCCTGAGACACCATACTTCCTAGGTAGACCAATTAAAAAAATGGGCGACCCCTCTAATCTCAACATACCATGCAACATCGGACATCTACATGTGTGGAAAGCTTACATCGACCTTAGATCGCCCATAAACATCATGACTAGAGCCCACTACAACTTGATAATAAAAAATCAACTTGGGTATAGGATGCTCCCTGACAAGGGTTGGATGAGTAACTTCACGGGAAGAGTTAAGGGATTACCGGTTTATGTAGGAAACTTCACCTATGTCACCGACTTTGTAATTGTAGAAGATATCCGCCTAATAGTCGATGCGTCCTTAACTCAAGTGGTTTTTGGAAAACCATTTGTTGAGGTCTCTAGAATGACTTATGAACCTTCCTTAGGGATAGTTAGATTTAAGGATGAGACCGATGAAGTAAACTACCAAATGCCATATAAGATAGAACAATTCCAACACTTGTCAAATGTTGAGAAGGAGCTCAAGCAAGCGGTCTACTATAGGAATGATGAGGATAGAAATAAAGGAGTAGACTATGTTATGGAAAGGATATTCGGTTTCCACAAGGATTGTTTGAAATTAGGACCGGAATATAAAACCGGGAATGAAAATGGCCTTGGAACCGTGACCGATGATGGAGTCACGTAATGTACGAGACTTTGAGTCTAGCTACAAGACTCGTTAATAAAGAAAAGCGCTTCTTGGGAGGCAACCCAAGCTTTATTTGCTTTGTGTGTTTATTTGTTTGTTTGTTTGTTTTTATTTGTTTCCGTATGTGTGTTTAATTTTTATTAGTATTGATTCATGTTCAAAAGTAATTTGTGAAAATGCTTTATTTTGTTTTTAACTTCGTCTTAACTACATATAAAGGTATTTTGCAAAAGATAAGTGTAAGGGAAATCTAAATTGGTTTATTAGAACACAAATGAACATGAATCGTAATAATATTAAATGAACATACATATTAGTATTTGTTTGAGTCAAATGCTTGTATCGAGTCATAATGATGTTTTGCAGGATTTCCAGGAAGTAAGGTAAAGGTTTTTCCAGAAATTTTCCGGAAACTTAAAATGAGAATTTTTGTCAGGTCATTTCTGACGGCGTCAGGGTTTATAACCTGACGGCGTCAGATTTAATTTTCAGAAATTTTTGAAAGTTTTGTTTTCATAAAAAGTTTTTATTAAAATCTCCAACTTATAATCTCCAGGAATCTGCAAAGTTATCATTCCACAAGCATTATATCCTTATATATAGATTTATCCCGCCGATGTTATGCAGGTTTTCGTGTTTGTTTTCTCAGGTTTAACAGGTTATTTTGGACAAGGAAATGTTTTGAATCAAGCTTATGGCAATGCATTAGTCATGGAGCTTCAACATTACTTTGGAAGAAGATCTAACCGTGTTACTTCATTATCCACCGAGCGAATCAGGGGAGTATTTGATTTCATTCTTTTACTTTATGCTTTTACATCTTGTTATTTGAACATTGGGGACAATGTTCATCTTAAGTGTAAGGGGAGGGTAAAAGTACGATTAAGAGAATGCTATTACGCTTGATTTTTGTTTGTTTAATAGTAGATGTGTAATAAAACTGAGAGAAATACTTGTTAAGGTAATTTTAGTGCCAAATTTAAAATTTTTTACAACATATAGGAGTGAAACTTTGATCTTAATGAGCGTCTCACGGATATGAGTTATATGACTAGCACAAAAACCGTACCACTAAAAAATTTTCCACCCCCAAATATGTGAGGTTCGCCCCTAGAATTGGTAGGAAAAGCATTTATGCTATGATGTGTGTACCGGTAGCACTTAGATTCTAGAACTTGCGTTAGGACCATTCCGAGGCCACAAGTGAGACTACATTCGTGTAGTTAGATTTACTACATGATAAGAGGCATTAGGATTAACCCATTGTTTTACACCTGTGTTTTTGTTATAATTACATTGGCAACATTGGTCAAGTAATTCTCCCACACCCTTTGCGTTGTACTCATTTTTAGTACACGATACCCCTAGTACACCCCTCAGAGCCTATCTTTTCGTTTCGACCTTTAAGCATTTTACTTAAAGGAAGAATTTGTTACACCCCACTTAAATGTACACCCAAATCGCCTTAGCCTACCTTGTATGCACTCATTTTTAGTGCATTATTATGACAACATTTGTTTAAACCCAAGTTAATTATCTAATTGATTACATGGTTGCTAAGTCGAGTCATATCCTTGTACATATTGTTTTGGGACGATTGGGACTCATGGGTAAAGTACTAGTGTAATGGAGTAATGGGGAAGAACATCATTTATTACCCCCATATGTGCTAAATATTTTAAAAGTACTCCAAGTTTTTCAATTATCTTAATTCGAGTCATTAGAATAGTTATTTGTAAAGTTATGTAAAAGTTCAAGTGTAAGGGGAATGCAACGCCCCTATGATGTATTAATTTGGATGGTAGGGCAAGAGTGTATCAATAAAAAAAAAAAAAATTCGAAAAAAATCAAGAAAAATACAAAAAAAAGGAAAAAAAAAAAAAAGTAGAAAAAAAACATACGGACTACCATCCCGTTTCATTTTATGTTTTTGTTATTTTGTTATTTTGTTTCTAGCTTAAGATTGAGTCGAGTCTTGGCTTAGCAACATTGTATAGTACATGTAATTGATCAAGATCTTTAACTCGCCACCAGTAAAATATCCTTTATCCAACAAAACCGTGTTTTCCTTTTCCCTACACCTAACGTTATAACCCATTTAAAAGCCCTCTTTGATAGTTTATCTTAGGTTCTTACGCCTAGTGGAGGAGGTTTTCGATCCTTTCCCAAGCCTATGGTAATCTATTTGCTATGACAGGTAGTGAGAGATATTATCCGTTTTCATTTATGAGATTTATTTTGATGACACTTGAGAGATGTGAGTATCTAAACACTACTTGTGAGGTGCTAGTTTATAATCTCCGTGCTTATTATGATTGAAGTAGAACGATTATTTGTTGTAATTACTTTTATGTTTGCATTAAATGACCCCTAACCTGTATTTTGATTAGAATAAAAGCGCATTTGCTTGAGGACAAGCAAATCTCAAGTGTAAGGGTATTTGATGAAGCGAAAAGTGTACCGCTTTTAAGGGGTCATTTAAGCCCTAAATCGTATTTATTTTATCAAATATCGCCCTAAATCGTTCCTTTTGTCATTTTAGGTACTTTTGAGGAGAAATCTGGAAAAGGAGGCATTTTGGACGTTTTTGGAGCATTAAAGTGAAGAAAACGACAAAGTCTCAAAAATCGGCTAAAAGTTACCTTTGACGGCGTCAGATTTTACTCTGGACGGCGTCATGGCTTGGCAAGAAAAGGTGGATGTGAAATTTACTCATGATAAGCCAGTGAAAATAGCATGTGAATTCTGACGGCGTCACGCTTTAACCTGATCAAGGGCGTCACGGCTTAATTCAAAGAGGGACGGCGTCACGTTCAAGGTCTGACGGCGTCAAGCCTTGATAAGCCAGAACGGATTTTGGAGAGCTAAAGAGGGACGGCGTCAAGAAGGCCATCCGGGAACCCTAGAAGCGGCGAGGTGACGGCGTCACAATCCATAAGGTGACGCCGTCAGATGTAAAAATCTATATATAGTTTTGCAATTTTTTGTCATTGAGTGGAGAGCTTAGTGTGGAATTTTTGGGAGAAAACCCTAAGACGAATTTAGCTTCTTTTTCAAGGCTTTTTGCCTTGAGATCTTCCATGTTACATTGAAAGATAAGTTATCAATTAATCATTCAATATGTCTATGTGTTGTTTGATTCTATCTTGTTCTTGTCTTTTGTTTAACATGTTAGGCTAGATTTATCTTGTGTTTGCTTAGATCTAATGAAACCTAGCTATTGATTATTGGTTATTAGTGTGTTATTAGTTGTATTGGATGATTGTTTATCTATGTTAGGCTTAAGAAAACTGGCTAACTTCCTATTCGGTAACTTGCTTGAACGTCTTAAGAAACATGAACCAAATGCGTACTAAAGGTTTTTATGGTTGTATTTAATGCACAAGCGAATTCTAGTGATCCCATGTTAGGAGCTTCCTAGCCGGCTCGACATAGGAGTGAAGTAGGAGCTTGTAGAGTTGGGGAAGTACGTACGCCACCCCACGATTGGTATTAAGGAATACACCCGTCATCCACGCAACTAATACACACTAATCAACCGGTAAAAGATAGTTAGGGAGTAAGGAAATCTAAGTGAACACATTTCTCTACACTTAAGTTTTCACCAACATTTTATTTTCAGTTATTTATTTTATTTGCATTTGTAGTTATTTGGGTTAGTTGACTAGCAACTAATTCCGCCCACTCTTTCAAACCCGATATTTTACTTGCTTTCATAAAATTATAAAAAAATACAAAAAAGAATCTTCTTCAACCCTTAGACCTATTAGAGTAGTCTTTCATACCTAACGAACACTATTCCCTGTGGAGAACGATCAATCCCCCGTACTTACCACTACACTATACTACATCGGTCAGGTACACTGCCTGGTGGGGTTGTAAGCCTCTTGAGATCCCTCGAGAGGTAAAACCTGTTGTAAGGTTGCAAAACCACGCATCAAGAGACATGAGACCCTTTAGTGAATTTAAGATCAGGTTGAAGGAGGCTGACAACTTGGTCAGAGGGATGACCAAGCCTGTTATGCCACAAGGACTTAGACACATAACATTTAACAGATAGATTACCTACCACAGAAGGATGAGTAGGACAATCAAACAAGTATAGGCCACCAGTTTCACTCCCAGTCCCCATGAGTTTGTTTTGAGTCATGTCCTGAATATAGCATTTAGTTTCATCAAACCCGACAAACATTCTACTATCCTTGATAAGTTTATGAACAGATAACAAACTGACACAGTATTCAGGGACAACCAATACATCATATAGGATAACATTAGAAGACAGTTTCAGGTTTCCAATACACTTAATTTTAGCCAAAGTACCATTGGGATGACCAACAGTGAGATTAAGGTCTGATATATCAGTTATATTAAACATGTTTAAGGTGTTGACAGTCATGTGTTGGTTGGCACCAGAATCAATGATCCACCCAATATTAACTTTAAGAACAGAGGTGTTGTTATTATAAAATTTGTGAAAATTAACATTGAAAAAAACATTGTTGTTTAAAAAACTAGCCATACCTGAAAGGTTGGCCTGCACAATGCTAGAAGGCATATCTTTGATGAGGTTCATAAGTTTGGCCATCTGATCATTTGTAAAGGTCATAGGACTAGGGCCATTTTCCACAGAACTGGAATTAGCATGATATGAAGGTCTGTTATTGGTTTGTTTGTGGCCAGGAGTCCTAGGAGGATACCCAACCACTTCAAAACATCTGTCACCAGTGTGACCAATTTTACCACAAACAGTACAAGTCCAGTTAGGATTAGGTCCTTTGTAATTTCCAGACTTTTTATTTTTAGTAGCATGACCCTTTTTGTTATCAAACTTTTTGTTGCCATTATTAGACCAATTAGTTTTAGCAGCAAAACTAGCAACTTGATTTTTAGATTCAGAACCAGAGGAGAAGGAGGCAATGCCTCTGTGAGATTCCTCTCTGGAAACAACAACAAAAGCATCTTTAACATCAGGAAGTGATTCTCTAGAGAGAATGCTACTCCTGATGGGTTGATAAATTTCATTAAGACCAGTTAAAAATTGCATAAGTTTCATGAGTTGATTATGTTTTAACACATCTTCCCTAGCAGAACAAGTACATTTAGGCAATTTGGTCATGATATCAAATTCTCTCCACAAAGAGTTCAGTTTATGATAATACTCAGATACAGTAAGGTCTCCTTGTTTAAAGTTGTTAATCTTTTGCATAAGACTCAAAATAATAGACCCATCTAGTTTATCATAGGTTTCTTTAAGTTCAGTCCAAACCTCATTAGCATTTTCAGAGAAAATTTGCCCAAGATACAAGTCTTCACACACAGAGTTTAAAATCCAAGACAACACAATAGAGTTACATCTGTCCCACTGATTAGCCAAAGCTTCACTACTAGCATATGTAGACCTAAGACATTTACCATTGATAAAGCCCATTTTATTTCTAGTATTTATAGCTAATGTCATGGCAGTAGCCCAGACTCTATAGTTTTCAGTCCCAGTAAGTTTGACAGACACAATAGAGCTAGAGCTGATGTCATTAGAATGAAGATGCAAGGGGTTCCCTAAGTCCAGGTTACTAATAAGGTCTTCCTTAGACATAATGAAGACACAAACACCAAGCAGAAAAAACAACCAAGCAGAAACACAAGAGCAACCAGTAACAACAGATCAGATAAACAGCATATTAAACACATTAACAGAGATAAGCATCAATTAAGCAGTTAACAAAGCAATTAAACATTGAGCACAGATCATAAAAACAAACACTATAAAACTCACACCCAAGATGAATCAAAGACTCAGTCAATTGGACTGGGGCTGGCCAGAGCAGGTTTCCACACCATTCAAAGATGGAGGGTCAAGGTGTTAACCGAGCCCGTTTGCACCCAATTAACTAAAGGCTTGATTATCTTAATGGAAGAAAGAGGCTTACAGTGCATTGAGAAGAAGATCGCGGAAAAGCACCTCCACAATACTCTTAAAGACGTATTGCAAGGTAATTAGGTCCCAAAAAAAGGTCAGAGACCACCAGAGTTACAAACGCCCAAATCAGAAAAAATTAGGGTGTTAAGGACCAAACCCTAATCTTCCCAAAAATTAATCCAACCAGCAATTAACCCAGCAGAAACGATGGATTAGCAATAATAAACCCAGAACAATCACCAATTTCAGAAACCCCAAAAACGGTGAAACCCTAGATCTTGAAATCACCAAATCGATAGAGCCGTAGCTCTGATACCATGTAAAAATGGTGAAATACACTAGGGTATGAATCCAACCAACCTCCCCTTGATTCAATTTATTAACTTCAGTTATCAATACAAGTTACAACCAAAGATTGACCACAACAATAGTCAATCAGATTAAGACCAAAGGGGTGACTGAATCAGAAAGAGAGATTGACACCTTTGGTCCCTGCACAAACACAAACAACACAAAGAGAGACAATGTTAAGGATTAGCTATTGGGGAAGTTTCTGTTATGACAGAAACACCCCCTGCAAGTTTGCAGAGATATTTCAACAATACTCAAAATGACTAAAGTCTACCTTTGCTTATGCAGCATATGTAGAGAGGGATCCCCGTTCCAGCATGCGAAGGATATGATGATGATGGGAAAAAAGACGCAAGGCTAGCTTAGGCAAAGAGCAGCATTGTTCAGAGGACAACGATAGGCTAGGACAACATGGTGACAAGGGACCATATCCCCAATACAACTATACGAAATGCTTCTGAAAACCATCTTAAAACTATGACATTAAAAGATCTTGAGCATGACCCTAACGAAAGAAAGTGGAATATTAATGTTTCATTTGTGATGAAGACTTTATTTTATAGACTTTGCAAACCCCTATATTGTGATTATATTCCAGCATATTGCTGCTATTTTCTTCAGCTTAAACTCTCATTCAGAGAGTATTGTATTGATGGATGCCCAATAAAATATTTGCTCAAGCTTTTTTTTTTTAACTTTCTATGGCTTTGGATCTTGTTACCTCATTCTAATCGGCTGTTCCTTGAACATTAAATTTGTCATTTCTATCAGAATCCTCCTAATAGAACTCTCTTCCAAAAAATGAATAAATATAAATCAAAACGTAAACTACTGAAAATTCCATGTTATTTCTGTTATTGAATGTTATCTCTAGTTTAGTTCATGTTTGGCAACTACCTATATCTAAATAACCAGTCATGGTCCAACATCTGATAAAACTTGTGGAGTTATTTAACCTCATATTATTTACACACATAAAATGAACTTGAGAGCGTCATTTTGTGATAATACTCATCGCTAATTCGCTATGTGGTATAAAGCAACCAACCAAATCAGCCCAACCTTGATGTCGTCTTTGGAACTGGAGTCAAGGGGATTCCTATTCATCATAATTGCATAAACACGATTCTGAAAGTTGAATGGATGAAAAACAGTTAGAAGTTATAAAACAAGAAATTCCCATATGAGAAAATATGTGATTTAAGTGTCTATGCTCGATGCATCAGTTCATAAGAACATGTAAATAGATTTGAAACTATATACATACCCATCATACAAGGGCAAACAGAGAACAAACTTACCAATGCTCTTAAAAAATTTAAAAACCTTCTTGAAAGTCGATGTGTACCAATAAATTATTATATATCTGTGTGAGTGACTATGAAAGGCTTCGAAATTATGTAGATATGTGTTAAGAAGTGTTAGCATAAAATCAGTGGTGAAGTATGTTGTCCTTGTCATGCAAATTGAATATCATTATAAACTAAGAAATTTCACATCCCTTCACAGATTTGTAGATATGCTATTGTACGTGTGCGTGTTCTCATGCTGAGGGACAGGTGTTCTTAAACATGGATTTTTCACTCTACTTCCAAGAACATTGTCCTTTTAAAATTTTGTCAACTCATTTTCGCTTAATATAAACTTACACTACTACACAAAAGCTTAAATAGATCACTTCCAATAGAGTGGTTTTCTTAAAAACCGATCTAACAAATGGAAAAGAGGGGCAAGTGTAATAAATAGATCGGTTATTTGGATAAAAACCAATATAACTAACTTCTAGTTGTAAAAAGGATTAAATAGATCATTTTTTTAGAAACAGCCGATCTATTTACTCTCCAACCACCAGCAACGCACATTATATTTCGAATTTCTCTCATTAATACATCAAAACAACTTAAAACACAATAGTGCTCCGAGAAAACGTCAAATTCAAGTATCTATATTGTCTCAATTTAAAAGGTACATAATGTTTTTACAATGCTTACTATTTATCTATTATATTAGATACCATTTGTTTAAACAAGGGCTTACTAATAACTATACGTGGTGGAAACATCAGGGTGAAGCACCACGTGATTGTAACAGTGTTGTTTCAGAAAGTAATGTCATTAATAACGATGATATATACGATAGTAGTAATCAAAATCTTAATGACATGTTACACGATGCGGAAAATAATGCTGAAATTGATATGGAGAAATTACAACAATTGATTGTCGAATCATACCAAAACTTAAGCAATTATTTTCAAAACCTAAGAATGCAAAATTGCAGAGTTGGCATGCTGAATATCGCAAAATCGACGAGAAAATGAGACATGTGGTTGATTCCCCTCAATGAAAGAATATCGATAATCATTACAAAGAATTAGGAGTTAGGATTAGAAATATACGACTTGGGCTTAGTTCAAATGGAATTAATCCATTTGGATATATGAGCAGTCGTCACAGCAATTGGGCGGTTCTTTTATGCGTATACAATCTTTCATCTTGGCTATGCATGAAACGTAAATACATCATGATGTCATTGTTAATTCAAGGTCCAAAACAACCCGGAAACGATATTGATGTGTATTTGGAACCATTAATTGATGACATGAAAAAACCTTGGATGAAGGCGTCGAAGTGTATGATGCATACAAGTAAGACAGTTTCAACTTATTTTCCATGATTTTTTTGTACCATAAGTGATTTTTCGGGTACGATAACTTATCAAGATATGGAACAAAAGACCAGAAGGAAGTATTGTTGAAAGGTATGTTTCGGAGGAGGTTGTTAGTTTTTGTACAAGTTATATCGATGGCGTCTTAGATATTGGCGTTCTTGAATCTTGACACGAGGGTAGACTTGAAGGGAAATGGACGATAGGCGCAATGATGTCACACCGAACAACCATGATTTGTAGCAAGCACACTTTATAGTCTTTCAGAACATGACATCTATTGCACCTTATATACACGAGTACGTGTCATTTTTAAAAAAGCAATAATAGTCTTCAAGACCTACATTGGTTAGAAATTGAGCTCGAATGAACGTTTTCAAACTGGTTGAGAGATACTGTAAAAACGAGAAATGTTGAAGCTGAAGCAATACAATTAGCGTACCGTCCACGATATGTTTTCCGATATCAAGGATACGACATTAACGAATATACGTTTTACACCAAAGATCAAGTTGAAAAGAGTACCGTTCAAAATAGTGGGGTGATGTTAGTAGCAACAACAGATAATTCCAGATTTTCGGTCGCCAAAGAGTCGTATTATGGTGTCATTGAAGAAATTTGGGAATTTGATTACAATATGTTCTTCGTGCCTCTTTTTAAGTGTAAATGGGTCGATAACCTAAGAGGTGTTAAAGTTGACAAGGATGTATCACATGTGTCCATCTTTTTACAAATAGCTATTCGTCCAATCCATTTATTCTAGCTAAACAAGCTACCCAAATATTCTATGTTGAGGACTCAAACTATGGGAGATGGAACATTTTCATGCATAGCAAACGACTTATAGTTGGTGTTGAGAATGTTGTGGACGAGGACGAGTATAATCAGTTTGACGAGCTACCTCTATTCTCTATTGGTATTCAATCTTTAGATGAAGTTCTAAATGATACCACTTACCTAATATCTGATCATCAAGAAGGACACGAGGTTGAGGATTGACAAACTTCACACATCCCACAGGTAACAAAACATTATTCGTAACATTAATTCATACAATGTATAATATATTCAAAAGATTTATTTATAAACATTCAATAAAAAGCCGAAGACATATGAGACTTTATTTAGTCATTTTGTACTAGTTATTTGATTTGTTCGGTTCGAAGTGTTGTAAACTTTTTGTCACAGGAATAGTTTTTTTTTTTTTTTTTTTTTTTTTTTTTTTTTTTTTTTTTAACGGCTTGTTAGTTGTTAGTGGTCCAGGTAGCAATGACATCCAATTGGGCAGTATGCTGACCCTGAACTCCGTCTGTACTTCCTCCTATTCCGCCTGAAGGGGTAAAAGTCTCGGGTGGGACTCGAACTTGAGACCTCCCCTAGCCAAACCTCCCCTCCCCAAGCCCCTAAGGAATCTTGGTGGCCAACTGAGCTAGCCCAGTTGGTTTTGTCGCACAAATAGTTATATTCATTTTGTTAGTTTTAATTGATTTACACATACTGGTATATTTAGTTCGACCAAAACATGAGAAACTAAATAGATCGGGTATTAATAAATAAACGATCTATTTAACTTCAATAATTTTGCGGGATACAAATTTTCATTTGCCGCTTCACCAAAATTACCACTTTTCATTTGCCGCGTCACCATAATTTAGACACACAAAACCCTATACCATTTCCCCAAAATCACACACCAGCGCCTCACCACTCTCACCAAACAAATCCTAACCACCATCACCCTCTTCAATAGTCTGGTTTCTCACCTCCACCACCCACCACCACCACCATCCCTGTCGAAGCTCTAACCCTTATCTCCACTCTCTGTAATTAAGATTTAAATTTCATACATAGTTTCTGTCAATTTCGTGCATAGTTAATTGTAACTTTGTTGATGAATTGTTTATTAATATTTTTTTATGTAATAAATTTTAATTCCATAGTTTCCGATGACTTGTTTGGTTAAGTATTAAATTTGCATTATTTGCCTAATTTTGTGAAAATGCCCAAATGACCTCACTTTTTGGTTGTTTATACATATGTTTATGATAGTAAACTACTTGGGTTAACGTTATGTATTCATGGCTGCAAGTACTTGGGCTAAAGTTTTGTATACATATGTTTATGACAGTAAAGTACCCAACTTTTTGTTGTTTATGAAAACCGTCGTGCTATCTTTCCATAGGAATTAGATGATCCTTTGATTTTAATACACGAGAAGAAAATCTCAAGCTTGAATTCCATTGTCAAACTCTAGAACTTCGACAATGGAATTCAAGGTATCTTAAGTAATATTTTAAGTAACTTTTTGTAAGTAATATTTTCGTATAACTGACAATAAGTGCTTGCTTGTGTATCTTAAGTTTGCTCATTTTTTGTGTGTGGCATTTTTAGATGCAGAGACCATTGTTGATTGTTGCCGAAGATATTGAAAGTGAGAAGCATTAGCCACCCTCATCCTTAACAAGCTTCGCACTGGTATTAAGGTATCATTTTGTGATGAGAATTATCTTGTTTTCATAATACTCATTTGATCTAATGTGAAATATTATTCTATAGGTCTGTGCCATCAAAGCCCTAGGATTCGGAGAGAACCGGAAGTCAAATTTGCAAGATCTTGCAACCCTGACCGGATGGGAGGTAGTTTCTTTGTCTTTAATATTGGCTCTCATGTGTTGCTCATTTGTTATCGTTTGTTTTCCTAATGATGGTGTTCTCGTGCGTTATATCTTTGTAATAAATTGGGTATAGGTGATCACAGAAGAGCTTGGTATGAACCTTGAGAAAGTGGCAGTAGAAATGCTCGAGACCTGCAAAATGGTTAACCTTGGCTTCCTACAACTACTCTTTGCTCACTGCTAGTTGTATGAAGCTGAATACTATTTATAATTATGCTAATTTGAGAAATTAAAATCTAGGTTACTATATCAAAATACGATACGGTTGTTCTTGATGGGTCTGGTGAAAAGAAAGCCATTAAAGAAAGATGTGAGCAGGTAATATTCTTAAATATTTTTGCTATAAGTAGTTGGTTCGCAGTTATTTTTCATCACACCTAACAAGTGCTGTTTACAGTTGAGATCGTCGATTGAATTAAGCACGTCTGATTATGATAAGGAAAAGATTCAAGAGAGATTAGCGAAGCTTTCTGGTGGTGTTGCTGTCCTAAAGGTTAACTTTTAGCGCTAAAGCTTGACAGTTGAGACATGTATGTATACTGCTTTCACCATTTTTTATGAAAATGCTTGTAATTCTATATGTGTGCAGGTGGTGGTGTTGCTCTTTTATATGCATCAAAAGAGCTGTCAAATTTGCCCACTGCCAATTTTGATCAGAAGATTGGTGTGCAAATTATCCAAAATGCTCTCAAGGTATACCTTTCTCTTTCCCGTTATTAGTATCATAAATTTAGTTCATCCCTTTCTCTAGAACATTTGTTTCTAACACAGTATATTTGTTGTGTATGTGAACTCTCCTGTGCACACAATAGCTAGCAACGCTGAAGTCGAGGGTTCTGTTGTTGTCGGCAAACTGTTGGAGCAAGATAACACTAATCTTGGATATGATGCCGCTAAAGGTCCTATCAATTTTTTTCTCGTTACATGACTTATTTATAAACGGAATGACTCAAGAATGAAAATGCTAATACTAATGTTTGTTGGATACAGGCTCATATGTTGAAATGGTAAAGGAAGGGATCATTGATCCTGTTAAGGTTAGCAATTAAAGTCTGAGTACATGCTTAAGAATATTTGTCCTCGTGAGACATATACATTCCTCGACCCTAAAATATGGCAAGAGTTCTATCGCATTGAACAATTTACAGAAGAGAAACTGGTTCGGTTCACTTACTCCTGAACTTTTATAATATATTATTATCTTATATTGAAAATTTTCTAATTTGTTCGTGAATCCCATGTGAAGAGAAAGTGCGAAGAAGCGAGAGCACGAGCAATTAAGCAAACAAATCGACCTCGGTTAGGAGCAAACGAGTATGTTTGTTTTGAGGAGCAGTGGTAAGAGGAAAGGAATGACCCAAATAGGGCAACATATCTTCACAAGATACCAGGTCGTGGAAGTAAGTTTTGTTTGGCCAGGAGACGCCTTGATAAAGATGGAAACATAATTGTGCCTCCATAGACAGCAGAGCTATCAAAAAAATTGGTAATTTTATTACATGATTTGCAATAGTAGTGTTATAATTTCTCATTTTCGTAGATTGGGGTTTATGAGTAAGTTGCATAGTTATTTTACAACTTACATTAATTAACAGGTAGAAGCAAGCGGGCAGTTGTCTCGAATGACGATTAGTCTCAACCTGGAGCAGATCCTTTGATGAGGTATGTTACTACCCAATCTAAGTAATTTTTGTAAACGAAAATGGATACACTTCTTGATGCCATGTTAAACTATCCTTGTAGATAATGATTAAGTTTGTTTGTGACCATATTGATGTGATATTGATTAGTCGTAGATTATGCAAGTTCTAATTTGTTGTTGTGTTGACAGCGGGTAACAACGACAGCAACTACAATGACAGCCCCGTAAAGACATGGTTCTGAAGGTCATCAAGCTTTACGCTTTTTCCATCCTTGATTGCTTTTCTGATTTTGAGGTTGGAGTGGATCTCTACCTATATATTTGCAACGGAGCAGCTTAGATTTTTGGATAGTAGCTGGTAGCACTTGTGAAGCTCGTATTTTGAGGGTTTTGATTTATGTTGCAATTGTCGTCTTTTAGTTGAAGTTATTTCGGTTTGTAACTTAAATGTTGAATCGTTATCGAAGTTATTTGTATTGGAATATTATTGTGTATGGTAATGAATGCAAGTCTGAAAAAACATTTTGTATAATTAAATTTTGGAAAATTCAAATTTTTGTACCATTTTTTTTTAAATCATATTTATTAACTAGATCGGTTGAAGAACTGGTCTAACTAGTACTTGGACCACCACCCAACTAACAGTGTTAGATCGCTTATTTGTTATTTCCCGATCTTAGTATAGCATTAAAAAAATCAGTTCTGAACCGATCTATATGTGTATCCCTCAAATAGATCACCCTTAGTTAGAGTGGTTGGTTACCGATCTTTATGAGGCTTTCTAACCGATCTTATTATTATATATGTGTCGTGACGAATTAGGTGAGAAAAAGTAACAAGATCTTCTTCTTTGTACCCTTCACCCTATGTTTAGGTACCGTCACTTTGGCCTGTGTTTATATCCCTTGCTACTGTCATTTTTCTATGCAGACTCTTATGTTGATTGGACCTTAGCCTAATGGGTTTTTTATTGTTTCATTAGACCTTGTCCTAGTAAAATGGCTTGTGTTTATTTGTGACAAAATTATGGCAACCCGAACTCTAGCTTAACGCGGCCCCGTAACCTGATTCCTTATAGGGTTAAGTTATGGGTTATATTAATTCCTAAACCCTATTCAACCCGAACCGTTAACACCCATGTGACATAACTATATTGTATTTTACAATTTTAACACAATCTGGGATGTAGAAAAATGGATATCACATCCTACTAGTATCTACCATTAAGGGATTCTTGATACCTTAACCACAGCCACTCGATGGCCGGTCTGCAATGATGCCCTTGAGTCTTCGCAACATCTTTTTCTGGATTGTTGAATCAGTTTTTGATTGGGTTTCTAAGTGGTGGGGCTTTAACGATCATCCGAAAACCTTCATGATCTCCTCTTGTGGGCTGACTTGGCTCATCTGAGTAACATAATGAGGACCAGTTTTGACGCGGTTATCCAAACCACGTTGTGGCTACTTTGGAGATTTCGGAACAAAACTTACTTTGATATTAAATGTCTGCGAAGATACACAATTGGGGATGACATAATGGTTGTAAAACCTTAAAATCTGAAACATGCAAAATTACCAAATTGCCCCTGAAACTTTAAAATTCAATTAAAGCTTATATAAAGTACCAAATTAATCTCGAATCTCTGGAAATGAACTACATATGAAGTGAAATAATTTTGAGGCAAGCTTTTAACATTTTTGCAATGTACAAAAATTTATACAAGCTACACCTATGGACCGAATTTATTTAATTAAAATACTTAAGTTATGAATTTAATTAATTAAATCCCTTTTACTTACAAAATAAATTAAGAAAACATTCAAAATTGGAAATCTATTTTTGGTCAAGATGAATACCGGTTCTTTAGGTCCTCCCCTCCCCAAAATCTCGGCAATCTTCATTCCATTTACCAAATCCCATTTAATCCTTCCAAAACAAAGCTAAAAACCCTAAACCGACTATATCTAAAACACAAAAAAAATCGTAAATAATCCATACGACTCTCTAAAATTCATGGGTCATTTTTCTGGGTTTCTTCATCATTTAAGGGAGCTAATAAAATTGGTTTGAAGGTATGGGGTTTGTTGGTTTGATCGTGAGAATTTTGGAAGCTCGTTATTTCATTCGCAAGGCTTAATTTCCTTTCGATCTATCCACACATTCAAATAATTATCTTGTATTTTTATTATGCTTATTATATCATATAAGATCCATGAAAAATATAGAATTCAAATCATGCAAGTTTAAAAGGGTCGAATGAATTATAAATGTGTAAAACGGGCTAAATATCTAAATCATGTTATACGATTTTTTATGGGTTGCATTATTAATTTTTATGAGTTCCTTGGTCATCACATAAGCTTGGAAAAATGGTGTTTCGAATTTTAGAAGCCTAGGTTAGTCGTTGTGAATTTAAAGTATTAAAAAGTGTGTAAATTCTAATATATGATAAACGAATTTTCTTGGCATAGAGATTATTTTTCTTAGACTCTATATAATTTGTATGAACCAAGAAAAATAGTGGTTTGATTTTTAGAAGCTTAAAATGGTCGTGATTGAATTTAGTCCAAAGCGGGTTTTAAATTCGAATGGGGAAAAATTAAGAGCTAGGGTTTATGTTGGAAACTAGGGTTCTTAAATCTGGATTTGGTGAATTAATGATGTATATATGATGTGGTAATTATTTCCTAATGATTTGGGAAGGTTAGGGTTTGAATTTGTAAAGTTAAAGGTTATACGATTTGATTTTAAAATGATAAGGGGGGTGTTTTGTAATTAAATAAACTTGTGGGCCATTTTTATAATGTTAATTAGATCAGTACCAAAGTGTAAAAATTATAACATGAGGGTCTTATGTGCAAAATTATCAAGATTTGGAATTAAAATGAAATTAGGGTTTCGAATTTAATTTATTTTAAAGGAGGGACTAAAATTGTAAATTCTGGAAACTTGAAGTTGTTCAGTGTAAATACTGATATTAAAAGTGTAATGTGTAAATTTGAGTATTTATGGGCTTAATATGTAATTGATACTAAATTATGATTTAATTTATAAGTTTTGTAAACTTAAAGGACTAAATGTGTAATTTCTGAAATTTTAGGGACCTGACTTGTACTATACATAATTCTGATGTTACATTCTGTAATTTTGTAAAATAAGATGCTTGTTTGGTAAATATGAATATTGTAGGGATTAAATCATAAGTTATGTAAATATAGGGTTTGTTTTGTAAATATTGTAACTAGAGGGGTATAAATTGTAATTTGTGAAACTTAAAGGTTCAAAGTCAAATTCTGGAAACTTGTTAAAAATAGAAGATTACTTGAAATGAGTAAACCTACTTAAAGTGGAAACTTACTAATTCTGGAAAGTTACTAAATAAGGAAAATTGCTATTTCTGGAAAGTTACTAAATAAGGAAAGTTTCTAAAAATGGAAAGCCGACTAAAATAAGTAATCTGAATCAAACAAGCTATTAATAAGACAATCATGAATTCGTGTAGATCCGATGAAGATGGGGTTTGCTTCCGACCCTTGTGTTCTGTTGTGTAATTGCGGTATAAGGTACAGATATTCTGACCTTCCTTATAAGGTTTCTCATGATCTCTTTCATATTCTGATCCGTTAGTTTCTGAACTGATGCCATTGCTATGATTCCCTTTGCTTGAACCTTCTCTGTTGATCCTATTCGATACCTCCGTTATGAACCTATGTTATGAAAACCTTTTTAATTATACCATGGAAATGTTTTGAGAAAAACCCATTTAAAAAGATGTTTATAAATGATGCGAAACTACTTTTATATGAAAGGTTACTAACTTTTATGAACACCATATTTTGAAGACTAGCTTTATGAAAAACCGTTTTGAAAGACTATTTTTATGAAAACTACTTTAAAGGATCGTTTTATGAAAATCAAGAATTAAAGGATTGTTAAAATGGACTTTTGATAGAAACTTCTGAAACGGACTTTTGATCTGAACCATGCATTGATTATTGAATATGAACCTCGATCTGATAAACTCTGATTTGGACCTTTGATATTACTTCTGAGATATTTGTTATGAACCATCTGTTATGTACCATTTGATATATGAACCTTTGATTATGACACATCTGATTTGATATGATATCTGACTCTTAGTTTGATACCCGAGCCAAACTCTGTGACACTAGGCATGGGGGTTCCATGTCCATGTCTGTGATGCACCACTGGCATGACTCATGTGTGGGTGAGTGATTCCTCACACCGTCCCCATTTGATTATGCGCGCTTTATTATGATTGGTATATGGTTCGGGGGGCGTATGGATTGCAATCCTAGATCTGTTCTGTTTAGTGGATTTAACATGATTTGATATGATTTGTCTGGTGGCTAGTGCTTGTGTGCAATACACGCCTTTCACATATATCTGGGAGTTAGCTACTCCATTTGAAGAATGAGGACACCCCTCATATTATCTGATTATCTGAGAGGTCTCCCCTCTATATGATTATGAAGATTTATGGTTACGATATGATATGATCTGTTTATGGGCTCGTGGTGGATTACTATCCCTTTTTCTTTTTCCGTTATTCGTATTCATTTACCTATTCCCTTAACCTTTATTATATCTGCATGACCTTTATTTCTGTTACTTTGTACTTTTCTCTACTACTGCTTGTTACCGTTATATCTGTTCACTGAGCTCTCGTAGCTCAGCCGCATTTCTTTTCCTGCGGCAGGTTTTAGTAGGAAGCTGGGAATGGGTGGAGAGTACTTTGGACTTAGAAGACTTGATAGCTACTTTGGACTTAGAAGTTATTAGAAGTCATGATTATTATTTTGGAATTAGTGTTTACTGGAAGTTTCTTTTGTAACCTTGTAGTTCCTATATTTCAATTGTAATCTTTGAGAATTCTTGTATTACTATAGAGGTATGCTTTGTTTTGATCTGATACGAAACCATTGTTGTGATATCTTTACCCTTGTCGGGTTGGGGTGTTACAATGGTTCTCTCTCACGCTTGGATTTCCAAAAGAAATAGGTCAATTTTCCAGGTTTGGTTGGATTGGATTGTCAATCCTAGATCCGCTTGTAATACTCCTTTGTAATTCTAGCTCCTTGCTAGCCTGTTTTTAATAAATTTCCACCGTTCAAAAAAGTAAGTCAGTAGTAAGGAAATGATTTTTTTCTTATCTCATACACACTTTAAAGTGCTTATCTAAATAACCATCCATATACTAAAAATATGTTTCGTATTAATGGAAACAGTTATATTAAGTTGTATAAGAAGCAGGGAAGATAACAATAGATAGTAATGGAATCCTCAACGTTAATCACTGAAAGATAACTAGAACCAGATAGAATCAGTTTACAGTTACTAAGGGAATTACATGCGTATTATATATAGTCATCCGCCATACTACAAGGATGTCTAAGATATCATTGCCATAATAAGAAATCATGTATATGATACAATTTCATATCATAGAATTGAACCCTTTCTATTTAGTCAATGACAAGTCAAATCATCTCCTCATCGGTGACTACAATAACTGAGTGGATATCAAAAGACTAATCTAAGGGAAACTAGTCAACTCGATCGGATAATGAGTTCACTGAGTCCTCAGTTATTTCCTGATGAATTAATCACATCAAATTTATATATAGAGTTCTAAGACATAGATTTTGGGAGGGTGGGAGGTGGTTTATATATGTCTTATTTTATAGGGATAATTACTAATTTAGACCAAGCACCCAAGTGAATTTCTTGTTCTGCCACAAGATCGGAAAATAATTAATTATCGAGGGCAACCTGCATTTTTTTGGGCAACTTACATGTACAAGTGACAAGTCTCACTTTTCAGCCAATTTTTTGGGCAACTTTTCCATTTTTTGGGCAACTCGGGACACGTGTCATCATATCGGGCGAGTTGCCCAGTTGCCCGGGGTACGGGGCAAAAATGGAAATTACCTTGGGTGCTTGGTCTATATTAGTAATTATCCCTATTTTATACTACGTGTTGCTCATGTGTTAATTACATTTTATTGTTTATTTCGAGTTAGTTTATTATTTACTACAGTAGATACTAAAACTGAGTTGTATGCCCCAACTTTTCTGATTTAATTATGAAAGTTATTAGTAACCCGTTACCAAGTATGGGAAAAATAACCATGCATCATGTTTTAGATGCTGCAATATTCACATTGTATAAGTTAAATGAACACACAAAGCCATCACAATATACGAACATCGATTCTGAAAATGCACTCCGTTAATTTTGATGGACAAATATTAAACGTGTATGTCTAGAATCGAACTCGGGACCACGGGATTGCACACATTACGTATGAGGAATTAATGTATAATAATTAATATATAAACCGTTATATATTTAATTATTGAAACACAAAAATAACGAGTAACGGACGTTAAGTAGTTAACGGGAATTGACTAACGACCGTTAGGGAATAAAGGAAGGACTATAGATGAAATTAGAGGATCAAGAAGGTTCCGGAATCCCTTGGGATGTCCATAACCGATCGGCATAGGGTTTCTAAACCCAACCCATTGCCAAACTTGCTCTCCAAGATTTCTCATCTATAAATACAAAGGCTAGGGTTATTGTTTCAACACTCTTGCACTCTTGCTATAACCCTAGATCTCTTTTCTCTTCTTCTTTTGTTTTGGTCGATCCATATAAACCCTTATAGGGTCGATCCAACTTTTTTATAAACAAAAATTGTTTGGTTTATTTTGGTTTTCAAGATCTAGCAATCTCATTAATTCGGTTATAGTACGTGTGTACAAAATTGTGGTATCAACTCATTATAGTTGATATTCTTGGTTTGAGATACAAAAAGGTAAGGGGTATCTCGTTAATCCACTTTTGATATTAAAGAAGAAGATTGAAGTTTGATTCTTGTTCTTGCTAGAATCAAAATGTATGTTACTTTATTTTCCGGATAATCTTTTATGTGTTAAAATTAGATCCTACGCTTCCGCACATGTAATATGATTACTTGATTAATAAATATGAACTAGTCATGATTATTAAATTCTAACAGTGGCATCATGAGCCGTTTTAACATGTAATTAAATTACCGAAACACATAAAAATCGAATCTTGGATTAGGATTTATGTTACTTTATTTTTTTAGGGTTTAAAAAATCAAAACCCTAATTTTTTTATGGGGTGGGGGGGGGGGGGGAATGCCCTATAATTAAAAAAATTAGTTTTGTAGCCCTAAAAATTGTAACATGTTTATGTGATTTAAGTGCGTATCTTGTGACTTGAATTAATCCATGATGAAACATGCATGTTTATCATGGATTAGGGTTTGATTAATTGTTAAGTTAAATAGCACATGTAATTATGATAGATCTAAAATTGGGGAAGACCTCAATTAATTATATTAATGAATCTATTATGTGCTATTTAGTATATGTTTGCTAAGACTAACGCAATCGATTCGTCGATGCATGTGGCTCACCTACCATTGTAGGAGATAGTCTTAGTTAAATATATGCATATTGAAACATAGAAAAATTATTAATATGTTTTGTCAACAAGTTTGCATGTTGCTACTTGATACATAAATTAATTGTTAAGATTATGTGTACTTATTTGGTTATTTATTTTTATTAATTACTTGTTTTTTGTTTAAATTGTATGACACGTTGTAAGCAAAAAAGGGTAATTTTTTGAATAGAAAATAAATTGACTAAATAACTATGAAACTTGATGTGATAAATTATACATATTGCAAAATCTTATGTGCCGATAGTGGTTCGCTTCGCACGGTAATTTGCTCTCAGGCGAGATTAGCAATATTATAGTTTATAACATGTTTTTTTTTAAGACTTAAAATCATAAACTTTTAATTGAGTGATGAGTTTTGTACCAATAGTGTGAACGGCTCACCCAGTTTTGACAAACAATAAGAGGGGTATAAGGAGGATTGACATTAAATTGTCAAACCGAAAGAGACGCGTTTTTAATTGGCATTTAGTGCTGACGTTTGTCTCTCCGCTCCTTTGTGCGTCAAATTGGAGCTACCAAGTAAGCTATTTAATGTACAAAATCATCTTAAGGGTGAATTGACCTCAATTCCACGTGCCACTTTGTGGTAATTATCCGAATAACTTGGGTCTTTTGACTCATGCAGCAGTAGGATATAGTGGGCGATAATTGTAGGTAATTCTTTGATTGGTGAACCCAATACCTCAATTAAAACTTTGTTGATTTAAATCTTAGCCTAAATTGGTAAATAAAAACATTTTGAAAACTTATGATACGAAGATGTGTGCATGCTTCTTCGTACATATTTTGATTGACACATCAAAATTAATACCCTAAAATTTAAGTCCATGCCATCTAATTATTATTATTTAGCATAAGTGAGACCTTACCTAGATTTTAATGACAAGGTAAATTTCCATTATGCGTGAGACCAGTAATGGAGAATTTGCAGTTTCTAAATTAGACGACTTAATTAAGTTGTTAGTGAGACCTAGAAACTTAAGGCATGAGATGGGATGAAACATGCTTACTTTGCAAATTGTATTTGGCAAATGTAAATCCCATAATGATCTAGGAGTCGGAAATTGTTTGCCGATTATTGTTCGACAGATTACCATATTTTGTACTTTCACTACTAGCAGATCAACTGATGTAGTGAAACTATGAAAATTTGGATCCTAGTTTTCAAGAAGATTAAATGGTTATATGAATATTTCCTGGGTATTTTCTTTTCTTGAAAAGTTGTATTATCAGAATACTAATATTTGAACTTTTTCTGTAGAAATGGCTCAACTCGATAATGTTGTACTAAGTTCTGCTTTCAAAAACCACTTTGAAAGGGAAAAATTGACTGGCCCGAATTTCAATGACCGGTATAGGTCACTCAGGATTGTCTTGAGAGTGTCCAAAGAGCTGGAATACTTGGATAAGCCTTGCCCTCTTGAACCAGCTGCAACTGAATCCGAGGAGGTCAGAGAAGCCTGGAAATTGGAGTATGAAAGGCACAATGAAGTTGCGTGCTTGATGCTTAGAAGTATGGTTCCCAATTTGCAAAAGCAGTTTGAGAACTATTTTTCTTATGATATGCTTCAAGAACTCCAAAAGACTTATGAGAAGCCACCGGTAGTTGAATTGTATGATTTGATCGATGCATTACATAGCTACAAACAAGGGGAAGGTAAACCTGTTAGTGATCATGTGTTGGAAATGAAGAGTTACATGGACCAATTACATCAGATCAATTATATCTATCTTGAGAATGTGTGTGTGAACCTAATCAACAGATCCCTGAACAAGGATTTTAAAGGTTTTGTTCAAAACTATAACATGCATTGCTCGGGGAAGACAGTCACATAATTACTCGCAATGCTTGTGGACTATGAGAAGGGTTTACCAAACAAGGCACCTACTCCTCAGGCATTAGCGATACAAGGAGGTAGGATCCAAAAGCCAAAACCGCAGGTAAATAAGAAGGGTAAGGGTAAAGTTGACAAAGGTAAACAAGTTATGGCCTATCAACCTATGCCCAAGAAGAACAACCCTAAGAGGAACAAGGCGAATCGTAACAAGAAGGATCAGGCTTGTCACCACTTCCATGAGATAGGACATTGGAAGCGGAACTGTCCACTCTATCTTGAGGAGTTGCGTGTGAAAAAGATGAAGGTTGAGGCTGGTAAACCCAGCACTTCAGGTAACTTTTTCATGATTGAATTATTTTCATTAACTCACAAAATAAATTCCTGGGTATACGATACTGGATGTGGTATTCATAATTGTAATACACTGCAGGGATTTAGAGTTGAAAGGAAACTGGCCTATGAAGAACAATATATGCACGTGGGTAATGGAGCACATGTAGCTGTTGAAGCTATAGGCGTATTTAAATTAGCTTTGCCTTCGGGCTTAGTATTGTTTTTAAATAATTGTCATTATGCACCTACTATTGTTAGAGGTGTTGTTTCCTTTTAGTGTTTATTGGATATTGGTTTTAAACATATTGTTACAAGCAATGAAATATCTATTTCGTTAAATAATTTTTTTTATTTTAATGCTACTGCTGTGAATGGTGTATTTGAGATTGATATGAATGAATAAAATAATTATAATTCAATGTATAGCATCAATAATAAGAGAATCAAGAATGTTTTAGATTCATCTTATCTTTGGCATTGTCGACTTGCTCATATAGGCAAGACTCGTATGGAAAAGCTGCAACGTGATGGGCTTTTACAAGATATCAATGATCAATCATTTGATAAATGTGAATCTTTTATATCTGGGAAGATGACAAAGAAACCTTTCAATAATCATATGGAAAGGGCTTCTGATCTACTTGGTTTGATACATACTGATGTGTGTGGACCACCTAGACATGTGTCAAAGAGAGGTGCTAGCTACTTCTTAACCTTTACTGATGATTTCAGCCGTTATGGATATGTTTATTTACTTAAACATAAACATGAGGTATTTGAAACATTTAAGGTTTTCAAAGCAGAAGTAGAATTGTAACTTGGAAAAAAGATTAAAGCTCTTCGATCTGACAGAGGTGGTGAATACCTGAGTCAAGAGTTTAAAGATTATTTAGCTGAGAATGGAATTGTCCAGCATCTCACATCTCCATATACTCCACAATAGAATAGTGTATCTGAGAGAAGAAATCGTACATTGTTGGACATGGTGCGATCAATATTTAATCTTACAAGTCTTCCTTTATCCTTTTGGGATTATGCCTTAGAATCTGCTATTCGCATTCTGAATATGGTTCCAACTAAGAAGGTTGATAGGACACCTTATGAGTCATGGTTTGGAAAATGCCTAACTTGTCTTATTTAAAGGTCTGGGGTTGCGAGGCGTTTATTAAACGTGACTCAGTAGATAGACTCCAACAGAGATCTGTAAAGTGTATCTTTGTAGGATACCCAAAGGAAACGATGGGTTACTACTTTTACTACCCACCTGAAAACAAAGTAATTATTGCTAGGTATGGAGATTTTCTTGAAAAAAGATATCATATCTCAAGAATTCAGTGAGAGGATCTATGATCTGGAAGATGATCAAGAGGATACATTATATTCTGAAAACACTAGCGAACTTCCTATGGAACCTAAAAGTCTGGGTCCTCCACCTGAAGTAGTTCCCATTCACAGATCTGCAAGAACTGTGAAAGCACCTGAACGTCTATGTCTTAACGTAGAGGTTGAGGAAACTATATTAGGGGATCTTGGAGAACCTGCTAATTATAGAGCTGCCATGAATGATCCTGAAAAGGATAAATTGCAGATTGCTATGAATGGGGAAATGCAATCCATGAGAGATAATGAAGTCTGGATTGAAGTAGACCTTCCTCCCGATGCCAAGGTAGTTGGAAGTAAGTGGCTCTTCAAGAAGAAAACTGACATGGATGGCAATGTACACACCTATAAGGCCCGTTTGGTAGCTAAAGGCTTTACCCAAACATATGGTGTTAACTACGAGGAGACCTTTTCTCCTGTAGCTGACATAAGGGCTATTAGGATTCTTATAGCCATAGCAGCGTACTATGATTATGATATTTGACAAATGGATGTCAAAACCGCCTTCTTAAATGGTCGCCTAGATGAAGACATCTATATGGCGCAGCCTGAGGGGTTTGTGAATCCATAATTTCCAAACCATGTATGCAAACTTCAAAGATCCATTAATGGATTGAAGCAAGCATCACATCAATGAAATAAGATATTTGATGAAGAAATAAAAAAGTTTGGGTTTACTCAGAATCTCGATGAGCCATGTGTATATCACAAAGCTAGTGGGAGTGATGTTATTTTCCTAATCCTATATATTGATGACATATTAATCATGGGTAAAAATATTCCAAGAATGAAAGAAGTTAAAGTCTATCTTGGGAAATGTTTTTCCATGAAGGACCTAGGAGAAGCAGCATACATTCTGGGAATCAAGATTTATAGGGATAGATCAAAACGGTTGATTGGATTAAGCCAAAGTGCTTACATTGATAAAATATTGAAGAGATTCAATATGCAAAATTCCAAGAAGGGATATTTGCCGATGCAAGAAAATCATGGCTTAAGTAACAAAGCATGTGCTTCAACACCTGAAGAGGTGGCACGCATGAAGAGAATCCCTTATGCTTCGGCTGTGGGATCTATTATTTATGCGGTGAGATACACAAGGCCTGATGTGGCGTTTGCTCAAAATATAACCAGTCGATATCAACAGAATCCAGGTGAACTCCACTGGATTACTGTTAAACATATTCTCAAGTACTTGAGAGCTACGAGAGATATGTTTTTAGTATATGGGGGAAATCCAGATGCAGAACTTGGTGTTACAAGTTACTGCGATGCTTCCTTTAAATGTGATAAAGATGATACGAAGTCTCGGACGGGTTATGTCTTTGTCATTTATGGAGGAGCTGTGGATTGGAAAAGCAAGAAACAGAGTACTATAGTGATGTCTGCAATAGAAAGTGAGTATATTGTTGCTTCAGAAGCTGCAATGGAAGCTGTCTGGATTAGGAAGTTCGTTTCAGGGCTTGGAGTTATGCACTCAATCGAAAAACCTATAAAGATGTATTGTGTCAATTCAGCCGCAATTACATTCGCCAATGAACCTGGAATCATGAAAGGCACCAGACATTTCCCGATTAAACATCACTATGTTCGAGAACAAGTGGAGATAGGTGAAATCGAGTTACTCAAAGTTCACACAAATTATAACCTAGCTAATCCTTTAACGAAGGATTTACCTGGTGGAAAGCTTAATCAACATGCTGAAGGCATAGGAATGCGTTTAGCTAGTAGTTTCATGCCCATCTATGATTAGTGTTTGGATAATGGGATGTTATGAACAATTATTATTTTAATGAAATAAAATAGTTGTTATGTTTGATTATCATTTTTCTTAATAATATATCCTGTATTTGCATGTTTAATCCTTGAATATATTGATTATTTTAAATTGTCCGTTGTCGATTAAGGATATGTGAATATCATTAAATTAAGACAAATCTGAGTATTGGTAGAATATACTTGAAAGTATATTGATGCGTTGACATGCCAATTTCCAATGATATTCAATGAATTGAATATATGACATATCCCGACTTCATGAGTTTACTTTATGGATGTTGTCATCAAGTAAATCATGTATATATAGTTATCCTTAGACTTGAGATACCAGATAACTGTCATGGATGTAGTGCATTTCTGTGAAGCAATTTACCACTATACGTTACTGGTAGCTATAAGGATTGTTTTCAGGAGTGTTGCAAAGTTCATGGGTTAGTCTCGTAGTCAAGAGAGAATTTGTTCCTTCAAATTTGTTTTGAAGTTTAATACTGCTGGGCCCCTCGTAGGGTTGACAAGATGTATGTGTGGCCACACATAAGATCTATCTGGAATATGTTCAGATGATTTAGTAATCTTGCTCAATCAGAAACAACGAGAAACAGAATGGTTAATAAAGAATGACTAAGATCCACATCTTTATTAACGTAGTATTAGAAACAAAAGGATAAGTATGATGATGAATCATCAAATGGTTTTTCCAGGAGACCGCCACCCGAGTTGTACTAGGGGCATTGGCGTGTTGCTAGACGCTAACCAATGTCATTACACTATTAATAGATGTCCAAGTGGGAGCTGTTAGTTTTGATGGACAAATATTAAACATGTATGTCTAGAATCGAACTCGGGACCACGGGATTGCACACATTACGTATGAGGAATTAATGTATAATAATTAATATATAAGCCGTTATATATTTAATTATTGAAACACAAAAATAACGACTAACGGACGTTAAGTAGTTAACGGAAATTGACTAACAACCGTTAGGGTATAAAGGAAGGACTATAGATGGAATTAGAGGATCAAGAAGGTTCCGGAATCCTTTGGGATGTCCATAACCGATCGGCATAGGGTTTCCAAACCCAACCCATTGCCAAACTTGCTCTCCAAGATTTCTCGTCTATAAATACAAAGGCTAGGGTTATTGTTTCAACACTCTTGCACTCTTACTATAAACCTAGATCTCTTTTCTCTTCTTCTTTTGTTTTGGTCGATCCATATAAACCCTTATAGGGTCGATCCAACTTTTTTATAAACAAAAATTGTTTGGTTTATTTGTGTTTTCAAGATCTATCAATCTCATTAATTCGGTTATAGTACGTGTGTACAAGATTGTGGTATCAACTCATTATAGTTGATATTCTTGGATTGAGATACAAAAAGGTAAGGGGTATCTCGTTAATCCACTTTTGATATTAAAGAAGAAGATTGAAGTTTGATTTTTGTTCAAGTGAAGGAGTAAGAAGATTTGATCATTGTTCTTGCTAGGATCATAACGGTATGTTTCTTATTTAATATTCGGTAATACTTTATACATGTTAAATATGATCCTGCTTCCGCTACTACGTGCTTTGATATTTATTTATTTATTTGAATGTCAAGATATTTAAATCCAACAGTGGCATCACGAGCCAATTTAACATGTAATTGTTATTATTATCGAAACACATAATTACATCAAATCTTGATTTGGATTTACATGTTTGTTAATATCTGGCGTAAGTGAGACCTTGACACAGATATTAATGACAAGGTAAATTACATGCTTTTATTGCCAGCAGATCAACTGAGTGTAATAAAATTATGTGAATTTACATGTTTCTAAATTAGACGACTTAATTAAGTTATAAGTGAGACCTTGATACTTAAAGCATGAGATGGGAAGAAACATGCTTACATTGCAAATTATTTGGCAAATGTAATTCCCATAAATTTAGGAGTCGGAAAATTGTTTCGCGATTATTGTTCGACAATTACCATCTTTTGTACTTTCACTGCTAGCAGATCAGCTGATGTGGTGGAACTATGGAAAGTTGGATCCTAGTTTTCAAGAAAATTAAATGGATATATTGTATTTCCTGGGTAATTTTCTTTTCTTGAAAAATTATTATCGAAAATACTAAAATTGAATTTTGTAAATTCATTTAATGTATTAATGCAACGTTAAAAACCGTAAACGTGGGGCATTCTTTTAGCGGAAAATTGATCTACACCCGTAGGGGTTTTGGTTAGACTCAGCTTTACTAAAAGAATAAACCAAGTCTACTTTCTTTGAGAAGAGTGAGACTTAAACCATATATTTTTTCATGTATTAGAAGGGTATAATGGGAAAATTAGAATTGTCTAAATTCTAAGAAATAACTAATAGCAAAATTTTTAATAGTTAAGAAAATTGCACATTTTATGAGTTATTAAATTAGAAGCTAGACTAGTTACCGCAAAATTGGTAAAAGGCAAACTAGCACACTTTGTCTAGTTGTTGTGCTTTGACCATTTTTAGATGCTACATACCATTGTGGGGATGGTAGTCAAATTAAGGAAGAAATTGCATGACTAATTATTTCCAAGTTAATTGAATTGATGGATAGTCCGTCATTTACAAAGTAGAATACATTCTTTTAGTCCGCAAGTAATTGTTACGTATGGAGTTGCTCAAAGGTGTATGAAAGTAAATAGCACACTATTTGCTTTTACTAGTTATAAAACACTTATAATGTTGTCAAATCCAGTGGGAGCATATTGGTGTAATTACTAAAAAACATATATTAATGTAATGATCTGTAATTCAGTGGGAGCTACAAGTTTGTTATCTTGGTAGTAACCCAGATTATCTCTAGAATGACTTGAGATAATTACTTTCCAATTGTAGACACTTGTGGGTTTAAGGATAGTCATGCGCGTTTCCTTACTAGACAAGGTGGTTCTATATCTACGAATATCTATGACACTATCATATTGATCACATAAACAAACGATTGACGAGTTGTTTATCTAATACATGATGTTGTTCCATGCACAAGTGGGAGAAATCTTAATTGTGTGCAAGCAACAACACAAAGGAATATGATTTAAAGGATTCTCTTGACTGCAAGGTAAGAGATTAATGTTCTAATGTGATTTATTCACATCTAATAAATAGAACACTTGGAATTAATATCTAGCGTAAGTGAGACCTTGACATAGATATTAATGACAAGGTAAATTACATACTTTCATTACTAGCAGATCAACTGATGTAATGAAACTATGTTAATTTGCAAGTTCTAAATTAGATTCTTATTAGAACAAGTGTCAATATGATAATGCGATTACTTCAAACTAAATATTTATGTATTATTGAAATGACATAAATAAATGAAGTAATCTAATACTACTTCAAATTTGAATGTTTATGTATTCTTGGAATGTCATAAATATATGAAGTAAAAAAATTAACTTGAAATACTATTGAAACCAAATTGTGGTGTTCATGATTACTTTAGTTATGCATATTTATATTTTATTGTAAAGATATAAATATGAAGTCTTTTAATTGTTACAAGACTTATAATAAAGTAAGATGTTTACATGTTATGTTTTAATTAAGACATATACAAGAAGTCATTGAGTTGATCAATGATTTATAACGTAGATTGAGATTATAATAGTTTATGTCTTCTTGTTAAGATATGGACATGAAGTGACTTGGTCAAAAAGTACTTATGTTATATAGCATGCATTGGTTTGGAAAATCTATTTCACCTTTAACTTGATTTAGTTGGTAAATAGGTAAGCCAAACAAAATATATTTATCTTAAATATTGTAAGGTTGTCTTACAATATTAATCCTAATGAAATACATAATGGTTATGGTACGTTCAGTTAGGAAAATCAAACTCTTATTATATTGTTTGATTAAATATAACTATATCTTCTTTTCTTCCAAATTGTTATCAAGGTTAGGAAATTGAGTATGCATTGTATATACTCAATTAGACTCCAACCTAGAAGATTAATAAGACACCATTTATTATGGAATGTGATGAATCACATTAAGTCTTAAAATTGAAGTTCTGAATTTGTTAAAACTACTTTTAAGTAGGTTATTAACAAACTTCATGTAAGGAACTGTCAATATGTATTTGTAATGTCTCAAAAGAGAACAATTTTATTTTGCTCTACTTGCTGAGTATTTATAGATAGTCTATAAATTGCAAAAGGCAAGTGGGAGTTTTATCTTGAAAAGATAAAATTACAAGATACATGATCTTCTAAAACACACTAGCAAATGTCATGCTGAGGATTAAACATGTTAATGTTAAATCTCAAGATGATGGAATTCTCATTCATAGATCCGCAAGGATATCTCAAATACTTGTATAATATGTTGAGGATTATGAGTTACAGGATTATAGTAAACCTGTTGATAAATTGCAAATATTGAATTTGGCAAGTTACTCATACTACGAATGATTAGATGCAGTCCATAAAGATAATTAGTTTTGGAAACTTAATTAATCTTGAACTCTATAGTTACACTATAGAATAATGATGAGTTTCTCAAAAGGAATAAAAATCCTAGAGATTTAAATTCCTGTGTAGAAATCATATGGACAAAATTATGTATACATATTTAATGTATGAAAAGATTATCAAACACACTTAAGCAATTAACTGTGATTGAAATTCTTTCTAGGCACATTAAATGTATAAAGATTATGATTGTCATTCTTAGTTTCATTTATATGAAATTAACAATGGAATATCAAAACTCTTTCTTGAGTAATTACTTGTGCGAGGACGATAAGTAATTGAAAGGAGTATTTGAATTCAAATAATCTTTGGAAGTATACAAAGTGCAAATCATTTATGAATGGATTAATGCATGCATCTAGGAGATATACTTATGTTTAGTTATTAAATCCATATTTTGATAAACATGATTATACTATTAGAAAGTCTAGATAGATACATATCTTTGAAAAGATATGACATGAATAAATCTAAGTTTGACGCAAGGATTTTTCATGTACATCATGTTGTTTGTTGTATCATGCTTGATGAAAGATGATTTGACAACATTAATATCTAATTGAAAGGTTATTAGATAACTAAGTGTAATGGATATGGTTGGATTTAGAATTAACATCCTCATCCTGGAATAGCTCCTAAATTCTAAATATGAACCATATGGCAATTGTTGCGTAATTGATATAGCCGACAAATATTGAAAGATTGAAAGGTATCAAACATTACACATTGGATATTAAAGTTTACGAGATTTTAAAGAGCATATTGTTGTTTGCATACAATGACGCTAATAAGATTGAGATGACACTCAATACTAGTCATGGTAGGAGTTCATCCTAGTTAATGGCCATGTGTACTAGTTATGCTTAATTGTAAGCATAGTTGCATTTTACATTAAAGAATTAGAATACTTTAAACTATAAAAGGTTTGATAGTTTGCTTGTCATAAATTCGTGGTTGAGGATGTCACGTATTTTATGAAATATTATGTGGCATTATCAAGATAATTGATAGCACACATACAAGAACTTCATTAATTGAATTCTTGAAATAAGTATTCTCAAAATTCCCATAGATCAAAATTAGTTGATTTATGCCTTGTCAACAAGTATGTTTGACATGACTTGAGGCATAATTCATTAATAAGAATTATCATGCATTGATCTATTTTAGTGTTTGGATAATGAGATGTTATTGAACAGTTATTATTTTAATGAAATAAAATAATGATTATGTTTGTTTATCATTTTCTTAATAATATATCCTATATTTGCATGTTTATATCCTTGAATATATTTATATATTCTAAACTGTCCATTGCCAATTAATGATATGGGAATATGATTAAATTAAGGTAAATCTGAGTATTGGTATAATATACTTGAAAGTATATTGATGCGTTGTCATACCAATTTCACATGATATTCAAAATGTTTGAGTACAGGACTTATCCCGCCAACATGAGTTTACTTTATGGATCTCGTCATCAAGTAAATCATGAGTATATAGTTATCCTCAGACTTGAGATGCCAGATAACTGTCATGCATGTAGTGCATTTCTTTGATTCAATTTAACGCTATATGTAACTGGTAGCTATACGGATTGTTTTGGGAAGCGTTGCGAAGTGCATGTGTTATGCTCGTAGTCAAGATAGAATTTGTTCCTTCAAATTGTTTGGAGTTTAATACTGTTGGGCCCCTCGTAGGGTTGACAAGATGTTTGTGCGGCCGCACCCAAGATCTCCCCTGAATAGGTTCAGATGATTTGGTAATCTTGCTCAATCATAAACAACGAGAAACATAATTATTAATAAAGAATGACTTAGATCCATATATTTATTAATGTAGTATTAGAACAAAAGGATAAGTATGATGATTAATCATCAAGTGGTTTTTCTAGGAGGCCACCACCCGAGTTGTACTAGGGGCATTGGCATGTTGCTAGACGCTAACCAATGTCATTACCCTCTTAATAGATTTCCAAGTGGGTGATGTTAGAGTTTTGGAAAAATATTAAATCGTGTATGACTAGAATCGAACACGGGACCGAGGGATTGCACACTTTACGTATGAATGATCAAAGGAACAATTAATATATATATTATTTATATATTTTAATTATTTGGACACAAAAGGAAAAAGGAGGGGGTTAAGTGTCGAGTTTTGGAACTTGAGGAGGTATTAGACTCAAACTTGGAGAACAAGTTTAGAGCCTATAAAAATCCTCATCAGCTTCAAAAGTCGGACGACACAATATAATAACCTAAATGTCTGTGACATTATAATATCTAAGCTTGGTTGTTCGACAAGCCATGTACAAATAATTAATATACACAAAGTCATCTACCTACTATTCCTTGCAGCCATCGTACTATGCAT
Organism: Artemisia tridentata subsp. tridentata; assembly: GCA_021014915.2. Lineage (NCBI taxonomy): Eukaryota > Viridiplantae > Streptophyta > Magnoliopsida > Asterales > Asteraceae > Artemisia > Artemisia tridentata. The sequence goes on along the minus strand of CP139502.1, from coordinate 149,572,674 downwards.
GATAGATATGGATCGTATTATGAATCATATATTAATAGATATTGTAATGTACAGTAGCTTTGAATATATGAATTATAGATATGCATCGTACTATGTGATATAGCATTGTATAGTAGCTTTAAAGATATGATTCATATTGTATGAATCGTACTATGCATGATAATTATAATATGTATCGTATAGTATTATAGTTTATTAAACAAATAGTTTGGTTTAATAATTGTGATCATTCACTAGCATCAACCTTTGATCGAGTAATAGTACGTGTGTTCGAGAACTCGGATATAACATACTTTTGTTATTCATCTTGGATTGTGGAACAAAAAGGTAAGGGGTTCCAAGTTAATCCGTTTGATTGTTCAAGTGAAGGAGTAAGAAGATTTGATCATTGTTCTTGCTAGGATCATAACGGTACGTTTCTTATTTAATATTCGGTAATACTTTATACATGTTAAATATGATCCTGCTTTCGCTATTAAGTGCTTTGATGTTTATTTATTTATTTGAATGTCAAGATACTTAAATCCAACATGATTAATAACATAAGCTACATAATTCAGACCTGAAAATAACAGAAGGCAGAATCAAACAGCAATGAAAGAAGCAATGATGTGAAATCCATGTAGAGGTGTGTGTGATCCAAAATCACAGATTATGCGGACATTCTTTGACAATAATCGGTACTATACAACCTTTCCACGGACTTCCATCACGAGGAAAGAATCCTCCTTTCTTTTACCTAATACAATACTCCTAATATTAAAATAACCCCAGCTAGAAGCCATACACCATTTTGTTGGACATAGCCTCATAAAATCATCATGGTTTACAATGTACTTCACCGACCATTCACAATACCTATTACTCATCTCATAGATATTCAACTGTCGAGGATGATTATACTGCCTACAAAGAAGGAGCAAACAACCACCAGACTCAAACAACTCGCATTTACGCTTCCAATCCAAGGTTACAGGGAGTTGTATGGTTGTTAAAACGGGGTGCTTCAAAATATCTAACTTTAAATGCAACCCAGTTAAATTATTTAGCCAATGAATGGCATCATTCCAATATATTCCACAGGAAAAATAGCTAAAACTTTCAAAGGGAAATCGATCAACACAAATATTCCAGTTGCCTTTCTCTGAAGAGTAAGTTTGAATTTGAATACGATAATCATGAGGTGCAACATCAAGTATTGTTCTAGCACAAACGATTTTGTAATTAAGTGATTTGGTAGGATCAAAAGCCAATCTTACCCTTGAGTCGTGCTGACCAAAATCCAAATAATTATGTGGTGGTTGAAGCATTTTAAACAGATTATTGGAAGGATTGTATACGTATAATTTATCAGCCATGCCACCAGGCATGCAACCAGTATAAGTACAACAAAGAAGCAAACCATTGCACGACTGCAAAATCTGAACATTACCTTCTATGGAACCAAAAGTAATTTTTTTGCATAATGGAGATTTGTTGGTAGTCATTCGGATATCCAAGGGCACAAAATCATATCGTGGCATATATACGTTTCAGAATAATGAGACCAAAAGGGGGATCAAGTTTAGGGACTTGGCTCCTGGGCAGAGTGAATTCAGGAGATATTATAAGAGATAACCATCGTTTTGATACTGATTTGAGCTGATAAATGTTGGAAATTTAGTTCAATTAAGGGATATGATCATACTTGGAAATGGGTTTGGAGGTACAGAGATAGTGGTTTTAAGTTTCTACTGCTAGTACTAATGTTACTACTGTTGGCAGAGTTACTACCCTAGTACTAATGTTACTACTGTTGGCAGAGTTACTACTGCTAGTACAAATGTTACTACTGCCAGTGTAAAGTTACTACTGTTGGCATAAGTTAGTACTACTGGGCAGTTTCAAACTCGTAATTAAGACCATAATGACTTGGTCTTGTAACCACTATAGCTATAACGGAGGTACATTATGAGGAGATTAATTGGCCGATTAATTCTCATAATTGCATTGACTAAGAGTAAATAAATCCTATAAATAGGATACACATCTGCATGGAAAAACACCCCGAAACATAAACACTTGAAAGCAAACAGGTTCTTGATTTGTGCCTAAAACAAGAACACCACTTGGTCTTATCCCATAGAGATATTCGTGCAACCCAGGCATAGGGTCGAATAGTTTCTATTGGAAAGTGATAACACGATTTCAAATGATATCCGGTACAATTGATTATCTTCACCCTGCTGGGAACACACCGACAAGAAACCAACAATCAATAGAAACTATAGAGTGATAATCAATGACTGCTGCTATGAGGCAAATGGTTGCTAACTTTTCCAAATTGGAAAAGTTTGAAGGTGTCGATTTCAGAAGGTGGAAAAAGAATATGCAATTTCTTCTTTCTAGCATGAGTGTGGTGTATGTATTGAGAACACCTATTCCTGATGATGGGGATGATGCTACTGTGGAAGGCATAAGGAAAAGGAGTTAGTAGGAGAATGACGACTACACTTGCAGAAGTTTAATCCTCTGGTAAAGAACTATGAGATTCCTTGGAAGCCAAATATATGGCATAGGATACATCAAGTAAGAATCTTTTTTTTTTTTTTTTTTTTTTTTTTTTTTTTTTTTTTTTTTTTTCTATTTTAAGAAGTTCCTTGTAAGTTATTTTAACAATTACAAAATGGTCGATTCTAGACATGTCATGGAACAATACAATGAACTTCTTAGTATACTTGGTAGATTCACACAACACAAAATGAACATGGATGAGACTATTTGTAACACCCCAATCCGACAAGGGTCAGAATGTCACATTATGGTGTTAATCAGAACAAAACGCAAGCGAAAGACTTTAATAATAAAATGGTTACATAAGTTCTTCTAAGGAAGTAATAAAATACTAAGTTTGAAACAGAATAACTTCTAAATGAAGTACAATTTCAAACGAAGTCTAAATGAAGGATAGCTCCAAATCTAAGCAAATAGGTTAACTATCGTCAGGTTAGTCTACTAAAAGCTCCTATGCACTCTTCACTCAATCCCAGCTTCCAACCTAAAACCTGCCGCAGGAAAAGAAAAGTGGCTGAGCTAACGCTAAGTGAACAGATATAAACAATAACTGATAATAAGATAATCAAAACGAATACGGATCAAGTTAAGTCAAATCAAAGAAAGGGAAAGAGCCTGCTGAGAAAATGTCAGATGAAACAGAATACAAAACGAATATGAATCAGATACTGAATCAGAGTGCATAACAAATATCAATCAATATAGGATCGGAGTGTATTGCCCAACTGCCTAAGCATGATACATGAATAGGCCAAATAATCATATCACAATCATATCACAAATCTTATACCGTCAATTCCAAAAGTTGTACAAGGAGCTGCAGACTCCAATGTACAAAAATGTGATGGGGTATAGGAACACACACCAACCAATCACCAGATACAGATACAGATTCTCTAGGATGCATCCATACGCCCCCTGCAAAACAAATCATATATATACACCTACTCATGACAGGCATATGCACATATCATAATGGCCAATGTGCACAAATACCATAACAGAACAGAAGAGGATGCCGTAGATCAATCACACCTCCACAGAAAGTGTCATGCCATTGGTGCCTCAATGACATGACCATGGTACCTCCATGCCTAGGAATACAGATACAGAAGCTGGGCAATACAAGAGCAATCATAATCATAATCATAATCATATCAAATACTGAACTGAAGCATATCATATCAAATACTGAACTGAATCATATCAAACGGATAACCAACGAATATCAGAATGAGATAGCACTTCAAATATCAGAACGAATAACAAAATGGATATCCAAGTAATATCGGATAATCATATTAATGGATGCCCTTACTGAAAAAGGACAGAATATGTGTACCTTATGTGAACTGGAAGCAAATAAATGGATGAGCACAAACAAATATAAGTTACTCTATCTTCAACGAATCTACATGAATTAATGATCATTTATTACTTATAGTACATTTAATAAGTCATAACTGATTTTAATACTTGATACTTATAGTTATTGATATGTTTTAGGGTTAAATCACATGTTGTCAAAATATAGGTTTAAATGTATCTTGGAATAGTGATTAAACCTAATTAGAATTAACGATGTACCAAATTAGAAACTATGCTCAACCAGATTAGGAACAAAGAAAATCTAGGAATTAATTATAAATGAAACCGTTTCTCGGAACAAACCACAAACTCTCTCGAAACCCAAAAATCATTCTCGAACTAAAATAATAGCGAGACTCAATAAACACACTTGAATAAAAAGATACAAATGTGAGACCACCACAAGATTTAATGAAGCTAGATCGAATCACAGATCTAATCTTTTATGCATTAACGAACCAACCTCTTTAACCCAATTCATGTGCACGATTATAAACAAGTTTCAGTTGTAGCACGACACATGATTTATAACTTCAATAATTTTTCAAGCTTCGTATATTGTTAATAGGTTTTACACTTCATTGATCCAACTTATAATCGGCTCTAACATTATATATTTTAAGTGCATAATCGAATGTGATGAAAACAAAACATGATAGACCCATACACACAACACCAAACAAAACACAATCTGCCAAGGCATGATCGATCCTATGCAGTACACAAGTTTTAAATGCGACTCGATCCGATTGACACCAGACACCACAATGACGCTAAAAGCAAACAGAACATATTCAACCTCCAAATCCCATGCATGCAATCATAATCATACGTACCCCCACAAAACCTAAAAACTTAATCCTAATCACTAATATGTGCATTCATATACAGGTTTTAGATATATTAGACACCAATTCACACACACCAACTCCAATAAATAATAAGACCTGATTGACAACCTTTTTAGTCATGCGAACACGACACACATAACACAAAGAATAATGAGGCAACATGCAATGCAAAACCCACATGGAATCATAACCCTCGAACCCTCGCGAGACCAAAACAGTACCACAATCAACCATTCTTAATCCATTTAGCAACATGTTAGGTTTAACTCATCACGACACCAAAACATACACACGTCACGTCCAAATATTCTTAGCACAAGGTTGACACGAGAGTAAACATGCAACGAAAAGTCCCACATAAAATCATAGCCAAACCACCCCTCTCGTTAAAATTAAACAACTCTTGTTTCCTTTGAAATTCTGATTTATAAACATGTATATACATAGACTGACACAACTTTCAAACCAGATTAAGTGATGTCAATCTTTTAGTAGGCGCATGATTTTATGTGACGAGATATATGATAGCCAAGTTTTTAACACAACGAGATATAGGCCAGGTTTACAACACATATGTCGTATCAACAAAACATATGGAAAATAGTAAGAGTACCTGAATGGAACAGATTTAAGGGAACAAGAATCAAAAGGACGAAAGTTTATCACCCTACGACCAGAATACCACGATACAAACCAAGTAGTAAACTCCAACGATCACACCAAGCTTCAACACCAACGATCAGAAATTTTTATCCCATGAACTGCTCACCACCTTGCTACTACCTCCTTCGTCCTGATCTTCTTGGAGAATTTTTGAATAGCCAACTAGTTTAGAAGTTTTAGGGTTTGTAGGTGATAGATGAAATGTGAGATACGGTTGCTAGATAAATATGAAATGAGGAGAAAGTGGTGGGAAGGCTGCCGAGTATAGGGGAGATAAGGGAGACCCATTCCTTTCAAAGATTTCAAAATTATATTGAACATAGCTTAGGAAATGTTGTGTACAAAATAATAAAGTGCGTTAGGTCTCTATAACATGGGTAACGTGTGATGTTTCAAATAAGAAAGGTGGTGCCAACATTTTATATACTTAGGTTAGTTATGTCATACTTGTGATTTAAATTTCATAATACATAGTTCAAAATTTTAGGTTAAAATCGTAATCAAACATTCAAACGTCGCTTCATATTTTAGGTTTTTATAATTCTTCCCCTTTAAAAAGTAAATTTCTTATGCGAAATTGAAGTCGCGAAAGTTAGACGAAGGTGTACCAAATCACGAAAAGAAATGACAATAAGTAGCCTCCCGCTCGGAGAGGTTCTTCTAAAATAATCTTCACAAACGGAATAGTTTTATTTCTCATGACTCGATCCCGACAAACTAGGATAGCCCCAGGCTCTCCAATAGAATACAAATCATAAAAAATCTGATCCAACGAATACGAAACAAATATGTAGCATATGACAGTTGTAAACTCACAAAGAGATACATGAAACACATATACACACGAGGCAATTGCGGAGGTAGTGCTAAACGATAAAACTTCATCAACTCTATCCAGATTCTGACCGAACTAAGGGATCTTACTAATGATCAAAGAAGCACATATCGAATTATCAAACGTATCAGAGTTCATAAAGAGTGGGTAGCATATTCGTACTGGTGATCAACTAAGCACATATCAGAAAATCAAAACGTATTAGAAAGCATAATAGAATAGGTAGGATAATTGTACGGATAAGACAGAATATAAGGACTAACGTATCGCGAACCAAAACTTCCTTATATGCCACAATGTCAAACGCTTCTGTATGGGGACACCCTAGGTGTTGGGAATTAAATATTCTGAAGTTAGAGTATTAGAAATTACTCTAAGTCAAAGGTACTGCTAGTACATCAAGGTACTGCTAGTACATCAAGGTACTGCTAGTTCATGATCAAGGTACTGCTAGTACATCAAGGTACTGCTAGTTCAAGTTGAAGGTACTGCTGATCAGTGACTCATAGGATAAGATCGAAAAGATATTTATTGTATTTTGGTCAAACATATACGGTAGATAATATCTTACTCCATGTGCTTAGTTAACAAGTTGTATACATAGATACATGTTGTATCTTATGTACTGACACCAATATGAATAAGTTAAACAAGTAAGTCGGTCAAGACTTTTAAGCAATTTGTAAAGATCTTTTGCAACTATAAAAGAGATCTTAGTCTAGTGAATATGTGTGTGAATATCTGTTAAGACATAGAACAAACAAAAATAACATATTACAAATCTAGAAGTATAAGATTCAAGGTTTTTGTAACCCTAGTGAAAAACACAAGATCACTCGTATTATTTGGAATAATATTGAATCGTTTAGTGAAATACTTTCTTTGTTCATTGTTAAGTAACAAATATAATTCTTCCATTTCCATAACATACATAACCTTCTAAGTGTGGTTAAGTAAATTCCGCGTACTTAATCATATTAACTCAATATATCTTATACACAAAGACACAAGGTTTAACCACCTTAACCGTGTATCAAACAGAAGAGGACCTCCACAGTTGGTATCAGAGCTAGAGGTTGATATATTTGATTTAGAAGAAACATAAATGGAAGCTCAGGATGTTCAAACAAATGTTGCTGCAAAGTTGCCCATGATCAAACCCAATGAGTTTGAGTTATGGAGGATGAGAATTGAGCAATATTTCATGGTCCAAGATTATACCCTTTGGGATATAATTATATATGGTGATTCCTTTTCACCAAGCTACTCAGAAGTTGTCCTAGAAGGTAAAACAAGTAGGAAAAGAAATACTGGACCAGTGTCAAATGAAGAGAAGATACTGAAGAGAAATGATCAGAAAGCAAGAAATTTGCTGCTTATGACCATTCCTGGTGAGCAGATGCTATCATTTAACAAGTATCTTGATGCAAAAACTCTTTTTGAAGATATTTGTGCATATTTTGGTTGTAATGAAACTACCAAAAAGACACAGAAGACACTACTAAAGCAAAAATTTGAAAACTTCACTGCTTTTAGTAATGAGTCTCTTGATAAGCTATTCTCTAGATTACATAAGCTTGTCAGTCAGTTAGCTGTGTTGGGTGTTGAGACAGAGAAGGAAGATCTCAACATGAAGTTTTTAAGAAGTCTACCTGATGAGTTCCACACTCATGTCATTGTCTGGATGAACAAACCAGACATTGAAACAATGAAGCTCAATGATTTGTACAACAACTTCAAAATTGTTGAACAAAGTCTTAGAAAGTCTGGAACTTATGGTACTAGTTCTGGGAACGTGGCACTCTTGTCATCTCCTAGTATTGGTAAGAGTGAAGAGGTAGATGAAGGTGAAAGTGCTCCTTCTACAAGTTCTCACAAGGATGTTGCTGGTCTTGGAGATTCAACATTCTATGCCTTTATTACCAGTCAATCTAATGGCTCTCCTCTCAACCATGAAGATCTTGAACAGGTAGATGGTGATGATTTGGAAGCTATGGATATTAAATGGCAGGTTGCTTTGCTTAGCATGAGGGCTAAGAAGTATTGGCAAAGAACTGGGAAGCAGATTACCATAAATGGTAATGACACTGCTGGGTTTGATAAGAAGAAAGTAGAGTGTTTCAACTGTCATAGGTTAGGACACTTTGCTAAGGAGTGTAGAAGCCCAAGAAAGCAGGAGAATAGAAACACATGGTATAAGCAAGATAGGAGAAAGGAAGTTACTGTTGAAGAGCCAAAGGCTATGTTGGCTATTGATGGTATTGGTTATGATTGGAGCTCTATGGCTATTGAAGAGGATGCACCACCAAATGCTGCTCTTTTGGCCAATGAATTTGCTCTAATGGCTCATTCTGATTCAGAGGTAAACAATATTACATCTTGTACTGAATCATGTCCTAATCTTAAAGCTTATGAAGACCTTAATAAGAGATTTGAAGCTCATAAACAAGAGCTACTTGATTCTTTGTTTAATTTGGCTAATCACAAAAGAGGTCTAGCTGTTTTAGAAAAACAAGTCTTACATTTTAAAAATAATGAAATTCATTTTGCTGATGACATCAATATACTAAAAAATGACATTAAGATCAGAGATGAGTGTATTGTTGAGTTGAATGATTCATTAGCTAAACACAAAAATGAAAGAGAAAATGTAAAGGTTTCTGTGGATGTTTTAGCACATTCCTCAGAAGGATTCAATAAGCTTTGGGAAGCCCAAGTTATTGATAAGGTTAATTCTGGTGTTGGATTTAAGTCTGTACCCCCACCATACAGAGGTGTTCATTCACCTCCAGGTATTGATTTAGCACACACAGGGTTACCTGAGTTTCAAGAACCAATCATGGAATATGGTTCTAAGGTCACTAAATCTCCTAAGATAGAAAAGGTAAGTAAAAGTTTAGATAAAACTTTATCTTATCAGGACAAGGTGTCCTTTATTAAGAAAGGAGATGCTATAGTTGTTGAAGATTGTACAACTGATAGTGATAGTGATGAAGAAGAACAGGTTATGTCTAAACCTGTATTGGTTAAGAAAGTAGGAACAAGTCTTCCTAAGATAGTCAATCACAACACTAACAGGCCTAAGTCAAATGTTAAGACAGTTAGGAAACCAGTTAGACATTGTGAACAATATAGAACTACAAACAAGCCCAGAAGTAACCAAAGGAATTGGAACAACCTCAAGTCTAACCAATTAGGTGATGACTTTGCATTTTATAATAAAGCTTGTTATACATGTGGTAGTTTTGACCATCTTGCAGCTTTCTGCAACCAAAGGGTAACTGGGTATGAATACCATAGGGTGAATTACAAAAGGCAAACTCCTCAAACTCTTTTTCACTCTAATACTCATAGATCTAAACCCAGAACAGTCTCAAACAAGTCTGGACTCAAAGGTCCTGATAGACAAAAAGGTTCTGTTAACAAAGTACTGCCGGTTCAAATTAAAGGTACTGGTAAATCTAAAGGTACTGTTAGACCTTTGATGACTGTTAACCCAAAATCAACAGCTAAGGATGCAAAAACAACTTTCAAACATGCATCTAAAACTATTCTAAGGCCCATTCAATCAAAAGCAGTGGTCCACAAACAAATTTGGAGACCAAAGGGTGTGACTTCAAAGTTAGCAGACTCTGCTGAACATGTTATTCACTCTGCTGCTAAGGGTAATAGGGCAAATGCTGTTAAGGCCTCAGCATGTTGGATTCAAAAATCCAATGTTGCATCAACAGTCCTTAAAAGATTAAATTACATTGATGCAAGAGGCAGATCCAAGTCAGTAATGGCTTGGATCCCCAAAGAAAACTAACACTCTTATTTGTGTGCAGGAACATTCTATTGATCATCAAGATCAAGGATACTCAGATAGTGGATGTTCCAATCACATGACATGCAACATGTCTTATCTTTCAGACTTTCAAGAATTCAATGGAGGATATGTTACCTTTGGAGGTGGTTTTCGTGGCAAAATTTCTGGTAAAGGTACTATTAAAACCGGAAATTTAGATTTTGAAAATGTGTACTATGTACAAGAGTTAAAGTATAATCTTTTTAGTGTTTCACAAATGTGTGACAAAAAGAATAATGTTCTTTTTACTGACACTGAATGTCTTGTTCTATCTAAGGATTTTAAGATGCCTGATGAAAATCAAGTACTTCTTAGAATTCCTAGAAAGGCCAACATGTATAGTGTTGATATGAAGAACATCATTCCTAAAAAGGATTTAACTTGTCTTGTATCAAAGGCCACATTAGATGAATCAATGTTATGGCATAGAAGGCTTGGTCATATTAATTTCAAAACCATAAATAAAATTGTTAAGAATGGTTTGGTAAGAGGTTTACCTCACAAAAGATTTGAAAATGATCAAACATGCATTGCTTGTCTAAAAGGCAAACAACACAAAGCCACTTGTAAGCCCAAAATTTTTAACTCTATCAATCAGTCATTGTTTATGCTGCATATGGACTTATTTGGACCAGTTTCAGTAAGAAGTATACAACATAAAAAATATTGTCTTGTTATAACTGATGACTATAGCAGATTTACATGGGTTTTCTTTTTAGCTACTAAGGATGAGACATCAAGCATTCTTAAGGAATTCATTACACTGATAGAAAACCAAGTAAGCAAGAAAGTAAAAGTCATTAGGAGTGATAATGGGACAGAATTTAGAAATAGAGTTATGGATGATTTCTGCAAAGAAAAGGGTATTAGGAGAGAATATAGTGTTTGCTAGAACACCACAACAGAATGGAGTGGTTGAAAGAAAGAATAGAACACTAATTGAAGCTGCTAGAACAATGTTAGCTGATTCCAAGCTACCTATAATCTTTTGGGCAGAGGCAATTAACACTGCTTGCTATGTTCAAAATAGAGTTTTAGTTGTGCAGCCTCACAATAAGACATCATATGAACTCTTTAATGGTAGAAATCCTGCAATAGGATTTCTTAGACCTTTTGGATGTCATGTGACAATTCTCAATACCTTAGACCATTTAGAAAAATTCGATGGTAAAGCAGATGAAGGTTTCTTAGTTGGATATTCTCTTGTTAGCAAAGCTTTTAGAGTTTACAACTTAAGAACTGAGAAAGTTCAAGAAGAACTACATGTGGAGTTTCAGGAAAACAAATCCAATGTAGTAGGTCAAGGACCCAAATGGATATTTGATCTTGATTATCTAACAAACTCTATGAATTATTTACCTGTTGTTGCAGAAACTAATAATTTTTCAGGTTCACAAGCAACAAATGAGGTGGAGTTAGATAAAGATCAATCTGATGTCATTATGCCATTGTGGTCAAGTACCAGTGTGGATTTAGCTTCAAACAATGATGAATCTTCTTCTGGTAAAGCCAAAGAAGATGTTGAGGCTCAAAGAAAAGATGTTGGAACAGAGGAACAACTCAATATGTTGAATATTGAAAGTACTGCTGAGACAGAGCAAGGTACTGTTAGTACTTCTCAAGGTACTGGTAGTTCATTTGAAGGAACTGTTAGTTCAGTTGAAGGTACTGCTGGTTCTTCACACTCAAAAGATGCAGAGTTCCAAGAAGATGAAGTGGATTTGACTAATCTTTCATCATCGTATCATGTTCCCACTACACCACACACAAAAATTCACAAAGTTCATTCCCTTGATAATGTGATAGGAGATATACAATCTGGTGTGAAGACAAGAAGACAACTAGTCTCTTCAGACCAAAAAGGGGTTCTTGATGCCCTTTATGCTTCAAAACAACATGAACTTTCAAACTTATGTTTATTTGTATGTTTTCTCTCTCAAAAGGAACCAAAGAATATTCTTACAGCCCTAGATGATTCAAGCTGGGTAGAGGCTATGCAAGAAGAGCTTCTTCAGTTCAAGATTCAAAAGGTTTGGGTGCTAGCTGATTTACCTACAGGTGAGAAGCTAATTGGCACTAGATGGGTTTTTAAGAACAAAAGGGATGACAGAGGAATTGTGATCAAGAATAAGGCTAGACTAGTAGCACAAGGGTACACACAAGAAGAAGGAATAGATTATGATGAAGTTTATGCTCCAGTAGCAAGGATTGAGGCAATTAGGCTGTTTCTAGCTTATGCTTCATTTTTAGGCTTCATAGTCTACCAAATGGATGTCAAAAGCGCATTTTTATATGGTGAAATTGAAAGAGAGGTGTATGTTTCACAACCTCCTGGCTTCATTGATCCATTACATCCAAACAAAGTGTACAGAGTAGTGAAAGCTCTCTATGGCCTTCATCAGGCACCAAGAGCTTGGTATGCAACACTTGCTTCCTATTTATTAGAAAATGGATTTCAAAGAGGAAAGATTGATCAGACACTTTTCATCAAACAGCACAAGAAGGATCTTCTGTTAGTACAGGTGTATGTGGATGACATTATCTTTGGATCTACAAGGAAGGAAATGTGTTTAGAATTTGAGAAGCTTATGAAAGATAAGTTTCAAATGAGTTCTATGGGAGAACTTACATTCTTTTTGGGTTTGCAAGTTAAGCAATCATCTGAAGGCATATTTATTAGTCAAGACAAATATGTTGCAGAGATACTTAGAAAATTTCAATTTGCTGATTCAAAAATAGCAAGCACACCAATGGACTCAGAGAAGCACCTTCTGAAAGATGAAGATGGAGAAAATGTAGATGTACACAGTTACAGATCTATGATAGGCTCCTTGATGTATCTTACATCATCTAGACCTGATATCATGTTTCCTGTTTGTGTATGTGCAAGATTTCAAGTTACTCCAAAGGTTTCTCATTTAACTGCAGTCAAGAGAATTTTTAGATATCTCAAAGGTCAACCAAGGTTGGGTATATGGTATTCTAGAGAATCTCCTTTTGATTTGGTAGCATATTCGGATAGTGATTATGCTGGTGCTAGCTTGGACAGAAAGTCAACAACTGGAGGATGTCAATTCCTTGGGTGTAGACTTGTCTCATGGCAGTGTAAGAAGCAAACAAGTGTGGCAAATTCAACAACTGAAGCTGAATATATAGCTGCTGCAAGTTGCTCTAGTCAAGTTCTATGGCTTCAAAACCAACTTCTTGATTATGGGTACAATTTCTTAAACACTGTTATTTATATTGATAATAGTAGTACAATTTGTATTATTAAAAATCCTGTACAACACTCTAAAACAAAACACATTGAAATTAGACATCACTTTATAAGAGACTGCAATGAGAAAAGATTAATTCAGGTTCTTAAAATTGCTTCAGAGCATAATTTTGCAGATCTGCTAACAAAAGCTTTTGATGTTTCAAGGTTTCAGTACTTGGTAGCAAGTATTGGAATGCTTAATCTTTAAATTTTCAATATGATGTGTTTTTGTACATAAAATTTTGAAAGTACTGCTGGATTTATAAGGTACTGCTATATCAAAATTTGAATTGTGTTATTCATACATTTCGTTTTATGATTATTCTAATACAAGACAAGTACTTTGTACATTGTTCTTTTGGTTTTAGACTAACTATTTCAGGTATGAATATGTGAACACAAAGGATATTTCAAGTGAAATGTGAACAGCAGAATTCTTATCAAATTGCTGACCATAGTAGATTTATGATGGACTGAGTTTAGGAATTAAACCTCCTTAAAACTTCTTTCTTGAAATCTAGTTATGATATTTCACAATTGAATTGATGACTTAGTTGATCAGATAGTAACTGATACAACTCACTTTCTATCATTTTATACTTTCAAGTATAATGAGTTAGTCTAAGGACATCTGATAGAAATAACAGCTAGTAAAAGTGAATCTAACACTTGTGTTGGAGGTAACAATTACTATGAGCTGGAAACCCTGTCAAGAAAATCTTTTAAATAGATTTATCTTTTCACAGGCAGTTAGTGATAACTGAAATACATTGGTTCTCACACAACCAGAGGTTATTTTAAACCAAAATTTTGATTAGGTGACTGTTATTCACTTGATTTCTTCAAAATGGTTGGAAGTAGTATGATTTTTCAATTCTCAAAATCATGAACATACTACTAAGTTAAATGATTTCTTAAAAGGATTTTCAAGGATTCAGAAAAACCACACATTTGTTGGATTATGAATCAAAATGTCCACTGATTCACCTCTCATAGGAGTTAACACACCTAGAAGTGATGAGGACAGCAACTTAAACTTTTAATGAATTGATGGCTTCATGTACAATATTGTCTGACAACAAGTTCACATTGATGGATCAGTCAAAGGTACATAGTGAGATCTTCCAAACAAGGGGAGGAAATTAAAGTTATTTACTTCAGGGGAGGTTATAAAGTTATTTACTTCAGGGGAGGTTATAATCTCAGAGAAGGAAATAATTGCCCAGAAAAGGAAGAATAAACCAATATATGGAAGGAGAAGACAAGAGCATACAAGATGATGATGTAGAGGTTGAAAATGATTAGAACAGATCAAATATCTAGAAGGGATGAAGCATTTCTAAAGGAGAAAGTTCTATCTAGATCAAACGAAGGAAAGATTCAATTTCAGTTCATTATGTTTGTTTATCACTTGCAAAGGCATGCTGATAGATGATTTCACTTGTTGAAATCATTGCCTCTTACAATTCCTCCATCCAAGGAAATTGCACCATCTTTTGGTACAATGTTTTGATATTGCTGAAGTCAAAGAAGAACAAGGCAGATGAGTTCAGAATAAGAAGAATAGTTCAGATTCATGAAGTGTTTGAAAGATCTTCACAAGTCCTCATTTAATTCAGAAAACATGTTTGAATTAATTCACATGTTTAGGGGAGGATTGTTGGGAATTAAATATTCTGAAGTTAGAGTATTAGAAATTACTCTAAGTCAAAGGTACTGCTAGTACATCAAGGTACTGCTAGTACATCAAGGTACTGCTAGTTCATGATCAAGGTACTGCTAGTACATCAAGGTACTGCTAGTTCAAGTTGAAGGTACTGCTGATCAGTGACTCATAGGATAAGATCGAAAAGATATTTATTGTATTTTGGTCAAACATATACGGTAGATAATATCTTACTCCATGTGCTTAGTTAACAAGTTGTATACATAGATACATGTTGTATCTTATGTACTGACACCAATATGAATAAGTTAAACAAGTAAGTCGGTCAAGACTTTTAAGCAATTTGTAAAGATCTTTTGCAACTATAAAAGAGATCTTAGTCTAGTGAATATGTGTGTGAATATCTGTTAAGACATAGAACAAACAAAAATAACATATTACAAATCTAGAAGTATAAGATTCAAGGTTTTTGTAACCCTAGTGAAAAACACAAGATCACTCGTATTATTTGGAATAATATTGAATCGTTTAGTGAAATACTTTCTTTGTTCATTGTTAAGTAACAAATATAATTCTTCCATTTCCATAACATACATAACCTTCTAAGTGTGGTTAAGTAAATTCCGCGTACTTAATCATATTAACTCAATATATCTTATACACAAAGACACAAGGTTTAACCACCTTAACCGTGTATCAAACAGAAGAGGACCTCCACACTAGGGACACACAAATTCCCTGGTCCAATATTTCAAAGTTTCTCTTCCACAATGATAACTAATCCATTAGTCACTGTAAATACTCCGGGCCTTCAATAAGCAACTTCCCGACTTAATTCAACCAAAAGGTGCTCCACATTTTCAGTTTTACAAAACTCCGAAAGGAAATCCCTTGTCACTTACATGCCATCAATCTTAATGAGCAAACACAACCAGACCCAGCACTTGTCAAATTTCTCGCTCAACACATCTTTCAAATTTGAATAGTTGTTATGTCTGTCCATCTGTCTGATGGTGAGAAGTCGTACAAAAATCCCCAGTCCAATCCCCATAGTCTTTTGTAACTCTTCGAAAATTATGAAGCAAAACGCGATTCTCTGACACGATCACTGCAGGTGCGCCATGTAGCTTGAATAATCTTCTGTCGAAAGAAATTTTTGCCAATCTTCTAAGTGAGCCGACCTAGTCAAACAATCCACTACAATTCAATTCGTGTTGTCTTTCCTAAATGTTCGCGGAATCCCATTAAAAAGTTCTTGAAAGTTTAATCCCATTTCCACATACGAACATCCAAAACTAAGGAAAACCACTTGTACGCTGATGCTGAATCTTAACCTGTTGACACGCTAAACACTTCATCGCTAATTTAGTTATAATCATCTTCATACCATTCCATCAAAATTTTGTTTCAAGTCTCTATGCATAATAGTACAACTAAGATGAATAGAGCAAATAGAACTGTGTGCTTCAATCAAAACCGCTTCCTTCAAGTCTTCTAACATAGATCATATTCCACCGTCTTGCTCCTGGGCTTCTTCATGTCTGTCACAAATCACTCCCAAGTCATGCGTCGGATAATTCACTTCATACGGTTCTAGCTGTAATGATGCATAACCAATAATCTTCCTGTATTGCATAAGGACACAACTAAGCCTCCTTCCTGAGTAGAAACAAATCTCTTTTAGCTTTTCAAAATTTTCCTCCCATTCTTCATCCCAACCAAAATTTACTCTTCGAGAATGTTACATAGAGTTTCTTCTGACATAGAAATTCCAACACGAAATACGAAGATGATCCTCGTGTTTCTCTTTCGTCTCTGAATATACAATATGTCATACCATAACAAATTGTCTAAGTATTCATGAAAGACACGATTCATCAAGTTCTTAGCAACAGTCAGAGCAGTAGCCAATAAAATTGGCATTACTAATACTCATGAAGACCATAACGAATACGAAAGGTAATTTTAGGGACATCTCGCTCCTTTACACGTAACTGAAAATAACCGGATCTCAAATCAATTATAGAGAAAACTTCACATATGAAGTTGATTAGACAAATCGTCGATTCGAGGTAACAGATACCGATTCCAACCACAATACTACTCAGCTTCCATAAATCAATACATAACCTTATACTATCATCGTTTTTCCTCACGAATAAAACTGGAGTACACTACGGAGACTCACTCGGACGGATAAAACCACTTCCTAAAAGTTGGTTGATTCCTCCCGAACGGTCAACTATTTTCAACCAAGGATATTGGTCAACTAAAGTCGAACCGTAAGGGAGAAAAATGCAATTTAAATCCGTGGGAGTTAAGTACATGAGTACAGAAAAGTGCATCCCCGGGTCGTTATGTCCCAACGAGGTGTGTAAAATGTAATATAACGAATGTGTGTGTTGAAATGATATGGAATATACAAAAACAGGAATCTGATTTACTAACACTAGGAATGTGAGTAGTCATAGCTCTGTCACAGCTGTATCGTTAAAAAACGTACAATCAGAAACCTAAAAACGCGAAAGATATACAAACGTACGTTTAACCTAATTTAAACGTAAACGTAAAAACAAAACATTCCCAAAGAGGGAATTTGCATGCCTTAGCGGCTTAAATGCAAATTAAAAGAAAATAAAATAAATAACTATATTTACAAAGCTATTATTATAATAATTAGAAAATCTAAAAACCTAAAACGTAAGTTCTATCTAAAAAAATGTGAAAGATAATTAAAAAAGACTAAAAACGTAATAAAAATGATTATCTAAGGTCTACGTAATTAAAAACTACAAAGAAAACTGAAAACGCGCGAATTAATTAAAACTAACGTAAGCGCGCAAGTTAAAACGTAAATTTTATGAAATATAGACACTAAGGGTACAATTATATTTTTTACAAGTTCTATATGATAAAAGAAAATTTAAAAAAAAAGATTTATATTTTTTAGATAATTATTTAATTTATTATGATTTATTTACTAATTTACAAATAAAAATACAAAATAAATACTAAAACTAATCTAAAAAATCTGAAATTTTTTATATAAATACTTAACAACATTACAGTCCTAATAAAATTAAAATCACGCAAACAGCTTATTTAAATAAGCTATAATAAGCAGAAACTAGAAAATAAGCTATACGGACAAAAAAACTAGATAAAAGGAATTAAGGTGCAAATCTAAACGGAACTAGTACCCTAGAGCAACTGGAAGGGGGTGTGGGCTATGCATGTTACTATCCGAGAGGTCGCGAATTCGAATCCCACACCCCACCTTTTTTTGCATTTATTTTTTTTTTCGATTTTCTTTTTACAAACTAACTTTTTAACTTATATTAAGCAACTTTAATAAAGACAAAACTTTTATAATAAGCTTAATAAGCTGATTTAAACAGCTTATTCACAACAGTAGGCTTTTAAAGCTTTTTTCTTAAAACTAATTTTTACAAAATGAGCAATAAGCTAGACTATAAGCTATAAGCTGTTGCAATAAGTTATAATGGACTTTTCTAAGTACAATTAAGCTACAACAATAGGAGAAAGCTAGGGTGATAAGCTTAAAAGCTCTAAATAAGCTAAAATCTCCCTGTGGTCTGCTGCTATGGTGCAGGCACAGGGCAGATTTGGTCCTATTGAGAGCTAGATTTGAGGGCTTTAAAGGTTTCTAAAAATCACACAAAAAATTACATATGTACACAAGCTGGGTGAGTAACTATGTGAAAAAGAATTAGCTTATTTGGACTTAATATGAGGAAGTTAAAAATTCTAGAAATTCTCTAAAAACCTGAAATAAGCCAAAAATTAAACTTCTAAATAGAAGCTATCACTTAGTGGCAAAGTGGTTCTTTTTGTGTTTTATGTTTTCTGGATTATTTAAATGTTAATATTATACAAGTATAAGGAAAAAGGAACTATGCAAACCAACAAATAAGTTGTTTGCCAAGCTTATGAGCTTATACAGTGGGCTTTTGGCTCACAGTTGGTTCACAAGCTTGCAACAAGCTTGAAAAAGGGCTGTACAAAGGAAGAAAAGAACAAGTAACATGTATACAAGTTCAATGGTTAAGTGCAAACAGATGTGTGCACTGAATTTGACCCAATGAACAATATGCAAGCCTAAGGTTTAGACAGTCAAGCCTTTGGCTTGACTTGGATTGAATGAAAGCTCAAATGAGCTTGATATAGGCTCCCACATGAAAATAAAAGATAAAATATGGTTTGTACAAGTTTTATGAACACATATAAACAAGCAAATACACTGGGAAAAGCCAATAAGCTAAAATAAGCCAATAAGCTTTCTCAGTTACTTGCAGATCCAAACACCCCTGCAACCTATTGTCTTGGCAAAATAAGCTCAGTGAACAAGCTTAAAATGCTAATTTAAGAGTTGAGGTAGCAAGACTGATTGGTTAGCTTTCCAAAAAGCCCAAGCTCACTCTGTGGGGTCCACAGATGAGCTTGTGAGAAGCTTGTGAAAAACCTCCCAAATGACTGAGCTTGTGGTAATGGTGCAAGTTTCCTGATTTCTCAGGAAACTGTTGTGAATAGGCAACACAAGCTCAAATAAACCTTATCAATTAAGCTCAAAAAGGTTCAACAAGCACTGAACCATGAAGTTTGGTTGCTTGACCTTGTGAAAAGCCAAAACAAACAAGCTCAAGCTCAATGAGGACTTTTTGAGGCTTAGGAAAAACAACTCCACCCACACAGTTTGCTTCTGTGTGGGGAGTTTGGTGGAACAAAAAGATGGGTTGATTAAGCTATCTAATTAAGCTACTAATGAAAATTAAGCTAACATATAAAAATTAGGCCACATGGGCAACACATAAAAGCCAAACATACTGGATTAAGTCAAAGCCACAAGCTTCTGCAAGCTTGTGGTTTTGACAGCTAAACTAGTGTGCAGGGAAAAAATAAGCACAAAGAAGCACTAGAAAAAGCTATATAACATGAACAATAAAAATTAAGAAAAATACTAACAACTAGATTAGCAACATATCTAAAACATACTAACAGGATTAAACTAGAAATTAACTAATAAAGACACAGCAAAATTATCTAGTTAAATCAAAAATGACCTAAAAGAAAATTTTGACTTTTATACTAAACTTAAACTTTGACTAAAACGAATTTAAAATCTAATATAAGAACTGATTAAGCTAAGTTAAGCTAAAACAAAGATAGATTAAGCTAAAGAAACAAAAATTACACTAATGGATGGATTTTAACTACATAAACTACAACAGACATGAAATTAAGAAAAGATAAAAAAACTATTTTGACTTTTAACTAAACAAGGCATGGAAATGACTACTCAACTAAGTTAATAGGACATTAATAACACACAATCAAACAAGAACAATATTACTAGCATCCTATAACACAGATTAGAGAGCAATCTAAACAGTGAACATTGAGATTATTTTTGAATAGCATTTGACTGCAAGAGACATAACCAATGGGCCTAAAGGGGTGTCAATCCCTCCAATAACCCAATGACCATGCAGGAGCAGGAATGATCATCACAAACAGCGTCAAGGACTTAAATCATAAACAAATCCAAACAGTCCTTTAATTTCCATTTGTCAAGTGAATTTTAAAGTGTTCAATGAATCTGCTAATGAACCTAATTCCAAACCTTAATTAGAGTAAATAACAACTAATAAACACATAAAATACAGAAATCAAAGCACAAGAACACATGAAGAGTAAAATAGAAAAAATTTAGAAAGATAGCTAAAAATGAGACCAAACTGAGTTTGAATAACACCCAACTGTATAGACCTAATCCATCCATTCCAGGGATTATACTAAGCCAAGTAAACCCTTTTTCAGTTTAAAATTGTTGTTTAAACAAGTTTAACCTAGGAATCTCAAAAATTAGGAGAATGGACAATTAAATGGAATTCAAAGCACAATTGAATTTCATAAAATAACAAACACAGATTACGTTAGAAAATGATTACTTAACAACAAAAGAACAGGAAAACACAAGAATTAAAGACATATAAACAACAAGGAAAGTAAAAGGCAAAATCTGAAAAAGATGGGCTTACAAGTGAGATGGCTGAAAACCAAATGAACCATGGAACTACATTTCTATCTAGGGCCTCCCATGAGGTATCTTAAAACCCTTGCCATCCAGAATTCACTTTGCTCCTTGCATTAATCACCATACAAACTGATTTTTTGGTTATTTTTCTATTTTCTTGATTTTTTATTCTAACTTTGAATTTAAAAGATCATGACTGATTATTTGTATCTAAAAGCTTGTTGAGCTTTGTCAGAGCTTATTTGAGCTATTTGAGTCCAAATAAACAACCATCATCAACAGGCAGTTAAAAGACTTGGAAAATAAATGACATTAAACTAAAACATGAAATTTAAAAGATAACTTGAATTAAATCTGGAATTTAAAGGTTCATTACACTAATTTAATGACAAAGACAACATTTAAATTAAAATTGACATTTAAACTAAGAAAGCATAAAAATTACGTTTACACTATGACTAATGGCTAGCCCAAAAGTAGTCTTCTCTTTGCCTCTCCTCTCTTCTTTATACCATTCTGAGTTCCCACTAGTGTCCTGGTCTAATCCCACTTTAATTCTTGGCCTTTGATTGACTGTAACTCATCTTAGCCATCAAACTTACTTTTGGCGCCAAAAGTCCATTTGATAGCTTGTAGCTGTTTTCTGAGCAATTAATGCATCTTGGAACTTGTGTGAAGTGGTGGAGAGTTGATAGACAGCTGGGGAAGACAGGTGGTGGTCAAGTGGTTGAAAACCACCACTGGTTTGTGACTCAGTGGTGTTGGAGGGAAAAAGGGAAAGGAGACGGGTCAAACCAATGTTTGACCCTGGGATATTTTATTAGGGTGAGTGGGTCGGGTTGGTTTAAAAGGGAATTGGGCTTGTGGGCTGGGGTATGTAATGGATTGGGTTATTTAGGTAGGCTGGGTATTGGATTTAAGGATTTGGATTTAATGGGTAATGTTTGATCCGGTTATTGGTTTTAGATAAACATAGGGACCAAAATTGTCATTTCTGAATTCTTGAGGGATTAAACCTGTTACAATTCCAAAGTTATGACAAGGACCAATTATGCCAAGTTAGATAAACCAAAGGACCTATTTTTCATTTATTACAATTTAAAACACCCGAGGACCTTTTATGTAATTTTCCAAAGTTTGAGGGGTGAAATTGTAATTTTTCCAAAAGTTATCAAAAGGTTCCAAATTGTAAGTTATGAATAGTACATGGGTATTTTATGTTAAATTCCAAGTTTTAAATACCCAGGGACTAAATTTGCCATTTTTGAAACTTGAGGGGTAAAAATTGCCAGTTTGTGAAAACTTTTATCCAGGGACTATTTGTGAATAAGTTTGAGTTCCCATGGACTTAAGTTGACTTTTCTATCATTTTGAGTTTTCAGGGACTAGTTTTGCCATTTGCTGAGATTTCAGGGACTGAAAACGACAATTGTTGTGAAATTTATCATTTTTCACTTATTTTTCAATCTTTTGTACCTGAATCACATAAAAACACATTTTGATGAATTTGTATCATTTTGTGAGTCATTTGTGTATTTTTGGTCGTTTTTGTGGGTTCAAATTGTATAAAAGATATGTGTAATTAGGCACATATCAAATCCCCCACACTGAACTATTGCTAGTCCCTAGCAATCTTTTATTAAAGACTTAATGGATTTCAAAGACTCTTTACCAAAAGCCATCACTTCTGGAGTAGCCAATTGTTTCAGTTCAAGTAAGAACTTTGGTACAAATGATAACCAAATGATTTTGAGCAAACCATCAGCTGTCAACGGTTTTGATTTGTCTTTACCAGAAGCCGTTTGCTTCTGGACTAGCCAACTCTTAGATAAATTATCAATATTATCTTTGGTGAGCTGATTACCAATTATGGTTTTTCACTTGCCTTTACCACAAGCCATAACCTTGCGGGCTAGTCAACTCTTCACTTTTTAGGATATGGTGAGTCGAATACCGTACAATTTTTGGCAAATTGCAAGCCATAAACGGATTTGAGATATCTTTACCAAGAGCCGTTTGCTCCTGGATTAGCCAATCCTTATGTGTGTTAGACATGGTGGACTGATAACCATTTGTTGTGTTTAGTACTTAGTACTTCCACTAAATTTTTTTTTTAAATTTGGCCATTTTGGGGGAAAAAGGGACTAAAATGGAACATTTTTGATGAAATTTGCCAGAATTTCCCCCCCCCCCCCCACACTTGAACTGAATATTGTCCTCAATATTCAAAGTCCCGGCTATTATGCCGAATCCTTGAACGTAAAAAGATAACATTTCTAAGCCAAGTGGGGTAAACACAACAGTTATTCTGTTTTTTGGTATATACAATTTTCATTTGGTTTTCAGATCTATATACAAAATGTGGGGCACACCCCCACACTTAGGTGGTAGAAAGGGGTAAGAAAAGTGAAACATGGGTGAAAAACCCATATGGTGCTACTGTTTTTGATTACCGAGTCGCTAGCTTGACTCGACCTCGAATTAAGTTGTTCATGAGGAAGCTACTGTTTTTGATAACCGAGTCGCTAGCTTGACTCGGCCCCGAATTAAATGGTTCATGGGGAAATGATTAGGTGAGAAATCGGAGTGGGGACCACTCACAGAATTATGAATATATAGGGAAGGAGAATATTTTTGGATTTTTATCTTTTATATATATATACAAAGGAAAAGAAAATATTTTTGTGTTTTATATTGTTTTTGGAATTGAAATATGATATTATATATAATATATACAAGGGATAGAAAACAAAAATTCATTATACGCACCACACCTCCCCGGCATCGGCGCCAAAATTTGATTCCTCCCGAACGGTCAACTATTTTCAACCAAGGATATTGGTCAACTAAAGTCGAACCGTAAGGGAGAAAAATGCACGCGGGTGACCCGGGTTCGATCCCCGGCAGCGGCGCAAAAGTTGGTTGATTCCTCCCGAACGGTCAACTATTTTCAACCAAGGATATTGGTCAACTAAAGTCGAACCGTAAGGGAGAAAAATGCAATTTAAATCCGTGGGAGTTAAGTACATGAGTACAGAAAAGTGCATCCCCGGGTCGTTATGTCCCAACGAGGTGTGTAAAATGTAATATAACGAATGTGTGTGTTGAAATGATATGGAATATACAAAAACAGGAATCTGATTTACTAACACTAGGAATGTGAGTAGTCATAGCTCTGTCACAGCTGTATCGTTAAAAAACGTACAATCAGAAACCTAAAAACGCGAAAGATATACAAACGTACGTTTAACCTAATTTAAACGTAAACGTAAAAACAAAACATTCCCAAAGAGGGAATTTGCATGCCTTAGCGGCTTAAATGCAAATTAAAAGAAAATAAAATAAATAACTATATTTACAAAGCTATTATTATAATAATTAGAAAATCTAAAAACCTAAAACGTAAGTTCTATCTAAAAAAATGTGAAAGATAATTAAAAACGACTAAAAACGTAATAAAAATGATTATCTAAGGTCTACGTAATTAAAAACTACAAAGAAAACTGAAAACGCGCGAATTAATTAAAACTAACGTAAGCGCGCAAGTTAAAACGTAAATTTTATGAAATATAGACACTAAGGGTACAATTATATTTTTTACAAGTTCTATATGATAAAATAAAATTTTAAAAAAAAGATTTATATTTTTTAGATAATTATTTAATTTATTATGATTTATTTACTAATTTACAAATAAAAATACAAAATAAATACTAAAACTAATCTAAAAAATCTGAAAATTTTTATATAAATACTTAACAACATTACAGTCCTAATAAAATTAAAATCACGCAAACAGCTTATTTAAATAAGCTATAATAAGCAGAAACTAGAAAATAAGCTATACGGACAAAAAAACTGGATAAAAGGAATTAAGGTGCAAATCTAAACGGAACTAGTGCCCTAGAGCAACTGGAAGGGGGTGTGGGCTATGCATGTTACTATCCGAGAGGTCGCGAGTTCGAATCCCACACCCCACGTTTTTTTGCATTTATTTTTTTTTTCGATTTTCTTTTTACAAACTAACTTTTTAACTTATATTAAGCAACTTTAATAAAGACAAAACTTTTATAATAAGCTTAATAAGCTGATTTAAACAGCTTATTCACAACAGTAGGCTTTTAAAGCTTTTTTCTTAAAACTAATTTTTACAAAATGAGCAATAAGCTAGACTATAAGCTATAAGCTGTTGCAATAAGTTATAATGGACTTTTCTAAGTACAACTAAGCTACAACAATAGGAGAAAGCTAGGGTGATAAGCTTAAAAGCTCTAAATAAGCTAAAATCTCCCTGTGGTCTGCTGTTATGGTGCAGGCACAGGGCAGATTTGGTCCTATTGAGAGCTAGATTTGAGGGCTTTAAAGGTTTCTAAAAATCACACAAAAAATTACATATGTACACAAGCTGGGTGAGTAACTATGTGAAAAAGAATTAGCTTATTTGGACTTAATATGAGGAAGTTAAAAATTCTAGAAATTCTCTAAAAACCTGAAATAAGCCAAAAATTAAACTTCTAAATAGAAGCTATCACTTAGTGGCAAAGTGGTTCTTTTTGTGTTTTATGTTTTCTGGATTATTTAAATGTTAATATTATACAAGTATAAGGAAAAAGGAACTATGCAAACCAACAAATAAGTTGTTTGCCAAGCTTATGAGCTTATACAGTGGGCTTTTGGCTCACAGTTGGTTCACAAGCTTGCAACAAGCTTGAAAAAGGGCTGTAAAAAGGAAGAAAAGAACAAGTAACATGTATACAAGTTCAATGGTTAAGTGCAAACAGATGTGTGCACTGAATTTGACCCAATGAACAATATGCAAGCCTAAGGTTTAGACAGTCAAGCCTTTGGCTTGACTTGGATTGAATGAAAGCTCAAATGAGCTTGATATAGGCTCCCACATGAAAATAAAAGATAAAATATGGTTTGTACAAGTTTTATGAACACATATAAACAAGCAAATACACTGGGAAAAGCCAATAAGCTAAAATAAGCCAATAAGCTTTCTCAGTTACTTGCAGATCCAAACACCCCTGCAACCTATTGTCTTGGCAAAATAAGCTCAGTGAACAAGCTTAAAATGCCAATTTAAGAGTTGAGGTAGCAAGACTGATTGGTTGGCTTTCCAAAAAGCCCAAGCTCACTCTGTGGGGTCCACAGATGAGCTTGTGAGAAGCTTGTGAAAAACCTCCCAAATGACTGAGCTTGTGGTAATGGTGCAAGTTTCCTGATTTCTCAGGAAACTGTTGTGAATGGGCAACACAAGCTCAAATAAACCTTATCAATTAAGCTCAAAAAGGTTCAACAAGCACTGAACCATGAAGTTTGGTTGCTTGACCTTGTGAAAAGCCAAAACAAACAAGCTCAAGCTCAATGAGGACTTTTTGAGGCTTAGGAAAAACAACTCCACCCACACAGTTTGCTTCTGTGTAGGGAGTTTGGTGGAACAAAAAGTTGGGTTGATTAAGCTATCTAATTAAGCTACTAATGAAAATTAAGCTAACATATAAAAATTAGGCCACATGGGCAACACATAAAAGCCAAACATACTGGATTAAGTCAAAGCCACAAGCTTCTGCAAGCTTGTGGTTTTGACAGCTAAACTAGTGTGCAGGGCAAAAATAAGCACAAAGAAGCACTAGAAAAAGCTATATAACATGAACAATAAAAATTAAGAAAAATACTAACAACTAGATTAGCAACATATCTAAAACATACTAACAGGATTAAACTAGAAATTAACTAATAAAGACACAGCAAAATTATCTAGTTAAATCAAAAATGACCTAAAAGAAAATTTTGACTTTTATACTAAACTTAAACTTTGACTAAAACAAATTTAAAATCTAATATAAGAACTGATTAAGCTAAGTTAAGCTAAAACAAAGATAGATTAAGCTAAAGAAACAAAAATTACACTAATGGATGGATTTTAACTACATAAACTACAACAGACATGAAATTAAGAAAAGATAAAAAAACTATTTTGACTTTTAACTAAACAAGGCATGGAAATGACTACTCAACTGAGTTAATAGGACATTAATAACACACAATCAAACAAGAACAATATTACTAGCATCCTATAACACAGATTAGAGAGCAATCTAAACAGTGAACATTGAGATTATTTTTGAATAGCATTTGACTGCAAGAGACATAACCAATGGGCCTAAAGGGGTGTCAATCCCTCCAATAACCCAATGACCATGCAGGAGCAGGAATGATCATCACAAACAGCCTCAAGGACTTAAATCATAAACAAATCCAAACAGTCCTTTAATTTCCATTTGTCAAGTGAATTTTAAAGTGTTCAATGAATCTGCTAATGAACCTGATTCCAAACCTTAATTAGAGTAAATAACAACTAATAAACACATAAAATACAGAAATCAAAGCACAAGAACACATGAAGAGTAAAATAGCAAAAATTTAGAAAGATAGCTAAAAATGAGACCAAACTGAGTTTGAATAACACCCAACTGTATAGACCTAATCCATCCATTCCAGGGATTATACTAAGCCAAGTAAACCCTTTTTCAGTTTAAAATTGTTGTTTAAACAAGTTTAACCTTGGAATCTCAAAAATTAGGAGAATGGACAATTAAATGGAATTCAAAGCACAATTGAATTTCATAAAATAACAAACACAGATTACATTAGAAAATGATTACTTAACAACAAAAGAACAGGAAAACACAAGAATTAAAGACATATAAACAACAAGGAAAGTAAAAGGCAAAATCTGAAAAAGATGGGCTTACAAGTGAGATGGCTGAAAACCAAATGAACCATGGAACTACATTTCTATCTAGGGCCTCCCATGAGGTATCTTAAAACCCTTTCCATCCAGAATTCACTTTGCTCCTTGCATTAATCACCATACAAACTGATTTTTTGGTTATTTTTCTATTTTCTTGATTTTTTATTCTAACTTTGAATTTAAAAGATCATGACTGATTATTTGTATCTAAAAGCTTGTTGAGCTTTGTCAGAGCTTATTTGAGCTATTTGAGTCCAAATAAACAACCATCATCAACAGGCAGTTAAAAGACTTGGAAAATAAATGACATTAAACTAAAACATGAAATTTAAAAGATAACTTGAATTAAATCTGGAATTTAAAGGTTCATTACACTAATTTAATGACAAAGACAACATTTAAATTAAAATTGACATTTAAACTAAGAAAGCATAAAAATTACGTTTACACTATGACTAATGGCTAGCCCAAAAGTAGTCTTCTCTTTGCCTCTCCTCTCTTCTTTATACCATTCTGAGTTCCCACTAGTGTCCTGGTCTAATCCCACTTTAATTCTTGGCCTTTGATTAACTGTAACTCATCTTAGCCATCAAACTTACTTTTGGCGCCAAAAGTCCATTTGATAGCTTGTAGCTGTTTTCTGAGCAATTAATGCATCTTGGAACTTGTGTGAAGTGGTGGAGAGTTGATAGACAGCTGGGGAAGACAGGTGGTGGTCAAGTGGTTGAAAACCACCACTGGTTTGTGACTCAGTGGTGTTGGAGGGAAAAAGGGAAAGGAGACGGGTCAAACCAATGTTTGACCCTGGGATATTTTATTAGGGTGAGTGGGTCGGGTTGGTTTAAAAGGGAATTGGGCTTGTGGGCTGGGGTATGTAATGGATTGGGTTATTTAGGTAGGCTGGGTATTGGATTTAAGGATTTGGATTTAATGGGTAATGTTTGATCCGGTTATTGGTTTTAGATAAACATAGGGACCAAAATTGTCATTTCTGAATTCTTGAGGGATTAAACCTGTTACAATTCCAAAGTTATGACAAGGACCAATTATGCCAAGTTAGATAAACCAAAGGACCTATTTTTCATTTATTACAATTTAAAACACCCGAGGACCTTTTATGTAATTTTCCAAAGTTTGAGGGGTGAAATTGTAATTTTTCCAAAAGTTATCAAAAGGTTCCAAATTGTAAGTTATGAATAGTACAAGGGTATTTTATGTTAAATTCCAAGTTTTAAATACCCAGGGACTAAATTTGCCATTTTTGAAACTTGAGGGGTAAAAATTGCCAGTTTGTGAAAACTTTTATCCAGGGACTATTTGTGAATAAGTTTGAGTTCCCATGGACTTAAGTTGACTTTTCTATCATTTTGAGTTTTCAGGGACTAGTTTTGCCATTTGCTGAGATTTCAGGGACTGAAAACGAAAATTGTTGTGAAATTTATCATTTTTCACTTGTTTTTCAATCTTTTGTACCTGAATCACATAAAAACACATTTTGATGAATTTGTATCATTTTGTGAGTCTTTTGTGTGTTTTTGGTCGTTTTTGTGGGTTCAAATTGTATAAAAGATATGTGTAATTAGGCACATATCATTGGTCCTTCAATTCTTTACATTCTACTGATTTCATATGATACGGAGTTTTCAGAATCAGGCAAAACGTCGTTCTATACGGACAGAATTCTCACTCAAATAACTTACTGTTCTCAGGCACTGCTCGAGACAACCTATGATCCCAATAATTTCAAGTTATATGATGTAACTATTATCACGTTGGCCAGGCTTCATAATACTTGCATCATATACACATGCCTTTATTGCAATCACATTCTACCTCGAGTCACGACTAAACAAATTCTCATAACCAGATCAAAACAACTTCATATTCAGATGGTAATCTTGGTAGTTCATTAAGGAATACGTCGTGAACATTTCAAACAACCGAGTAACTCTCGAGGCGAGTTTCATCATACGAAGTATCTTCACAACCGCGAGGGATTACATACGAGTTTTCAAAACAAAGGTGATCATAAATCGCCAAAGATGACAAATCTAATATGACCGTTGTTAGCATCTTGATGCTCAGTCAACAAATCCATATTCAGAATCATATCGAATCAGACATCCCCAAAGGGAATAGATTAATAGCACGAAACTTATCTTCCAATACCTTCAAAACATACTGGACAATTCCGATACTCGTGACGGATAATCACAAGATTTCTCATAGATATAGAACTAGGTATAGCAAATTCTAATAGTGCAGAGGGGACCTTAATATGCTTAGCAAAAGCAAGAGAAGCCACAGAATGTGTCAAACACATCGGATTCATTCATATACGAATTCTCTGAATGGACGAAAAGCCATCTAAACGAATGACAAACAAATCAGAGATCAAAATTCAAAAGAATGTGGTCACATCATAAAGTGAAACCTGCAAGGCATTACTACAAAATTTTCAAAGCATTCTAAACTTATGTTGCGTATCTTGATAAATTTCTAAATCTCTAGAACGAATGATCTTATAAAGGCTTAACTAAAAGCAGAGGCATAAATAATAGTGATGCAGAAGAAAGATAGCTAACCAATGCCTTATCATATAATTTACCCAATCCTCACTGGTCATAACTAAAGTTCCTGCGTAGATAAACCTAAAGCAAATTCTTCAAATGTTATTCCATAAGCTCCTACAGTGCAAACCTAAGGGTCCAAATCTTCACAGGCCTTAACTTATGTGCTACAAGTCAAAGCCTAAGCTCTGATACCATAATTGTAACACCTCAACCCGACAAGGCTCAGAGTGTCACATTATGGTGTCAATCAGAACAAAACGCAAGCGGAAGACTTTAATAATAAAATGGTTACATAAGTTCTTCTACGGATGTAATAAAATACTAAGTCTGAAACAGAATAACTTCTAAATGAAGTACAATTCAAAACAAAGTCTAAATGAATGATAGCTCCAAATCTAAGCAAATAGGTTAACTATCATCAGGGTATTCCACTAAAAGCTCCTATGCACTCTTGACTCAATCCCAGTTTTCAACCTAAAACATACCGCAGGAAAAGAAATGCGGCTGAGCCAACGCTCAGTGAATAGATATAAACAATAACCGATAATAAGATAATCAAAACGAATACAGATCAAGTTAAGTCAAATCAAAGAAATGGAAAGAGCCTGCTGAGAAAATGTTAGATGAAACAGAATACGAAACGAATATAAATCAGATACTGGATCAGAGTGCATAACAAGTATCAGTCAATATAGGATCGGAGTGCATTGCCCAACTGCCTAAGCATGATACACGAATAGGCCAAATAATCATATCACAAATCATATACCGTCAATTCCTAAAGTTGTACAAGGAGCTGCAGACTCCAATGTACCAAAATGTGATGGGGTGTGGGAACACACACCAATCAATCACCAGATACAGATTCCCTATGATACATCCATACGCCCCCTTAAAAACAAATCATATATAAACACCTGCTCATGATAGGCATATACACATATCATGCTGGCCAATGGGTACAAATACCATAACAGAACAGAAGGGGACGCCGTGGATCAATCACACCTCCACATAAAGTGTCATGCCATTGGTGCCTCAATGACATGGCCGTGGTACCTCCAAGGCTAGGAATACAGATACAGAAGCTGGGCAATACAAGAGCAATCATAATCATAATCATAATCATAATCATATCAATCATACCAAATACTGAACTGAAGCATCTCATATCAAATACTGAACTGAATCATATCAAACGGATAACCAACGAATATCAGATTGAGATAGCAATTCAAATATCAGAACGAATAACAAAACATATATCAAGGTAATAACGAATAATCATATCAATGGATGCCCTTACTGAAAAAGGACGGAATATCTATACCTTATGTGAAATGGAAGCAAACAAATGAATGAGCACAAATAAATACGAGTAACTCCATCTTCAACGAATCTACACGAATTAATGATCACTTATTACTTATGGTACATTTAATAAGTCATAAATGATTTTAATACTTGATACTTATACTTATTGATATGTTTTAGGGTTAAATCACATGTAGTCAAAATATAAGTTTAAATGTACATCGAAATAGTGATTAAACCTAATTAGAATTAATGATATACTGAATTAGAAACTAGGCTCAACCAGATTAGGAACAAAGAAAATCTCAGAATTAATTATAAATGAAATTGTTTCTCGGAACAAACCACAAACTCTCTCGAAACCCAAAAATCATTCTCGAACTAAAATAATAGCGAGACTCAATAAACACACTTGAATAAAAAGATACAAATGTGAGACCACCACAAGATTTAATGAAGCTAGATCGAATCTGTGACCTTTCGTAATTTCAAGGTCAATATCTAATTCATATTATATTTCTATTTCCACTTGAGTAAAAAAAATTTCATTTTTACTTTCTACCCGATTTAGCAATTTTCACGATTCTAGCTATTCATGAGCCGTGTTTAGGATTTCTATCCATTTTCATGTCATAAGTGGTTTAATATTCCATCGCATACTTCTAGTATTCAAAAATTCCTATATTTTACATTTTTCGTTTCGTTTCACGTTTATGTCAATTTTTGCTAAAAACTCACGTTTAACGTACAATTAATTCAAACCGACACTAGACTATGTCCAGTCTACACTTTTTATGCATCATTGGTTCCTTACAATCGTATTTTAAAATTCACTTTTTCACTTTTTCCAATTTTACGTAAACCTTGAACCATTTTTTTTACGCGTATTTAATCTACGTTTTAAGGTTTTAACAACGTTTAAGCATTCTGTCAACCTCAACACTTATCTAAACTACTAATATAAGTTATATTAATAAGTTTTAACATTTTTATATGTTTTACATTTTATTCTACCCGGTATTACGTTACGCGTCTTAAAAACTTTACTTTTAATTATCGAGATCAAAACTACTCCTTATAACATACTAATAATCAAAAACTACAAACAAAACCCACTTACACCCCCACCCTCCCTATGTGGCCGGTTCTAGGCTCTCACCAAGGCCACATGGACTTGTTAGAATGCATATCTCTTTTGGTGTAGCCACATGTCTTACCCACTTACACCTTTGTCTCCCATTAATCTCCTAATACTTCATTCTATCATTTTTACATGCAAATCAACACATATTTCTAATTTTTCTCTCCCTCTCTTGTGGTGAACGATCCAAATACAGCCCAAGATCACCATCATTGTCTCTTGATCCTATTTTATTTCCTGTACAAAGATTGAAGGTCCAAAGGTGCAAGTATTGTTGGATTAATCTAGGTCTAGTGTCCTTGTTCTTGATATTTCTTGTTCTTCTACTTTTGTAAGAAAACCAATCACTCTCATTTCATTTTCACTTCTGTAATTTTATTGTTTCTTGATGTGTTTGTATGTTATATAAGTTATCATGCTTAGTTATACTTGGAACATAGGCTAGATCACTAGAAAACCCTAAAAGGACTTGACATGCAAAACAGTTTTATATTCAGGGGCAAAAACGGAATTAACTGCACTAATCAGTGGACTTTAGACCTAAACTAAAAATGTGTAGTTTTATATCTATTTCTTTTGGTCATTTCTGCGCGTGGCGCATCCTGTGACGACACCCGATGATTAAACTAAAAATGTTTTTGTGAAACATGTCATATTCTGTGTAACAGATTTTCAACCTATAAAAGTCATTTTTTTATATAACCCACTGTTTCTGAAAACATAAAAGATGTAGATAACATCTTAACTTAAACGTGGCCTGTTGTGATGTTAATAATTTAAAAGATGGGGTTAATCGGGCTTGTAGAACTCTAGATATCGCATTTTTCGGGGGACTGTTGTGATGTTAATAATTTCAGAATTGATAATTAAGGGTAAAATAGTAATTTCACTACTGTTACGAAATTTCTAAATTAGTGGGGCCTACAAATATTGTTAATATGGTCGAATACCTTTCCGGGAATATAAAGAACATAATTTTTGGACTTACAGTTTGCGAGTAATGAATTTTTGAAAGTAAACAAGTTTATAAAAATTCCATCAGCTTTATCATTAAAAAGTATAAAAAGGTTAACAACTTATATAATTAGACCCTTTAGTTTTATTTTTGAACCACCTAATATATTTTGAACCTTTAGACTTAATCTGAACTTTTTGACTAAAATTGAACCCTTAGACTTAAATTGAACCTTTATGATTTATTTTGGACTTAGGGACAAAAATAGACTTAAGACTTGAAATTTTGTAAGAAAATATATATTTCACACTTGTAGTCATTTTAAAATGCCAAATTAAATCTTGACAATTATTTAGATATTATGTACCAAGCATAATTGAGATTATAACCTATATAGCGTATAGACATAACTACATCATTATTTTCTTTAGAAACTAAGACACGCGTATATATCTAGGTTGCTCGTAGGACATTTGCGGTTTATTCTTCACTACTACACTTTGATCGTTCACTTTGCTTACGGTGAGTTTATAGCCTCGCCTTTACTCATTTAAATGTTTTATAAACCTCGCGAGGGGGATACATGCTAGTTTTACAAACTGAATACAAGTAGTTTTTGGTATGCTTGACCCGATTACATGATTATAGATATTGAGTATCTTTTGCCATTCAAGTCCCTAATTTCATGAACCGTTAATTACGTGGTAAACGCTATTATTATGAATATGCATATTTGGCTTGACAAGCCTGACCGGGTGAGTAGCGCTCATTTTCAACGGGTACATAATATTGAGAAATCGAGGTAAATGGCAAATCTTACCTTTTGAGGGGCATTATTAAATCTAAGGCAAGGTTCGGTGTCATGAGCTCGATGCTATAATCTGATTACCCGACATGTATGTTCACTACTTGTCGATCAATGAATAATACTTGTATTCAACTCATTACTTGTTAAACTCTATGAATTCACTCAACTTTATTGTTGACTTTTAGCATGTTTTATCTCAGGTCCTTAAGTGTTAAATATTTGGATGGGCGGCGCACAGATATGGATATCAACAAGAATGGACCATGTTTTTAAACTCACATTCGATGAAAACCTAAAATTTTTAACTTATGTTATGTCTAAACTTATACTATGTCTAAACTTATGTTGCTTTTGAATACTTGTGCTCTGGAAAACTTTTGGGACCTTCTTTTGCTAGACTCTGATATTATCGAATGTGAAAACTTATTATAAACGTCTCTATTTTTGAGTTCGTTTACTATGACTTGTACTATGTGGCTAATTAATAGCACCCCATGTTGTATTCCGCTGCGTTCCGAAAATGGGGGTGTTATAGATTGGTATCAGAGCATAAGTTATAGTGAACTAGGTCGTTTTCTTTTAAAAACCTAGACTATAACCATTTATATTTCAAAAGTCATGACTTTCCATCATCTTGTCTGATATCCATGTGCGCCTACTTCCTGAATTTCATGTTACTTCCTCAAGTATATCTTTATTATTTTATACTAAGGATAATTATAGGAGCACTAAAATTATTTCTTAACTCGTCCGATAATTAGCGAAAGTATCACTTCTTATATATTTAACCTTTTGTGCACTAAACCTCCTTGTTGTATTTTATGCTATTCATGAGCATTATGAATTTCCATCCGGGAATTAATACACATCTTCATGAGCATCGCCATATTTTTTTATATATGAAGGTTCTCCATGTGAATACTAAACTCTTCTAAACATTGTGAGTTACACGATGGTCTCTCTTAGACATTGTATGTGATTACAATGATCTCTCTTATTTCTCAGACATTGTATGTGATTACAATGGTCTCTCTTATTTCTCAGACATTATATGTGATAACAATGGTCTCTCTTATTTCTCAGACATTGTATGTGATTACAATGGCCTCTCTTATTTCCCAGACATTGTATGTGATTACAATGGTCTCTCTTATTTCTCATACATTGTATGTGATTGCAATGGTCTCTAAACTCTTTCATCACCGTATGTAATATCATTTCATATGATAGCAAATCCTGCTACAGTTTATCAATTTCTATTGGTTGTCTTACTCCCCGTGAACTCATATTTTTTGTGCATTTCTGCTTACTTTCTGAAGCACCACTATTGATACTACATATATAAAGACTATTTATATGTACCTGGTTTACTCTCGACTACTTATCTTTATAAATGTTTTACCGATTCTTATTCTTTATATACTCAGTCTCTAGGGCATCATGTCAAACCCTACTCCTCCTAGTTATGTACCTATTTTACCAAAATTACTAAACTGTTATACATACTTATTTATTTTTATGATCCCCTTAAACTTTCTCAGGCATTGTGGGTAGCACAACGGTCTCATTTATTTTCAAAACATCGTGAGTGATAATTTAAAAAATTTTCATGACCTTACACAAAATTGTTTAACATAAAACCCATCTCAGTCTATCGATTCCCCTTGATTATCTCACTATCCACCTCCGAAAATGAATTTGAATATTTGTCCTAAACTTTTGGAACACTACATCACCTCGTAACCCATCACATAGAAACAAATTAATTAAATTGAACACGACTTTAACCTATCATCTTATAACATTTTTACTCCAAGTGGTGGGATTTATTCAACCCATAATTATCTACTATTTTGCATCAACATGTTGCGACAACTTCTGTCCATTGCACTTGCTATTTCACTATCATTTTGTAAACAATTTTATTATTATTTTATAAACTATCCTTTCACTATATTTCAAACGGATTTACTACGCTCTTAAGATTTTCCTTACTAATAACTTATAAATTAATAACTAGACTTACTATCAACTTATAAACTGTTTTGTTAATCACATATAAACTATTTTGTAAACACCTTACAAACAGTTTTACTATTACCTTGTGAAACTATTTTACTATCACTTTATAAACCATTTCGCTAAAATTTTATACACTATTTGTCACTATCCTATCAAATATTTGGTCACTCTTTTACAAGCTACTTCACCACCATCTTATAAACTAAATCACTGATATACTACTACTACATAAACTGTTTTGGACTAGTTCCGAATAAACTATCTTGTTATCACCTTGAAAATCGTTCTGTTAATTACCTTATACCCAATTTGTCACCATACTATAAACCATTTTGTTACTTTCTTATGAATTACTCTGCCACGGTCTTATTAACTAAAAACACTTATTTACTATTACTTCATAAAAGGTTTTGTGTGGAGATCGTTGTGCTCGAGGTTTGTTAGACCTCATATCTAGGATTACACAATAATAATGAATAAATCAATATTGTACGCAGCCGAATAATCAAACGATCATTATTATTAAACAAGGTTTGTCGAATGATTACAAACCCTAGGCATCCATTAGAGGACTTTATGCCTAGACACACACACACTTTTTAATGACTACATTGGGAAGACCTGTATATAAAAACCTACGCCTCTAATCTCTTTATATAATAGAGATTAGGGTTATAAAGACTTTAACAATTAACATAATTAGTCCCTTATCTTTGTCTTCATAAGTTTCCTCCATCTTTCATATTTTGTCAATATCAACTCATATTTAATTCCTAACAATCTTCCCCTAGTTGATATGACAAAACCGACGACCAATGAAAGATGATCTTCCCCTTAATTCATGCATATCATCAAGGATCTTCAAGCTGCAATTAACAATAAATCTTCTTCCCCTTTTTGTCATCATCAAATAGGGAACAAAAATCTGCAACTTTGATTTTTACAACCACGAATCAATACTACACGTCCAAGCCATCTTTCCAATGTTTCAAATTACCCACCATTAAGTTTTCCGCACTATAAATGAACTTGAAACAATAGAAATCAAAACCAGCCGTAGTAATACCAATGAGCAGTAGTAAAAACATGATCGTCATAATCACCAAACAGTACCATACATCCAAGTTAGTCCTTTTAATATCTTGAATCGCCCTCCATTAAGAACACCAAAACGCTTACTTATTAAATGAACTCAAGACATAAATATCCCAAATCTTCAGTAAGAATACCAATGAATAATCATGAAAACCTTCACCTCGATGTAGCACATAAATGGTTAAATATTAAAGCTTCCCCTGAAACCCATATGGTAACCATTTGAAAGAACTTGTCGAATAACTAACCACCATAGAAACAAATACCATGTAGTACCATCCATGAAGATCACCAAATAGCTTTCGAAGAATAACTACAATAATATTTGAAACCAAGCAGTAGTAGAATGAAAAATAGTTCTTTATCCAAACCAAAACCATCGGTGTGTGTGTTTCTTCCACTGTGTGTGTGCTATGGAACCAATGAGTTCCAAATCAATAACCAATGCTTCCCCTTACTTTGAGAAGCCCATGCTCGAGCAGTACAAACCAGCAGTACAAAGTTTATAACCAGCAGTATAAACTTTTCATCCTCCAAAGCTAGCAGTACAAACTGTTGTCGAGCAGTACTAACTGTTAGTCATAGCTTTACAAACTGCTACTTATGAATCAAGAGCAGTACTAAGTTTTCAACACAGCAGTAGAAACTGTTATGTAAAACAGCAGCATAAAAATAATCTCCAACTCTGATCTGCTGCCTTTAACAAAAGTAAATGCGAGTGGTTCAATCAGTACGAGGTTTGAATTAACTGATCACAGCCCTACGTAAAGATGCCATGCGTTGACTTAAATTCTCCATCAATTCACACAACAGTCAATCAACGCATACGAGAATTTAATATAATGAATCCCACTTTAATTCACTAATCGACAATCAAAATAAATGACTTTATTGTTTCTATCATCGCATCAGACCAATTAATATTAGGGTCAATTAGAGTACGAGGTTTATTACTCAAACAAAGTTGAGTTATCATCCACTTGACGACAAACGAAATTGATGAGTGACAATCTTCACATTTAATACGTTGCTGTGATGTATAAAAACCAAACAGAATAATCCGATACCCTTAAAGATTACCGATTACCTCAGACCATCGAACCTTCTACAAATCTGCTCCAATCGACTTTAAAACCTTGTATCATCCTAGATATCAAGAGCAACCTGTCTCTGATACCACTTGATGATGGAACATCATCTTTCTTTGTAGAAGACTCATTCACTGGACTTTTTTCCATGACTGGTATGAAAATGCAATCTTCATCTTCCTCCTCTGATCCTGCATCATGGTTAGTATTTGTACCTGTAACAGGTACATAATTCATGGAATCTGAAAGACTGTCAATATCAAAGATCCAATTTGGACCTACACCTGCAACATTTGGTTTATTCTCCAAAAATTATGTGTGTGTGGAAACAGTTGAATGTTGTGCTCAATGTAATAGCAAACCTAGAGGTAGCCAAAGAAATTGGAACAATCTTAAGTCACATCAACTTGGTGATGATTTTGTTATGTACAATAAGGCTTGTTATTACTGTGGTAGTTTTAATCATACTCATGCTTATTGTAACAACTGGGTTTCTGGGATTAAATCAAAGTCTAAAACAAATGTAACAAACCCCAAAAATAGTTTTGTGAAGTCTAACACACCAAAAGTTAAACATACTGTTAGACAAAATAAGTCTGTTAATTCAAAACCAACTGATAAGGGTGCAAGAAACACTTTCAAATATGCACCAAAAGTTGTGAATAGTCCTATTCAAAGAAATCTGTGGTCAAAACACAAATTTGGAGACCAAAACCAAAAGGTCCTGCTAGACCAAATGGTACTGCCAAAATTGGTACTGATAGACCAAAGACCACAAAATGGATTAAAAAGGAAAATGCTGTTAAGTCCTCAGCATGTTGGATATGGAAACCACTCCAATCAAAAGGTGCATCAACAATCCTAAAAAGCTTTGATTACATTGATGCAAGAGGAAAACCCAAGTCTGTCATGGCTTGGGTACCCCAAGGAAACTAATATGTCTATATATGTGCAAGAACATTCAACTGATATTGGTGATCAAGGATATGTAGATAGTGGATGTTCAAGGCACATGACAGGCAACATGTCTTTCCTCACAGACTTCAAAACAATTGATGGAGGATATGTTACCTTTGGGGGAGGTATCAAAGGAAAGATTACTGGTAAAAGTACAATCAAAACCAGTAAATTAGATTTTGAAAATGTGTACTTTGTGAAAGAGCTTCAGTTTAATCTCCTTAGTGTCTCACAAATGTGTGACAAAAAGAAAAATGTTCTCTTTACTGACAATGAATGTATGGTACTTTCTTCTGATTTTAAAATGCCTGATGAAGATCAGATCCTTCTTAAAATCCCAAAAAGGAACAATATGTACAGTGTTGATTTAAAGAACATTGATCCTAAGGAGAGTTTAACTTGTTTAGTAGCAAAAGCCTAATTGGATGAATCTATGCTTTGGCATAGAAGGCTTGGTCATGTAAACTTTAAAACAATCAATACAATTGCAAAATATGATTTGGTTAGAGGTTTACCCAAAAAGATTTTTCAAAATGATCAAACCTGTGTTGATTGTCTTAAAGGCAAACAACATAGAGCTTCTTGTAAGCCCAAGACCCATAACTCAATTTCTCAAGCTTTATACATGCTTCATATGGATCTTTTTGGTCCTACTAATGTGAGTAGCTTGAATGGTAAAAGATATTGTCTAGTAGTTACTGATGATTACAGCAGATTTTCTTGGGTTTTCTTTTTAAGATCTAAGTATGAAACAAGTGAGATTCTTAAGTCTTATATAACTGAGGTAGAAAACCAAGCTGATAAGAAAGTGAAAGTAATCAGATGTGACAATGGGACAGAGTTTAAGAATAGGGTTATGGATGAATTTTGCAAAGAAAAAGGAATAAAAAGAGAATTTAGTGTAGCTAGAACCCCACAGCAAAATGGAATAGCAGAAAGGAAAAATAGAACACTTATAGAGGCTGCTAGAACAATGTTAGTAGACTCTAAGTTGCCTATTTCATTTTGGGCTGAAGCAGTAGGTACTGCTTGTTATGTGCAAAACAGGGTTCTTGTGATAAAACCACATAAAAAGACACCTTATGAACTTTTCTTTGGTAGAACACCATCTTTAAGTTTTATGAGACCTTTTGGATGTCATGTCACTATTCTCAATACCAAAGATCATTTAGGCAAGTTTGAAAGAAAAGCTGATGAAGGCTATTTGATAGGGTACTCTTTGCAAAGTAAGGCCTATAGAGTGTATAATAGTTGCACTAGGCTTGTGGAAGAAAATCTTCACATAGAGTTTCAAGAGAAACTAACAAATGTGAAAGGCATTGGACCAGATTGGATGTTTGACATTGATAGGCTTTTAGAATCTATGAATTATGTGCCTGTTGCAGGTACAAATACTAATGATAATGCAGGTTTTGAAGACAATGTTGAAACACCTAAAGATCAAGATTTTATCTGGATGCCAATTTGGAAAGGGTTGGATTTATCTTCAAGTCTTGAAGAACCTTCAAATACAACACATGAAGGTACTGAAGATGATCATGGAACTCAGGGTCAAGAGAATCAAGAAAGTAGTGCAAATGACAATGGTACTGCTAGTTCACCAGATGGTACTGCCAGTTCACAAATTGGTACTGCTGAG
This sequence comes from Artemisia tridentata subsp. tridentata, assembly GCA_021014915.2. Taxonomy (NCBI): domain Eukaryota; kingdom Viridiplantae; phylum Streptophyta; class Magnoliopsida; order Asterales; family Asteraceae; genus Artemisia; species Artemisia tridentata. The sequence continues at coordinate 149,531,225 of CP139502.1, read as the reverse complement.
CCATTAGATGTTCAAACAGATAATTCGTTACCAGAAGAAGTGGGGATTGGCAATCTTCCATTTACCTATGAAGTTCCTACAACACACAACACAAGAATTCTCAAAGATCACTCCACTGATGATGTGATTGGTAGCATTGATTCTGGTGTTAGAACAAGATCTCAAGTCTTGACTTCAGACCAAGAAGGGTTTATCTCATCTATTTATGAAGAAAAGAATCATGAAGTTGCCAACATATGCCTGTTTTCATGTTTTCTCTCACAAGCTGAACCCAAAAACATTAACAAAGCCTTAGATGATGCAAGTTGGGTTGAAGCAATGCAAGAAGAACTTCTTCAATTCAAGCTTCAGAAGGTTTGGAAATTGGTTGATTTGCCAAAAGGTCATTGGGCAATTGGAACCAAATGGGTGTTCAGAAACAAGAAAGATGAAAGGGGGATAGTGATCAGAAACAAAGCAAGATTGGTGGCCCAAGGGTATACTCAAGAAGAAGGGGTAGATTATGAAGAGGTTTTTGCTCCAGTTGCAAGACTTGAAGCAATCAGGCTATTCTTGGCCTATGCTTCTTTCATAGGCTTCACTGTTTACCAAATGGATGTTAAAAGTGCCTGATGAGTGTGTAAATACTCATCATTTTATACCCATATTAGACACAAAAATGACCAAAAACACCCAAATATATTGCAGATATCCTTGGTTTTGTGTTTTATACGTTTCAGGTACAAAAGATTGAAAACAGAGCAAAAACGAGTATTTTTAGGATCGACTCGACAACAACTGCGTAATTTGATCAAGTGAAGACAGAGTCAAACACAAAAGTCAAAGTCAACCCCGAAAATACCAAAATAACACAAATGGTCCTTGGAATTTAATCTCAGTCTTTGGCAGCCTAAACCCTTAATTTTCAGAAATGACAAGTTTGGTCCCTTAACTTAAAACCAATTTCAAATTCTAATCCTAACCTACCTTAAACCTTTATAACCTAAACTAATAAATCCCATTCACCACACAAACCCAACCCGGCCCATTCTCACTACCTATACCCGGGCCCATAAAAACAAATACCCATACCCGGCATTTTTGTTAAACACAAAAGAAATTAGGTCAAAGTTATCTCACCTTCCCACTTCACTCTTCCCCGTTTTCCCGCCAACACCAAGAACACACCATCCCATCACCCTCACAATACTTAACCCAACAACTTTGTCCCCCTCCTCACTTCCCAATAACCACCCCACCTCCTCATGTACCATCTTCTCAAAACCGATGCCACCTTGGCAATCCAAGTGAACCAATTGGGCGCCAAAAGTTAATCAAAGGATGAGATCACTTCCTTTTTAATCCAAGGGTAGGAATTGCTCCCAAGGAAGCACAAGATGGTTCCAAGTCTGTTTTACCTCAGAGAAGAAGCACTAAGTTGAAGACCCCTAGCCTTAGTTTAGTTTTTAGTATAAATAGATTAGGTTTTTCATTTTTTGTAACCAGGTTTTAACTTAGCTTTAAATTAGGTATTTTCTTTTTATTGTTATGTATCTTTATTTTATTTCAGTTATGTAATCTATTTTCAGTTAATAAGAATTTCATTTTTCTTATTTTTATCTTCTTGGTCAACTAAAGTCAACTGACTGTTCCTTAGCTTATTGTTGAGCTTATTGACTTTTTATGTGCTTAATTGTTTGAATTTGAGTTTATGCAAGCCTGTGTGATAGATTAGTTCTTGGTTCATAATCACTTTCATTTGAAAGTGCCAAAACTGCTAGTTGTAGGAGTGTTTGGTTTTATAGGTCAAACTGGGTCAAACCCATTGTTACTATTCATTTGCAGCTTGTTTAAATTTGGTTGAGGTCAATTGATAGTAATTGCATTATTTCTGATAAGCGTTAAGTAGGTTTTGATTGCTTTTGAGGTTCTTAGTTACTAGTGCAAATTGTAGGATCTTACTGTTCCAAATAAGTTCAGTATAAGCTGAGCTTATTTGGCCAATAGTTTTTATCTTTTCTGAGTTTTAAAGGTGAGTCTTCATAGGGTAAATTAGTTTCATTAGGAATTATAGGTCTAAAGTCCATCTGCTGCATCAGACTGTTAATTGCAGACCTGAACAAAAGGGCTGCTGATCTCACCCAATTCTCTGCTTATTCTTTTGAGCCTATAGTTTGGTGATTGGATTTTTGAAAAGCTTGTAGTGCTGGCTTGTAGAATCTGAACTTAGTTTCCACATTGTAGCTTATTTCACAGCTTAATCCTAGTCTGCAAACCAGCCTATTAGACTGTTCTATAGCCTGCAACAGCTTAGGTTTCTAATTGCATCTGATCTGTGGCTTATTTTACCTAGTAATTGGTGAAAACTTTTGGGCATTTTTAGATTTTAAGTTGTCTGATATATAATCTTCTAGTTCATGCATCTGGATTTCAATAATCAGCTTATTCCTGGCTTTTAAAGAAGCTGCAAATAGGGCTGATCACCATATTGAGTCTGCCTTAAGTTTGAAACCTTTCAGCTTAATTTTTGGTTATTTCTAGTGCTTATTTGATCATATTCAGTTGTTTTAAGTTTCCAGTAGTATGATTAATCAGTCTTGAGCTTTTGATAATTTTTGGATAGCTTTTGCTTATTTCTAGCTTATTTCCAAAGTGCTTATTAGGCTGTTTAGCTTATTTAAGTTTATTCTTGTTCTGATTTTATTTTTCCTAGATAGCTTCTTTGATTTTAAAATTACTCAAAAATTTTCAGATTTTTCCAAGTTGTTTTAATATTTTTAAATCATTTAAATAGTTTAAATTAGTTTTTTTATAAAAAATTATTAAAAAGTAAAAAAAAATGCAATTCTTTTTTCTAAAATTTTCTTTTGTCATTTAGGACTTAGGAAAGTTATTTTGGTACGCGTAGGTTTATTTTTCATAAAATGTTACGTTTATGCACGTTTTTCGTTTCCCGGTTTACGTTATTTGCATTTCCGTTTTAGTAGATATTAGTAACCAAGCAACCCTCGTCTTTTCAAGCATTTTAATACCAAACCTCATACGATATCCTCGATTCACGCCTCGTTGGGACCTCGACCCGGGTATTCACTTATCCGGTATATTTCAATCGAGTATCGCGTCGAGCCGTCGCGAGTTGACTTTTCTTCGTGAGAGGTTTGGCTTGTGACGCGTTTCGCGCGATATCAAAATGGCGCCGCTGCCGGGGAGGTGTGTTGCGACAATATCGTTACGGTTTGACGATTAGTGACTTGGAGATCCTTCCTCGTGAAGTTACGTTTTTATCTTGTGAATATTTTTTATCCAAAAATCCAAAAAAAGTTGAAAAACCAAAAAAACCCAAAAATATTTTTCTTCATCCTCTTAAACCGTTTGATTCTATCTTCTTAACCCTCCTTTATGTTTAATTCTTATGTCGTCACCGGGCTATCACTGTTTTGATTGTAAAAGCCCGTTGATTGACAATCTTCGTTGTTCAAAGTGTGCGTGTGAGCGGTGTGAAAATCACAACCCAAGAGGATCTTGTTATTGGTGTGAAGTAGCCCTCAAAAGAGAGCTTAATTCCATCAATAATTCTCAAAGTTTTTCCGAACACCCTCCACAACCCCATCCATCTTCACTCAAACAGCAAAATTGCTGTGTATGTGGAGATTCGTTGGGAGACAATTCACTTTGTGAACGATGTTTTTGCAAAGGATGTGAGTTTACTCACGGACTTTGCATGTGTTCCACTTCTGAAATCGAAAATACATTCACTTATTCAAATTTTCAAAACGATTTCAGCTACCTTCCTCAGAATTCATTTGAGCAAGAACCGTGTTATCAAAACTTCAATGATACATCGTTCCAAAATGCTCTGAGTATTCCTTGTGCGAAGTGTGGGGGTCTTCATGACGATTATGAATGTCAACCGTGGAATCAAGAACCTAATCCTTGGTTTACTACTCCCGGTTTTAACAATGTCCAACCCCCACAGTATTCCATCATTCATGAAAAATCTATGGCAGAATTGCTAGCCGAAGAACGAGCAGCGGAAACGCGTGCCAAATTTCTTAGGGCTGCCATTCTCGATGAAGATGATGAGGATACTATTCAAATAAAGGAATATTATGAGAATTCTTCGCCTGCAATCACACCTGTCCAAAAAAGGCAGGAAGACAAAAGTATTGCAGAATTGCTAGCAGAAGAGCAAATGGAACGTATAAAAGCCATTTATGCTAGCAATATTGATGAGGAGGACGACGAGGAGAGTGTTATTCCTTTTAGTGAAATTATTTCTCAACTCCCTCAGTCTATTGCAATCACATCCATCTTACAGTCTATGGACTCCGAGGACTCTCTCATTATGGGGGATGAGCATTTTAGCACTATTCCTGAAAAGGAATCGGACGAATTCATAAAGTCTAGTGCTGAGAACCTTTTCCCGATCCCAAGTGAGTCTGAGGATATATCATACAGTGAATGTGATTGGTCTTATTGTGATGATGATCCTCTTGACATTTGTGAGGATACTTCCGGGATCTTCTCTAACCCGCTTTTCAATTTCAAAGATGATTTTTCCTCTAGTGATGACGAATCACTTTCTGATGAGGAAGTTCAAAATGAAAGTCTCGAAGTCTATTCAAATTCTCTTTTTGAATTTGATGACGAGTACTTTTCTTGCAATAATCCTCTCTTTGATGAAGAGTTAGAGAACGATGAGGTCAAGGACTCTGTTAGTTCTAAACTTGATAATATGACCTCAATTCTTGATCCCGAGATTCATGAGGACATTCTTTCTCCGACATATGTGACATTACCCTTTGATGATGGCCATTATATTGACGTCACATATGTCGTTCGAGTTTTTCTACCTTTCTCTGCTTATAAGGTAGCTTGTCCTTCCATTCTCTCATTTGGGAGTGAGGACAAAGTTTTTGACCCCGGCATCTTAATTTATCATTCTTTTGAGCCGGATGTATCTCATCGGAGTGGAACTTTCATGTACTTCAATGTTTATCCAAACATTTCGAATGAAAGTTCGACGGAGATTTTCTTTTCCACATGCTTCCCCAAGAACAAATGAATTCGGGGTCGAGTCAAGCTAGTGACTCGGTTAACAAAAACATTAGCATTTCATGGGTGACAACCCATGTTTCTGACTTATTTCTATTTTCTGACACTAAGTGTGGGGGGATGCCTCTACTGTGCTTTGTTTTGTATGTTGTTTGCCCTTGTTTGCAGGTTTCCCTTGGATAGTGTTGATTGTCGCGCCTGTTTTCAATCCAGCCGCCCAATATCCTATCCTTTTACTAACGTTTATCTAGGGATATCTTTTCGACCTTTTTTGTGAAAAATGGAGATTTCGTTTCCACACTTGGCTATTAGTATTACCTTTTTACGTTCTAAGTGTCGGCATAATAGCCGGTACTTTGAATATTGAGGGCAATATTCAATTCTAAGTGTGGGGGGGGGGGGGGGGAATTCTCTCGAATTTTGTCACATGTGTACCTTCTAGTCCCTAGTACCCCCGTTTTTGACCAAAAATTTTAAAATTTTTGTCGTTTTTAGATAAGAAATTGCAATAAAAAAAGTAGTTTTTAGTCTTGATTAGGTTAGAACAAAGGGAATCCCGACTCTGCCAGAGTGTTGATCTGGCTGCTCCCTTAACGATTAGACTAAGGTTTTACGATGTGTGCAAATGAAAATGCTAAGCATAGAGTAGTTGGTTCTCTTTAGAGCTTATACAAGTAATCTATGGCTTTTCCTCCCAGAAGCTCTTAATTGGACTAAAATACGTGTTGTTTTCAAACGTTTGAACGTTAAAATCATGTTGTTATGCAAAACAAATTTTTATACAATTTTGATATAGAGCTCGAGTTCAACTTTTTATTTTAATTTTTGAGGAAGCATATATGTAAATATATATATATAAGTGATGAAAAAAAAAAATGAAAAAATGAAAAAGAAAAATAAGAAAATGGAATGATATTGCAAAATGAAATAAATTTTGATGTTGTGAAAATAAAGATGTATGTGTTAATAAATGTATGAAAATTGCTTTCTCTTAAATTTGAATCGGAGGTTGAACTTGGATTCATCAATTTTGTATAAAAGTTAAACGGTAATTTAGTAGATTGTTGATTTCAAAGGCCTTGAAAGCTCCGGTATTATTCTCTGTGGGATGTCAAAAGCCTGGTCACCTAAAACCAACTGGTTTGGGATGTGCCGAGAAGAAAGCCGTTACATGGAGTGATCTCGTCTTTGAGTCTCTAATCTTTAAATGATCGTTTGTTGTTATTTATTTAAGTATTTAATACTAGCTTAGTGGGAATATCCTAAATCTTTGAAATCGAAGTTCCGCTGATTCCGGTACTATTCTCTGTGGGGTGTCAAAAGCCTGGTCACCTAAAACCAACTGGTTTGGGATGTGCCGAGAAGAAAGCCGCTACATGGAAAAGGCCCTTTTGATCCTTAGATTTTTGAGGTTCCCGGTAAATTAGTATTTGACTTAAACGAATGGCAGCCATAATAAACGTCGATTTTTGCGGTCAAAAATTTGAAAATGAGCACACTCACCTAACTTAAATAAATTATGGGAGTGAAAAGTTAAGTTTCGGCTTACATAGATTATTAGTATAAGTAGCGTTAGCATTTTACAAAAACGTTTGCACATTGAGTTTAAGTTTAGTTGGGAGTATAAAAAGAGGATGACGATTACAATTCCCTGGAGACACCCATTTTGTGTGAATCCCGTTCTATGATACCATTTTTGTAAATCAAGCATTGTGTCTATTTTTGTTTTAGTTTAAATTTCTCACATTTAATAAAAAATCAAAACGGGGTATACTTGGTATTCTTTTTGATCCTTTCATTACTTCACATGATCGGATTGCTAGAGACTAGCAATAGCTTAGTGTGGGGGATTGATGAGTGTGTAAATACTCATCATTTTATACCCATATTAGACACAAAAATGACCAAAAACACCCAAATATATTGCAGATATCCTTGGTTTTGTGTTTTATACGTTTCAGGTACAAAAGATTGAAAAAAGAGCAAAAACGAGTATTTTTGGGATCGACTCGACAACAACTGTGTAATTTGATCAAGTGAAGACAGAGTCACAGACAAAAGTCAAAGTCAACCCCGAAAATACCAAAATAACACAAATGGTCCTTGGAATTTAATCTTAGTCTTTGGCAGCCTAAACCCTTAATTTCCAGAAATGACAAGTTTGGTCCCTTAACTTAAAACCAATTTCAAATTCTAATCCTAACCTACCTTAAACCTTTATAACCTAAACTAATAAATCCCATTCACCACACAAACCCAACCCAGCCCATTATCACTACCTATACCCGGGCCCATAAAAACAAATACCCATACCCGATATTTTTGTTAAACACAAAAGAAATTAGGTCAAAGTTATCTCACCTCCCCATGTACCATCTTCTCAAAACCGATGCCACCTTGGCAATCCAAGTGAACCAATTGGGCGCCAAAAGTTAATCAAAGGCTGAGATCACTTCCTTTTTAATCCGATGGTGGGAATTGCTCCCAAGGAAGCACAAGATGGTTCCAAGTCTGTTTTACCTCAGAGAAGAAGCACTAAGTTGAAGACCCCTAGCCTTAGTTTAGTTTTTAGTATAAATAGATTAGGTTTTTCATTTTTTGTAACCAGGTTTTAACTTAGCTTTAAATTAGGTATTTTCTTTTTATTGTTATGTATCTTTATTTTATTTCAGTTATGTAATCTATTTTCAGTTAATAAGAATTTCATTTTTCTTATTTTTATCTTCTTGGTCAACTAAAGTCAACTGGCTGTTCCTTAGCTTATTGTTGAGCTTATTGACTTTTTCTGTGCTTAATTGTTTGAATTTGATTTTATGCAAGCCTGTGTGATAGATTAGTTCTTGGTTCATAATCACTTTCATCTGAAAGTGCCAAAACTGCTAGTTGTAGGAGTGTTTGGTTTTATAGGTCAAACTGGGTCAAACCCATTGTTACTATTCATTTGCAGCTTGTTTAAATTTGGTTGAGGTCAATTGATTGTAATTGCATTGTTTCTGATAAGAGTTAAGTAGGTTTTGATTGCTTTTGAGGTTCTTAGTTACTAGTGCAAATTGTAGGATCTTACTGCTCCAAATAAGCTCAGTATAAGCTGAGCTTATTTGGCCAATAGTTTTTATCTTTTCTGAGTTTTAAAGGTGAGTCTTCATAGGGTAAATTAGTTTCATTAGGAATTATAGGTCTAAAGTCCATCTGCTGCATCAGACTGTTAATTGCAGACCTGAACAAAAGGGTTGCTGATCTCACCCAATTCTCTGCTTATTCTTTTGAGCCTATAGTTTGGTGATTGGATTTTTGAAAAGCTTGTAGTGCTGGCTTGTAGAATCTGAACTTAGTTTCCACATTGTAGCTTATTTCACAGCTTAATCCTAGTCTGCAAACCAGCCTATTAGACTGTTCCATAGCCTGCAACAGCTTAGGTTTCTAATTGCATCTGATCTGTGGCTTATTTTACCTAGTAATTGGTGAAAACTTTTGGGCATTTTTAGATTTTAAGTTGTCTGATATATAAGCTTCTAGTTCATGCATCTGGATTTCAATAATCAGCTTATTCCTGGCTTTTAAAGAAGCTGCAAATAGGGCTGATCACCATATTGAGTCTGCCCTAAGTTTGAAACCGTTCAGCTTAATTTTTGCTTATTTCTAGTGCTTATTTGATCAAATTCAGTTGTTTTAAGTTTCCAGTAGTATGATTAATCAGTCTTGAGCTTTTGATAATTTTTGGATAGCTTTTGCTTATTTCTAGCTTATTTCCAAAGTGCTTATTAGGCTGTTTAGCTTATTTAAGTTTATTCTTGTTCTGATTTTATTTTTCCTAGATAGCTTCTTTGATTTTAAAATTACTCAAAACTTTTCAGATTTTTCCAAGTTGTTTTAATATTTTTAAATCATTTAAATAGTTTAAATTAGTTTTTTATAAAAAATTATTAAAAAGTAAAAAAAAATGCAATTCTTTTTTCTAAAATTTTCTTTTGTCATTTAGGACTTAGGAAAGTTATTTTGGTACGCGTAGGTTTATTTTTCATAAAATGTTACGTTTATGCACGTTTTTCGTTTCCCGGTTTACGTTATTTGCATTTCCGTTTTAGTAGATATTAGTAACCAAGCAACCCTCGTCTTTTCAAGCATTTTAATACCAAACCTCATACGATATCCTCGATTCACGCCTCGTTGGGACCTCGACCCGGGTATTCACTTATCCGGTATATTTCAATCGATTTTCGCGTCGAGCAGTCGCGAGTTGACTTCTCTTCGTGACAGGTTTGGCTTGTGACGCATTTCGCGCGATATCAATGTTAAAAGTTCCTTCTTATATGGTACTATTGAAGAAGAGGTGTATTTTTCTCAACCTCTAGGCTTCATTGATGCAGAGTATCCAGACAAGGTGTATAGGGTTACCAAGGCTCTTTATGGTCTACACCAAGCTCCTAGGGCATGGTATGAAACATTGGCTTGCTATTTATTAGAAAATGGATTCCAAAGAGGCAAGATTGATCCAACTTTGTTCATCAAAAGAACCAAGAAAGACATCTTGCTGGTGCAAATTTATGTTGATGACATTATCTTTGGATCCACAAACCAAGACTTGTGTGTAGAATTTGAAAAACTTATGCATAGTAAGTTTGAAATGAGTTCCATGGGGGAACTTACTTTCTTTCTGGGTCTCCAAGTGAAACAATCAAATGAAGGCATATTTATCAGCCAAGATAAGTATGTAGCAGAGATCCTAAGGAAATTTCAGTTTGCTGATTCTAAGGTTGCAAGTATACCAATGGATTCAGAAAAGGGGTTACTAAAAGATGCTGAGGGTGAAGATGTGGATTTGCATAATTATAGATCAATGATTGGGTCCTTGATGTACCTTACATCATCAAGACCAGATATCATGTTCTCAGTATGTGTATGTGCAAGGTTTCAAGTACATCCTAAAGTTTCTCATCTCACAGCAGTCAAAAGGATCTTTAGATATCTCAAGGGTCAACCTAGGTTGGGTCTATGGTATCCAAGGGAATCATCTTTTGATTTGGTAGCTTATTCTGATAGTGACTATGCTGGTGCAACCCTAGACAGAAAATCCACAACTGGTGGATGTCAATTTCTTGGTTGCAGACTCATATCTTGGCAATGCAAGAAACAAACAATGGTGGCCAACTCTACAACTGAAGCAGAATATGTTGCTGGTGCAAGTTGTTGTGGACAAGTTCTTTGGATCCAAAATCAAATGCTTGACTATGGGTACAATTTTCTTAACACCATTATTTACATTGACAATAGCAGTACTATATGTATCATTAAAAATCCATTTCAACACTCAAAAACAAAACACATTGAAATCAGACACCATTTCATAAGGGATTGCAATGAGAAAAGGTTAATACAAGTTGTTAAAATTGATTCTGAAAAGAATTATGCAGACCTTCTCACCAAAGCTTTTGATTTAGGTAGATTCAAATACCTAGTAGGAGGTATTGGAATGATTAATCTTTGAAAAACATGTGTTTTTGTACATAAAATATCTGGTTATTGGCTTTTAAACATGGTACTGCTAGTTTGTCAAAAGGTACTGTCAGTTCATAATTGGTCCTGCTAGTATAAAGTTTGCTCTATTTTGTTCATCTTGATGCTTAAATGTTTACAATGCTATAAAACAAGTGCTTTGCACTTTGTTCTTTTGGTTTGCAACTAACAAATTTCAGGTTGATAACAAAACAAGATATCTTCCAAACAAAAAGAGAAATATAGGTTATTTAAATCTCAGGGGAGGTAACAATCTCAGGGGAGGATATAATAGCCCAGAATGGAAGAAAAACCAATTTTTAAAAGGAGAAGACAAGAGCATACAAGATGATGCAGAGATTGAAAATGATAAGATTAGATCACATATTCAGAAGGGATGAAGCATTCCTAAAGGAGAAAGTTCTATCTAGATCAAACTAAGGAAAGTTTCAATGCAATGGCATGCTAATAGATGATTTCACTTGTTGAACCAAGCATCCAAGATACACAGCATCATTGCCTCTTATATTTCCTCCATCCAAGGAAATTGTACCATCTTTCAGGTCAATGTGGAATTGGTATTCAGCTCACCAAGTTTTACAAACTTAAGAGTTGGCTAGTCCATAAGCAAACGGCTTTTGGTAAAGACACATCAAATCTGTTGATGGTTGATAGTTTACCAAAAACTATATGGTATTTAACTAACCATACTTAACAGTAAATAGTTAACTAGTCCATAAGCAAACGGCTTTTGGTAAAGACAAATCAAATCCGTTGATAGCTGATAGTTTGCTAAAAACTATAAGGGATTTATGCTAAAATTTCAAAGAGACTGCCAAGTAATATTTTCTTACAAAGGTACTGGTAGTTCAAATTTTGGTACTGCTAGAGTAAAATGGTACTGCTAGATAACCGTTGAGCCTGTCAGATAAAAATTATAGCCGTTGGGTCTGGTAGTTACACATAACCGTTGGGGTATTTCTGTCAATTACTGATGTTATATTATATTATATTTCACATATAAAAGATCTTTTTAACCGCCTTTTCATTTACTTATTATAATCTTTCTTATTGTCGGTTAAAAGTAATTCTCTCATAACATCTTTCATTAGTCCTTATCACAATTAACACACACCTTTCATCTTCTACCAGTACCACCAACAAATCCCACCATCATAATCAAGATTTTCATTAATTTTCACCATGGCTGTTCTAACTTTTGTTAAACGTCACAATCAGTTAGCATTTTTGGAAAATTCTGAGGATAATGCCTCTTTTCATCAAATAGTGGACTTTTTAAATGAGTCTTACATCAGGTTTGCTTTACTTGTCAATCCCACTATTTATGAATCTTAAATTTTACAATTTTGGCAAACAGCTAAAGTTAAAACTTCTGAAAATGAAGACCAAAGGATAAAAGCCAAAGTGGATGGCAAACCCTTGACTCTTACTGAGTCATCCATAAGAAGACATCTTCATTTGGATGATTCAGATGGTATTAGTCAATTGCCTGATACTGAAATTTTTGAAAATTTGGAAATAATAGGTATAATGCTGATTCTACTAAACTCACCTTTCTTAAAAAGCATTTTACTCCACAATGGAGATTTTTGATCCATACAATCCTTCATTGTTTGAGCCTAAAGAAAACCTCTTGGGAGCAATTTAGTGGAAACATGGATTCTGCTCTCATTTGCTTGGCAACAAACCGAAAATTCAATTTTTTTAAACATATTTTTGAAGGATTGGTTAAAAATGTGGATAGCCAAACAAAGTTTTTGATGTATCCAAGATTTATTCAATGCATCATTGCAAAATCAAAACATTTGTTACTTCCCCCACACTCACTTTATGAAACACCAAAACTTTCTCACAAAGTATTTTCAAACATGAGAATTGGTTTCAATGGGGAAGAAATACCACTTTTTGATGAAATGTTACCACAACATCCTGAAGAACCAACACCATCATCTGAATCCCCATCATCAAGTTCTTCACCTGGTTACATCTCACCAACTCATCTTACATCACCAATCCCTACACCAGTACCATCAGCAACACCACCAACACCATCACATCATGTATCACCGTCCCAATCTCCTCAGACAGTGAAAGAACTAAAAGAGAAGGTGAAGCTCATAGAAGATGCTCTTAAAAGTCAAAACACAAAATTTTCTGAGATCAACATTAAGTTAGTTAAGAGGGTAAAGAAATTGGAGAATGAAGTGAAGAAACTAAAGGGTAAAAGATCTTCAAAGGTTGTTTTATCTAGTTCTTCAAGATCTGATGCTGAAGGTTTGGGTCACTCTTCCAAAAAGGGGAGGATGGGTAGTTCTGAAGAAGAAGAGGAGGCTCAATTTGATTTTCATAAAAGAGCTCAGGTTTATGATGAAGAGCCTGCTGGTGCAGAGTAAGAGCCTGCTAGTTCAAAAGAGCCTGCTAGGATTGAGAGGCTTTTGGCTATGGACTACAAAGGTACTACTGATCATGTGTACAAAAGAAAGAGGGACATAGAGCCTCAAGGGAATTTGTTTGTTCAAAGGAGGTTATTTATTGCTGATGAGCAATCTACTGCTCCATCTCAAGAACCAACTCCAAAAGATAAGGGCAAGAGCATTATGGTTGAAGATGAACCAAAGCCCAAAAAGTTGAAGAGAACAGAGCAAGTACAGATGGCTCTAGATGAGGAAATCTCTAAAAGGCTTCATGAAGAAGAAGTGCAGAAAGCATTTGAAGCTTCAAGACTGCTTGCAGAAATGCAAGAGCAAAAAGATGCTGCTCAGACTCTTCTTGACACTCAAGTTGCTCAAGAAACATTTGATGCACAGATGCAATGGATTATTGCTAATGATCCAATTGTGAGAGGTCAAGCAGCAATAATTGTAGATGACAAGAATCTCAACTCTGAAGAGAAAACAGCAGAGCTTGAATCTTTTATCAACAAAAAGTATAAAGAAGCAGCACTGGCTGATATTTTTGAAAAGATGCAGCAAAGCCAGAAAAGAGGTTTTAGGGTGGGCACATCTCAGAAAGATCAAGTGACTTTTATGAAGAGATTTCTAAGAGGTCAAGCAAATTGGACTGAATATCAACTGAAGAAGAAATCTGCTGATGAAATCTACTTCCTGTATCTAAATGCCTACAAGAGTCTTTACTACAAGATCCCATCTGATGCAAAGCCTTCAATGAAAAAGAAAGATGCTCAACAGAAGAAAGAAGAAGCAAAATTAGATTCAGAGCAAGTAAGTAAAATGTTAATTACTTTGCCAACAATTATACATGCTGATCCAATTAGGTCTAGACACCCTATTATTGATTGGGAGATTCACCATGATAGATTAGGAAAGTCATGGAAATTAGCTAGGGTTGGAGGACAAACTGCAATCTTCAAGAATTTTGAAAATCTGATTAGAGCATGTGATAGAGCTGACTTAGAAGAATTGTGGAATCTAGTTCAAATTAGGCTAGACACAAATTCTAATACTGATGTTAAGGAACAGGAACTATGGGTAGAATTCAATAGGATGTATGATCCTAATCCAAAAGATGTTCATTGGAAGTTTCCATATCATGATCCTTCAACAACATGGGAATTTCTAAGCCTTAGCAGTATTCATCATCTTTTTACACAAAGTGGGATTGAACTCTTTATGTTGGCTGAGAAAGAGTATCCACTTAGTTATGAAGTTCTTACAACCATGATCTCCAAGAGATTAAGATTTGATAAAGATGAAGAAAAGTCAGAAGTTGTTCAAAGTTTGATGAGGAGCATATTTGAGCAATGTGAAAGAAAAAGGAAGAACAGAGAGTAAAGGTTTTGGAAGAGTTCCCTCAAATCCTCAAGGTATGTATTTTATTCATCAGAAACTTGTGTATTTTAAAGGAAATAACAAGTTTAGGGGAGGATTGTTGGGAATAAAATGTTCAAGTCAAAGAGCCTGCTGGAAGATGTATTGAGCCTGCTAGTTGATTTTGAAGAAGATGAAGATGTACTAACAGTACCTTCTGGGTGAGAAGGTACTGCTAGTTATTGAAGGTCCTGCCAAGTTGATGATCAAGTTGATAGATATTTATTTGTAAATATTTGTTGTATTATTAGTCTTTGTACAATGTAATACGTTATGTAAAAGTACTTCAGTCTTCCATGTTTGTGCAGAAGAATATACAAAGTAGTTTACATTGGTAGTTGTATTTAATTGTAGGCTAGGAAAGTCCAAGTATCTTATTATATTCAACAACTTGACAACTTGTAATAAGGGGTCCTTATCCTATAAAAGGATCCCTTAGTCAACACCTTTGTGGTAAGGTTTTTCCAACTAAGAACCTATGCAATATCCTAAACCAGAACATCTCTCTAGTAACTTAGTTACTAAATTCACAAATCCTTAACAAACCAAAGATTCAAGGTTACTTTGTAATCCTGGTGATAGTTAGATCATCCGTATTATTTCATCAATAATATTGAATCGTTTTGTGTTACTAAAGTTGTGTTCATTGTTCATTATAACTCACGTTTACATATTCACCACCTTTGTGTTCTTTTAAGTGTGTTATAGTAGATTCCGCATACTACATCACATTCATTCATAAATATCCCAAACACATTATTAAGATTCACATCCCAAGTGTTTGTATAATCCTTCACATTTTCTTCTACATGCTTGGTACCTGTATTGTACACCCTAAAAGCCTTACTTTGCAGAGAATAACCAACAAAGAAACCTTCCTCAAATTTCCCATCAAACTTTCCTAGTTGGTCTTTGGTATTAAGGATAGTAACATGACAACCAAAAGGTCTCACGAAGTTTAAAGCAGGGGTTCTACCTCTAAGAAGCTCATAAGCAGTCTTATTGTGAGGTTACACAACTAAAAACCCTATTCAATACATAACAAGCATTGCTAACTGCTTCAGCCCAAAATGAAACTGGTAGCTTAGAGTCAGCTAACATTGTCCTAGCAGCCTCTATAAGAGTCTTATTCTTTCTCTCAGCTACACCATTTTGCTGTGGGGTTCTAGCTGAGAGAAAGAATAGGACTCTTATAGAGGCTGCTAGGACAATGTTAGCTGACTCTATAAGAATAGGGTTTGGTAGATTTTCTAACCCAATGTGCTGAGGCCTTAACAGCATTGCCCCTTTTTCCCTTAACATTTAAGTGCCTAGCAGTAGGATCTGCTGGTCTAGCAGTTGGAACTGCTGATCTAGCAGTTGGAACTGCTTGTTTAAATTTTGGCACCCATTTCTGATTTGTCATTGCTGTTTTCTTATAAAAGTGCCTTTTAACTATTTGTGCATGATTTGAAAATTGTTTTGCACTTGAAACAGTTTTCTTGTTATTAAACCACTTATTTTGACTAGCAGTTGAAACTGTTTTGATGCCAGTCTTTAACATAACAGCTTTGGGTGACATCTTATGATTTGCATTAGGGCTTTTCAATCTAGTTGGACTGTTTTGAGTTACCCTAGCATTGTTATTCCTATTCACCCTTGTATTCCCAGAAACATTCTTTTTCCATGGGTTAAAATCACAATAAGCAGCCATATGATCAAAACTTCCACAAACAAAGAACACTTTTCTAATCATAGCAAACTTATCATCTAATTTCTTAGATTTTGAGTGATTCCAGTTTGTATGACTACCCTCAGAAATTGGTGATCTGTTCTTAGTTCTATACATCTCAGCATATCGAACACTTTTCCTAACTGGTTTTATCTTTTCAGTCTTAACCACTTTAGGAGCATGTTTAACTTCTACCTTAATAACATTAGGTTTGTCCTTAACCTCTACATCCTCATCAACAGATGTCCAATCCTTAATAGTTGGTGCATCTGAGTTCCTATCTTAGGACATCTTTTCCTCAGAAAGAGATTTATCACTCGCACTCACAAAAGAATCTTCTGCCTTAACAAATTTAACAGGATTCTCACTAATCTTAACACCATATCCAGGAAAATCCATATCCTTAAACTCTTCTAAACCTGTATGAGCTAAATCAATTCCTGGTGGAACAAACATTACTCTAAGAGGGGGTGCAACTGACTTATATCCTAAACCAGACTTAGCTTTGTTAAGTATTTGATTCTCTACTATCTTTTGAACTCCCTTTGAAGTATGTTCAAGAGTTTCTACACTAAACTGGATGTTTTCTTTTTCCTTTTTAAGCTTCTCTAGTTCATATACAAGTCCACTCATTTTATCATCTTTTATTTGCAAATCCCTTTTTAAAACACCTATCTCATCAGAAAAGTTTGACTCATTCTGTCTATAAAACACAATTTGTTCTTCCAAAACAGCTAGTCCTCTTTTATGATTTGCCAGACTAAAATTTACTTGATTAAATTCTACTCTAAGATTATCATACTGTTTCTTAAGACACTCATAATCTTTTAAAGCAGAACAAGTATTTGAACATTTTTGAACAATATGTACCTCAGAGTCTGATAAAGCCATCAAACCCAAGTTAGCTGGTTCCTCTTCTTCTTCCATGAAGCTCCAATCAAATCCAGCTCCATCTACAGCTACCATAGCCTTGGAAGAAGGCTCTTCAACATTAACTGTTCTCCTTGTTCCTTGCTGATGCTTAAACCCTTGACCCTGGTTGCTTTGTTGTCTTGGACCTCTACATTCCCTGGCAAAGTGCCCCATCTTGTGACAATTATAGCACTCCACCTTAGACTTATCATACCCAGCAACATCTCTTCCATTGAAGGTAATCTTATTCCCAGTCCTTTGGTAATACTTCTTAGCCCTGATGCTTATCAAAGCCAACTGCCACTTTAAATCCATAGCCTCCAAATCATCTTCAGCAATTTGAAGAAGATCTTCATTAAAGATCTTAGACCCACAAGACTGTTCTGACACAAATGCATATATGGTCTCTTCAGTCAAGCCAGCAGTACTAGTTTTTACACTAGCAGTGCTAACTGTTGGTTTAGCAGTACCAACTGCTTCTTCATCTTCATGATTCGAACTGTTTGAAGAAGATACGAAAGCCATATTCCCTGAACTAGAACTGGTGCTACCACTCTTCTTCACCTTCTGCTCAACAATCTTAAGATTGTTGTAAAGCTCATTCATTGTCATTTTCTCCAGCTCTGGTTTATTGCTCCAAACCACAACATAAGTGTTCCATTCAGCAGGTAAACTATTTAGAAACTTCATGTTGAGGTCTTCCTGTGGAATCACAATCTTCAACACAGTAAGTTGACTGATGATCTTTTGAAGCCTATTAAAGATATGGTCCAAAGTTTCATTGCTTGATGCAGTGAAGTTTTCATAACTTTGCTTAAGTAGCGTTTTCTGTGCCTTCTTGGTAGCTTCATTGCCACCAAATCTTTCCACCACTGCTTCAAAAAGAGTTTTAGCAGTCTCGTAATGGCTAAAATTCAGCACTTGATCATTAGAAATTGCCATTAGTAACAAATTCCTAGCCTTCTGATCATTCTTCTTTTTTATTCTCTCCTCGTTTGTAACTGGCTCAATGTTAAGCTTTGTGATCTTAGAACCATCAGCACGTGTTTCTTCAACAGGAATTGGTTTGAAGGAATCACCATTGATAATGATATCCCATAATGCATAGTCTTGCACCATGAAATATTGCTCTATTCTGAGCCGCCATAAATCGTATTCATTCTGTTTCAGCATGGGGAGTTTAGCAAGGATTAAGGTTTGAGGTGTCTCCATGTCCATCTTCTTGGTTGCTAGTGAGTAAATACTTCTGGATCTTCTAAACTCAAAGTATCAGAAACCTGTCTCTGATACCACTTGTGGAGATCGTTGAGCTCGAGGTTTGTTAGACCTCATATCTAGGATTACACAATAATAATGAATAAATCAATATTGTATGCAGCGGAATAATCAAACGATCATTATTATTAAACAAGGTTTGTCGAATGATTACAAACCCTATGCATCCATTAGAGGACTTGATGCCTAGACACACATACACTTTTTAATGACTACATTGGGAAGACCTGTATATAAAAACCTACGCCTCTAATCTCTTTATATAATAGAGATTAGGGTTACAAAGACTTTAACAATTAACATAATTAGTCCCTTATCTTTGTCTTCATAAGTTTCCTCCATCTTTCATATTTTGTCAATATCAACTCATATTTAATCCCTAACATTTTGTTATCATTTTTTTTAAATCGGTTGCCACTCTCGTGTGAATCTTATAAACTGTGTTGCTAATATATAAACTACTTTGACTACTATCTTTCAAACAATGTGGTTAAGTCGATATAACACTGAAAACCATAAAACATCAGAGCTAGAGGTTTTAGAAAATACCAGTTTTCCTAAAATAAAAATCGCAACTATAACTAAAAGATTGTTTTCATAAAACACCGAACATCCTACGAGTTGACTAGTCCAAGCAGTGCATCGTTACTCCTCGATTATATATAGCCTGATCACCTATGTCTAATTCAGGAAGAATCATGCAATGACGGGAGTAGTAGTCTCGGATCATGTATGGTCGGGTCTAAAAAAGGCAGCCACCTAAAATTGCATCTGTAATTGTGCATTGAACCCTGTAACCAAACACCTATCTTTAGCGTCGAGCATACCCCGTTCATGTCCTTCTAGTATTATTTTATTACACTACTTTTTCGACTATGCTTGATAGTCACTGAGTGCTTTTGTCATGTCATGTTTTGATCAATTTTGATACGATGAGTCTTTTTCAATTCCGGTTACGTTAGATACAATTTAATCTTGATCTAACTAATATAATCTCATACAACATCCTTTTGTAAATCTTCTACTATAACCCTCGAATTGAACAAACAGACACATGAACCCAACTCCATTGTCCTGCTAAATCTTCAGGTGTTGCAAATTTTGTGTGAGTACATAAGCATTTCATTTCACCAACTTTCGCATCTATGCACAGTACACTTTCGTCTCGGATTTAACACGTCACATCCGCCTTTACCCCACACCTTTCACTCAATTGATAAATCGGGACTCATCACTAGCCGTTCAAGGAACGACCTTCCATTACTCACTAGACAAAACCTTCAAGGTGAATCAAGCACCTCTATCTGAGGCTATAGATAACAACATAACCATCAGTTTTCACCATCTATCTCCATCAAGATTCAAGCTAGAGTCTTTCATAACCTCGGGTTTAATTTTAATCGAATCAAGAGTGTGTTATTGAACGAATTTCGTGGGTCAAATTACATCTCCAAACAGGTTTTTGGCTAACTTTCAGTCCTGTCTTTTTAGTTTTTCAATTTGATGGTTAGTTTGTATATTATCAAATTTTGAAAATTTTAAATCGAATCAAATTGTACTATGGGTTCTTTTGTAAAAATTAATAGTTTAATCATGGTGGTTAATTTGGTCAAATAAAAAATCTCTTTGCTAATGTGCTTCTTTTTGGCCTATTTTTATTTTTGGTTCATGTAACTTGCTGTCATAATTTAAACCTGAGGATTTGCGTGACTTAAAAATGTTTTGACAAGCTAAAAGATTGATTTTTGGATAGCTTATTTCGTATAGATAAACGGTTTATTTTTCCGGAATTTTTTTTTAGTTGTTTATTTTCCGTAAATGGTTCAAAGTTGCTTATTTTCCGAAAAATAGTATATATCGTTTAATTGTCATTTTTCCAGAAAATTCTATTATTGCTTATTAATTAGCATGCATTGTTTTATAAACCATGTTATTCGTTATCTTTAGATTACGGATTATCCGTATTTGATTATAGTGCACTTTTGGATGTGATGATCCAAAAAGGGCGTATCGGGTCCGTTATTATTCTATTTTGTCATAATCGAATTATAATAGTTTTGTCGAATCATTTTATATTGTTTAATAGAGGTTTTGTAAAATATGGAAACGTCCGATAAACGAACAGGTCATGCCGAAATTTTCTAAAAATTTCAATACTTAATAAGATTTTTACAAAATTTATATTATCTTAAATTCCAACAAAAAGATGAAAAATACTAAAATTTATAAAAAATTTAGAATTTCTTTTAAATCATTTAGAATACTTTTATAGTATATTTTCTTTTATCGGAAACTTTCTTTTGCTCTATTTTGAGGTTTCCGGATTCGTGTCGAATTCTATTCTTATATTATTTATTTATGTTTTTGATTTTCTTATATAATACATGTGATGTATTATATACTTTGATTTCTATTGTTTGCTAATTCTTTTTAAGCCACATATTATATTTTCACTTATTCCTCATAGCTAATATATAAGGCGTATATATTACATACTTGGCATTATTCTCCCGATTTATTTTATTTAACCAACCACCAAACTAAAACTGGAAATCTAAATTTTTATCAACGTGCTACGTTGATGTAACCATCCATAGGAAAACTAAATTTACATTTTTTTTGTTTTTATTTTCGCGAGTCATACTTTTAAGATAAGCTTTGTCTTCTAGGGCGATTCGTCCGGTTACCGTTGTGTTGTACCTATTATTTTTGTATTTCTGTTAATTGATCATTTGTTTCGGGAACCTGAGTTCGCATGGGATAATGAAGACCAATTTCGAAATAAGTACCCTCACCTTTTTCCGATCCCCCACCAGCTGATGGCATTAACTGAATTCCGAGACGGAATTCCTTTAAGGCGTAGGTACTGTGACCTTTCGTAATTTCAAGGTCAATATCTAATTCATATTATATTTCTATTTCCACTTGAGTAAAAAATTTCATTTTTACTTTCTACCCGATTTAGCGATTTTCGCGTTTCTAGCTATTCATGAGTCGTGTTTAGGATTTCTATCCATTTTCATGTCACAAGTGGTTTAATATTCCATTACATACTTCTTCAATTAGACTAGAGCTTTAAAAAATTCCTAAATTTTACATTTTTCGTTTCGTTTCACGTTTATGTCAATTTTTGCTAAAAACTCACGTTTAACGTACAATTAATTCAAACCGACACTAGACTATGTCCAGTCTACACTTTTTATGCATCATTGGTTCCTTACAATCCTATTTTAAAAGTCACTTTTTCACTTTTTCCAATTTTACGTAAACCTTGAACCATTTTTTTACGCGTATTTAATCTACGTTTTAAGGTTTTAACAACGTTTAAGCATTCTGTCAACCTCAACACTTATCTAAACTACTATTATAAGTTATATTAATAATTTTTAACATTTTTATATGTTTTACATTTTATTCTACCCGGTATTACGTTACGCGTCTTAAAAACTTTACTTTTAATTATCGAGATCAAAACTACTCCTTATAACATACTAATAATCAAAAACTACACACAAAACCCACTCACACCCCCACCCTCCCTATGTGGCCGGTTCTAGGCTCTCACCAAGGCCACATGGACTTGTGAGAATGCATATCTCTTTTGGTGTAGCCACATGTCTTACCCACTTACACCTTTGTCTCCCATTAATCTCCTAATACTTCATTCTATCATTTTTACATGCAAATCAACACATATTTCTAATTTTTCTCTCCCTCTCTTGTGGTGAACGACCCAAATACAGCCCAAGATCACCATCATTGTCTCTTGATCCTATTTTATTTCCTGTACAAAGATTGAAGGTCCAAAGGTGCAAGTATTGTTGGATTAATCTAGGTCTAGTGTCCTTGTTCTTGATATTTCTTGTTCTTCTACTTTTGTAAGAAAACCAATCACTCTCATTTCATTTTCACTTCTGTAATTTTATTGTTTCTTGATGTGTTTGTATGTTATATAAGTTATCATGCTTAGTTATACTTGGTACATAGGCTAGATCACTAGAAAACCCTAAAAGGACTTGACATGCAAAACAGTTTTAT
Organism: Artemisia tridentata subsp. tridentata; assembly: GCA_021014915.2. Classification (NCBI taxonomy): domain Eukaryota; kingdom Viridiplantae; phylum Streptophyta; class Magnoliopsida; order Asterales; family Asteraceae; genus Artemisia; species Artemisia tridentata. The sequence continues at coordinate 149,508,914 of CP139502.1, read as the reverse complement.
ATTCAGGGGCAAAAACGGAATTAACTGCACTAATCAGTGGACTTTAGACCTAAACTAAAAATGTGTAGTTTTAGATCTATGTCTTGTGGTCATTTCTCCGGGTGGCGCATCCCGTGACGACACCTGATGATTAAACTAAAAATGTTTTTGTGAAACATGTCATATTCTGAGTAACAGATTTGCAACCTATAAAAGTCATTTTTTTATATAACCCACTGTTTCTCAAAACATATAAGTTGTAGATAACATCTTAACTTAAACGTGGCCGCAAGAATGGGGTTAATCGGGCTTGTAGAACTCTAGATATCGCATTTTTCGCGGGACTGTTGTGATGTTTTTAATTTCAGAACTGATAATTAAGGGTAAAATAGTAATTTCACTACTGTTACGAAATTTCTAAATTAGTGGGGCCCACAAATATTGTTAGTATAGTCGAATACCTTTTTGGAAATATAAAGAACATAATTTTTGGACTTACGGTTTGCGAGTAATGAATTTTTGAAAGTAAACAAGTTTATAAAAATTCCATCAGCTTTATCATTAAAAAGTATAAAAAGGTTAACAACTTATATAATTGGACCCTTAAGTTTTATTTTTGAACCACCTAATATATTTTGAACCTTTAGACTTAATATGAACTTTTTGACTAAAATTGAACCCTTAGACTTAAATTGAACCTTTATGAATTATTTTGGACTTAGGGACAAAAATAGACTTAAGACTTGAAATTTTGTAAGAAAATATATATTTCACACTTTTAGTCATTTTAAAATGCCAAATTAAATCTTGACAATTATTTAGATATTATGTACCAAGCATAATTGAGATTATAACCTATATAGTGTATAGACATAACTACATCATTATTTTCTTTAGAAACTAAGACACGCGTATATATCTCGGTTACTCGTAGGACATTTGCTGTTTATTCTTCACTACTACACTTTGATCGTTCACTTTGCTTACGGTGAGTTTATAGTATCGCCTTTACTCATTTAAATGTTTTATAAACCTCGCGAGGGGGATACATGTTAATTTTACAAACTGAATACAAGTAGTTTTTTGTATGCTTGACCCGATTACATGATTATAGATATTGAGTATCTTTTGCCATTCAAGTCCCTAATTTCATGAACCGTTAATTACGTGGTAAAAGCTATTATTATGAATATGCATATTTGGCTTGACAAGCCTGACCGGGTGAGTAGCGCTCATTTTCAACGGGTACATAATATTGAGAAATCGAGGTAAATGGAAAATCTTACCTTTTGAGGGGCATTATTAAATCTAAGTCAAGGTTCGGTGTCATGAGCTCGATGCTATAATCTGATTACCCGACATGTATGTGCACTACTTGTCGATCGATGAATAATACTTGTATTCAACTTATTACTTGTTAAACTCTATGAATTCACACAACTTTATTGCTGACTTTTAGCATGTTTTATCTTAGGTCCGTAAGTGTTAAATACTTGGATGGTCGGTGCACGGATATTGATATCAACAAGAATGGACCATGTTTTTAAACTCACATTCGATGAAAACCTAAACTTTTTAATTTATGTTATGTCTAAACTTATGTTGCTTTTGAATACTTGTGTCGTGGAAAACTTTTGGGACCTTCTTTTGCTAGACTCTGATATTATCGAATGTGAAAACTTATTAACGAACTAACCTCTTTAACTCAATTAAACTGAATCACAGCTCTAATCTTTTATGCATTAACGAACTAACCTCTTTAACTCAATTCATGTGCACGATTATAAACAAGTTTTAGTTGTAGCACGACACCGGATTTATAACTTCAATAATTTTTCAAGCTTCGTATATTGTTAATAGGTTTTACACTTCATCGATCCAGTTTATAATCGGCTCTAACATTATATATTTTAAGTGCATAATCGAATGTGATGAAAACAAAACATGATAGACCCATACACACAACACCAAACAAAACACAATCTGCCAAGACATGATCGATCCTATGCAGTACACAAGTTTTAAATGCGACTCGATCCGATTGACACCAGATACCACAATGACGTTAAAAGCAAACAGAACATATTCCACCTCCAAATCCTATGCATGCAATCATGATCATACTTACCCCCACAAAACCCAAAAACTTAATCCTGATCACTAATATGTGCATTCATATATAGGTTTTAGATATATTAGACACCAATTCACACACACCAACTCCAATAAATAATAGGACCTTATTGACAACGTTTTTAGTCATGGGAACACGACACACATAACAACAAAAATAACGAGGAAACATGCAATGCGAAACCCACATGAAATCATAACCCTGGAACCCTCGTGAGACCCAAACAGCACCACAATCAACCCTTCTTAATCCGTTTAGCAACATGTTAGGTTTAACTCATCACGACACCAAAACATACATACGTCACGTCCAAATATTCTTAGCACAAGGTCGACACGAGAGTAAACATGCAACGAAAAGTGCCACATAAAATCATAGCCAAACCACCCCTCTCTTTAAAATTAAACAACTCTTGTTTCCTTTGAAATTCAGATTTATAAACATGTATATACACAGATTGACACAACTTTCAAACCAGATTAAGTGATGTCTATCTTTTAGTAGGCGCATGATTTTATGTGACGAGATATATGATAGCTAATTTTTAACACGACGAGGTATAGACCAGGTTTACAACACATATGTCGTATCAAAAAACATACGGACGATAGTAAGAGTACCAGAATGGAACGGATTTAAGGGAACAAGAATCAAAAGGACCAAAGTTTATCACCCAACGACCAGAATACCATGATACAAACCAAGTAGTAAACTCCAACGACCACACCAAGCTTCAACACCAACAATCAGAAGTTTTATCCCATGGACTGCTCACCACCTTGCTACTACCTCATTCGTCCTGATCTTCTTGGAGAATATTTGAATAGCCGACTAGTTTAGAAGTTTTAGGGTTTGTGGGTGATAGATGGAATGTGAGATACGGTTGTTAGATAAATATGAAATAAGGAGAAAGTGGTGGGAAGGCTTCTGAGTATAGGGGAGATAAGGGAGACCCATTCCTTTCAAAGATTTCAAAATTATATTGAACATAGATTAGGAAAAATTGTGTACAAAATAATAAAGTGCATTAGGTCTCTATAAAATGGGTAACGTGTGATTTTTCAAATAAGAAAGGTGGTTCCAACATTTTATATACTTAGGTTAGTTATGTCATACTTGTGATTTAAATTTCATAATACATTGTTCAAAATTTTAGGTTATAATCGTAATCAAACGTTCGAACGTCGCTTCGTATTTAAGGTTATTATACTATTTCATTCTCTTGTGTCATTGATAAACTCCCATCTTCTTAGAAAGATTTCAAGCATATGCTGAAACATAAGAAGGAGGAGTGGATTCTTGTTGAGTTGGGCAGTCATTTGCGCATTGAGGAATCACTCAGAGCGCAAGACAGTGACAAGCCAAAGAGTAGCAATGTTGCTGGTCCATCCGTTGTCAATATGGTGGAGCATAACACCTCCACCATGTACAATGACAACAAGGGAAAATGTAAACATCAGGATAACACCAAAGCTGATCTTAACAAGAAGCTAAAAGCTACTTGTTAGAAGTGTGGGAAAACTGGACACTTCAAGAATGATTGTAAGGGTGTTAAAATTGGCAATAAAGCCAATGGATCAGGCACAAGTGGTTCAGGGAGTGGTTCAACCAACCCTCTGAAAGGTCAGTTAGTGTTTAATAAGTCTTTTTAGATTTATTATTTTACGTATATATCTGATGCATACTTTGTGCAGGATGATGATGTTGCGTGGTGGGTTGACTCTGGAGCAACAATCCATGTGTGTAAAGATAGAAGCTGTTTCAAGACCTATGAGTCACTAAATGACGGTTATATTCTTTATATGGGAAATGAGTCAACAGCCCTGGTGCATGGAAAAGGATGTGTGGATTTAAGATTTAGTTCTGGAAAAGTTGTTTCTTTCCTTAATGTTTTACATGTTCCTAATATTATAAAGAAATTGGTTTCTAGTAGTGTTTTGAATAATTGTGGTTATAAGCAAGTTATTGAATCTGATAAGTTTGTTTTGCCAAAACATGGTGTTTAAAACTGGGGATGAAGCATTAGATAAATTTAAAGTGTTTAAAATGTTTAAAACTGAAGTTGAATTGCAACAAGGGTCCCTGATCAAAAGGTTAAGGACTGATATAGGAGGTGAGTACATGGATACTCTGTTCTTTTAGTCTGCTGGTATAATCCATGAAACGAATGCTCCCTATACTCCTCAGCAAAATGGTTTCTCTGAAAGGAAAAATAGGGTATTGAAGGAGATGGTTAATTCCATGTTGTCCTATTCAGGAGTGAGTCAAGGGTTCTGGGGTGAAGCTATGTTAACAGCTTGCTATTTATGGAATAGTGTTCATAATAAAAGGAACAAGGTTACCCATTATAAACTTTGGACTAAAAGAAAATCCAACCTGAACTTTCTCAGGGTTTGGGGTTGTAGGGCTGTTGTAAGACTCCCTGATCCAAAGCCGAAAACTTTGGTTGAAAGAGGCATTGAATGCATCTTTGTTGGATATGCTAAGCATTCCAAGGCATATAGGTTCTATGTTATTAAACCTAATGAGTCTGTTTCAATTAACTCAATAATTGAATCAAGGGATGCAATCTTTGATGAGAATAGGTTCTCATCAATCCCTAGACAAAGTCAAAGGATTCCAAATGGAACTAATGACATTGGTGTTTCAGAGGTCTCTGATGAGGTTTCTGATGAGGTTATGGTACAGCAACCTGAACCTGAGCTCAGAAGGAGTAATAGGGTCAGGACTCCAAAGTCATTTGGACCTGAGTTTCAATTATATCTAATTGAAGGAACAAGGGATGAGGTCTCTGACCAATACTCCTATTGCTTCGTTGTTGAGGATGATCCCAAAAAATTTGATGAAGCAATTAAGTCCCAGGATGTTGCTTTCTGGAAAGAAGCAATTAATGATTAAATGGATTCCATCATGGGCAACAACACTTGGGTGTTGGCTGATCTACCACCTGGTTGCAAACCTCTAAGTTGCAAATGGATTTTCAAAAGGAAAATGAAGGTAGATGGAACTATTGGAAAGTTCAAGGCTAGACTAGTCATTCAGGGCTTTAAACAAAGGTCAGGGATAGACTACTTTGATACTTATACCCCTGTGGTACGTATCAGTACTGATGAACTCAAATAAGTACATTTTATTACCATCATTTATCCTATTTATTTGACTTGTTTTATTATATTATCTGTGAGAATTGATACGTTAATGTTTACTTTTGTAATTCTCAGGTAAAAACAAGTATTATGTGAAACTTAGCGATTTTGGACTAATTATGGAGAAAAACAAGCAAGAAGTTAAGAGTCTACTGAAATGTACAAGATCAAGACATTCTGCTCCAGATACGCCGCATCTTACTTATTACATACGGCGCATCACTATCAAAATTTCACAAGATATTATCCAAGACGGCAAAGGACATGCGCCGCATCTAAGAATGGAGTTACGCCGCATCTTCTGGCGGTGTACGAATATTCCTGAATATATTAATCTTGGACCCCACGCGAAGTTAAGTCAATGCGCCGCATCTACTTATTCAATGCGCCGCATCTTACCTCAGACAGAAACTATAAATACCCCAAGGCCAGACGAATTTAAGGAGACTTTTAGACTTTTGGTACGTACGATATACGAAGGACAGAAGCCCTAAGCCGAATTCAGACGAAGTAGCTGCACAAGACACACCTTGAACAAAGATACAAGAGGTGTAAGAAGGTCCTGCATGTATTTAATTCATTAAGTAGTTTTGTTTTATTGTATTAGTACACTTTAATTGGTCAAGATTGATGGGCTTGTGATCATGGATTTAACCATGCACTTCGACTCCCCTTAAAATTGCTTTCCCATTAATTAAAGTTTATATGTTGATGTCTTTGGTGACTTTTATTAGTGCATTGATAACCTCTGTGTCTAGCTGAGCATTGCTTGGGTCGCCATGCCCCTTCCTCGCCTATTTATTAGATCGCCTATGCATTCTATCGTCTGTAGAAAAGTAGGAAGAAAGATAAATGGGATAGTCATAAGTAATCATTAAGGGTTTACTCGCCGATAAGATTAGAACCAACGAGAAAGGACTTAATCTCGGTGCGTTGCATCAAACTATACACTTCATATAAAACTAGCAATAAAACAAGTGACAAGCTACTTAACTATCAGGACAGGTCTTCTTATTGTCTCAAGTATTTATCTGTGTACGTGTGTGCTACTCGCTGATTGGTGCTTATTAGTTTAGTTTATTATTTAATCATAACCAAACCGTGCCAGTCTCTCAGGCTGAACCCCCTTGCGTTAGATTAGGTTGTATAGCTAACTTAAGATATTAAAATACTGATTAGGATAACTAGATAATACGTTCCACTCTTAGTGATCGACACTCTACTTACCATTATATTCATACTGACCGGGTACACTGCTTGTTAAAGTGTGTGTGTGTTATTGATAAGTCGGCTAAATATAAATTTAAAACTTGAATACTGCTAAAACCACAACGACATACCGTGGGTATAAATTAGAGCATACGCACACGCGCATCAAGTTTTTGGCGTGGAAATTAAGGACGAGCGAGGAGTGTTCAATATTACTGAATTGGCAATGAGGGAGCGCGATGCTTCCGACTCCTTCAATGACCGATATTAAAGAGCTGAACGTGAGTCTAACTTGAAGACTCTGGAATAAAGACATGTGCTGACCGGGAGACAACCCGGAGAATTTTTACTATTCTGTTCTGTGTCGAGTCAGTCAGGACCGCAGAAGATACGGCGCATCTCAATCCCAAGATGCGACGCATCTCCTGCACTGGTCATATCTTACTTTATTTTTCTGCATTTTTACTTTTCGACTTTAAAAACTTCTTGTCAGTTTATTTTAATGCGGCGCATCCCTGGTTAAGGATGCGACGCATCTTCTATTCTGATTCGTTATTATTCCTGGCTCGATACGGCGTATCTTCTTCCATAAGATACGGCGCATCGACTGACCTGATGATTTTCATTTTAATTTTTACATTTTATTTTTACTAACTACTAATGTATTATGCAAGTTTGAACCTTCTTAATTCAGGTGTGTTAAAGTCTTGGTGGTATTATAGATTCCTGCATTTCCTGTGGATACATCAATTATGAAGTTTAAACGTTCTCATCCTCAAGGAAGTTGATTTTTGCTCTTATACAAATAATGGAGGATCATACCGAGCAAATCTCAGGGGAGTTTTTCTATTCTAATTCTTTTATTTTCCAGTTTTTAACCTTTGATACAAACAACGAGGACGTTGTTTAACTTAAGTGGGGGGATTGGAGAATTAGAACACTTACTTGTCCTAAACTTTTTCAAAAATTATGCTTAAAATGCGCTTAATATATCAAAATTAAAAATTTTTAGCATGTTTTGTTTAAGATCTAAGTTGCATAGCTGCACACATGACGTTATTTTCAAAATTGTGATTTTTCAAAATTCACAAATCTATGAGTGTGCCGGTGACTTGTAAACTTTAGAACTTGGCTTGTATACTGTTCGAGACCACCATAATAAGTATTATTTATATAATTGGAATGACTTGTCTAAATTGGTAAATTTCTAGGATTACACCCAAATAGCCTATTATATGTTATGTGATATTAGGTAACTACACTGGTTAGTCAACCCCCGTATAAACCCTTTTGTTACTCTCATTTTTAGAGTAAGATACCCCTAGAAAAACACTCAGAGCCATTCCTTTCATTTCTTACACCTTTGTTATTATGTTTCATTACACCCTTACACCTTAGCCTACCCTGTAGATTAAAATCCGTGGTTGGTTAATTGCTTTAGGCAAAGTGTGTTTCCTTACATTACCTGTGTTCGCGTGCGTAATTCATTATCTATGGTTAGGTCGGGAAATTGCACAATGCAATTGGAGTGAAAGTAAATATTGTATATCTTGAGTTTATTTTTCGTGTGTTTACTACTTTCACTATTACAGTTATTTCTGAAGTCATGAAAAGTATGGAAAAATTATCCAGAGTTATCGTTATAGTGATGTGGTGAAATTTTACACATCTATGTTTATGTTTCAAGAAAAAAAAAAAAAAAAAAAAAAAGGAAAAGGAAAAGAAAAAGTTGGAAGTTTGTTTTAACCAACTTATGTAAAGTTTTGTATTAAGTGGTCGATATCACCACTATTTGTTGTATATTATATTTATGGATTGATTGGGAGTTGGACGTTATGGGAACGCCAATTAAGGTTATTCTTTGATTAAGATCTTGTTGAGTATAATTCGTGTCTACCTAAAAGCGTGTGTTTCAAGTGTTAAAGCGTGAGTTATTCTATGATATGAGTCTTATTCATGGGATGGTTGGGATAGTGATTAACCACACTTAGGATTTTAATTTATCTGTTTTGTTTACTTTTCATTTTACACCAATTTATATCCCAAATATTATCCATACCCTATATTATTCTTTATCCAAACCTTTGATTTATTGAGATTAGGGATTTGAGCAATCTTAAGTATCGTAGTCGTGGATTCGGCTATGTATTTATGATTTTGTCGCCCTTTTTGATATAATATTATTTGTGAAGATTACTTGGTCCTATCTTTAGCCTATTCGAGTTAAGGATTTGAGCAATTGCAAGTATCGTGTTCGTGGATTCGATCATGTATTTGTGATTTTGTCGCCTTTTCTGGAATTTGAGATCGATAGAGATTAAGAAGAATAATTAACCCTTAAACCTCAAAACCCTATTTACCGCTTTAGACTTGTTATTCCTTGGCTTTAGTGGGGGAGATGTGTATACTTGCCAAGCTTATGATAGAATATTCGTCACGACTGGACAGTTAAACGATTAGATTTGCTTTTATCAGAATATTTTATTTTACTTCTAATTCGTTAAGTGTTTGGTTGTGTAATTATGACAAAAATGAATACATGCTTAAATATAAAAATAAATCCTAATATCTTTTAGGATACATTTTCATAAGATTAATTCTAAGGTTTACTTGGGGACAAGTAAAGTTCAAGTGGGGGGATATTTGATGAACTCAAATAAGTACATTTTATTACCATCATTTATCCTATTTATTTGACTTGTTTTATTATATTATCTGTGAGAATTGATACGTTAATGTTTACTTTTGTAATTCTCAGGTAAAAACAAGTATTATGTGAAACTTAGCGATTTTGGACTAATTATGGAGAAAAACAAGCAAGAAGTTAAGAGTCTACTGAAATGTACAAGATCAAGACATTCTGCTCCAGATACGCTGCATCTTACTTATTACATATGGCGCATCACTATCAAGATTTCACAAGATATTATCCAAGACGGCAAAGGACATGCGCCGCATCTAAGAATGGAGTTACGCCGCATCTTCTGGCGGTGTACGAATATTCCTGAATATATTAATCTTGGACCCCACGCGAAGTTAAGTCAATGCGCCGCATCTACTTATTCAATGCGCCGCATCTTACCTCAGACAGAAACTATAAATACCCCAAGGCCAGACGAATTTAAGGAGACTTTTAGACTTTTGGTACGTACGATATACGAAGGACAGAAGCCCTAAGCCGAATTCAGACGAAGTAGCTGCACAAGACACACCTTGAACAAAGATACAAGAGGTGTAAGAAGGTCCTGCATGTATTTAATTCATTAAGTAGTTTTGTTTTATTGTATTAGTACACTTTAATTGGTCAGGATTGATGGGCTTGTGATCATGGATTTAACCATGCACTTCGACTCCCCTTAAAATTGCTTTCCCATTAATTAAAGTTTATATGTTGATGTCTTTGGTGACTTTTATTAGTGCATTGATAACCTCTGTGTCTAGCTGAGCATTGCTTGGGTCGCCATGCCCCTTCTTCGCCTATTTATTAGATCGCCTATGCATTCTATCGTCTGTAGAAAAGTAGGAAGAAAGATAAATGGGATAGTCATAAGTAATCATTAAGGGTTTACTCGCCGATAAGATTAGAACCAACGAGAAAGGACTTAATCTCGGTGCGTTGCATCAAACTATACACTTCATATAAAACTAGCAATAAAACAAGTGACAAGCTACTTAACTATCAGGACAGGTCTTCTTATTGTCTCAAGTATTTATCTGTGTACGTGTGTGCTACTCGCTGATTGGTGCTTATTAGTTTAGTTTATTATTTAATCATAACCAAACCGTGCCAGTCTCTCAGGCTGAACCCTCTTGCGTTAAATTAGGTTGTATAGCTAACTTAAGATATTAAAATACTGATTAGGATAACAAGATAATACGTTCCACTCTTAGTGATCGACACTCTACTTACCATTATATTCATACTGACCGGGTACACTGCTCGTTAAAGTGTGTGTGTTATTGATAAGTCGGCTAAATATAAATTTAAAACTTGAATACTGCTAAAACCACAACGACATACCGTGGGTATAAATTAGAGCATACGCACACGCGCATCAAGTACCATAAGATTGCTGATTGCTTTGGCATCAATTCAAAATATGATTATTCATCAGATGGATCTGAAGACAGCTTTCTTGAATGGTGAATTAGATGAGGAGGTTTATACGAATCAACCTCAGGGCTTCATCATGCCTGGCAATGAAAACAAGGTGTGTAAACTGATTAAGTCTCTATATGGACTGAAGCAGGCACCTAAGCAATGGCCTCAAAAATTTGATGTAGTGGTTTTGTGAAATGGTTATCTTCTTAATCAAGCTGACAAATGTGTATATAGCAAATTTGATGAATCTGGCAAAGGATTCATCATTTTCCTATATGTTGATTACATTTTGATCTTTGGCACTGACCAAAATCAGGTTGACCTGACAAATGAATTTTTGTCATCAAGGTTCTCCATGAAGGACATGGAGAGGCTGATTTTTTCCTTGGTATAAGGATTAAACATGAAAGTAAAGGAATTTCTATCTCTCAATATCATTATATTGAGAAGGTGTTGAGGAAATTTAATTACTTTGATTGTACTCCAGTGAGTACTCCTATGGATACAAGTGAGAAGTTGATGCCTAATACTGGTAAGGCTGTATCTCAACTTAAGTATTCTAGGGTGATTGGTTGCCTGATGTATGCCATGACTTGTACAAGACCTGATATTGCTTTCGTAGTAGGTAAACTGAGCAGGTATACTAGTAATCCTAGTGCTCATCACTGGCAAGCAGTTCAGAGGGTACTGAAGTATCTGAAAAGGACTATGGATTATAGTCTCTTATATATTGGTTATCCTTCATTATTAGAAGGGTACACTGATGCAAGTTAGATCAGTAACACTGAAGAAAATTCGTCTACCAGTGGTTGGGTATTCCTACTTGGTGGAGGTGCAATTTCATGGGCATCCAAGAAGCAAACTTGCATCACCAGTTCAACGATGAAATCTGAATTTGTGGCTTTAGAAGCTGCTGGTAAAGAAGCTGAATGATTGAAAAACTTGCTTCTTGAGATTCTATTGTTGCCTAAACCTATAGCACCTATTTCTATCCGTTGTGATAGTGCTGCTACATTGGCAAAGGCTTATAGCCAGATGTACAATGGGAAGTCTAGACACTTAGGTGTCAGGCCTAGCATGATTCATGAGCTTATCATGAATGGGGTGGTATCTATAGAGTTTGTAAGATCTCGATAAAATTTAGCTGATCACTTGACGAAGGGTTTGGCTAGAGACTTGGTTTTAAAGTCTGCTAAAGGGATGGGTTTAAAGTACAACTTAGGCACTGAATGCTAAGACACCCAACTCCCTCCTGAGGAAACTTGGGAGCTGAGTTCAATGTGGAAAGCTGAACATTTAGTGGACTGGAGCACATGTTTTACTATCATCCCAAGGTTGTGCTCGGAACCTGCTGAAAAGGAGGATGAAGTATTTACCTCTCAATGGTTAATTTCTTTGAAAAAGTGATAAGCAAGAGCATGAATAAAGAGGAACCACCTATGTGAATGTTGAAGTGTTGCCGCTTCAGGGAGCTTTGGACTTTTTGCTCTTACAACATTTGTTAATTGGATATGGACGCATGGCTTATTAAGTGTCAGGAGCGTTTAAGTGTTTGAAAGCTTGTGTGTATGTTATCTTCAGGTATTCAAATGGGTTGATGGGTTCAATTCTTAGAACACCTTGATTCTCGAGTATTTGAACGTGTAATGTACTAAGATTGTTCGAAATTTAGTTCAATTGAGGGATATGATCATACTTGGAAATGGGTTTAGAGGTACGGAGTGTACACCCATTAAGTCCCTGATTACCCTGACTCTAATAGTGGTTTTAAGTTTCTACTGCTAGTATTAATGTTACTACTATTGGCAGAGTTACTACTGCTAGTACTAATGTTACTACTGCTAGTGTAAAGTTACTACTATTGGCATAAGTTAGTACTATTGGGCAGTTTCAAACTCGTAATTAAGACCATAATGACTTGGTCTTGTAACCACTATGGCTATAATGGAGGAACATTATGAGGAGATTAATTGGCCGATTAATTCTCATAATTGCATTGACTAAGAGTAAATAGATCCTATAAATAGGATAAACATCTGCATGGAAAAATACATGAAACATAAACACTTGAAAGCAAACAGGTTCTTGATTTGTGATTAAAACAAGAACACCACTTGGTCTTATCCCACAGAGATATTCGTGCAACCCAGGCATAGGGTCGAATAGTTTCTATTGGAAAGTGATAACACGATTTCAAGTGATATCCTGTACTCATTAATTATCTATACCCAACTGGGAACACACCGGCAAGAAACCAACAATAAAGTGAATTCATGGGTAAGCGAATTAATTTTTCGGTCAAAAGATCGTCATTGAACAAAACTACGTGAATGGATGAAGCGAGTGTGTTGTCTTTGGTACATATGATCTTGTTTTTTGATGATATGCTGCCATGTGTAATCAACTTTAACAGCCTAGTTATTGCTTCCATGCCAAATGCAAAACCCTAACAAAACCCTAGCCAGTCAAGTAATTGTATATACACGTAATATTGAATTTTTTGTAAAGTTTTTAACACTTAACAGATGATGGTATTTTTAGAAACTATTTACTAACAAATAAACTTATTTTCACATAATGGTTAAATCGTTACTTAATTAAACCGACACACCCATACACCAAAAAAGTTTTTTTGAAAAAAAATAAAATAAAAAAATTTAAACTAGGATCATTCATTAACTATAAGCAAAGAATATGTTTTTATTCAATGTAAATAGCTTTGTAGAAATTAAAATTATTAGTGTAAGTTTAACAAGCTTTAGAATAACTAGAAACATACATAATTTATGATTTCATTTTGATGATTTAATGTTTCATAAATGTGACTTAGAAACAAATGTTTTAGTTTGGAATGATGTAAAAGTGTGCCATGATTTTTACATGGTGTAGAAAGGGTCAATTCGTGTCAGCACCTGTCCATCATTCTAGGAGATTTTAATGAGGTTATATTCGCCTATGAAAGATTCGGATCCACCTTTGATGCCCATGGTGCTTCTTGCTTCAACAACTTAATCTTCAACTCGGGCCTTCTTGATCTTCCAATGGGAGAGATAAACTGTAGGACCTTAGATCTACCTTATCACACTTATCACTAAGCTCGTATGGTGGTACAAGAGATATATGTGTGGCATTAGATTCTAGAGAGATAAACTAAAAAGAGAAACTTTATTATTAAAACACACACTACACACTCAAACACACACTCCAAATGAGGAGGAGTGTGCCTTTTATAGTACAATTCCAACGAGCCATGCGCTTTCTATGGGCTTGATCATGGACTATGGATTGGACAAGTATAACATAATTTCTAACATATTAGATTAGTCCATGAGCCCTTTGACTATCCTATTACATAAACAACGACACATTACAAAGATATAAATACGCAAATGACCATCACTTTATAATAAAGCTAACAATCTCCCCCTAAGGGATGGTCATTCAAATGATGCTCCATGTGATTAGGTCTTTAGCCTTCATTGTTCGTGAAATTTGTGTGTCGTTGTAGAATAGTCTTGATTCTTTGTTCCTTCATGCTTTGTGATCTTTGAAGTAATCGTCTTTTGATCTTTCTTGCCTTTGATCAACATCTTCACGGGTTTGCAGTGTCGTCTCTTCCAACATACTCATATTTCTTGATAATAATTTGAACTTCATACTTATGTATTCCTCATTTGATACATAAACTTGTTCTTGACATTCTTGATTTGCTCTTTGATGATGACATAAATCTTTGTCTTTAACTTGATCTCTTTGTCTGGAACGTTCTTCACTTGAGCTGGTTGAGGATGATCTTTATAAGTATGAGTATAAGGAGATGTAGATGTTGAACTATATGATGACGGTAAATGGTCTTTCCTCAGTACCTGCAAAAAACAGTTTGTAATAAAGCATCTAACACGTACAGGTTCGGACTTTTAGATCGTTAACAACATAGTGTGAAAACTTTCTCTAATCCTTGCCAAGGCTGTTCCTGAACCGGATTCCCTCGAGAGAGCTAACTTAGATACACCGAAGTGTATCAATGATTCCGGGTGAGTCGCAGAAGTATTCCAAAGTATCATTCCACGACTGTAGACCGTTTGAAGCAAATAGCCATCATGATAGATACGACAAGATCCGTAGATCTTATAAAGACTCTTACAACTTGTGTTCTTTTTGGAGAACACAAAGTGTATGTTTTGGAAATTGTGTCCTAAGAGATCTTTTAATGAATCTCATGGCTCTAGACTCGATTATGTGCGTTTTGGTTTTAGTCGTCGGAGGGATGGAGCAGAGTGCCACCTTTTCAATATCAACACATCTCGGAGTGAGAGGCCAATAGATTATGCAAGGTTCTCTGTGAGAAATGAAACAAATATCTTTTAAGAGATACCTGAGTGGCTAGGAGGGGCTTTGCAGCGCGTCACTGGGTCCATGACGTCTTGTCTTCAATATCAGTATCAACTATGCGATTATCGATAGCAGATGTATTGACCCGTTTTCTGCCCTAAGTTTACATGGAGGGCTATTTCTTTTCACCCTTTCATAAACTTTTCTTTTTAATTATTCAACCCCTTCTTTCTCCTTTCTCATTTACTCCTTTTTTTCAATTATACCTAAGGACTTTTAATTCTAAACTATTAGAATTGTCCTCGGGTAGATCCCACCGGCTCTGGTGGATCGTAGGACATAAACCTAACCATAATCACCTTATTACTCAATGATTATCCTAGATTTATTGATCACATTCCATAAAACCTTTTGTGAAAATATCTCAAAGTGTTTATGAATAAAACACATTTTGTTAACACTTCGAGAGTTTTGCATTTTCTAAAATACTCCCCCTTCACATGTGCTTATGCGTTTTTTTAAGATAATTTTGCACATGTTGGGTAGAGTTCGCACTTTTGAATAGATCGATTTTTAGTGAATATGACCGTTGCGAGACACGTTTACATCACTAGTTAGACTAGCTTGAAATTATGTAACAACCGAGGCATTTCGGGTCACTAATTTTACTAATTTTAATTACTTAATTTTTCTATTTTAAAGTAAATTAGCTTTTACCGGGAAAGTTGCCCGCGTACGTCGTGACACATACACTTAAATCCGTAGTTTGACTCAGACTATGCCCAGTCTACCCATTAATATGATTTATTTTCCCCCACGTACTTGTTTTCATATGGAATAATTTAATTTTCCATTTCTACGCGAAGTGTGCACATTGTACGTTTTACGCGTTTTCGGCTCACGGTTTAAGCTTTAACGACGTTATAACACTCCGAAAGGCTCGGGAAATATATGAAACATCAATTTGGGTCATTTTAAGTTAAATGTTATATTTTTATGAAAATATTATCCTTGTGACATTCATTTTTACAAATTATGCATAAAAGTACCCGATTTAGCGATTTTCGCGTTTCTAGCTATTCATGAGCAGTGCTTAGGATTTCTATCCGTTTTCATGTCATTAGTGGTTTAATATTCCATCATATGCTCCTAGTATTCAAAAATTTCCCTATTTCACATTTTCTGTCCCGCTTCACGATTTCGTCAAATTTTGGCAATAACTCGTGTTTTGAGCCTGCGTTTTTTATTTTTAGTTTCGTTTTAACACTACGGAAAACACAAGGCTCCCATGAAATTTTAAAATTATCCATTTTAACACTTCATAACAATTTCATAATGTTTTGATAGCACTTTTCTAAAATTCACGTTTTCAGTTCACCCGGTACTGCGTAATTCGCGTTTTTAAGACCGTGCGCTTGATTTAAACCCCACAAACATGCTAATACTTCAAATATTAATCAAACATGAATAAAAATAAGATTTTTTTATTTCCTTGGGCCCCCAAAAACCGTTCACCCCTTTTTAATACTCCAACATGTGACACTCTTTTTCATTTTCAAAAGAAAACCACTCACTATTAAATGCAAAAACTAGATCTAAGCTTCCTTTTCTCTCTTCCCTTGATACCAACGACCCAAAACAACTTCTAACACCTTTTATCTTTAATTTTTACTTGATCTTGTTCATCTCCAATCAAAGATTAAGTGTTCTTGTTGGTTTTTCAAGTCTTGGTAAGTTCCCTAACTCATTTTCATCTCATTCTTATGTTTTAATAGATTTTTCTAGATCTAAGCTAAACCACTCTTGCATGTATGATTTAAGAGATATTGATTCAAGTTTTCATAGAATATAAGATTTAGATAAGTGGTTAAGTTTGATTTGGTTAGTAGATGCAAGAGTTGGTTTGATTTAAAAGGGTTTTGATTAATTATTATTGATTTTCTTTAAGATTTGCTTATAAAAACTGAATATGATCTTCAAAATAATCTTTCATCTTCTGGAAATATTGAGTTTTTGTTTGAATAAAAGAGTAGGGATGATTGATTTTAGACATGCATGGGTATTAGACACAATAATCATTCAAAAAGTAGCCATTTTGATTGGTCAATAGTCTGTCTCAGATTTGATGCTAGAAGATCCGTTTATCATTTTGTTCTTAGAAGGTTTTAAGAAAAAATAAAAATACTGGGTGATAGCCTCAGATCTTAGGGTCATTTTCCTGAAAACCTTACATCTTAATTCATCGTGGAGATTTTTAGAGAAAATCCACACTAAAACTGGTTCAGGATTACATGTCAGTTTTCTAGGGCCAAAAACTCCTAGATTTATGCATTTTCTCTACCTGATCCTTCTAAATTAAATGTAGCCAAGACTTAAAGAAAACTTCTCCAATTGGATTCATGCTCAAAGGACCTGTAGATAGAAAGATACACCCTTTTTTCTAAGCTTATTTGGATGCTGAGTATAACTATTTAGAGACTCAGGGGTAAATTGGTAATTTCACCCATGTTCTGAAGTTTTCAGTTATGTGAGGCCTTGATTTTCATATAGTACAGAGTCATACCTTTTTAAGCATATAAAGTTCATAATTTTATCCTTCACGGTTTGGAAATGGCGACCCGATTAGTGCGGCAATTTTATAAAATTTCCATCAGCTTTGCATTTTAAACCATATAAGCTTTATTAAACGTCTTTTCGACCCATGACTTGCTATAAGACTTTTAAATAAATGACCATATGATATTATGAGTTCAAGTACTGAGTTAAATCACAAATATAAGTATTATACTTTAATCCCCGAGCCTAAGTCGTGTTATATTTTATTTAGGTCACTTGTGATCTTTGCGGTTTTTCTCGACGTGCACACTTCTCCGATTTCCGTTGCTACTTCATTATTGGTGAGTTCATAGCCCCAATTTTTACTTCAATTGTTTTACAAACTCCGTAGGGAGATACATGCTATAAATATTTCTGATCACAATGCTTTGAAATTGTATGCTATCTGGTTATTATTCTTGCCTAAGTTTCCCATAGCCTGAAAGTCCCTTCCTTATCGTGAACCGTTAATCACTTGCGAGTGAACGCGAATACAGTAAATAGATCTATTGGGTACGACAGCCCTCATGCCGAAATTTGCCAGTTGGGCTATCACATGTATTGTATTCGTATTGTTGATTAGGTATGGCTATTACCTATGTCGAAGGGCAAATTTATATTCTGCTAGAATATCCCACCATAACGTTAATGTTCGGGGTCACGAGCTTAGTGCAATAATAACTTTTCCGACTTTGTATTCGTTGCTTAGTCGCTTTCATAAACTAAATTATATTGTGATCAACTGCTTATTACTAAAACTCTATGGATTCACTCAACCTTTGTGTTGACGTTTTTAGCATGTTTTATCTCAGGTCCATAAGGCGATAGAAGGTTGGGAAGCATTATTAGTCTTTTTGCATATTGAAGACACTTTTTATGAATAAACCATTCGATAACTTTTGAACAATTTATGTTATGCACTTATGTATTGGGACCATTTTACGCTGTAAAACTCTGAATTTTTTTTTTAATATTATCGAATGGTGTTGTTTTTCGAAAACGTCTCATTTTAGAGTTCGTTTTCTATGACTTGGACTGTGTATGTAACCACCCGTAATTTTCCGAACATATTTTTATACGAGACTTTTCCTGTTTCTCATAAACGGATCCTTTCTGAACTCTTTTGATTCTAAAACGTGAAATTTCCTCGCGAAACGTGAAATTTGTACACAACGCATACTGGTACAATAGACGAATTATTTTGATTATTCGTGAGAAACGAGGCGTATGAATAGTCGTTTTTATTGGAATAATTATTCTGAGCGCAGTGGTTATATTCCCGTGTCTTGAATTGATCGTTTGCTATCTTAAACGAGCCCCGAGCCTCATTTCAAGAAAGATAGCCTAAATTACAATAATAGTCCCTGCAGTAAAAGTTCCATCTCCACCCCTAAATTTTGTTATTTACACTTTGGTCCCTGGAGTTTATTTAACCTAACCTAGTACTATAAATACATCTTTAATAAATTTTTAGGGTTTTAAAACCCATTTTCTTCTTCTAGCCGCTCCATCCCTCACTCTCCTCTCTCCTCTCTAATTTTCCGGCCATAAAATCCGGCCACCTGAGCCACACCGCCGGTCACCACCTCTCACCGCCACCACCACTTTAATCCTCTCACTTTTCTCATCACTTCCATATACTTCACGCGCCAAGAAACCCCATCTCTCTCGGTAACTTATGATTTTCCGGCAACACAAGTTGAAGGGAACGAGTATAGATCGAAGGTATATATTTTTCGGGTTTGTTTTCGGTTCGAGCGTTTCACCAGCAACCACAGCCTTCACCACTACTGTCATCTCTGATTCTCTTTCTTTTTCTCGACACAGTAAAATCGAGAAGCGCCACTCATTATTTATAGTTTTATGTTATACCGATTGTTGTTTTGTTTTCGTGGATCTAAAACTGTTTATGAAACGTGGTTATTAACTCGTGATTTAAAAACCGGATTTAAATGTTTGTAATATATGGTCTCGTGTGGTAAGATGTGACTGAAAATGGTGTTTGTTTTGACTGCTCTTGGGTCTCGGTTCTGTAATAGCATTAATGGTAAGTCCGTGGTTGAGATTTTGTGTTTATGGGTATAGACCGAGTTTCGTTAATTTTGGATGTGGATGGTGAGTCTCGGCATAGTGAGTAAATGTATTAGTTGTGGGTTACTGTGTTTGTTTGGTACATTTGTGGTTTGATAACGCGACCCACATAGGGTACGTTTCGTTTTAGCAGCCGCGACCTAAGGGTCCATTTGGTTGTATTTTGGGTTAAGGCCGAGACCGCTAGGGTCTCGGCAATGGTCGTTGTGGTCTTTGTTGATGTTGTCGGGATTAGTGATGTTGCTTTGCTTTTGGTACTCGGAATACTAGTAACCCGCAAGGGTTGTTTTTCTCGTCTGGTTGAGTCTCGGTTTTACAACCCACGTAGGGTGTTTTGTTAGTCCTGGTCTAGCAAGAATAACCACAAGGGTGGTCTTATGTTGTGTTTGGTTAATCTTATTTTGATGTGTGGGATGAGATATGAAATTAAGATAGCTTGGTCAACTAGAGTTATTAGTTTGATATAATAAAATTGGCACGTTTGGGATTATATAGAAATTGTGAATTTGATTTGAATATGGAATAAATGTTGGGAATTGACTATTATTTTTGGACATTGGTTATGGATCGTCACCGGACTTACAATATTAGGCATTGGACTTATTGGACATTTTGGGACTTGAGACGATATAATATATTAAACTCGAAAAGTCTTTAATATATTAAACTCGGAACAGACACAAAATCTTCAATAAAACCAAAACTAATTTACAAGAATAATAACGAGACATAAACTTATTAAATATTGAAATTTCATATTTGATTAACCCAAGTCACGACGACTCGAGAAAAACTACTTTTATTAGTAAACATATTTTTATTATAAAACGTTTAGGTTTTATACAAGTTATTTGGGATAACGGGGTAAATGTCGAAACGTACAAACTGAGTTATTTGATTTGAGGTGTTTGTTGTCGTAAACTTCTAGAGTTGTCTTCCTTGGTTTGAGCTCTCGTCAGTAATCTCTCGAGTATGTCGTTGTCTATTTCTCTTTGGCGCGAGTTGTATGTCGAGTCTCTGTCTTCTTACCACACCACATGAAGCGTTGAAACTAAGCTTTTGATATGTTTTGAAATCAAGTAATCCACAAAAACTACGACACTCTGTCTTTTATAGACTTTATTATTCTGCGAGACGTGTTTTGATATTATCGTATACGTATTAGGTTGTGCCTATCCTAGACCATTGTGTACCGCTTTGCTTTTACCGCCGTGTACTGTCGTGCCGTACGTCTTGAGATTGTTTGGTTTTGCTCCTCGATGCCAGTCGTGTCAGTTGTGATCTTGCATTGTTGTGGCTAAGGTGAGTTCATGGCCCCTACTTTTACCGGTTTTCTAACTATTTTCGGGGGAGAATACATGCTCGTTTTTAACTAAACTCATGACTGTTTATTTGGAATACGTGAACTGGTTGCTCTATTTTGACTATTTGGCTGACATATTTGATCTGGTTATTTGATGGCATTACGTGATTTATCTGGTATTCATGAGTGAAATCATTTAAACTATTTTATGGACCAACACTATTTTTTGCAACTATTGCGTAGTTAGCCTAAGCTCCACTATATTTTCACATGCTTTCTAGCATGCCGTAACGTGCTTTTAGCACGCATTTAACATGCTTTCTAGCATGTCGTAACGTGCTTTCTAGCACGCATTTAACATGCTTTCCAGCATGCCTTACATGCTTTCTAGCATGCCTGTACGTGCTTTCTAGCACGCATTTAACTTAGAGCTAGCGCAATAAACTATTTTATTATGGGTTGCATATCCCTTATCTTGGTCCACTATTATACTTTTTCTTAACCCGTGATTTAGGCAGTGTTAGCCTACGTTGAACTTGAATTGCTTGCGAACGATGATTTGAACTTGGAAACCTTTTGGTTTAATCAAACTGTTTTAAACTAAAACCTATGAACTCACCAGCGTAAGCTGACCCTTTTAGCATGTATGTTCAGGTTTTAGGTGATAGCTTATTTCTGGAGGCGCTTGGCAAGGGGCATGGTCATAGACGACTCTGATATTTATATTTGGGACCGCTTTAATCGTTTTGGGCCTTACTTCCGCACTATTTTCAAATAATGTAAATTTAACACTTTTGTTAATAACTTTTATTCTAAACGGTTAAGGTAAAACCGTTCTTTGTACCTTGTGTTGTGATACCAATTGAGTAGCTCCCCAGTGACATGTATGCTTCCGCTGGACCCGATTTTGGGGGTGTTACAGATTGGTATCAGAGCCTAGGTTATAGAGAATTGGGTTTATTTTTAAAAACCTGGACTATAACCACTTTTGGCGAAAACTTAACCCTATGACCGACACGTGCCTGCCTGCCAAGCTGATGCCTCGCGTATGACTTTGTTTGATGAGATAATTGATGATATATTAGATGAGATGTTCATGGTATATTTGACGAGTTATTTGATGAGATGCTTGATTATATTTTTTTTGTTGAAACGTATGCCTGACTCTTGGATATTTTATATCCGTTTGTTTTAACTGTTCACTATAAGCATTTCCATATGCTTATACTTGCACCGAACCTGTCACGAAGTTACGCTATTTCCTTGCGTAGTCTCACTATTGGATGTCGAGTTTGTATACTTATCGTGATTTTTGGGAATGATTTTGGATGTAACAGACATACTACTAGTATAACTAGGCTTAGTATTCCAAAATTCATTGAACCTCGGGTGAATATAGACTGATCACCTATATTCAACCAGGGACAGTGGGACATAGCCTGATCACCTATGTCCGACTCAGAGGTGAATTTTGAAATATTCAGAGTAGTTATAATGGAATTATGTCTGGGTTGGTCATTGATTTTTGGGATGGTACAGTTTCACGTGTGTACACGGACATGGAATTTTTCTTCCACACACACTACACACTGGCATCACAACACCGCATGAATCGTAATGCCCTTGGCATCGCTATTCTCCTCCATTATATGGAATTCCTGTTTGCCGCCGTCTGGCCGTATTTTGCATCGGGTCGAGTTAGATCCGATTGGCACCGTTTAAATCCGAGTTACTTAATTGTAACCCCTTAAGAGCGTTATAAGCCGTCCGAGCTTACTGGAACGTCTAGATTCGATTTTGACCACGTTTGGATTTGATTTCTAGCCCCGTTTGGATTTGATTTTGGCTACGTTTAGATTTGATTTTGGCTACGTTGGGAATTGATTTTGGCCACGTTCGGATTTGATTTTTGGCTACGTTTGGAATCGATTTTGGCCACGTTTGGATTTGATTTTATCTACGCTTATGTTTGATTTTGGCTACGTCTGGATTTAATTTTTGCCTCATTTGGATTTGATTCTGGCTACTTTTGGATTCGATATCGACTATGTTTGGATTGGTTTTGATTCTGATTTAGTTCGAGTTGTTTGATTTTATGATTTTGGACGTCATCCTGGATTTGGATTTGTTATCCGACCTCGTTTTGTTGTGACCTTGTTACAGTCGCCTCTACTCTAAGCCTTGTGCTCAATCGATGATGTTCATCTTTCTGATCGGGATTGTTCAATCGAAGCTGTTCAATCAATGTTGTACCTTCCGTTTTGAGTACCTTGTACATTACCGATTCAACCAACTGATTGCTTATGGCAATCAACATCTTCCCTCAGATTTGTACTCTGAACTTGCTAAACTCTCTATTTGGCAGAGATTCCACGCCCAATCAGAAATCTTGAGACTCTAAGGAGTAACTGAAACCGCGATTCCTTGGGACAACCGCCCAACTTCTCACTCGTCCCTCGGAAGTACCAGTGATCCTTGCTACTTTCTTATCGTATAATGAATTATATCACAAACGAAACCTTGGAGATAAATCCCGCGCCGCTACCAGAGTAATTGTTGATAATCCTACTTAATCTACTCACCTTCTGCTAATCAATGAAATGACAGTACTGGCAAACTTGCTCATCAATACTCATCGGAAATCACTTCACGGCATAGAGTGTCGATTCATACCATTCTCTAATCGGGAAAATTGTTTCACATCAAAATCCCTGGCAATCACTCCAAAGAGCCATGAGAACAGATTTGGAGATGAATACTGTGTATCATCTCCGGACTGATGGCCGAAGTGGAAAAATCATTCGAGTGTTAAAGGACATATTGTGTTCCTGCGTAATTTGGCAATAGTTGGTATCGACACTTTCCGTTGGCCAAATTCACTTATAACAATACCTACGACTCCAGTATTTCGACGGCACCATGTGAGCCACTTTATGGCCGCAAGTGCCGATCGCCGACTTGATGGGTAGAATTTGGGGATACCCCACTCACTGACCCTGAACTTGTTCATGAGACTACCAAGAAAATCGTTCAGATCAGAACCGAGTTGCAAGCTGCTCACGAATCGTCAGAACAGTTATGCTAACAAGTGACGTAAACCTCTTGAATCTCCACTTAAAGTCTAGATTATGCTCAAAACTCCACCACGAGAAGGTGTGATACGTTTAGTAAACGTGGAAAGCTTAATCTCGCTGTATTGATCCTTTTGAAATCCTTGCTAGAGTTGAACCGGTAGCACCCAGGCTCGAGCTACAGTCAGGACTCAGCAGTATTCGCAACGTTTTCATGCGCATTGTGAAGAAATGACTTGCCGACGAGGCAACCGCTATTTCCTCCGGGAGAGATCCAGATTGATGAATGTTTGAATCTTGTTGAGAAACCTATCGAAATCATGAACCGTGAAGTCGAACGACTTTAGTAAAGTCGCATCCTGATCGACAAAGCTCTTCGAAGCTCGCGAAAAAGGTCCTGAATTCACGTGAGAACGTGACGATAAATCCTCGTGTGTATATACTCATCTCTTTTCAACCGTAACGAGTAACTTGAATTGAATCGCGAGGTCGCGATTCCGTTAAGGAGGTGAGACTGTAACCACCCGTAATTTTCCGAACATATTTTTATACGAGACTTTTCCTGTTTCTCATAAACGGATCCTTTCTGAACTCTTTTGATTCTAAAACGTGAAATTTCCTCGCGAAACGTGAAATTTGTATACAACGCGTACTGGCACAACCGACGATTTGTTTTGATTATTTTATTATTCGTGAGAAACGAGGCGTATGAATAGTCATTTTTATTGGAAAAATTATTCTAAGCGCAGTGGTTATATTTCCGTGTCTTGAATTGATCGTTTGCTATCTTAAACAAGCCCCGAGCCTCATTTCAAGAAAGATAGCCTAAATTACAATAATAGTCCCTGCAGTAAAAGTTCCATCTCCACCCCTAAATTTTGTTATTTACACTTTGGTCCCTGGAGTTTATTTAACCTAACCTAGTACTATAAATACATCTTTAATAAATTTTTAGGGTTTTAAAACCCATTTTCTTCTTCTAGCCGCTCCATCCCTCACTCTCCTCTCTCCTCTCTAATTTTCCAGCCATAAAATCCGGCCACCTGAGCCACACCGCCGGTCACCACCTCTCACTGCCACCACCACTTTAATCCTCTCAGTTTTCTCATCACTTCCATATACTTCACGCGCCAAGAAACCCCCTCTCTCTCGGTAACTTATGATTTTCCGGCAACGCAAGTTGAAGGTAACGAGTATAGATCGAATGTATATATTTTTCGGGTTTGTTTTTGGTTCGAGCGTTTCACCAGCCACCACAGCCTTCACCGCTGCTGTCATATTTGATTCTCTCTCTTTTTCTCGACACGGTAAAATCGAGAAGCGCCACTCATTATTTATTGTTTTATGTTATACCGATTGTTGTTTTGTTTTCGTGGATCTAAAACTGTTTATGAAACGTGGTTATTAACTCGTGATTTAAAAACCGGATTTAAATGTTTGTAATATATGGTCTCGTGTGGTAAGATGTGACTGAAAATGGTGTTTGTTTTAACTGCTCTTAGGTCTCGGTTCTGTAATAGCATCAATGGTAATTCTGTGGTTGAGATATTGTGTTTATGGGTATTGACCGAGTTTCGTTAATTTTGGTTGTGGATGGTGAGTCTCGGCATAGTGAGTAAATGTATTAGTTGTGGGTTACTGTGTTTGTTTGGTACATTTGTGGTTTGATAACGCGACCCACATAGGGTCCGTTTGGTTTTAGCAGCCGCGACCTAAGGGTCCATTTGGTTGTATTTTGGGTTAAGGCCGAGACCGCTAGGGTCTCGGCAATGGTCGTTGTGGTCTTTGTTGATGTTGTCGGGATTAGTGATGTTGCTTTGCTTTTGGTACTCGGAATACTAGTAACCCGCAAGGGTTGTTTTTCTCGTCTGGTTGAGTCTCGGTTTAACAACCCACGTAGGGTGTTTTGTTAGTCCTGGTCTAGCAAGAATAACCAAGAAGGGTGGTATTATGTTGTGTTTGGTTAATCTTATTTTGATGTGTGGGATGAGATATGAAATTAAGATAGCTTGGTCAACTAGAGTTATTAGTTTGATATAATAAAATTGGTACGTTTGGGATTATATAGAAATTGTGAATTTGATTTGAATACGGAATAAATGTTGGGAATTGACTATTATTTTTGGACATTGGTTATGGATCGTCATCGGACTTACAATATTAGACATTGGACTTATTGGACATTTTGGGACTTGAGACGGTATAATATATTAAACTCGAAAAGACTTTAATATATTAAACTCGGAACAGACACAAAATCTTCAATAAAACCAAAACTAATTTACAAGAATAATAACAAGACATAAACTTATTAAATATTGAAATTTCATATTTGATTAACCCAAGTCAAGACGACTCGAGAAAAACTACTTTTATTAGTAAACATATTTTTATTATAAAACGTTTAGGTTTTATACAAGTTATTTGGGATAACGGGGTAAATGTCGAAATGTACAAACTGAGTTATTTGATTTGAGGTGTTTGTTGTCGTAAACTTCTAGAGTTGTCTTCCTTGGTTTGAGCTCTTGTCAGTAATCTCTCGAGTATGTCGTTGTCTATTTCTCTTTGGCGTGAGTTGTATGTCGAGTCTATGTCTTCTTACCACACCACACGAAGCGTTGAAACTAAGCTTTTGATAAATTTTGAAATCAAGTAATCCAGGAAAACTACGACACGCTGTCTTTTACAGACTTTATTATTCTGCGAGACGTGTTTTGAGATTATCGTATACGTATTAGGTTGTGCCGATCCTAGACCGTTGTGTACCGCTTTGCTTTTACCGCTGTGTACTGTCGTGCCGTACGTCTTGAGATTGTTTGGTTTTGCTCCTCGATGCCAGTCGTGTCAGTTGTGATCTTGCATTGCTGTGGCTAAGGTGAGTTCATGGCCCCTACTTTTACCGGTTTTCTAACTATTTTTGGGGGAGAATACATGCTCGTTTTTAACTAAACTCATGACTGTTTATTTAGAATACGTGAACTGGTTGCTCTATTTAAATATTTAGCTGATATATTTATCTGGTTATTTGATGGCATTACGTGATTTATCTGGTATTCATGAGTGAAATCATTTAAACTATTTTATGGACCAACACTATTTTTTGCAACTATTGCGTAGTTAGCCTAAGCTCCACTATATTTTCACATGCTTTCTAGCATGCCATAACGTGCTTTCTAGCACGCATTTAACATGCTTTCTAGCATGCCGTAACGTGCTTTCTAGCACGCATTTAACATGCTTTCTAGCATGCCGTAACGTGCTTTCTAGCACGCATTTAACATGCTTTCCAGCATGCCTTACATGCTTTCTAGCATGCCTGTACATGCTTTCTAGCACGCATTTAACTTAGAGCTAGCGCAATAAACTATTTTATTATGGGTTGCATGTCCCTTATCTTGGTCCACTATTATACTTTTTCTTAACCCGTGATTTAGGCAGTGTTAGCCTACGTTGAACTTGAATTGCTTGCGAACGATGATTTGAACTTGGAAACCTTTTGGTTTAATCAAACTGTTTTAAACTAAAACCTATGAACTCACCAGCGTAAGCTGACCCTTTTAGCATGTATTTTCAGGTTTTAGGTGATAGCTTATTTTTGGAGGCGCTTGGCAAGGGGCATGGTCATAGACGACTCTGATATTTATATTTGGGACCGCTTTAATCGTTTTGGGCCTTACTTCCGCACTATTTCCAAATAATGTAAATTTAACACTTTTGTTAATAACTTTTATTCTAAACGGTTAAGGTAAAACCGTTCTTTGTACCTTGTGTTGTGATACCAATTGAGTAGCGCCCCAGTGACATGTATGCTTCCGCTGGACCCGATTTTGGGGGTGTTACAGTGTAACTAATAAGTAACTCCCCAAATCTCTGTTCCGTTGTATGGTAAATTTGGGGGTGTTACACATTGGTATTGGAGCCTAAGTTATTGAGAATTAGGTTGCATTTGTTACCTAAACTCTAACTTATCTTTTTATTTTATTGAAACTTCCCCTATCGCCTTAGAGGTTTTACATATTTTTATGACTTATTTATTGGGCATAGTTATTTATATAAATGATTATTTCATTACCTGCCTCACCTGACCATGCACCACCATCACCTGACCATGCAGCAAATGCACCAGTTGTTCCAGAGATTGAGCTAGCTTAACCTGAGCTTGAACTTGACGTACCAGAACAAGCACCCTCCCCTGAACTATTTACTTCCTTGAAAAGTATTTTATGTTGTAACCTCACAAACAGAAGCACCGATATTTATCTAATAACTAAACTCAGCATTGCATCGTTGGACCTTAATTATACAAAGCCTGATCACCTATGTATAATTCAGGTAGGATCATGCTATGCTAAGAATGGTTGCCTTAAATTTTATCAAAGTCAAATTTTCTATTTCCATACTCGAAAAATCACAAACTTACTTGAGTAGACAAAAGAAGTGCAACTTATGGGTATTCATACTAGTAAACACAGTAATCAGATAGACTTCTACCTAACCTTGTCACCTAAATTCAGCCTTGTCTCGCATCACGTTCCAATTTGAGAGGCCAGGTTACACCACTAACCATCAGAGAGCAACCTACCAACGGGATTACCTACAAATATGACCATAAGAATTGACACGATACTTAACCATTATGACATTCGATTTACATCACATCTTCCAAAATTCAAAAAATCCACTTAAACAGACAACCTCTAAATTCGATCACTACCATAACCCCAAGGGTGACTAAGACATACCTTCACTTTAAAAATCGTTGTCAATAGTGATGACGGTTATATTCAGTCCCTTAATCAAAACCGTACCTTCCGCATTTAACACTAAGTACACTTCTAAATCAACCAATTGATTGCTAGTAGCAATCAACAACATTCTTCAAGACTCTACCTTTCGCGTTAAGTATTAAGTGTACCAACAACCTAGCCATCTGACTGCTAATAGGAACCGGCATCATCTTCGAGGTTGCACCCTAAACCTACTAGATACCCATAAGACATCGACCTAGTGCCCACAGAACTTGAGGCTCAAACATTTCCTTTAGTATGGTCTGGTTACTGAAATACCACAATCATCTACGATGAGAAACTCGTCCGCATACCTTATAGTAATAAGATCTTAACAATACAAGGAGGACCAATCGATTAAAGTAAGCAATGAAGACACCAATAAAACTTTTGAGAAGGGCTAGGAACATACAATGGGCTGACTTATAACCTAACAAAATTCTTAAGACCTTACGGAGCAACCCGAGCAATTATCTTTGGGACAATTGCCTAATCCTTCAACTAATTCTTTGAGAGTATTAGCCTGACTGGGATGTAAGAGTAATCCAAAACACCATTGCTCACTAAACCAAACCCTAGAGGTAAATCAAGCATCTCTATCCACGACTAGGGAATAACAATACACCCTGACATGACTCTATTCCGTCAATGTACAATCACCCTTACGATGTTGTGTCCTCTAGGAATTCTAAATTATTCAGCCTCAAAAATCCGTTTTGATATGACCTCACTCCCACACTAAGATGCCAAGAAGTCTCACCATGCCGAACGGCTATTGATACACAACTTTCACTTATGACAAAGGAAAACACCCCATGACTAAATTTCAGACCACTAGCACAACAATATAAGTCATGATACATCCAAATACTGCCCAAGTGAAGTAAGTACCATATCTATAAACTTCATCCGATATTTAGCCATCAAACACTACCAAGCATTGGAAATTAGACTCTGTCCTTAAACGTTTGAGAACTTATATAGGGCATTTATATTCACCATAAAACTCGTTGTGATTTTCTTTTTCTAAAATACTTATTCTTACAAGTTAAAATTTTTCTAATCAAACCTTACCAAACTTTTGTATGTTAAGAAACGGTTAAATATTGATTTATGTGAAATTGTCTTATTTACACCATATCTAAAAAAATAAAAAATAATAATAAAATAAATAAATAAATAAATAATTTCATTCTACTAAACTTAGATTTTTTTTTTTTTTTTTTTTTTTTTTTTTTTAGGGTCGCATTATTTTACCCGACTACTAACCTTAAACAAAGAAATTGTGTCTTTTGAATTATTGAGTTGGTCATATTCGTGTAAACGCTTACTCAAATAAAAATTTTGGACTAAATTTTTATCAATGCCTGTAAGCAGGAGAACTCACAATCCCATAACAAATCTTAGGATCAAACCTCGGAAACAACCGCTACACTCACATACTACCTGACCTGCCTAAGATTGACAATAGCAAATTGTGACTGATTTTAGTAATAGTTGGGAAACTCAATTGGCATTAATCGAATCCTCCTACAACCACAAGTTATCATGCCAGTATCAAGACAGTGCCACTTGAAGCATTTTATGGTCAGAAGTGTCGGTCACCTGTTTGTTGGGCTAAAGTTGGAGATGTCCAACTCACGAGTCCAGAAATCATTTGTGAAACGACCGAGAAGATTGTACAAATCAGGAACAGACTGCAAGCTGCAAGAGATCGGCAAAAGAGTTATGCTGATGTACGAAGCAAACCTTTAGAGTTTAATGTGGGAGACAGGGATATGCTTAAAGTTTCACCATGGAAGGGCGTGATTCATTTAGGAAAGAGTGGGAAGTTAATTCCGCGTTACATCGGACCATTCAGAATCCTAGCTAGGGTTGGTCCAGTAGCATATAAGTTAGAACTACCAGTAGAACTACAAGGAATTCTTAATACTTTTCATGTTTCAAACCTGAAGAAGTGTTTGTCTGATGAGAGTCTCATCATTTCACCAGACGAGATTCGAATTCATGATAAGCTTCATTTCATCGAAGAACCTGTTGATGTCATGGACCACTAAGCAAAGAAACTAAAGCAAAGCCGTATTCCTATTGTTAAGGTTCGTTGGAATTCTCGACGTGGACCGAGTACACCTGGGAGCGGGAAGATCAAATGCAATGAAAGTACCCTCACCTTTTTCCCGACATGCTGACAACCGATAAGACAAGCAGAATCACGAGGGCGTGATTCCCTTTTAACGGTGGGGTGATGTAACAACCGAGGCATTTCGGGTCACTAATTTTGCTAATTTTAATTACTTAATTTTTCTATTTGAAAGTAAATTAGCTTTTACAGGGAAAGTTGCCCGCGTACGTCGTGACATATACACTTAAATCCGTAGTTTGACTCAGACTATGCCCAGTCTACCCATTAATATGATTTATTTTCCCCCACGTACTTGTTTTCATGTGGAATAATTTAATTTTCCATTTCTACGCGAAGTGTGCACATTGTACGTTTTACGCGTTTTCGGCTCACGGTTTAAGCTTTAACGACGTTATAACACTCCGAAAGGCTCGGGAAATATATGAAACATGAATTTGGGTAATTTTAATTAAATGTTATATTTTTGTGAAAATATTATCCTTGTGACATTCATTTTTACAAACTATGCATAAAAGTACCCGATTTAGCGATTTTCGCGTTTCTAGCTATTCATGAGCAGTGCTTAGGATTTCTATCCGTTTTCATGTTTGTTAGTGGTTTAATATTCCATCATATGCTCCTAGTATTCAAAAATTTCCATATTTCACATTTTCTGTCTCGCTTCACGATTTCGTCAAATTTTGGTAATAACTCGCGTTTTGAGCATGCGTTTTTTATTTTTAGTTTCGTTTTAACACTCCGGAAAACACAAGGCCCCCATGAAATATTAAAATTATCCATTTTAACACTTCATAACAATTTCATAATGTTTTGATAGCACTTTTCTAAAATTCACGTTTTCAGTTCACCCGGTACTGCGTAATTCGCGTTTTTAAGACCGTGCGCTTGATTTAAACCCCACAAACACACTAATACTTCAAATATTAATCAAACATGAATAAAAATCAGATTTTTGAGTTCCTTGGGCCCCCAAAACCGTTCACCCCTTTTTAATACTCCAACATGTGACACTCTTTTTCATTTTCAAGAGAAAACCACTCATTATTGCATGCAAAAACTAGATCTAAGCTTCCTTTTCTCTCTTCCCTTGATACCAACGACCCAAAACAGCTTCTAACACCTTTTATCTTTAATTTTTACTAGATCTTGTTCATCTCCAATCAAAGATTAAGTGTTCTTGTTGGTTTTTCAAGTCTTGGTAAGTTCCCTAACTCATTTTCATCTCATTCTTATGTTTTAATAGATTTTTCTAGATCTAAGCTAAACCACTCTTGCATGTATGATTTAAGAGATCTTGATTCAAGTTTTCATAGAATATAAGATTTAGATAAGTGGTTAGGTTTGATTTGGTTAGATGCAAGAGTTGGTTTGATTTAAAAGGGTTTTGATTAATTATTATTGATTTTCTTTAAGATTTGCTTATAAAAACTAAATATGATCTTCAAAATAATCTTTCATCTTCTGGAAATATTGAGTTTTTGGGTTAATAAAAGAGTAGTGATGATTTATTTTAGACATGCATGGGTATTAGACACAATAATCATTCATAAAGTAGCCATTTTGATTGGTCAATAGTCTGTCTCAGATTTGATGCTAAAAGATCCGTTCACCATTTTGTCCTCAGAAGGTTTTAAGAAAAACTAAAAATATTGGGTGATAGCCTCAGATCTTAGGGTCATTTTCCTGAAAACCTTACATCTTAATTCATCGTGGAGATTTTTAGAGAAAATCCACACTAAAACTGGTTCAGGATTACATGTCAGTTTTCTAGGGCCAAAAACTCCTAGATTTATGCATTTTCTCTACCTGATCCTTTTGAATGAAATGTATCCAAGACATAAAAAAAACTTCTCCAATTGGATTCATGCTCATAGGAAATGTAGATAGAAAGATACACCCTTTTTTCTAAGCTTATTTATATGCTGAGTATAACTATTTAGAGACTCCGGGGTAAATTGGCAATTTCACCCATGTTCTGAAGTTTTCAGTTATGTGAGGCCTTGATTTTCATATAGTACAGAGTTATACCTTTCTAAGAATATAAAGTTCATAATTTTATCCTTCACGGTTTAGAAATGGCGACCCGATTAGTGCGGCAATTTTATAAAATTTCCATCAGCTTTGCATTTTAAACCATATAAGCTTTATTAAACGTCTTTTCGACCCATGACTTGCTATAAGACTTTTAAATAAATGACCATATGATATTATGAGTTCAAGTACTGAGTTAAATCACAAATATAAGTATTATACTTTAATCCCCGAGCCTAAGTCGTGTTGTATTTTATATAGGTCACTTGTGATCTTTGCGGTTTTTCTCGACGTGCACACTTCTCCGATTTCCGTTGCTACTTCATTATTGGTGATTAGGTATGGCTATTACCTATGTCGAAGGGCAAATTTATATTCTGCTAGAATATCCCACCATAACGTTAATGTTCGGTGTCACGAGCTTAGTGCAATAATAACTTTTCCGACTTTGTATTCGTTGCTTAGTCGCTTTCATAAACTGAATTATATTGTGATCAACTGCTTATTACTAAAACTCTATGGATTCACTCAACCTTTGTGTTGACGTTTTTAGCATGTTTTATCTCAGGTCCATAAGGCGATAGAAGGTTGGGAAGCATTATGAGTCTTTTTGCATATTGAAGACTCTTTTTATGAATAAACCATTCGATAACTTTTGAACAATTTATGTTATGCACTTATGTATTAGGACCATTTTACGTTGTAAAACTCTGATTTTTTTTATATCATCGAATGGTGTTGTTTTTCGAAAACGTCTCATTTTAGAGTTCGTTTTCTATGACTTGGACTGTGTAACTAATAAGTAACTACCAAAATCTCTGTTCCGTTGTATGGTAAATTTGGGGGTGTTACAAATTATTACCCGTCCTAGTCATATTCAAAGAGAATCTCTCGAATTGGTATATTATACTTAGATAAATCCTTTGCGAGACACATTTACATCACTGGATAAACCAGCTTGAAATTATTACCCGTCCAGAACAAGTCTTTTCGATTACAGACATTTAAGCTTCATCAATTCGTTGGTACTATCTGAGTCGAGCTCTTTCTAGATTCAACTATGATCTTTAAACATTTCTGATCACATTTTAATCACGTCTTCTCCCCCTCAAAAATAGCATATCGTGATATTTTTGATATCAACTGATTAAAAGAAAAGCTTTTGGAGAGATAGACGGATTTGGTTAAGCATGAAATTGGAACATTTTGTTTTTGATTTTTATACTCCCCCTTAAATAAAGCATATTTTTAAACATAAAGTTTAAAATCAATTTTATGACTTTGGAGGGAGTTATCTTGACTTTGTCTTTGAAATTTCGAGTCCTGATCTGAATTAATCAGAAGTCATCATTTTAGCTCGGGTTTCGTACTGAAGTATACGAATGCCATAGTGAAGAAATTTTGAGAAAGCGACATGTTTTAGGAAACATTTTAGAGAACTCTCGCTCAAGCATCTGTACATGCCCGTATCATTGTTGAATGACATTTCTAGATACGTACAAAATATCGATTATACGAGAGACATGTCATGAGAAGAATATTTTTGGTTTTTAGATTTTTTATTGTTTTTGTATTTTTGAAAATGTTCTATTTTTATATTTTGTTTTTGTTGGTTTTTCAAATTTGGTATTTTGTTTTTCAAAAATATTTATAGCGAAGCTATTTTGAAAATAATTTCAAGAAGATTCGAGAAGATGATCTAGCTCCTCAGGAGTTTGGCTTCGTATGCCAATTCGTCGAACTAAATTATCAAGCCTTTCTTTTGGAAGGGCTTTAGTAAATAGATCAGGGAGATGGTAATCTGTCTTTACAAAAAATAATTCAACAGTACCCTATTCTACGTGTTCTTTGATTAAGTGATAGTGGACTCTAATATGCTTGGTCTTCGAGTGTTGTACTGGATTGCACGAGATGGCTATGAGTTGTGTCCTCATCCATAGAACTTGGGCACAATAAGCAGATAGAGACACATACTCGGCTTCTGCCGTTGATAATGCAATACAATCTGTTGGGAATTAAACCAACAGTTAGTACTGCTCGGTCAAAGTTACAACTGCTGAAGATTAACTCTCACAGTACTAAGTCAGTTAGTACTGTTAGCACAAATGGTTAGTACTGATTATAAGCTGAAGACAGAAGATGAAAGATGCGTATGGATATATATAGAATAGATATTGTGTATATCTTATTATTATAGGTTGATACGTATATTGTTTATCTTGTACAGGAATCTTTGGTCTATAAAAGGATATCCTAGGTTAAAGATCATGTACGATTATCGATAGAGCTTCAAGGATTTTGTAACCCTAATGATAAACAAAAGATCACTCGTATTGATAATAATATTGAAGCTATTTGTTCGGTTAAACATTGTGTTCATACTTTCACTGTTACATTCATATACATCACCATACACATAATCTTCTAAGTGCTTTGTAGTAAATTCCCCGTGCTACTTAGCATATACTCAAAGTATCTTCAACACAAGGAGTGTGTTTAGATCCGGTCAAGTGGTATCAGAGCCAGGTTTCTGATACTTTGAATTAGAATATCCAGAAGTACTTATTCTCTTTCAACCAAGAAGATGGACATGGAAATACCTCAAACCTCAATCCTTTCCAAACTCCCAATGCTAAAACAAAATGAATATGATCTCTGGAGGCTCAGAATTGAGTAATACTTCATGGTGCAAGATTATACACTATGGGATATCATTATCAATGGTGATTCATTTAAAACAACAACTTCTGAGGAAACACTTGCTGATGGTTCCAAAACCACAAAGCTCAACACTGAACCAGTCACAAATGATGAGAGGGTCAAGAAGAAGAATGACCTCAAAGCTAAGAGTTTGTTACTCATGGCACTTCCTAATGATCAGGTGTTGAACTTTAGTCACTTTGAGATTGGAAAGACACTTTTTGCAGCTATTATAGAGAGATTTGGTGGAAATGAAGCCACTAAGAAGGCACAGAGAACATTACTGAAGCAGAGCT
This sequence comes from Artemisia tridentata subsp. tridentata, assembly GCA_021014915.2. Classification (NCBI taxonomy): domain Eukaryota; kingdom Viridiplantae; phylum Streptophyta; class Magnoliopsida; order Asterales; family Asteraceae; genus Artemisia; species Artemisia tridentata. Next base: position 149,472,995 of record CP139502.1, on the reverse strand, counting down.
ATGAGAATTTTAGCGCCACAAGCACTGAAACTCTTGATCAAATCTTTAACAGGCTACAGAGAATTGTGAGTTAGCTTGCTGGTTTGAAGATTGTGATTCCATCAGAAGACCTAAACTTAAAGTTTCTCAATAGTCTGTCTGCTGAATGGAACACTCATGTTGTGGTTTGGAGCAACAAGCCTGAATTAGAGAAGATGACACTCAATGAATTGTACAACAATCTTAAGATTGTTGAACACAAGGTGAAAAAGGGAGGAAGCACCAGTTCTATGCCTGGAAATATGGCATTTATGTCATCCCCCAGCAATAGCAGTACTAAGGATGATCCAGATGTTTGTACTGCTAGCCCTAAAGTTAGTACTGCTAGTGTAAAAACTAGTACTGCTAGCTTGAGTGATGAGACTATCTATGCCTTTATATCGGAGCAATCCAGTGGGTCTCAAATCTACAATGAAGATCTTCTTCAAATTGATGATGATGACTTGGATGCAATGGACTTAAAGTGGCAAATGGCTTTGTTAAGCATTAGGGCAAAGAAGTACTTTCAAAGGACTGGAAAGAAGCTTACTCTCAATGGAGGAGATGTTGCTGGCTATGAAAAGTCCAAGGTAGAGTGTTATAATTGTCACAAGATGGGACATTTTGCCAGAGAGTGTAGAAGCCAAAGACAACAGGATAACAAGGCTAAAGGGTATAGAAGTCAGCAGGGTAATAGGAGAACAGTAAATGTAGAAGAAACTTCTTCCAAGGCAATGGTAGCTGTTGATGGAGCTGGCTTTGATTGGAGCTTCATGAAAGAAGAGGTGGAACCGGCCAACTTAGGTTTGATGGCCTTCTCTGACTCAGAGGTACATGAAGTTAAAAAGTGTTCTAATTCTTGTCAAGCTTTGAATGATTATGAGCCTCTTAAGAAACAGTATGATAATATTAGGACAGAACTTAATGAAGTAAACTTTAGTCTTACTAATCATAAAAGAGGAATAGCTGTTTTGGAAGAACAACTTGTTTTTTATAGAAAGAATGAATCAAACTTTAATGATGATATAGCTGTTCTAAAAAGAGATTTCCAACTGAGAGATGATAAGATGACTGGGCTTATATATGAACTAGAGAAGCTTAAGAAAGAAAAAGAAAACATACAGTTAAGTGTTGACACTCTTGAACATACATCAAAAGGAGTTCAGAAAATAATAGAGAGTCAAGTACTTAATAAAGCTAAATCTGGTTTAGGATATAAGTTTGTTGCACCCCCCAATAGAGGAATGTTTGTACCACCAGGAATTGACTTAGCTCATACAGGTTTAGAAGAATTTAAGGACATTGAATTTCCTGGATATGGTCCTAAAACAAAAGAGAGTCCTACTAAATTTGTTAAGGCTGAGGATTCTTTTGTGAGTGCAAGTGATACATCACTTTCTGAGGATAAGGTGTCCTCTGGTAGGGACTCAGATGCACCAACCATAGAGGATTGGACATCCGAAGATGAGGATGATCAGGTTAAGGTTAGACTGATGTTGTTAAGGTAGAAGTGAAACATGTTCCTAAAGTGGTCAAAAATGAAAACATAAAACCAGTTAGGAAAAATGTTAGATATGCTGAGATGTATAGGTCTACACATAGATCTTCAGTTCCTAGGGGAAATCAAAGGAACTGGAATAACTTAAAATCTCAACAACTTGGTGATGAGTTTGTTATGCAAAATTAAGTATGTTTTGTGCGTGGTAATTTTGATCATTTGGTTGCTTATTGTGACTCAAACCCATGGAAAAGGAAGGTTTTTTGGGAATTCAAGGGTGTATGGGAATTCCAATTCTAGGGTGAATCAAAACAGTCCTACTAGATTGACTAACCCTAATGTAAATCATAAGATGACACCCAGAGCAGTCATCAAATCAGTTTCTACTGCTAGACAAAACAAGTGGTTTAATAACAAACAAACTATTTCAAGTGCAAAATCATTTTCAAATCATGCACAAATAGTTAACAGGCCCTTTTACAAGAAAACATCTTTGAATAATCAAAAATAGGTGCCTAAAGTTAAACCAGCAGTTCCAACTGCTAGGCTAGCAGTTACTACTGCTAGGCTAGCAATTCCTACTGCTAGACATATGAGTGTTAAGGGTCAATGGGGAAATGCTGTGAAGGCCTCAGCACTTTGGGTATGGAAATCTACCAAACCCAATGGTGCATCAATGACTTTCAATAGATATAATTATATTGATGCACGAGGCAGATCCAAGTTAGTGATGGCTTGCATCCCCAAAAGGAACTAAATCCTTTATTTTGTGTGCAGGAACATCCTACAAATGATGGAGAAGATTGAGGATACTCAGATAGTGGATGTTCAAGGCACATGACTTGTAACATGTCATACCTTTCAGAATTTACACCTCTAGATGGAGGACCTGTTATCTTTGGTGGTGGTGTTGGTGGTAAGATTACTGGTAAAGGTATTATTAAAACTGGTAATCTTGACTTTGAAAATGTGTATTTTGTACCAGAGCTTAAGTACAACCTTTTTAGTGTATCACAAATTTGTGATAAACAGAACAAGGTGTTATTCACTGATACTTATTTTCTTATTCTTTCTCCTGACTTTTAGCTACCTGATGAAAGTCAAGTATTGCTTAAAATCCCTAGAAAGGGTAACACATACAGTGTTGAGATGAATAAGTTTGTTCCCAAAGAAGGTCTTACTTGCCTTGTTGCAAAAGCCACATTGGATGAGTCAATGTTGTGGCATAGAAGGCTTGGTCATGTTAATTTCAAAACCATTAATAAGATTGCTAAATATGGTTTGGTAAGAGGTTTACCTAATAAAATTTTTCAAAATGACCAAACATGTGTTTCTTTCCTTAAGGGTAAGCAACACAGAGCCTCTTGTAAGCCGAAGGTTCATAACTCTAATAATCAAGCTTTATACATGCTTCATATTGACTTGTTTGGTCCTACTTCTGTTAATAACTTGAATCATAAAAGATATTGTCTTGTCATTACTGATGATTATTCTAGGTTTACATGGGTTTTCTTTTTGAGAACTAAGGATGAAACTAGTGAGATCCTTAAGCCATTCATAATTGAGGTAGAAAACCTATCTGATAAGAAGGTAAAAATAATCAGATGTGATAATGGGACAGAGTTTAAGAACAGGGTTATGGATGAGTTTTGCAAAGAAAAGGGTATTAAAAGAGAATTTAGTATAGCTAGAACCCCACAGAAAAATGGAGTAGCTGAAAGAAAGAATAGGACTTTAATAGAGGCTGCTAGAAAAATGTTAGCTGACTCTAAGTTACCTATTTCATTTTGGGCTGAAGCAGTTAGTACTGCTTGTTATGTTCAGAATAGGGTTTTAGTAGTGCAACCTCATAACAAGACTACTTATGAACTTTTTAGAGGTAGAACACCTGCCTTAAGTTTTATGAGACCTTTTGGTTGCCATGTCACTATTCTTAATACCAAGGACCAATTAGGAAAGTTTGATGGGAAATCTGATGAGGGTTTCTTTGTTGGTTATTCTTTGCATATTAAGGCTTTTAGGGTGTATAATAAGAGCACTAGACATGTAGAAAAAAATCTGCACATTGAGTTTCAAGAGAATATACCAAATGTTGCAGGTGGTGGTCTAGATTGGTTGTTTAATCTTGATATGCTTTCAGATTCTATGAATTATGTGCCTGTTACAGGTACAAATACTAACCATGATGCAGGTTCAGAAGAAGATGATGAAGATCGTATCTTGATACCAATTTTGGAAGATAGTCCATTGTGTGTTTTTTCTTCTGGGATGATGCTAAAGAGAAGAATGCTTGTGAAAACAATGGAAAAGATGATAAAGAAACAAAAGTTCCTGAAAGCAGTACAAATGGAGTTAGTACTGCTAAGCCAAATGGAGTTAGTACTGCTGAGCCAGAAGATTCTACTGCTGAGCAAAATAATCCTACTGCTGGTTCAAGTTCTACTACTGCTCCACAAATGGATTCTTTTGATTTATTTGGAGCTGGTCTGCACAACATGCCAATGAATTATGAAGTTCCTTCTACTCCCCAAACAACTGTTCACAAGAATCATCCACTTACCAATGTGATTGGAGAATACAAGATCCAGATCATCATGGTTTTCTAAGTGTTGTGTATGAAGAAAAACACCATGAAGATGAGAATGAATGTTTGTTTGTATGCTTCCTATCACAGATAGAACCAAAGAATGTGCTCAAGGAATTGGAGGACTCAAGTTGGGTTGAAGCAATGCAAGAAGAACTGCTTCAATTCAAGATTCAGAAAGTTTGGGTTCTGGTTGATTTGCCAAAGGGCATGAGAGTGATTGGTACTAAGTGGGTGTTCAGGAACAAGAAGGATGAAAGAGGTATAGTGATAAAGAACAAAGCAAGACTTGTAGCTCAAGGCTATACTTAGGAAGAGGGAATTGATTATGAGGAGGTTTTTGCTCCTGTTGCCAGGATTGAAGCAATAAGGCTTTTTCTAGCTTATGCTTCATTTATGGGTTTCAAGGTCTACCAGATGGATGTGAAGAGTGCCTTTCTATATGGTACAATTGATGAGGAGGTATATGTTTCTCAACCTCCAGGTTTCATAGATCCAGATCATCCTGACAAAGTATACAAGGTGGTGAAAGCTCTCTATGGCTTACATCAAGCACCAAGAGCTTGGTACGAAACTCTGGCTACTTATCTATTGAAGAATGGGTTCCATAGGGGAAAGATTGATCAGACTCTTTTTATCAAGAAAAACAAGGGTGATATACTATTGGTTCAAGTATATGTAGATGATATCATCTTTGGTTCTACCAAGAAGGAGATGTGCAAAGAGTTTGAAAATCTTATGAAGGATCAGTTTCAGGTGAGCTCTATGGATGAGCTTACTTTCTTTTTGGGACTACAAGTACAGCAGAAACCAGATGGAATATTTATCTCTCAAGATAAATATGTAGCTGAAATATTGAGGAAGTTCCAATTTTCAGATGTTAAAGCTGCTAGTACACCTATTGATAAGGAGACACATTTGCTTTTGAAAGATCAAAGTGGTGAAGCTATGGATGTGCACACATACAGATCTATGATTGGGTCTTTGATGTATCTTACATCATCCAGGCCTGATATTATGTTTGCAGTATGTGCTTGTGCAAGATTTCAAGTAAATCCCAAGGTGTCTCATTTGACTGCAGTGAAGAGGATATTTAGGTATCTCAAAGGACAACCAAACTTAGGTCTGTGGTATCCTAAAGACTCTCCATTTGATTTGGTAGCATATTCAGACAGTGATTATGATGGTGCTAGTATGGATAGAAAGTCTACAACTGGTGGTTGTCAGTTTCTGGGATGCAGATTAATCTCATGGCAGTGCAAAAAGCAGACTATGGTGGCCACTTCTACAACAGAAGCTGAATTTGTGGCTGCTGCTAGTTGTTGTGCTCAAGTTCTTTGGATTCAGAATCAGTTACTTGATTATGGGTACAATTTCTTAAACACAATCATTTACATAGACAATAGCAGTACAATGTGTGTAATTAAAAATCTAGTTCAACATTCAAAAACTAAACACATTGAAATTAGACATCACTTTATAAGAGATTGTAATGAAAAGAAGTTAGTTTAAATTGTCAAAATTCATACTGATGACAACTTTGCTGACTTATTAACAAAAGGTTTTGATGTGACAAGGTTTCAGTACTTGGTAACAGGTATTGGAATGTTTAATCCTTGAAAATTCAATGTCTAATTGTTTTTGTGATAAAAAGGATTTTGTACTGCTAGTTGTGCTAGTTGTGTCTAATGAAAACTGCTATGTATAGTTTGTACTGTTTGTTCAACTATTGGTACTGCTTATGTAAATATGTTAGTCACTTTTGATAACTGTCAAAAAGGAAATACTTTGTATTGTGTTTTCTTTGGTTTTGGGCTAACATTTGCAGGATGAATAAGCAAATTACTTGAAGTATGTTTTGGACTGTATGGTGATTTGGTACTTAAAGTGTGTGACCTTCGCACACAACAAATGGTAATTGGTTCACCATGTCTAACCCACATCAAGAACCAACTAGTCCAGAGCAAACGGTTTCTGGTAAAGACTAATCAAATCCGTTTATGGTTGATAGTTTACCAAAAACTATATGGTTATCAACTCACCATATCTCACAGTGAAGAGTTGGCTAGTCCAAAGCAAACGGCTATTGGTAAAGACACATCAAATCCGTTGATAGCTGATAGTTTGCTAAAAACTATAAGTAGGCAAAAATATTTTCTAGTCCACATTGAGTTTATACTGGTCTTGAAATTTTTTACCAAACAGTTTGTAGTCATAGTTCAAACTAGCTTTGAAGTGTGTTTATGCTCTATGATTCACCTCTCTCAGAAGGTAACACATCTGGAAGTGATGAGAGCAGGTCTGAAACTACTTAGAATTGATGGAAACTTGTACAAATTGTCATATTGGAGGCTGAGCTCAAGCATCATAAGTTCAAGTTCAAGTGATGGTGAAAATTCTTCCAAACAGGGGAGGAATTCAAGTTTGTCAGTTGATTTAAGATGATTATGTAACTCAGAGGAGGATATCAGTTCAAAATTCAAAGATTATTGAAGTTAATTGCTGGAGTGCTTGATGTTATAGTTTCTTCAAAGTTTAAAAGTGAAGACAAATTCTGAAGTGATTCAAGATTGAAGATAAGTGTTTGAAAGAATTCCCCCATCATCTATATTGGAGTTTAATTCGAAAAACTTAATGATTTGCACAGAAATCATAAGTTTAGGGGAGGATTGTTGGGAATTAAACCAACAGTTAGTACTGCTAGGTCAAAGTTACAACTGCTGAAGATTAACTCTAACAGTACTAAGTCAGTTAGTACTGTTAGCATAGATGGTTAGTACTGATTATAAGCTGAAGACAGCAGATGAAAGACGCGTATGGATATATATAGAATAGATATTGTGTATATCTTATTATTATAGGTTGATACGTATATTGTTTATCTTGTACAGGAATCCTTGGTCTATAAAAGGATATCCTAGGTTAAAGTTCATGTACGATTATCGTTAGAGCTTCAAGGTTTTTGTAACCCTAGTGATAAAAAAAGATCACTCGTATTGATAATAATATTGAAGCTATTTGTTCGGTTAAACATTGTGTTCATACTTTCACTGTTACATTCATATACATCACCATACACATAATTTTCTAAGTGCTATGTAGTAAATTCCGCGTTCTACTTAGCATATACACAAAGTATCTTCAACACAAGGAGTGTGTTTAGATCCGGTCACAATCTTATTGTAACACCCCAACCCGACAAGGGTTAAGATATCACATTCATGGTGTCAAACAGAACATACACAAGCGGAAGACTTTAATAATACAATTAAATTCAAAGGTTACAAATGAAATCTAAGGTAAATGAAATGAAAGGATTACAACAAAGGTACAATAAGTCTAGTAATGAAAATCTCTAAGTCAACTCTAATCCAAGGTAGCTATCAAAGGTGTAGTCCTCTAAGAGCTCTTACGCATTCTTCACTCATATCCCAGCTTCCCTCTAAAAACCTGTCGTGGTGAAAAGAAATGCGGCTGAGCTTAAAAAGCCCAGTGAACGGATATATGATAATAGAAAACAGAAATATAAATGTGAAGTTCAATTGAAGTACAATGGGGAAACATAAGTAGGCATAATGTAATGGAAAACATAGTGTATAGGTTAAGTAATAGGAATCTATGCAGTCGCCTGCATAAACAGAATCATAATACCCTTGGCTCATAACATAACATAATCTTCACTTCTCATAAATTAAAAAGAGGGGAGACCTCTTAAGTAATATAAATGGAGTAGCGAACTCCCATGTGTGTATGGCATGTATTGCACACAATTACCATACACCAGATATACAACATATGTAACAGATACAGATCCAGATCTAGGATGCATCTATACGCCCCTGCAGAAATCATAATCATTGTGGCCAAACATAATACATAATAAAAGGGACGTGGTGGGTCATCACTCCCCCACCCTAGAGTCATGACATTGGTGCATCAATGACATGGTCATGGAACCCCCATGACTAGTGATACAGATACAGAGTACATAATAAGAGCCATTATAATCACATCAAGAGTTTATAGCAAAGGTTCATGTCCAAAAGTACATAGCGAGGTTAATATCAAAGGCTCATATCAAAGGTTCATAATTAAAGTTCATAACTACGGCTCATATCAAGGTTGTAAGTCACAAAGGAAACCTTAAAGATAAGATTAGAATATCCGTACCTTAAACCGCAATTGAAACCATATTAGAAAACACAAGAATCGGAAGTTACTCCTCCTTCAGCGAATCTACACGAATTAATGATCGCGTATTACTTATAAGCTCATTTTAAATCAGTTTACACATTTGGGGTTTCTTTCTAATTTTAGAAACTTTTAATTTTTAGTTATTTTCCAATTTAGTAACTCTCCATATTTAGTAATTTTTCTCGAATTAGTAGCTTTCCGAATTAAGTGAGTTTCCCAAATTAATAACTTTTAGGGTTATAAATGACGATTAAGTAATTAAAGACTTAAAATGACCAACATTATAGTTTAAGGTTTGAAATGACAATTACTAAAGATTAGGGTTAAATGTGTAAATTATTAAAGTTTAGGGTTTGAAACATAATTTAATCTCAAATAATTACTAACTTAGATTAGAGACTAGTTTTAATATACAACCCTTTTATTCTCAAGCCCAAATGAAGACACCACCTCTAGTTAATCGTATACACACTCATATGCATATACATACCAATACAAAGCAACTAAAACATGTTTTACAAGTAGTAATGTTGAGCTCCTTTGCTTCGAACCACACACACACATTCACACGTTTACATTCATGATTCCAACCTTAATGATCATACAACTCACCCACAATATACCACTTAACGCCTCATAATGAATACATGAAATCACACTCAACCAGATCCTTGTTCACGAATATACGCATGCAAAATCCTTTTTAACTCTTTAGTTTATTTCCAGGTTTGATCACACACTCACGCACGTGTTTAACATCTTGTTTATTAACCCAAATTGACTCCAAAATAACCTGAGACCCCCTTTTTACAGCCCTACTGATCGAGACCACTCATGTAAAAATGAGGCGCGACATACCCAACACTTAACCCATCCCATAACTGATTCATACGCCCACTTATATAGATTTGTACATCACGGAATACACATTTTGCTACCTTATATACACACCTACGACATACCTAATGACCCACGCTCAACACACAACTCGACAGTCAACATAACGAACCAACACATGTAATAAGGAGATCAAGAAAACCCCCAATGCCTGTCCCCTTTTCTGATCTGATTAACCCACGTTTAACCATTCCAAACCAAGACTCGAATCAGATTATAGCCTGCTCAAAACATCCTTTTCCCACCCAAAATCACACATGCTCATGAGTCCAATACGTCACACACATGCATGTTAAACCGCCAAACGAGATTGCCACACACACGATGCATACCCATACACTTTATTCACTTCTATCACACAGGTTCTATAACCTCATTATGCACGAATGTTTTTTTTAGCCTTACTCTCCACACACACGACTCACACATGTTACGCACACCAACATATCAAACGAGCCAAACAGAAATACACCATACCGCACATATTCAAATCCTCACCCACTCACTGGAATACATGCGCACCATGTTTTCTTTATTTGAGTTTTAATCCAGATTTTAATTAGTCGTATACATTAGAGATCAAAGGATCATTAGATGACTAAATATAAGTGTGCGCATGACTACAATTTCAAAAAGAGAAAAACAGAAACAACTTGACATGTGTAGTATCAAGTTTCATCATCTCATAATATTTCATACTTAATTAACGAAGTAAGATCAGATTTCAATTATCATGTTTATATACACAATTACTTCAGATTGGACGTGTACATATATGTGTTAGTCAAAAGTTCATGCATGAAAACAAGGTGGTCGAATACCTTGGGACGATATCAAAACGGATAAAAAACACACGAACCAAGGACCAAACTTATCACCCTTCGAAACACAAGTTTACCCCAATCAAGACCCCCTTCTTCAAGCTTCTTGTTGTGTCTACTTTAATGGATGAGTCAGTTTTGGGGTTGCTTATATGTGTGTGATTTGTTTTCAAGGCTCACCAATGGGAGCAGTGAATGTCATTAAATAAAAACGAGTGGAGGAAATTTTAAAATGGAAATGTTGTATATTAAGCTGATTGATTTGGTCGAGCAAATTAGGGAATGATTGGGAGGTGATTAGGGCCAAATTATATGGTGGTAGGTAGAATGATTATCTCAAAACAAAGTTTCCTTATACTTTACCTCTCTACCATTTTATATAGCCTGTTTAGCTAGTTTGGTCGAGTTCAAAACAATATTACATATGTAGGGTAAAATTCCTCGAGTATTCATGCATGTAAGTGTCGTTAGTTTGTGATTTAAGTCAGTCAACCCCACCATGAACGTGCATAATCAATTATTTAAGACCATTGTTTCACATTATGGAATATTTGCATGCTTATGCTATATTTTATGTGTGCTGAATATGCGGCTTTCAAATAATAACATGGGTTGATACATATATATAGCTTACCATTTATCAACCTATCATTGTAGCAAGTGTGTGTCCTCAAACTCTAAGATTTGGTCCATGCACATGTTTAGTCGTGTGATATCTTCCATAGGTTAATTTGGTTGTAACAATTTTCTTATTACTTATGGTTTAGAGTTTTCATGTTTTCAAAATTTAACTATTACGTGTCGTATTCGATATCAGATTAAGTCGTATTGTATGAAAAAATTATTTTAAAATTTTTAGGTCGTTATAATTCTAAGGTGAATTTTAATTATAACGTAATGTTTTAAATGACATGTGGTTAATTCTCATACTTAGCTTAAAAATATGATGTTCTTGCATAATCATTTGTATGCTCTTAAAATTCAAAATTTTTGAGGGGCAAAATGGGAATTTCAAATAAATGGAAATTTAGGGTTTTACAACTCTTCCCCTCTAAAATAAAAATTTCGTTCTCGAAATTGGGATAGAGAGATCAGATGGAAATTTATCGAATCACAGAAGATGTGTGGATGACATATACGTATAATTCTTCAATTTCTCATGACCCGACCCTGACGCCCCAAGATAGCCTCAGGCTCTTCAATAACAGACAAATCTTAACAATTCTCGATCGAACGAATGCGAAATGTATACATGACAAATGATATTTGTAATCTCACTTAGAGATATATGAAACGCATGTACACATGAGGCAAATACGGAGGTAGTAAATAACGATAAAACTTCATCAACTCTATCGAGATTCTAAGTTAACTGAGGAACTGGCTAATAATCAGAGAAGCACATATCGACATTACCAACGTCTCAAGAGTTTCATATAGAGGTGGGTAACATATTCGTATAGACGATCAGCTAAGTACATATCAGAATATCAAAACGTATCAGAGGTCTAACGGAATAGGTAGAATAATCGCATATGTCAGAATAAACCTAAGGTCTAACGTGACGTGAACTAAATCTTCCTCAAATGCCAAAACGCCCATCATTTTTGTACGGAACATCACACGGAACACACAAATTCCCGGTCTAAAGTTTCAGAATGATAACTAATCCATTTAGTCATTGAATTTACTCAGGTCCTTCAATAAACAGCTCCCTAACCTTATTTGACCCAAAAGGTGTTCTTTAGCTCTGTCGAAATCCTGCTCAACACATCTTCCAAGCTCGAATAGTTGTTTCGCTTATTCATCGGTTTGGAGGTGCAAAGCATTACCAACTCGAGTCTGGTCCCTCAAGCCTTCAGTATCTCTTCCTAGGAATGTGATGTTGAAACGCAAATCTCTGACACGATCACTGCAGGTGCGCCATGTAGTTTTGAATACTCTTCTGCCGAAAGAAATCACTGCCTGTCTTCCAAGTGAGCCGACCTGGTCAAACCGTCATCTACCACTCAAGTCGTGTTGTCCTTCCTAAATGCGCGTGGAATTTCCCTTACCAAATCTCTGAATGTTTAATCTCACTTCTACATACGAACATCCAACACTAATGAAAACCACTTGTACGCTGATACTGAACCTCAACCTGTTGACACGCCATTCCATCAAAATTTCTGCCGCAAGTCTCTACACATAATAGTACAACTAAGATGAGTAGAGCAAATAGTGTGCTTCAATCAAAACCGCTTCCCTCAAGTCTTCTAACATGGATCATGCTTCACCGTCTTGCTCCCGAGCTTCTTCATGCCTGTCACCAGTCACTCCCAAGCCATGCGTCGGATAGTTCACTTCTTGCGGTTCTAGCTGTACCAACAATCTTCCCGTGTTGCATAAGGACAATAGCTAAGTCCACTTCTTGAGTAGAAACAATTCTCTTTTCAGCTTCTCAAAATTTCTCCTCTCATTCTTCATCCAAAATTTACTCTTCGAGAGTATAACCTATAGCTTCATCTGATGTAGAAACCTCAACATAGAATACGAAGATGATTTTCGTGTTTCTCTTTCGTCTCTGAATCTACCAATATGTCATACTATGACAAATTGTCCAAGTATTCGTGAAAGACACGATTCATCAAGTTCATCGGAACAGTCGGAGCAGTAGCCAATACGATTGGCAATACAATACTCATAGAGATCAAAACGAATACGGAAAGAAATTCTAGGAACATCTCGCCCCTTTAAACGTAACTGAAAAATAATCAGATCTAAAATTCATCATTGGGAAAACTTCACACTCGGGAGTTGATTAATTCAAATCGTCGGTTCGAGGTAACGGATAACGGTCCTAATCACAATGCTATTCAGCTTCCGAGATCACTACACAACTTCATGCTATCATCATCCTTCTTCATGAATACGACTTGAGTACGCCAAGGATACACACTCAAACGGATAAAGCCACTTTCTAAAGGCTGGTCCTTCAATTCTTTCCATTCAACCGATGTCACAAGATACGGAGTTTCAGAATTAGGAAAAAAAAACATTGCTCTTATACGGATAGAGTTTCTGAATCAACCAACTTACTGATCTCAGGCACTTCTCAAGACATCCTATGATCCCAATAAGTTCAAGTTATATGATGTAACTATTATCACGTTGGCCAGGCGTCATAATACTTGCATCATATACACATGTCCTTATTGCAATCACAGTTTACCTCGAGTCGTGACTAAACAAACTTCATAAGCAGATCAGAACAAGATCGCACTCAGATGAAAATCCTGATAGTTTATTAAGGAATTCATTACGAAAATTTCAAACAACCGAATAACTCTCGAGTCGAGTTTCATCAAACGAAATATCTTCACAACCGCGACAGATTAACATACGAAGTTTTAAAACAGATGAGATCATAATTATTTACCAGGTTAGGAACCATGGTACAGAGTTCGAGTTTCTCAAGTCGTCAAAGATTTCAAATCTAATATGACTGTTGTTAGCATCTCGATACTTAGTCAACAATTCCATATCCAGAATAATTTTGAATCAAATATTTCCAAGGGAAACAGATTAGCAGAATGAACTTATCTTCAAATATCTTCAAAACATAATGGATAATTCCAATGCTCGTGACGGGTAATCACAATTTTTCTCATAGGAATAGAAATGAGTAAAGCAGATTCTAATAGTGCGGAGGGGACCTTAATACGCTTAGCAAAAGAAAGGAAAACTACAGAATGTGTCGAACACATCGGATTCATACATATACGAATTCTCTCGATGAAAGAAAAGGTATCCAAACAAATCATAAATGAATCGGAGATCGAAATTCAAAGAATGCGGTCACATCAGAGGGTGAAACCTGTAAGGCATTACTACAAAAGTCTCAAAGCATTCTAAACTTATGTGATCACTAAACTTATATTGCGTATCTTGCTAAATTTCCTAAGTCTCCGGAACGAATTATCTTATGAGCGCCTAACTGAAAGCGGAGGCATAAATCAGAGTGGCGCGGAAGAAAGATAAATACTCAAAGTCTTATCGCATAATCTACCGAATCCTCACCGGTCATAACTAAAGTTTCTACAGGGAAAACCTAAGGCAAAACTTCAAGGGTTGTCTTATAATCTCTTACAGTGGAAGCCTAAGGGTTCAAACTTCACAGGTCAAGGTTTTATGTACTACAAGTCGCAGCCTGGTCTCTGATACCATAATTGTAACACCCCAACCCGACAAGGGTTAAGATATCACATTCATGGTGTCAAACAGAACATACACAAGTGGAAGACTTTAATAATACAATTAAATTCAAAGGTTACAAATGAAATCTAAGGTAAATGAAATGCAAGGATTACAACAAAGGTACAATAAGTCTAGTAATGAAAATCTCCAAGTCAACTCTAATCCAAGGTAGCTATCAAAGGTGTAGTCCTCTAAGAGCTCTTATGCACTCTTCACTGATATCCCATCTTCCCTCTAAAAACCTGCCGCAGTGAAAAGATATGCGGCTGAGCTTAAAAAGCCCAGTGAACGGATATATGATAATAGAAAACAGAAATATAAATGTGAAGTTCAATTGAAGTACAATAGGGAAACATAAGTAGGCATAATGTAATGGAAAACATAGTGTATAGGTTATGTAATAGGAATCTATGCAGTCGCCTACTGTGACAACCCGTAATTTCAGGTCATTTTTCAAACATCGACAAGTTACTATTCATCATTTACTATTCACCAATCACTATTCATCATTTCACTATTAATCATTTTTGAAGTCAGTTTGAGACTTTGAGAAGTTTTCAAAAATTTCACTATTTACAAAACACTATTCATTCTCGGGGGAAAATTACTATTCATGATTATCATTCATCATTACGTAAACTAGGTTTACGGGTATTCAAATGCGCGTAACCAGTATGGTTTAGCTGCGTATTCATGCATCATCAGTAAGGACACCTCATATAGACTAGAGTAGTCTTCATAACATCCGTAACATCACCATCATATTAAGTCATGCTCGAGTTTGTGCGATTTTCATTAACGTATGTTAAATTATTGTATAACCGTTACCACTCAGTCATTAATACGAATAAAACACCCGACACTCCCGACAGTAATCATAATACATTTTCAAACTCATTTTAATGATATAGAAATTTCATTATTTATTTACCTGGTGTTTTTAAATCAATTGCTATGTTTTCCGTTAAAAAGCTTATAACACTGTCGGTTTGCGAAAATTCAACCCGATAATTATTCTAACACCCGTTTCTTATCAGGAATATGATTTTACAAATTTTTCAACGTCGTCATATTTTATTTTGTACCATTAAAATTTATTGCTAGCTGACTCGGTACCCGGTAACACCTAATACTCATCTAAAACTACACAAATCTCATCCACGGGACAAGGCATTAATGAGCACCCACATTTTCTTTTTCTCTCCTCATTTTCACGCCACATTGCCCCCCTAATTCTTTAAAAATACTTGATGGCCTTGACTATCATTAATACAAGTTATACTTATATTATTTTCACTTCCATTTCTCCCATTTATACATAGATACAACTAAGATCAACTAGCAAAAACCCTCTCTTTTTCTCCTCTTATATGATCGGCCAAGATAAGAACACAAGGAAGAATCCATCATTTTTTCAAGATCAAGTGTTAATCAAGTCCCATTTGTATTTCTAGTTAGGATTTTAAAATAAAAATCCCAAGAATACTTACACATTTACTTCCAAAAATCATCAAATCATCAAGTAAGTGTTTCATATGATTTTTCAATCTTTCATACTTTTATTTGATCTATATTTTGATGTATTTTCAAGTATTAGTAGTAGATCATGCCATATACTTATGTTATATATACCACTTTGCACATAAATAATCTCTAACAATAGATCCATAAGTTTTATTAGTAATCTCATGAAACCCACCATTGTTGGTGATGTTTAGGAACCCATGACACCCTAAGAAGGTGTATGGTAGGATTAGACTAGTTGTGGTGTTGATTGAATGTGTTTTGAATAAGCCTTGAACCATAAAAGTGATTATTTCAAACAATAGAAAAGGTTCTGTCCAAAATCGTGAAATCTGGAAAACTCAGTAAACTTTGAACTATTTTGGCCTTCATATTCAGAAAATACTTTCAAAAACGAAACCGTGGCCGCTTGAATGAGTAAAAACCGACTTACGACGAGAAAGTTATGATTTTTCTAAGTTTGGCGACGAAAAACTAATTTCTGAAAATTTGCGTGCTGTTTGCCGAGATTCAACGGACAAAACGAGGCGTTAGACGTGATCTAGAGGAGCCGACCTACTGAAAATATGTTAGTTCATGTTAATACGAAGCCGTGGATATAAAGAACGTAGAAAACGAGCTCATAACGACCGAGATACACGCGTTTGAAACCCGACGATTTCTATACATTTCCATCAGCTTTTAACAAGGAAAATATTACTAAGTTAAAAACAGTTTTTGCAATACACTATATTGAGAGCCATTTTTCTTATTGAACGAGGCCCGTATGGTCATAAGTTAAAGGATACGACTTCAAAACATTGTTACAAGGTTTCTAAAAACGCCGAACTTGTTTACTAACACTTAACGTACACCCTTTTATGGCTAGTTTTGCGAGGCCATTTGGTCATGTTTTCAAGTAATGAAAAATGTTAATTTTTACGACGAAAACACAATATTCACCGATAGAGCACCAAACGACGATCGTAGGGTATCGTTGCAACGTATTTACACGAAAAGTGGTTTATAACTTAACGAGACGTCAAAAATGTATTTTCGACGATAAACGTTATTTTCAAATTTCACGTGTGGTATCGATAACATACGTATTTGCATGTGTAGCATCATTTCATTGCTTACATTAGATCCTATCATTCATATTTGGTTGCGGTTAGAGATCATGCCTCATTTCAGTGTATCCACTTTTGTCATCATAGCTATTGCATCAGGTGAGTTTCATAGCCCCTACTCTTATACGTTTTGAATTATTTTTGTGGGAGAATACATGCTCGTTTTTATCTAAATGTATACTTGATTTACTTGATTATGCCACTTGTTTAGTCAAAACCATTATTTGCTCCACTGATGAATTTCTTATTCATTCGAATGTGTTGTATATTCACTTGTATCACACTTAATTCTTTTTACTCATGGACCCAAGCAATTTAAACATTTATGCCTACTTAACCGAATGAACCGGCACCAACACTATGTACATACATGACAGAATGAATGGGTCACATAACCGAATGTATGGGTAATATGACCGAATGAACGGGTCACATGACAGAATGAACGGGTCACATGACACAATGAACTGGTCACATAACCGAATGAATAGGTGACGTAACCGAATGTACTGATCTAACAAAATGTATTTTAAATCATGTGTTGGGAATTAAATATTCTAAACTTAGAGTATAGGAAAATACTTTAAGAAGAAGGTACTGCTAGTTCATGATCAAGGTACTGCTAGAACAAGAAGGTACTGCTAGTTCAAGTAGAAGGTACTGCTAGTAGAAAATGGTACTGCTGATCAGTGAGTCATAGAGCTGATACAAGGATAAGATCGAAGAAGATATTATTTGTATGAGTCACTCTTATGCAAAAATAATATCTAGATATATTCTCAGTCAACAAGTTGATGCATGTGCTTTCATTAATTCATTTGAACAACTTGAGAGATATAATCTTCCATACGCTAGCTCGACTTGATCTTTTGTAAGACAAGTGTTGATTAGACATAAAGTAATATTGTAAGAGATCTCTTGGACTATAAAAGAGATCTTAGATTAGTGATTATATATGTGAATATAAAAACTCATATCTGTTAAGACATAGAACAAACAAAAACACATATCACAAATCTAGAAACATAAGATTCAAGGTCTTTGTAACCCTAGTGATAAATTCAAGATCACTCGTATTATTTTGAATAATATTGAATCGTTTAGTGATAAACTTTCTTTGTTCATTGTTAAGTAACAAACATAATTCTTCCGTTTCCATAACATACATAACCTTCTAAGTGTG
Source organism: Artemisia tridentata subsp. tridentata (assembly GCA_021014915.2). NCBI lineage: Eukaryota > Viridiplantae > Streptophyta > Magnoliopsida > Asterales > Asteraceae > Artemisia > Artemisia tridentata. The sequence continues at coordinate 149,454,931 of CP139502.1, read as the reverse complement.
ATTAAGTAAATTCCGCGTACTTAATCATATAAACTCAATATATCATTACACACAAAGTATACAAGGTTTAACCACCTTAACCGTGTGTCGAATTCCTCTTAGTTGGTATCAGAGCTAGGTTGATATAATTGAATTAGAAGAAACAGAAATGGATGCACATGATGCTCAAACAAATGTTGCTGCAAAGTTGCCCATGATCAAACCAAATGAGTTTGAGTTATGGAGGATGAGAATTGAGCAATATTTCATGGTCCAAGATTACACTCTTTGGGATATCATTATATATGGTGATTCTTTTTCACCAAGCTATTCAGATGTTGTCCTAGAAGGTAAAACACTTAGGAAAAGAAATATTGGACCAGATTCAAATTAAGAGAAGATACTGAAGAGAAATGATCAGAAAGCAAGAAATTTGTTGCTTATGACCATTCCTGGTGAACAGATGTTATCTTTTAACAAGTATCTTGATGCAAAAACTCTTTTTTAAGAGATTTGTGCATATTTTGGTGGTAATGAAACTACCAAAAAGACACAGAAGACACTACTAAAACTACAATTTGAAAACTTTACTGCTTTTAGTAATGAGTCTCTTGATAAGCTATTCTCAAGGTTACATAAGCTTGTCAGTCAGTTGGTTGTGTTGGGTGTTGAGACAGAAAAGGAAGATCTCAACATGAAGTTTTTGAGAAGTCTACCTGATGAGTTCCATACTCATGTTATTGTCTGGATGAACAAACCAGACATTGAAACAATGAAGCTCAATGATTTGTACAACAACTTCAAAATTGTTGAACAAAGTCTTAGAAAGTCTGGAATTTATGGTACTAGTTCTGGGAACGTGGCACTTTTGTCATCTCCTAGTATTGGTAAGTCTGAAGAGGTAGAAGAAGTTGAAGGTGTTTCTAATGCTACTTATGGTGGTCCTTCTACTAGTCTACAAAAGACTGTTGCAGGACTTGGTGATCCAGCATTCTATGTATTCATGTCTAGTCAATCTAGTGGTTCTTCTCTAAATCATGAAGACCTTGAGCAGGTTGATGGTGATGATTTGGAAGAGATGGACATCAAATGGCTGGTTGCTTTGCTTAGCATGAGGGCCAAGAAGCATTGGCAGAGAACTGGGAAGCAAATTACCATAAATGGTAATGATACTGCTGGGTTTGACAAGAAGAAAGTGGAATGTTTCAACTGTCATAGGTTGGGACACTTTGCTAAGGAGTGTAGAAGCCCAAGGAAGCAGGAAAATAGAAACACATGGTATAAGCAAGATAGGAAAAAGGAAGTTACTGTTGAAGAGCCAAAAGCTATGTTGGCTATTGATGGTATTGGTTATGATTGGAGCTCTATGGCTATTGAAGAGGAAGCACCACCAAATACTGCTCTTGTGGCCAATGAATTTGCTCTAATGGCCTTTTCTGATTCAGAGGTAAATTCTATTCAAACTTGTACTGAATCATGTCCTAATCTTAAAGCTTATGAAGACCTTAGTAAGAGATTTGATGCTCATAGAGAAGAGCTAATTGATGCTCTTTTTAATTTAGCTAATCACAAAAGAGGTCTAGGTGTTGTAGAAAAACAAGTCTTACATTTTAAAAGTAATGAATCTAATTTTACTAATGACATCAATATACTAAAAAATGACATTAAGATCAGAGATGAGTGTATTGTTGAGTTGAATGATTCATTAGCTAAACACAAAAATGAAAGAGAAAATGTTAAGATATCTGTGGATGTTTTGGCTCATGCCTCAGATGGATTCAATAAGCTTTGGGAAGCTCAAGTAATTGATAAGGTTAATTCTGGTGTTGGATTTAAGTCTGTCCCCCCACCATACAGAGGTGTTCATTCACCTCCAGGTATTGATTTAGCACACACAGGATTAGCTGAGTTTCAAGAACCAATCATGGAATATGGTTCTAAGGCCACTAAGAGTCCTAAGATAGAAAAGGTAAGTAAAAGTTTAGATAAAACTTTATCTTATCAGGACAAGGTGTCCTTTGTTAAGAAAGGAGATGCTATAGTTGTTGAGGATAGTACGACTAATAGTATTGATGGTGAACAGGTTATGTCTAAACCAGAAGTGGTTAAGAAAGTAGGAACAAGTTTTCCTAAGGTAGTCAAACACAATACTGATAGGCCTAAATCAAACATTAAGCATGTTAGGCAACCAGTTAGATATTGTGAGCAATATAGAACTACAAACAAGCCCAGAGGTAACCAAAGGAATTGGAATGACCTCAAGTCTCACCAACTAGGTGATGACTTTGCTTTTTACAACAAAGCTTGTTACACATGTGGTAGTTTTGACCATCTTGCAGCTTTCTGCAACCAATGGGTAACTGGGTATGAAAACAATAGAGTGAACCACAAAAGGCAAATTCCACAAACTCACTTTCACTCTAACACTCATAGAACAAAACCCAGAACAGTCTCAAACAAGTCTGGACCAAAAGGTCCTGATAGACAAAAAGGTCCTGCTAATACATACAAAAAGGTACTGCCAGTACAAATAAAAGGTACGGGTAGAACAAAAGGTACTGCTAGACCTTTGATGACTGTTAACACAAAATCAACAGCTAAGGATGCAAAAACAACTTTCATACATGCATCTAAAACTGTTCTAAGGCCCATTCAAACAAAAGCAGTGGTCCACAAACAAATTTGGAGACCAAAGGGTGTGACTTCAAAGCTAGCAGTCACTTCTGCTAAGCATGTTATTCACTCTGCTGCTAAGGGAAATAGGGCAAATGCTGTTAAGGCCTCAGCATGTTGGATTCTTAAATCCAATGTTGCATCAACAGTTCTCAAAAGATTACACTTTATTGATGCATGAGGCAGATCCAAGTCAGTAATGGCTTGGATCCCCAAAGAAAACTAACACTCTTATTTGTGTGCAGGAACATTCAACTGATAAACAAGAAGATCAAGGATACTCAGATAGTGGATGTTCAAGGCACATGACAGGCAACATGTCTTATCTCTCAGATTTTGAAGCTTTCAATGGAGGATATGTTACCTTTGGAGGTGGTTTTCGTGGCAAAATTTCTGGTAAAGGTACAATCAAAACTGGAAATTTAGATTTTGAAGATGTGTACTATGTACAAGAGCTAAAGTATAATCTTTTTAGTGTCTCACAAATGTGTGACAAAAAGAACAATGTTCTCTTTACTGACACTGAATGTCTTGTTCTCTCTAAGGATTTTAAGATGCCTGATGAAAGTCAAGTGCTTCTTAGAATTCCTAGAAAGCCCAATATGTATAGTGTTGATATGAAGAACATTATTCCTAAAAATGATTTAACTTGTCTTGTTGCAAAGGCCACATTGGATGAATCAATGTTATGGCATAGAAGGCTTGGTCATATTAATTTCAAAACCATAAATAAAATTGTTAACAATGGTTTGGTAAGAGGTTTACCTTACAAAAGATTTGAAAATGATCAAACATGCATTGCTTGTCTAATAGGCAAACAACACAAAGCCACTTGTAAGCCCAAGATTTTTAACTCTATCAATCAGTCATTGTTTATGCTTCATATGGACTTATTTGGACCTGTTTCAGTAAGGAGTATACAACATAAGAAATATTGTCTTGTTATAACTGATGACTATAGCAGATTTACATGGGTTTTCTTTTTAGCTTCTAAGGATGAGACATCAAGCATCCTTAAGGAATTCATTACAGTGATAGAAAACCAAGTAAGCAAGAAAGTAAAAGTCATTAGGAGTGATAATGGGACAGAGTTTAAAAATAGAGTTATGGATGATTTCTGCAAAGAAAAAGGTATTAGGAGAGAATATAGTGTTGCTAGAACACCACAACAGAATGGAGTGGTTGAAAGAAAGAATAGAACACTAATTGAAGCTGCTAAGCTACCTATAATCTTTTGGGCAGAGGCAATCAACACTGCTTGCTATGTTCAAAATAGAGTTTTAGTTGTGCAGCCTCACAATAAGACATCATATGAACTCTTTAATGGTAGAACTCCTGCAATAGGATTTCTTAGACCTTTTGGATGTCATGTGACAATTCTCAATACCTTAGACCATTTAGGAAAATTTGATGGTAAAGCAGATGAAGGTTTCTTAGTTGGATATTCTCTTGTTAGCAAAGCTTTTAGAGTTTACAACTTAAGAACTGAGAAAGTACAAGAAGAACTACATGTGGAGTTTCTGGAAAACAAATCCAATGTAGTAGGCCAAGGACCAAAATGGATATTTGATCTTGAGTATCTAACAAATTCTATGAATTATATACCTTTTGTTGCAGAAACTAATGATTTTTCAGGTTCATAAGCAACAAATGAGGCAGAGTTAGAAAAGGATCAACATGATGGCACAATGCCAATATGGTCAAATACAGGTGTGGAATCAACTTCAACAAATGATGTATCTTCTTCTAGTAAAGCTAAAAGAGATGTTGAAGATGACAACAAGGATGATGGAACAAAGGAACAACTCAATATTTAAAATATTGATGGTACTGCTGAGACAGAGCAAGGTACTGCTAGTATCTATAAAGGTACTGTTAGTACATTTGGAGGTACGGCTAGTTCATTTGAAGATACTGCTGGTCCTTCAAATTCAAGAGAAGCAGAGTTCCAAGAAGATGAAGTGGATTTGGGTAATCTTCCACCATCTTATCAAGTTCCTTCTACACCACACACAAGGATTCACAAAGTTCACTCCCTGGATAATGTAATTGGAGATGTACAATCTGGTGTGAAGACAAGGAGACAACTGGTCTCTTCAGACCAACAAGGGATTCTTGATGCCCTTTATGCTTCAAAACAACATGAGGTTTCAAACTCTTGTTTGTTTGTATGTTTTCTCTCACAAAAGGAACCAAAGAACATTCTTACAGCCCTAGATGATTCAAGCTGGGTAGAGGCTATGCAAGAAGAGCTTCTTCAGTTCAAGATTCAAAAAGTTTGGGTGCTAGTTGATTTACCTAGGAATGAAAAGGTGATTGGCACTAGATGGGTTTTTAAGAACAAAAGGGATGAAAGAGGGATAGTTATTAGAAATAAGGCTAGATTAGTAGCCCAAGGGTACACATAAGAAGAAGTGATAGATTATGATGAAGTTTATGCTCCAGTAGCAAGGATTGAGGCAATTAGGTTGTTTCTAGCTTATGCTTCATTTTTAGGCTTCATAGTCTACCAAATGGATGTCAAGAGTGCATTTTTATATGGTACAATTGGAGAAGAGGTGTATGTTTCACAACCTCCAGGCTTCATTGACCCTGACCATCCAAACAAAGTGTACAGAGTAATGAAAGCTCTATATGGCCTACATCAGGCACCAAGAGCTTGGTATGCAACACTTGCTTCCTATTTATTAGAAAATGGATTTCAAAGAGGAAAGATTGATCAGACACTTTTCATCAAACAGCACAAGAAGGATCTTCTGTTAGTGCAGGTGTATGTGGATGACATTATCTTTGGATCTACAAGGAAGGAAATGTGTTTAGAATTCGAGAAGCTTATGCATGATAAGTTTCAGATGAGTTCTATGGGAGAACTCACATTCTTTTTGGGTTTGCAAATTAAACAATCATCTGAAGGCATTTTTATCTCTCAAGATAAATATGTTGCAGAGATACTTAGAAAGTTTCAATTTGCTGATTCAAAAATGGCAAGCACACCAATGGACTCAGAGAAGCACCTTTTGAAAGATGAAGATGGAGAGAATGTAGATGTACACACTTACAGATCTATGATAGGCTCTTTGATGTATCTTACATCATCTAGACCTGACATCATGTTCCCTGTTTGTGTTTGTGCAAGATTTCAAGTTACTCCAAAGGTTTCTCATTTAACTGCAGTCAAGAGAATTTTTAGATATCTCAAAGGACAACCAAGGTTGGGTATATGGTATTCTAGAGACTCTCCTTTTGACTTAGTAGCATTTTCGGATAGTGATTATGCTGGTGCTAGCTTGGACAGAAAGTCAACAACTGGAGGATGTCAATTCCTTGGATGTAGACTTGTCTCATGGCAGTATAAGAAGCAAACAAGTGTGGCAAATTCAACAACTGAAGCTGAATATATAGCTGCTGCAAGTTGCTGTGCTCAAGTCTTATGGCTTCAAAACCAACTTCTTGACTATGGGTACAATTTCTTAAACACTGTTATTCATATTGATAATAGTAGTACAATTTGTATTATTAGAAATCCAGTGCAACATTCTAAAACAAAACACATTGAAATTAGACATCACTTTATTAGAGATTGCAATGAGAAAAGATTAATTCAAGTAATGAAAATTGCTTCAGAATATAATTTTGCAGATCTACTTACAAAAGCTTTTGATGTTGGAAGATTTGAGTACTTGGTAGCAAGTATTGGAATGCTTAATCTTTAAAATTTTCAAATGATGTGTTTATGTACATAAATTTTTGTTGGTACTGCGGATTTATAAGGTACTGCTAATATATCAAAAATATAAATTGCGTTATTCATACAGTTGGTCTTATGCTTATTCTAATGCAAGACAAGTACTTTGTATTTTGTTCTTTTGGTTTTAGACTAACTATTTCAGGTATGAATATGTGAACACAAAGGAGATTTCAAGTGAAATGGGAGCAGCAGAATGCTTATCCAATTGCTAACATAGTAGGTTTATGATGGACTGAGTTTAGGAATTTAACTCCTTAAAACTTCTTTCTTGAAACCTAGTTATGATATTTCACATTGAATTGATGACTTAGTTGATCAGATAGTATCTGATGCAACTCACTTTCTATCATTTTATACTTTCAAGTATAATGAGCAAGTCTAAGGACATCTGATAGAAAGAACAGCTAGTAAAAGTGAATCTAACACTTGTGTTAGAGGCAACAATTACTATGAGCTGGAAACTCTGTCAAGAAAATCTTTTGAATAGATTTATCTTTACACAGGCAGTTATTTATAACTGAAAAACATTGGTTCTCACACAACCAGAGGTTGCTTTAAACCGAAATTTTGATTAAGTGTCTGTTATACACTTGATCCCTTCAAAATGATTGAAAGCAGTATGATTTTTCAAATCTAAAATCATGAACATACTGCTAAGTCAAATAATTTCTTAAACAAGGATTTTCAAAAGATTCACAAAAACCATCCATTAATGGATCATGAATCAAAATGTCCACTGATTAACCTCTCATAGGAGTTAACACACCTAGAAGTGATGAGGACAGCAACTTCAACTTTTAAGGAATTGATGGCTTCATGTACAATATTGTCTGACAACAAGTTCACATTGATAGATCAGTCAAAGGTACATAGTGAGATCTTCCAAACAAGGGGAGGAAACAAAAGTTATTTGCTTCAGGGGAGGTTACAATCTCAGAGAAGGAAATAATTGCCCAGAAAAGGAAGAATAATCCAATAAAAGGAAGGAGAAGATAAGAGCATACAAGATGATGACATAGAGGTTGAAAATGACAAGAATAGATCATATATTCAGAAGGGATGAAGCATTCCTAAAGGAGAAAGTTCTATCTAGATCAAACGAAGGAAAGTTTCAATTCAGTTGATTATGTTTGTTCATCACTTGCAAAGGCATGCTGATAGATGATTTCACTTGTTGAAATCATTGCCTCTTACAATTCCTCCATCCAAGGAAATTGCACCATCTTTTGGTTCAATGTTTTGATATTGCTGAAGTCAAAGAAGAACAAAGCAGATCAGTTCAGAATAAGAAGAATTGTTCAGATTCATGAAGTGTTTGAAAGATCTTCTCAAGTCCTCATTTAATTCAGAAAACATGTTTGAAATGATTCACATGTTTAGGGGAGGATTGTTGGGAATTAAATATTCTGAAGTTAGAGTATAGGAAAATACTTTAAGAAGAAGGTACTGCTAGTTCATGATCAAGGTATTGCTAGAACAAGAAGGTACTGCTAGAACAAGAAGGTACTGCTAGTTCAAGTAGAAGGTACTGCTAGTAGAAAATGGTACTGCTGATCAGTGAGTCATAGAGCTGCTACAAGGATAAGATCGAAGAAGATATTATTTGTATGAGTCACTCTTATGCAAAAATAATATCTAGATATATTCTCAGTCAACAAGTTGATGCATGTGCTTTCATTAATTTATTTGAACAACTTGAGAGATATAATCTTCCATACGCTAGCTCGACTTGATCTTTTGTAAGACAAGTGTTGATTAGACATAAAGCAATATTGTAAAAGATCTCTTGGACTATAAAAGAGATCTTAGATTAGTGATTATATATGTGAATATAAAAACTCATATCTGTTAAGACATAGAACAAACAAAAAACACATATCACAAATCTAGAAACATAAGATTCAAGGTCTTTGTAACCCTAGTGATAAATTCAAGATCACTCGTATTATTTTGAATAATATTGAATCGTTTAGTGATAAACTTTCTTTGTTCATTGTTAAGTAACAAACATAATTCTTCCATTTCCATAACATGCATAACATTCTAAGTGTGATTAAAGTAAATTCCGCGTACTTAATCATATAAACTCAATATATCATTACATACAAAGTATACATGGTTTAACCACCTTAACCGTGTGTCGAATTCCTCTCATCATGGTCCACATATTACTTTTGTTCACTCAAACCAAATCTTATTTGGCAGTGGGTTGTAAACACACAAGTTGCAAGTCTTGTATGGGCGGGATTTGGGACTGAGTGGATTTACAATGCCTTTGCTGGGGAATCGTTACCCAAATGCTTTACATTTTACACTAAACTCTATGAACTCACCAACCTCGTTTTGACACTTTAGCATGTATTTTTAAGTATAAAGCAATAGCATACTATTGGAGGCTCTTGGCAGGGCCTGGCATGGTCATAGAAGACTCTGATATTCATTTGGGGACCGCTTAAGTTATTTATGGGCTTATTTCCGCACTACTTTTTAATCGTGTAAATTTAACAATTTTGTTAATGAACTTTGTTCTAAATGATTGAGGTAAAAACCGTACTTTGTTCTAAATGATTGAGGTAAAAACCATTTTTAGTAGCACACCTGCATAAACAGAATCATAATACCCTTGGCTCATAACATAACATAATCTTCACTTCTCATAAATTAAAAATAGGGGAGACCTCTTAAGTAATATAAATGGAGTAGCGAACTCCCATGTGTGTATGGCATGTATTGCACACAATTACCATACACCAGATATACAACATATGTAACAGATACAGATCCAGATCTAGGATGCATCCATACGCCCCTGCAGAAATCATAATCATTGTGGCCAAACATAATACATAATAAAAGGGACGTGATGGGTCATCACTCCCCCACCCTAGAGTCATGCCATTGGTGCATCAATGACATGGTCATGGAACCCCCATGACTAGTGATACAGATACATAATACATAATAAGAGCCATTATAATCACATCAAGGGTTTATAGCAAAGGTTCATGTCCAAAAGTTCACAGCGAGGTTCATATCAAAGGTTCATAATGAAGGTTCATAACTACGGTTCATATCAAGGTTGTAAGTCACAAAGGAAACCTTAAAGATAAGGTCAGAATATCCGTACCTTAAACCGCAATTGAAACCATATCATAAAACACAAGGATCGGAGGTTACTCCTTCTTCAGCGAATCTACACGAATTAATGATCGCTTATTATTTATAAACTCATTTTAAATCAGTTTACACATTTGGGGTTTCTTTCTATTTTTAGAAACTTTTCATTTTTAGTTATTTTCCAATTTAGTAACTTTCCATATTTAGTAATTTTTCTCGAATTTGTAGCTTTCCGAATTAACTGAGTTTCCCAAATTAATAACTTTTAGAGTTATAAATGACGATTAAGTAACTTAAAGACTTAATATGACCAACATTATAGTTTAAGGTTTGAAATGACAATTACTAAAGATTAGGGTTAAATGTGTAAATTATTAAAGTTTAGGGTTTGAAACATAAGTTAATCTCAAATAATTACTAACTTAGATTAGAGACTAGTTTTAATATACAACCCTTTTATTCTCAAGCCCAAATGAAGACACCACCTCTAGTTAATTGTATACACACTCACATGCATATACATACCAACTATTTTATAGACCTGTGAAATTCATGGGATTAAATTTAAAATCGTGAAATGGTAGTTTTGTTATTATTATGAACATAAATATGTTTATATAAGCGATTGAGTTGTGATATCATGCGAGTAAAAGCATGTGTTATATGCATGAATAGATAATAGTTTATAGACCCCGTGAAATTCACGGGGCAAAAAGAAACCGTTGACATTGTATCTTTAAAAGGTCGATTTTCATATGCCTTTAAGAAAGCATAGTGATTATGGAAGATAAAATATCAGATAAAATGTCTAAAGTATGGCAAATTTTAATTAAAAATTATGATAAAAGATGTTAATATTATGGAAGATATAACGTATAAAGTAAGGTACAATAAAGATGATAGCATAGGGTAAATGTTGATGTGCATATACGTGCAATGAAGAAGAGCAAAGAAAGTGAAAGTTGAACTATAAAAGTACTTTTTCGATTCCAATTATATCACATCAACATTGACCCTATTCTATACATTTATAATATTTTTTGCCACCTAGTATGATCAAGTAACGTAACGCTATCAATCAAGAAATCAATAAAATTGTAAATTATAAAACATAAACACAACATTTTATTCAAGCAGTTTTGAGATAAATAACATTAAACGACTTTAAAAATAACATTATGAAGACAACCTAAGCAACATAATCCTAAAACATTATTGAATCAACCACTAAAGTTTATATAAAGAGACATCGATGTCGTTGAATACTCAACCACATGATTAATAACATTATGAAGACAACCTAAGCAACTCATCGTCATGATGAAAAAAAAAGAAAAATGTACTAATAAACAATAAACAATATTTTAAAGTTTATGCGTAATACATGGAATAGAAACTAAAGATTTTGAAGAACTTCCTTGTAAACCACATTTGTTGTCCTTGTGGAGATGTTGCCTTGATCATCGCATATCAAAACTTTAATCCCTTTTTTTGAAGTAACCCGCGAAACTGCGACGTACAACTGACCATGGGAAAAAACCGGACGTGGTAGGTAAAGACCGACTTGTGAAAGTGACAGACCTTGGCTCTTATTAATGGTCATTGCAAATGAACATAAAATAAGGAATTGCTTTCTAATCATCTTTACTGGCATACGCTTTTCTGAGGGTGTGAGGCGCATTCTTGGAATCAATGTAAGTCCTTCTGGACCGGTGGAACCGATAATTCTTGCTTGGATAACCGTTGGTGCCATCTTTACATCCTGCAGTCTTGTCCCGTTGCACAAACCATTAGCCGGATCAATATTCCTTAACAACATTATAGGTGTACCGACCTTCAAAACCAATTTGTGGTTTGGCAATCCTGAAAAATTCATACCGTTAAGATTTTCTGGGCTAAAAACAGCCTGATTTTTAGCAAGACTCGAACCCGGGGAAAACTCCCCCCCAAGCTCCAGAAGGAACTCAGGTGGAAAACTGAGCTAAGTCAGTTGGTTAATGTATTTATACAAACATTAAAGAAATGATATACTAAATAATATACTAAACATCAAACGTTGACAAAATGTATTTATACATATTCATACGATAAATAGGGGAAAGTGTAGAACCGAAGACAAAACTACAAACATTAAAGAAAAATAAACGAAGAATGAGTTGCGTACATCAAGCCACATATGACCTATTTTCCATCTCAAGCCCACCACCAAAGCTTCGGCATAAATTGGCCGAATTGCATTGAAAACATATTCTTAGTAGTTAATATGTATGTGCGTGGGTTTTTAAAATACGGAGGTATAGAGGGAATGATATACCTTTATAAAACAAAGGTCAAAACATGAGGAACCATTTCTGCATAAAACCGTGAATAGGATGAAGATGATAAAGCCACTGTTAAACCCCGTAATAGAATAGGTCACTTTTCGTTTATACATATGTAAAGTCCTTCCATATGTTCCACCGTCGACTTAGGAGACACACTTGTTTCATGAAGAGGAATGCTGGAACACCATTGTACCCGCATTAAGAAAAAGTTGTTTTGACCAGAGACTTGTTTAATATATTACCTAACCTGCTGCCATGACCTCTCATCTTGCCATCTTTATCAAAAATGTACCAAAGAGAAATACACCTTAAAGCTCTGAGCATATAGTGATCAATCTTTAGCTATTGCAAATTTGCAAGTGGTTCATTCTTCACAAATTTTCCTTGCAAACCTGAAATACACATATATCAGTATCATCACTATAAAAAAACACACCAAAAATAAGGATTGGAATGTTTTATCACAATTGTGTGGCATATGTCCGGTCCTAGGTTGTCACTGTTACTTATGTAGTGTATCAAACATGTTCCTACTAAGCCAACAAAGAACCCAATAATTTATGAAATCAACACATAAAATCACTCAATGGAAAATTAAGATTCGTATTTTTAGCAGACTACTTTAGCAGATGAGATTTTATAAAGTTGTATTCGCTAAAAGTACTTATTGAGGTTAAGAAAACACGATATCATTAACTCAATCGTAACAACCCATATGTATACATAAATTCTTAAGGAAATAGAATAAATTAATCAATGCTGTTGTCGATACATGTATAGCTTAATGGTGCATTCTAATAGAAATTATGATCTAATGCTACTCTTAAGTGTTTCTATCATATTCTAATGTCAAAGAAATATTTCACACATACATTTACTTAAGAAATAATGATACCCTTGAATAATATTTGTAAGTAATGGAAAGAGGAGAAAATGAAACAAAATTCATTGACCCACAATCGGAATATGAGAAATATTTCCAATATAATGTATAGCCACAAGATGATTGAAAACCATTTAAAACTCAGCGACGACCTTACACAATCATATTCACCACGCGAAATCAACATTTTTTTTCCATAACAGTAGCCTATAATATTAAGTGGAAGTGTTGATAATAAGACTAATCTATCTCACACACACACACACCCTGAATATACCCGGCATAAGCTCCAACCCAAACTTACAAATAACATATCAATTATATAATTAACCAAACCATAGTTTAAACAACCACCAAATCCAGTCTTTTTACTTCAAACATATAATTATGGTGAGCATCATGGTTTTTGTTGACACTTTTTGTATATTTTTATAGACGTTATTCAAAGGTAAAAATCTTAATCGACTTCCTCCAAAAAGATATGAAAAGAATGACAGCAACTAAAGCAACTAAATAGAAAGTACAAAGTATGTTACCTTAGTGACATTACCGCGTGTTTGTAGTGACTGATCAATTGCATTCATTACTACATGTGTTCTTGAAGCATTACTTCTGTAATAATTCAAAGAGGAGGTCCATTGTTGTATGTGTTCTTGAAGCATTACTTCTTGAATCATTGGTATATGTGCTTGTGAACTTAACCAAAACAAATAAGGTATTATAAGCCGGTTAAATACAAACCCGCATTTAATAACCGTTAATGTACACTAAAAACAAATCAAACTTTTCCGAAGAAATAAGTAAATGATTTACCTTCTAAGCAAGGAAAATCGATATCAGATTTTGCAATTTCTGCTCCATGTTTTGGCCACTACGCACCTGCATCCACAATTACAAAAACAAAAAAAAAACAATCAAGATTGTAAATTCACAAAAACCTGATAAGCAGAAAAAGTTGTCTGCAGTTAAACACATTTTATCGCTTAAACTTATTTGACCTCTAAAAACACAATATTAATACACATAGTGTACATAAAAAAATCATTACCTCATATGAATAATCATTACATAAAAAATTAAGTTGAGAACAATGCAATTGAACCGTGCAATTTTGGACAATTAAAATATAATATGTTGATGATAGATATACTAATGCAATTGATAGTATATGCAATTTATGATAATAGAATGAGTTTCACACACATTTTATCAACACACATAGTGTACATAAAATCCGATCATAAATTTGTTACAGATCAAGAGAAATTCGTCACAAATCAAATATAAAATCAATTAAATGAGTAAAAAAAATTACCAGAAAGCACGTTCATACTTTTTTATATCAAAATATGTAATCTCGAATACACCTTTGTGAATGAATTATTTCAACATTATTCATCCGTGCAAAAAAAAGAGTAACAATTTCCGAATAACTATTTGGTGACAGAGATTACTTAACATAGATTTATCTCGACATTTAGCACAAAAATTATATGTTAATATTATTTAGATGAAAAAACTGGAAGAAGTTACCTCAAGAGATGGTAAAGATATGCTTGGTTTAATGCATCATAACCAGCATCCTATAACTTCATTAGTAAAGATTCTGTAGAAAACACAAAATTAGATAATCAAATTTACATTTTCGGTCTCATAGACATTTCATCAAACACTTAATGTGCATCAATTCCCATTGTATATTGTTTTAGTTCAAGTAAAAATTCTAACAAACATTGACAAAATAATCGAATAATATATGTTTTACCTCCATGATAAATCCACGAATATGAATGATTCCTCATGTCTATGTTTAACCTCCTGAAGAATTGAGGATGTAGAGTTGTGTTGATTTTTGGATGATGATGGCGGCTTAGGTTTTTTGAAAGATATTGGGTTTGTGTTTTTCATTTTTTTGCAATGAATCTGTATAAGTTTTTTTGGATAGGCAGGTGAGTAAAAATGGGGTGGGTTACAGTGAAAGGGTGGACCGAATTTGGTGAAGCTTTTCTCACAAGCTTTGACTTTTAATATATCATTTCTATATTTAGTGGTTAACTCAAAATTAATGTGTAAAAATTACCAAATTAGACACTCTAGAATTTGAGTATTGCTTTTTGAGAGGGGTATTCATGGTCTTTTTCAACTACTGTATATTAGAATATATGGATACAAAGCAACTAAAACATGTTTTACAAGTAGTAATGTTGAGCTCCTTTGGTTCGAACCACACACACACATTCACACGTTTACATGCATGATTCCAACCTTAATGATCATACAACTCGCCCACAACATACCACTTAACGCCTCATAATGAATACATTAAATCACACTCAACCAGATCCTTGTTCACGAATATACGCATGCAAAACCCTTTTTTAACTCTTTAGTTTATTTGTAGGTTTGATCACACACTCACGCACGTGTTTTACATCTTGTTTAATAACCCGAATTGACTCCAAGATTGTAACCACCCGTAATTTTCTAATATTATTTTAATAGTGTGTAACACCCCCAAATTTGGTTCGTGGCAGCGGAAAAGTAATTTGGGTGTTACGGTGAGGATCGAAGTTTAAATCTCAGAAAACGGTCCAGAATATGCATTTTGAAAGCTATATGTCATTCGAAGAATCTTCTTGATACAAAAGTGATATATTTGATTTGAAAATCCCATAAGAAAATGTGATAATTTGGGAGGAATGACATATTTGATTTTACACCATTAAAGTTATCAGAGTAAAGGATGCCCGCTCCGTGTCTTGTCCTGCTCCGTTAATTACCTGAGATAAACATGCTTAAAACGTCAACACAATGGTTGGTGAGTTCGTGGAGTTTAATGGAAAATAACTTAATTCAATAAGTTTCAAGAGTGTTATGATGATATTTGAAATGAGTATAAATACAAATAAACCGTGGCGTTCAATAGTTTCAAGAAATTCGAGTAGTATACAGTAATAGTCGAAATAAATACTAGTACTTTCTGAAGTAAATATCAAGTTGGGTTGATTAGGAATTCACAAGTGAATCATGTATGAATTCAAGAGATCATAAATTTCAAGTTATAAATAAAGATGAGCTACGTTGATATACGCTCGACGTAAAGTATCGGTCAACTTTTTAAAGTAACGATATACTAAGCATTTTGGCTGTCTCTAATAGAATTCACAATTTAATCACATATGATAACAGTCAAAGTTCAAGTACGGGATTCATAATCATAACACGTAGTGAAATAATAGTCTAAAGTCTGAAATCTATCAGTGTAAAGTGGTGGTCTTCTAATACAGCTGTATCCTATATATATGAAACATTCATATATTCATAAAGTTATATTGCCCTAAGTCTCATGACACGCAAAACGTTAACCATTTCCGTAAACCGGCGGGGTCCCACCAGGGTTACCTGATGGGGGATTTATGGCCCTCATGTGAATAGGGGATTTGCCAATTCCTATTTTTCTCAAATATAGTGCACCACGACTAATACGACTAACCATAAGGCATTCCGTCAAAGTATTAGTGGGGTAGGTCGTCAGCCTCCAACAGGTTTCGAAGCTGTTCACTATATTCGCGCTCACCGCAGTGATTAATGGCTCATGATCGAGGGACTTTATGGCAATAAAGGGGTACTTAGGCAATATAGGTTTCAGGGTTCATCAAGTATACGTATTCTGGTTTTTGGCAATTCTCTCCAGAAAATGTAGAATATCATAGTAAAGTTAACAGTTCATTCAGTTGTTATATGAATGCATACAAAGAGTTTCAGCATCATGTTACGTCAAGTAGTTCGAAGATATTATATTTCAAGTTCAGTGTTTAAGCTAGACAGACTATTCGCACATATAATGAGCATGTATTCTTTTCAGGTATGTTTCAAATAGATAAAGCATAGTTGATAATTT
Source organism: Artemisia tridentata subsp. tridentata (assembly GCA_021014915.2). NCBI lineage: Eukaryota > Viridiplantae > Streptophyta > Magnoliopsida > Asterales > Asteraceae > Artemisia > Artemisia tridentata. Next base: position 149,438,306 of record CP139502.1, on the reverse strand, counting down.
CGAGCAAATCATGAGAGTTTTCAAGTAATATAAAACAGTTAAAGCATGTATCTCCCCCAAAAGAATTATTAAAAACAAGTGTGAAAAGTAGGGGCCACGACTCACGGTAAGTCATAAGAGTTTTCATAGTACTTATAGAAGTCTAAACGTCAAGCAAATCATATAGTTGATAATGAGTAAAATATTTACAAGCATGTATCTCCCCCAAAAGAGTTATTAAAAGCAAGTATTAAAAGAGGGGGCCACGACTCACCTTAGCCATAGCAAAGCAAAGATCACACTGACACGACTGGCATCTAGAGCAGATCACAACGGTCTCATATAGCATGACGGTACGCAACCTAATACGTATACAGTTATCTCAAAACACGTCTAGCACAATAATAAAGTCTATAAAAGATAAAGTGTCGTAGTTTTCGTGGATTACTCAGTTTTCCAAAACTTATCAAAAGCTTAGTTTCAATGTTTCGTGTGGTGTGGTAAGATAACCTAGACTCGACATACAACTCACGCCAAAAAGAATAGACATCAACTAACTCAAGAGAACTCAAACCAAGGAAGACAACTTAGAAGCTAGAGTCAAATAAACACCTCAAATAAAATAACTAGTAGGTACGTTTCGGTATTTACCCCGTTATTCCCAAATAGTTGGTATAAGACAATGATGTTTTATAATAAAATGAGTTTAGTTAATAAAACTAGTTTTTCTCGAGTCATCGAGACTTGGATTAACCAAAAACTGGATTTACAATATTTATCAAGTTTATGTCCCACTATTAACCTTGTAAATATTAGTTTAGGTTTTATTGAAGATTTTGTGTCCGGCCTGAGTCTAATATAAAATGTTCAATAAGTCCGATGTCTAATGTCGTAACTTCGATAATGATTCACAATCGTCCAATGGGTATAACAATCAAATATTCGTTAGTCCGATAAATATTTTGACACGACAAGATTCATATCCCAAACTCAACCCCACAAATTTACTAACTATTATCATTCTTACTAAATCCTCAAATCCAAACCAACCAACTCTTTTATAACACTAATGGGCTTCGGCCCTTTTATCAACAAACATACCAAGTTGGGCTTAGGCCCACACTTAAACAAACACACCTTATTATTAAGCTTTGGGCTTTGGCCCAGGAAAGTAACCAAACGCACCCTGCTGGAATTAAACTCACCCAAATATGCTGCAAACCAGCAAACGTACCCTTGTAGGTGAACCTGTGAACCGAGCAAAACGCTCAACAAACAACAATGTCAATAACGACGATATAGCCGAGACCAGACAAACATAACGCACCCTACGTGGGTTGTTGTACCAAGACTAATAACACAATTCCAACACAACCGCTACCTTAGTGCCAAAAATAAGCTTCGACAATCATAAGACAAACCAGGAGTGAAACTAACAGCCCACTTGGGTTGTTGAGCCGAGACGCATGCAACGAGCATACCAAAATAAATCTGAGAATATTATGGTTTGACCAATAACTCTAAACGGGTTTAATACCCGACCCGTATACAAAGCTAAACATAAACACCCTTTTAATCCATCATTCAAGATTTCTTTGCCACACGAAACTTTTAGTAATTGTTTTTATAACATGTTTTAATTCAGTTTTTAATTCACGAATCAGTGACCTCATTTCATAATCAGTTTTAAATCCACGAAACATATGACACAACAATCGGTTTAAACCAAAACAATAGATAACCAATGGATTTCTCGATTTACCATGTCGAGTAAAACAAAGAGAACGAGGTGGTGGTGGCGAAGCTGTTTCGATGGTGGCAGGAAAGGGAGGAAAAGACGGCGGCTGTGGTGATGAGCACGAACCAAACAAAACTCAGAAATCTCCAACACACGATCTATACACGATACTTACCATTTGTGTTGCCGGAATACTCGCCGGAAAAATCATAGTTATCGAGAACGAGGGGGGTTTCTTGGCGCGTGAATTATGAGGAAATGATGGGGATGATGAGGGGATCATAGTGGTGGTGGCGGTGTAGTAAGGTGAGCGGCGGTGTGATGGTGGGGGCCGGATTTGATGACCGGAAAATTTAGAGAGAGAGTGAGGTGAGAGGGAGTTAGTATAGAAGTGTGTGTGGTGATGATGAGTCAGGTATAATATAGAAAATACTAACACATGTTTTTCTTATTGATGGCTACTGTTTATAATTGGGAGGTGGCATGCTTTGGTGGTAAAAAAAATATACACGTTTTATAGTTAACAAATCCTACACGTAAGGCAAATTCAAAATAGAAAACGTATGGCCATTTTAAAATGAACACGTATGGCAACTTTGGAATGATATACGTATAACCAATTTGAAATGAACACGTATGGAAATTTTAGAATGAAATAGGTATGACAATTTTTGAAATAAACAAATTGAATATTTCTAGGACATATTTAAAGAGTTTTAAGATATAGTTTGATCCCGGTAATTACTAACGTTAAGTCCCTAAGTCACGAAGCTTAAAACCGGGCAACGTAAAAATATGACGTTTATAAAAATGTCAAAGTTTATTAATATATTCCAACTAAAAATATTAGACGTGTAATAAGTTTAACGGAGAGCGTATGCGTTAATAAAATTTAATAGGTTTGAGTATTCGTATTACGTAAAGAGTTTAATGTAAAATATAAAATAATAAAGTGAAAATAGTTCATATAAAATATGTAGGCTTATCCAAATCTTATGTTGGTCGTGAGTATAGTATATTAAAGAAAAATTTAAATTTCTCCATAAAAATGGGCTTTGTTAAATGATAAGTCAAGGGTATTATTAATTAACAAAGATTATCATGACGGATTTTTGTAGGATCTTACAGTATCTACCCCTCAATTTTGAACTTCGTCCCGAAGTTCAGTCTGCGATAGGTGTTGAAAAATGTGATGTTCCGGGGTGAGAGATTGTGGAAAATGTTGTCGAGAGGTTTTTATCCGGAAATAGAGGAAACGAGATCTAATTAGATTTACTCATGCTATATGGAATAAATTCGAATGTTTGGTTAATTAATAAACCTAAAGGTTTAGAATAATGAGAACAACGGTCAGGAACTGTGGAAATTTAACGGCTAGTGAACAGTGTATAATACCAATCATGTATTTGATAAACAGGTAAAGTATTTCTACCAGTAAGTAAATAGAGTTTCCCAGCAAAGGCGTTATAAATCCACTCAGTTCCAAGCCCGTCCCATTCCAGGCTTGCAACCTGTGTGTTTACAACCCATTGCTAACATAGTCTCGAACAAGTATAAATGTGTATAGAAATACGTATTATAAAATGATTTGGACTAAGACTAGAACTAGAACAGATATAGATGTATATAAAAATACGTATCACAGTATAAATAGGTCAAGTACTGATGCATTTCATAATTATGCTAGCAATTGTGTACGTTATTCTTGTGGTTATCTACTTGAGGTACACTCCGGACGAAGACTTTCAATATTTGGTCGTGATTTTAATGTTTGTCATTCCGTTGGTGATTGTAGCCCTTATCGCGGATATGGCGTATGGAAAATAGGTAGTAGGAAGGTTGGAATAAGTAGTTGTAACTTTAGCATTATCGTTGCTAGTTATGCACTAATTTTCGTGTATTCTAATAAGATTTCTTGCTAATTGCGCTTTTCATAAGTCTTTGTGAATTATTAGGGTTCTAATACTTGTACTTTTGTCAGTTTCTTATCATAAGAATGGTGGGTAATATGTGTAGGTATTTGTTTGTGGTTGGTCAAATGTGACGTTTTATGAGCAATTTATTTTGTCTTAAGATTTTGCTTTTGAATAGAAGTTGTTATTAGGAAATCTGAAAGATAACTGTCTCATTCATGACATGATTCTTCCTAAATTAGACATAGTTGATCAGGCTATGTATAATTTGAGGACCAAATGATGTAATGCTTGACTCAGTCACCGTGAGATTTATGCTTTTTCAAGAAGTTTTATATGTTTCAATTATAATGGTTCCGTCACAAAGTCGGACACTCTCTGATTGTCTTCAAAAGAATTAAGAAGTTTTTGTTCATATTCTGAGGATAAGTCAGGAATTTCTAAAGTGAATATAGGATATCCTCGGTATAAACTTAGGTTTTGGGTGAGAATTTCTTACAAAGTGGTGATAATCTATTGTTTGGTCGAAAATAGTGCTCAATCAAATTTCCAAAATGGTGTCAGGATATTGTTACTTAATGACTATGAATAGAATAGAAATTGAACTAGACGTGGATTATGATTATTTCGGAAACATTACAAGGTAGAGTCTTCGTACGGTAGGAAGGTAGTGGATACACTTAGGTTACATTCATCGTACTTAAGGTAAAGTATAAAAGAAATTACAACTTAGAAGGTTTTAAACTAGGGTTTACTTATCCACAATAGGAATTTATCTTCTGCTTAAACATAGGTGTCATCCTTTGGCGTTGTTAAGGTTTTAAAGAGTTTCCATTTTCTTTCACTGGTCTTCTTGTCCTAAGTGATATTCTGGGTTGGGCATTAATCCTTGTAGTGTCTCGCTTAACTTTTGGTCTAAAATCCTTGGGTAATGGTAATAGTAGGTTCAGTCACCTTTTTCTATATTCTTAAAGTGAGTTGGTCTAAAATTCGTGAAACTTTCATTGATATGCTTATAGAACTTAGTCATCTCCTCTTCTTTTCTTGCTATTTTGTTGCTACTTGGACAAGCTACTATAGTTACCTTGAGTATCACAGCAACAGTATTGGTTACTAACTTTTGGATAGCTTTAAGAGTCAAGGTTGTGGTTGGTGCTAGTGGAGTATTTGTAATGCTTATGCTGGCCATATTCTATCAATATCTCAAGAAAAACGGATTTAAATCCACCTAATGGCCATGTCAGAATAATTTGAGTGACAAGGTATTTGTATACTAGTCTTAATAATGTGGTCACAATATGAAACTTTAACTAGTTGTGAACCCTAAATCACGATGTGTCTGGGTAATGTCGTAGATAAATGCTTAATTCTTGGTATGGGATTGCTAGGGAACAAACTGTTTCATTCACAAAAGCCGAAGTTCAGAAATTTTCTCTTCATTCATCAAGTTTTCTTCCGAAATTTTGTCTTAGAGAATTCTATGGTCGTAGCCTAGTTATGGCAGGTATAAGGAATCGTAACAATCGTAGATAATATTGTAGTAAGTCGGGGTATAATTAATGTAAACATCATAACATTAATGACTTGATCGATTGTTTTACAAAGCCAACGATACAAGGTCTTTTATTAATGTTCCATGCAGCAGGTTAATAAATCTTTGTTTTTCTCATTGTAAGGATTGTCATGTGGGAGTGTTTCTCAATATCTCTGACTGAAACCTTATCAGTCCGTTCTAGAAGTCCATCTTGTCGGACAAAAGTTCAGGTAGGGTGTCGTTGGTTGTGAGTGGTGTTTTGTCAATGATGTTAATAGGAGTGTATCAATCTGTTCTTTATGACGCTCCAGTCGCGTCATGTTGGTGGGAGGAGTAGGTGTGTGGGTAACTGTTGTCCTAAAGTTCTATCCAGTCTTGAGGATTCGGGCTGAAATAGTGAATGCATGTGGGAAATAGTAATTACGAGGGAGACCCGAGAGGGTAAATTCTTTCTAAAAGTCAGCTTCTGTTGGTGAGGTGTAAACAAGTAAGTCCGGGTGAGTGGTCTTATTGAGTAGTCGGGTCCAACCGACGGTGGAGGAAGTAATGATAGTAGTGGTGGTAAGGTGTGGTGACGTTATCCTGATCATGTATAGGGGTGAAATAAGGTGAAAATGGTAGTATAATTGGTACTAAACATAGATATATCTTCTTAATAAGTCCATTGTGGTAGCTCCAATTTAGTGTCATAAAAGGTTCGAGTTCGTAAGGTACTAAAATCCTAACTTTTTTTTTTTTTTGTGTCGAGTTTCCGGGGCATATGGGTGTGGTAGTTTAGTTAAAGGAGAATTTGGCTCAATCTCTTTTCAAATCGTTTCTTAGTGTGTATTCTGTCTAACCTCGAATGTTGTTGGACAACCAATCAACTCTTCAATGGATAAGATTCAGTAGTTCCTCTAATTTTCTGACGTAAGGGTGAGTGAATTGGTGATAATGAGAGTGGTATGTGAGTAAGTTCCGTATTAGTCTGGGGTTGAGATATTAGTACATAGGGATTTTTAGCATCCGTAGTGATATGATAACAAGGTGATGTATGAGTAGTATGAAGGGTAGCCTTGGTAATATTAACAGGTTTGGAAGACATGGTACTGTAGTAGCCGAAAATAATAATTATAAGTATTTTGTACGTTAAGAGCTTAACGGTAAGTGTGAAATAATACAGTGTGTAATGTGTGAAGAGTAATTATCAAGCATGTAAAGATTAGTGCAACATAATCTTAATAGGTAATGTATTGAGCACGGCAGTCTGCAGACACGGAGGGCGTAAAATGGTATGGTGTAAAATCATTCATTTTGAAAGTGTGGTTATAGTTCAATGTTTAAAAATGTTTGATTCTCTATAACCATAGGCTCTGATACCAAACTGTAACACCCCCAAATTTGGTTTGTGGCAGCGGAAAAGTAATTTGGGTGTTACGGTGAGGATCGAAGTTTAAATCTCAGAAAACGGTCCAGAATATGCATTTTGAAAGCTATATGTCATTCGAAGAATCTTCTTGATACAAAAGTGATATATTTGATTTGAAAATCCCATAAGAAAATGTGATAATTTGGGAGGAATGACATATTTGATTTTACACCATTAAAGTTATCAGAGTAAAGGATGCCCGCTCCGTGTCTTGTCCTGCTCCGTTAATTACCTGAGATAAACATGCTTAAAACGTCAACACAATGGTTGGTGAGTTCGTGGAGTTTAATGGAAAATAACTTAATTCAATAAGTTTCAAGAGTGTTATGATGATATTTGAAATGAGTATAAATACAAATAAACCGTGGCGTTCAATAGTTTCAAGAAATTCGAGTAGTATACAGTAATAGTCGAAATAAATACTAGTACTTTCTGAAGTAAATATCAAGTTGGGTTGATTAGGAATTCACAAGTGAATCATGTATGAATTCAAGAGATCATAAATTTCAAGTTATAAATAAAGATGAGCTACGTTGATATACGCTCGACGTAAAGTATCGGTCAACTTTTTAAAGTAACGATATACTAAGCATTTTGGCTGTCTCTAATAGAATTCACAATTTAATCACATATGATAACAGTCAAAGTTCAAGTACGGGATTCATAATCATAACACGTAGTGAAATAATAGTCTAAAGTCTGAAATCTATCAGTGTAAAGTGGTGGTCTTCTAATACAGCTGTATCCTATATATATGAAACATTCATATATTCATAAAGTTATATTGCCCTAAGTCTCATGACACGCAAAACGTTAACCATTTCCGTAAACCGGCGGGGTCCCACCAGGGTTACCTGATGGGGGATTTATGGCCCTCATGTGAATAGGGGATTTGCCAATTCCTATTTTTCTCAAATATAGTGCACCACGACTAATACGACTAACCATAAGGCATTCCGTCAAAGTATTAGTGGGGTAGGTCGTCAGCCTCCAACAGGTTTCGAAGCTGTTCACTATATTCGCGCTCACCGCAGTGATTAATGGCTCATGATCGAGGGACTTTATGGCAATAAAGGGGTACTTAGGCAATATAGGTTTCAGGGTTCATCAAGTATACGTATTCTGGTTTTTGGCAATTCTCTCCAGAAAATGTAGAATATCATAGTAAAGTTAACAGTTCATTCAGTTGTTATATGAATGCATACAAAGAGTTTCAGCATCATGTTACGTCAAGTAGTTCGAAGATATTATATTTCAAGTTCAGTGTTTAAGCTAGACAGACTATTCGCACATATAATGAGCATGTATTCTTTTCAGGTATGTTTCAAATAGATAAAGCATAGTTGATAATTTCGAGCAAATCATGAGAGTTTTCAAGTAATATAAAACAGTTAAAGCATGTATCTCCCCCAAAAGAATTATTAAAAACAAGTGTGAAAAGTAGGGGCCACGACTCACGGTAAGTCATAAGAGTTTTCATAGTACTTATAGAAATCTAAACGTCAAGCAAATCATATAGTTGATAATGAGTAAAATATTTACAAGCATGTATCTCCCCCAAAAGAGTTATTAAAAGCAAGTATTAAAAGAGGGGGCCACGACTCACCTTAGCCATAGCAAAGCAAAGATCACACTGACACGACTGGCATCTAGAGCAGATCACAACGGTCTCATATAGCATGACGGTACGCAACCTAATACGTATACAGTTATCTCAAAACACGTCTAGCACAATAATAAAGTCTATAAAAGATAAAGTGTCGTAGTTTTCGTGGATTACTCAGTTTTCCAAAACTTATCAAAAGCTTAGTTTCAATGTTTCGTGTGGTGTGGTAAGATAACCTAGACTCGACATACAACTCACGCCAAAAAGAATAGACATCAACTAACTCAAGAGAACTCAAACCAAGGAAGACAACTTAGAAGCTAGAGTCAAATAAACACCTCAAATAAAATAACTAGTAGGTACGTTTCGGTATTTACCCCGTTATTCCCAAATAGTTGGTATAAGACAATGATGTTTTATAATAAAATGAGTTTAGTTAATAAAACTAGTTTTTCTCGAGTCATCGAGACTTGGATTAACCAAAAACTGGATTTACAATATTTATCAAGTTTATGTCCCACTATTAACCTTGTAAATATTAGTTTAGGTTTTATTGAAGATTTTGTGTCCGGCCTGAGTCTAATATAAAATGTTCAATAAGTCCGATGTCTAATGTCGTAACTTCGATAATGATTCACAATCGTCCAATGGGTATAACAATCAAATATTCGTTAGTCCGATAAATATTTTGACACGACAAGATTCATATCCCAAACTCAACCCCACAAATTTACTAACTATTATCATTCTTACTAAATCCTCAAATCCAAACCAACCAACTCTTTTATAACACTAATGGGCTTCGGCCCTTTTATCAACAAACATACCAAGTTGGGCTTAGGCCCACACTTAAACAAACACACCTTATTATTAAGCTTTGGGCTTTGGCCCAGGAAAGTAACCAAACGCACCCTGCTGGAATTAAACTCACCCAAATATGCTGCAAACCAGCAAACGTACCCTTGTAGGTGAACCTGTGAACCGAGCAAAACGCTCAACAAACAACAATGTCAATAACGACGATATAGCCGAGACCAGACAAACATAACGCACCCTACGTGGGTTGTTGTACCAAGACTAATAACACAATTCCAACACAACCGCTACCTTAGTGCCAAAAATAAGCTTCGACAATCATAAGACAAACCAGGAGTGAAACTAACAGCCCACTTGGGTTGTTGAGCCGAGACGCATGCAACGAGCATACCAAAATAAATCTGAGAATATTATGGTTTGACCAATAACTCTAAACGGGTTTAATACCCGACCCGTATACAAAGCTAAACATAAACACCCTTTTAATCCATCATTCAAGATTTTCTTGCCACACGAAACTTTTAGTAATTGTTTTTATAACATGTTTTAATTCAGTTTTTAATTCACGAATCAGTGACCTCATTTCATAATCAGTTTTAAATCCACGAAACATATGACACAACAATCGGTTTAAACCAAAACAATAGATAACCAATGGATTTCTCGATTTACCATGTCGAGTAAAACAAAGAGAACGAGGTGGTGGTGGCGAAGCTGTTTCGATGGTGGCAGGAAAGGGAGGAAAAGACGGCGGCTGTGGTGATGAGCACGAACCAAACAAAACTCAGAAATCTCCAACACACGATCTATACACGATACTTACCATTTGTGTTGCCGGAATACTCGCCGGAAAAATCATAGTTATCGAAGAACGAGGGGGGTTTCTTGGCGCGTGAATTATGAGGAAATGATGGGGATGATGAGGGGATCATAGTGGTGGTGGCGGTGTAGTAAGGTGAGCGGCGGTGTGATGGTGGGGGCCGGATTTGATGACCGGAAAATTTAGAGAGAGAGTGAGGTGAGAGGGAGTTAGTATAGAAGTGTGTGTGGTGATGATGAGTCAGGTATAATATAGAAAATACTAACACATGTTTTTCTTATTGATGGCTACTGTTTATAATTGGGAGGTGGCATGCTTTGGTGGTAAAAAAAATATACACGTTTTATAGTTAACAAATCCTACACGTAAGGCAAATTCAAAATAGAAAACGTATGGCCATTTTAAAATGAACACGTATGGCAACTTTGGAATGATATACGTATAACCAATTTGAAATGAACACGTATGGAAATTTTAGAATGAAATAGGTATGACAATTTTTGAAATAAACAAATTGAATATTTCTAGGACATATTTAAAGAGTTTTAAGATATAGTTTGATCCCGGTAATTACTAACGTTAAGTCCCTAAGTCACGAAGCTTAAAACCGGGCAACGTAAAAATATGACGTTTATAAAAATGTCAAAGTTTATTAATATATTCCAACTAAAAATATTAGACGTGTAATAAGTTTAACGGAGAGCGTATGCGTTAATAAAATTTAATAGGTTTGAGTATTCGTATTACGTAAAGAGTTTAATGTAAAATATAAAATAATAAAGTGAAAATAGTTCATATAAAATATGTAGGCTTATCCAAATCTTATGTTGGTCGTGAGTATAGTATATTAAAGAAAAATTTAAATTTCTCCATAAAAATGGGCTTTGTTAAATGATAAGTCAAGGGTATTATTAATTAACAAAGATTATCATGACGGATTTTTGTAGGATCTTACATAGTGAAAAATTAACTTATTATTATTTGAGCATTTTTGGGAGTCTACATGATTAATTCGGAAGGTTATTCCGCACACCGCAACATACAGAAACCCTCCAAATCACTTAATCTTATCAAGAAAAGTGAAGTAATCACTTCCTGACGCTTATTGGCAATATATTTACAAAACCTAGAAGTCATATCATTTTTCTGAAAAACTGACACCACACGCGTACCGACACCAATTTAGTAAAGGTTGAACTGTAAAATTCATTTTTAGGAGTCAACAAATTTATTTTACATCAATATCGTAAAAACGACTCCAGAATTATATTTTTCACATTTACGTGAAACCACGTTACCACAATTTAACCTTAACTAAACAAAACACGGGGTATACACAATACACTCTAAAACTCAAAACAATCAAATAACTATAACTCCCTCTTCCTTATTTTTGGTCAACACATTGGATACTACATCTTCTTTTTCTTTTACTGATCATCCTTTCTCTATTTCATCTTCATCACACGTAAAGGAAATATTCTCTGCCACAAATCTCATCTTCCATTACCATCACTAGGTTCACTGTAATGTTTATCTTGTCTTTCCAAAGCCACATCGAGACCCAAACCATTCCCTGGAGGCTGAATATTACTATGTTCAAGGCATAGAAAGAAGGAATAACCCAAAATGGTGAAACCTTATCTTTGGAATATGAAAAAGTGATTCAAGAGTTTGTCATGGAATGCCCTTTAAGAAGCTCAATTTCCAGGAGAAGCAAAGTCACACTAATAACATCAAACTCACCTAAATCAATATCTCTATAAAGTAAAACAAGGGGAGAAGGAAGGGTGTGACTAGCTTGGAAATCGAGTGGGTTTTCTGTGGTGATTCTTGGATTCGATCTATCATCAGTTTTCTTGTAAGGTTTTCTTTTAAAACTCAATCTTGTAATACTTGCTCTCTTTTTGAAACATTCGAATGATAGATAAATCTAGTGATTTTTGTTTCTGATTAGAACCACTCGAATTAATAGTCAATCTTGTGATTTTTATGATTGTGAATTTTCAGTGTATATGTCAATTTATGTTGGTTGTGGTGTGGTTTAAAATGGTTTTTGGAACTAGTAAGAATCATAAGAACACCACTTTGAAACTATCTGTTGGCTCAGAAATCGTGTTGTTGTGCCATTCGTATTGTTATGTCGAATTGTTCATCTTGTGGTCGAGTTAAATTCGTTAGGTTAAGTGTTGCCTAATTTGCTAAAACTCATGTTGGACTTTGAATTGTTTCGAGTTGTCTAAACAAGCTACTGTGAAAATTATGGCACTCGTATGGTTGTTTTCGATGAATCGTAGGATTAGAGTAACCAAAATTGATCTTTAAAAATATGGTTACTGTGGTGTTTTTGTGTTGTTGAAAGTGAGGGAAGTTGGTCTAGAAACATTACTAGTCAAGACCCTTGGTCATGAAACTGTGCTCACAACATGTTTGTGATTTTGTCCAAAAAGAAAATTGTTAAATCAATTAGTGAGTGTTCTTAAGCCTTTGGTCTCGTGTCGTGCTTGAGTTCAAAGGATTCACTTGAGTTGCGTTTGTGATGGTGTTGTAGTCGAGTTGAGTAGTACTCAACTCAAGCCTTAGCAAGGCCATTCAAGCCCTTGAATAAACTCGAAAGATCCTATTTCATGTTGTGTTCATAAGCCTAGTTAGTAACACTTGTGTGGAAATCGACATCCTAGTCGATTTCAACAGCACACATGAGTGTTTGGTTCGTTGGTTCCCAACGAGACCAAAATGCTAGTGCTCTTGTACCAAGAACCTTGGTCAAGGTCTCACCTCAACCCGTTAATCTTAGCTAAGTGTGCACGGAATTATGAGCGCAAAAGGGCATCTTCGACATGGGTCAAAAATTCAATCCTTGTACTGTGTTCTATTTCCCAGCGAGGGAAAAGAAAAAGGACCAAACTGTATTGGGTTTATTTCCCAAATTTAAAGGCCTGTACATTTTTGTGTGGGCTTAGCTCGAATTTCAAAAATCTGTGCATCATCCTTGTGCTTGGGCCGAAGCCCAACTGTGAGAAGTAGGCTGTAAATTGTTGACCCTTCCTCTTTTTACCTTAACAGGACGCTGGCCAACTACACTAAAGGCCCAAGTTTGAGCCTGGTTCACTGTATCAAGTGGGCCACAACCCCTTTCCCCCTCCTCGACACACATGCCATCTAGTAAAACACGACAACTTTTGTTTATTTGGTGATCATTAATATATATATATATATATATATATATATATATATATATATATATATATATATATATATATATATATATATATATATACATATATATAAATCGACTACATATATAAAGAACTCGACGAGAAATAAATATTACAACTTACAGTCTTAACAATTACTACATGTCTTATGAATAAAAATGGAAACACAACATGAACTTTTAAAACGAAAATGTTTGCTAGACACTTGGATTCAAACACTTAATTTTTAAACAATATGTATACATGTATATATGACGTAAAAATATTTTAAATGGAAAAGCATAAATTTTCACTATTGACAACGTATATACATATACGAGCAAATATTTAAATTCGAAATCATAAACTAGCTAAATTTTTTTCATAACTTACAACTTGAAACGGTCATGTCAAAACTTGTATAAGTCAAGTAAATGGGAACGATTATTTTCTTTTAAACTCTAAACTTATTAAAACAACATTTTCTCAACGCGAGTTATAACTCATCGTATATTAGTGAAACTTTTTTTTCAACTTCACATTTTTTTTTTCAAAGACCAATATACACGTGTACATTCACTTAACGTCAATATTCCTATATGTCGTTCACGTTGACATTTAATAGTTATTATCCTTCGTGCATAGTTTTTCCGATCTTTGTCGATTCAAAGAATCACTATCACTATTCTTTTGTACATTCGTACACTCCGATGAGCCAACAACTACAAATGTTAAAAACATGGTTTTAAGTTAAACGCTGCCGCACCAGCAACACCAACATGAACTCTTTAAAATAATTGAAATGTTTGAACTCGAATTGTGAACTAAAACGAACCTTACTAATCTAGGTCACGTGTCGGTGCTGAACTCTGTCTGAACTATTTTGTGATCTGACTGCTAATTACCAAGGTAAGTTCATGGCCCCTACTTTTATTGGTTTTTAAACTATTTCTGGGGGAGAATACATGCTCGTTTTAATTAAACTCAATGATTGTTTATTTAGAAAAATGCGAACTTTTATTCAAGATTTGACTGTTTGGCTGAAATACTAGATTGTTCATGCGAATGCGTTATATGTATACATGACACACACATAGACCAGGGGTACTGGACAAGATCGGGCATAACGGTCACATACCGGGCGTAACGGTCACATTACCGGGCGTAACGGTCATACTACCGGGCGTACTGGTCATTACGAGCGTACCGCTTAACTGAACATTATAAACTGGTGTTCCACATTCATGAATATTTAAACCAATGAACTCACCAACTTAGCATGTATTTTTAGGTTTAGGGCGATATTTGAAGGCTTCTGACAGGGCATGGCATGGTCATAGAAGACTCTGATATAATTGGGACCACTTGACATCTTTTATGGGCTTATATTTCCGTATCATTTTTGAAATGTTGTAAACAAATCACTTTTGAATATGAAATCTATTTTAAATGGTTGAGATAAAACCATTCTTTATACTTTGTGTTGTGATACCAATTTAGTAGTACCCAAACACGTATGCTTCCGCTAAACCAGATTTTTGGGGTGTTACCAAAAATAACCCGAGACCCCCTTTTTACAGCCCTACTGATCGAGACCACTCATGTAAAAATGAGGCGCGACACACCCAACACTTAACCCATCCCATAACTGATTCATACGCCCACTAATATAGATTTGTACATCACGGAATACACATTTTGTTGCCCTATATACACACCTACGACATACCTAATGAACCACACTCAACACACAACTCGAAAGTCAACATAACAAACCAACACATGTAATAAGGAGATCAAGAAAACCCCCAACGCCTGTCCCCTTTTTTGATCTGATTAACCCACGTTTAACCATTCTAAACCAAGAATTGAATCAGATTATTGCCTGCTCAAAACACTCTTTTCCCACCCAAAATCACACACGCTCATGAGTCCAATACGTCACACACCCACATGTTAAACCACCAAACGAGATTGCCACACACACGATACATACCCACACACTTTATTCACTTCTATCACACAGGTTCTATAACTTCATTATGCACGAATGTTTTTTTTAGCCTTATTCTCCACACACACTACTCACACATGTTACGCACACCAACATATCAAACGAGCCAAAAAGAAATACACCATACTGCACATATTCAAATCCTCACCCACTCAATGGAATACATGCGCACCATGTTTTCTTTATTTGAGTTTTAATCCAGATTTTAATTAGTCGTATACATTAGAGATCAAAGGATCATTAGATGACTAAATATAAGTGTACGCATGACTACAATTTCAAAAAGAGAAAAACAGAAACAACTTGACATGTGTAGTATCGAGTTTCATCATCCCATAAAATTTCATACTTATTTAACGAAGTAAGATCAGATTTCAATTATCATGTTTATATACACAGTTACTTCAGATTGAACGTATACATATATGTGTTAGTCAAAAGTTCAGGCATGAAAACAAGGAGGTCGAATACCTTGGGACGATATCGAAATGAATTAAAAACACACGAACCAAGGACCAAACTTATCACCCTTCGAAACACAAGTTTACCCCGATCAAGACCCCCTTCTTCAAGCTTCTTGTCATGTATACTTTAATGGATGAGTCGGTTTTGGGGTTGCTTATATGTGTGTGATTTTTTTTCAAGGCTCACCAATGGGAGCAGTGAATGTCATTAAATAAAAATGAGTGGAGGAAATTTTAAAATTGAAATGTTGTATATTAAGGTGATTGATTTGGTCGAGCAAATTAGGGAATGATTGGGAGGTGATTAGGGCCGAATTTTATGGTGATAGGTAGAATGATTATCACAAAACAAATTTTCCTTATACTTTATGTCTCTACCTTTTTATATGGCATGTTTAGCTAGTTTGGTCGAGTTCAAACCAATATTACATATGTAGGGTAAAATTCCTCGAGTAGTTATGCATGTAAGTGTCGTTAGTTTGTGATTTAAGTCAGTCAACCCCACCATGAACGTGCATAATCAATTATTTAAGACCATTGTTTCACATTATGGAATATTTGCATGCTTATGCTATATTTTATGTGTGCTGAATATGCGGCTTTAAAATAATAAAATGGGTTGATACATATATATAGCTTACCATTTATCAACCTATCATTGTAGCAAGTGTGTGTCCTAAAACTCTAAGATTTGGTCCATGCACATGTTTAGTCGTGTGATATCTTCCATAGGTTAATTTGGTTGTAACAATTTTCTTATTACTTATGGTTTAGAGTTTCCATGCTTTCAAAATTTAACTATTACGTATCGTATTCGATATCAGATTAAGTCGTATTGTATGAAAAAATTATTTTTAAATTTTTAGGTCGTTATAATTCTAAGGTGAATTTTAATTATAACGTAATGTTTTAAATGTCATGTTGTTAATTCTCATACTTAGTTTAAAAATATGACGTTCTTGCATAATCATTTGTATGCTCTTAAACTTCAAAATTTTTTAGGGGCAAAATAGGGATTTCAAATGAATGGAAATTTAGGGTTTTACACTAATTTTCTTGATGACCAGCCTACTAGCTTTTCACCCCAAAATTATGCTCCACCGGATGTACTTTTTGCTGTAACTTGACAACCTGCATGGTCGGCATCTGAAAATGCTATTAGTTTAAACTCGGAATCCTTTGGATACCAAAGTCCTATGTTAATGGTTCTTCGTAGGTACCGAAAGATCCGTTTGACCTCTTGGTGGTGAAGTTCGGTAGGCCTTGCCTGAAACCGTGCTAATAAGCAAACATCAAAATGAATATCGAGTCGACTAGCAGTTAGGTACATGAGAGAACCAATCATGCTCTGATATTTCTTCGGATTAATGGGTTTCACAAATAAATCAGCACCGATTTTTGGTGATGTGACCATTGGTTTACCAACAGAATCACAATTTTCCATACCATGTTTTTTTTTAAAATCTCAATTGTATGTTTAGCTTGATTAATAAAAATACCACGAGGGGATTGCTGTATTTGTAAACCAAGAAAGAATTTTAGTTCCCTCATCATGAACATTTCAAATTTTCTTTTCATGAGATTTTCAAAATGTTTTGAATGATTCGGATTAGTGGACCCAAAGATAATGTCGTCCACATAAATCTGAACAATCAAGATGTCATTTTTGTATTTTCTTGTAAACAAGGTAGAATCAACAGTTCCTTTTGTGAAATTGTTTTGGATCAGGAAAGATGAAAGTTCGTCATACCACGCTCTTGGAGCTTGTTTTAAACCGTAGATGGCTTTCTTTAGCTTGTAGACATAGTCTGGATGTTCCTTGTCAATGAATCCTTCTGGCTGACTCACATACACTTCTTCTTTTAGAGTTCTATTCAAGAATGCTGTCGTGATGTCCATCTGATAAACAGTGATGTTTTTGTAAGCTTCATAGGCCATGAAAATCCGGACTGCCTCAAGTCTTGCTACTGGCGCGAATGATTCTTCAAAATCTATCCCTTTTCTCTGTCTGAATCCTTTAGCTACGAGACAAGCTTTGTTGCGAATCACAGTCATTTCTTCATCCTTTTTGTTTTTCCATAACCATTTGAGATCAATGACGAGTTTGTCAATTGGTCTTGGAACTAATTCCCAAGTGTCATGTAACTTGTATTGAAGAAGTTCTTCCTGCATCACTTCAATCCATGCATTGTCTACCATCGCCTCCCGGATGTTCTTTGGTTCTATAAGGCTTACTGAACAAATGTAGATGCAAATATCAGAGTCGGTGGTGAGTTGTCTTCTCGTCTGAATTGGCCTTGAAGGTTCACCAATAACTTGTTCTATTGGATGGTCTTTTGTCCATCGTAGTGTAGAAGGGTACCTTGGGTTTAATGGATGTGTGTTAGATGGTTCATGTAACCTTGAAGAAGATTCAGCCGAATTCGTAGCAAACGGGTTTTTGAATACTCCTTCTTCTTCTAACGCAGCATCGTTTTGGTTCTGTGTTGTTTCTTCTTGAAATGGTGTATTTTGGTTTTGCTCATCAACTCTTGATAGAACAATTTCAATTACTGGAGTTGCTGGAGTAGATGTTGATGATGTGGAGGGAGTTGGTGCGTCAACTTCGATTGTTGTTGATGCATCTAGTAGTGGTAGTGGTGGTTGATGGTTTTGAGCGGGTGCAATGGAATGTTGTTGTGATGCATTTGTTGAAGTTCCACCATAGTATTCATCATACATTAACTCGAAGAGATTTTCCAGATCTTGTTCTGAAGGTTTTTCAGTGTTTATTGATTGAGCACCTTGAGGTACGAGTCCTGAACTAATGTGTCCAGAAGTCTGTATGTTTGGTGCGGGTCCTAATCTGTTTTGATTAGAAGCCATCGGGTTAAGCGCGGGTTCTAGAGCGAGTCTCTCATAAGCCATTTGTGAAATCTTGTCAAACTTCACATTCATCGTCTCCATTACCCTTTTAGTCATTCTATTATACACCCTAAATGCCCTCGAGTTTTCTGAGTATCCAATGAAGATTCCAATATCACCCTTAGCTTTCAGCTTCCCTAGATCTTCTCTGTCGTTCGTTGGATAGCACAAAGCGCCAAACACGTGAAGGTAAGAGATATCTGGTTTTCTGTTGTTCACTAGTTCATATGGGGTTTTATTGAATCTTGGATGGATAAGGGAACAGTTCTGAGTGAAACAAGCAGTGGCAACGGCATCAGCCCATAAGAATAACGGTGCACTAGAATAGATTAGCATTGTGCGAGCAGCTTCCACAAGAGTTCTATTTCTTCTTTTAACTACCCAATTCTGCTGTTGAGTTCTAACAACAGATGTCTGATGTGTGATTCCGGCATCTTCAAAATAAGTTCTTAACTCTTGATTTGTGAATTCTGTGCCATTGTCTGTTCTTACAATCCTTACTGGAGCTTGAAGTAGGACTTGAATACGCTTCAGAAACGTGATGATGATGCCTGGGGCTTCGTCTTTTGATCTCAGAAACTTTACCCATGTATATCTTGAATAATAATCGACAATAACAAGAATATACTTCTTCCCATTTATGCTTTCAACTCTCATTGGGCCACATAAATCCATGTGCAACATATGTAACTTTGCTTCCGAAATGGGTACGGTTTTAGGTTTATATGATGCTCTTTTTCTTTTTCATTGTTCGCATGATGGATATAAGTGATCCTTGGTGTATTTGAGCTTAGGAAGTCCATTGACGATGTTGTCTTTGGCTAGCTTGTTAATGGTGTCGAAATTGAGATGGGATAATCTTCTATGCCACAGCCAGGACTTTGTTTTGCATGCTCTTGTCATAAGAAAAATTGGAGATGAAGAGGCCACTTGGTTGATTTCGATAGCATATAGGTTGGTGCCACGATTCCCAGTTAAGAGATCATCGCCAACCAAATTTCTAACAAAGCATGTGTTTCTTCTAAATGCAACCTCTAAATCTGCATCACAAAACTGCCCAACTGAAAACAAGTTGTGTCCCAACCCTTCGACGTAGTAAACTCAAGTGATTAAATAATTCCCAAATTGAAGATCTCCATAACCTAGAATAGCTGCTACATGATCATTTCCAAAACGTGCAGTTCCCATGAATTTCCAGACGAAATTGATCAGCTGCTTTAGATTCCCGGTCATGTGCTTGAAGTAACCCGAGTCGACGATCCAAAGACATATTTCGATAATCTACGAAGAACAGAAGAGTTTGTATTTGGAAACCTTTTAACATTTGGTTCCATGGGGTTAGGGGTAACATCCGAATCACATTCATAGAAAGTTTCTACTCGTTCAATTTGAACAGCTGTCAAGTTGCCATTCTGGAGTATGAACTTTCTACCCGTTGGTTTCCATGCACAATACTTAAGATAGTTCCTAGGAATATGACTACTAGTTGTTGACCTACATCATGCAATTGGTCTTCCTATAGCTCTAGATCTAGCACTAGTTCCTTTTGGAACGTTCTTCTGTTCAGGCGTAACATTCACATTTTTTGAAACATAATCATCACAGACGTCATTAGATAAACATTTCTTGCACATTAAAAAAACAGGGTTATTACAAGCACTAGAAAGAGTACTTTTGACATTACATTCAAATGATATATGTCTCTTATTATAAAGCGGTAAATTCCTAGGGTGTTCTTCTACTTCTTCAACTTTATTCTGGCATCTACTGTTAGAGACAAGCGAGACTCTATTGTTCCTTGTATTGCTCCTAGGCTGTAGTCTGCTACTCCTAGAGGTGCTTTCTAATCATGTAGAAGGTAAGGCACACGCATTAGGATTTATATTGATGTCCTAAGAAGTTGTTTTAGCATTCCTAGACTCTTTTGGATTAACATTTACACTCTTGTCATTTGTCCCATATGTTTTAGATGTGGAGGCAGACGCAGTAGTGGGACTAATCCTATAAAGACAAGGTGCTATCACATTTGATGTTTCGACAACCGCTTTACCTTTTTCTTATTCATTTTCCTTGGGCAAGGCTGTTGGAGTGACTGGTTTTGTCAAATCATTTTTCTCATCGACTTTTGGAACAAATTTAGAGATCGACATTTTTGGTTTAACAACCGGTTTGTCCGAAGTCGATGGTTTTGCAAACTTAGTATCTACACCCTTCCCTTTTTGACTTTCCAGCGTAGACTTCAAAAGATCATTTTTCTCTTTCATGTCCTTGTAGACAAGCTCATACGACAGTTTGTCATACTTGCATTCCTCGGTTTTTCGATCAAGTTGTTTAAAATATGATACGTTTTTTTTTTCTAGTTTAGTAAGAGCATTTTCATATTTTGAAACAATTGCAGAGGTCTCAGCTCGCAGTCTTTCATCGTCTTCCACATAATATGTTTGTAAAATGATGGACATAATATCAGTCGACACAACTGCTTCGAAGAGAGAGTCATTTAGGTTTTTCAAAACTTTGATGTTTTCAATGTTTTCATTAGCTTCCTTCACCAGGGATTCTTGGTCCTTGACAAAGTCAGCTGTTTCTTTCAAAAATGCTTGTTTAAAATGAATTACTCTCGCATGAATTTCATTTATTGTCCCCATTCTTCTTGAAGATAGTTGATGAACTTGATGTTGCTTACGATTTGTCTTGGTGTCAACTTGTTTCTGATTAGGTCATTCATTATAGTGCAAAACCTGGTATAGTAGGATTCAATGGATTCTCCTGGAGTGGAAGTAAACTTCTCCCATTCAGTTACTCGAAGGTGTTAGCTTACTCGAAGGTTTCAGTTTACTCGAATGTTTCTATCTTACTCGGAGGATTCTGTTTACTCGAAAGTTTTTAGATTACTCGGAGGATTCTGTTTACTCGAAAGTTTTAGATTGCTCAAAAAATTATCCTTGCTCGAACGATTCTTCTAACTCGAAGAAAGTAATCCTAACTTGAAGAAACTCTTCTTACTCGAAGAAATCAATCCGAACTTGAAGAAATTCTTCTAACTCGAAAAAATTCAAACCCTTACTAGAAGGAATTCTTCTAACTCGAAGAAACTCAAATCTTTACTAGAAAACAATCTTCTTACTCGAAGAAACTAATGACCTAACTCGGCAAAATTCTTCTTACTAGAAGAAACTGACATCTTGCTCGATGAACAGTACACGTAAATCATACAAAAACACACCTAGATCATTGTTTGGCGATTGATACCACTTGTAGGACCTTAGATCTACCTTATCACACTTATCACTAAGCTCGTATGGTGGTATAAGAGATATATGTGTGGCGTTAGATTCTAGAGAGATAAACTAGATAGAGAAAGTTTATTATTAAAACACACACTACACACTCAAGCACACACTCCAAATGAGGAGGAGTGTGCCTTTTATAGTACAATTCCAACGAGCCATGGGCTTTCTATGGGCTTGATCATGGACTATGGATTGGACAAGTATAACATAACTTCTAACATATTAGATTAGTCAATGAGCCCTTTGACTATCCTATTACATAAACAATGACACATTACAAAGATATAAATACGTAAATGACCATCACTTTCTAATAAAGCTAACATAAATGTTTCACTCTTATGAATTGTGACGGTTCAAAGCTTAGCAAGTTAGATTGAATTCTTGTCTCAAGACACTTTGTTGATATTTGGCCTGACTCACACATTCTTGCTTTACCAGAGAAATTTTTGGATTATACACCTCTAATTTTTGTTAACACGCTGTTTGATTTTATACCTGTTCCTTTTAAATTTTTTAACTCCTAGCTAAACTGCATTGACATCTTCTCTATCATTGACGACTGTTGGGTTTTGCCATTGGGCCGAAGTTCCACCTCACATTGTGTCAATAATATTAAACAATGGAGGGTCAATAATAAAAATAATGAGGTTGCTGCTACTCTTGCTCTTTGAAATATTTTTTTTAGGAGATTAATATTAATTCTTTCGATTTACATAGAGGTGCAACGTAAACGAGCAACAAGCTGCGCCGCTAGCCCTTTTTGATTTTAGACCAATTGGACAACAAAGCTGAGATCAGCCAATTATGACATACCGATGTCAATAGTAGGACCAACAAATTGAAAAAACTTACCTCTCTAGAACACATTAATCTTAGAGATCTTCGTAAAAAAGCCAAGGTAAGGTGGGTTTTTGAGGGAGATGAGAACACACGGTTTTTTCATGGATTGATAAACATAAAAGAAATCAGTCTAGAACTAATGGGCTAAATGTTCATGGCAATTGGGTCTCGGATCCCTTATCCATCGAAGATCACATTTTTCATTCGTATGAATTGAAATACAAAGAATCTAACTTTTCAAGGCCTACCTTTTCGAGCAACCTTTTCAAAAAAACTCTCACTTGAAGATATCTCGTATCTTGATCAACCCTTTACTCCTCTAGAAATTAAGGATGCGGTGTGGGATTGTGGTAATGACAAAGCACATAGGGTCCAAATGGTTTTACATTTAAGCTCATCAAGAAACATTGGGACACCCCTAAAGATGATATCATCTCATATGTCAATATGAATTTAATTACCTTGGCTTTTATCCCACGTGGTTGCAACTCCTCCTTCATAACCCTCATCCCTAAGATAGTTGACCTGCTAATTATTGGTGACTTTCGCCCTATTAGTCTCATTGGGTGCCAATACAAAATCATTGCCAAGGCCCTCGCTAACCACCTTGCCCATGTTATCTCTTCGGTTGTTAATGAAGTAAAAATGGTCTACATAAAAGGGCGTCAAATAATTGATGGGCCTCTCATGGTGGATGAAATTATTACATGGGCAAAAAAGCATAAGAAAAGGCTCATGTTTCTTCAAGTTGACTTTTAACAGGCCTTTGACAAATTGAATTGGTCTTTCTTGATGTCCATTATGGAACAAATGGGCTTTAGTCTCAAAGTGGAAGAAGTCTTAGACAAGGTGATCCCCTTTCTCCTTTCTTTTTTACCTTGGCGGTTGAAGCCCTTAATGAAGTCTTTCTAGAAGCAAAAAACAAAAATATCTTTCATGGTGCAACCGTTGGAAAAGACAAGATTCATATCTCACACCTTTAATTCGCGGATGATGCACTTATTGTTGGTGAATGGTCGTTGATCAATGCAAAAACCTTGTCTTGGATTCTTACTTGCTTCCATTTTGCCTCTGGCTTCAATGTTAACTTCAACAAAAGCAAAATCTTTGGCATTGGCGTCGATATGGCGAATGTTAACTCTCTTGCGTCCATCATTGGTTTCCTCTCGTTATCATTCCCTTGCACCTACCTACGCCTCCCCATTGGTTCTAATATGTCTAGATGCTCTAATCGGACACTGTTAGGAGATAAATTCTTCAAACGCCTCTCTAATTGGGAAGCTAAGACTCTATCTTTGGTTGGTCGGCTAACACTTTGCAAATCCGTCTTTGGTAATGGAAGTTGTACATGTAAAACTAAAAGATGATCTCCACAAATATGACTCTAACTTACCTACGGCTTTCAAGAAGAAAATGGGTAATGGAAGTGCTACTTGTTTTTGGTCTGATTATTGGGTGTGCATATCATGACTCAGAAACTCATTCCCTCATCTGTACCGGTTAGAGACCATGAAGAGTTTCTTGGAATCAAATCGTTCTTCATTGTTAATTCAATGTTCTGCATGTACCTTCTCTGCTTTAGTTTCTAGTGCTCACCCTATATATCGTCCTAATCGATTACCCCATGATTCTCCTAATGGCGTCTTTTTTAATTGGGCTTGGAGACGACCCATTCGTTCAGGTCCAGTGCTTTTGGAGCTTAGGTTGCATTTAGTTGGGCGAAAACGTACTTGTTTTTTATAAAATATTTTGTGGAAAGCAAAAAAAACAGATATCGCGTTCAAATGAGTGTTTCCAACAAAATGTTTTGCAAAACACAAAATCTCTTATTTCCTAATTTAACAAGGAAAATTACAAAATAAATTTTAGTAATTTTCCTTGTTTTCTTTTGTAACCCACAACCCTCATCCCCTTATTCAAAATATAAAATACAAACATCAACTAAACGCATTTTTCATATTTTCAAGTGTTTTGTAGAGATAAATTTCCCTTTCAAATTTTTATAAAACTAGAGATAGAAAACAAGAGAATTTTTTCTCCAACTAAACGCACCCTTAATGACTTAATAAACCTCCTGGCCCAATCTCGAACCACAGGGTGGACAGTTGTTCCCTCAAGGGTTTTTTTAGTCAAAGGCATGAGGCTTCACATCTCCACTTTGTCAAACCCTCTATCTCCTGATCCTATTCGTTGGAACAATTTGTTACCTGCTAGGAGAGTTCCCACCTTGATCAACATAGACAAGAGAGGGATTGATCTCAATTCAATTAGATGCCAAATTTGTGGCAATGATCTTGAATCGGAAGAACACTTGTTTGTCTCCAGTTGGCGACAGATACTTGGCATAAAGTACTCAACTGGCGGAACTTAAACAACCCATATCCTTCTTCGCTCAATGATTTTGTTTGCCTTGCAGATAGGACCCCCATTTGCGGTGCACTTGCCAATATTATGGATGTTGTGGTTCAAACAACTTTATGGATCTTATGGCATTTCAGGAATGAGGTTCTCTTTGCTTCCAAAAGGCCTAAAAAGGAGCTTTTGTCCAATGATGTAAAATATTTCTCTTTTCTTCGGATCTCTAATAGACACAAGAAACTATTATTGAATTGGAAAAATTGGCTAAGCAACCCTTGTAAAGCCCTATCCTCACTCGTGTAGTTTTTAACATAGTTGTCACGATCCCGATCCTGATCTTAGGATCTTATGGTTTTACGATACTGCAAAGCAAAAATGATCCGGATCCTACATAGGATCTTTACAAGCTTAAGATCTTATAAGATCCCGATCTTGACCATACGATCTTAAGATCTAATCCGATCCGATCTTACTTTTCTCGGATTACAAACTAAAAACTACAAATTTATGGGTTGCTTTTTTGTAGACTTCAAAAAACATGTTAATCTTTTTTAACATTTCATAATCATAGTTTATGACAACATTTCTATGAAACATTCATAGTATTTTGTGTTTATAATGTATAATAATTTGTAGATTTGTATAATATTACAAAAACTATTAAGAAATAACATTAGAGTAGGATCTTAAGATCCCGATACGATCTTACGATCACGATCTTGCAAAGAAGAAAACGATCCTGGCTAGGATCCCGATCCCGAAAACCTTGGTTTTTAGGCCTAACATCTTGCTGGGTCTCTTTTATTTCCATCTGCCGTTTGAAAAAACAAAAAAATGTCAGCGATTATAGTTATTTTCATGTGACGATTTCAGCATATTTGTATGGGTTTTGCAAGCAGTTTGTGGGCTGCGTGTATTCTCATAAACTCTGCATGTTAAATTCAACATGTTTTCGGGCTGCAATTGTACTTACTCATTTACGATTAATGATCGTCCGCAACACTTTTTCTGTCCGAAAGGATAACAGAGGGAATATCCAACTATCCAACGTATGTGCAATACACCACCTGGCATTTGCTTCAATTTTATAAAATGTGTTTAATATGCTCTCAACAACTTTATAAAGTTTCTTGAAAGTATATATGTACAAACAAGTTATTGTACATGTGTGAGTGATGGAGCAATGAACATGGTACAACTGCAGGTCACACACCTGATAATTTTGTAGTTAATAGATATCCTAAGAACTTTGAATACAGAGTCAAAGTTTTACAACCACAGAAAAAAAAAAAAAAAAAAAAAAAAAGGTTCTGCAACTGTCCCCCATATAAGAATCATGATAAACTTATAACTTTTACACCCCTTTACAGGTTTTGAACCCTCTGCTTTGTATGCAAATCCTCCTCGTGTTTCACATATATTTTGAAAATTAGCTGACCAAAATGTACGTGTTGCAACAGTCTTCCTCTCTATACAAGTTGAATCTTCAATGGCCACGGAAGAAAGACAAAAAAAATAAAAAGTCACCAAATGAACTCCTTAACTCAGTTAAGTAATTATAAAGTGCACATAACTACATACTCCATAGTACTATAAAATTTGTACTATAATTTGGGATCTAGGATACTGGCCGGTTATCTCATCCGAGTAATTAATATCACCAATTTAGAGATTCTTGATACCTTATTAGTTGTCACCGATAAGGAAATGATTTGTTTCTTTATCCCAAACACAATTTGAATCAAGTATCAAAAGAAGCATCTTCAAATATGAACATCGTATACTAAACTACGTTTTCTTATTGATGGCAACGGTTATCCTAAGTGATATGAGTAGCATGGAAGGTAACTATAGATAGCTATTGATACAATCCTCCCTCCTAATCATTAAAATATCTGATAAAAACTGAATATAATTAATTTCTACTTTTACTAATGAGAATTGCTTAAGTATTATAGTCATCCACCATACTAATACATCTAAGATACCATTGCCATAATAAGAAATCATAGAAGATACAAATTCAAATTAAAGATCCCTTCTTACTCGTTGACTATTAGAATATATAAGTACTAAAAAGAAACAAACCATCTCCTAATCGGTGACAGCTATATAGCTGATATCAAAATCTCTCAAAGATAATACTCGACTCGATCAGTTAGCAAATTGTTTCCTAAATACTTAATCACATCAAGCTATAATAGAAAAAAAATTAAGATACACCTTTACGAATTAGCGGTTACCTTGTGTTTTATGCTAGTTGGCTTGTTGCTCATTTGTTAACTACATTTTATTGCTTATTTAGCATAATTGTATAACTTAGTATGGTAAGAATAGGCGATAGGATAGCAGATGCTTAACTGAGTTGTTATACAAGTTATTAATCTTCAATGCCAAGGAAAAAAGACAAAAAAAAAATAAAAAAATAAAAAAAATACCAAATTTACTCCTTAAACTTAATTATGTAATTATATAGTGCACATAATTAACTACACACTCCATAGTACTTGAAAAGTTGTAATGTATGATAATGTGGGATGTAGGATACTGGTTGTCTCATCCGATTAATATATATCCACCAATTTAGAGATTCTTAAGTTAAAAAAAAATTAGAGATTCTTGATACCTTATTAGTTGTCACCGGTAAGGAAATGATTTGTTTTCTTTATCCCAAACACAATCTGAATCCAGTATCAAAAGAAGTATCTTCAAATATGAACATCGTATACTGAACTACGTTTTCTTATTGATGGAAACAATTATCCTAAATCATATGAGTAGCATGGAACGTAACTATAGATATTGATGCAATCCTCCCTCTTAATCACTAGAAGATCTGATAAAAACTTACTATAATCAATTTCTATTACTAATGAGAATTGCATAAGTATTATAATCATCCACCATATACTAATACGTTTAAGATACCATTGCCATAATAAGAAATCATAGAAGATACAAATTCAAATTACAGATCCCTTCTTACTCGTTGACTATTAGAATATATAAGTACTAAAAAGAAACAAACCATCTCCTAATCGGTGACAACTATATAGCTGATATCAAAATCTCTCAAAGATAATACTCGATTCAGTTAGCAAGTTATTTCCTAAATACTTAATCACATCAAGCTATAATAGATTAAACTTTAAGATACGCCTTTATAAATTAGCGGTTTCTTTGTATTTTATGCTAGTTGGCTTGTTGCTCATGTGTTAACTACATTTTATTGATTATTTAGCATATATAATTGTATAACTTAGTATAGTAAGAATAGGTGATAGGATAACAGATACTTAACTAAGTCGTTATGCCTCGTGTTCAAAGCAGTAAACTAACCAAATAACCTCTGATTCATCAATGATTGAAAATCATTAGCATCCAAGTGCCAAGTACTTACCAGGAGCTTGTCATTCATACTGGCAATAATTGTGGAAATAGATGTTTAGGATGGTTAAAACTAATTATATGAATTGATACCTGAATCATGCTGGTAAACGAATAGGAAATAAGAAGTAAATGGTTAAAAATAGAACCATTTAAAGACTCAAAATATTAGCGCACAATCTGCAAGAACAATTGCTGGACCGGGACTGTTGCACGACTGCTTTCTCTCATTTTGTAGGTCTCTGATATTTGTAAAGAGAATTGCATTCATATTTATAGTTGAATAAGACAAGAATAAGTGATACTAATGATCTGGTTGCCAAACTGGACTGGTCTAATACTGAAATTTACTAATTATATGATCTAAATATAGCAATTAGCAACTATAATCTCTTTGCTACTAAATGAGTTCCATAACAAAAATCACCTCATAAGAAAATACCATCTACATCCCAAAACTTGGTGTTTATAAAGATACGATTGACATAGAGTTGCTAGTGCTTAAAGGTAATATGTTAATCTTGAATAGATCATCTATTAATCAGATTTTATTGACAGCAAATGCTAATATTTTATGTGTAACCCGACCCAAAGAGGTGAGTAAACCAAGAGGGTAACAAACGAGTATGACCAGTTTTGGTCGACGCTTAATAATGTCGTTATATTTTCTTTAAATATGTTTCATTTACATTGTTGAATTTAACACACTATTAGATGTGTACATCTGAACTTCATTGAGAGTTAAGTAAATATGAAGTCTTTCTAACAAACTTATGTTTTCGATATCCATCATCCAATATTCCAATTAAGTGTACTAAAAAAATGAGGATATTCTTTGAAAAAGTATCATATTTGTTACAAATATGTGTTTCGCGTAGCGAACAAAAAAAAATTGAAAAAATTACTATCCAAGTTACATAAATGGACTTTTTAGGCATTATGACCACCTTACCCTACCAAGTTACATAAATGGTCCCTGTGGGTTTGCGAAAATTGCATCCACCGTCCTTACGCTAAATTACATAAATGTTCCCTGTCCCTACGCTAAATTGCGTCCAACGTCCCTATTTTTTTCGAATAATTCTTTTCCAACTTTTTTTTTCGAAAATATTTTTTTCTGAAATGTTTTTTCGAAATTATTTTTTTTTAATTCTTTTTTCTAATTTTTTTTTTAGAATTTCTTTTCGAAAAAAATTTCTAATTTTTTTTTCAGAAAAAAAAATGAAAAAAAAAAATAATTTCAAAAAAAAAATTCTAAAAAAATTATTTTAGAAAAAATAAATGGAAAAAAAATAACTTCTAAAAAAATAATTTCAGAAAAAAATAATTTCGAAAAACATTTCGGAAAAAAAAATTTGGAAAAAAAAATTCAAAAAAAATAAGGACGTTTGACGCAATTTAGCGTAGGGACAGGGACCATTTATGTAATTTAGCGTAAGGACGGTGGATGCAATTTTCAAATAATCAAGGGTAAAATGGTCATTACAGAATTTTTTTTGTCTTTAGTACCCAAAAAAGTCCATTTATGTAACTTGGATTGTCATTTTTTCAATTTTTTTTATTCGCTACGCGAAACACATATTTGTGGCAAGTATGATGCTTTTTCAGATCCCCTAAAAAAAATTTAGTTGACATTATTACGCATGATAGAAACACATATTTGTGGCAAGTATGATGCTTTTTCAGGTCCCCTAAAAAAATTTAGTTGACATTATTACGCATGATAGGCCCATTGTATATTTAGTAAAAGGCTTAGCCTATTTTGTTTACTTGTTTAATCTATTGTAAACCATGTTACATATTCTCATTATTGAAATATTCTCATTGATTCTTCAATAAGGAGGACTATTTACTCGCACTCCGCTGCGAGGGTGAGGTTTTGCGTAAAACATTTTTAGGTTATTTTAAGATTTCATTTAAATTATATAATAATAATATTAAATTATTTGACAAACACATTAAAAAAGACTTTAAATAAAAGGCAAAAAAATTGCCAACCTAGTTATAACTTACAAGTTAAAACTGATTAACTACTAATTATACGAAATTAAAAGTATTTATGTAAAACTTAAATATATGAAAAACAATGTTATTAAATTTTGAAGTAAAGGACGATTATTGCAAAATAAGGTAAGTGACAGGGATCGTTTATATAATTATATATAACTTTACATTTATGAATGATTTTTGTAATTTTAACTAAGTGAAAGGGACTATTTATGTAACTTTTGTTACACAAACAGTCCCTAAATTTAACTGAAGATCTATTTTTATAATGGAAAGTAACGACAAGGACTATTTTGCAATTTTTCTGGTCTCCTTGCGTAATCACCTAGGACCATCTCATCCATTTTTTCATGGAGAATTATTGTTCTCTAAACAATAATTTTCTTGGAGTTATAATGCTCATTGAACAGTAACTTTCCTTGAAAATTGTTAATATTCAAAAAAAAAAAAAATATATGGATGCCTAACTTACCTTCTAATAAAAATATTAGTACTAGCTAAAAGTGTTAGTTTTATGGACATAAATTAGTAGATATGTGTTATGATCGAACTCGAGATCACGGGATTGCACACTTTACGTATGAGAATTAAAGAGTAATAATTAAATATAAAATGTTTTATTTAATTATTTATTACACAAATATGTAACGATTGTTAGTATTTAACGGATAATGAATAACGACCGTTAACTAATAAAAGGAAAGAATTATATAGTAAATAATTGGAAAGTCGAGAAGGTTCCAGATCCCTCTTTGGGATGCTTGGTCGATCGGTGGGGGAATGGGCATGCCCAATCCTACACCAACTTGTCCTCCAAGTTACTTACACTATATAAACAATTCAAGGGTAATTGGTTTTACAACTCTTGTACACACAATTATCCCTAAAATTGTTTTCTTGTTTTCTTTTCTTTTGTCGATCAAAGCTAACACCCTCTTAGGGTTTGATCGATTTTTTCATAACAAACCAAGTATTTGGTTTTTATTTGTGTTCTTTAACTAGAATTACTTTAATCCGTTATAGTACGTGTTACAAGAACGTGGTACAATCACACTATTGATTGTATCTTGGATTGAATTTCAAAACGGTAAGGGGTAATTCCATTAATCTACATAAACCCTAATTAGGGTTCATAAGGGTGATTGCTTGGAATTGATTCTTGTTTGGTTAGAATCATAAGGTACGCATACATTTAAATTCGGTTAATTAATTATGTGTTATGTTTCCTACGCTTCTGCATGTGTTCTTTGATGCTTATTATATTTATATGAATGTCATGATTTTATAATTCCAATAGTGGTATCAGTGCCGTTATAACGTGTAATTAATTACCGAAACACATAAAATAAACAAATCTTGATTGTGTTTTATAAATGTTAGGTCAATTTAGGGTTAATTCAAAATCGAAAACCTAATTTTTTTTAAAGGGCCGATTGCCCTATAATTATTTAGGGATTGGTTTTGTAATTTAATTTGATTAGAAACCCTAGGTTTAACATGTTTATGTGTTTGTATGCGATCTTGTGGCAACTTGCTAATTGTTAGGTAGAATCCATGCAAACGTGCATGTTTGGCATGGATTCATTGTTGTGATGTTTTTTTTATTGTTTTTCACATGTAAGTTAATTGATAGATGTCGAATAGAGAAAGACTCCAATAAATTAAGTAATCAATTATGTGCAATGTGGTGTATATTTAATTATGACTAACGCAATCGATACGTCAATGCACGTGGCTCACTTACCTTTGTAAGTGATAGTCTTAATTGAATATATACAATTCAAACATAGAATGATTATTAATAGGTTTATCGAATTAGTTTGCATGTGGCTATTTGTTTACATAATTAATTGTTAAGTTATGTGCGTTATTTAGTTATTTATTTTTATTATTACTTGTTTTTGTTTAATTGTATGACATTTTTTAAGCAAAAAGGGTAATTTTTGAATAGAAAATAAATGGACTAAATAATTGTGAAACTTGATGTAATAAATTATAAATCTTTGAAAGTCTTATGTACCGGTAGTGGTTCGCTTCGCACGGTAATTTGCTCCCAGACGAGACTAGCAAGGTTATAATTTATAACATGGTTTTTAAGACTAAAGTCATAAAATTTTAATTGATTGTTGAGTTTTGTACCAATAGTACGAACGGCTCACCCAATTATGACAAACTATAAGAGGGGTTTTAGTAGAAACGGGTTTTTAATAAGATTCGCTCTGACCTTTGTTTCTACGCTCCTTTGTGCGTCAAATTGGAGCTACCAAGTATGACTATTTTATGTACAAAATCACCTTAAGGGTGAATTGACCTCAATTCCACGTGCCACTTTGTGGTAATTATCCGAATAATTTGGGTTTTCTGACTCATGCAATAGTAGGATATAGTGGGCGATAATTGTAGGTAATTTTTTGATTGGTTAACCTAATACCTCAATTAAAACTTTGTTGATTTAAATCTTAGCTTAAAATTGGTAAATAAAAAGGTTTTGAAAAACTTATGATACGAAGATGTATGCATGCTTCTTCGTACATATTTTGATTATAAATATCAAAACTAGTACCCTTTAAAATTAAGGTAATGCCATCTAATTAAAAGAACACTTGAAGTTGTAATTTAGCCATGTGAGAGCTTTGATTAGATTACAATGGAAAGGTAAATTTCATACTTTCATTACTAACAGATCAACTGATGTAATGGGACTATGGTAATTTATAGTTTTTTAATTAGATGACTTAATTGAGTTGTAAGTGAGAGCTTGGACTTAAGGCATAAGATGGGGATAAAACATGCTTATATTGGAAATCTTTTGCCAATATAAATCCCATAATGATCTAGGAATTGGAAATAATATGCCAATTATTGTTTGACAATTACCTTGTTGAATACTTTCATTACTTGCAGATCAACTGATATAATGGAATTATGTCAATTAGGATCCTAGCTTTAAGAAAATTCTATGGTTCATATAAATATAAACCAATGGGTATTATATTTTCTTAAAGATTGTGTTATCGAAAATACTAAAATTGAATTTTATAAATTCTTTTAAATGTATTAATGCAACATTAAACCGTAAACGCATGATATTCTTTTATTGGTAAATTGATCTACACCCATCGGGGGTTTTGGCTAGAGTCAATTTTACCAAAAGGATAGACCTAGTCTCCTTTCCATAAGAGAAGCGTGAGACTTAATCATATTCTTTTTCATGAATGGGAAAGATATGATAGGAAAATTAGAATTGTCTAAAATCTAAATACATAACTCATAGCAAACTTTAATAGTTAAGATTATTGCACATTTTATGAGTTATTAAATTAGAAACTAGACTAATTACCGCAAAATGGTAAAAGGCAAACTAGTATATTTTATCGAGTTGTTTTGTTTTGACCATTTAAAGGTGCTACATACCATTGTGGGGATGGTAGACCTATTAAGGAAAAAATTGCACGCCCAATTTGTTAAGTTAATTGCATTGATGGATAGTCTATCATTACAAAATTAGAATACATTCTTTTAATACTTAAGTAATTGTTACGTATGTGATTTCTCAAAGGTGTAGGAAAGTAAATAGCACACTATTTGCTTTTACTCGTTATGAAACACTTATAATGTTGTCAAATCCAGTAGGAGCATTGTGTTATAATTACTGAATAAAGAATTATTGTAATGATCTATAATTCAGTGGGAGCTACAAGTTTTTTCATCTTGGTAGTAACCCAGATTATCTCTATAATGTCTTAAGATTATTACTTTCCAATAGTAGACACTTGTGTTTTTAAGGATAGTCATGTACGTTTTATTACTAGACAATGTTGTTCTATATCTACTTATTATGATAATATCTATGACACAATCATATTGCTCACATAAACAAACGAGTGACGTGTTGTTTACCTGATACATGATGTTGTTTCATGCACAAGTGGGAGAAATCTTTATTGTGTGCAAGGAATAACATATAGGAATATGATTTAAAGGATTCTCTTGACTGCAAGGTAAGAGACTAATGATCTAATTTGACTTAATCACATCTAATTAATAGAACAATTGAAGTTGCAATATACGTCATGTGAGAGCTTGGACTAGATTACAATGGAAAGGTAAATTTCATACTTTCATTACTAGCAGATCAACTGATGTAATGAAACTATGTTAATTTGCAGTTTCTAAATTAGATACCTATTAGAACAAGTGTCAATATGATAATAAGACTACTTCAAACTAAATATTTATGTATTATTGAAATAACATAAATAAATGAAGTAATCTAATACTACTTCAATTTGAATATTTATGTAATTTTGGAATGATATAAAATAAGTGAAGTAATAAATTAAGTTGAAATTACTATTGAAACCAAGAGATGGTGTTCATAATTACCTTAGTTAAACATGTTTATGTTTGATTGTAAAGATATAAATATGAAGTCTTTTAATTATTACAAGACTTATAATAAAGTAAGATGTTAACGTGTTATATATATATATATATATATATATTTTAATCAAGACATATACAAGAATTCATTGAGTTGATCAATGATTTATAACGTATAATGGGATTATAACAGTTTATTTCTTCTTGTTAAGACATGGACATGAAGTGACTTGGTCAAAAAGTACTTATGTTATATAGCATGCAATTGGCTTGGAAATTCTATTATACCATTAAGTTTACTTAGTTGGTGAATAGATAAGCCAAACGAAATATATTTATCTTACATATTGTAAGATTGTCTTACAATATTAATTCTAATGAAATACTAGATTATGGTATGTTTAGTTAGGAAAATCAAACTCTTGTTGTAGTGTTTGATTCAAGATAACTACATCTTCTTTTCCTACAAAAGTTATCAAAGTTAGAAAATTGAGTATGGATTGAAATACTAAATCAGACTCCTAGAAGATTAATAAGACACCATTGTATTACGAAATGTGATGAACCACATTAAGTCTTAAAATGAAGTTCTGAATTTGTCAAACTACATATGAGTAGGTTATTAACAAACTAAATATCAGGAACTGTCAATATGTATTTGTAATGTCCCAAAAAGAGAACATTGTATTGTTGCTTTATTTGCTAAGTATTTATAGATAGTCTATAAATTACAAAAAGCAAGTGGGAGTTTTGTTGGTCACCTATATTTAGATCAAATCACGACTGTAGACCGTTTTGTCTCTCAGGTGTCTCTCAAAAGGTACTTGTTTCATTTCACACGGAGTACCCTTCATCATCTATCGACCTCTCACTACGAGATATGTTGATATTGAAAAGGAGGCACTCTGCTCCACGCCTCCGACGACCAAACAAATGTGCACTAATAGAGTCTAGAGCCATGAGATTCATCAAATATCTCTTAGGAACACATAGTATTACACTGTTGTTCTACATCATGGGCATCAGTTGTAAATTAGGAAGTGTCCTATGCAGATCTTAGCAATCTGCCGAGAACATTCTTTAGAGAACTCACAATTGTGATTCTCAGTGATAGAATGGAAATCCTGCCAGGGTCAACATCAAACAGCCCTGACAGCAGGTCACTTCGGTAACTCCTTGTGGGTTACGCTTAGTGCTTGCTCCAAAACGGTCTACAGTCGTGGGGTGATCTCCAGCGACTCACTGAATCATTTGGTGCACTTCGGTGAAACTGGGTTCAACCCATACTAACACTAAACTAGAGGAATCTGAGTCTCTGATTGTGCTTTGACTAAACTAAAACCTTGTCTTCAATACCGGTGAAACTGGGTTCCAGATGTTAGAAGCATAAAGTTGTAGTGTCAATTATCCTCTTGACACCCGAGCACACGATTTCTATGGTATTCTTTCTGGCCTCAGGGATAGATGTTGTCGAATTCACATTCATTTTGGTGCAAATGCCTAAAATCTTTCCTGTAGGAATCCACTTAAGACCAATCGTTTTGAAAATTCTACCCGTGGGAACCCACCTAAGGTTATATCTAGGAGATGTTTTCCTTTTAGATGCAGTAGAATGAAATGTGGGAGTATCACTTAGTTGAGAAAACCTATGTCCTATATTGATCCACCTTTTAGGTTTCTGAATCTTTTCTTTTGGTTCAATGGGTTTGTTTGGTTTGATTGTCTTAGTCGATTGTACATTTGCACGTGAATTCACTTCTTGATGATATTTTGACACACAGACATTGTAACTACTCTTAGATGCTTGCCAATTCCTATTTGTTTGTAGAGTGCTCCTAGGATTTGCTTTGCTACTACTAACAGTGTTCTGTAAAACAGTGGAATGCCCCACACAAGGTTTTGAACCTAGAATTCCGTCCTTTTGAAGTAGTGCCTTTTTCCTAGCCTTTTCTAGATAATAGTTCTTGTTCATGTCATTAATTCCATAAGACTCTTTACTTTTAAAGCTCATTTTCGACACTGTCTTTGAACTAATCCTAGATGAGCCAGTTATAACCACGTGTTGAGCTTTTGCAGAAACATATGCATTTTCCTTAGGACAATAATGCGAAGTGACTGGTTTTGTCAAATCATTTTTCTCAACAACTTGGGAGGCAAACCGAGATTTTGAATATTTAGGTCGTTCAGATTTAAATGCAGTTGGTTGTCTAACCACTGATTATTTTCTGATAGGTTGTAGAGGCGGTTTCCCCAAGATTGATGGTTTTGCAAACTTAGTATCCACACTTTGGCCAGTCAATCTTCTTAATTTGTTTTGCAATGCAGCATGTGCAAACACCTTTGCTTGAATTTGAACTTTCAACAACTCATTTTCTTTAACTAATGTATCCATACGTTTACTTTCTTCATTCAAAGATTTACCATTGTTGCCCGAAGTTAGAGATTCGTTTTGCAGTTTAAGTTCAAGTGAGATGCAATGTGCCTCTAGTTTTGAAAAATCTTTTTGAAACTGGGCAATGGTCTTTTTGAGACAAGCATTTTCAAACTCGAGAGTTTGATTTGATGGTACATTTATTTTGTTTTCATTTAATGGATCAGGCAAAGATTGTTTGACAAGATGTTCGTCAACATTCTGATCAACCCCTCCTTCATTTCTGAATTCAGGTTGTTCAGTAAGTTGGCGATCATGAGCAGACATACTATTATTGACAATTGATTGTACCTTAGCCATTGGCTCTTCGTCAAATATGGGCTCTGTGTCATATGTGGGTTTGACATCTGTACAATCTGCATCTGTATCATTCCTTGATCTGCTGCTGTCATCCTTAGTCATTGGCTCTTTGTCAAATATGGGCTCTGTGTCATATGTGGGTCTAACATCAGTATTTGTATCATTCCTTGATCTGCTGCTATCATTCTGCTTTTCTGATTCTATCCCACTGCTTTCTGTTTCTATCCTACTGCTTTCAGTTTCTATCCCACTGCTTTCTGTAACACCCAAATTAGCTTCCAATTCTTTAACCGTATTAGCTTGCTCTTCTTGAATCTGCAACTTCTTTTCATTCACTCTTTTGTCATACTCTCTTCTGTGAAGTACTCTTTCAGCAATTGACTTTTCAATCGAATCCATTCGTTGGGTCAGCATGTCTTTGAAAGTTTTAACCTCGATTCTAGTGTATTCCAAAAAATACTTGCATGTCATGACGCTGTCAAAATCTGATGATAACCAGGAAACGATGAACTGCTGAAATTGTTCCTTGAGCACTCTAAAGGCGACCGTGGATCCATTTTCATGAAATTCTTCTTTTTCAAGTTGCTTCTCCAATTGATCCACGTTGAGAAACATGGTTTTTGTGAACACCTCAATGTCTTCTCCAAAGAGTGATGGAAATGCCCGTTTAAATCCATACTCGGTACGAGTTTCTGCTAAGTCTTTGTTTGAGAGGACTTTATGGTGTGAATGAAGTAATCTAAAACATTCCATGCATTTCTCTTTCGTTTCTCTCTCTTTTTCTTGCATTAATAGCTCTTGCGTATCGCTCTCTTGAGACCCTTGAGAAACAAGGTTTGATGGTAAAAAATTAGAGAAAGGTGACATCTGTTCATTAATTTGCGACCTTGATTGATGCATTTTCTCTCCCCCTTGATTGTTGCGATGAAATCGGAAGAATCAAACTAAAATGCGTAAAGTTGATGTGTCACACACAAGGTCGAATAACGGTTGTTGAAGTAACTAGTGATATGAGGAAAGATTAACTTGAGGTAACTTGTGGATGTAGGATCGTTAAAGGATAATAACGGTTGTTGTTGTAGATTAGATTTTTGAGCGATGAATAGCTTGAAGAAACTCTGAGGATTTTACTCTAGAAACTCAGAGAATTCAGTCGTTGAATCTCGGAGGATTTTACACTAGAAACTCGGAATATTCTTATTAAACTTGATAGATCTCACAAACTCGATAAAAATTAAGAAATTCGACAAAGTACGGATTAGAAGCCCAATCGATCAAAGCACCAAGTCCAAGTCCTAATTCCTTTATGATATCCAACGAGTCCAAATAATCTCAACCCAAGCTATAATCACTCCTGGATAACAAAGCTCGATCAAAATCGTGGTCCAAAATTATATCCGAAAAATTTGTCTGACAAAAAATTTTAGACCAAGCAAAGTTATACCACAAAAAATTCGGTAAAGGATAAAAATCCAACAAAAATCAACTACAAAAAATTTGTCCTGTGTAATCAGTCCAAGCCCACGATCAAATTAGTCCATCCACATTGTAGCACTCAAAGCCCATGTCCAAATTCTAATTTAACCCTAATCTTTTGATATAAAAGACACTAACTACTAACACACTCAAACCCTAATCTCCACACTAAAAACACGCAGCCACACCACAAAAACCAGTAATCACAAAAAAAATTCGTCCCCTTTCTTGGTGCAGTCACCAACAATCAATTACCATACTACAACGAAAAGCACTCTTTCCTCAGCCACACTTTTTCCAGTTTTGATACTAACAATCCGTTCCTTAGTGGATCACAGGTAAGGTGTTCTCTCTTAGTGAATGTTCTTTTCGTTCTTGTTTCTATACGAGTGAAAAGAGGTAGAAAACATTTAGGTTTTGTGCTTTCTTTAAGATTCGAACATTAAAAGAAGTTAATCTTCTTAAATCGATCGATGATGACTCTTGTTCTAACACAAATGATCTTTAAAGATCCATACCCTAATAGAACAAATCTGAGATCTTGCACTACTTTTCGTTTTTCTTTATTTGTTTCTTTCTTGATATGTTTTAACCGAATGAAAAGAAGGATGGAAACACGAGTTGTTTTTAATCTTTCTTTGGATGATTCGGATGAAATCGTGTTCTAATCTTTAAAGATTTTGTTTTCTAACACCAAACACGAATCTTAGATTGTTTAAACCGAATGAAAAGAATGGTTGAAACTTTGGTTTTTATCTTTCTTTAATATGGTTCGAAAAATTAAAAGAAGTGTATACTTCTAAAATTGATCTATGATGATTTCTTTTCGTGTTGTTTGGATCTGAAATGATCTTGAAATACTCATTTGAAACATGAAATAAAACTGAGATCTTGGTTGGTGATGATTTTTTTTGAATCAAGACAGTGAAGAGTGAAGTTGATGATGTTGTTGTTGCTAAGTATTATTTATTTATTTATTTATTTATTTAAATTTTTTTTAATAAAAGTTGAATGGTTGGAAGAAACTTGCTTAAGAATCTCGACTAGACGTGAGAAAATGTGAAGAAACTCGATTATGTAAGAAACTCGAGTAAGTAGAGAAACTCGATCACCCTAGAGAAATTCGATTACAGTAGAAACTCGATCAGGTTAAACAATCTCGATTACTTAAGAAACTCGATCAAGTCAAAGAAACTCGATTACTTAAGAAACTCGATCAAATCAAAGAAACTCGATTACTTAAGAAACTCGATCAAGTCAAAGAAACTCAATTACTTAAGAAACTCGATTATATGAGAAACTCGAGTATGTGAGAAACATGATGATTGAGAAACTCGATTATAGAGAAACTCGATGATTGAGAAACTCGATCAATGAGAAACTCGATCAGGTCAAAAACTAGATCACTTGAGAATCTCGATCAAGGAAACTCGACTAGATCATCTAACTCGATGACCAGCCAGAAAGTTGATTGAGGTAGAAACTCGACTATGAAACTCGACTATATCATCTAACTCGATGAATAGCCAGAATCTTGATCAAAGAAACTCGATTATGCCAGAAACTCGATTAGTATCTCGATTAAAAACTCGATGAACAGTAAAAAAAAAGTCGGATGAACAGTACGTGAACAGTAACTTGATGGATTTTTTAATTTTTTCTTAGATCTAATCTTTTAACAACCTAAATTACCCCTAGGCGAATGATACCACTTGTTGGTCACCTATATTTAGATCAAATCACACACATATAAATCTAGAGAGAGAAAGATTATTCTAGAGAGAGAAAGAGCTAGAGTGAATAATGAGAGAATTTCTCATTCCATACATCAAAACATTCCCTCTCAAATGAGAGATTTACACTATATATATTCTCCCATATAATGAGAAGGGGGAAGTGTGCCGTCCTTACATATTTCACTAATTCATCATTAACGTAAATACTAAGACTAAACTAGACGGCACACTTCTACAATCATATAGACTATATTTTTCCGATTCTAACAAGCTATTACATGACCATATTACAAGACTCATTGACTCGATAATGATCGTCACTTTAAGCATTCCCAACAAGTTTTTATCTTGAAAAGATAAAATTACAAGATACATAATCTTCTAAAACACACTAGTGAAAATCATGATGAGGCTAAACATGTAAATGATAGACCTCAAGATGATGGAATTCTCATTCATAGATCCGCAAGGATATCTCAGAAATTTGATTAATATGCTGAGGATTATATTATGATGCATTACCAAATATTGAATTGGGTAAATTACTCATACTATGAATGTTAAAGATGTTGTCCATAAAGATAATCAATTTTTGGAAAATTGGTTTATCTTAATTCTTAATAGTTAGACTAGAGAATGAA
Source organism: Artemisia tridentata subsp. tridentata (assembly GCA_021014915.2). NCBI lineage: Eukaryota > Viridiplantae > Streptophyta > Magnoliopsida > Asterales > Asteraceae > Artemisia > Artemisia tridentata. The sequence continues at coordinate 149,397,061 of CP139502.1, read as the reverse complement.
GATGAGTTTCTTCAAAGATAAGGTAACCCTAGTGGTTTAAATCTTTGTGTAGAAATCATATGGACAATATTGTACACATATTTTAATGCATGTCTTATGACAAGATTATTAATCATACTTAAGCAATTAACTATGATTGAATATTCTTTTCTAAGCACATTAAATATACAAAGATGGTAATTGTCATACTTATTTTCATGAATATGAAATTAAGAGTTTTATGAATTCATATAATCTTTGAAAGTGTACAAAATGCAAGAATTCAAGTATGGATAAATGCATGCATCTAGGAGATGAGTCTTATGTTTAAATATTAAATCCAAGTTTTGATTTATAATTTAAAATAAGATAACTCCTAAGTATTCCTGAAAGCTAGTGGGAGTATTATGTTTACTTTCTTAAATCATATATGTTGGATAACATATAGGAAGTAACATTTCATATAAGTTAAATGTTAAGACTTAATTTGGAATGAAACTTCATATAAAAGATTTAGGAAGAAAAACATATAACCTTGGAATATATGTTTATTGTTATAAACATGTGCGGTAAATAAATCTAATAAAACATGATATATCATTTAGAAAATCTAAATGGATACGAATCTTTTGAAAAGATAGAATATGAACAAAATCTAAGTACGACTCAAAGATTTTTTTCATGAACATCATGTTACATAGACGAATTGTTATAAGATGTTATGACAATGTTGATATCTAATTAAAAAGTTATTAGATAACTGGTGTAATGAATATTCTAATGAAAGATGTTTGGATATAGAATTACATCCTCAGCCTGGAACAGATTCCAGATTCTATAGATGAATAATTTGTCAATTGTTGTGAAAATTGTCATAGCCAACAAACTTGAAAGTTTGGAAGGCATCAAACATTATACAGTAATTATTAAAGTTTACGAAATTTTAAAGAGCATATTGTTGTTTGCATACAATGATGCTAATGAAATTGAGATGTCATTCAATACTAGTCATGGTAGGATTTCATCCTTGTTAATGACCATATGTACTAGTTATGCTAACTAAGAGCATAGTTGCATTATACATTAAAAGAAAAAGAATACTTTAAACATTAAAATTGTTTGAAAGTTTGATAATCAAAAATTGGTGATTGAGGATGTCACACACTGAATTAGGTTAATTCATAACCCGTGCAACCAAAAATGGTATGTTCTTGTTTCATGTCGAATATTTGTGAGTAACCGCCTTTCTTCTTCTTGTTTGGTTGAGCAGCTTCTATTAGCGGTGTGTGAAGATAAGTGTAACACCCCAACCCTATAAGGGTAGAAGTATTACGTTATGGTGACATATCAAAGCAAACACAAGCATATGACATAAATAATACAAATGGAATTCAAAAGTTACAAGGGAAAAATTCTGAACATACAAGGTTACAATGAGAATTACAATGATTACTAAGTCTAAATATAATCTCTTCTAGTCATACTAATCTGGGATAGCTATCATGGTATAGTCTTCTAAGTCCAAGATACTCTCCACTCATAACCCAGCTTCCAACTAAAATCTGCCGCAGGAAAAGAAATGCGGCTGAGCTTAAAAAGCCCAGTGAACAGATATATACATAAAAAAAAACGAAACCAACGAAACGAACATGATATAGAATAGTGCATTGGGATAACATAAGGTATAGGCAAAGGTACAAAGTAAGAAAAGAAAAGAGTCAGTAATCCACCACGAGCCCGAACACAAACCAAATATAGTAACCATGTCTTCATAATCATATAGAGGGGAGACCTCTCAGATAATCAGATAATATGAGGGGTGTCCTCATTCTTCAAATGGAGTAGCTAGCTCCCGAACTTGTGAAAGACGTGGATTGCACCCAGCATCAGTCATCGAACAATATATAATATCAAATCATGTTAAGTCCACGAACACGGACACGAACCTAGGATTGCAACCCATACGTCCCCCGAACAATAATATTGGCCATAATAAATATAATGTGCATGCAACGAACAATATGGGGACGGTGTGAGAAATCACTCACCCACACATGAGTCATGCCACTGGTGCATCAATGACACGGCCATGTTACCTTCATGGCTAGGAAACGAACTTGGCTCGGGTATCAAATTGAAGGGTCAAAGGTCCAAATCACAGCAAAGGTTCAAATAGTCTAAGTCATAGAATCATAGTCAAAGTCCAAATATCAAAGGTTCATGGCAAAGGGTTCATATCCAATATCAAAGTCAAACGAATTCAAACGAACTGATCAAAGGTTCATAATCAAATGGTTCATTTAAAGAAATCTTTATCAAATGGTTTTCATCAAAAATGATCTTTATTAACTATTTTCACAAAAGTAGTCTTTAAAAGTAATTTTCATAAAAGTTTAGTAAGATTCTAAATAAAAGTGGTATCGCATATTTCATAAACATCATTTTAAAATAAGTTTTCCTCAAAGCATTTCCATGATATAATTAAAAAGGTTTTCACATCTAGTTACAAAAATCAAATGAACCTTCGAAGCATCAAGTGATACGAATACTAATATCCCAAGGTAACGAACGAATATCAAACGGATCATTAGAGGCTCAAAGCAAAAAGGGTCATATCGAACATCAAAGTCAAAATGAATCAAACAAACGAACCAAAGTGTAGGGGAACATAGCAATGGCTTAGGGAATCTTAAAAACGAATCAAGGTCAATGAGTCAAGAGAAAGATGACACCCTTACTGAAAAAGGGTAGAATATATGTACCTTATTCAAAGCAAATGCAAACAACGATAGATGAGTCACAAGATAAACGATCACTCCCACTTCACGGAACCTATACAATTTAATAATCACATATTATTTATAAGCTCATTTTAAATCCGATTACATGACTCAGGTTTCTTTCTATTTTTAATAACATTTCATATTTAGGAAGTTTCCCAAAATAGTAATTTAATACTTTAAGATTATAATTGACGATTAATAATGTTTTAGGATCATAATTGACAATTTAATAAACTTAAAGGTCTAATGTAATAAATATAATAGTGTAGGTGTTAATTTGACAATTATTATAGTTTAAGATTAAAAGTGTTAATATGGCAAGGTTCGGGGACTAACATGTAAACTTATTATTGTTGAGGGTTAAAGGTGTAAACTTAGTTTTTCTTTTAGGCTAAAACATGGTGCAAGAACTTCCCATGTAATCTTCCTTCTCTGGTTTTCTCGTACAGTAAACCTCAAATCGTTTCTAGCCATCATTTTATGAATCATAAGAACAAAACACACGCCTCATTTAGTTGATTAGGAAAATAATTTAAATCACCATTCCTTTTATGATCATCTTGTTTCCACAGTGAGACCGAGACTCGACATCGAACCCGAATTACACACACATATACGCATCACCTTCATTTAAATAATATAGGTTACCCATAATATAACCTTGGTAATAGACTCGTACCGCGACATACCTTTACGGGACCAAAAAAATAACGAGTACGAGGGTTTACGAGCAGCAACAAAATACAACTAGACTCCTCCATTTAGTTTTATTAGCAGCTTGTTATAATTGGTTTTAATGAAGTAAAATATGTTTAACCACGTTAAACGACCTTAATACTTATTCAGCCCAAAACACACGCCTTATATTCTTTTTCAATTCAGTTTGTACACCAGATTCATACCTCATTCGACCACCCAATTTCGTATGTAAACACACCATTTTGACAGCAGCCATAACGATACCAAATCATATAAGATAACGAGACCACAATATGTTTAAACGAGACCCAAAATGACTCCTACATCTAACTCCTTTGATTCGACTATCCCACACATTCACACATACACTCACACGTTTAACTCACACAAGACACAATTTCAAAACCTCTCATGCACTCACACTACTCAAGTGACTAAGCATATAGCCTCATGTTAAATATTTATGTTTATATCCAGGTTCGATTCGAATAAAAGAGATCGCATATTATACATCAGATTAGAATCTAAGTTTGCCATATCATAAGCGTATATGTATCAAAATTATTGGAAGTCCCAAACAGAATTAAGATCGACATATATGTATGTTTCATAGTTTCGATACACGATCATTCCATACTTTTTATTAGGGTACGTTTTAGATTGCGTTTAGTTTGATGGATTGGGCTGAAAACACGACACTCTAAACAGCCATAAAACTCGACACAAGAACAGGTTACAAGTCATGCGTGACATATTTATTCGGTAACTGATTATTAACGAAACCGAACAAGCTATATTTTCGTATATATATATCATGTGTATATTATGTTGGTCGAACATGGAAAAGTATTAAGGCAAAATAAGGTTTACCTCGGGTCAGTTTGTGACGAACAAAACACAACGGGGAGTAAGACGATTAGATCAAAGCCCACAAAACAACTCTCTTCGAACCTAACTGCTGCCACAATCGACTCTTCTTCAAACCTTCTTGCTTGTCCTTGAATCGAGCAGCAGAGAAAAGAGATAAAAAAAGAGGTAGCAACCGATACTTTTTAGGGTTTGGGTGTTTGGAGAATATGGCAAGGATATAAAAGAATAAGTGTGCATGATAGGCCTAATAAGAAACGTATAGTGGACTTTCAATTTTGGTTAATTGCTTAAATGGTGGACCTTGATTTTGGTCATTCAAATGTTGGTAAATTTTCCTTAAAATGAATATCACAAATTTGTACAAAAGAAATTGGCTATGTCATTTCCATTTAGGTGTGGGATTAACTTTGATATATGTGTACATTTGGTTTTATTTGTTTTGGCCCAAATGAAACTTCTTAAACGTACCACACTTTATTTATAAATTTCTTGTATCGTTTCGTATTTTACTTTAGGTTATATGTTCGTATTGTGTGATCTCGAGTCATAACTCGTTATATAACTCAAATTTTAATTTATAGCGTATCTTATAAGTTCTTAAAATTTCAAATTTAGAGGGTATTTTGGTCAATTCAGATTGTGGTGATTTTGGGGTTTTACAACACTTCCCCTCTTAAAAAGAAATTTTCGTCCTCGAAAATCGAAGTCGCAAAATTAAACGAAGTCGTAGCAAGTCGCAAAAGATCATCACAAACATTCTCACGCCCGAGGAGGTTCCTCCAAAAAGATCTTCAGACCAAATTGTTTCCCATGACTCGAATCAAAATGAGGTGGGTTCAAATTTCTCAGAAGGAGACAAAATAAGTTGATTCTGATTAAAAGGTCCATGCAACTTAATATGGACGATAGGCGAATCTTCTAGAAAGCTCATATGGAATACGAACAAGAATTCAAATCAATTTAACTGTATCAACAGTAGATGGTTCTACAAAGAGTTCAAGATTTATAACTGAGGTCAACGGAATGCAAAACGAGAGTCCAAAGTCATCCCGATATCTAACGAACGAAAACAGAGTATAAGCATAGGTAGAATGAACCTAAAGTCTCACTAATCACAGGTAATCCAATGGAGATTCAAATTCTAAACTTCTTAGGTACTCCCCAAGATATCCTATGTCCACGATGAGTACACGTTATATGGTGTAAGTATTATCACGTTGATCAGGCGTCATAATATTAGCACCACATAAATATGCCTTCATGATGATCATACTTTATCTCGAGTCGTGAGCAAAACCACCTATCTTAATCCACCTAGTACCTCTATAGTCTCAAAGGTCAACAAGATCAAATGTCATAGTCAAGAGGGAAAACAAAACTATTTGCAAGAGTATCAAAATCCCAGATTGCCTAGCAGAAGTGAGGTACGCCGTCACAAGCATCATATCTTCCACAATTCGCCAAAATCTCTCAAAACAAAGCCATCACCGAACATACGAAAAATAACCACGAACTGAAATGCTTCTAGGGAACTTAAATCATAAGAGGATCTTATTACTTTATAACGAAACTTAAGAGGCTCAACGGAAATGAAAGTTAGGCGCCAAGAACTTCGGCCTTCATATAATCAATTCTTCCAAACATAAAGGGTCTGTTTCAAAAATTCGTTCATTCAACACATCCAATCTCCTCAAGTCCGGTTAATCTGTCTTCGTCTGTCCATCAATTGGGAAGTGAAACCAAAATCGGGAACTTGTGTTTGGTTCGTCGAGCCTCCTGCAGTTCTTCTTGGAATGTGATGGAGTAATAAGAATTTCTAGCATGCTCTTTAAATCTCTTTATCATCCAGTCTGCTTCCGCTCTCAATTCATCTTAGTACAACCAAGATGAATAGGGAAGTGAGACTGCATGTCTTCATCAGCTCCAGGTTCCCCATCTTGACAAGAATTTCTTTTACTGCATCGCCAACACTTCTGCCTTGTAAGTAACGTCTTCACTCTTCAGGGTAGCCACCGTTGTTGTCAACTCCAGGTCAGGTATTGAAGTAATTCTTCTGATGCGCTTCTAGTTGTCTTGATGCATACACAAAACCTTTCGTGCTGTAAGGGAGTAAAACCGAGTCTCTTACTGGAATGCCCCAAAATTCGTTCCGCTAAAGGTATGGAAACTACTTTCTATTTCAGCTTTTCCAAAATTCCATTCTAAATCAACTAAGCTGTTTCTCTCGCTTCACGAAATTTCTCAATGGTATCACAAATTGTAGACATCATCCAAAGTTCTTCTGCAAAGCTCAAAAGGTTTCAGTTCTCCATTCTGTTATCGGTCTTGACCACTTGGTGATAGTTTTCAAAACTTGCGGGATATAGAGAGATATCCTCAATTAAGAACATCGTTGTCTCAACAAATATCAATCTCTCAGAATGCACAATGATCGACGAATTTCCTAATAACGTGCAAAGATGATTTTCATGCCCTTCCTCGTCTCCGAACGTACTATTAAGTCATACAATGACCATTTGCCCAAGTACTCACGAGAAAACATTATTTATCAAATTCACGAAACAGTCAGAGCTTTAGCTAATACTATTAGCGTCACTAACCGTCATAGCAGTCGTTACAAATACGGAAGGCGATTTCAAGAATAACTTCAATTTATACTTCCATCTGACAGAAACTTCGCGTTCTGAAATTAAACAAACACATAGTCGTTTCAGGGTGGAGGAATATTGGCTCCTAACAGTAATACGGTTCAGCTTCCTGTAATCAATACATAATTTTAGTCACCGTCCTTCGTTAACGTGAACGAAACTAAAATACGCCCAGAAGATACACTTAAGCAAACTTACTTCCTGGTCTTCGGTTGCTGCTCTTCCCGGTTGTTCAAACCAACTGGTATGATCCCGGACACATCTGGAAGACACCTTCGCTTGGTGACTAGACAATCTCTCGGTAACATGTCAAATCCTACTTCACGCTCCGGTGGAAAATTTGGTGGTTCAACCAGGAATCATATTCAAGAAATTCAGGGTGCCAAATAACGTTCAAGATACGATTCATTCATTGGTGTACGAAATGGGTTCTAGGAAAACTTCGTAACCGCGAAAGTAACACACGAGTCTCCAGAGTAATGGTGATAGCAAAGGGTTTAACAATCGGAAATCATGGTAGGGAGTTTAAAATTGTTGCAAACGCCAAAGGTGAGACATAGGGGAATAGTTGTCAATATTTGAATGGTCAATCAACCAATTCCTTGTCAGAATAAAATTGAAGTTAACTATCCAAAGAAAGACAGATCACAAATCAAATCTTTATCATTCAAAAGTGAGGGGGGAAACATTCTTATACTCGTGGTTACACACCACAAGACTTCTCATAGGGATAGAGATGGGTGAAACGAAATCATATAGTGTCGGAAGATTCATAGATACTTATCAAAAGCAAGAGATAAATAACAAAATATATCAAATACATCATCGCCATGGAGGTTCTCAAGGTTCCCGAAGAGGCATCAAAATGATTAACGAAAGGGTCAGAGGTCAGAGTCAAAATCTGAAAATAAGGATAAAATAGTGTCAGGAAATTATTATGCAATTCTCAATGCCTTCAAGATTTAATTAGGTTTCAAATCTTAGGTGGTGCAAAGCATAAGCTTTCAATTCCCAAAAGTGATATCAACAGGATCTAACCAAAAGCAAGGCACGAATCAAAGTGATGCGGAAGCAATGATACTTAAACAAATGCCTTATAGTCTACTCCTTCCTCACTGGTCAAAACTTACGTTCCAATAAGGAAATCTTAAAGCAAATTTTCAAAGGTTGTCTTACGAGCGCCTACAGGGAAAACTTAGTGGTCCTAACTTACACAGGCCAAGGGTAAATGTATTACAAGTCGCAGCCTGTCTCTCTGATACCATAATTGTAACACCCCAACCCGATAAGGGTAGAAGTATTACGTTATGGTGACATATCAAAGCAAACACAAGCATATGACATAAATAATACAAATGGAATTCAAAAGTTACAAGGGAAAAATTATGAACATACAAGGTTACAATGAGAATTACAATGATTACTAAGTCTAAATATAATCTCTTCTAGTCATACTAATCTGGGATAGCTATCATGGTATAGTCTTCTAAGTCCAAGATACTCTCCACTCATAACCCAGCTTCCAACTAAAACCTGCCGCAGGAAAAGAAATGCGGCTGAGCTTAAAAAGCCCAGTGAACAGATATATACATAAACGAAAACGAAACCAACGAAACGAACATGATATAGAAGAGTGCATTGGGATAACATAAGGTATAGGCAAAGGTACAAAGTAAGAAAAGAAAAGAGTCAGTAATCCACCACGAGCCCGAACACGAACCAAATATAGTAACCATGTCTTCATAATCATATAGAGGGGAGACCTCTCAGATAATCAGATAATATGAGGGGTGTCCTCATTCTTCAAATGGAGTAGCTAGCTCCCGAACTTGTGAAAGACATGGATTGCACCCAGCATCAGTCACCGAACAATATATAATATCAAATCATGTTAAGTCCACGAACACGGACACGAACCTAGGATTGCAACCCATACGTCCCCCGAACAATAATAGTGGCCATAATAAATATAATGTGCATGCAACGAACAATATGGGGACGGTGTGAGAAATCACTCACCCACACGTGAGTCATGCCACTGGTGCATCAATGACACGGCCATGTTACCTTCATGGCTAGGAAACGAACTTGGCTCGGGTATCAAACTGAAGGGTCAAAGGTCCAAATCACAGCAAAGGTTCAAATAGTCTAAGTCATCGAATCATAGTCAAAGTCCAAATATCAAAGGTTCATGGCAAAGGGTTCATATCCAGTATCAAAGTCAAACGAATCCAAACGAACTGATCAAAGGTTCATAATCAAATGGTTCATTTAAAGAAATCTTTATCAAATGGTTTTCATCAAAAATGCTCTTTATTAACTATTTTCACAAAAGTAGTCTTTAAAAGTAATTTTCATAAAAGTTTAGTAAGATTCCAAATAAAAGTGGTATCGCATATTTCATAAACATCATTTTAAAATAAGTTTTCCTCAAAGCATTTCCATGATATAATTAAAAAGGTTTTCACATCTAGTTACAAAAATCAAATGAACCTTCGAAGTATCAAGTGATACGAATACTAATATCCCAAGGTAACGAACGAATATCAAACGGATCATTAGAGGCTCAAAGCAAAAAGGGTCATATCGAACATCAAAGTCAAAATGAATCAAACAAATGAACCAAAGTGTAGGGGAACATAGCAATGGCTTAGGGAATCTTAAAAACGAATCAAGGTCAATGAGTCAAGAGAAAGATGACACCCTTACTGAAAAAGGGTAGAATATCTGTACCTTATTCAAAGCAAATGCAAACAACGATAGATGAGTCACAAGATAAATAATCACTCCCACTTCACGGAACCTATACTATTTAATAATCACATATTATTTATAAGCTCATTTTAAATCCGATTTCATAACTCAGGTTTCTTTCTATTTTTAATAACATTTCATATTTAGGAAGTTTCCCGAAATAGTAATTTAATACTTTAAGATTATAATTGACGATGAATAATGTTTTAGGATCATAATTGACAATTTAATAAACTTAAAGGTCTAATGTAATAAATATAATAGTGTAGGTGTTAATATGACAATTATTATAGTTTAAGATTAAAAGTGTTAATATGGAAAGGTTCGGGGACTAACATGTAAACTTATTATTGTTGAGGGTTAAAGGTGTAAACTTAGTTTTTCTTTTAGGCTAAAACATGGTACAAGAACTTCCCATGTAATCTTCCTTCTCTTGTTTTCTCGTACAGTAAACCTCAAATCATTTCAAGCCATCATTTTATGAATCATAAGAACAAAACACACGCCTCATTTAGTTGATTAGGAAAATAATTTAAATCACCATTCCTTCTATGATCACCTTGTTTCCACAGTGAGACCGAGACTCGATATCGAACCCGAATTACACACACATATACGCATCACCTTCATTTAAATAATATTGGTTACCCATAATATAACCTCGGTAATAGACTCGTACCGCGACATACCTTTACGGGACCAAAAAAAATAACGAGTACGAGGGTTTACGAGCAGAAACAAAATACAACTAAACTCCTCCATTTAGTTTTATTAGTAGCTTGTTATAATTGGTTTTAATGAAGTAAAATATGTTTAACCACGTTAAACGACCTTAATACTTATTCAGCCCAAAACACATGCCTTATATTCTTTTTCAATTCAGTTTGTAAACCAGATTCATACCTCATTCGACCACCCAATTTCGTATGTAAACACACCATTTTGACAGCAGCCATAACGATACCAAATCATATAAGATAACGAGACCACAATATGTTTAAACGAGACCCAAAACGACTCCTACATCTAACTCCTTTGATTCGACTGTCCCACACATTCACACATACACTCACATGTTTAACTCACACAAGACACAATTTCAAAACCTCTCATGCACTCACACTACTCACATGACTAAGCATATAGCCCCATGTTAAATATTTATGTTTATATCCAGGTTCGATTTGAATAAAAGAGATCGCATATTATACATCAGATTAGAATCTAAGTTTGCCATATCATAAGCGTATATGTATCAAAATTATTGAAAGTCCCAAACAGAATTAAGATCGACATATATGTATGTTTCATAGTTTCGATACACGATCGTTCCATACTTTTTATTAGGGTACGTTTTAGATTGCATTTAGCTTAATGGATTGGGCTGAAAACACGACACTCTAAACAGCCATAAAACTCGACACAAGAACAGGTTACAAGTCATGCGTGACATATTCATTCGGTAACTGATTATTAACGAAACAGAACAAGCTATGTTTTCGTATATATATATCATGTGTATATTATGTTGGTCGAACATGGAAAAGTATTAAGGCAAAATAAGGTTTACCTCGGGTCAGTTTGTGACAAACGAAACACAACGGGGAGTAAGACGATTAGATCAAAGCCCACAAAACAACTCTCTTCGAACCTAACTGCTGCCACAATCGACTCTTCTTCAAACCTTCTTGCTTGTCCTTGAATCGAGCAGCAGAGAAAAGAGATTAAAAAAAAAAGGTAGAAGCCGATACTTTTTAGGGTTTGGGTGTTGGGAGAATATGGCAAGGATATAAAAGAATAAGTGTGCATGATAGGCCTAATAAGAAACGTATAGTGGACTTTCAATTTTGGTTAATTGCTTAAATGGTGGACCTTGATTTTGGTCATTCAAATGTTGGTAAATTTTCCTTCAAATGAATTTCACAAATTTGTACAAAAGAAATTGGCTATGTCATTTCCATTTAGGCGTGGGATTAACTTTGATATATGTGTACATTTGGTTTTATTTGTTTTGGCCCAAATGAAACTTCTTAAACGTACCACACTTTATTTATAAATTTCTTGTATCGTTTCGTATTTTACTTTAGGTTATATGTTCGTATTGTGTGATCTCGAGTCATAACACGTTATATAACTCAAATTTTAATTTATAGCTTATCTTATAAGTTCTTAAAATTTCAAATTTAGAGGGTATTTTGGTCAATTCAGATTGTGGTGATTTTGGGGTTTTACAATAAGTATCAAAGAAATAGGGCGGTGGTAAGCTTATTTAGGCACAACACAGAAAATGACCGTTAGCAGGCTAGACATTGGGCTAACATAGTGGGCCAAGAATTTATTATATTTTATACGAATGAACAGTAAAAAAAAAAAAAAAAAAAAAAAAAAAAAAAAAAAAACGCACCGACGTTGCGTTATTGTTATTAAATATTATGTGGCATTATCAAATTATTTGAATGTACACATAAAAGAACTTCACCAGTTGAATTCTTGGAATAAGTATTCTCAAAATTCTGATAGATCAAAGTTGGTTGATTTATGTCTTTTCAATAAGTATGATTGTCATAACTTGAGACATAATTCGTCAACTAGAATTTTCATGCATTGATCTATTTAGTATTTAGATAAGGGGCAAATATAGACATAGCCCGGTAGCTTAAAGTGTTGGGCTTTTTTGGCCCCAAAAAAATCGCTTTCCCAAAATAGCCCAAGGAATAGGCTACTTCCAAAAAGTCGCTTAAAGCGAGTTTTTTGTCAATTAAGCGACCTACTATTTGTGTCTTTTTGCAGCCAAAAAGTTTGACTTTTTAGCTTTTTTAAGCGACTTTTTCTAGATTTTAAGCGACTTTTTGACTTTCTAAGCGACTTTTCGCTAGGGGCCAAAAAGTCCACGCCACATGTCACTCCCACATTTAGTCGCTTTTTGCTTGGGCCATTTTGGGAAATCGACTTTTTTGGGCCAAAAAAGCCTAACACTTTAAGCTACCGGGCTATTTGTAGAATTGCCCCTTTAGATAAAGGATATTGCAAGCATTTATTATTGTTTAATGAAAAAAAGTATTGGTTATGTTTATGTTCATTATTTAATATTGTTGTCCTAAATATTTGCATGTTTAATCCATAAATAAATTAGTTATTCTAAACGTCCGTCGTTAGTTAATGATATGGGAATATCATTGAACTAAGACAAATCTGAGTTTTGGTATAATATACTTGAAAGTATATTGATGCGTTGACATGCCAAATTCACATGATATTCAATGAATTGAATATAGGACTTATCCCAAACTACATGATGTTACTTTTTAGATATTGTTATTAAGTAAATCATGAATAGTAATCCTCAGACTTGAGATACCAGATAACTGTTATGAATGTAGTGCATTCTGTGGAATAATTTAACGCTATACGTAACTGGTAGTCATAAGTTTTCAGAATTGTTGCAAAGTTCATAGGTTATGCTTGTAGTCAAGATAAAATTTGTTCCTTTAAATTTATTTTGGAGTTTAATACTGCTGGGCCCCTCGCAGGGTTGACAAGATGTTTGCGTGGCCACGCCCAAGATCTCCCTTGAATATGTTCAAAAGATTTGGTAATCTTGGTCAATCACAAACAACGAGAAACATAATAGTTGAATAAAGAATGACTTAGATCCATATCTTTATTTAACGTGGTATTAGTAACAAAAGGATAATAATAATGATGAATCATTAAAAGGTTTTTCCAGGAGACCTTACTCGAGATCGTACTAGAGGCATCGGCGTGTTGCTAGATGCCAACCGATGTGATCACACTATTAAAATATGTCCAAGTGGGCGCTGTTAGTTTTATGGACATAAATTAGTAGATGTGTGTTAGGATCGAACTCGAGATCACGGGATTGCACACTTTACGTATAAGAATTAAAGAGTAATAATTAAATATAAAATGTTGTATTTAATTATTTATTACACAAATATGTAACGACCATTAGTATTTAATGGATAATGACTAACGACCGTTAACTAATAAAAGGAAAGAATTATAGAGTAAATAATTGGAAAGTCGAGAAGGTTCCGGATCCCTCTTTGGGATGCTTGGCCGATCAGTGGGGGATTGGGCTTGCCCAATCCTACACCAACTTGTCCTCCAAGTTACTTACACTATATAAACAATTCAAGGGTCATTGTTTTTACAACTCTTGTACACACAATTATCCCTAAAATTGTTTTCTTGTTTTATTTTCTTTGGTCGATCAAAGCTAACACCCTCTTAGGGTTTGATCGATTTTTTCATACAAAACAAAGTGTTTGGTTTTGATTTGTGTTTTTTAACTAGCATTACTTTAATCCGTTATAGTACGTGTGTACAAGAACGTGGTACAATCACAATATTGATTGTACCTTGGATTGAATTACAAAAAGGTAAGGGGTAATTCAAATAATCCACATAAACCCTAATTAGGGTTCATAAGGTTGATTGCTAGGAATTGATTCTTGTTTGGCTAGAATCATAAGGTACGCTTACATTTAAATTCGGTTAATTAATTATGTGTTATGTTTCCTACGCTTCTGCATGTGTTCTTTTATGCTTATTATATTTATATGAATGTCATGATTTTATAATTCAAACAAAAAGACCCTTGAAATTCACGGGTATTTCAAAGAGAAGTCAATAAATAGATATGGCTTGCATACGTAATTAGCGGTTACAAATAAATACTTGAGTATACACAATTGGAAATAGAAAGTTCGTACAAATATAATTTTCTAATTGTTTATGCTGATGAACTTGATTTGTTGCGGGAATGTAGTATCTTATGATGACAGGTGCTTTCATTATATGACCATCCTTGCTTATCGTACAAAAGGGAAACATGTAGTTTGTTTAGGTGTAGATTAATTTAACTAGTTGGATTTACCATTGCTTCCTCTTGGATCAAAACCTATCAACAATGTGCTATTATTTTGTTATAGTTCCGATTCAATAAAGCGAGCATTGATAATATTGGACAAAATGCAAAGACATGTTGATTCACTTGTCGAATGTATATCAAATTTGAAAACCTTATAAACAAATGAGTTTAATTCTTCATCAATAGACCAGGTTTCATATACGATGTATGTTCAAATGGAAATACGCCATATTCTTCAAAGTCAAGCAAGTCTTGAATTTTTTCTCATTATAATGATATGGCGAATCCGTTATCACTGATACACCGTATAGGATGTTTGCTCAATATATACTTCATCATTTCTTCATTTTAGCCCCAAATAATGTCGAATTCAGCTTCTTTTCCATAATTGCTCCAAGAATACTAAGAATCACAAAAGTAAACGATTAGTAATGATTCTTATATAAAATGATATTAAATGAGCAATATATATGGGATAAATGATGTATAAATACAATACTTATTTGATTACATCAAATATCCCTCCACTTGAAATCTATTTGTCTTAAATTAGACTCTAGATTTAAACATATGAAAAGGTATCCCAAACAAGATTTAAGGATTAATAGTTTAAGTATTTAATCAATCAATAGTGCACAACCAATCACCTTACGAAATAACAAATGAAAACACTCAAATCACTCAACTAATCTATGTGGTAACATTTAGTAATTCGCTCAATTGCTTAGTCGTGATGTCACACAAGTCTACATTAAGTAGTCACTGATAATGCAGAAATTTTTTTATAGTGCATTAGATCCAGAAAAGACCTCTACTTGCCATACAACCAAGGTGTCACAGCCCAAAAATATCGCATCGGAAGACAACCTGGGTATGACTTTATAGCATAAAGTCACAAGATATAAAGAACGATATCTACATGAGTCGTTTAAAATACATTGCTTGAGTTCATTAAATGGACAAAGTTTTCAACAAAATAAGTTCACAAGTTTCACAACAAATAAAAGATAGTTTTGAAAATACGATCAAACGTTTTAAAGTCCATGCAGTAAATCTTTAATGTAATGCAACCGCCCACGGGTGACTCTAGTATGAACTCCATAGTGCTAGCCAAAACAATGCAAGTTACGGATATGGGAAATACATGCTAATATGTCAACAAAAAGTTAGTGACATCATAGGTTTAATGTTAAGTAAAAGTAGTATGGACCACAAGATTTTGGTGATTACTGCTTCACTCATAGTATCAAGAAAACATTTAGTGACTACTGCTTCACTCACAGTATATTGAAAAGTATTACTATTGCACTAAGCTCATCATCCCGAAGCCTTGATCGTTTCTAGTTTTGTGCCCCGACGAGTGTTCCTTTCCGTGAACACTCAAGTTCCTCAAATGATTATACATCCGTTTGGCATACCAGTTAAGTAGGGCAACTACCCGGACGGGGGTGTCAACCAAATAGATCTATTCATAACATTCTCGCTTACTACGTAATTAACGGTTCATGATAGTGGGGACTTAATGGAAAGTTGTGTAACTTAGGCAATACGTAAATGTTTTAAGTACTTGTGTACATAAGTAACGAGCAATGTATTATCATCCCAAAGTAATTCAAAACGAGTATTAAACAAGTAAAAGTGGGCCTACGAAACTTACCTCTATCAAGTAGTACAACAGGAAATATTACGCAAGTTCAATGAAACATAAGTCCTAACCACGACCTAAAGCAATAAGACACCTTAGGTACAATACGATATGTTCTATATGCATATGAGTCTTATAAAGTTTTATCACCCATATAAACTGTAATGGAGTTTTATAAAGTTTCGCAAGTCAATTCATTTAGGGAAAACAAGTAAAAAGAATATTTGTTTCCAAAAACCCTTAATATTGTTGCTGATTGAACTGTTTTAATGACTTTAAGAGGCTGTAACTCATTCGTTTCTTGGCCAATTTTGCTCATTCAAAGCCCTAAACATAGGTTTATATGTCTAGTTTCAAGAAATCATGGCCTTGGTTAGTGTAATTATGTTTTAGATACCTAAAAGCCAATCTTACCCTTGAGTCGTGCTGACCAAAATCCAAATAATTATGTGGTGGTTGAAGCATTTTAAACAGATTATAGGAAAGATTGTATATGTATAATTTATCAGGAATGCCACTAGGCATGCAACCAGTACAAGTACAACAAAGAAGCAAACCATTGCACGACTGCAAAATCTGAACATTACCTTCTATGGAGCCAAAAGTAATTTTTTGCATAATGGAGATTTGTTGGTAGTCAGTCGGATATCCAAGGGCACAAAATCATATCGTGGCATATATACGTTTTAGAATAATGAGACCAAAAGGGGGATCAAGTTTAGGGACTTGGCTCCTGGACCGAGTAAATTCATGAGATATTATAAGAGATAACCATCGTTTTGATACTGATTTGAGCCGATAAATGTTGGAAATTTAGTTCAATTGAGGGATATGATCATAATTGGAAATGGGCTTGGAGGTACAAAGATAGTGGTTTTAAGTTTCTACTGCTAGTACTAATGTTACTACTGTTGGCAGAGTTACTACTGCTAGTACTAATGTTACTACTGTTGGCAGAGTTACTACTACTAGTACTAATGTTACTACTGCAGTGTAAAGTTACTACTGTTGGCATAAGTTAGTACTACTGGGCAGTTTCAAACTCGTAATTAAGACCATATTGACTTGGTCATGTAACCACTATAGCTATAACGGAGGAACATTATGAGGAGATTAATTGACCGAATAATTCTCATAATTGCATTGACTAAGAGTAAATAGATCCTATAAATAGGATACACATCTGCATGGAAAAACACATGAAACATAACACTTGAAAGCAAACAGGTTCTTGATTTGTGCCTAAAACAAGAACACCACTTGGTGTTATCCCATAGAGATATTCGTGCAACCCAGGCATAGGGTCGAATACTTTCTATTGGAAAGTGATAACACAATTTCAAGTGATATCCGGTACCATTGATTATCTTTACCCTGCTGGGAACACACCGACATGAAACCAACAATCAATAGAAACTATAGAGTGATAATCAATGGTTGCTGCTATGAGGCAAATGGTTGTTAACTTTTCCAAATTGGAAAAGTTTGAAGGTGTTGATTTCAGAAGGTGGCAAAAGAAGATGCAATTTCTTCTTTCTAGCATGAGTGTGGTGTATGTATTGAGCACACCTATTCCTGATGATGGGGATGTTGCTACTGTGGAAGGCATAAGGAAAAGGAGCAAGTGGGAGAATGATGACAACATTTGCAAAGGTTTAATCCTCAATGGTATCTCTGATCCTGTGTTTGATAGTTGTCAAAATGCGAAATCTGGTAAAGAACTATGAGATTCCTTGGAAGCCAAATATATGGCTGAGGATGCATCAAATAAGAATATATATATATATATATATATATATATATATACATATATATATATATATATATATATATATATATATATATATATATATATATATATATATATATATATATATATATATATATTTTAAGAAGTTCCTTGTAAGTAATTTTAACAATTACAAAATAGTCGATTTTAGACATGTCATGGAACAATACAATGAACTTCTTAGTATACTTGGTAGATTCACACAACACAAAATGAATATGGATGAGACTATTTGTAACACCCAACCCGACAAGGATCAGAATGTCACATTATGGTGTCAATCAGAACAAAACGCAAGCGGAAGACTTTAATAATAAAATGGTTACATAAGTTCTTCTTAGGAAGTAATAAAATACTAAGTCTAAAACAGAATAACTTCTAAATGAAGTACAATTCCAAACGAAGTCTAAATGAAGGATAGCTTCAAATCTAAGCAAATAGGTTAACTATCGTCAGGGTAGTCCACTAAAAGCTCCTATGCACTCTTCACTCAATCCCAACTTCCAACCTAAAACCTGCCGCAGGAAAAGAAATGTGGCTGAGCTAACGCTAAGTGAAAAGATATAAACAATAACTAATAATAAGATAATCAAAACGAATACAGATCAAGTTAAGTCAAATCAAAGAAAGGGAAAGAACCTGCTGAGAAAATGTCAGATGAAACAGAACACAAAAAAAATATGAATCAGATACTGAATTAGAGTTCATAAAAAATATCAATCAATATAGGATCGGAGTGCATTGCCCAACTGCCTAAGCATGATAGATGAATAGGCCAAATAATCATATCACAAATCATATACCGTCAATTCCAAAAGTTGTACAAGGAGCTGCAGAATCCAGTGTACCAAAATGTGATGGGGTATAGGGACACACACCAACCAATCACCAGATACAGATACATATTCCCTAGGATGCATCCATATGCCCCCTGCAAAACAAATCATATATATACACTTGCTTATGACAGGCATATGCACATATCATAATGGCCAATGTGCAGAAATACCATAACAGAACAGAAGGGGACGTCGTGGATCAATCACACCTCCACAGAAAGTGTCATGCCATTGGTGCCTCAATGACATGACCATGGTACCTCCATGGCTAGGAATACAAATACAGAAGCTGGGCAATACAAGAGCAATCATAATCATAATCATATCAAATACTGAACTGAAGCATATCATATCTGATACTGAAATGAATCATATCAAACGGATAACCAAAGAATATCAGAATGAGATAGCAATTCAAATATCAGAACGAATAACAAAATGGATATCTAGGTAATAACGGATAATCATATCAATGGATGCCTTTACTGAAAAGGGACGGAATATGTGTACCTTATGTGAATTGGAAGCAAAGAAATGGACAAGCACAAACAAATTTGAGTTACTCCATCTTCAACGAATCTACACGAATTAATGATCACTTATTACTTATAGTACATTTAATAAGTCATAACTGATTTTAATACTTGATACTTATAGTTATTGATATGTTTTAGGGTTAAATCACATGTAGTCAAAATATAGGTTTAAATGTATCTTGGAATAGTGATTAAACCTAATTAGAATTAATGATATACCGAATTAGAAACTAGGCTCAACCAGATTAGGAACAAAGAAAATCTCGGAATTACTCGAAACCCAAAAATCATTCTCGAACTAAAAATCTCGGAATTACTCGAAACCCAAAAATTGATGTGCACGATTATAAACAAATTTTATTTGCAGCACGACACATGATTTATAACTTCAATAATTTTTCAAGCTTCGTATATTGTTAATAGGTTTTACACTTCATCAATCCAACTTATAATCGGCTCTAACATTATATATTTTATGTGCATAATCGAATGTGATGAAAACAAAACATGATAGACCCATACACACAACACCAAAAAAAACACAATCTGCCAAGACATGATCGATCCAATGCAGTACACAAGTTTTAAATGCGACTCGATCCGATTGACACCAGACACCACAATGACGCTAAAAGCAAACAGAACATATTCAACCTCCAAATCCCATGCATGCAATCATGATCATACGTACCCCTACAAAACCCAAAAAGTTAATCCTAATGACTAGTACGTGCATTCATATACAAGTTTTAGATATATTATACACTAATTCACACACACCAACTCCAATAAATAATAGGACCTGATTGACAACCTTTTTAGTCATGCGAACACGACACACATAACACCAAGAATAACGAGGCAACATGCAATGCGAAACCCACATGAAAGCATAACCCTCGAACCCTGGCGAGACCAAAACTGTACCACAATCAACCCTTCTTATTTTGTTTAGCAACATGTTAGGTTTAAGTCATCACGACACCAAAACATACACACGTCACGTCCAAATATTCTTAGCACAAGGTCGACATGAGAGTAAACATTCAACGAAAAGTCCCATATAAAATCATAGCCAAACCACCCCTCTCGTTAAAATTAAACAATTCTTGTTTCCTTCGAAATTCAGATTTATAAACATGTATATACACAGATTGACACAACTTTCAAACCAGATTAAGTGATGTCTATCTTTTAGTAGGCGCATGATTTTATGTGATGAAATATACGATAGCCAAGTTTTTAACACAACGAGATATAGGCTAGGTTTACAACACATATGTCGTATCAACAAAACATAAGGACGATAGTAAGAGTACCTGAATGGAACGGATTTAAGGGAACAAGAATCAAAAGTGTTGGGAATTAAATGTTCTGAAGATTATTATTGGGAATTAATCGTTTACAAGGTTAGTTCTGCTCAAATAAATATACTAAGTATCATTCTACTGCTAGTGTATTTCATTCTACTGCTAGTGTTAGAGATTCTGCTGCCGCAAGGATTCTATTGCTAGTGCAACAGATACTGTTGTTAAAGAGATAAGTGTCGCGTATTCTACTGCTGGATGGATAAGTACACAAAGATATTGTGTGTATAAAAGTGAAAGATATGCGGTAGATAATATCTTTGATAAATCATCAGTCAACAAGTTGTGTACACAGATACAAGTTGTATCTTAAGGACTGACACACTCAAGCAAAGCAAGTAGTTCGACAAGACTTATCATTTATTGTAAAGATCTCCTTAGTTGTATAAAAGGAAGATCTTATTTTAGTTACAAGTGTGTTGAATGTGTTGAAAATAGACTAACCAAGTGCTAAATTTGTAACTAGTCGAATACTAAGAAAACATACATTGAGTTGTTCATAACAGAAAATAGTTTCTTTGTAATAGAGATTCAAGGTTTTGTAACCCTAGTGATAGTGAAGATCACTCGTATTATTCTCAATAATATTGAATCGTTTGGTGTTAACATTCATTGTTCATTATCAAATTCAACAACCACCACTGTTCCATTTCCAATAATCAATAACCTTCTAAGTGTGGTTAAGTAGATTCCGCATACTTAATCATATTCACTCAAAGTATCTCATACACTCGTTATAAAGGACTAACATCCTATTAAGTGTATCGTACATCCTCTCAATTGGTATCAGAGCAAAATTACCCTTGCTCAAACAGAATGACTTTGAGATGTGGAGGCTGAGGATAGAGCAGTATTTCCAAGTGCAAGACTATGCACTTTGAGAAATTATTGAAGATGGAAACTCTTACCAGCCTACAACCACTACATCAACAGTTGAAGGCAAAGTGGTGACAACTCTGCAGATCCACCTAACATCTGCAGAAGACAGAATAAAGAAGAAAAATGACCTAAAGGCCAGAAGTATGCTGATGATGACCATTCCTAATGATCAACTTTTAAACTTCAGCAAGTTCAAAGATGCCAAGTCATTATTTGAAGCCATTGTTGCAAGGTATGGTGGAAATGAAGCCACCAAGAAAACCCACAAGACTCTGCTCAAGTAGCAGTTTGAAAACTTCTCCTCAACCAACAATGAATCTCTTGACCACATGTTTTATAGGCTTCATAATATTGTGAGCCAACTTGCTATTCTCGGGGTTGAAATACCTCAAGAAGATTTAAACTCAAATTTTCTAAGAAGCTTACCAGAAGAGTGGGCTATACATGTTGTTGTCTAGAAGAACAAGCCAGACCTTGACACCATGGAACTAATGGGCTTGTATAACAACTTCAAAATTGTGGAACAAGATTTGAAGAAAACTGGAGGTACTAGTTCTAATACTGGGAACATGGCATTTATGTCATCTCCTGGTACCTCAAATCCAAGTGAAGAGGTTAAGGTTGTTGATGGTGTTGGTACTGCTAGTTCATCAAGCAGTACCATGGGTATTTTGGATGAGAAGACTTGTTGTGCTTTTTTCACAAGTCGAAATGATGGGTCCATGCTCACTTATGAAGACCTCCAAGAGATCAATGATGATGATCTGGAGGAAATGGACCTAAAATGGCAAATTTCTCTTCTTAGCATGAGGGCTAAGAAGTTCTATCAAAGGACGGGGAAGAAGCTCACAATCAGCAACAATGATACTGCTGGTTTTGACAAGTCAAAGATAGAATGCTATAACTGCCATATGCTGGGGTACTTCTCAAGTGAATGAAGAAGGCCAAGGCAGCAAGATTGCAAGAACAGAGGTTTTGGAAGCAAATCCAAAACAGGGGATGTTTCTGAGCCAAACTCAAAAGCTATGGTAGCTATTGATGGCTTAGGTTTTGATTGGAGTTTCATGGCAGATGAAGAAGAAGCTTCTTCTTAGATGGCACTCATGGCTTTCTCTACTGAGGTACAAAATTATAAAGTTTGTTCTAATACTTGCAAAGCTCTTAAAGAACTACAAACTATAATTAAACATTATGATGACCAAAAGAAAGAGCTAAGCATAACTCAACAAGACTTAGTAGATTATAAGTGTGGTTTATAATCCCTAGAGAAGCAGATCATTCAATACAAACAAAATGAATTTGCTTTTTCTGATAACAAAGCTCTTCTTAGACAGGACATATTCTTTAGAGATGCTGAAATTAAGGTTTTAAGAGATACTTATGATAAGATCAAAAAGGAAAATGGAAACATTCACTTCACTGTAGAAACACTAGAACATGCTTCTAGAGGTGTAACCAACATGGTTGAATGTCAAGTGATTAATTGTAACACCCTAACCCGACAAGGGCAAAGGTGTCACAACAACGGTGGCTTATCAGAACAGATGCCAGCATACGACATAAATAATACAATAGAATTCAATGGTTACAAAGGAAATATGAAATTACAGGATTCCAATTCAATGATTTCTAAGTCTAACATGAGTTCTTCTAACCATCATCAATAGCTAATCCCAAGCTGCTAGTAAATTCTTCTATGTCCAATGTACTCTCTAATCAATCCCAACTTCCAACTAAAACCTGCCGCGAGGAAAGAAAACGCGGCTGAGCTACACGAGCTCAGTGAACAGATATAACAATAACAAGCAGTAAAGGTAAAGTAGTGAAGTAAATGAATGAATACCAGGTGTAACAGGAGTCAGGAACAGGAACATAAAGGTTATACAGATATAACATGATTAGAACTAGTTACAGTAGATAAGTGTAAAGGTGTAATCCATAATCCCACCACATGCCCAGATCAGATCATGTCAAGTCAAATGTTAAGTCATGTATCAGGTTACAGGGTAACAGTAATAATGATGGTGAGTAAAGGTTATAAAGTTATAAGGTCACAAGGTGCAGGGTAACAGAAATCCTCTACGAGCCCAGAAACAGTAACATGTAATCATAACACCATGCAGAGAGAAGTCCTCTCACTAATCCCAGAAATCAGAAAATATGGAGTGATCAGCTCCCAGAGGTTGTGAAAGACGTGTATCGCACACACCATCAGTCACCAGAAATAACAGTAATCAGTAATCAGAAATCAGAACAGTTCTAGGATGCATCCATACGCCCCAGGTGGCCATAAACCTCCCAACACACCAAATAAAATACAGTCAGGGACGGAACAGGTCATCACTCTCCTGCCCTAGAGTCATGCCATCGGTGCATCAATGACATGGTCATGAAACCCTCATGACTAGTTATGGCTCGTAGTATCAAACTGTGGGTCAGTGGTCAAGTATCAGTATTCAGTATTCAGTTTAGTTTCATAGGTCAATATCCATTTCAGTATATCAGAAAGTTCATATCAGATGGTTCAGTAACAGAAGGGTCAATATCAGTAGGTTCAATATAAGAAAGGTTCAGTATCAGTAGGTCAATGTCAAAGGTTCACAGAAACAAAGAACATGGCAGTGAATCAGAAATCAGGAATGAGACGAAGGCACCTTACTAAAGAAGGGCAGAATATCTGTACCTTAATAACCAAGCAAGCAACAGAAATAGCAAACACAGAAAAGAGTCAAGACCTCTCCTTCTTGGCACCTAGAGGAGTAAAGACAAAATTACTAATGATCCCATTTTCCATATTAAGTAGCTTTCTATTTTTAGCAGGTTTCCATTTTTAGAGAGTTTTCTTAACTAGCAGATTTCTATAATTAGCAAGATGATAACTTAGTTAAGTCATTAATTTAGTATCATTATGGTATTAGGGTTGATTTTAGCAAGTTACAAAAGTCTAGGGTTAAACATGACAAGTTTACATAGTTTAGGTTTTTAATTGTAAATATATCAAAGTTAAAGGTCTAAAATGAAAATATCATAAGTTACTCATTTTAAATACATCATTTATTCAGAATTACTTCTTAAGTCTATCAAGTTTCATATTTTACACTTTACACCCTTTATTTATCAAAGTTACAAAATAAACCATATAGTTACATTATTTACAATTTAACCCATATAATATCCATATTTACCAAACAAGCATCTTATTCTACCAATTTACAGAATGTTTCATCAGAATTATCTATTGTACGAATTCAGCCCCTCAGATTTCAGAATTTACACAATTAATCCCTTAAGTTTACAAAACTTATAAATTAAATCATAATTCCATAATAATTACACATTAGCCCCATAAATACTCAAAATTACACAAAACACTCTTAATATTATTATTTACTCAAAATAACTTCAATTTTCCAGAAATTACATTTTTAGTCCCTCAAGTTTAATTAATTATAAATCGGATTAATAATTATATATATTTACCCATTTAACCTTTTAAATACAAAATTTACATATGGACCCCTCATTTAATATTTTATACGAATTATACCAGGTCTCAAATAACTTACAAAAATATCCCATGAGTTTTAAAATTTTCAAAACACCCCCTTTACTTTTATTTTATAAATCGATATATAACAAAAATACCACAAACCCTAAAATCAATTGCCAATCATTGCCCCATGATTATGACAACCTTAAACCAACATTAATGACCAGAATATTTTTCCCAAACCCTAACCCTAATCGATACAATAGGGTTTTTCCATTTTATTTATTTCTTTTCTATATTTTTCATAAATCCGATTATAAACTTAAATCCACCACGACTTTTATAGACCATGAACAATCGAATGGACATTTTTCCCAGGTTATAAGGATTATATAGAGCTCAGAAAAATTAAGCCTCACACCCAGAAAATTCATTCTTAATTATTTAGAGTTTTATTGTGTTTTCAAGGTTAAATTCGAAAATAATTCTTAGAGCATGCATGGTTTGGTTTTAACATTTTATTTAGACCTTATATGATGTAAGAGACGTGAGAAAAATACCAAACCCAATATGGAACATGTAGAATAGGCTGGGGGAAAATACTTCTCTCAGATTGAATAAAACAACACCAAAATTCCCACGAGCACAAACGCGACCAACAAACCTTGGAATCAATTTTCACAGATCATATATGATGTAAGGAACTCAGGAAAAATAGAAAACAAATTTATAAGAGGTCGCACGAATTAAAATGGAATTTTACCTTACTTTTGGACAAAATTCGACAATAAAAGATTCAGGGCCTTATAAATCGAATGGCCAATTTTCTTGGCTTCCTAGCACGACAATGAACTCAGAAAAATTATGCTTGGACCTCCAGAAATCGTATGGAATGAATGGTGAATTATTTGGTGTTCTTGTTTTCTCGGTATTATTATTTAGGAAGAAAATAATGGGATAAAATATATAGAATCAAAAGTACCGGTCTTAGGGGGGGGGGGGGAGAACATAAGAATCGGCCCAAATTAGTTAGGGATCAGATTTTATTATTTTTGAGATCATATCCATAATAAACTTGTAATTATCTTGAATTTAAATAAGTTTTAAACATAATTATTTAAATAAAATATATAACCGGTTTTAAATAAATAATATTAGGTAATATTAAAATTATTTGGACATGTAAAATTGTTACTTGTCTTGTCTTAATTTTATTTTGTATCATATGTAACTTATATGTAGTTTATTTCATAATTATTGAATTAATTTAGCTTATTATAGCTTTTAAATAAAATTTTAAGTTAGTGAGGGCATTTTGGTCATTTTATATGTTATATGAATTTCAGGTATTACATTAATAGAGCCAAGTCAGGGTTAGGATATAATGCTGTCCCCCCCCCCCCCCCCCCTCCCCTTACAGAGGAATTCCTGTTCCCCCAGGGATAAACATAGAGAATTCAGGAGTAGCTGAATTTCAACAACCTGAGCTACAATATGGTGTTCAGCCAAAAGCAAAGTTAGTTGTTGATGAACCTAAGAAAGTAAGTGAAAGTTTATGTAAAACTTCACTTCCTGAGGACAAGGTGTCCTCTGATAGAAAATCAGATAGAATAAACATGATACTGATAGGACTAAAATCAATGTTAAACATGTTAGGCAACCAGTTAGATATTGTGAGCAATACAGAACCACAAACAAGCCTAAAGGCAACCAAAGGAATTGGAATGGCCTTAAGTCTCACCAACTAGGTGATGAATTTGACTTCTATAACAAAGCTTGTTTCATATGTGGAGAATTTGACCATCTTGCAGCTTTCTGCAACCAAAGGGTATCTGGGTATACAAACAATAGGGTGAATTTCAAAAGGCAAACACCTAAAAGTCACTCTAATAATACTAGAACAACACCCAGAGCAGTTTCATTAATGTCTGGACCAAAAGCAGTTTCTACTGCTAGACCAAAAGTTTCTACTGCTCACCAAGCAGTTTCTACTGCCAGACCTTTTTACTCTGTTTACCCTAAACCAGCAGTACAAAGTGCAAAAACAACTTACAAACATGCACAAACAACTGCTAAGAGACCTTTTCCAACAAGAGCAGTTTCACTAAAACAAATTTGGAAACCTAAGGGTTCTACTGCTAGGGAAAAGAGGGCCAATGCTGTTAAGGCCTCAGCATGTTGGATTTGGAAACCTCTCAAATCCAATGGTGCATCAACTGTTCTCAAGAGATTTAATTACATTGATGCACATGGCAAATCCAAGTCAGTAATGGCTTGGGTTCCCCAAGGAAACTAATTTCCTTATTTGTGTGCAAGGCTATTCAGATAGTGGGTGTTCAAGGCACATGACAGGCAACATGTCTTATCTTTCCAACTTTCAATCATTAGATGGAGGATATGTTACCTTTGGAGGAGGTATCGGTGGCAAGATTACTGGTAAAGGTACTCTTAAAACTGGTAAATTAGATTTTGAAGATGTGTACTATGTGCAAGAGCTAAAGTATAATCTTTTTAGTGTCTCACAAATGTGTGACAAAAAGAACAAAGTTCTTTTTACTGACACTGAATGTCTTGTACTTTCTTCTGATTTTAAGATGCCTGATGAAAGTCAAGTACTTCTTAAAATTCCAAGAAAGGGCAACATGTACAGTGTTGATATGAAAAAGATTGTTCCTAAGGAGGCACTTACTTGTCTAGTTGCAAAGGCCACATTGGATGAATCTATGAAATGGCATAGGAGGCTTGGTCATATTAACTTCAAAACCATAAATAAAATTGTTAAGAATGGTTTGGTAAGAGGTTTACCTCAAAAACGATTTGAAAATGACCAAACATGCATTGCTTGTCTTAAAGGCAAACAACACAAAGCTACTTGTAAGCCCAAGCTTTTTAACTCTATTAATCAATCATTGTTTATGCTTCATATGGACTTATTTGGACCTTCTTCTGTTAGTAGTATGATGCATAAAAGATATTGTCTTGTTATTACTGATGACTATAGTTGATTTACATGGGTTTTCTTTTTAAGTTCTAAGGATGAGACTTCTAGCATTCTTAAAACATTCATTACAGAGATAGAAAACCTAGTAAGCAAAAGAGTAAAAGTCATTAGATGTGATAATGGGACAGAGTTTAAAGAATAGAGTTATGGATGACTTCTGCAAGGAAAAAGGTATTAGGAGAGAATTTAGTGTAGCTAGAACTCCTCAGCAAAATGGAGTTGCTGAAAGGAGAAATAGAACACTCATAGAAGCTGCTAGAACCATGTTAGCCGACTCTAAGTTGCCTATCACTTTTTGGGCTGAAGCAGTTAATACTGCTTGCTATGTCCAGAATAGGGTTTTCTTAGACCTTTTGGATGTCATGTGACAATTCTGAATACCTTAGACCATCTAGGAAAGTTTGATGGTAAAGCAGATGAAGGATTCTTAGTTGGATATTCTCTTAATAGCAAAGCTTTTAGAGTATACAACTCAAGAACTAGAAGAGTAGAGGAGAACCTGCATGTGGAATTTTTAGAGAATAAATCCAATGTAGCAGGTCAAGGTCCTAATTGGCTATTTGATCTTGAGTCACTAACCCATTCTATGAATTATGTGCCTGTTGTTGCAGAAACTAATGAATTTTCAGGTTCAAAAGGAGATGAAACAACAAATGAGGCAGGGTTAGACAAAAGGAAAGATCAAGATTCTGTATGGATGCCAATAAGTACCAGTGTGGCTTCAACTTCAATAAATGATGAACCTTTTTCTGATAAAGCTAAAGAAGGGATTGAAGATGAAAACAAGGAAGATGGAACAAAAGAACAAGACAATGTTTCTACTGATGATAGTACTGCTGAGACTGAACATTCTACTATTAGGCTTAATTTTTCTACTGCTGAGCCAAGTGTTTCTACTGCTGGCCCATCGGAACCAAATGAAGCAGAATTCTCAGAAGAAGAGGTGGATTTCAACAATCTCCCACCTAACTATCAAGTTCCTTCTACACCACACACAAGGATTTACAAAGTCCACTCCCTGGACAATGTGATTGGAGATGTACAATCAGGGGTGAAGACAAGGCAACAACTGATGTCTTCAGACTAACAATGGCTTCTTGATGCCCTTTATGCTTCAAAGCAGCATGAGTTTTTAAACTTTTGCTTGTTTGTATGTTTTCTATCACAAGCAGAACCAAATAATGTTCTTAAAGCCTTAGATGATTCAAGCTGGGTAGAAGCTATGCAAGAAGAGCTTCTTCAGTTCAAGATTCAGAAGGTATGGGTGCTAGTTGATTTACCCAAGGGTGTAAGGGTAATTGGCACTAGATGGGTTTTCAGAAATAAAAGGGATGAAAGGGGAATAGTGATTAGGAATAAGGATAGATTAGTAGCCCAAGGGTACACACAAGAAGAAGGGATAAACTATGAAGAATTTTTTGCTCCAGTAGCAAGGATTGAAGCCATTAGGTTATTTTTGGCTTATGCTTCATTTATGGGCTTCACAGTTTATCAAATGGATGTCAAGAGTGCATTTTTATATGGTACTATTGAAGAGGAGGTATATGTCTAACAACCTCCAGGGTTTACTGAACCAAATCATCCAGACAAGGTGTACAAGGTAGCAAAGGCTCTTTATGGCCTTCATCAGGCACCAAGAGCATGGTATGAAACACTGGCTTCCTATTTGACAGAAAATGGATTTCAAAGAGGCAAAATTGATCAGACATTATTCATCAAGAAGCACAAGAGTGATCTTTTGCTAGTGCAGGTGTATGTGGATGATATCATCTTTGGATCTACAAGGAAGGAGATGTGTTTGGAGTTTGAGAAACTTATGCATAATAAGTTTCAGATGAGTTCCATGGGGGAACTTACATTCTTTTTGGGTCTGCAAGTTAAGCAATCAAGTGAAGTCATATTTATTAGCCAAGATAAATATGTTGCAGAGATTCTTAGGAAATTCAAATTTGCTGATTCAAAAGTGGCAAGTACACCAATGGACTCTAAGAAGCCACTTCTGAAAGATTTAGATGGAGAAAATGTAGATGTACACACATACAAATCTATGATAGGCTCTTTGATGTATCTCACATCATCAAGACCTGATATCATGTTCTCTGTTTGTGCTTGTGCAAGATTTCAAGTAACTCCAAAGGTTTTTCATTTAACAGCTGTCAAGAGGATTTTTAGATATCTCAAGGGTCAACCTAGGTTGGGTCTATGGTATTCTGGAGAATCACCTTTTGACTTGGTAGCATTTTCAGATAGTGATTATGTAGGTGCAAGCTTTGACAGAAAGTCAACAACTGGAGGTTGTCAATTCCTTTGGTGTAGACTTATCTCATGGCAGTGTAAGAAGCAAACAATTGTGGCTACTTCAACAACTGAAGCTGAATATGTAGCTGCTGCAAGTTGCTGTGGTCAAGTCCTATGGCTTCAAAACCAACTTCTTGACTATGGGTACAATTTCATGAACACTGTCATACATATCGATAATAGTAGTACAATTTGCATAATTAAAAATCCAGTGCAACACTCTAAAACAAAATACATTGAAATTAGGCATCATTTTATTAGAGACTGCAATGAGAAAAAGTTGATTTAAGTTCTTAAAATTGATTCTGATCACAACTTTGCAGATCTTCTCACAAAAGATTTTGATGTTGGAAGGTTTCAATACTTGGTAGCAAGTATTGGGATGCTTAATCTTCAATGATTTAAAACTCTGTGTTTTTGGTAATAAATTTTTGTTTGTACTGCTAGCATTGTTAATTACTATTGTTACTGAAAAGTTTGTACTGCTAGTACAAATTTTGTTTGTTAAGTTCATACTGTTAGTCATATGATTCTACTGCTATAATACAAATGTTTTTTGCATTTTGTTTCTTGGTTTTGGACTAACATTTTCAGGTATGAACATTGGAACACAAAGGAAGTTTCAAGTGAAGTGTATGAGAAGCAGAATTATTATCTTAGTTTCTAATATAATAGGTTTATGATGGACTGAGTTTGGGAATTCATTAACAAAGGTTTACACATAAGTTAATAAATTCTTTAAAACTTCTGTCTTGAAATCTGATTATGATGTTTCACATTGACTTGATGACTCAGTTGGTCAGATAGTAACTGACTCAACTCACTTTCTATCATTTTATACTTTAATTAGTATAATGAGCAAGTCTAAGGATATCTGATAGAAAGAACAGCTAGCAAAAGTGAATCTAACACTTGTGTTAGAGGTAACAATTGTTATGAGCTGGAAAACCTGTCAAGAAAGCCCTTTGAATGGGTTTATCTTTACTCAGGCAGTTATTTATAACTGAAAACATTGGTTCTCACACAACCAGAGGTTACTTTAAACCGAATTCTTGATTAAGTGTCTGTTATACACTTAATCCCTTCAAAATGGTTGTTAAGCAGTATGATTTTTCATAATAAAATCATATCCATACTGCTAAGTCAAAAGTTTTTTAAAAAGGATTTTCAAAGAAGCTCAGAAAAACCATCAAATGATGGACCATGAGTCAATGCCCCATGAATTACCTCTCACAGGAGTTAACACACCTGGAGGTGATGAGAGCAGC
Source organism: Artemisia tridentata subsp. tridentata (assembly GCA_021014915.2). Taxonomy (NCBI): domain Eukaryota; kingdom Viridiplantae; phylum Streptophyta; class Magnoliopsida; order Asterales; family Asteraceae; genus Artemisia; species Artemisia tridentata. The sequence goes on along the minus strand of CP139502.1, from coordinate 149,365,322 downwards.
AAATAAACTCTTAAGGAATTGATAGCTACATTTACAACATTTTCTGACAACATGTTCTAATTGGTAGATCAGATGATGGTGAGAGATCTTCCAAACAGGGGAGGAAATGATAAATCTCAGGGGAGGATATATATTTTGGTACATGGTGAGAGATCTTCCAAGCATAGATTAAGGGGAGGAAGATTAACCAAATGTAGGGAAGAAAGAAAGATTGTGGTTGTGTATGCTCAGAACAGGGGAGAAATTGATCAAACAGGGGAGAAAGATTGGGAAGGGAGTAGTTTCATGTCTCCACTTTTTAGCATCTCAATATAATATATACACCCTTCGAAAACCACCTGGCTCAGCAGCAGTTGTTTTATCTCCTCTACAAGAGCATACAAGATGATGATGTCAGCTTTTTGAGAAGCTAACATGTCTTATTATTCAGCCAATAATAAGAACAAGCATTCAGTTGGTGGATGCTGGGAATAAACTTTTTCAGTTGATGGATACTGAGAATAAGCTCTTCAAATGAAGAAAGTTCAAATGAAGATTCTGGAGTATTATATATATTCAGAAGGGATGAAGCATTCAAATGGAGAAAGTTCTATCTAGGAGCTTTCAGTTTCAATTTCAGTTCACTACGTTTGTTCATAACTTGCAAAGGATTGCTGAAAGATGATTTGACTTCTTGGAACAAGCATCCAAGATACACAGCACCATTGCCTCTTATAATTCCTCCATCCAAGGAAATTGCAGCATATTTTATTCAAAGTACTGCTATTGTTCAAGACAAAGAAAGATGATGTTATTGCTGAAAAAGATTCACAGAAGGTAGATGAGTTAGACAGAAAGATACTTAATCTTGAAGAATAGAGGAAAAGCTCAGATCAAGAGTCTGACTATGAAGTGTTTGAAAGATCCTCACAATCAGAAATTAATTAAGAAGAAACATGTTGATTAGGGAAATCACATGTTTAGGGGAGGATTGTTGGGAATTAAATGTTCTGAAGATTAGTATTGGGAATTAAACGTTTACAAGGTTAGTTCTGCTCAAAGAAATATACTAAGTATCATTCTACTGCTAGTGTATTTCATTCTACTGCTAGTGTTAGAGATTCTGCTGCCGCAAGGATTCTACTGCTAGTGCAACAGATACTGCTGTTAAAGAGATAAGTGTCGCGTATTCTACTGCTGGATGGATAAGTACACAAAGATATTGTGTGTATAAAAGTCAAAGATATACGGTAGATAATATCTTTGATAGATGATCAGGTAACAAGTTGTGTACACAGATACAAGTTGTATCTTAAGGACTGACACACTCATGCAAAGCAAGTAGTTCGACAAGACTTATCATTTATTGTAAAGATCTCCTTAGTTGTATAAAAGGAAGATCTTATTTTAGTTATAAGTGCATTGAATGTGTTGAAAATAGACTAACCAAGTGCTAAATTTGTAACTAGTCAAATACTAAGAAAACATACATTGAGTTGTTCATAACAGAAAATAGTTTTCTTTGTAATAGAGATTCAAGGTTTTGTAACCCTAGTGATAGTGAGGATCACTCATATTATTTTCAATAATATTGAATCGTTTGGTGTTAACATTCATTGTTCATTATCAAATTCAACAACCACCACTGTTCCATTTCCAATAATCAATAACCTTCTAAGTGTGGTTAAGTAGATTCCGCATACTTAATCATATTCACTCAAAGTATCTCATACACTCGTTATAAAGGGCTAACATCCTATTAAGTGTATCGTACATCCTTTCAAAAAGGACCAAAGTTTATCACCCTACGACCAGAATACCATGATACAAACCATGTAGTAAACTCCAACGATCACACCAAGCTTCAACACCAACGATCAGAAGTTTTTATCCCATGGACTGCTCACCACCTTGCTACTACCTCCTTCATCCTGATCTTCTTGGAGAATTTTTGAATAGCCAACTAGTTTAGAAGTTTTAGGGTTTGTGGGTGATAGATGGAATGTGAGATATGGTTGCTAGATAAATATGAAATGAGGAGAAAGTGGTGGGAAGGCTGCCGAGTATAGGGGAGATAAGGGAGACCCATTCCTTTCAAAGATTTCAAAATTATATTGAACATAGCTTAGGAAATGTTGTGTACAAAATAATAAAGTGCGTTAGGTCTCTATAACATGGGTAACGTGTGATCTTTCAAATAAGAAAGGTGGTGTCAACATTTTATATACTTAGGTTAGTTATTTCATACTTGTGATTTAAATTTCATAATACATAGTTCAAAATTTTAGGTTATAATCATAATCAAACATTCAAACATCGCTTCGTATTTTAGGTTATTATAATTCTTCCCCTCTAAAAAGAAAATTTCGTGTGCGAAATTGAAGTCGCGAAAGTTAGACGGAGGTGTACCAAATCATGAAAAGAAATGACAATAAGTAGCCTCCCGCTCAGAGAGGTTCTTCCAAAATAATCTTCGCAAACGGAATAGTTTTATTTCTCATGACTCGATTCTAACAAACTAGGATAGCCCCAGGCTCTCAAATAGAACACAAGTCATAACAAATCTGATCCAACAAATACAAAACAAATACATAGCATATGACAGTTGTAATCTCACAAAGAGATACATGAAACACATATACACACGAGGCAATTGCGATGGTAGTGCTAAACAATAAAACTCCATCAACTCTATCCAGATTCTGACCGGACTTAGGGAACTTACTAATGATCAAAGAAGCACATATGGAATTATCAAACGTATCAGAGTTCAAAAAGAGTGGGTAGCATATTCGTACTGGTGATCAACTAAGCACATATCGGAATATCAAAACATATTAGAAAGCATAATAGAATAGGTAGGATAATCGTACAGATAAGAACGAATCTAAGGACTAACGTATCGCGAACCAAAACTTCCTTATATGCCAGAACATCTAACGCTTCTGTATGGGGACACCCTAGGGACACACAAATTCCCCGGTCCAATATTTCAAAGTTTCTCTTCCACAATAATAACTAATCCATTAGTCACTGTAAATACTCCGGACCTTCAATAAGCAACTCCTCGACTTAATTAAACCAAAAGGTGCTCTACATCTTCATTTTTACAAAACTCTGAAAGGAAATCCCTTATCACTTACATGCCATCAATCTTAATGAGCAAACACAACCAGACCCAGCACTTGTTAAATTTCTCGCTCAACGCATCTTTCAAATTCGAATAGTTGTTCTGTCTGTCCATCCGTCTAATGGTGAGAAGTCATACTAAAATCCCCAGTCCAATCCCCATAGTCTTCTGTACCTCTTCGGAAAGTATGAAGCAAAACGCGATTCTCTGACACGATCACTGCAGGTGCGCCATGTTGCTTGAATAATCTTCTGCCAAAAGAAATTTCTGTCAATCTTCCAAGTGAGCCGACCTAGTCAAACGATCCACTACAATTCATTTCATGTTGTCTTTCCTAAATGTGCGCGGAATACCATTACAAAGTTCTTGAAAGTTTAATCCCAATTCCACATACGAACATCCAAAACTAAGGAAAACCACTTGTACGCTGATGCTGAATCTTAACCTGTTGACACGTGATGCGTGGTTTTGTAACCTTACAACAGGTTTTACCTCTCGAGGGATCTCAAGAGGCTTACAACCCCACCAGGCAGTGTACCTGACCGATGTAGTATAGTGTAGTGGTAAGTACGGGGGATTGATCGTTCTCCACAGGGAATAGTGTTCGTTAGGAATGAAAGGCTACTCTAATAGGTCTAAGGGTTGAGGAAGATTCTTTTTTATGTTTTTATATTTTTATGAAAGCAAGTAAAATCTCGGTTTTGAAGGAGTGGGCGGAATTAGTTGCTAGTCAACTAACCCAAATTACTACGAATGCAATAAAATAAAATAACTGAAATGAAAATCTGGAGAGAAACTTATGTGTAGAGAAATGTGTTTACTTAGATTTCCTTACTCCCTAACTATCTTTTACCGGTTAATTAGTGTGTATTAGTCGCGTGGATGACGAGTGTATTCCTTAATACCATTCGTGGGGTGGCGTACTTACTTCCCCAACTCTACAAGCTCCTACTTCACTCCTATGTCGAGCCGGCTAGGAAGCTCCTAACATGGGATCACTAGAATTCGCTTGTGCATTAAATACAACCATAAAAACCTTTAGTACGCATTCGGTTCATGTTTCTTAAGACGTTCAAGCAAGTTACCGAATAGGAAGTTAGCCAGTTTTCTTAAGCCTAACATAGATAAACAATCATCCAATACAACTAACAACACACTAATAACCAATAATCAATAGCTAGGTTTCATTAGATCTAAGCAAACACAAGATAAAATTAGCCTAACATGTTAAACAAAAGACAAGAATAAGATAGAATCAAACAACACATAGACATATTGAATGATTAATTGATAACTTATCTTCAATGTAACATGGAAGATCTCAAGGCAAAAAGCCTTGAAAAAGAAGCTAAAATCGTCTTAGGGTTTTCTCCCAAAATTCCACACACTAAGCTCTCTTTCATGACAAAAAATTAGAAAACTATATATAGACTTTTGGATCTGACGGCGTCACCTTATGGATTGTGACGCCGTCACCTCGCCGCTTCTAGGGTTCCCGGATGACCTTCTTGACGCCGTCCCTCTTTAGCTCTTCAAAACTCCATTCTGGCTTATCAAGGCTTGACGCCGTCAGCTCGTGAACGTGACGCCGTCCCCTTATGATTTAAGCCGTGACGCCCTTGATCAAGTTAAAGCGTGACGCCGTCAGAATTCACATGCTATTTTCACTGGCCTATCATGAGTAAATTTCACGTCCACTTTTTCTTGCCAAAGCATGACGCCGTCCAGAGTTAATTGTGACGCCGTCAAAGGTAACATTCAGCCGATTTTTGAGACTTTGTCGTTTTCTTCACTTTTATGCTCCAAAAACGTCCAAAATGCCTCCTTTTCCAGATTTCTCCTCAAAAGTACCTAAAATGACAAAAGGAACGATTTAGGGCAATATTTGATCAAATAAATACGATTTAGGGCTTAAATGACCCCTTAAAAGCGGTACACTTTTCGCCTCATCAAATACCCTTACACTTGAGATTTGCTTGTCCTCAAGCAAATGCGCTTTTATTCTAATCAAAATACAAGTTATGGGTCATTTAATGCAAACATAAAAGTAATTACAACAAATAATCGTTCCACTTCAATCATAATAAGCACGGAGATTACATACTAGCACCTCACAAGTAGTGTTTAGATACTCACATCTCTCAAGTGTCATCAAAATAAATCTCATAAATGAAAACGGATAATATCTCTCACTACCTGTCATAGCAAATAGATTACCATAGGCTTGGGAAAGGATCGAAAACCTCCTCCACTAGGCGTAAGCACCAAAGATAAACTATCAAAGAGGGCTTTTAAATGGGTTATAACGTTAGGTGTAGGGAAAAGGAAAACACGGTTTGGTTGGATAAGGGATATTTTACTGGTGGCGAGTTAAAAATCTTGATCAATTACTTGTACTATACAATGTTGCTAAGCCAAGACTAGACTCGAAATAACAAAAACAAAAACAAACATAAAAGAAACGTAAAATGAAACGGGATGGTAGTCCGTATTTTTTTTTTTTTTTTAATTTTTTTCATTTTCTAATTTTTTTTTTTGTTTTTTTCTTTATTTTTTTTTTTTTTTTTTTTTTTTTTTTTTTTTTTTTTTTTTTTTTTTTTTTGCATACACTCTTGCCCTACCATCCAAAATAATACATCATAGGGGCGTTGCATTCCCCTTACACTTGAACTTTTACATAACTTTACAAATTACTATTCTAATGACTCGAATTAAGATAATCAAAACACTTGGAGTACTTTTAAAATATTTAGCACATATGGGGGTAATAATGTTGTTCTTCCCCATTACTCCATTACACTAGTACTTTACCCATGAGTCCCAATTGTCCCAAAACAATATGTACAAGGATATGACTCGACTTAGCAACCATGTAATCAACTAGATAATTAACTTAGGTTTAAACAAATGTTGTCACAATAATGCACTAAAGATGAGTGCATACAAGGTAGGCTAAGGCGATTTGGGTGTACATTTAAGTGGGGTGTAACAAATTCTTCCTTTAAGTAAAATGCTTAAAGGTCGAAACGAAAAGATAGGCTCTGAGGGGTGTACTAGGGGTATCGTGTACTAAAAATGAGTACAACGCGAAGGGTGTGGGAGAATTACTTGACCAATGTAGCCAATGTAATTATAACAAAAACACAGGTGTAAAACAATGGGTTAATCCTAATGCCTCTTATCATGTAGTAAATCTAACTACACGAATGTAGTCTCACTTGTGGCCTCGGAGTGGTCCTAACGCAAGTTCTAGAATCTAAGTGCTACCGGTACACACATCATAGCATAAATGCTTTTCCTACCAATTCTAGGGGCGAACCTCACATATTTGGGGTGGAAAATTTTTTAGTGGTACGGTTTTTTGTGCTAGTCATATAACTCCTATCCGTGAGACGCTCATTAAGATCAAAGTTTCACTCCTATATGTTGTAAAAAAATTTAAATTTGGCACTAAAATTACCCTAACAGGTATTTATCTCAGTTTTATTACACATCTATTATTAAACAAACAAAAATCAAGCGCAATGGCATTCTCTAAAATCGTACTTTTACCCCCCCTTACACTTAAGATGAACATTGTCCCCAATGTTCAAATAACAAGATGTAAAAGTAAATAAGGTAAAAGAATGAAATCAAATACTCCCCTGATTCGCTCGGTGGATAATGAAATTACACGGTTAGATCTTCCTCCAAAGTAATGTAGAAGCTCCATGACTAATGCATCGCCACAAGCTTGATTCAAAACATTTCCTTGTCCAAAATAACCTGTTAAACCTGAGAAAACAAACACGAAAACCTGCATAACATCGGCGGGAAAAATCTATATATAAGGATATAATGCTTGTGGAATGATAATTTTGCAGATTCCTGGAGATTATAAGTTGGAGATTTTAATAAAAACTTTTTAAAAACAAAACTTTCAAAAATTTCTGAAAATTAAATCTGACGCCGTCAAGTTATAAACCCTGACGCCGTCAGAAATGACCTGACAAAAATTTTCATTTTAAGTTTCCGGAAAATTTCTGGAAAAACCTTTACCTTACTTCCTGGAAATCCTGCAAAACATCATTATGACTCGATACAAGCATTTGACTCAAACAAATACTAATATGCATGCTTATATCTCATTGTTATCGTTCATGTTCAATCTTGTTCTTAAAAACAAATTTGGATTTCCCTTACACTTATCTTTTGCAAAATACCTTTATATGTAGTTAAGACGAAGTTAAAAACAAAATAAAGCATTTTCACAATTTATATTTGAGACATGAACAGTAAACAAAAAGAATAAGAAATGCATACGGAAACAAATAAAATTAAATAAACAAACAATCAAACAAATAAAGCAAATAAAGCTTGGGTTGCCTCCCAATAAGCGCTTGTTTTTGTTCGAGTCACGAGCCTGACTCTACCCTTATTTAACAAAAATAGGGGAGGTTTTCCCTACACTTAGGATTAAGTGCGGGTGAAAGTAGCGATACACACCAGCTCGGTAGGAGTATGCCACGTGAGGAAAGAGTGGTGGATGAATTATATGCTCAAAGGGGTGTGCTCCTTTCATCATAACCTTGCCTAGTTCACTTTGGTCAATGGGTGATTTTGAGTTTCCTCCTAAAAAGGGATCATCTTCTATCAACTTCGAGAGACTCCTAGTTGGGAATCCATCTTGACCTAATAAACCCGGTTTAAACCCATAATGTTTCTTGTGATCAATCATGAATGGGTGATGTAAGTATGTAAGGTTATGTTTCACTCCTATATTGGCTTCCTCTCTACAAGGCTTAGAGTCTACTACCTCCAACGTAAAACTACCCGGACTATATGGTTTGATGGGTGGATCAGGACCTTTTTTAATTCCTAAATTCACATCTAAAGATGGAAGATTAGGTAACGGTTTTGGTTGAGGCTCCGGTTCATCAAAACTAGGAACTTCCATAGAACTAAGAGTAAGGTTGTGATCACTAAAAGCATTCAAACCTATATCCTCTAGTTGTGTTTGGTTCAAAGGTTCTACCTCTATTGGGGTTCCTATAGTCTCTTCTACTTCTTTCGGGTAAGTCACGGGCGGTGTATGTGCCTCAAATGATGGTAGGACTTGTGGGGTACTTGGTGGTCTTAGATTTTCTACTCTATCGTCCATCTTATCAAGATCACCTAAGTGTTCACCCTGTATTATGGTAGTGCCTAACCATGACATGCAGCTAGGTGGCTCAACTCTACCCTCATCCCCAAACAAACTTGTTTCATGATCCTTGAAATTTGTGGTCAATTGACTTGTATTAATGTTTGTTGGGTTGTCTACCATATAATAATATTGGGCACAATTCTCAATAGCTTCCCATGCTTTCTCAGCACTTAATTCCCTAATATCCCTGCCGGCAATATGGTAAATGTCCCTTTGGGCATGTCGGTCGACATGATTATAAAAGATTTGAGTTAGGGACCAAAAATCGAAGTTATGATGAGGGACTTTTTGGAGTAAATATTTAAAACGAGTCCATGCATCATAGAGAGGTTCATCTTTATGTTGTTTAAACATCAAGATGTCATATGGAGTGGGTGAATTACGTGGTTGGTGGTATGGTGGATTCGCGTTCTCCATAATGGTGAACGGAAGAGTAAATGGAAATTACGAACAAACAAACAAAGAAATAAGATAGACTAAAGAAGAACTATAAAAATAAAATAAAAATCTCACTAGAAAGGAATCTAGTGAGTAGACCTAATAAAATAAAAATTCAACCTAAACAATAACTATTCCCCGGCAGCGGCGCCAAAAACTTGATGCGTGGTTTTGTAACCTTACAACAGGTTTTACCTCTCGAGGGATCTCAAGAGGCTTACAACCCCACCAGGCAGTGTACCTGACCGATGTAGTATAGTGTAGTGGTAAGTACGGGGGATTGATCGTTCTCCACAGGGAATAGTGTTCGTTAGGAATGAAAGGCTACTCTAATAGGTCTAAGGGTTGAGGAAGATTCTTTTTTATGTTTTTATATTTTTATGAAAGCAAGTAAAATCTCGGTTTTGAAGGAGTGGGCGGAATTAGTTGCTAGTCAACTAACCCAAATTACTACGAATGCAATAAAATAAAATAACTGAAATGAAAATGTGGAGAGAAACTTATGTGTAGAGAAATGTGTTTACTTAGATTTCCTTACTCCCTAACTATCTTTTACCGGTTAATTAGTGTGTATTAGTCGCATGGATGACGGGTGTATTCCTTAATACCATTCGTGGGGTGGCGTACTTACTTCCCCAACTCTACAAGCTCCTACTTCACTCCTATGTCGAGCCGGCTAGGAAGCTCCTAACATGGGATCACTAGAATTCGCTTGTGCATTAAATACAACCATAAAAACCTTTAGTACGCATTCGGTTCATGTTTCTTAAGACGTTCAAGCAAGTTACCGAATAGGAAGTTAGCCAGTTTTCTTAAGCCTAACATAGATAAACAATCATCCAATACAACTAACAACACACTAATAACCAATAATCAATAGCTAGGTTTCATTAGATCTAAGCAAACACAAGATAAAATTAGCCTAACATGTTAAACAAAAGACAAGAATAAGATAGAATCAAACAACACATAGACATATTGAATGATTAATTGATAACTTATCTTCAATGTAACATGGAAGATCTCAAGGCAAAAAGCCTTGAAAAAGAAGCTAAAATCGTCTTAGGGTTTTCTCCCAAAATTCCACACACTAAGCTCTCTTTCATGACAAAAAATTAGAAAACTATATATAGACTTTTGGATCTGACGGCGTCACCTTATGGATTGTGACGCCGTCACCTCGCCGCTTCTAGGGTTCCCGGATGACCTTCTTGACGCCGTCCCTCTTTAGCTCTTCAAAAATCCATTCTGGCTTATCAAGGCTTGACGTCGTCAGCTCGTGAACGTGACGCCGTCCCCTTACGATTTAAGCCGTGACGCCCTTGATCAAGTTAAAGCGTGATGCCGTCAGAATTCACATGCTATTTTCACTGGCCTATCATGAGTAAATTTCACGTCCACTTTTTCTTGCCAAAGCATGACGCCGTCCAGAGTTAATTGTGACGCCGTCAAAGGTAACATTCAGCCGATTTTTGAGACTTTGTCGTTTTCTTCACTTTTATGCTCCAAAAACGTCCAAAATGCCTCCTTTTCCAGATTTCTCCTCAAAAGTACCTAAAATGACAAAAGGAACGATTTAGGGCAATATTTGATCAAATAAATACGATTTAGGGCTTAAATGACCCCTTAAAAGCGGTACACTTTTCGCCTCATCAACACGCTAAACACTTCGTCGCTAATTTAGTCATATTCATCTTCATACCATTCCATCAAAATTTTGCTTCAAGTCTCTATGCATAATAGTACAACTAAGATGAATAGAGCAAATAGAACTGTGTGCTTAAATCAAAACCGCTTCCTTCAAGTCTTCTAACATAGATCATGTTCCACCGTCTTGCTCCTGGGCTTCTTCATGTCTGTCACAAATCACTCCCAAGTCATGCATAAGATAATTCACTTCATACGGTTCTAGCTGTATTGATGCATAACCAATAATCTTCCCGTATTGCATAAGGACACAACTAAGCCTCCTTCCTGAGTAGAAACAAACCTCTTTTGGCTTTTCAAAATTTTCCTCCCATTCTTCATGCCAACCAAAATTTACTCTTCGAGAATGTTACATAGAGCTTCTTCTGTCGTAGAAATTCCAACACGAAATACGAAGATGATCCTCGTGTTTCTCTTTCGTCTCTGAATATACCAATATGTCATACCATAAAAAATTGTCTAAGTATTCATGAAAGACACGATTCATCAAGTTCATAGGAACAGTCGGAGCAGTAGCCAATAAAATTGGCATCACTAATACTCATGAAGACCATAACGAATACGAAAGGCAATTTTAGGGACATCTCGCTCCTTTACACGTAACTGAAAATAACCGGATCTCAAATCAATTATAGAGAAAACTTCACATCTGAAGTTGATTAGACAAATCGTCGATTCGAGGTAACAGATAATGATTCCAACCACAATACTACTCAGCTTCCAGAAATCAATACATAACCTTATACTATCATCGTTTTTCCTCACGAATAAAACTGGAGTACACCACGGAGACACACTCGGACGGATAAAACCACTTCCTAAAAGTTGGTCCTTCAATTCTTTACATTCAACTGATTTCATATGATACGGAGTTTTCAGAATCAGGCAAAACATCGTTCTATACGGACAGAATTCTCACTCAAATAACTTACTGTTCTCAGGCACTGCTCGAGACAACCTATGATTCCAATAAGTTCAAGTTATATGATGTAACTATTATCATGTTGGCCAGGCGTCATAAAACATGCATCATATACACATGCCTTTATTGCAATCACATTCTACCTCGAGTCACGACTAAACAAATTCTCATAACCAGATCAAAACAACTTCATATTCAGATGGTAATCTTGGTAGTTCATTAAGGAATACGTCGTGAACATTTCAAACAACCGAGTAACTCTAGAGGAGAGTTTCATCATACGAAGTATCTTCACAACCGCGAGGGATTACGTACGAGTTTTCAAAACAAAGGTGATCATAATTGCTTTCCAGGTTGAGAACCATGGCACAGAATTTTAAGTTTCTCAAATCGCCAAAGATGACAAATCTAATATGACCGTTGTTAGCATCTTGATGCTCAGTCAACAAATCCATATTCAGAATCATATCGAATCAGACATCCCCAAAGGGAATAAATTAATAGCACGAAACTTATCTTCAAATATCTTCAAAACATACTGGACAATTCCGATACTCGTGACGGATAATCACAAGATTTCTCATAGATACAGAACTAGGTATAGAAAATTCTAATAATGCAGAGGGGACCTTAATATGCTTAGCAAAAGCAAGAGAAGCCACAGAATGTGTCAGACACATTAGATTCATTCATATACGATATCTCCGCATGGACAAAAAGGCATCTAAAAGAATGACAAACAAATCAGAGATCAAAATTCAAAAGAAAACGGTCACATCAGAAAGTGAAACCTGTAAGGCATTACTACAAAAGTCTCAAAGAATTCTAAACTTATGTTGCGTATCCTGATAAATTTCTAAATCTCTAGAACAAATGATCTTATAAAGGCTTAATTGAAAGCAGAGGCATAAATAAGAGTGGTACAGAAGAAAGATAGCTAACCAATGCCTTATCATATAATCTACCTAATCCTCACTGGTCATAACTAAAGTTCCTACGGGGATAAACCTAAAGCAAATTCTTCAAAGGTTATTCCATAAGCTCCTACAATGCAAACCTAAGGGTCCAAATCTTCACAAGCCTTAACTTATGTGCTACAAGTCGAAGCCTGAGATCTGATAGCATAATAAAATGGTTACATAAGTTCTTTTAAGGAAGTAATAAAATACTAAGTCTGAAACAGAATAACTTCTAAATGAAGTACAATTCCAAATGAAGTCTAAATGAAGGATAGCTCCAAATCTAAGCAAATAGGTTAACTATCATCCGGGTAGTCCACTAAAAGCTCCTATGCACTCTTCACTCGATCCCAGTTTCCAACCTAAAACATGCCGCAGGAAAAGAAATGCGGCTGAGCTAACACTCAGTGAATAGATATAAACAATAACTGATAATAAGATAATTAAAACGAATACGGATCAAGTTAAGTCAAATCAAAGAAATGGAAAGAGCCTGCTGAGAAAATGTCAGATGAAACAGAATACAAAACGAATATGAATCAGATACTGAATCAGAGTGCATAACAAGTATCAATCAATATAGGATCGAAGTGCATTGCCTAACTGCCTAAGCATGATACATGAATAGGCCAAATAATCATATCACAATCATATCACAAATCAAATACCGTCAATTCCAAAAGTTGTACAAGGAGCTTCAGACTCCAATGTACCAAAATGTGATGACGTGTAGGAACACACACCAACCAATCACCGGATACAGATACAGATTCCCTAGGATACATCCATACGCCCCTTACAAAACAAATCATATATATATATATACATATATATATATATATATATATATATATATATATATATATATATATATATATATATATATATATATATATATATATATATATATATATATATATATATACACCTGCTCATGACAGGCATATACACATATCATAATGGCCAATGGGCACAAATGCCATAACATAACAGAAGGGGACACCGTGGATCAATCACACCTCCACATAAAGTGTCATGCCATTGGTGCCTCAATGACATGGCCATGGTACCTCCATGGCTAGGAATACAGATACAGAAGCTGGGCAATACAAGAGCAATCATAATCATAATCATAATCATAATCATATCAAATCAATCATACCAAATACTTAACTGAAGCATATCATATCAAATACTGAACTGAATCATATCAAACGGATAACCAACGAATATCAGAATGAGATAGCAATTCAAATATCAGAACGAATAACAAAATGGATATCAAGGTAATAATGGATAATCATATCAATGGATGCTCTTACTGAAAAAGGACGGAATATCTGTACCTTATGTGAACTGGAAGCAAACAAATGGATGAGCACAAACAAATACGAGTTACTCAATCTTCAACGAATCTACACGAATTAATGATCACTTATTAGTTATAGTACATTTAATAAGTCATAACTGATTTTAATACTTGATACTTATAGTTATTGATATGTTTTAGGGTTAAATCACATGTATTCAAAATATAGGTTTAAATGTATCTCGGAATAGTGATTAAAGCTAATTAGAATTAATGATATACCGAATTAGAAACTAGGCTCAACCAGATTAGGAACAAAGAAAATCTCGGAATTAATTATAAATGAAACCGTTTCTCGGAACAAACCACAAACTCTCTCGAAACCAAAAAATCATTCTCGAACTAAAATAATAGCGAGACTTAATAAACATACTTGAATAAAAAGATACAAATGTGAGACCACCACAAGATTTAATGAAGCTAGATCGAATCACAGCTCAAATCTTTTATGCATTAACGAACCATCCTCTCTAACCCAATTCATGTGCACGATTATAAACAAGTTTTAGTTGTAGCACGACGCATGATTTATAACTTCAATAATTTTTCAAGCTTCGTATACTGTTAATAGGTTTTACACTTCATCGATCTAACTTATAATCGGCTCTAACATTATATATTTTAAGTGCATAATCGAATTTGATGAAAACAAAACATGATAGACCCATACACACAACACCAAACAAAACACAATCTGCCAAGACATGATCGATCCTATGCAGTACACAAGTTTTAAATGCGACTCGATCCGATTGACACCAGACACCACAATGACGCTAAAAGCAAACAGAACATATTCCACCTCCAAATCCTATGCATGCAATCATGATCATACGTACCCCCACAAAACCCAAAAACTTAATCCTGATCACTAATATCTGCATTCATATATAGGTTTTAGATATATTAGACACCAAATTCACACACACCAACTCCAATAAATAATAGGATCTGATTGACAACCTTTTTAGTCATGCGAACACGACACACATAACAAAAAAATAATGAGGAAACATGCAATGCGAAACCCACATGAAATCATAACCCTCGAACCCTCGCGGGACCAAAACATCTCCACAATCAACCCTGCTTAATCCGTTTAGCAACATGTTAGGTTTTACTCATCACGACACCAAAACATACACACGTCACGTCCAAATATTCTTAGCACAAGGTCGACACACGAGTAAACATGCAACGAAAAGTCCCACTTAAAATCATAGCCAAACCACCCTTTTCGTTAAAATTAAACAACTCTTGTTTCCTTTGAAATTCAGATTTATAAACATGTATATGCACAGATTGACACAACTTTCAAACCAGATTAAGTGATCTCTATCTTTTAGTAGGTGCATGATTTTATGTGACGAGATATACGATAGCCAAGTTTTTAACACAACGAGATATAGGCCAGGTTTACAACACATATGTCGTATCAACAAAACATAAGGACGATAGTAAGAGTACTTTAATGGAACGGATTTAAGGGAACAAGAATCAAAAGGACCAAAGTTTATCACCCAATGACCAGAATACCACGATAAAAACCAAGTAGTAAACTCCAATGACCACACCAAGCTTCAACACCAACGATCAGAAGTTTTTATCCCATGGACTGCTCACCACCTTGCTACTACCTCCTTCATCCTGATCTTCTTGGAGAATTTTTGAATAGCCGACTAGTTTAGAAGTTTTAAGGTTTGTGGGTGATAGATGGAATTTGAGATACGGTTGCTAGATACATATGAAATGAGGAGAAAGTGGTAGGAAGGCTGCCAAGTATAGGGGAGATAAGGGAGACCCATTCCTTTAAAAGATCTCAAAATTATATTGAACATAGCTTAGGAAATGTTGTGTACAAAAGAATAAAGTGCATTAGGTCTCTATAACATGGGTAACGTGTGATTTTTCAAATAAGAAAGGTGGTGCCAACATTTTATATACTTAGGATAGTTATGTCATACTTGTGATTTAAATTTCATAATACATAGTTCAAAATTTTAGGTTATAATCGTAATCAAACGTTCAAACGTTGCTTCGTATTTTAGGTTATTATACTATTTCAGTCTCTTGTGTCATTGATAAACTCCCTCCTTCTTGGAAAGATTTCAAGCATATGCTGAAACATAAGAAGGAGGAATTGACTCTTGTTGAGTTGGGCAGTCATTTGCGCATTGAGGAATCACTCAGAGCGCAAGACAGTGACAAGCCAAAGAGTAGCAATGCTACTGGTCCATCAGTTGTCAATATGGTGGAGCATAACAACTCCACCAGGTACAATGACAACAAGGGCAAACGTAAACATCAGGATAACACCAAAGCTGATTTTAACAAGAAGCTAAATGGATCAGGCACAAGTGGTTCAGGGACTGGTTCAACCAACCCTCTGAAAGGTCAGATAGTGTTTAATAAGTCTTTTCAGATTTATTATGTTACATATATATCTGAGGCATACTTTGTGCAGGATGATGATGTTGCGTGGTGGGTTGACTCTGGAGCAACAATCCATGTGTGTAAAGATAGAAGCTGGTTCAAGACCTATGAGTCACTGAATGATGGTTCTATTCTTCATATGGGAAATGAGTCAACAGCCCTGGTGCATGGAAGAGGATGTGTGGATTTAAGATTTAGTTCTGGAAAAGTTGTTTCTTTGCTTAATGTTTTACATGTTCCTAATATTAGAAAGAAATTGGTTTCTAGTAGTGTTTTAAATAATTGTGGTTATGAGCAAGTTATTGAATCTGATAAATTTGTTTTGCCTAAACATGGTGTCTTTATTGGTTTTGGCTATTTGTGTAATCAAACGTTTAGGCTTAATATTGTTAATGATATTGCTAATTCAGCCTTTATGTCAACCTCTAAACTAAATGATTCAACACTATGGCATGCTAGACTTGGCCATGTACACTTTAAGAGAATGCGAGGTATGTCTAAGGATGGGTTAATCCCAACCTTTGATATGGACACTGAAAAGTGTAAAACTTGCATGATATCACAACCCGCAAAATTTCAGGTCAATACTATTCACCAAACTCGAATTTACTTTCTTGACATTTAATCGAAAACAATTTACGTGAGATTTTTAACTTGAACCGACGAGAAAACCTAGAATAAATTCCAAGTACATTAGGACTTATGTTAAATTTAGTCCACAACGCTCCGGTATCTTGCTCCTGCTCCATTTCACAATTTTACACTATAACACAGATTTCTATTCTTTAACTACTTACGGTTTTATATTCCACAAACGTTAATTGTCATTTAATATTTAACATCCGACATGCCCAAATCTTTCAACGATTATTTTTATCACATTTTTATACTTCCAAAATTATTACAAAAGTTCCAAAAATATTTCCTGACACCTAAAGTATTTTCTTTATAACTTACGTTTAATTATGTATACTTTTCGTTAATTACCGGAACAACAACCAATACATATTTTTAACACCTGATACCTACAATATATACATTTTTGTATCAAACTACACAAATATTACCCATTTTTATCTTATGGCCACCCCCACACCCCCCTGCCCCCCTGATGTCTTGTAAATAAATAACTAGACAATTGTACACAAATATTAATTAGCACACATAACACCATAAAACATGGAACTAGTTTTACAAATTTGGGGACTTGACTCAAAAATGGTTCCCTTGACCTCCCCATGACCGGCCACCCCCCCCCCCCCCCGGGACCAAATCATGACATTTGACCTTACTATTTAACCATTGAATTAGTTCAACTATAAATAGACTAAACCAACCTCATTTTTCACCTTTACTAGCTAAGTTAACCAAAAAAAAAAAAAAAAAAAAAAAAAAAAAAAAAAAAAAAAAAAGATATCATCCTCCCAATTACTACATAAATCGACACACACACTAAGGAGCAAGAGAAGTGTTGGGAATTAGATCTGATGATTACAAAACTACATATGCACAAATGAAGAAACGTTAAACAACAAGGACTTAATGTAATATATTAGTTAGCTTCCTGTGGAAGTTAGGGTTTTCTTGTAAACTCTATTTATAAAGGGTGGTAGGCGGCAGTATTAGATATCCAGAAACATATCCTAGATGGGCTTAAACGATCTTTAACATATCCTAGATGGTCCTCTTGATGGAATCAAAATTGGTGCTTGTAATATGTGGTTGTACGGGGCTGCTACGGTTTTGTCATTTTGGAGATAACAAGTAGATCCCATATTCGATATTACTTTCTACAACGGACAAGTTTATACTTTTAACCTTGACAAGATCCAAGCATGCAATGTTAATGGGAAAGATCTAGCGGTCGTGGTTGATGTAGCATTGATACCAGAAGAATATGTTCAAGATATGTTTTCAGGTTATATAGTTGGACTAGATGATGGTAAGAGGAAGCAGATGCTAGTAGTTATCAGATTTTTCAAACCTAACAAGTAAGAAGACAAAGAGTTTTAAAGTTTTGGCTTATGATTTGGAAAGTGGGAACTGGTCAAAAGTGAAGGAACGGTAGGAAAACTTTGTTTGTGGGGTATGCTTTGTCGTTTTGGGTGGAGGACACTACGGGGGTGATAAAGGGCAACTGCATATACTACGCAGATGGATATATGGGGATTTACCATTTTTCAGATGGAACCATTGAACCTCACTTCACAGGAGAATCACGTAACTTTTGTGCACCACCAATATGGCTTCAATCCATGTGAATTTAATTAAGAAGCTCTTTCAAACGGTGTTAATCATATCAGAGTATCAAATTGATTTTCGAGATTAGTTTCAGTTATATGGTAGAAGTCATTAGTTTCAGTTATATGCCAATGGGGTATTCTGTGGTTTGCTTGATTCGTTCTTTAAAAAAAAAAAAAAAAAAAAAAAAAAAAAAAAAAAAAGAGGTATAATTGTAGTTTAATGGCAGAAGAATGTGAATATATGTTTCAAAGGAACTCAAATTTTAGAAAACAAATCCTCTTGACATTTTATTTGTATAAGATCAATCATTTTCTGAGTTTGTGCTTGGAATTAGTCATGTTGCAGCCGTGGCCTTGGCTACAAAAAAATGTCCATAGATAGTTAAAAAAAAAAAAAAAAAAAAGAAAAAAAAGAAAAAAAAAAAAAAAGGAAAAAAAAAGATTGCTTTGCAGCTTATTATATGTGGTGACATGTTTAAGAAGATCTTAAGGAAGCATTGAAGATTGTTTCATGGAGATAGTTTTGTAATATCAAATAGGGGAAGATTGTTGGAAATTAGATTTGATGATTACAAAACTACATATGCACAAATGAAGAAACGTGAAACAACAAGGACTTAATGTAGTATATTAGTTAGCTTCCGGTGGAAGATAGGGTTTTCTTGTAAACCCTATTTATAAAGGGTGGTAGGCGACAGTATTAGATATCCAGAAACAGTAGAACTCTCCAGTGTGAGTCTAATAGAAACGTGTGTGTACACGTTAGGTAGTAGTTGATCTATGTAATAGTTTGTTTATTTAATAAAGATGAGCGCGCTTGAATAAATAAAACCTTGTTTAACATTATTGTTCTTTGTTAATTGCGTTGTGCACAACAATAATGTTTGTAAAACATATCCTAGATGGGCTTAAACGATCTTTAACAATTTGTATCAGAGAGGGTTGCTCTCGCTATCTAGGATCTACAAGGTTTAGTGTTGAAGAAGAGCAGATCTGGACAATAGCAGATTTTGAAAAATACTGAGGTAATCGTTATTAATTCTTTGGTATAGATCTCAATTCAATCATGTTAATTGGGTTTGTCGTGGGGCTCGGTTGTTATTATTTAATGGGGTTGATTGGTAATTAATTGATTGGGATTGGATCTGATAGGCTGAATTAATTTAAGATACCTCGTACTTAATTAATTTGATTGTTGCACATGGATCGAATTAATTGTGGGTCGGTGGAGGTATTAATCTCGTACTGATTAAAGAATTATTTGAAGATGGGATCCTAAATTTGACTAATCATTGTTTGTCTCTTACTGTTTTGGCTTTCGTTTGTACTGCTGGTCTTCAGAATAAATACTGCTCGTTGAAAAGTTTATACTGCTAGTTATAAACTTTGTACTGCTGGTTTGTACTGCTAGAGCAGTTTTGGATCGCGAACAAAACTTTATTTTTTATGGCTCGTTTTGGTGATTATTTGAAGAAGAAAATTGAATATTGCTCATTTGATGTTGTAGTTGAGTTTCACAGGTGCGTGTTCTTAACATATCTCAAAGTGGGTGTTACACTTTGAAGATAACTTGTTTGTGCGTTAATGCGGTGACAAAGACTTGATGAATCTAGCAAAGGTGTGTGATCTACAAACTAGGGTGCTTAATGCTAACATTTTCTATCACTTTAAGGAGTTACATAGTAGTGCTCAGTGTCTCATATAGTTGAGGATTTGTCAAGAGGTTGCGACCTACTTCTAGCATGAGTTTGGAGTCACGTGTAATACTTGAAATTCAGATAACATGTAAAAAGACCAAAATGCCCAATAAATTTAAAATTTTAAGAACTTATGAAATACGCTATAAATTAAAACTCGAGTTATACAACATGTTATGACTCCAAATTATATGATATGAACATATAACCTAAAGTAAATACGAAATGTTACAGGAAACCTTATAATATAAAAGTATGGCCCGTTTAAGAAAGTTCATATGGGTCGAAATTAATAAAACATTCGCACGTTTTCCCTTATGCGTTTCCTTTGGGCCGAATTGACCTTGACACTTGTGCACAACCTTTGGGCCTTAATCCATAATGATAATACTTCAAGCTTGGCCCATCCTTCCCCTATCAATAGGTCGGTTTCTCTTATTTTTTTGATATGCCGAATATTTTTTTTTGAAACCCTAAACTCTCTCTCTACAAAGTTCTAGGCTGCCTCTCTTTGTTTGCTGCTGTTGATCCACAAAACAACCACAAGGAGGCTTTGATCTTGTCTTCCTGCTCTATTAGTATCACAAATAAGGTAATCAATACACATCATGATTTTATCCATTCGAATTTAGAAGCGAAACCCTAATTATTTACATAAAATCATAAAACTGCTGCTGATCAGGAATATTAATCCGACTTTAATCAATCGAATCTCGATGATAACTAAGTGTTTTTTGGTGGTTTTTGTGTCTAGAATTAAATTCAATGAAATAGCTTTCTGTAGAAATTAACCTTGTAATTTTTAGAGGCCTGGAAGACCACTTTTTGATTTTTGGAAAGTTAAGTGTCAAATCGGAAGAGTATGTCTGGAAAAACAGTCTGGGTTTTTCATTTTTCATTTTCAAATCGTAACGAATTAGAAGGTCTCCTTTGAACTGAGTAATATTTGATGAGTCTATTAGTTACTGGAAGTTTTCTAGATTTTTATAAATTTTATAAATGGGTCTGAGGATTAATTACTTTTCGGGTGTTTTAATTGATCCGGTTCTGGAACAGGTTTGGAAAAAGGATTTTTCATTCGTACCCATACAAGTAAATAAAATATGGAAATTTTTTTAAAAATACTAGGGGAACTGCGGTAGCTCTGTGAATTTTGGTGAATTTTATTTCGAAGATATAATATGATTCATAATTTATTTTAAACAGGCCCAGTCCATACTTAAAAACTGTTAAAGTGTAAAGAACTTTTAAAAGTTGTTATATGTTTACTTTTCTAATAACTAAAGGGGTATGAATTGTAATTTGTGAAACTTAAAGGTTAAAAGTGTAATTATGGAAAACTTATGTATTTAAATGGATGATTTGTGATACTTTTATTTTAAACCTTTGAATTATATGAATTTACAATTAAAACCCTAAACTATGTATAATTGTCATAATTAACCCTATAACTTTTGTAATTTGATAAAATGTACTTTAATTCCATAAAAATCCTTAAATAAGAACTTAACCTAATCTGGGGTACTAATATCTTACTAAATATGAAAATCTGTTAATTATAGAAACTTAAAAAGTTATTAAAATGAAAAGGTAAATTAAAAATAGTAATCTGAGTTAGAATCCTTTATAATTCCGTCTTCTACTCCTTTAGGTGTAAAGAAGGAGGAGCCCTGATTCTGTTCCGTGTTTCTCTTGCTTATTTTGCTTTGCTAATAAGGTACAGATATTCTGCCCTTCTTCAGTAAGGGTTTTTCATTCCCTTTTCCTTTAGTTTTTCATTCTCCTTATTAGGATTCCCTATATCATTGCTATGTTCCCTTCTGTTTGTGAACCTTTCATGTGATCTCTTGTTTTGTGAGCTTTCTATGACCTCTCTTTCATGTCCTGACCTGTTTAACTGCTGAGTTGATGTCCTTGTTATAATTCTCTTTGCTTTGAACCTTTTTCATGATTCCCTTTTGTTACGACCTCTGATATAAAAATCTGTTATGTGAAAACCTTTTTAATTATGACCTGAAAATGTTTTGAGAAAATCAGTTATTTTAAAAGAATGATTATGAATGGTGATATGATACTATTTTATATGACAGTTGTTAACTTTTGTGAAAATTAGTTTTAAAGAATGTTTTTATGAAAAACCGTTTTGAAAGATTATTTTATGAAAACTATTCTGAAAGATCATTTTATAGAAAATCCGTTATTAAAGGAATGCTTTAAATGAACTTTTGACAAGAATCTCTAAAATGAACTTTTGTTAAGAACTTTAATTATGAACCTGTGAAATTCTTTTCGGGACCATTTGATATAGTCCTTATAATTTGAACTTAACTTTGATATAAAACTTAATTTGATAAGATTTGATTTGAACCCAAATATGTTGGATATGGTAAAGGGGATGAGAAAACCTTTTGATTATTTATGAAAATGTTGTCAGAAAACTATGGTTAGAACTGTCTCTATGAAAAACTGTTTTAAAAAGACCATTTTTATGAAGATCATTTTGTAAGATTATTTTTATAAAAACCATTTTAAAGGATTTTGAACCTTTGTCATTTACTTCTGAAATATCTTGACGTGAACCCTTTACCATGAACCTTTGATATATGGACTTTGACTTTGATTTGATGACTTAGATTATTTGAACCTAAGCTTTGATTTGAACCTTGACTTTTCTTTCGGAACTATTTGACATGAACCTTTTGCCATGTACCCTTAAGAGATAACTTTTGATTATTTTGATAGTACATCTGACCTTTGACCTACAGTTTGATATCCGAGCCAATCACTAGGCATGAGGGTTTCATGTCCATGTCATTGACGCACCTTTGACATGACTCTAGGGCAGGAGAGTGATGACCTGTTCCGTCCCTTATTTATTATCTGCTATGGCCATTATGATTATGATTATTGATTTGTCTGCGAGGGCGTATGGGTGCATCCTAGATTTGATCTGTTCTCTGTTTATGTTATATGTTTCCTGTTATTATACCTGGTGACTGATTGTGTGTGCGATACACGTCTTTCACATTGTCTGAGAGCTGATCACTCTACACAGGTTTGTTTTATTATATTGGTATGCTATGATATTATTTGTTATCTGGGCTCGTGATAGATTCCTGTTTTCCTTTATTCTATAACTTTATTGTTTCCTTTCCTTATTTCTTTTCTTTTGTCCTTATTCCGATCCTTATTCCTTTTGCTTTGATTTTGTATCGGTATGATCTGTATTCTTGGTTTTCTTTGTACTACTCTCTATTACTGCTTTTGTTACCGTTATATCTGTTCACTGAGCTCTCGTAGCTCAGCCGCATTTCTTTTCCTGCGGCAGGTTTTAGTAGGAAGCTGGGAATGAGTGAAGAGTGTACCTTTGGACTTAGAAGATTTGATAGCTATTCTGGATTAGAGTTGACTAGAAGATAATGTATTTTAGAATTAGTGTTTTTGGAATTTCTCATTTGTAACCTTGTAGATTCAATATTTCATTTGTAATCCTTTGAGATTTTTGTATTACTAAAGATGTATGCTTTGTTTTGATATGATGTGAATCCATTATTGTGATATCTTTACCCTTGTCGGGTTGGGGTGTTACAATTTATGGTATCAGAGAGACAGGCTGCGACTCGTAATACATTTACCCTTGACCTGTGAAGTCTGGACCACTAAGTTTCCACTGTAGGCGCTCGTAGGACAACCTTTGAGAATTTTCTTTAGGATTTCCCTATAGGAGCTTAATTTCTGACCAGTGAGGAATGGGTAGACTATAAGTCATATGTTTAAGTAGCATTGCTTCCGCATCACTCTGATTCGTGCCTTGCTTTTGGTTAAGGACTATTGAAATCACATTTGGAAAATTAGTGCTTATGCCTTGCCCACCTAAGAATTTGAAACCTAAATAAAACCTGAAGCATTGAAATTGCATAGTAATTGTTTGACACTCTTTGATCCTTGTCTTCAGATTCCGACTCCGACCACTGATCCTTTTGTTAACCATTTTGATGCCTCTTCGGGCATTATGAGAATCTCTATGACGATGACATACTTGATACATCCTGTTATTTGTCTCTTGCTTTTGATAAGCATCTATGAATCTTCCGACGCTATTTGATTTCGTTTTAACCATCCCTGTTCCCATGAGAAGTTTTGTGGTGTTTAACCACGAGTGTAAAAATATTTTCCTTCTCATTCTGAACGATAAGATTCTTCCTTGCTGATCTGTCCTTCTTTGATAGTAACCTTGATTTTATTCTTATAAGGATTGATGGGCCGATCCTTTAATACTGACGACTATCCCCTATGTCTCACCTTTGGCGTTTGAAACAATCTTTGGGAACCCTTGCCATGATTACCGATTAAACTTTTGCTGCCACTACCTGATTTTGACCTTCACTTCCGACCTGTTTGATAAACAGTTTGATGTTTTCTCCGATCATTTCGAAGGTCATTTAACCCTAATGTGTTTGACCCATTCTCTAAATTCAATAACTGTGCTGGATATAAATGTATCATCTGATACTACTCTATCTTGCAAAATCCATTACTACTCCTATGAGAACTCTAGTGATTATTAACCATGGATATAGGAAGTTTATTCCCTCCCTTTTAATTACGAATCTTGCCTGCCAACCAGTTTCCTTCGGAAGGATTTGATACAAATACTATCTCTGTATGGGATTGTTAACTGAGCATGATGATGCTGATAACTAATATTCCTTACGCCTCACTTTTGACAATTATACGATGTTCGTATTACCGATTATCCGCAACCTACCTGACACTTGTGCTAAATAGCTAATAAAACTCCAACACCTTGAACTGTTCGCTTATCTATCCTCAACACTATACTGAACCATGTACTTGACTCCGACATATGAACTATCCGTCTGGTTTAATGACCATATTCGTTCTGCGGATCCGTTTACTTTTGATATATTCGATTTCGAGGCCTTTTGGTTGACTGGCTTTTTATAAGCCACCAGAGACTACCATATCTGATATGAGACCTCTTGAAATATGTTCTCATCCTACTTTGGTTATGACAACCTTTCCCTGACACCCAATCATATCCATCCTTAAAAAGCTTTGGCATTGGAAGTCTTGCTGTATGATTTTCTGATGTTTCTAATGAACCTTTTTGTTTCCCTACTGCTCGGGAGATGGAGTTGGCATTGAACTTATCCAGTTGACGAACTATGATACTGTTGAGGTTGAGAGATTGAAGAAGCTGATGTAATACTTTTTTGTCCACCTCAGTGTTCCCTTTGAATATCCTATTAATTTATGAAGAAGAAGGAGGAAATTTTGCGTCTGCATATCAACTATCGTAAACCTAACCGAAATTCTAACCGTAATCACTTTTCATTGCCGCGTATCAATGATTAAATTATTCTATCCTTTAAATTTTGTATCAGACGACCTCATTTAATGTTTGAAGGACTGATGAAGTAACCACAAGAACTCCTAAGATAGGAGATGGCTAACTGAGAGTAACTTCCGTGAAGCATTTCAGTTTTATTCGTAAAGAGGAAGATAGGTGATGTGATGTAAATATGAAGTTTTCCCTGAAGTGATTCATGAAGCTGTTTTCGTACTCGTTGTGACCATTATGATTTTTAAATAAACGTCAATTGTATTGGTTAATAAAATCATGTTTTCACGAGTATTTGGACAATTGTCATAGTATGACAGCATGTTTTTGCTCTGAGACGAACGAGGAACATGTAGACCATCTTCGTATTAAATGGAATGACCTTTGTTCTGGAAGAGTAGATTTGATTGGCGTTCAAAGATTGTAGCAGACACCACTACCAGGCATCCAGTGACGACAGCAGTCGGAGTTGGCGAATTCCGAACTGTACTAGTAGACCTATCCAAGACTCGCAGTCTTGCTTCTCTATTCATTTTAGTTGTACTAAGATGAATTGAGACCAGAAGCAGACTTGAGAATGGAAATCGAGATCATGATTTTGAATGGAAGAAAATTCTGAAGTGAACGTTTGTGTTTGGAAGAATTAATTATGTGATGGATGAAGCTATGGATGACGTAATTCATTTCCTTTTGACCTATTTAAATTTCGGTTACCTGATGATAAAATCCTTTGAATGATTTAGGTTCCCTATTAGTAATTCCGCTCTGTGTTCATTCTGCGTATGTTGGGCGATGGTTTTGTTATGTGAATTTGGACGAATGAAGGATGATCTGATGCTTTTAACGAAGTACCGAATTCGGATAGACATTCTGGGACTTCCGTTAACTCTTTCGAGTGATTCGTTCTCCTCTTAGTTAGGGTATTCGATTTTGATGACCTCTGAGACCATAGAAAGACTAGGTAGATTGAGATAAGTTGTTCTGTTCACGACTTAAGATAAAGTATGACCATCATGAGGGCATATTTATATGATGCCAGTATTATGACGTCTGGCCAACGTGATAATACTTACATCATATAACGTGCACTTGTTGTGGGCATCGGATATTTCGAGAAGTGCCTTAGAGCTTTAGAAATTCTGATAACTGTTTGAGGTTATCTGCGTTAGTGAGACTTTAAGTTCATTATACCTTTACGCGTAATCTGCTTTCACCGTTATGCGAATTGATACGTCTGGATTCTCGTCATGCATTTTACTGACCTCTGGACTCCCGATAAAAATCTTAGGTTCTGTTATAGAACTTCTACCAATTGATGTTATCGATAATCTATTCCTGTACGTTCTAATCTGACTTGTCAAATCAAATCCTGGGGACGGCTTATCCGTCAAAATCCTATGTAATTCTTACGTCTCTTCCAAGAGAATCCGATTATCATCTATTAGTATGGTATGTCCTTGTTTTGTTTCTGTTCTCTTTTCCTTCTGCTTTCTGCAAATTTCGAGGACGAAATTTTTTTGTTAGTGGGGAAGAAGTTGTAATACCTGAAATTCAGATAACATGTAAAAAGACCAAAATGCCCTCTAAATTTAAAATTTTAAGAACTTATGAAATACGCTATAAATTAAAACTCGAGTTATACAACAAGTTATGATCCAAATTAGATGATATGAACATATAACCTAAAGTAAATACGAAATGTTACGGGAAACCTTATAATATAAAAGTATGGCACGTTTAAGAAAGTTCATATGGGTCGAAATTAATAAAACATTCGCACGTTTTCCCTTATGTGTTTCCTTTGGGCCGAATTGACCTTGACACTTGTGCACAACCTTTGGGCCTTAATCCATAATGATAATAGTTCAAGCTTGGCCCATCCTTCCCCTATCAATAGGTCGGTTTCCCTTATTTTTTTGATATGCCGAATATTTTTTTTTTGAAACCCTAAACTCTCTCTCTACAAAGTTCTTGGCTGCCTCTCTTTGTTTGTTGCAGTCGATCCACAAAACAACCACAAGGAGGCTTTGATCTTGTGTTCCTGCTCTATTCGTATCACAAATAAGGTAATCAATACACATCATGATTTAATCCATTCGAATTTTGAAGCGAAACCCTAATTATTTACATAAAATCATAAAACTGCTGCTGATCAGGAATATTAATCCGACTTTAATCAATCGAATCTCGATGATAACTAAGTGTTTTTAGGTGGTTTTTGAGTCTAGAATTAAATTCAATGAAATAGCTTTCTGTAGAAATTAACCTTGTAATTTTTAGAGGCCTGGAAGACCACTTTTTGATTTTTGGAAAGTTAAGTGTCAAATTGGAATACTATGTCTGGAAAAACAGTCTGGTTTTCCATTTTTCATTTTCAAACCGTAACGAATTAGAAGGTCTCCTTTGAACTGAGTAATATTTGATGAGTCTATTAGTTACTGGAATTTGTCTAGATTTTTATAAATTTTATAAATGGGTATGAGGATTAATTACTTTTCGGGTGTTTTAATTGATCCGGTTCTGGAACAGGTTTGGAAAAAGGATTTTTCATTCGTACCCGTACAAGTAAATAAAATATGGAAAATTTTTGTAAAATACGAGGGGAACTGAGGTAGCTCTATGAATTTTGGTGAATTTTATTTCGAAGATATAATATGATTCATAATTTATTTTAAACAGGCCCAGTCCATACTTAAAAACTGTTAAAGTGTAAAGAACTTTTAAAAGTTGTTATATGGTTACTTTTCTAATAACTAAAGGGGTATGAATTGTAATTTGTGAAACTTAAAGGTTAAAAGTGTAATTATGGAAAACTTATGTATTTAAATGGATGACTTGTGATACTTTTATTTTAAACCTTTGAATTATATGAATTTACAATTAAAACCCTAAACTATGTATACTTGTCATAATTAACCCTAAAACTTTTTTAATTTGATAAAATGTACTTTAATTCCATAAAAATCCTTAAATAAGAACTTAACCTAATCTTGGGTACTAATATCTTACTAAATATGGAAATCTGTTAATTATAGAAACTTAAAAATTTATTAAAATGAAAAGGTAAATTAAAAATAGTAATCTGAGTTAGAATCCTTTATAATTCCGTCTTCTACTCCTTTAGGTGTAAAGAAGGAGGAGCCCTGATTCTGTTCCTTGCTTCTCTTGCTTATTTTGCTTTGCTAATAAGGTACAGATATTCTGCCCTTTTTCAGTAAGGGTTTTTCATTCCCTTTTCCTTTAGTTTTTCATTCTCCTGATTAGGATTCCCTATACCATTGCTATGTTCCCTTCTGTTTGTGAACCTTTCATGTGATCTCTTGTTTTGTGAGCTTTCTATGACCTCTCTTTCATGTCCTGGCCTGTTTAACTGCTGAGTTTATGTCCTTGTTATAATTCTTTTTGCTTTGAACCTTTTTCATGATTCCCTTTTGTTACGACCTCTGATATAAAAATCTGTTATGTGAAAACCTTTTTAATTATGACCTGAAAATGTTTTGAGAAAATCAGTTATTTTAAAAGAATGATTATGAATGGTGATATGATACTATTTTATATGACAGTTGTTAACTTTTGTGAAAATTAGTTTTAAAGAATGTTTTTATGAAAAACCGTTTTGAAAGATTATTTTATGAAAACTATTCTGAAAGATCATTTTATTGAAAATCCGTTATTAAAGGAATGCTTTAAATGAACTTTTGACAAGAATCTCTAAAATGAACTTTTGCTAAGAACTTTAATTATGAACCTGTGAAATTCTTTTCGGGACCATTTGATATAGTCCTTATAATCTGAACTTAACTTTGATATAAAACTTAATTTGATAAGATTTTATTTGAACCCAAATATGTTGGATATGGTAAAGGGGATGAGAAAACCTTTTGATTATTTATGAAAATGTTTTCAGAAAACTATGGTTAGAACTGTCTCTATGAAAAACTGTTTTAAAAAGACCATTTTTATGAAGATCATTTTGTAAGATTATTTTTATAAAAACCGTTTTAAAGGATTTTGAACCTTTGTCATTTACTTCTGAAATATCTTGACGTGAACCCTTTACCATGAACCTTTGATATTTGGACTTTGACTTTGATTTGATGACTTAGATTATTTGAACCTAAGCTTTGATTTGAACCTTGACTTTTCTTTCGGAACTATTTGACATGAACCTTTTGCCATGTACCCTTAAGAGATGACTTTTGATTATTTTGATAGTACATCTGACCTTTGACCTACAGTTTGATAGCCGAGCCAATCACTAGGCATGAGGGTTTCATGTCCATGTCATTGACGCACCTTTGACATGACTCTAGGGCAGGAGAGTGATGACTTGTTCCGTCCCTTATTTATTATCTGCTATGGCCCTTATGATTATGATTATTGATTTGTCTGCGGGGGCGTATGGGTGCATCCTAGATTTGATCTGTTCTCTGTTTATGTTATATGTTTACTGTTATTATACCTGGTGACTGATTGTGTGTGCGATACACGTCTTTCACATTGTCTGAGAGCTGATCACTCTACACAGGTTTGTTTTATTATATTGGTATGCTATGATATTATTTGTTATCTGGGCTCGTGATAGATTCCTGTTTTCCTTTATTCTATAACTTTATTGTTTTTCTTTCCTTGTTTCTTTTCTTTTGTCCTTATTTCGATCCTTATTCCTTTTGCTTTGATTTTGTATCAGTATGATCTGTATTCTTGGTTTTCTTTGTACTACTCTCTATTACTGCTTTTGTTACCGTTATATCTGTTCACTGAGCTCTCGTAGCTCAACCGCATTTCTTTTCCTGCGGCAGGTTTTAGTAGGAAGCTGGGAATGAGTGAAGAGTGTACCTTTGGACTTAGAAGATTTGATAGCTATTCTGGATTAGAGTTGACTAGAAGATAATGTATTTTCGAATTAGTGTTTTTAGAATTTCTCATTTGTAACCTTGTAGATTCAGTATTTCATTTGTAATCCTTTGAGATTTTTGTATTACTAAAGATGTATGCTTTGTTTTGATCTGATGTGAATCCATTATTGTGATATCTTTACCCTTGTCAGGTTGGGGTGTTACATCACGTGGATAGTACAAGATATAAGACGCAAGTTTGGGAAATTCAACTTCTTCATCAAATTCGTTATACTCGGTTCTCTTCATCAGTAATCAGTTCATATTGGCTTTAGGGGAAGCTTGGTGATTCAAGAGATGGTCAACATATTGGCTTTAGGGGAAGCTTGGTGATTCAATGTTTAACCATCTACATGCACCACTTAAGGGGAAGTGATTCGATTCAAGTTGCATAGAAGACCCCTATTCGATGATTACAAAAAGGGGAAGAAGATTGATTTGCAGCTTATTATATGTGGTGACATGTTCAAGAAGATCTTAAGGAAGCACTGAAGATTGTTTCATGGAGATAGTTTTGTAATATCAAATAGGGGAAGATTGTTGGGAATTAGATTTGATGATTACAAAACTACATATGCACAAATGAAGAAATGTGAAACAACCAGGACTTAATGTAATATATTAGTTAGCTTCCTGTGGAAGATATGGTTTTCTTGTAAACTCTATTTATAAAGGGTGGTAGGCGGCAGTATTAGATATCCAAAAACAGTAGAACTCTCCAATGAGAGTCTAATAGAAATGTGTGTGTGTACACGTTAGGTAGTAGTAGATCTATGTAATAGTTTGTTTATTTAATAAAGATGAGCGCGCTTGAATAAATAAAACCTTGTTTAACATTATTGTTCTTTGTTAATTCCGATGTGCACAACAATAATGTTTGTAAAACATATCCTAGATGGGCTTAAACGATCTTTAACAAGAAGGAAATTTGTTGTTACAAGGATCAAGGAACACTAGGGCTTATTAACAAGGGTTTTAAAGCACAAGACTTGTGGTTAACTAGTGATTTACAACATCCACCTCACAAATCATCTTTGTAAGTAAAACTTACTAATATTTCATCGTTTTTATATTTATGTGCTTGTCAAGTTTCATTACTCATTATCACTTGGTACATGTTAAAAACAAGTTACTTTTATAATGATCCTTTAGTAAAGGTTATGTTTCTAAGAATATGTTGTTACAAGAAAACAAGCTAGAAAAGCTATCCATAATAATGGTGGTAATAAACTTTATAATTATGTAGAGTAATGAACTTGTGTAGTTAGACATGTTTGATTGTTTAATACATGGACTTTGGATGTTGCTACGTTTATGTTTAGACCACTATTGTTATGTTATAAAGTTGATGGAGGATCTAGGATGAGATTTGGAATTTTGGTTTAAGTGGTTATAAAGACTAGAAGGCTAGAAAATAGTTTTTGACACATATAATATACAATCTGTCCAACTTTGCACGATCTGGAATAAGCAGTAGCTTAGGGACACTAATAGGCTAGAAATATAGAAAATAGACTTAATAACGAAAACGTGGTCGCTTGAATGAGTTAAAACGGGCTTGTAACGAAAAAGATACACTATTTTCAAGTTAGACGACGAAAAAACTATATTTTCAGAAAATAAAGCATTCTGTCCAGATTTTTAGCAATGGAAAACTGAGATGTAAATGATATTTAGGCAAGCCAAGACCTTGAAAAGCCTAGAGTACACTTAAATACCTTCGCGTGGATAGGTTAAACTTAAGAAACGGAGCTACGACGCAAAAGTTATGGCCAAAAGAAGATTTGCAGCAATATATGAATTTTGGCAACCTACTTGAAAGCTGATGGAATTTTTAGGAGTAGATTTTGGACCATTTTGAGTATGTTTTGGTTAAAATGAAGTAGACGAAAATGGTAGGACCATGTGTAAACATATTAGATGCGTTCGAAAATTATGAAACATATTAACGCGACGATTAAAACTTGGTTATGAAATAAACAAGTTATGTTTCTAAAAGTGGTAATTTCTAATAAAGGATCAAAACGACGCAATTATATTTTAACAACAAATGTTACAACGACATGTACAAGTGATAATGTAGAGTAAGACTTGCATGCTTGACCTTGTTTTCAAAACCTAAGACATATGTATATTTAGGTCGCGATTAGAGTTATTGGACCTATATTGCCGTTTACATAATACCAAACGAGATTTGCTTTGCTAAGGTGAGTTTCATAGCCCCGACTTTTACATTGTTTATACATGATTTCTGAACCCTCGGGGTGGGAATACAACGCTTGTTTTTACATACGGACAAAAGTACTAAAACTGTTACTTTGCCTAAGTTACCACATAGCCATTAAAGTCCCCTACGAATCATGAACCGTTAATTAGTTGTACGCATGGATGCTATGAATAGATCTATTTGGGTTGACACCCCGTCCTGGTTGGTCGCGCCAACTGGGTAAACGGACGCATATCATTCGGATTATTTCCGAGTGTCTGGCAAACACTTATTTGGGGCATTTATTATTGTGCTTGATTGCATACCAATTCGTCGAGCTTCGGGGTCATGAGCTTAGGCACTGTATTTATTATTTTTGGCTATGACATTATATTTGTTGTACTGTCTTGCTATTAAAATCTTGTGGTCCTCAATACTGTTTATTTAAACCTATGACTCTCACCAACATTATTTGTTGACCCTTTTAGCGTATATTCCCAGGTAACTAGGTGATGATGATACACCTTTGTATGGAAGCACTTTTGAGTCACTTTTTGGATGCACATCATGATGGAGATTTTTCTACAATATTTAGCGTTTGGTTTTGTATTTAAATCTTACATTTTGATGGTGAACTCTGATAACTATGTTTTGTAAAACTTAACTTTAAATCAAACGCTTGTTTTTAAATGACTCACATAGAGGTCATTTTTTATTGCCTTGTACTTTGTGACCGAGAACATCACGCCCCCGGAATTCCATTCCGCAGCAAACACAGATTTGGGGGTGTGACACATGATGACCAAAATAACTATGAAACCTTTTCAAAGTGTGTTAATACAAATAGCGTCCCAAAAACGTTATTTATATTCTTTGATCTTTCATTAGTTTTGTTAATGACAAATATAAGGAATATCTTTTAGCAAATAATAAATACTAGCTTAGTCTCTTAAGTACACACTTTACACTTCACATATTAACTAAGAATTACAAGTTTAGTAACTTGTTTCCTTAAAAGGAAACTTTAATTCAAAAACCATTCCATGACATCATTGTATGCATCACATACAATATCTTTGATATATCTTGGTTAGATATGCAAGCAACATAGTTGACATTTGAAGATCTTGGAAGATATGGTAAGATACAACTAAGATATGGTAAGAGACAACTATTACATAGCTGTCACATCCCACGGATCCAAGTCCTATAAAGGACGGATCCCTTTTGAGGGATCCGCCGGATCCGTGAGCTGAAGATCAACTTGCCTATAAATAGGAAGCTGATCATTTGGCTCTCTCATCACTCATATAGCTTAACACATATATTCATTCAGTACATATCTTACTAACATCATTCATAGTTGCATTTCACTTTGATCTTTCATGTTGTAGAAAAGAGATCAAGCATTCAAGGATCTACAGAACCGTAATCCTTTAGTTGCATTACTGTGTGATCTTATAGTTTGTTTCACACATCATATCTATCATTTGTAATCAGTGAGTGTGGTTAGTACTTTAGTCCTTAAAGTACAAAGAGTGTAGGGAGTGGTTGTACCCTTGTAAAGAACTCGACATCTAGCTTAGTGTCGGTAAAGTAATTAGGCGACGTCAGGTTGGTTCTACCTTGTGAAAGAACTCGGTGTTTAGCTTAGTACCGGAAAAGGAAGTAAGCGACGTGTAAAGGTTTTCTCCGCCTAGGAAAGGAGTTTGTTTCTTAGTGAAAGATAAACTCTCGAGTGGGAAACTCGGGGAGTGGAGTAGGGCAAGGAATAGAGTTCTTGTAACCGAACCACTATAAACAACTGTGTCGTGTGGTTTGATCTTTCCTCTCTTTATCTTTTGTTTACATTGTGTGATTATTTATTTGTGATTGTTTCCTTTGAATTAACATATAGTAACAAAGCAAATAAAACTTTAAAAACGGTAAAAACTATTCAACCCCCCTTCTAGTTTTCCACAATTGGCATCAGGAGCTACGTTACTTAAGATCTTTAAAATATATTGTATTTTAAAACTTAAAACGATCCATGGATTTTGAAAACTTTAAAGAAGGGCAATCTATGCAGAGACCACCTCTATTTGAACCAAATTGTTTTATTTATTGGAAAAATCGCTTTGAGACTTATGTAAAGTCAAAGGATATAGATCTATGGTATATTATAGTTGATGGTGATTACAAGCCTATTAGTAATAATATTTCGGGTGGTCGGGATGAAGGAGCTTCTCTTACTCGTCACAGTGATGAGCAAAAGAAACTAATTGCCAAAAATAACGAAGCCAAAATGATGCTTTATAATGCCTTACCTAAGAAAGAATATGAAAGAGTTTTTATGTGTAAAACGGCTAAGGATATTTGGCAATCTCTTATTATCACACATCAAGGGAACTCACAAGTAAAAGATAACAAAATTGATCTTCTTGTCCAACAATACGAACAATTTGTTATCTCTGAAGATGAGACCATTGATAGTGCGTTTGCTAAGTTCAATACTATTATTACATCACTTAAAGCACTTGACGAATCTTTTTCTAGCAAGAATTTTGTCAAGAAATTTCTAAGAGCACTCCATCCGAAATGGAGAGCAAAGGTGACAGCTATTGAAGAATCTAAGGATCTCTCAAGCATGACACTGGATGAGCTCATAGGAAACCTAAAAGTTCACGAAATGATTATGGAAAAAGACTCGGAAATTGTCAAAGGCAAAAAGGAGAAGATTAAGTCTATTGCCTTGAAAGCCAAAGTCGAGTCAAGTGATGATGAGTCTTGTTCAAACAGTGATGATGAAGAATATGCCATGGCCGTGAGGGATTTCATGAAATTCTTCAGGAGACGAGGAAAGTTCGTAAAACCACCTCGTGATGAAAAGAAATCCTCTCGGAAAGATCGTGACGATAAGAAAGGTAAGGATGATAGGAAATGCTATAGGTGAGGTGACTCCAGTCACTTAATAGGAGAATGTCCAAAGCCTCCAAAGACCAAGTCTCAAAGAGCCTTCGTTAGTGGAGCTTGGAGCGATAGTGAAGGAGATGATGATGATGAGCCTAAGAACAACGAAATTGCACTTATGGCTAATGACACAGAAGAGGTACATTCTGATTCATACTCCTTTATAGATGATGAAACCTTAGAAGTAGAATATAACAAACTGTGTGATGTCACTTTAAAAATCATAAACAAAAACAAATTTTTGAAAACAAAGACAACACTTTTAGAAAATGAAATATATTGGCTTAAAGAAAAAGCAATACGAATTGAAAAAGGTAAAGTTAGTAAAGAAACATGTGTGTCTTGTCAAGAACTAAAACTTGAACTAGAAACCTTAAGAACCACACAGGAAGATTTAATCAAACAAAATTCAAAGTTTAAAAGGTTTGATAAAAACATAAGTTGTGCAGATGAAATAATGAAAATGCAAAAGCTACCTCATGATAAAACAGGTCTAGGCTTTATGAAACTAGGAACCTTAAGTGATTATAAGGAACAGACTGTGATTAAAACTGATTCAACAGAGTTAGACACTCACGGATCCGACGGATCCAAAAATTTGGATCCGCCAGGTATATCCAAAGGATCCGCGGGTACAGAAGTTGAACAGAAGGTTCACAAAGTCGACCGTTCCGAGTTTGTTAAATTTACTAAGAAACCTAACAGTAGCATAACCAATAATAAACACAAACCAGCAGTATCTTTAGGAAGAGGTCAAGCTAGAAATGAATATAGAGTTAAAACGGATCAACAAAGACCTCAGATGAGTTTTCCCAAACACCCCTTTCCAAAGACTATAGCTAATTCACAACACACTTATCAAAATAATTGGAACCAAAACATGTCTAGAAACTTTCATGGTCCTAATTATATGCCGTGGAACAATTGTCCACCTTTTCAGTACATAAACCATGATAATGTCATGTTTAACCCAAACGGACCCATGAGATATTGGGGACCAAATGCTTGAGTCTTTTATGAACTTAGGTATGCTTGAAAGTTGATCTTGAACCTGATGAGTGGATCAAAGATAGTGGGTGCTCAAGACACATGACGGGAAACAAAAATCTTTTCTCAACCTACCAAGTGTATGACGGAGGTAATGTCACATTCGGTAGCAAGCTTAAAAGTAAAATCATCGGAAAAGGTACAATCTCTCATGACTCTCTATCTATTGATGATGTTGCTCATGTAGATAATTTAGGATTTAATCTACTTAGTATAAGTCAATTATGCCGCAAAAAGTATAACGTCCTTTTCAGTGAAAATGGAAGTAAAATACTTAAAGATGGCATAACCGTAGGAAAAGGTGTTTTAAAGAATAATGTCTATGTTATGAAATTAGATAAAACACCTAAAGATAAGTTATGTCTTACCTCCTTGGACGAAAACTCAACTCTATGGCATCGACGCTTAGGTCATGCTAATATGAGGCTTATTCAATCCTTGTCTTCCAAAGAACTCGTTAGGAACCTACCCAAGTTGAAATATGACCAACACTTTTGTGATGCTTGCAAAATTGGGAAACAAGTACATAATAGCCATAAGGCTAAAAACATGGTATCTACATCTAGATGCCTAGAATTATTACATATGGATTTGTTTGGCCCGTCGGCTATACAAAGTTATGGAGGAAATTTTTATAATTTAGTCATAGTAGATGATTACTCTAGATATACATGGACAAAGTTTTTGAAAACTAAAAATGAGGCATTTGATAAATTTGAAATTCTAAGCAAGAAAATTCAAAATCAAATAGGAAGTAATATAGTATCTATTAGAACTGACCATGGTCGAGAATTTGACAATGAAATTCAATTTGGAAATTTTTGTGATAATAATGGAATAACTCATAATTTCTCGGCTCCTCGTACACCTCAATCTAATGGTGTAGTAGAACGTAAAAATAGAACAATTCAAGAAATGAGTAGAACTATGTTAAATGAACAAAACATACCACAAAAGTTTTGGTGTCACGCTGTAGATACTTCTACATATATCCTTAATAGAGTTTTAATTAGACAATTTTTAAATAAAACTCCTTATGAAATTTATCGAGGCAAAAAGCCTACATTAGGATATTTTAGAGTTTTTGGAAGCAAGTGCTTCATTTTAAACACAAAGGACTATCTCACTAAGTTCGACCCAAAGTCTTATGAAGGTGTATTCCTTGGGTACTCGCAAAACAGTAAAGCATACATTCTATTAAACAAGGAAACATCAAGAGTCGAGGAATCGTTGAACGTAACATTCAACGAAAGTCCGCCTCCCTCTAAGACATCACCTTTGGTAGATGATGACTTAGTTGAAAGTCAAATGGTTAATGATATAGAAAACATTGAAAATGGCAATGAACCCATAAAAGGAGAAATTATTAATATTAAAGAAACTAAAAGTCATCCATTAGAAAACGTCATAGGAAAACTTAATGAAAGAACATTAAGATCCAAAGCTCAAAATGAAAGTAATTATTTTTGTTTTATTTCAACGGTTGAACCCAAAAACATAGACGAGGCAATAAAAGATGAATCTTGGGTAATTGCTATGCAAGAAGAACTAAATCAATTTATTAGAAATGATGTTTGGACGTTGGTCCCTCCACCTAAAAACCAAACCATAATCGGCACTAAATGGGTCTTTAGAAATAAAATGGATGAAAATGGTATTGTATCTAGAAATAAAGCTAGGCTAGTAGCTCAAGGCTACAATCAACAAGAAGGTATAGATTACGATGAAACTTTTGCACCCGTAGCTAGACTTGAGTCTATTAGGATATTACTTGCATATGCATGTGCACATGATTTTAAGTTATTTCAAATGGATGTCAAAAGTGCTTTCTTAAATGGGTTTATAAATGAAGAAGTATATGTTGCACAACCTCCCGGCTTTGCCGACTTTGAAAAACCAAATTATGTTTTCAAACTTAAGAAAGCTTTATACGGACTTAAGCAAGCACCAAAAGCTTGGTATGATCGACTTAAGACTTTCCTAGTTGACCATAAGTATACCATGGGCCTAGTAGATAATACTCTCTTCACCAAGAAAAAGGGATCACATATTATCATAGTCCAGATATATGTGGATGACATTATATTCGGTTCAACTTGTCAAGAGTTATGCGACGATTTCTCAAAAATCATGCATGACGAGTTTGAAATGAGTATGATGGGGGAACTAAACTTTTTCTTAGGTCTCCAAATTAAACAATTAGAAGATGGGATATTCTTCAACCAATCAAAGTATATCAAAGATATGCTTAAGAAGTTTGGTCTTGAAGACTCAAAACCAATGAGAACACCCATGTCCTCCGAAACCAAACTCACTAGGGATGAAGAAAATGAATCCGTAGATAGCACTAAATATAGAGGAATGATTGGTAGTTTACTCTATCTTACGGCTAGTAGGCCTGACATTATGTTTAGTGTTTGTCTATGTGCACGTTTTCAAGAAGATCCAAAAACGTCCCATCTTGAAGCCGTTAAAAGAATATTTAAGTACATCAAAGGTACTACACACTTAGAATTATGGTATCCCAAAGGAACGGGTGTAGAAACCATAGTGTATACCGACTCAGATCATGCAGGTGACTATGTTGATAGGAAAAGTACTAGTGGTATTTGTACTTTTGTAGGATATTGTCTCACATCATGGTTCGCTAAGAAACAAACTGCCCTCGCAATCTCAACAACAGAAGCAGAGTATGTGTCTGCAGGAAAGGCGTGTCAACAAGCACTGTAGATGAAACAAGCTCTCGTCGACTATGGAATTGAACTCAACAACATTCCCATTCTTTGCGACAACAAAGGTGCCATCGATTTAAGCAAAAATCCAGTCCAACACGCTAGAACCAAACATATTGAAATACGCCATCACTTCCTTCATGACAATGTACAGAAGGGAATCATCTCAATTGAGAAAGTTTCCTCAGAGGACAACATTGCCGATATCCTCACTAAACCACTTAAACGTGAACCTTTCAACTATCTTAGACTTGGATTAGGATTAATGGAACCTAGTGATTAGGAGAAACATTAGTATAAACATTAGTTTAGCCACACACGACACTAAACCAAAACATGTGTTCTGAATCCGCGGATCCAATCGACAACAAAGACGGATCCTTTGTTTGGGATCCGCCGGATCCGCCGCATGCTAAGTCCAGTTTATTATTTAATAAACAAGAACAAGTACTATTCACTCCTCACTCCAAAACATATCACCTTACTATACTCGACACACACTTAATCTCCATCACATTTTAGACCATTTTCTTCCACAAATTTGTGCTTCTAACATCACTGTAAGTATTCTTATCATATTTATACTCCTGATCTGCGTCTAGGATTTCCATTTCATGCACAAAACCAAAACTTGGGGTATATGCATAATTCTTGAAAAATCATGAAGCATATTTATTGCATTGTACTTAAAAACATGTTTTTCTTAGTTAGGAATTGCATCTCATAGCACATTGTCTTAATTTAACAAAAACCCCATGAAAATTTTTCACTAAAATCTTCTAACGACTAGGTAAATTTTTTTTTTCTTACATTGTTCATACAAATGCAAAAACGTTATCTTTTAGACTTTACTTGCATAATGTCTCTTGAATGCTAAAGGGAATACATAACTAATATGTATTTTCGGGTACATTCAACCGTAGCTACATTGAAATAGGAGTGTTTGGGTTATCTCTCGTTTTGTAAACAAAACTTGCATAAACTAATTTTTCTTGCATCAAAAGGAGTCGAGATAACCGCACCTCCACATTGTCCCCATGTAGGCACACACTAGGAATTTTACACTTCCTTTAATCATTTTAACTAAAATTATGTAACTTTTTGTAATTAGGAAAATCATGCCTCCTGCAACCAACTACGATCACAAGAAAACCGTTAACTACTTACCCAAAGTCCACAAAACCAAGGGTCTAACCGATGCCCAAATCGAAATTTTCAAAGTCTTAGAGAAAAAGTATGTTCATGAGGGTAGAGCCGTAGATGCATCATTTTATGAAGGCACTCAACTTAGGGAACAATTAGCCGCAATTCAATTTGATTCTCTTTTAGACATAGATGAACCAATCATTCCTAGGTTCATACTTGAGTTCTATGCTAGTGTAGGTCTTAGCTCGAGTGATGAAGGTTACTTAAGTCTTCATTTCACTCTAAATGGAAATCCTGTCAACATCCCTCTTGATCAATTTGGTGAGGTCTTAGGAATTCCAAGTCAAGGTACATGTATTTACTCGGACAAATGGTCCTTAACAATCTTAGACTCCAATCTCGATAGGACGGCACCATATGCCACTCCTCTCCAATCAAAAGAAGTGATTAGGGAACATCTCTTCATTCCTAAGAACAACCCCACAAGAATGTATCGTGGTCGTGAAGTTGCTAGAGATCCATTTGCAATGGAACTTAATGAACTAAGACCCGAATTCAAGAAGA
The DNA here is from genome assembly GCA_021014915.2 of Artemisia tridentata subsp. tridentata. NCBI lineage: Eukaryota > Viridiplantae > Streptophyta > Magnoliopsida > Asterales > Asteraceae > Artemisia > Artemisia tridentata. The sequence goes on along the minus strand of CP139502.1, from coordinate 149,324,353 downwards.
TGGAGGATGTGTTAAGGGCAAATGTGATGTGCACCATAGGAAACCGTGATCATATCAATGCTTTTTTATGTCACATGATGTACAACATCTCTACTCGTCAACCCTTCAATCTTGCTTATTATGTTGCCAAACGAATGTGTGACATTCCGGTTCAAAGCAAGATTGCAATGCCTTATGGTATGCTCTTAACCCGACTTTATAGAGCCTTTGCACCCGCTCGTCCAAACCATCTAGGCTTTGTTCCGGATTACAATGAAATTGAACACACCTTCATTCCTTTGAGTGATTTTAGGGTTAGTGTTGATAAGGGCAAACGTCCTCGTGTTCCAACATCATCCTCATCATCTTCCATGAGTGAAGATGATGGTATGCCAAATTCTAGGATTCCTCCACCCGAATACTTGAGCCATCTTCCTCCAATTCCACATGAATCCGCTGAGTATCAAAACATCAAAGGAATGGTGAAGAATCTGGGGCGTTGGATGATGAAATTACACAAGGGGATGAAGAAGTTGAAGAAGAAGCTGAGTTGATGGAGTGTTTGGTTTTAAACAATGTTGGATATTGTGTTGTTAAACTTCTATGTGTCTTGAATTTATCTGATAATACTTATTGTGTATGTGTAATAACTAACACTTGCAGGTAGATAACCATCACGGTTATCAATTTTCCGGGTTATTGCCTATGTTTGGCATAACACCTAAAACGGTAAGTTTCTAAGTATGGATTAAACTATGTGCAATCATGTGTTAATATTATCATATTTAGTTGTTTTGCTATACATATTAGATGTTAAGTAAGGTCTAGATGAATTTTCGGGTTTTCGTCGAAAAACGCGAAATATGACATATGTTCTGTTTACTTTCTTAGTTTTAGGCCTACGGATCCCGCGGATCCCAAAATAAGGATCCGCCAAGGCTTATCGTTGGATCCGCCAAATGCCATCCTGCGGATTTGGCGGATTGCAAAATAAGGTTCCGCATCTGCAACCACTTGGATCCGCAGGATTCCCAGTAAAATTATATAACTTTTTCGACTTATCCCGATTCTTAAATCTTAGTGTTTAGTATCATTTAGGATCTATTCACTGATCATAATTCATCTTAGAATCATTTAGGAACTCTTAGAAACTTAGGAACAAAATTTCCCACCAAAATTTAAATTTTTGAATTTTAGGTGTAAGTTACCAAACTGATACAAAGAAGGAACCCTTTTTAGGGATCCGTCAAATCCGTGGAAATATCAAATCATTAGATTTTCCACTATCCTCTTGTATTAACTGCATATCCAAAACATATTACTCAACCAAAGCTCAATGGCTTGACTTCCTTGATATGACCTGCACAAATTTTTGTTCCAAATCATTAGTAACCAACATTCTCTATTGGATTTACATCAAATCCAAACACACAGACTCACAAACCTTCTGTCTATAAATTAGCACTTTAGGATCATCTCTTCACACAACAAACACTTCCTCTCCTGTACACTTTAGATATCATACTTCACCATGACCAAGTCACACAACTCTTCCACATCTAGAACTTCAAGAAGAACAGCCCGCATTAGTGTTAAACCCTGTTGTTTTATCAACTTAGCAAACTCTTCATCTGAGGAAAATTCTCCTCTCAATATATCATCACCCATTGCTAGTGAAAATTTCCTTACACTCTCCTCCCCAACACCATCACATGTTGTTATACAAACACCACCACCAACCCTTACTCCAATAGCCACTACTCCACCACCGGCTCCATCACAGACTGTTAGATCACCATCACCACCAAAATCACCTAAACTCCAACCCTTGGAATTATTTAGGACTCCTCCTACATCACCACATCTTGATGACTTAGAAGAACTTTCACCAAAATTACCCAATCTTCCACCCATGACTTTTAAAGGTCAACAACCCATGCTTTTTCACCCGGTTTACCCGGATATCCATGGCCCTTTATACCATGATGCACAATCATCCCAACCTCAACAAAAACCTCTATCACCCACATCTACTCTAGTTGCCATTGACGAGGCAATGTGGATGAATATGCCTCAAACCCAAGAAGAGATTAGTGAAGAGCTCAATCGTCTCTACACTCTCTCGGGTATGGTTGACCATCGCCTTCATGAAGCAATGGACATCCAAAACATTCTTATGAACTCCCTCCAAACACCACAACAACCATCCAACAACAACAACACCCAACCACCATCACCACCACCACCACACAACTTGGACCCTAGTCTTCCGCCCGGCTTCTCAACTCATGATTGCGCACATTGTGAGAGAACGGCTCACTTGGCCCAAAGGACCAACATCTTGGTCCATGAGCTTCAAAACGAGATGAGGTTCATCTTGAACCATGTTCTTGAACGTTTAAACGCAATCTCTCATCCTTCTCAATAGGAGCTCTTTAGATTAGTTGTTTGGATTTTTTTTTTTTTTTTTTTTTTTTTTTTTTTGGATGTCTTCTTATTTGTAACATCATTTCACTATTGTGACTTTTGTCACAAAATTTTCAATCTATATGAATGTGATGTTTTATGCTTATGAGTGATCAACATATTGCATATTATCATTATCATTATGAACTAACATTCCTATATTGCATATATTATATCTTGCATATGATTGCTTTAGGTACAAATTATCATCAGACACTTAGTTTGACTTTTTAAAGTCAAACATATTGAAAGGCTTGTTTGGAAGAACACTTAACAAGCATTCTACTTCTTCATTGAAGTCATTTCATAACTAACACTTCATTTGTAGCATATCATACCCTTCAATAGTATACGTTGGTACTCGAGAAGTGAGGAGTATACATCGAGGGGGAGCATCTCATAAGCATCTCATATACTAACCGTTTGTTTTGTAGATTCATGCATCATTTACTTGATTACTCCATTTAGGGGGAGTATAAAACAAGGGGGAGCTCTTAAAGTTCTCAAAATCGCATTCCGCTTCGCTACTCTTTTTGTTTCGACAAAAAGGGGGAGAAAGGACTAAGTTTGCATCAACTGTGAATCATCACAGTACATACATTTTTTACAAAACTTTTCTTTAATAAACAAACTTAATATTTATTTTTAAGAACTCATGCTATATTTATTCTCTTGCTCAAAAATATACTTTATGTTTTGTCATCAACAAAAAGGGGGAGATTGTTAATACAAATAGCGTCCCAAAAACGTTATTTATATTCTTTGATCTTTCATTAGTTTTGTTAATGACAAATATAAGGAATATCTTTTAGCAAATAATAAATACTAGCTTAGTCTCTTAAGTACACACTTTACACTTCACATATTAACTAAGAATTACAAGTTTAGTAACTTGTTTCCTTAAAAGGAAACTTTAATTCATAAACCATTCCATGACATCATTGTATGCATCACATACAATATCTTTGATATATCTTGGTTAGATATGCAAGCAACATAGTTGACATTTGAAGATCTTGGAAGATATGGTAAGATACAACTAAGATATGGTAAGAGACAACTATTACATAGCTGTCACATCCCACGGATCCAAGTCCTATAAAGGACGGATCCCTTTTGAGGGATCCGCCGGATCCGTGAGCTGAAGATCAGCTTGCCTATAAATAGGAAGCTGATCATTTGGCTCTCTCATCACTCATATAGCTTAACACATATATTCATTCAGTACATATCTTACTAACATCATTCATAGTTGCATTTCACTTTGATCTTTCATGTTGTAGAAAAGAGATCAAGCATTCAAGGATCTACAGAACCGTAATCCTTTAGTTGCATTACTGTGTGATCTTATAGTTTGTTTCACACATCATATCTATCATTTGTAATCAGTGAGTGTGGTTAGTACTTTAGTCCTTAAAGTACAAAGAGTGTAGGGAGTGGTTGTACCCTTGTAAAGAACTCGACATCTAGCTTAGTGTCGGTAAAGTAATTAGGCGACGTCAGGTTGGTTCTACCTTGTGAAAGAACTCGGTGTTTAGCTTAGTACCGGAAAAGGAAGTAAGCGACGTGTAAAGGTTTTCTCCGCCTAGGAAAGGAGTTTGTTTCTTAGTGAAAGATAAACTCTCGAGTAGGAAACTCGGGGAGTGGAGTAGGGCAAGGAATAGAGTTCTTGTAGCCGAACCACTATAAACAACTGTGTCGTGTGGTTTGATCTTTCCTCTCTTTATCTTTTGTTTACATTGTGTGATTATTTATTTGTGATTGTTTCCTTTGAATTAACATATAGTAACAAAGCAAATAAAACTTTAAAAACGGTTAAAAACTATTCAACCCCCCTTCTAGTTTTCCACAAAGTGTAAAATGTGAAACTGAAGTTTTGGAGCTGATTCGTAGTGCTACTCCTTCTTTGGGGAATAAGAAAGACTTTGTGACATTTATTGATGATGCTTCTAGGTTTTGTTATGTTTATTTGTTACATACTAAGGATGAAGCATTAGATAAATTTAAAGTGTTTAAAATGTTTAAAACTGAAGTTGAATTGCAACAAGGGTCCTTGATCAAAAGGTTAAGGACTGATATGGGAGGTAAGTACATGGATACTTTGTTCTTTCAGTCTGTTGGTATAATCCATGAAACGAATGCTCCCTATACTCCTCAGCAAAATGGTTTCTCTGAAAGGAAAAACAGGGTACTGAAGGAGATGGTTAATTCCATGTTGTCCTATTCAGGACTGAGTCAAGGGTTCTGGGGTGAAGCTATGTTAACTGCTTGCTATTTATGGAATAGTGTTCCTAATAAAAGGAACAAGGTTACCCATTATGAACTTTGGACTAAAAGAAAACCCAACCTGAATTTTCTTAGGGTTTGGGGTTGTAGGGCTGTTGTAAGACTCCCTGATCCAAAGCTGAAAACTTTGGGTGAAAGAGGCATTGAATGCATCTTTGTCGGATATGCAGAGCATTCCAAGGCATATAGGTTCTATGTTATTGAACATAATGAGTCTGTTTCAATTAACTCAATAATTGAATCAATGGAGGCAATCTTTGATGAGAATAGGTTCTCATCAGTCCCTAGACAATGTCAAAGGATTCCAAATGGAACTAATGACATTGGTGTTTCAGAGGTCTCTAATGAGGTTTCTGATGAGGTTATGGTACAGCAACCTGAACCTGAGCTCAGAAGGAGTAATACGGTCAGGACTTTAAAGTCATTTCGACCTGAGTTTCAATTATATCTAATTGAAGGAACAAGGGATGAGGTCTCTGATCAATACTCCTATTGCTTCATTGTTGAGGATGATCCCAAAACATTTGATGGAGCAATTAAGTCCCAGGATGTTCCTTTCTGGAAAGAAGCAATTAATGATGAAATGGATTCCATCATGGGCAACAACACTTGGGTGTTGGCTGATCTACCACCTGGTTGCAAACCTCTAGGTTGCAAAGGAATTTTCAAAAGGAAAATGAAGATAGATGGAATTATTCAAAAGTTCAAGGCTAGACTAGTCATTCAGGGCTTTAAACAAAAGTCATGGATAGACTACTTTGATACTTATACCCCTGTGGCACGTATCAATACCATAAGATTGCTGATTGTTTTGGCATCAATTCAAAATCTGATTATTCATCAGATGGATCTGAAGACAGCTTTCTTGAATGGTGAATTAGATGAGGAGGTTTATATGAATCAACCCCAGGGCTTCATCATGCCTGGCAATGAAAACAAGGTGTGTAAACTGATTAAGTCTCTCTACGGACTGAAGTAGGCACCTAAGCAATGGCATCAAAAATTTGATGAAGTGGTTTTGTCAAATGGTTATCTTCTTAATCAAGCTGACAAATGTGTATATAGCAAATTTGATGAATCTGGTAAAGGAGTCATCATTTGCCTATATGTTGATGACATGCTGATCTTTGGCACTGACCAAAATCAGGTTGACCTGACAAAGGAATTTTTGTCATCAAGGTTCTCCATGAAGGACATGGGGGAGGCTGATGTTATCCTTGGTATAAGGATTAAACATGAAAGTAAAGGAATTTCTATCTCTCAATCTCATTATATTGAGAAGGTGTTGAGGAAATTTAATTACTTTGATTGTACTCCAGTGAGTACTCCTATGGATACAAGTGAGAAGCTGATTGGCTGCCTAATGTATGCCATGACTTGTACAAGACCTGATATTGCTTTTGTAGTGGGTAAACTGAGTAGGTATACTAGTAATCCTAGTACTCATCACTGGCAAGCAGTTCAGAGGGTACTGAAGTATCTGAAAAAGACTATGGATTATAGTCTCTCATATACTGGTTATCCTTCAGTATTAGAAGGATACATTGATGCAAGTTGGATCAGTAACACTGAAGAAAATTCGTCTACCAGTGGCTGGGTATTCCTACTTGGTGGAGGTGCAATTTCTTGGGCATCCAAGAAGCAAACTTGCATCACCAGTTCAACAATGGAATATGAATTTGTGGCTTTAGAAGCTGCTGGTAAAGAAGCTGAATGGTTGAAAAACTTGTTTCTTGAGATTCTATTGTGGCCTAAACCTATAGCACCTATTTCTACCCGTTGTGATAGTGCTGCTACATTGGCAAAGGCTTATAGCCATATGTACAATGGGAAGTCTAGACACTTAGGTGTCAGGCATAGCATGATTCGTGAGCTTATCATGAATGGGGTGGTATCTATAGAGTTTGTAAGATCTCAACAAAATTTAGCTGATCACTTGACGAAGGGTTTGGCTAGAGACTTGGTTTTAATGTCTGCTAAAGGGATGGGTTTAAAGTCCAACTTAGTCACTGAATGCTAAGACACCCAACTCCCTCCTGAGGAAACTTGGGAGCTGAGTTCAATGTGGAAAGCTGAACATTTAGTAGACTGGAGCACATGTTTTACAATCATCCCAAGGTTGTGCTCGGAACCTGCTGAAAAGGAGGATGATGTATTTACCTCTCAATGATTAATTTCTTTGAAAAAGTGATAAGAATAAAGAGGAACAACCTATGTGAATGTTGAAGTGTTGCCGCTTCAGGGAGCTTTGGACTTTTGGCTCTTACAACATTTGTGAATTGGATATGGACACATGGCTTATTTAGTGTCAGGAGCGTTTAAGTGTTTGAAAGCTTGTGTGTATGTTATCTTCAGGTATTCAAATGGGTTGATGGGTTCAATTCTTAGAACACCCTGATTCTCGAGTATTTGAACGTGTAATGTACTAAGATGGGAATTCAATCTTCAAGATATTTTCATTTATGCACATGTTTTGTTTTATGTTTATTTTCATGCAAAAGGAATTGTACTAAATTGGGGAGGATTGTTGGAAATTTAGTTCAATTGAGGGATATGATCATACTTGTAAATAGGTTTGGAGGTACGGAGTGTATACCCATTAAGTCCCTGATTACCCTGACTCTAATAGTGGTTTTAAGTTTCTACTGCTAGTACTAATGTTACTACTATTGGCAGAGTTACTACTGCTAGTACTAATGTTACTACTGCCAGTGTAAAGTTACTACTGTTGGCATAAGTTAGTACTGCTGGGCAGTTTCAAACTCGTAATTAAGACCATAATGACTTGGTCTTGTAACCACTATGGCTATAATGGAGGAACATTATGAGGAGATTAATTGGCCGATTAATTCTCATAATTCCATTGACTAAGAGTAAATAGATCCTATAAATAGGATACACATCTGCATGGAAAAACACACGAAACATAAACACTTGAAAGCAAACAGGTTCTTGATTTGTGACTAAAACAAGAACACCACTTTGCCTTATCCCACAAAGATATTCATGCAACCCAGGCATAGGGTCGAATAGTTCCTATTGGAAAGTGATAACACAATTTCAAGTGATATCCTGTACTCATTGATTATCTATACCCAACTGGGAACACACCGACAAGAAACCAACAATAAAGTGAATTCACGGGTAAGCGAATTAATTTTTCGGTTAAAAGATCGTCATTGATCCAAAACTACGTGAACGGATGAAGCGAGTGTGTTGTCTTTGGTACCTATGATCTTGTTTTTTGATGATATGCCGCCATGTGTAATCAACTTTAAAAGCCTAGTTATTGCTTCCATGCCAAATGTAAAACCCTAACAAAACCCTGCCAGTCAAGTAATTGTATATACACGTAATATTGAATTTTTTGTAAAGTTTTTAACACTTAATAGATGATGGTATTTTTAGAAACTATTTACTAACAAATAAACTTATTTTCACATAATGGTTAAATCGTTACTTAATTAAACCGACACACACATACCAAAAAAGTTTTTTTGAAAAAAAAAATAAAATAAAAAAATTTAAACTTGGATCATTCATTAACTATAAGTAAAGAATATGTTTTTATTCAATGTAAATAGCTTTGTAGAAATTAAAATTATAAGTGTAAGTTTAACATGCTTTAGAATAACTAGAAACATACATAATTTATGATTTCATTTTGATGATTTAATGTTTCATAAATGTGACTTAGAAACAAATGTTGTAGTTTGGAATGATGTAAAAGTGTGCCATGATTTTTACATGGTGTAGAAAGGGTCAATTCGTGTCAGCACCTGTCCATCATTCTAGGAGATTTTGATGAGGTTATATTCGCCTATGAATGATTCGGATCCACCTTTGATGCCCATGGTGCTTCTTGCTTCAACAACTTCATCTTTAACTCAGGCCTTCTTGATCTTCCAATGGGAGAGATAAACTGTATGACCTTAGATCTACCTTATCACACTTATCACTAAGCTCGTATGGTGGTACAAGAGATATATGTGTGGAGTTAGATTCTAGAGAGATAAACTAGAAAGAGAAACTTTATTATTAAAACACACACTACACACTCAAGCACACACTCCAAATGAGGAGGAGTGTGCCTTTTATAGTACAATTCCAACGAGCCATGGGCTTTCTATGGGCTTGATCATAGACTATGGATTGGACAAGTATAACATAACTTCTAACATATTAGATTAGTCCATGAGCCCTTTGACTATCCTATTACATAAACAACAACACATTACAAAGATATAAATACGTAAATGACCATCACTTTTTAAAAATGCTAACAATCTCCCCAAAGGGATGGTCATTGAAATGATGCTCCATGTGATTAGGTCTTTTGACTTCATTTTTCGTGAAATTTGTGTGTCGTTGTAGAATAGTCTTGATTCTTTGTTACTTCATGCTTTGTGATCTTTGAAGTAATCGTCTTTTGATCTTTCTTGCCTTTGATCAACATCTTCACGGGTTTGCCGTGTCGTCTTTTCCAACATACTCATACTTCTTGATAATACTTTGAACTTCATACTTATGTCTTCCTCATTTGATACATAAACTTGTTCTTGACATTCTTGATTTGCTCTTTGACATTGACATAAATCTTTGTCTTTAACTTGATCTCTTTGTCTGGAACGTTCTTCACTTGAGCTGGTTGAGGATGATCTTCATAAGTATGAGTATGAGGAGATGTGGATGTTGAACTATATGATGATGGTAAATGGTCTTTCCTCAGTTCCTGCATAAAATAGTTAGTAATAAAGCATCCAGCACGTACAGGTTTGGACTTTGAGATCGTTAACAACATAGTGTGAAAACTTTCTCTAATCTTTGCCAAGGCTGTTCTTGAACTGGATGCCCCCAAGAGAGCTAACTCAGATACACCGAAGTGTATCAACGATTCTGGGTGAGTCGCTGAAGTATATCGAAGTATCACTCCACGACTGTAGACCGTTTGAAGCAAATAACCATCATGATAGATACGGCAAGATCCGTAGATCTTATAAAGACTCTTACAACTTGTGTCCTTTTTGGCGAACACAAGTGTATGTTTTGGAAATTGTGTCTTAAGAGATCTTTTAATGAATCTCATGGCTCTAGACTCGATTATGTGTGTTTTGGTTTTAGTCGTTGGAGGCATGGAGCAGAGTGCCACCTTTTCAATATCAACACATCTCTGAGTGAGAGGCCGATAGATTATGCAAGGTTCTCCGTGAGAAATGAAACAAATATCTTTTAAGAGATACCTGAGTGGCTAGGAGGGGTTGTGCAGCGCGTCACTGGGTCCATGACGTCTTGTCTTCAATATCAGTATCAACTTTGCGATTACCGATAGCAGATGTATTGACCCGGTTTCTGCCCTAAGTTTACATGGAGGGCTATTTCTTTTCACCCTTTCATAAACTTTTCTTTTTAATTCTTCAACCCCTTCTTTCTCCTTTCTCATTTACTCCTTTTTTTTTCAATCATACCTAAGGACTAATAATTCTAATCTATTGGAATTGTCCTTGGGTAGATCCCTCCGGCTCTGGTGGATCATGGGACATAAACCTAACCATAATCACCTTATTACTCCATGATTATTCCATAAAACCTTTTGTGAAAATCTCTCAAAGTGTTTATGAATAAAACACATTTTGTTAACACTTCGAGAGTTTTGCATTTTCTGAAATACTCCCCCTTTACATGTGCTTATGCGTTTTTTAAGATAATTTTGCACATGTTGGGTATAGTTCGCACTTTTGAATAGATCAATTTTCAGTGAATATGACTGTTGCGAGACACGTTTACATCACTAGTTAGACTAGCTTGAAATTATTACCCGTCGTGGTCATATTCAAAGAGAATATCTCGAATTGGTACATTCTACTCAAACAAGTCCTTTGCGAGACATGTTTACATCACTGGATAAACCAGCTTGAAATTATTACCCGTCCAGAACAAGTCTTTTTGATTACAGACATTTAAGCTTCATCAATTCGTTGGTACTATCTGAGTCGAGCTCTTTTGAGATTCAACTACGATCTTTAAACATTTCTTATCACATTTTAATCACGTCTTCTCACCCTCAAAAATAGCATGTCGTGATATTTTTGATATCAACTGATTAAAAGGAAAGCTTTTGGAGAGATAGACGGATTTGGTTAAGCATGAAATTGGAACATTTTGTTTTTGATTTTTATACTCCCCCTTAAATAAAGCATATTTTTAAACATAGAGTTTAAAATCAATTTTATGAGTTTGGAGGGAGTTATCTTGACTTTGTCTTTGAAATTTCGAGTCCTGATCTGAATTAATCAAAAGTAGTCATTTTAGCTCGGGTTTCATACTGAAGTATACGAAAGCCATAGTGAAGAAATTTTGAGAAAGTGACATGTTTTAGGAAACATTTTAGAGAACTCTCACTCAAGCATCTGTACATGTCCGTATCATTGTTGAATGACATTCCTAGATACGTACAGAATATCGATTATACGAGAGACATGTCGTGAGAAGAATATTTTTGTTTTGAGATTTTATATTGTTTTTGTATTTTTGAAAATGTTCTATTTTTATATTTTGTTTTTGTTGGTTTTTCAAATTTTGTATTTTGTTATTCAAAATATATTTACAGCGAAGCTATTTTGAAAATAATTTCAAGAAGATTCGAGAAGACGATCTAGCTCCTCAGGAGTTAGGCTTTGCATGCCAATTCGTCGAACTAAATTATCAAGCCTTTCTTTTGGAAGGGCATTAGTAAATAGATCAGCGAGTTGGTAATCTGTCTTTACGAAAAATAATTCAACAGTACCCTCTTCTACGTATTCTTTGATGAAGTGATAGTGGACTCTAATATGCTTGGTCTTCGAGTGTTGTACTGGATTGCACGAGATGGCTATGACACTTTTCGAATCAAAATACAAAGGTATTTTGTCGAAAGTAAAGCCATAATCTGTGAGTTGTGTCCTCATCCATAGAACTTGGGCACAACACGTAGATAGAGACACATACTCGGCTTCTGCGGTTGATAATGCAGTACAATCTTATTTTCTTGATGACCAGCCTACTAGCTTTTCACCCAAAAATTGTGCTCCACCGGATGTACTTTTTGCTGTAACTTGACAACCTGCATGGTCGGCATCTGAAAATGCTATTAGTTTAAACTCGGAATCCTTCGGATACCAAAGTCCCATGTTAATGGTTTTTCGTAGGTACCGAAAGATCCGTTTGACCTTTTGGAGGTGAAGTTCGGTAGGCCTTGCCTGAAACCGTGCTAATAAGCAAAGAGCAAAATGAATATCGGGTCGACTAGCAGTTAGGTACATGAGAGAACCAATCATGCTCTAATATTTCTTCGGATCGATGGGTTTCCCAAATAAATCAGCACCGATTTTTGGTGAAGTGACCATTGGTGTACCAACGAAATCAAAATTTTCCATACCATGTTTTTTTAAAATCTCAATTGTATATTTAGCTTGATTAATAAAAATACCACGAGGGGATTGGTGTATTTGTAAACCAAGAAAGAATTTTAGTTCCCCCATCATGGACATTTCAAATTTTCTTTTCATGAGATTTTCAAAATGTTTTGAATGATTCGGATTAGTGGACCCAAAAATAATGTCGTCCACATAAATCTGAACAATCAAAATGTCATTTTTGTATTTTCTTGTAAACAAGGTAGAATCAACAGTTCCTTTGGTGAAATTGTTTTAGATCAGGAAAGATGATAGTTCGTCATACCACGCTCTTGGAGCTTGTTTTAAACCGTAGATGGCTTTCTTTAGCTTGTTGACATAGTCTGGATATTCCTTGTCAATGAATCCTTCTGGCTGACTCACATACAGTTCTTCTTTCAGAGTTCCATTCAAGAATGCTGTCTTGATGTCCATCTGATAAACATTGATGTTTTTGTGAGCTGCATAGGCCATGAAAATCCGGACTGCCTCAAGTCTTGCTACTGGCGCGAATGATTCTTCGAAATCTATCCCTTCTTCCTGTCTGAATTCTTTAGCCACGAGACGAGCATTGTTGTGAATCACAGTCATTTCTTTATCCTTTTTGTTTTTCCATAACCATTTGAGATCAATGATGAGTTTGTCAATTGGTCTTGGAACTAATTCCCAAGTGTCATGTAACTTGTATTGAAGAAGTTCTTCCTGCATCACTTCAATCTATGAATTGTCTGCCATCGCCTCCCAAATGTTCTTTGGTTCTTTAAGGCTTACTGAACAAATGTAGATGCAAATATCAAGGTCGGTGGCGAGTTGTCTTCTCGTCTGAATTGGCCTTGAAGGTTCACCAATAACTTGTTCTATTGGATGGTCTTTTGTCCATTGTAGTGTAGAAGGGTACCTTGGGTTTAACGTATGTTTGTTAGATGGTTCATGTAACCTTGAAGAAGATTCAGCCGAATCCGTAGCAAACGGGTTTTCGAATACTTCTTCTTCTTCTAACGCAACATCGTTTTGGTTCTGTGTTGTTTTTTCTTGAAATGGTGTATTTTGGTTTTGCTCATCAACTCTTGGTAGAACAATTTCAATTACTGGAGTTGCTGGAGTAGATGTTGATGATGTGGAGGGAGTTGGTGCATCAGCTTCGATTGTTGTTGATGCATCTTGTGGTGGTGGTGGTGGTTGATGGTTTTGAGCGGGTGCAGCGGAATGTTGTTGTGATGCATTTGTCGAAGTTCCACCATAGTATTCATCATACATTAACTCGAAGAAATTTTCCAGATCTTGTTCTGAAGGTTTTCAGTGTTTGTTGATTGAGCACCTTGAGGTACGAGTCCTGAACTAATGTGTCCAGAAGTCTGCATGTTTGGTGCGGGTCCTAATCTGTTTTGATTAGAAGCCATCGGGTTAAGCGCGGATTCTAGAGCGAGTCTCTCAGAAGCCATTTGTGAAATCTCGTCAAACTTCACATTCATCGTCTCCATTATCCTTTTAGTCCTTCTATTATACACCCTGAATGCCCTCGAGTTTTCTGCGTATCCAATGAAGATTCCAATATCACCCTTAGCTTTCAGCTTCCCGAGATCTTCTCTGTCGTTCGTTGGATAGCACAAATCGCCAAACACGTGAAGGTAAGAGATATCTGGTTTTGTGTTGTTCACTAGTTAATATGACCATTTTACCCATCCAAGTTACATAAATGGTCCCTGTTGGTTTGCGAAAATTGCATCCACCGTCCTTACGCTAAATTACATAAATGGTCCCTGTCCCTAAGCTAAATTGCGTCCAACGTCCCTATTTTTTTCGAATAATTTTTTTCAACTTTTTTTTTCGAAAATATTTTTTTTCTGAAATGTTTTTTCGAAATTATTTTTCTTGGAATTTTTTTTATAAATTCTCTTTAGAATTTTTTTTTCAAAAAAAATTTCTAATTTTTTTTTTCAGAAAAAAAAAATTTTCTAAAAAAATTATTTCAGGAAAAGAATTTCTAAGAAAAATTTTTTTTTGGAAAAAAGTTTCTAAAAAAATTATTTCAGAAAAAATAAATGGAAAAAAAATAATTTTTCTAAAAAAATTATTTCAGAAAAAAAAATTCTAAAAAAAATTATTTGACGAAAAAAAATTTCTAAAAAATATAATTTCAGAAAAAAATAATTTCGAAAAAACATTTCGGAAAAAAATATTTTCGAAAAAAAAATTGGAAAAAAAAACTCAAAAAAAAAAAGGACCTTTGACGCAATTTAGCGTAGGGACAGGGACCATTTATGTAATTTAGCGTAAGGACGGTGGATGCAATTTTCAAATAATCAAGGGTAAAATGGTTATTACAAAATTTTTTTTGTCTTTAGTACCCAAAAAAGTCCATTTATGTAACTTGGATAGTCATTTTTTCAATTTTTTTTTGTTCGCTACACGAAACACATATTTATGGCAAGTATGATACTTTTTCAAAGAATATCCCTTAAAAAAATTTAGTTGACATTATTACGCATGATAGGCCCATTGTATATTTAGTAAAAGGCTTAGCCCATTTTGTTTACTTGTTTAATCTATTGTAAACCATGTTACATATTCTCATTATTGAAATATTCTCATTGATTCGTCAATAAGGAGGACTATTTACTCGCACTCCGCTGTGAGGGTGAGGTTTTGCGTAAAACATTTTTAGGTTATTTTAAGATTTCATTTAAATTGAGTTTGGTTTTACTTACAAAATATTTTAATTATATAATAATAATATTAAATTATTTGACAAACACATTAAAAAAGACTTTAAATAAAAGGCAAAAAAATTGCCAACCTAGTTATAACTTACAAGTTAAAACTGATTAACTACTAATTATACGAAATTAAAAGTATTTATGTAAAACTTAAATATATGAAAAACAATGTTATTAAATTTTGAAGTAAAGGACGATTATTGCAAAATAAGGTAAGTGACATGGATCATTTATATAATTACTAGCAGGGTACCCGCGCGTTGCGGCGGCGGGTACCCTGAAATAATATTTTCCGTTGAATCATGTATTTTAGTTTGTTATGTTCTTTTTAATAATAAATTTACGGATATCAAGAATTTCATGTGACGTATTTCAACTCCTTAACTAAGGAATTTATGTCATCTTTTTGGGTCTTTTTTAAAGTCATTCGTATAACATGAGCCCGTTTGACCAGTGCCCGTTTAGCCCGTGCCCGTTTAGCCCGTGCCCGTTTGGCCCGTGCCCGTTTGACCCGTGTCCATTCGGGTTCTAGCCCGTTTGGGCCGTGCCCGTTCGGGCTCTAGCCCGTTTGGCCCGTTAGCCGTTCGTGCTTGAATATTTGTATAATGTGCTTTATTATTTTTATTAGTAACATTTAATGTAGGAATTGTGTTTAAGTTGGTTGTACAATATGCTTGATAATTTGTATTTCTTATGTAAGGGGTGTTTTAATAACTAAATTAATTGTATTTATTGACCAATTAATTAATTGACTACATTAAATATTTTGACCAAATTAATAGTGCTTTGTATTTTGTACATTAAGCTTTAAGACTTGTAAGTCTTAAAATTTAGATTGATGAGAAAGATCATTAATAGTGCTTTGTGTATTGTACAATAAGCATTATAGCTTGTAAGTCTTAATTTTAAGACCAAGAGGAGAGAGAGTCATTCATGCTTTATATGTAGTATAGATATATAACTTTACATTTATGAATGATTTTTGTAATTTTAACTAAGTGAAAGGGACTATTTATGTAACTTTTGTTACACAAACAGTCCCTAAATTTAACTGAAGAACTATTTTTATAATGGAAAGTAACGACAAGGACTATTTTGCAATTTTTCTGGTCTCCTTGCTTAATCACCTAGGACCATCTCATCCATTTTTTCATGGAGAATTACTGTTCTCTAAACAATAATTTTCTTGGAGTTATAATGCTCATTGAACAGTAACTTTCCTTGAAAATTGTTAATATTCAAAAATATATATTATATATATATATATATATATATATATATATATATATATATATATATATATATATATATATATATATATATATATCGATGCCTAACTTACCTTCCAATAAAAATATGAGTACTAGCTAAAAGTGTTAGTTTTAAGGACATAAATTAGTAGATATGTGTTAGGATCGAACTCGAGATCACGGTGTGGAAAACTAGAAGGGGGGTTGAATAGTTTTTACCGTTTTAAAGTTTTATTTGCTTTGTTACTATATGTTAATTTCAAAGGAAACAATCACAAATAAATAATCACACAATGTAAACAAAAGATAAAGAGAGGAAAGATCAAACCACACGACACTGTTGTTTATAGTGGTTCGGCTACAAGGACTCTCTTCCTTGCCCTACTCCACTCCCGAGTTTCCTACTCGAGAGTTTATCTTTCACTAAGAAACAAACTCCTTTTCTAGGCGGAGAAAACCTTTACACGTCGCTTACTTCCTTTTCCGGTACTAAGCTAAACACCGGGTTCTTTCACAAGGTAGAACCAACCTGACGTCGCCTATTTACTTTACCGACACTAAGCTAGATGTCGAGTTCTTTACACAGGTACAACTACTCCCAACACTCTTTGTGCTTTAAGGACTAAAGCAGTAACCACACTCACTGATTACAACTGAAAGATATGATGTGTGAAACTAACTACAATATCACACAGTAATGCAATTAAAGGATTACGGTTCGGTAGATCCTTGAATGCTTGATCTCTTTTCTACAAAATGAAAGATCAAAGTGAAATGCAACTATGAATGATGTTAGTAAGATATGTACTGAATGAATATGTGTGTTAAAGCTATATGAGTGATGAGAGAGCCAAATGATCAGCTTCCTATTTATATGCAAGCTGATCTTTAGCTCACGGATCCCACGGATCCCTCACAAGGGATCCGTCCTTTATGTGATTTGGATCCGTGGGACGTGACAGCTAAGGTATAGTTGTCTCTTACCATATCTTAGTTGTATCTTACCAAATCATCCAAGATCTTCAAAAGTCAACTATGTATCTTGCAAATCTAACCAAGATATATCAAAGATATTGTATGTGATGCATGCAATGATGTCATGGAATGGTTTTAGAATTAAAGTTTCCTTTTAAGGAAACAAGTTACTAAACTTGTAATTCTTGGTTAATATGTGAAGTGTAAAATGTGTACTTAAGAGACTTAAGCTAGTATTTATTATTTGCTAAAAGATATTCCTTTTATTTGTCATTAACAAAACTAATGAAAGATCAAAGAATATAAATAACGTTTTTGAGACGCTATTTGTATTAACAATCTCCCCCTTTTTGTTGATGACAAAACATAAGGTATATTTTTGAGCAAGAGAATAAATATAGCATGAGTTCTTAAAAATATATATTAAGTTTGTTTATTAAAGAAAAGTTTTGTAAAAAATGTATGTACTGTGATGAATCACAGTTGATGCAAACTTAGTTCCTTTCTCCCCCTTTTTGTCGAAACAAAAAGAGTAGCGTAGCGGAATGCGATTTTGAGAACTTTAAAGCTCCCCCTTGTTTTATACTCCCCTAGATGGAGTAATCAAGGAAATAATGCATGAATCTACAAAACAAACGGTTAGTATATGAAATGCTTATGAGATGCTCCCCCTTGATGTATACTCCTCACTTCTCGAGTACCAACGTATACTATGAAGGGTATGATATGCTGCAAATGAAGTGTTAGTAATGAATGACTTCAATGAAGAAGTAGAATGCTTGTGAAGTATTCTCCCAAACAAGCCTTTCAATAAGTTTTGACTTGAAAAAGTCAAAGTAAGTGTCTGATCATTATTTGTACCTAGGGTAATTATAATCAAGGTATAATATATGCTATAGAAGAATGTTAGTTCACAATGATAATGAGAATATGCAATATGTTGATCACTCATAAGCATAAAACATCATATTCATATAAATTGAAAATTTTGTGACAAAAGTCACAAAGAGAAATGATGTTATGATTACAATAAAAAGACATAAAAAGTAAAAATTCCTACAACAATAATTTAAAAGGTCCTAACAACTAGTCTAAAAATCTCCTATTGAGGAGGATGAGAGATTGCGTTTAAACGTTCAAGAACATGGTTCAAGATGAACCTCATCTCATTTTGAAGCTCATGGACCAAGATGTTGGTCCTTTGGGCCAAGTGAGTCGTTCTCTGATAGTGTGCGCAATCATGACTTGAGAAGCCGGGAGGAAGACTAGGCTCCAAGTTTTGTGGTGGTGGTGGTGATGGTGGTTGGTTGTTGTTGTTGTTTGATTGTTGTTGTGGTGTTTGGAGGGAGTTCATAAGAATGTTTTGAATGTCCATTGCTTCATGAAGGCGATGGTCAACCATACCCGAGAGAGTGTAGAGACGGTTGAGCTCTTCACTAATCTCTTCTTGGGTTTGAGGCATATTCATCCACATTGCCTCGTCAATGGCAACTAGAGTGGATGTGGGTGATAGAGGTTGTGGTTGAGGTTGGGATGATTGTGCATCATGGTATAAAGGGCCATGGATATCCGGGTAAACGGGTGAAAAAGCATGGGTTGTTGACCTTCAAAGGTCATGGGTGGAAGATTGGGTAATTTTGGTGAAAGTTCTTCTAAGTCATCAAGATGTGGTGATGTAGGAGGAGTCCTAAATAATTCCAAGGGTTGGAGTGTGGGTGATTTTGGTGGTGATGGTGATCTAACAGACTGTGATGGAGCCGGTGGTGGAGTAGTGGCTATTGGAGTAATGGTTGGTGGTGGTGTTTGTATAACAACATTTGATGGTGTTGGGGTGGAGAGTGTAAGGAAGTTTTCACTAGCGATGGGTGAGGATATGTTTAGTGGTGATGATTCTTTAGAGGATGAGTTGTGAATGTTGATGAAACAACAAGGTTTCACACTCATACGGGCTGTTCGTTTTAGAGGCTTGGAGGTGGAGGAGTTGTTTGATTTTGTCATTGAGACTTTTTGATGAAGAATAATAGCTAAAATGTACAGGAGAGGAGATGTTTTGTGATGTGAATTGAAGATCCTAAAGTGCTAATTTATAGACAGAAGGTGTGTGAGTCTGTGTGTTTGGATTTGATGTGAATCCAATAGAGAATGTTGGTTTCTAATGATTTGGAACAAAAATTTGTGCAGGTCATATCAAGTAAGTCAATCCATTGAGGTTTGGTTGAGTAATATGTTGTGGATGTGCAGTTAATACAAGTAGATAGTGGAAAATCTGATGATTTGATATTTCCACGGATTTGACGGATCCCTAAAAAGGGTTCCTTCTTTGTATCTGTTTGGTAACTCACACCTAAAATTCAAAAATTTAAATTTTGGTGGGAAATTTTGTTCCTAAGTTTCTAAGAATTCCTAAATGATTCTAAGATGAATTATGATCAGTGAATAAATCCTAAATGATACTTAGCACTAAGATTTAAGAATCGGGATAAGTCGAAAAACTTTTATAATTTTACTGAGAATCCTGCGGATCCAAGTGGATTCAAAGGCGGAACCATATTCTAGGATCCGCCAAATCCGCAGTTTGGCGGATGGCGGATCCAACGATAAGCCTTGGCGGAGCCCTTATTTGGGATCCGCCGGATCCGTATACCTAAACCTTAAAAACTAAACAGAACATATGTCATATTTCTCGTTTTTCGGCAAAAACCCGAAAATTCACCTAGACCTTACTTAACATCTAATATGTATAGCAAAACAACTAAATATGATAACATTAACACATGATTGCACATAGTTTAATCCGTACTTAGAAACTTACCGTTTAAGGTGTTATGCCAAACACTGGCTATAACCCGGAAAATTTGTAACCATGATGGTTATCCACCTGCAAGTGTTAGTTATTACACATACACAACAAGTAGTATCAGATAAATTCTAGACACATAGAAGTTTAACAACACAATATCCAACATTGTTTAAAACCAAACACTCCATCAACTCAGCTTCTTCTTCAACTTCCTCATCCCCTTGTGTAGTTTCATCATCCAACGACCCAGATTCTTCACCATTCCTTTGATGTTTCGATACTCAGCGGATTCATTTTGAATTGGAGGAAGATGGCTCAAGTATTCGGGTGGAGGAATCCTAGAATTTGGCAATCCATCATCTTCACTCATTGAAGATGATGAGGATGATGTTGGAACACGAGGACGTTTGCCCTTATCAACACTAACCCTAAAGTCACTCAAAGGAACGAAGGTATGTTCAATTTCATTGTAATCCGGAACAAAGCCTAAATGGTTTGGACGAGCGGGTGCAAAGGCTCTATAAAGTCGGGTTAAGAGCATACCATAAGGCATTGCAATCTTGCTTTGAACCGGAATGTCACACATTCTTTTGGCAACATAATAAGCAAGATTGAAGGGTTGATGAGTAGAGATGTTGTACATCATGTGACATAAACAAGCATTGATATGATCACGGTTTCCTATGGTACACATCACATTTTCCCTTAATACATCCTTCATCTTCTTGAACTCGGGTTTGAGTTCATTAAGCTCCATTGCAAATGGATCTCTAGCAACTTCACGACCACGATACATTCATGTAGGGTTGTTCTTAGGAATGAAGAGATGTTCCCTAATCACTTCTTTTGATTCGAGAGGAGTGGCATATGGTGTCGTCCTATCGAGATTGGAGTCTAAGATTGTTAAGGACCATTTGTCCGAGTAAATACATGTCCCTTGACTTGGAATTCCTAAGACCTCACCAAATTGATCAAGAGGGATGTTGACAAGATTTCCATTTAGAGTAAAATGAAGACTTAAGTAACCTTCATCACTCGAACTAAGACCTACACTAGCATAGAACTCAAGTATGAACCTAGGAATGATTGGTTCATCTATGTCTAAAAGAGAATCAAATCGAATTGCGGCTAATTGTTCCCTAAGTTGAGTTCCTTCATAGAATGATGAATCTACGGCTCTACCCTCATGGACATACTTTTTCTCTAAGGATTTGAAAATTTTAATTTGGGCATTGGTTAGACCTTTGGTTTTGTGGACTTTGGGTAAGTAGTTAACGGTTTTCTTGTGATCGTAGTTGGTTGCGGGAGGCATGATTTTCCTAAGTACAAAAAGTTACATAGTTTTAGTTAAAATGATCAAAGGAAGTGTAAAATTCCTAGTGTGTGCCTACATGGGGACAATGTGGAGGTGCGGTTATCTCGACTCCTTTTGATGCAAGAAAAATTAGTTTATGCAAATTTTGTTTACAAATGAGAGATAACCCAAACGCTCCTATTTCAATGTAGCTACGGTTGAATGTACCCGAAAATACATATTAGTTATGTATTCCCTTTAGCATTCAAGAGACATTATGCAAGTAAGTCTAAAAGATAACGTTTTTGCATTTGTATAAACAATGTAAGAAAAAAAAATTATTTTACCTAGTCGTTGGAAGATTTTAGTGAAAAATTTTCATGGGGTTTTTGTTAAATTAAGACAATGTGCTATGAGATGCAATTCCTAACTAAGAAAAACATGTTTTTAAGTATAATGCAATAAATATGCTTCATGATTTTTCAAGAATTATGCATATACCCCAAGTTTTGGTTTTGTGCATGAAATGGAAATCCTAGACGCAGATCAGGAGTATAAATATGATAAGAATACTTACAGTGATGTTAGAAGCACAAATTTGTGGAAGAAAATGGTCTAAATTGTGATGGAGATTAAGTGTGTGTCGAATATAGTAAGGTGATATGTTTTGGAGTGAGGAATGAATAGTAGTTGTTCTTGTTTATTAAATAATAAACTGAACTCAGCATGCGACGGATCCGGCGGATCCAAAACAAAGGATCCGTCCTTGTTATCGATTGGATCCGCGGATTCAGAACACATGTTTTGGTTTAGTGTCGTGTGTGGCTAAACTAATGTTTATACTAATGTTTCTCCTAATCACTAGGTTCCATTAATCCTAATCCAAGTCTAAGATAGTTGAAAGGTTCTCGTTTAAGTGGTTTAGTGAGAATATCGGCAATGTTGTCCTCTGAGGAAACTTTCTCAATTGAGATGATTCCCTTCTGTACATTGTCGCGAAGGAAGTGATGGCGTATTTCAATATGTTTGGTTCTAGCGTGTTGGACTGGATTTTTGCTTAGATCGATAGCACCTTTGTTGTCGCAAAGAATGGGAATGTTGTTGAGTTCAATTCCATAGTCGACGAGAGCTTGTTTCATCCACAGTGCTTGTTGACACGCCTTTCCTGCAGACACATACTCTGCCTCTGTTGTTGAGATTGCGAGGGCAGTTTGTTTCTTAGCGAACCATGATGTTAGACAATATCCTACAAAAGTACAAATACCGCTAGTACTTTTCCTATCAACATAATCACCTGCGTGATCTGAGTCAGTATACACTATGGTTTCTACACCCGTTCCTTTGGGATACCATAATCCTAAGTGTGTAGTACCTTTGATGTACCTAAATATTCTTTTAACTGCTTCAAGATGGGACGTTTTTGGATCTTCTTGAAAACGTACACATAGACAAACACTAAACATAATGTCAGGCCTAATAGCCGTAAGATAGAGTAAACTACCAATCATTCCTCTATATTTAGTGCTATCTACAGAGTCATTTTCTTCATCCTTAGTGAGTTTGGTTTCGGAGGACATGGGTGTTCTCATGGGTTTTGAGTCTTCAAGACCAAACTTCTTAAGCATATCTTTGATATACTTTGATTGGTTGAAGAATATCCCATCTTCTAATTGTTTAATTTGGAGACCTAAGAAAAAGTTTAGTTCCCCCATCATACTCATTTCAAACTCGTCATGCATGATTTTTGAGAAATCGTCGCATAACTCTTGACAAGTTGAACCGAATATAATGTCATCCACATATATTTGGACTATGATAATATGTGATCCCTTTTTCTTGGTGAAGAGAGTGTTGTCTACTAGGCCCATGGTATACTTATGGTCAACTAGGAAAGTCTTAAGTCGATCATACCAAGCTTTTGGTGCTTGCTTAAGTCCGTATAAAGCTTTCTTAAGTTTGAAAACATAATTTGGTTTTTCAAAGTCGGCAAAGCCGGGAGGTTGTGCAACATATACTTCTTCATTTATAAGACCATTTAAGAAAGCACTTTTGACATCCATTTGAAATAACTTAAAATCATGAGCACATGCATATGCAAGTAATATTCTAATAGACTCAAGTCTAGCTACGGGTGCAAAGGTTTCATCGTAATCTATACCTTCTTGTTGATTGTAACCTTGAGCTACTAGCCTAGCTTTATTTCTAGATATAATACCTTTTTCATCCATTTTATTTCTAAAGACCCATTTGGTGCCTATTATGGTTTGGTTTTTAGGTGGAGGGACCAATGTCCAATCATCATTTCTAATAAATTGATTAAGTTCTTCTTGCATAGCAATTACCCAAGATTCATCTTTTATTGCCTCGTCTATATTTTTAGGTTCAATGGTTGAAATAAAACAAAAATAATTACTTTCATTTTGAGCTTTGGATCTTAATGTTCTTTCATTAAGTTTTCCTATGACGTTTTCTAATGGATGACTTTTAGTTTCTTTAATATTGACTATTTCTCCTTTTACGGGTTCATTGTCATTTTCAATGTTTTCTATATCATTAACCATTTGAATTTCAACTAAGTCATCATCTACCAAAGGTGATGTCTTAGAGGGAGGCGGACTTTCGTTGAATGTTACGTTCAACGATTCCTCGACTCTTGATGTTTCCTTGTTTAATATAATGTATGCTTTACAGTTTTGTGAGTACCCAAGAAATACACCTTCATATGACTTTGGGTCGAACTTAGTGAGATAGTCCTTTGTGTTTAAAATGAAGCACTTGCTTCCAAAAACTCTAAAATATCCTAATGTAGGCTTTTTGCCTCGATAAATTTCATAAGGAGTTTTATTTAAAAATTGTCTAATTAAAACTCTATTTAGGATATATGTAGAAGTATCTACAGCGTGACACCAAAACTTTTGTGGTATGTTTTGTTCATTTAACATAGTTCTACTCATTTCTTGAATTGTTCTATTTTTACGTTCTACTACACCATTAGATTGAGGTATACGAGGAGCCGAGAAATTATGAGTTATTCCATTATTATCACAAAAATTTCCAAATTGAATTTCATTGTCAAATTCTCGACCATGGTCAGTTCTAATAGATACTATGTTACTTCCTATTTGATTTTGAATTTTCTTGCTCAGAATTTCAAATTTGTCGAATACCTCATTTTTAGTTTTCAAAAACTTTGTCCATGTATATCTAGAGTAATCATTTACTATGACTAAAGTGTAAAAATTTCCTCCATAACTTTGTATAGCCGACGGGCCAAACAAATCCATATGTAATAATTCTAGGCATCTAGATGTAGATAACATGTTTTTAGCCTTATGGCTATTATGCACTTGTTTCCCAATTTTGCAAGCATCACAAAAGTGTTGGTCATATTTCAACTTGGGTAGGTTCCTAACGAGTTCTTTGGATGACAAAGATTGAATAAGCCTCATATTAGCATGACCTAAGCGTCGATGCCATAGAGTTGAGTTTTCGTCCAAGGAGGTAAGACATAACTTATCTTTAGGTGTTTTATCTAATTTCATAACATAGACATTATTCTTTAAAACACCTTTTCCTACAGTTATGCCATCTTTAAGTATTTTACTTCCATTTTCACTGAAAAGGACGTTATACTTTTTGCGGCATAATTGACTTATACTAAGTAAATTAAATCCTAAATTATCTACATGAGCAACATCATCAATAGATAGAGAGTCATGAGAGATTGTACCTTTTCCGATGATTTTACTTTTAAGCTTGCTACCGAATGTGACATTACCTCCGTTATACACTTGATAGGTTGAGAAAAGATTTTTGTTTCCCGTCATGTGTCTTGAGCACCCACTATCTTTGATCCACTCATCAGGTTCAAGATCAACTTTCAAGCATACCTAAGTTCATAAAAGACTCAAGCATTTGGTCCCCAATATCTCATGGGTCCGTTTGGGTTAAACATGACATTATCATGGTTTATGTATGTAAATGGTGGACAATTGTTCCATGACATATAACTAGGACCATGAAAGTTTCTAGGTATGTTTTGGTTCCAATTATTTTCATAAGTATGTTGTGGATTAACTATACTCTTTGGAAAGGGGTGTTTGGGAAAACTCATTTGAGGTCTCTGTTGATCTGTTTTAACTCTATATTCATTTCTAGCTTGTCCTCTTCCTAAGGATACTGCTGGTTTATGTTTATTATAGGTTTTACTACTGTTAGGTTTCTTAGTAACTTTAACAAACTCGGAACGGTCGACTTTGTGAACCTTCTGTTCAACATCTGTACTCACGGATCCTTTGGATACACTTGGCGGATCCAAATTTTTGGATCCGTCGGATCCGTGAGTGTCCAACATTGTTGAATCAGTTTTATTCATAGTCTGTTCCTTATAATCACTTAAGGTTCCTAGTTTCATAAAGCCTAGTCCTGTTTTATCATGAGGTAGCTTTTGCATTTTCATTATTTCATCTGCACAACTTATGTTTTTATCAAACCTTTTAAACATTGAATTTTGTTTGATTAAATCTTCCTGTGTGGTTTTTAAGGTTTCTAATTCAAGTTTTAGTTCTTGACAAGACACACACGTTTCTTTACTATCTTTACCTTTTTCAATTCGTATTGCTTTTTCTTTAAGCCAAAATACTTCATTTTCTAAAAGTGTTGTCTTTGTTTTCAAAAACTTGTTTTTGTTTATGATTTTTAAAGTAACGTCACACAGTTTGTTATATTCTACTTCTAAGGTTTCGTCATCTATAGAGGAGTATGAATCAGAATGTACCTCTTCTGTGTCATTAGCCATAAGTGCCATTTCGTTGTTCTTAGGCTCATCATCATCATCTCCTTCACTATCGCTCCAAGCTCCACTAACGAAGGCTCTTTGAGACTTGGTCTTTGGAGGCTTTGAACATTCTCCTATTAAGTGACTGGAGTCACCACACCTATAGCATTTCCTATCAACCTTACCTTTCTTATCGTCACGATCTTTCCGAGAGGATTTCTTTTCATCACGAGGTGGTTTTACAAACTTTCCTCTTCTCCTGAAGAATTTCTTGAAATCCCTCACGGCCATGGCATACTGTTCATCATCACTGTTTGAACAAGACTCATCATCATCACTTGACTCGACTTTGGCTTTCAAGGCAATAGACTTAATCTTCTCCTTTTTGCCTTTAAAAATTTCCGAATCTTTTTCCATAATCATTTCGTGAACTTTAAGGTTTCCTATGAGCTCATCCAGTGTCATGCTTGAGAGATCTTTAGATTCTTCAATAGCTGTCACCTTTGCTCTCCATTTTGGATGGAGTTCTCTTAGAAATTTCCTGACAAAATTCTTACTAGAAAAAGATTCATCAAGTGCTTTAAGTGATGTAATAATAGTATTGAACTTACCAAACGCACTATCAATGGTCTCATCTTTAGAGATAACAAATTGTTCGTATTGTTGGACAAGAAGATCAATTTTGTTATCTTTTACTTGTGAGTTCCCTTGATGTGTGATAATAAGAGATTGCCAAATATCCTTAGCCGTTTTACACATAAAAACTCTTTCATATTCTTTCTTAGGTAAGGCATTATAAAGCATCATTTTGGCTTCATTATTTTTGGCAATTAGTTTCTTTTGCTCATCACTGTGACGAGTAAGAGAAGCTCCTTCATCCCGACCACCCGAAATATTATTACTAATAGGTTTGTAATCACCATCAACTATAATATACCATAGATCTATGTCCTTTGACTTTACATAAGTCTCAAAGCGATTTTTCCAATAAATAAAACAATTTGGTTCAAATAGAGGTGGTCTCTGCATATATTGCCCTTCTTTAAAGTTTTCAAAATCCATGGATCGTTTTAAGTTTTAAAATACAATATATTTTAAAGATCTTAAGTAACGTAGCTCTTGATGCCAATTGTGGAAAACTAGAAGGGGGGTTGAATAGTTTTTACCGTTTTAAAGTTTTATTTGCTTTGTTACTATATGTTAATTTCAAAGGAAACAATCACAAATAAATAATCACACAATGTAAACAAAAGATAAAGAGAGGAAAGATCAAACCACACGACACTGTTGTTTATAGTGGTTCGGCTACAAGGACTCTCTTTCTTGCCCTACTCCACTCCCCGAGTTTCCTACTCGAGAGTTTTTCTTTCACTAAGAAACAAACTCCTTTTTCTAGGCGGAGAAAACCTTTACACGTCGCTTACTTCCTTTTCCGGTACTAAGCTAAACACCGGGTTCTTTCACAAGGTAGAACCAACCTGACGTCGCCTATTTACTTTACCGACACTAAGCTAGATGTCGAGTTCTTTACACGGGTACAACTACTCCCAACACTCTTTGTGCTTTAAGGACTAAAGCACTAACCACACTCACTGATTACAACTGAAAGATATGATGTGTGAAACTAACTATAATATCACACAGTAATGCAACTAAAGGATTACGGTTCTGTAGATCCTTGAATGCTTGATCTCTTTTCTACAAAATGAAAGATCAAAGTGAAATGAAACTATGAATGATGTTAGTAAGATATGTACTGAATGAATATGTGTGTTAAAGCTATATGAGTGATGAGAGAGCCAAATGATCAGCTTCCTATTTATAGGCAAGCTGATCTTTAGCTCACGGATCCCACGGATCCCTCACAAGGGATCCGTCCTTTATGTGATTTGGATCCGTGGGACGTGACAGCTAAGGTATAGTTGTCTCTTACCATATCTTAGTTGTATCTTACCAAATCATCTAAGATCTTCAAAAGTCAACTATGTATCTTGCAAATCTAACCAAGATATATCAAAGATATTGTATGTGATGCATGCAATGATGTCATGGAATGGTTTTAGAATTAAAGTTTCCTTTTAAGGAAACAAGTTACTAAACTTGTAATTCTTGGTTAATATGTGAAGTGTAAAATGTGTACTTAAGAGACTTAAGCTAGTATTTATTATTTGCTAAAAGATATTCCTTTTATTTGTCATTAACAAAACTAATGAAAGATCAAAGAATATAAATAACGTTTTTGAGACGCTATTTGTATTAACACACGTGATTGCACACTTTATGTATGAGAATTAAAGAGTAATAATTAAATATAAAATGTTGTATTTAATTATTTATCACACAAATATGTAACGACCGTTAGTATTTAACGGATAATGACTAACGACCGTTAACTAATAAAAGGAAAGAATTATATATTAAATAATTGGAAAGACGAGAAGGTTCCAGATCCCTCTTTGGGTTGCTTGGCCGATCGGTGGGGGATTGGGCTTGCCCAATCCTACACCAACTTGTCCTCCATGTTACTTACACTATATAAACAATTCAAAGGTCATTCGTTTTACAACTCTTGTACACACAATTATCCCTAAAATTGTTTTCTTGTTTTCTTTTATTTGGTCGATAAAAGCTAACACCCTCTTAGGGTTTGATCGATTTTTTCATACAAAACAAAGTGTTTGGTTTTGATTTGTGTTCTTTAACTAGCATTACTTTAAACCGGTATAGTACGTGTGTAAAAGAACGTGGTACAATCACACTATTGATTGTATCTTGGATTGAATTACAAAAAGGTAAGGGGTAATTCCAATAATCCACATAAACCCTAATTAGGGTTCATAAGGTTGATTGCTTGGAATTGATTCTTGTTTGGCTAGAATCATAAGGTACGCATATATTTAAATTCGGTTAATTAATTATGTGTTATGTTTTCTATACTTCTGCATGTGTTCTTTGATGCTTATTATATTTATATGAATTTCAAGATTTTATAATTCCAACAGTGGTATCAGAGCCGTTATAACGTGTAATTAATTACCGAAACACATAAAATAAACAAATCTTGATTGTGTTTTATACATGTTAGGTCAATTTAGGGTTAATTCAAAATCGAAACCCTAATTTTTTAAAGGGCCGATTGCCCTATAATTATTTAGGGTTTGGTTTGTAATTTAATTTGATTAGAAACCCTAGGTTTAACATGTTTATGTGTTTGTATGCGATCTTGTGGCAACTTGCTAATTGTTAGGTAGAATCCATGCAAACGTGCATGTTTGGCATGGATTCATTGTTGTGATGTTTTTTATTGTTTTTCAAATGTAAGTTAATTGATAGATGTCGAAATGGGAAAGACTCCAATAAATTATGTAATCAATTATGTGCAATGTGGTGTATATTTAATTATGACTAGCGCAATCGATACGTCAATGCATGTGGCTCACTTACCTTTGTAAGTGATAATCTTAATTGAATATATACAATTCAAACATAGAATGATTATTAATAGGTTTATCGAATTAGTTTGCATGTGGCTAATTGTTTACATAATTAATTGTTAAGTTATGTGCGTTATTTAGTTGTTTATTTTTATTATTACTTGTTTTTGTTTAATTGTATGACATGTTTTAAGCAAAAAGGGTAATTTTTGAATAGAAAATAAATTGACTAAATAATGGTGAAACTTGATGTAATAAATTATAAATCTTGGAAAGTCTTATGTGCCGATAGTGGTTCGCTTCGCACGGTAATTTGCTCCAAGGCGAGACTAGCAAGGTTATAATTTATAACATGGTTTTTAAGACTAAAGTCATAAACTTTTAATTGATTGTTGAGTTTTGTACCAATAGTACGAACGGCTCACCCAATTGTGACAAACTATAAAAGGGGTTTTAAGTAGAAACGGGTTTTTAATAAGATTCGCTCTGACCTTTGTTTCTACGCTCCTTTGTGCGTCAAATTGGAGCTACCATGTATGACTATTTTCTGTACAAAATCACCTTAAGGGTGAATTGACCTCAATTCCACGTGCCACTTTATGGTAATTATCCGAATAACTTGGGTTTTTTGACTCATGCAGTAGTAGGATATAGTAGGCGATAATTGTAGGTAATTTTTTGATTGGTGAACCCAATACCTCAATTAAAACTTTTTGATTTAAATCTTAGCTTAAAATTGGTAAATAAAAATGTTTTGAAAAACTTATGATACGAAGATGTATGCATGCTTCTTCGTACATATTTTGATTAAAAACATCAAAACTTGTACCCTTTAAAATTAAGTTAACGCCATTTAATTAAAAGAACACTTGAAGTTGTAATTTAGTCATGTAAGAGCTTGGACTAGATTACAATGGAAAGGTAAATTTCATACTTTCATTACTAGCAGATCAACTGATGTAATGGGACTATGGTAATTTACAGTTTTTTAATTAGACGACTTAATTGAGTTGTAAGTGAGAGCTTGGACTCAAGGCATAAGATGAGGATAAAACATGCTTATATTGGAAATTGTTTGCCAATATAAATCCCATAATGATCTAGGAATTGGAAATTGTTTGCCAATTATTGTTCGACAATTACCTTGTTGAATACTTTCATTACTAGCAGATCAACTGATGTAATGGAATTATGTCAATTAGGATCCTATCTTTAAGAAAATTCTATGGTTCATATAAATATAAACCAATGGGTATTTAATTTTCTTAAAGATTGTATTATCGAAAATACTAAAATTGAATTTTGTAAATTCTTTTACATGTATTAATGCAACATTAAACCGTAAACGTATGATATTCTTTTATTGGTAAATTGATCTACACCCATAGGGGGTTTTGGCTAGAGTCAATTTTACTAAAAGGATAGACTTAGTCTCCATTCCATAAGAGAAGCGTGAGACTTAATCATATTCTTTTACATGAATGAGAAAGATATGATAGGAAAATTAGAATTGTCTAAATTCTAAATACATAACTCATAACAAACTTTAATTGTTAAGATAATTGCACATTTTATGAGTTATTAAATTAGAAACTAGACTAATTACCGCAAAATGGTAAAAGGCAAACTAGTATATTTTATCTAGTTGTTTTGTTTTGACCATTTAAAGGTGCTGCATACCATTGTGGGGATGGTAGACCTATTAAGGAAGAAATTGCACACCCAATTTTTCAAGTTAATTGCATTGATGGATAGTCCATCATTACAAAATTAGAATACATTCTTTTAGTACCTAAGTGATTGTTACGTATGGGTTTTCTCAAAGGTGTAGGAAAGTAAATAGCACACTATTTGCTTTTACTCATTATGAAACACTTATAATGTTGTCAAATCCAGTGGGAGCATTTGTTATAATTACTGAATAATGAATTGTTGTAATGATCTGTAATTCAGTGGGAGCTACAAGTTTTGTCATCTTGGTAGTAACCCAGATTATCTCTATAATGTCTTAAGATTATTACTTTCCAATAGTAGACATTTGTATTTTTAAGGATAGTCATGTACGTTTCATTACTAGACAATGTGGTTCTATATCTACTTATTATGATAATATCTATGACACAATCATATTGCACACATAAACAAACGAGTGACATGTTGTTTACCTGATACATGATGTTGTTCCATGCACAAGTGGGAGAAATCTTTATTGTGTGCAAGGAAAAATATATAGGAATATGATTTAAAGGATTCTCTTGACTGCAAGGTAAGAGACTAATGTTCTAATGTGACTTAATCACATCTAATTAATAGAACACTTGAAGTTGCAATCTACGTCACGTGAGAGCTTGGACTAGATTACAATGGAAAGGTAAATTTCATACTTTCATTACTAGCAGATCAACTAATGTAATGAAACTATGTGAATTTGCAGTTTCTAAATTAGATACCTATTAGAACAAGTGTCAATATGATAATAAGACTACTTCAAACTAAATATTTATGTATTATTGAAATAACATAAATAAATTAAGTAATCTAATACTACTACAATTTGAATATTTATGTAATTTTGGAATGACATAAAATAAGTGAAGTAATAAATTAACTTGAAATTACTATTGAAACCAAGAGATGGTGTTCATAATTACTTTAGTTAAACATGTTTACGTTTCATTGTAAAGATATAAATATGAAGTCTTTTAATTATTATAAGACTTATAATAAAGTAAGACGTTAACGTGTTATGTTATGTTTTTTTTTTTTTTTTTTTTTTTTTTTTTTTTTTTTTTTTTTTTTTTTTTTAAATTTTTAATTAAGACATATACAAGAATTCATTGAGTTGATCAATAATTTATAACGTATAGCGGGATTATAATAATTTATTTCTTCTTGATAAGACATGGACATGAAGTGACTTGGTCAAAAAGTACTTATGTTATATAGCATGCAATTGGCTTGGAAATTCTATTATACCATTAAGTTGACTTATTTGGTGAATAGATAAGCCAAACGAAATATATTTATCTTACATATTGTTAGATTGTCTTACAATATTAATTATAATGAAATACTAGATTATGGTATGTTTAGTTAGGAAAATCAAACTCTTGTTGTAGTGTTTGATTCAAGATAACTATATCTTCTTTTCTTCCAAAAGTTATCAAGGTTAGAAAATTTAGTATGGATTGAAATACTAAATCAGACTCCTAGAAGATTAATAAGACACCATTGTATTATGAAATGTGATGAATCACATTAAGTTTTAAAATGAAGTTCTGAATTTGTTAAAATACTTATGAGTAGGTTATTAACGAACCAAATATCAGGAACTGTCAATATGTATTAAAAATGTCCCAAAAAGAGAACATTGTATTGTTGCTTAATTTGCTAAGTATTTATAGATAGTCTATAAATTACAAAAAGCAAGTGGGAGTTTTTATCTTAAAAAGATAAAATTACAAGATACATAATCTTCTAAAACACACTAGTGAAAATCTCGATGAGGCTAAACATGTAAATGATAGACCTCAAGATGATGGAATTATCATTCATAGATCCGCAAGGTAATCTCAGATATTTGATTAATATGCTGAGGATTATTTATGATGCATTACCAAATATTGAATTGGGTAAATTACTCATACTATGAATGTTAAAGATGTTGTCCATAAAGATAATCAATTTTTGAAAAATTGGTTTATCTTAATTCTTAATAGTTAGACTAGAGAATGAAGATGAGTTTCTTCAAAGATAAGGTAACCATAGTGGTTTAAATCTTTGTGTAGAAATCATATGGACAATATTGTACACATATTTTAATGCATGTCTTATGACAAGATTATTAATCATAATTAAGCAATTAACTATGATTGAATATTCTTTTCTAAGCACATTAAATAAACAAAGATGGTAATTGTCATACTTATTTTCATGAATATGAAATTTGACAATGAATTATAAAACTCTTTCTTGTATAATTACTTAAGTGAGGACGGTAAGTAATTAAGAGTTTTATGAATTCATATATCTTTGAAAATGTGCAAAATGCAAGAATTCAAGTATGGATAAATACATGCATCTAGGAGATGAGTCTTATGTTTAAATATTAATCCAAGTTTTGATTTATAATTTAAAATAAGCTAACTCATAAGTATTTCTGAAAGATAGTGGGAGTGTTATGTTTATTTTCTTGAATCATATATGTTGTTTAACATATAGGAAGTAACATTCCATATAAGTTAAATGTTAAGACTTAATTTGAAATGAAACTTCATATAAAAGATTTAGGAAGAAAAACATATAACCTTGGAATATATGTTTATTGTTATAAACATGTGCGGTAAATAAATATAATAAAACATGATATATCATTTAGAAAATCTAAATGGATACGAATCTTTTGAAAAGATAGAATATGAACAAAATCTAAGTATGACTCGAAGATTTTTTTCATGAACATCATGTTACATAGACGAATTATTATAAGATGTTATGACAGTGTTGATATCTAATTAAAAAGTTATTAGATAATTGGTGTAATGAATATTCAAATGGAATATGTTTGGATATAGATTTACATCCTCAGCCTGGAACAGATTCCAGATTCTATAGATGAACAATTTGTCAATTGTTGTGAAAATTGTCATAGCCAAAAAACTTGAAAGTTTGGAAGGCATCAAACATTATACAGTAGATATTAAAGTTTACGGAATTTTAAAGAGCATATTGTTGTTTGCATACAATGATGCTAATGAAATTAAGATGACATTCAATACT
Organism: Artemisia tridentata subsp. tridentata; assembly: GCA_021014915.2. Classification (NCBI taxonomy): domain Eukaryota; kingdom Viridiplantae; phylum Streptophyta; class Magnoliopsida; order Asterales; family Asteraceae; genus Artemisia; species Artemisia tridentata. The sequence continues at coordinate 149,290,166 of CP139502.1, read as the reverse complement.
AGTCTTGGTAGGATTTCATCCTTGTTAATGACCATGTGTACTAGTTATGCTAACTAAGAGCATAGTTGCATTATACATTAAAAGAAAAAGAATACTTTAAACTTTAAACTTTAAAATTGTTTGAAAGTTTTATAATCATAAATTAGTGATTGAGGATGTCACACACTTTATGTAATATTATGTGGCATTATCCAATTATTTGAATGTACACATGCAAGAACTTCACCAGTTGAATTCTTGGAATAAGTATTCTCAAAATTCTGATAGATCAAAGTTGGTTGATTTATGTCTTGTCAACAAGTATGATTGTCATAGCTTGAGACATAATTCATCAACTAGAATTTTCATGCATTGATCTATTTAGTATTTGGATAAAGGATATTGCAAGCATTTATTATTGTTTAATGAAAAAAAGTATTGGTTATGTTTATGTTCATTATTTAATATTGTTGTCCTAAATATTTGCAAGTTTAATTCATGAATAAATTAGTTATTCTAAACGTCCGTTGTCAATTAATGATATGGGAATATCATTGAACTAAGACAAATCTGAGTTTTGGTATAATATACTTGAAAGTATATTGATGCGTTGACATGCCAAATTCACATGATATTCAATGAATTGAATATAAGACTTATCCCAAACTACATGATGTTACTTTATGGATATTGTTATTAAGTAAATCATGAATAGTAATCCTCAGACTTGAGATACCAGATAACTGTTATGAATGTAGTGCATTCTGTGGAATAATTTAACGCTATACGTAACTGGTAGTCATAAGTTTTCAGAATTGTTGCAAAGTTCATAGGTTATGCTTCTAGTCAAGATAGAATTTGTTCCTACAAATTTATTTTGGAGTTTAATACTGCTGGGCCCCTCGTAGGGTTGACAAGATGTTTGCGTGGCCACGCCCAAGATCTCCCTTGAATATGTTCAAAAGATTTGGTAATCTTGCTCAATCACAAACAACGAGAAACAGAATAGTTGAATAAAGAATGACTTACATCCATATCTTTATTTAACGTGGTATTAGTAACAAAAGGATAATAATAATGATGAATCATTAAAAGGTTTTTCCAGGAGACCTTACTCGAGATCGTACTAGAGGCATCGGCGTGTTGCTAGACGCCAACCGATGTGACACACTATTAAAATATGTCCAAGTGGGAGCTGTTAGTTTTATGGACATAGATGTGTGTTAGGATCAAACTCGAGATCACGGGATTGCACACTTTATGTATGAGAATTAAAGAGTAATAATTAAATATAAAATGTTGTATTTAATTATTTATTACACAAATATGTAACGACCGTTAGTATTTAACGGATAATGACTAACGACCGTTAACTAAAAAAAAGGAAAGAATTATAGAGTAAATAATTGGAAAGTCGAGAAGGTTCCGGATCCCTCTTTGGGATGCTTGGCCGATCGGTGGGGGATTAGGCTTGCCCAATCCTACACCAACTTGTCCTCCAAGTTACTTACACTATATAAACAATTCAAGGGTCATTGGTTTTACAACTCTTGTACACACAATTATCCCTAAAATTGTTTTCTTGTTTTCTTTTCTTTGGTCGATCAAAGCTAACACCCTCTTAGGGTATGATCGATTTTTTCATATAAAAAAAAGTGTTTGGTTTTGATTTGTGTTCTTTAACTAGCATTACTTTAATCCGTCATAGTACGTGTGTTCAAGAACGTGATACAATCAAACTAATGATTGTATCTTGGATTGAATTACAAAAAGGTAAGGGGTAATTCCAATAATCCACATAAACCCTAATTAGGGTTCATAAGGTTGATTGCTTAGAATTGATTCTTGTTTGGCTAGAATCATAAGGTACGCATACATTTAAATTCGGATAATTAATTATGTGTTATTGTTCATACGCTTCCGCATGTGTTCTTTGATGCTTATTATATTTATATGAATGTCATGATTTTATAATTCAAACAAGAAGACACTTGAAATTCACGTGTATTTCAAAGAGAAGTCAAGAAATAGATATGGCTTGCATACGTAATTAGCGGTTACAAAGAAATACTTGAGTATACACAATTGGAAATAGAAAGTTCGTACAAATGTAATATTTTAATTGTTTATGCTGATGAACTTGATTTGTTGCGGGAATGTAGTATCTTATGATGACAGGTGTTTTCATTATATGACCATGCTTGCTTATCGTACAAGTGGGAAACATGTAGTTTGTTTAGGTGTAGATTAATTTAACTAGTTGGATTTACCATTGCTTCCTCTTAGATCAACACCTATCAAGAATGTGCTATTATTTTGTTATAGTTCCGATTCAATAAAGCGAGCATTGATAATATTGGACCAAATGCAAAGACATGTTGATTCAATTGTCGAATGTATATCAAATTTGAAAACCTTATAAAAAAATGAGTTTAATTCTTCATCAATAGACCAGGTTTCATATACGACATATGTTCAAATTGGAATACACCGTATTCTTCATCGTCAAGAAAGTCTTGAATTTTTTCTCATTATAATGATATGGCGAATCCGTTATCACTGATACACCGTACAGGATGTTTGCTCAACATATACTTCATCATTTCTTCTTTTTAGTCCCAAATGATGTCGAATTCAGCTTCTTTTCCATAATTGCTCCAAAAATACTAAGAATCACAAAAGTAAACGATTAGTAATGATTCTTATATAAAATGATAGTAAATGAGCAATATATATGGGATAAATGATGTATAAATACATTACTTATTTGATCACATCAAATATCCCCCCACTTGAATTCTATTTGTCTTAAAGTAGACTCTAGATTTAAACATATGAAAAGGTATCCTAAACAAGAGTTAAGGATTAAACGTTTAAGTATTTACTCAATCAATAGTGCACAACCAATCACCTTACGAAATAACAAATGAAAACACTCAAATCACTCAACTAATCTATGTGGTAACATTTAGTAATTCGTTCAATTGCTTAGTCGTGATGGCACACAAGTCTACATTAAGTAGTCACTGATATTGGGAGACAAATTTTTATAGTGCATTAGAATCAAAAAGGACCACTACTTGCCATACAACCAAGGTGTCATAGCCCAAAAATATCGCAGCGGAAGACAACCTGGGTATGACATTATTGCATAAAGTCACAAGATATAAAGAACGATATCTACATGAGTCATTTAAATTACATCGCTTGTTGTTGATCCCAGTTGAGCTTCACAATCTTATTAATTACTTTAGATAAATCTAAGGTAATCGGTATAGAAACTGATCTTGAGTTGTATATCAAATATTATGCGAAAACTAATACTTGATCTTAAGAAGAATAAACACAAACGAATTATCAAACAACACTTCAATATATTAATACGATTGCTCTGAATAGCAATAGGGTTACAAGAAACCTTGAAGTGTAAACAATACGTATGCTAAGATAATCGATCTCTAACCCTAACCCTAGAACCTCCTTTTATAGCGTAAGGAGTCCTAGTCGGTTTACAAGACTTTCTATACAAGAAAAATATCTTACGTATCTTTTCTATACTTATCCTTAACATACTATACATATCTAATAAGCAGCAGAGTAAATCTTCTAGCAGCAGAGTCTTCGTAAGCTAGCAGCAGAGTTACACTATGCCTATTATCCCAAACAACAGAGTTATCAAAACAGCAGAGTTAATGTACTAATAAGCAGAGTCACATAACTATCCAGCAGAGTTATGTTTCTCAAATCAGCAGCATTTTAGACCCAACAATCCTCCCCTAAACTTGATATTTTTCTTCAAAAATCATCAAGTTTCCTTAAATCCAGATAGTCACCAAGAGGATGCTTCCAAACACCTTACTGTTTTGACACCTTTGATTTTCAAACTCATCAGCAGAGTTGCGATAGTGTTGACCAAAAGTCAACATTCCCAATATCTTCAAAATCACCTCCTTAAATACCATACCAACCCCTCATTGAAGTCCAAAAATCCCTTAATCACTTAAATAAATCCCCAATTTGCAAACCCTAACTCAAAATCAACAAATCATGAGTTCATCAAAAGCTCCAATTATTGACATTTCCTCCGATTCATCATCAGACGATTCAGAGGGATGGGCAAGTTACTTTCCTCAAGGTTATCTTGCAAGTTCATCGTCAGCAAAGCCAAAAGGCAAAGCGGTTGTCGAGGAGGAATATTCCGACCCACTTCTATCAACACCATCCTCCTTTGAGGATTCTGATGATGATAAAAGAACAAAAATCGATCCTCCACAGCATTCAACTGGGATCAACAAGTGGTATCCAGATCATCAAGTAATTCGAGTCACTTCAAGTGTTTTGTCAATTCGAGTCTTTGCAAAGGCGGCGGCGGCATTCTCCATTTGCTTCTGCAGCTCAGCGGTCAAAGGATGCTGTGGAGGATCGATTTTTGTTCTTTTATCATCATCAGAATCCTCAAAGGAGGATGGTGTTGATGGAAGTGGGTCGGAATATTCCTCCTCGACAACCGCTTTGCCTTTTGGCTTTGCTGACGATGAACTTGCAAGATAACCTTGAGGAAAGTAACTTGCCCATCCCTCTGAATCGTCTGATGATGAATCGGAGGAAATGTCGATAATTGGAGCTTTTGATGAACTCATGATTTGTTGATTTTGAGTTAGGGTTTGTGAATTGGGGATTTATTTAAGTGATTAAGGGATTTTTGGACTTCAATGAGGGGTTGGTATGGTATTTAAGGAGGTGATTTTGAAGATATTGGGAATGTTGACTTTTGGTCAACACTATCGCAACTCTGCTGATGAGTTTGAAAGTTGAAGGGTCAAACTGAAACTTTTGGCGCGTTCTTAAACCTAATTAGATCAAAACGGTATCTTTCAACAATTTGATCTCATTACATTTTAATTGCTCAAAATTCCATTCAACCTTCACCCAAGAACATCAATTCATATCATTTCACCCAAAACCCCCAAATCAAATGGCTCAAAGAACGTTTTCGGATGAACATAATCAGATAGCTTTTCTTAGTAAGGTTACTGCAGCTGATGGATTCCATGAAGTTATGGATTTTCTGAGTTCGTCTAAGTTAAGGTATTCGTTAACAGTTTCTCCTACCATTTACAAATCTCATATGAAGCAATTTTGGTCAACTGTTAAGTTGGATGTACTAGATGGTGAGGAACGATTGATAGGTAGTGTAGATGGGGAGAATATTGTAGTTAGTGAAACAACAATTAAGAGAAGTTTGCGCTTATCAGGCATACCAACACCCCCTACCATTACCCCATAAACTGTTATGACTGAGCTTGAGAATATTGGATATGAGAGACCTGAGGTTGGTGGTACATTTTTGAAAGGTCGTCTCTGTTCACATTGGAAGTTTTTGCTACATACACTTCAACACAGCTTGTTTCCCAAAGTAGGTGGATGGAGTGAGTTTAGTGCTTCACAAGCTATGGCTTTAGTGTGTTTAGCTACAGGGCAACCCTTTGATTTTTCTTCTATGATATTTGAGGGGATGAAGAAGTTTGTTAAGAAGAAGTTTTACTTGTACCCAAGGTTTCTACAACTTATTATAAACAGACAGCTAAGGGAACCATTGAGGCATGTAAATGTTGAGCCCTGTAGTAGAATGGCAATCAAGATGTTTGCATTTTTAAAGAAGAATGGGAAAGGTTTTTCTGGCACTATAACTCCCCTAACTGCACACATCTTGAATGTAGTGGCTGCAGAGAATGAGGATGAAGAGGCTGGAACACCCACAGCTTCCCATCACACATCCTCATCTACAAGCTTAAATGAGTCATCTTCCACTGAACCACAAAATACTCAAACACCTAGGACTTCACAAGAGGACATTGTGCAACCTCAGGCCAATGTTAGTATGGATGCAGATGAGGCTGATACAGGTGTTGGAGGTATCATGATGGAAGAGGCTGGCACTACTGTTTCCAACTTAGTAGTTGAACAGGACAGTGCTAACATAATTAAGACCTCAACCATGGCAACATCTTTTGTAGAAGGTTCTCAGGAACCTGCCACAACTGATGGTAACCCCAGCCAAATGGCTTCTATGAGGGGCTCAGATGTTCAACCTAGGGTTGAGACTGAGTTTGTGTCCCAAGATTCACCTCTCGGAGAAGGTCACACATCTCGAAGTGATGAGGACAGAACTGAAACTATTGAATTGATGGACACTGATGTACATATTGACATTGCAAATGATACACCTCTCGGACCAGGTGACACAGGTCGAAGTGTTGATGCTAGTATTGAACATGACACTGAGGATTTGACGGTTAAAACACCAGTACATAATGCCAATTCCAATGATCAACTTCTCGGGTCAGGTTACACAGACCGAAGTTGTGAGGATATCATGAAACAATTAAAAGAATTGACGGATAACTGTACAAAATTGTCAAAGGAGGTCCTTGGTCTTCGAAAGGAGTTAAAGACAGTTAAGGCTACTCAAGGTGCTGAAATAAGAAGGCTTAAGCTCAGGGTTACACACCTTGAGGGGAGGCTAAAGAAGAGTTCCAAAACAAGTTTGGAAGAGGATGCTTTCAAACAGGGGAGGAATGATCAAGTAGCTCAAGTGAATGATCAGGATCAGGAAGGTGTAATGGGTTCAGGGGAGGTTGTTAAAGATTTTGTTGAAAATGTTGGTGATGAGAGTGACAAGGTTGACTCTGCTGGTGCAGAACACTCTGCTGATGGGTTAAAGGTTTCTGCTGATGATACTGAGCAGAGTGCAGGATTAAAGGACTCTGCTGGAGTAAAGGACTCTGCTAATTCCGATGATGAACAGATGACTTTAGCTCAAGTACTGCTGAACATGAACAAAGGAACTAAAACACCTACACCATCACAACAACAAGCTGCTGAATCTGCTGAAGAGCTTGAAAGAATGCAAAATTTGGCTGATGAACAAGCTCAGATTGCTCAGGATGAAGAATATGCAAGAAGTGTTGCAGCTGATGAAGAAAGAAATCAGTTTGATCTTATGGAAAGCTCTACATTTAAAGAAGTTAATCAAGAAGAATTAGATGAACAATTGCTGTATTTCATTGATTCTGATATGATTGTAAGAGGTGAAGCTAGGATGATAACAAATGATGAGCAGTTGGATGGAAGTGAGAAGACAAAAGAGCTTGTTGAGTTTATACTCAGAAAGAATGGGTTAGCTAAATGGGAAGAGCTGATTAAGAGGATTAAAGAAGCACAGAAGCATGGTTACAAACCTAAGTCACCTTCAAGGAAAGCAGTGGTTAATGATATGAAGTATTACTTGAAGAATGCAAGAGGTTATCAGATGAAGGATTTCAAGGGAAAGTCAGATCACTTAATTGAAAAGGAATTTTATGAAACATATGCTAAGTTAAATCCAAGAAAAGTTTCTGAGAAGAAGAGAAATCCAGAAGTTATGGGATCTGACAATATGAAAGCATCTGGGAGTGGAAGTGTTTCAAAGCCCATTGTATCTGATGTTGAAAAGGAGAAAGAAATTGTTGTTGAAGCTGAAGTTATGACTGAATCCTCTGCTGGTACAAAGAGATATAGGAGGAAAGTAAAGCAGGTGGGTAGGAAGAAGAGAAGAACACAGTCAGTAGTGATGAGTGATTCGGATAAAGAGGAGAAAGAGAATAGTGATTCAGAGAAAGAAGAAGTGACTGCAGATGATATGCAAGGGATTATGCATCTCACAGTTCATGAACCTCAAGAAGAGCCTGAGTTACTTAATGAAGTTCCTTTATCAGTAAAATATCCAATCATTTCCTATTCACATGATGTTCTAAGTGATAGTCAAGTATGCTGGATAATTAAGAGATCGAATGGTTCAAGGGTGAGGTATATTAGTTTTTCTCAGATGTTGCATTACCTGGATAGGGATGATATTACTCAACTCTGGAATTTATACAAGATGAAGTATGGAGATACTAGACCAGAGGTAGTGTTTGAAAGACTAAATTATTACTACTTGAAGAACATGTTTGAACCAGATGAGAGGAGTATTGAATGGAAGAAGTTATTAAGCTCCACAGTTCAGAAATGGTATTTATATCAATCTTGTGGGGTTCATCTCTTATCATGCATAGGTGTGACTGTGTATATGCTTGTGGAGAAGGATTATGTCATCAACAACAGTACATCTATTCTGTATCAAATGTTGCAGCCTGGTAAGTTGACATTACAAAGACCATTTGATGTAGATAATCAAGCATTTGAACTAATTGAGAAATATAAAAAGTTGCTGGAATCAAAGGTGTCAAAACAGTAAGGTGTTTGGAACCATCCTCTTGGTGACTCTCTGGATTTAAGGAAACTTGATGATTTTTGAAGAAAAATATCAAGTTTAGGGGAGGATTGTTGGGTCTAAAATGCTGCTGATTTGAGAAACATAACTCTGCTGGATAGTTATGTGACTCTGCTGATTAGTACATTAACTCTGCTGTTTTGATAACTCTGTTGTTTGGGATAATAGGCATAGTGTAACTCTGCTGCTAGCTTACGAAGACTCTGCTGCTAGAAGATTTACTCTGCTGCTTATTAGATATGTATAGTATGTTAAGGATAAGTATAGAAAAGATATGTAAGATATTTTTCTTGTATAGAAAGTCTTGTAAACCGACTAGGACTCCTTACGCTATAAAAGGAGGTTCTAGGGTTAGGGTTAGAGATCGATTATCTTAGCATACGTATTGTTTACACTTCAAGGTTTCTTGTAACCCTATTGCTATTCAGAGCAATCGTATTAATATATTGAAGTGTTGTTTGATAATTCGTTTGTGTTTATTCTTCTTAAGATCAAGTATTAGTTTCCGCATAATATTTGATATACAACTCAAGATCAGTTTCTATACCGATTACCTTAGATTTATCTAAAGTAATTAATAAGATTGTGAAGCTCAACTGGGATCAACAAGTGGTATCAGAGCCTTAGGGTTTTAATTGTTCTTAGAGGTTGAATCAGATTCTACTTCATCATCATCACTGTCAGACACCCAATCTTCAATCAGGGGTGCTTGTTCATACTTCTTTATCTCAACCTTAGGTGACTCTATTTCTTTTTCACTAGTTTCAACTACAGGCTTACTAGTTTCACCTACAGGTTTAACCTCAGACTCAGATATAAAAGTTAGTGTCCTAGTGGGAGGGGCATTGGCACTAAGTTTTGTAGGGTGAGCAACAGCATTATATCCTAAACCACTTCCTGGTTCTGCAAAGTGTCTACCTATTGGTTTACAGAGAATATCAGTGGCATATTGTTGTTTTTCAACCCTTTTGATCAATGAACTTCTTCTTTTCATGCTTTACTTGAGTGTGTATGTATTTGTATCTGCAAAAGGTTAGTAGCAAACAACAAACACAAGCAAGAATATTCCATAATAGCAGCAGAGTAGCATAACAGCAGACAACTAATCAACAAACAACTTAACAAACAGCAAATTTTGACTTAACAAACAGCACAAATCCTTACAAAACTTTACAAAAACATACAGAGATAAGATGGTTAAAGATTTAAAGATTGATCATACCAATACTAGCAACTAAAAATTGAAACCTACTTATATCAAAACTTTTGGTAAGTAGATCAGCAACATTATTGTCAGTATGTATTTTAACCACTTGAATAAGCTTTTTCTCATAACAATCTCTAATAAAATGATGTCTTATCTCTATGTGTTTTGTTTTAGAATGAAAAACAGGATTTTTGATAATACACATTGTGCTGTTGTTGTCAATAAAAATTTTTGTGTTCATAAAATTGTACCCATAATCCAGCAATTGGTTCTGAATCCAGAGCACTTGTCCACAGCAGCTAGAAGCAGCAACATATTCTGCTTCAGTTGTCGAATTAGCCACCACTGTTTGTTTCTTACATTGCCAAGAGATCAGCCTGTGTCCAAGGTACTGACAGCCTCCAGTGGTTGACTTTCTATCCATAGTAGCACCAGCATAGTCACTATCTGAGTATGCTATCAAGTCAAATGGTGAATTATTAGGATACCAAAGACCCAATTTAGGTTGGCCCTTTAGGTACCTAAAAATTCTTTTGACTACTTCCAAGTGTGAAACTTTTGGGGACACTTGAAATCTAGCACAAGCACACACAAAAAACATGATATCTGGCCTTGAAGCAGTCAGATACATCAATGAACCAATCATTGACCTATAGAGATGTACATCAACCTCTACCCCATCTTCATCCTTGAGCAAAGGTTTGTTTTTATCCATTGGTGTCTTAGCTGCCTTCACATCTTTGAAACCAAATTTCTTTAACATATCAGCCACATACTTGTCTTGGCTAATAAAAATCCCATCTGACTTCTGCTTAACTTGTAGTCCTAAAAAGAAAGTCAGTTCTCCCATAGAACTCATCTCAAACCTGCTGTGCATAAGCTTCTCAAATCCTTCACATAACACCTTATTTGTAGACCCAAAAATGATATCATCTACATAAACCTAAACAAGTAGGATATTCTTTTTGTCTTTCTTAATGAACAATGTTTTATCAATGGTTCCTCTGCAAAAACCATTACTCAACAAATACTGAGATAAGGTGTCATACCAAGCTCTAGGAGCTTGATGTAGTCCATACAGTGCTTTCTTCACCTTGTAGACCCTATCAGGATACTTAGGATCTTCAAACCCAGGTGGTTGCATCACATAAACCTCTTCAGGTATCTTTCCATACAAGAAAGCACTTTTCACATCCATTTGATACACAGGAAAATTCTTGTATGAGGCATATGCCAAGAAAAGTCTGATAGCCTCCAGTCTTGCAACTGGGGCAAATACCTCATCATAGTCTATCCCTTCTTCCTGAGTGTATCCCTGAGCCACAAATCTAGCCTTGTTTCTGACAGCAATACCTCTTTCATCTCTTTTACATCTGAACACCCATTTTGTACCAATTGCCCTTTTTCCATTAGGCAAATCAACTAATGTCCAGACCTCCTGAAGCATGAACTGCAGCAACTTCTCTTGCATAGCTTCAACCCAACTTTCATCTTTCAAAGCCTTGTGTATGGTCTTGGGTTCTTCTTGAGATAAGAAACAGGCAAACATGCAATTCTGTAAATCCTTGTGGCTATTTCTCTTCTTAAGTGTTTGAGCAAACAATCCCTGATCAAGCAAATCACTCAACCCTTTTGATTTACTTCTAGTCTAAACAGCAGAGTGAACATCACCAATTATCTGCTCCTTTGGATGATTCTTGTGGATTCTGGTTGTAGGAGTGGGACTAACAGGTATATCAGTCTCCAAATTTGATAAATCACCTTCAGTACCAAAAACATCAACAATTTCATCATCAGTATCCACATATACTTCTTCTAATTCAGGCATCTCATCAGCAGAATCATCATCAGAATCACCATTAATATCAGTAGAGTCCTTTGGCATAGCAGCAGAGTTACCAAATTGAACAATAGTGTGTTTGGGCCTAACAACAGAGTGTTTTGGCTTATCAGCAGAGTGTTTTGGCCTGGCAGCAGAGTTAAGAGAACTGCTGCTATGGTTATTCCCTTGTTGCCCATCAACTTCTGACTCTTTATTCCTTTCCTTATCATCATTCTTGACATCATGAGAAGGTTCATCAACACCTTCTACATTAACCTTTGGTACTTCTTTATGAACAGCAGCATCATCTGAACTCTTTCCCTCTTTATCTGTTGGAGAGAAGTACTGATCAAACGTGCTCCTTTCAATCAAAACAAACTCCTCTGTAGTTTCATCCTTCTTTGCTTGTGTACCTGCATTGGGGTTAGTTTGTGTACCTGCAGACATGTTAGTGGTACCTGCAATGACTGGTTGATAATTCATACTCTTGGTTAAAGAATCAATATCAAACATCCACTCAGGACCTTTTCCATCAACATTAGGTGTGGTTTCTCTAATTCTAACATGCAAATTTTCCACCACATGCCCAGTTCTTTGATTGAAAACCCTAAAAGCCTTACTTTCAGTAGAGTATCCAACAAAGTAACCTATGTCTGCTTTCTCACTAAACTTGCCTAAGTGGTCAATGGTGTTTAAAATAGTGACAGGACACCCAAATGGTCTAAAGAAATCTATCAGAGGTTTCCTACCATGCAATAACTCATAAGGGGTCTTATTGTGAGGTTTGACTATCTTAGTTCTATTTTGCACATAACAAGCAGTGTTGACTGCTTCAGCCCAAAAGATAGTGGGTAACTTAGACTCTGACAACATAGTCCTAGCAGCCTCAATTAATGTTCTATTTCTCCTCTCCATTTTGCTGAGGAGTTCTAGCCACACTAAATTGTCTAGTTATCCCTTTTTCCTCACAGAACTGATTCATCACTTGATTCTTAAATTCAGTTCCATTGTCACATCTGATGATCTTAACCTTGTGATTAAATAGGTTTTCTATCCTTGTTATAAAAGCCTTAAGAATGCCAGCTGTCTCATTCTTAGTTGCTAAAAAGAATACCCAAGTAAACCTACTGAAATCATCAGTGACCACTAAGCCATACATCTTTTTATTCAAACTATTCACATAAGTAGGTCCAAATAAGTCCATGTGTAACATAAACAAAGGTTCAGTTATAGAATTCACCAATTTGGACTTACAAGATGCTCTATGTTGCTTTCCCATCTGACAAGCAACACATACTTCAGGATTCTCAAAAACCTTTGAAGGTAATCCTCTGACCAAGTTCCCTTTCACCAACTTGTTGATAGCCTTGTAGTTCAGATGTCCAAGCCTTCTGTGCCATAGTTTGGATTCATCAATAGTGGCTTTGGCAAACAGACAAGTTAAATCTCTTTTGGGAATGATGTTCTTTATGTCCACACTGTATATGTTGTCATTTCTAGGGACTTTAAGAAGTACCAATTTATCATCAGGTATCTTATAGTCGGGAGATAAGACAAGACATTCAGTGTCTGTAAAAAGAACAAAATTCTTTCTGTCACACATTTGTGAGATACTAAAAAGATTGAACTTTAAGCCATTCACCAAATACACTTTCTCAAAATCCAATTTTCTAGTTCTGATTATGCCTTTACCAACAATTTTTCCTCCTTTAGGGTAATTCCCAAAGGCAACATATCCACCATCCAAAGCTTCAAAGTTCTCCAAATTGCTTTGGTCTCCTGTCATGTGTGAAGAGCATCCACTATCAAAAATGCATTTATCCTTTAGCTCCTTTTGTAGATTGCCCTGCACAAAAAGTAAGAGAATTAGTTTCTCTTTGGGACCCAAGCCATTACTGACTTGGATCTACCTTGTGCATCAAAGTAGTCAAATTTCTTCAATTGCATTGGTGCACTGCTGTGTCTGAGAACATGATCTAAAACTTTAACTTTTGATTTCCAGACCCAGCAAGCTGAGGCTTTAACAGCATAAAAATGATTGCCCACAACAGTATCAGTGACAACTTTAGGCAAAACAGTAGAGTCTGCTTTAACAGCAGAGTTTGCCTTAACAGCAGAGTCAACTATATCCTTCTTTATTGACACTGTTGGTGCAATAGGAGAGATAACTCTAGAAGTACCATCTCTCATCAAAACTTCCCTAGGAACCATGTTTCTTTTGGGGTGAGGGTGAGTCTTTCTAGCAGTGTTTCTATGGTTCACCCTTGTGTACTGGTTCCAAGCTGGTTTCTTATAGCACTCATCTTGTAAATGTTCAAAGCTACCACAGCAATAACATGCCTTCTTAAGTAATTGAAAATCAGTACCTAATTTGTGTGAAACTAGGTTGTTCCAATTTCTCTGGTTTCCCCTAGGCAAGTTATTTGTTCTTTTAGGATATGCTCTAGGATATGCTCCCAGATGCTTTCATATTGTCAGATCCCATAACTTCTGAATTTCTCTTCTTCTCAGAAACTTTTCTTGGATTTAACTTAGCATAAGTTTCATAAAATTCCTTTTAAATTAAGTGATCTGACTTTCCCTTGAAATCCTTCATCTGATAACCTCTTGCATTCTTCAAGTAATACTTCATATCATTAACCACTGCTTTCCTTGAAGGTGACTTAGGTTTGTAACCATGCTTCTGTGCTTCTTTAATCCTCTTAATCAGCTCTTCCCACTTAGCTAACCCATTCTTTCTGAGTATAAACTTAACAAGCTCTTTTGTCTTCTCACTTCCATCCAACTGCTCATCATTTGTTATCATCCTAGCTTCACCTCTTACAATCATATCAGAATCAATGAAATACAGCAATTGTTCATCTAATTCTTCTTGATTAACTTCTTTAAATGTAGAGCTTTCCAAAAGATCAAACTGATTTCTTTCTTCATCAGCTGCAACACTTCTTGCATATTCTTCATCCTGAGCAATCTGAGCTTGTTCATCAGCCAACTTTTGCATTCTTTCAAGCTCTTCAGCAGATTCAGCAGCTTGTTGTTGTGATGGTGTAGGTGTTTTAGTTCCTTTGTTCATGTTCAGCAGTACTTGAGCTAAAGTCATCTGTTCATCATCGGAATCAGCAGAGTCCTTTACTCCAGCAGAGTCCTTTACTCCTGCACTCTGCTCAGTATCATCAGCAGAAACCTTTAACCCATCAGCAGAGTGTTCTGCACCAGCAGAGTCAACCTTGTCACTCTCATCACCAAAATTTTCAACAAAATCTTTAACAACCTCCCCTGAACCCATTACACCTTCCTGATCCTGATCATTCACTTGAGCCTCCTGATCATTCCTCCCCTGTTTGAAAGCATCCTCTTCCAAACTTGGTTTGGAACTCTTCTTTAGGCTCCCCTCAAGGTGTGTAACCCTCAGCTTAAGCCTTCTTATTTCAGCACCTTGAGTAGCCTTAACTGTCTTTAACTCCTTTCGAAGACCAAGGACCTCCTTTGACAATTTTGTACAGTTATCCGTCAATTCTTTTAATTGTTTCATGATATCCTCACAACTTCGGTCTGTGTAACCTGACCCGAGAGGTTGATCATTGGAATTGGCATTATGTACTGGTGTTTTAACCGTCAAATCCTCAGTGTCATGTTCAATACTAGCATCAACACTTCGACCTGTGTAACCTGGTCCGAGAGGTGTATCATTTGCAATGTCAATATGTACATCAGTGTCCATCAATTCAATAGTTTCAGTTCTGTCCTCATCACTTCGAGATGTGTGACCTTCTCCAAGAGGTGAATCTTGGGACACAAACTCAGTCTCAACCCTAGGTTGAACATCTGAGCCCCCCATAGAAGCCATTTGGCTGGGGTTACCATCAGTTGTATTAGGTTCTTGAGAACCTGCTACAAAAGATGTTGCCATGGTTGAGGTCTTAATAATGTTAGCACTGTCCTGTTCAACTACTAAGTTTGAAACAGTAGTGCCAGTCTCTTCCATCATGATACCTCCAACACCTGTATCAGCCTCATCTGCTACCATACTGACATTGGCCTGAGGTTGCACAATGGCCTCTTGTGAAGTCCTAGGTGTTTGAGTATTTTGTGGTTCAGTGGAAGATGACTCATTTAAGCTTGTAGATGAGGATGTGTGAAGGGAAGCTGTGGGTGTTCCAGCCTCTTCATCCTCATTCTCAGCAGCCACTACATTCAAGATGTGTGCAGTTAGGGGAGTTATTGTGCCAGAAAAACCTTTCCCATTCTTCTTTAAAAATGCAAACATCTTGATTGCCATTCTAATACAGGGCTCAACATTTACATGCCTCAATGGTTCCCTTAGCTGTCTGTTTATAATAAGTTGTTGAAACCTTGGGTACAAGTAAAACTTCTTCTTAACAAACTTCTTCTTCCCCTCAAATATCATAGAAGGAAAGTCAAAGGGTTGCCCTGTTGCTAAACTCACTAAAGCCATAGCTTGAGAAGCACTAAACTCACTCCATCCACCTACTTTGGGAAACAAGCAGTATTGAAGTGTATGTAGCAAAAACTTCCAATGTGAACAGAGACGACCTTTCAAAAATGTACCACCAACCTCAGGTCTCTCATATCCAATATTCTCAAGCTCAGTCATAACAGTTTCTGGGGTAATGGTAGGGGGTGTTGGTATGCATGATAAGCGCAAACTTCTCTTAATTGTTGTTTCACTAACTACAATATTCTCCCCATCTACACTACCTATCAATCGTTCCTTACCATCTAGTACATCCAACTTAACAGTTGACCAAAATTGCTTCATATGAGATTTGTAAATGGTAGGAGCAACTGTTAACGCATACCTTAACTTAGACGAACTCATAAAATCCATAACTTCATGGAATCCATCAGCTGCAGTAACCTTACTAAGAAAAGCTATCTGATTATGTTCATCTGGAAACGTTCTTTGAGCCATTTGATTTGGGGGTTTTGGGTGAAATGATATGAATTGATGTTCTTGGGTGAAGGTTGAATGGAATTTTGAGCAATTAAAAGGTAATGAGATCAAATTGTTGAAAGATACCGTTTTGATCTAATTAGGTTTAAGAACACGCCAAAAGTTTCAGTTTGACCCTTCAACTTTCAAACTCATCAGCAGAGTTGCGATAGTGTTGACCAAAAGTCAACATTCCCAATATCTTCAAAATCACCTCCTTAAATACCATACCAACCCCTCATTGAAGTCCAAAAATCCCTTAATCACTTAAATAAATCCCCAATTCACAAACCCTAACTCAAAATCAACAAATCATGAGTTCATCAAAAGCTCCAATTATCGACATTTCCTCCGATTCATCATCAGACGATTCAGAGGGATGGGCAAGTTACTTTCCTCAAGGTTATCTTGCAATTTCATCGTCAGCAAAGCCAAAAGGCAAAGCGGTTGTCGAGGTGGAATATTCCGACCCACTTCCATCAACACCATCCTCCTTTGAGGATTCTGATGATGATAAAAGAACAAAAATCGATCCTCCACAGCATTCTTTGACCGCTGAGCTGCAGAAGCAAATGGAGAATGCCGCCACCGCCTTTGCAAAGAGTGTCCACCTGCCTCATCCAAAGCCAAGTACGGTTGAGCAGAAACCTCCTGTTCCAAAGAAGAAGAAGCAGCAGAAGAAAGCAGCTCCCTCAACAAGCCAACAGCAGAGTCCGCCACCACGACCAGTAGCACTGCACTCCCCTGTCCAAGGGTGTTTGAAGCCATGGGCACTAGGGGACCTCGTAGCAAGGTCATGCCTGACTTTGCTAGGATTTAGGTTGTGGATCTTTGTATCTTGTTGTCTTTTGATCTTTCTTATGAATGTAAGGAAACTATATGATGTACTTATGCCTTTTGATCAATGAACTTCCTCTTTTCATGCTTTACTTGAGTGTGTATGTATTTGTATCTGCAAAAGGTTAGTAGCAAACAACAAACACAAGCAAGAATATTCCATAATAGCAGCAGTGTAGCGTAATAGCAGACAACTAATCAACAAACAACTTAACAAACAGCAAATTTTGACTTAACAAACAACAGAAATCCTTACAAAACTTTACAAAAACATACAGAGATAAGATGGTTAAAGATTTAAAGATTGATCATACCAATACTAGCAACTAAAAATTGAAACCTACTTATATCAAAACTTTTGGTAAGTAGATCAGCAACATTATTGTCAGTATGTATTTTAACCACTTGAATAAGCTTTTTCTCATAACAATCTCTAATAAAATGATGTCTTATCTCTATGTGTTTTGTTTTAGAATGAAAAACAGGATTTTTGATAATACACATTGTGCTGTTGTTGTCAATAAAAATTTTTGTGTTCATAAAATTGTACCCATAATCCAGCAAATGGTTCTGAATCCAGAGCACTTGTCCACAGCAGCTAGAAGCAGCAACATATTCTGCTTCAGTTGTCAAATTAGCCACCACTGTTTGTTTCTTACATTGCCAAGAGATCAGCCTGTGTCCAAGGTACTGACAGCCTCCTGTGGTTGACTTTTTATCCATAGTTGCTCCAGCATAGTCACTATCTGAGTATGCTATCAAGTCAAATGGTGAATTATTAGGATACCAAAGACCCAATTTACGTTGGCCCTTTAGGTACCTAAAAATTCTTTTAACTACTTCCAAGTGTGAAACTTTTTGGGACACTTGAAATCTAGCACAAGCACACACAGAAAACATGATATCTGGCCTTGAAGCAGTCAGATACGTCAATGAACCAATCATTGACCTATAGAGATGTACATCAACCTCTACCCCATCTTCATCCTTGAGCAAAGGTTTGTTTTTATCCATTGGTGTCTTAGCTGCCTTCACATCTTTGAAACCAAATTTCTTTAACATATCAGCCACATACTTGTCTTGGCTAATAAAAATCCCATCTGACTTCTGCTTAACTTGTAGTCCTAAAAAGAAAGTCAGTTCTCTCATAGAACTCATCTCAAACCTGCTGTGCATAAGCTTCTCAAATCCTTCACATAACACCTTATTTGTAGACCTAAAAATGATATCATCTACATAAACCTAAACAAGTAGGATATCCTTTTTGTCTTTCTTAATGAACAATGTTTTATCAATGGTTCCTCTGCAAAAACCATTATTCAACAAATACTGAGATAAGGTGTCATACCAAGCTCTAGGAGCTTGATGTAGTCCATACAGTGCTTTCTTCACCTTGTAGACCCTATCAGGATACTTAGGATCTTCAAACCCAGGTGGTTGCATCACATAAACCTCTTCAGGTATCTTTCCATACAAGAAAGCACTTTTCACATCCATTTGATACACAGGAAAATTCTTGTATGAGGCATATGCCAAGAAAAGTCTGATAGCCTCCAGTCTTGCAACTGGGGCAAATACCTCATCATAGTCTATCCCTCCTTCCTGAGTCTTGTTTCTGATGACAATACCTCTTTCATCTCTTTTACATCTGAACACCCATTTTGTACCAATTGCCCTTTTTCCATTAGGCAAATCAACTAATGTCCAGACCTCCTGAAGCTTGAACTGCAGCAACTCCTCTTGCATAGCTTCAACCCAACTTTCATCTTTCATAGCCTTGTGAATGGTTTTGGGTTCTTCTTGAGATAAGAAACAGGCAAACATGCAATTTTGTAAATCCTTGTGGCTATTCCTCTTCTTAAGTGTTTGAGCAAACAATCCCTGATCAAGCAAATCACTCAACCCTTTTGATTTACTTCTAGTCTGAACAGCAGAGTGAACATCACCAATTATCTGCTCCTTTGGTTGATTCTTGTGGATTCTGGTTGTAGGAGTGGGACTAACAGGTATATCAGTCTCCAAATTTGATAAATCACCTTCAGTACCAAAAACATCAACAATTTCATCATCAATATCCACATATACTTCTTCTAATTCAGGCAACTCATCAGCAAAATCATCATCAGAATCACCATTAATATCAGTAGAGTCCTTTGGCATAGCAGCAGAGTTACCAAACCGAACAATAGAGTGTTTGGGCCTAACAGCAGAGTGTTTTGGCTTATCAGCAGAGTGTTTTGGCTTGGCAGCAGAGTTAAGAGAACTGCTGCTATGTTTATTCCCTTGTTGCCCATCAACTTCTGACTCTTTATTCCTTTCCTTATCATCATTCTTGACATCATGAGAAGGTTCATCAACACCTTCTACATTAACCTTTGGTACTTCTTTATGAACAGCAGCATCATCTGAACTCTTTCCCTCTTTATCTGTTGGAGAGAAGTACTGATCAAACGTGCTCCTTTCAATCAAAACAAACTCCTCTGCAGGTTCATCCTTCTTTGCTTGTGTACCTGCATTGGGGTTAGTTTGTGTACCTGCAGACATGTTAGTGGTACCTGCAATGACTGGTTGATAATTCATACTCTTGGTTAAAGAATCAATATCAAACATCCACTCATGACCTTTTCCATTAACATTAGGTGTGGTTTCTCTAATTCTAACATGCAAATTTTCCACCACATGCCCAGTTCTTTGATTGAAAACCCTAAAAGCCTTACTTTCAGTAGAGTATCCAACAAAGTAACCTATGTCTGCTTTTTCACTGAACTTTCCTAAGTGGTCAATGGTGTTTAAGATAGTGACAGGACACCCAAATGGTCTAAAGAAATCTATCAGTGGTTTCCTACCATGCAATAACTCATAAGGGGTCTTATTGTGAGGTTTAACTGTCTTAGTTCTATTTTGCACATAACAAGCAGTGTTGATTGCTTCAGCCCAAAAGATAGTGGGTAACTTAGACTCTGACAACATTGTCCTAGCAGCTTCAATCAATGTTCTATTCCTCCTCTCAGCCACACCATTTTGCTGAGGAGTTCTAGCCACACTAAATTGTCTAGTTATCCCTTTTTCCTCACAGAACTGATTCATCACTTGATTCTTAAATTCAGTTCCATTGTCACATATGATGATCTTAACCTTGTGATTAAATAGGTTTTCAATCCTTGTTATAAAAGCCTTAAGAATGCCAGCTGTCTCATTCTTAGTTGCTAAAAAGAATACCCAAGTAAACCTACTGAAATCATCAGTGACCACTAAGCCATACATCTTTTTATTCAAACTATTCACATTAGTAGGTCCAAATAAGTCCATGTGTAACATAAACAAAGGTTCAGTTATAGAATTCACCAATTTGGACTTACAAGATGCTCTATGTTGCTTTCCCATCTGACAAGCAACACATACTTCAGGATTCTCAAAAACCTTTGAAGGTAATCCTCTGACCAAGTTCCCTTTCACCAACTTGTTGATAGCCTTGTAGTTCAGATGTCCAAGCCTTCTGTGCCATAGTTTGGATTCATCAATAGTGGCTTTGGCAAACAGACAAGTTAAATCTCTTTTGGGAATGATGTTCTTTATGTCCACACTGTATATGTTGTCATTTCTAGGGACTTTAAGAAGTACCAATTTATCATTAGGTATCTTATAGTCGGGAGATAAGACAAGACATTCAGTGTCTGTAAAAAGAACAAAATTCTTTCTGTCACACATTTGTGAGACACTAAAAAGATTGAACTTTAAGCCATTCACCAAATACACTTTCTCAAAATCCAATTTTCCAGTTCTGATTATGCCTTTACCAACAATTTTTCCTCCTTTAGGGTCATTCCCAAAGGCAACATATCCACCATCCAAAGCTTCAAAGTTCTCCAAATTGCTTTGGTCTCCTATCATGTGTGAAGAGCATCCACTATCAAAAATGCATTTATCCTTTAGCTCCTTTTGTATATTGCCCTGCACAAAAAGTAAGAGAATTAGTTTCTCTTTGGGACCCAAGCCATTACTGACTTGGATCTACCTTGTGCATCAAAGTAGTCAAATTTCTTCAACTGCATTGGTGCACTGCTGTGTCTGAGAACATGATCTAAAACTTTAACTTTTGGTTTCCAGACCCATCAAGCTGAGGCTTTAACAGCATAAAAATGATTGCCCACAACAGTATCAGTGACAACTTTAGGCAAAACAACAGAGTCTGCTTTAACAGCAGAGTTTGCCTTAACAGCAGAGTCAACTATATCCTTCTTTATTTACACTGTTGGTGCAATAGGAGAGATAACTCTAGAAGTACCATCTCTCATCAAAACTTCCCTAGGAACCATGTTTCTTTTGGGGTGAGGGTGAGTCTTTCTAGCAGTGTTTCTATGGTTCACCCTTGTGTACTGGTTCCAAGCTGGTTTCTTATAGCACTCATCTTGCAAATGTTCAAAGCTACCACAACAATAACATGCCTTCTTAAGTAATTGAAAATCAGTACCTAATTTGTGTGAAACTAGGTTGTTCCAAATTCTCTGGTTTCCCCTAGGCAAGTTATTTGTTCTTTTAGGATATGCTCTAGGTGTGTTGTCATACTCAGCCATCTTCCTCGAGATACCTTTACCAAACCTAGGCTTAACAAAATCAACCTTTTTAGCCCTATGTACTTTTGATTCAACAACAGTAGGAATTTCTTCCTTTTTGTTCTTAGAGGTTGAATCAGATTCTACTTCATCATCATCACTGTCAGACACCCAATCTTCAATCAGGGGTGCTTGTTCATACTTCTTTATCTCAACCTTAGGTGACTCTATTTCTTTTTCACTAGTTTCAACTACAGGTTTACTAGTTTCACCTACAGGTTTAACCTCAGACTCAGATATAAAAGTTAGTGTCCAAGTGGGAGGGGCATCGGCACTAAGTTTTGTAGGGTGAGCAACATCATTATATCCTAAACCACTTCCTGGTTCTACAAAGTGTCTACCTATTGGTTTACTGAGAATATCAGTGGCATATTGTTGTTTTTCAACCCTAACTATGTGTTTTTCAGTTTCACTAATAGCTGAAACTTTAGCCTGTTCAGCCTCTTCTACCTTTTCCAAAAGAACCTTAATCTCATCATCTTTCTTGATAATTTCATTTTTCAGGATAGTGATCTGATCAAGATATTCAATTTCAGTGTTTTTATAAAATTCTAGCTTTTCTTCTAAGTTCTTTAAACCATATGCATAACTAAGATTATCTAGCTTAAGTGTTTCATTTTCCATCTTAAGGTTTCCATTGCTAGACTTAAGAATCTCAATTGTATCAGAACATGATTTAAATGAACAAGTTGAATCATTGGATACCTCAGAGTCTGATCCAGAAGAAGAATAGGCCATGAGAGCAAAATGCTGTACTTCAGGTTCCTCTTCAGCTATCAATGCACAATTTGGACCATCCTCAGCATGATCACTCCAGTCATAATCACCTAACCCATCACATGATACCATGGTAGTAGTAGAATTCGGCTCTTCATCAGCAGACTTCTTGAAATTCTCATTGCTTCTTTTTTGTGCTTTGCATTCTCTTGCAAAGTGTCACTTCTTTCTGCAGTTAAAACATTCAGCCTTTGACTTATCAAATCCCACACTCTTGTTCCTTCTGAACTTCATCTCTTTACCAGTTCGCTTAAGAAACCTTCTAGCCCTCATTGTTAACATTGCAAACTGCCATTGCATATCAATCTCTTCAACATCATCAGGATCAAGTTCATCCAGATCTTGAGGCATGACTGAAGTACTTGTAGTAAGTTCAGCCAAATAAGCACAAATTGCAGCATCACTGATGGTGTTGGTGTTAGCAGAGTCAGCAGCAGAGACATGTTAACCAATAGCAGGAGCAAAAGCACCAGCAGCAGAGTGCTGTTCTTGATGTCTACCAGTATTCTTGCTGTTTGAGGAAACAAAAGCAAGATTATTTGTGGTAGAGGATGAGCTTGACAATCCTTTAACTTCTGATTCATACACCTTCAAGTTGTTGTACAGATCATCCAATGTCATAGTATCAAAATCTTCTTTATGTCTCCAAACCACTGTATGAGTGTTCCATTCAGAAGATAGACTTCTCAGAAACTTTAGATTGACATCCTCTTGAGATGGCTCAATCTTCAAAAGAGCCATCTGACTTGATAGCTTATGAAGTCGATCATAAGTTCCCTTAATGTCCTCAGAACTTAAAGCAGTGAAAGTTTCAAACTGATGCTTCAGTAGATTCTTTCTTGATTTCTTTGTAGCTTCATTCCCACCAAATCGAAGTTCGATTGCTTCCCATAACTCCTTAGCAGACTCAATATGATTAAAGCTCAATTGATAATCATTAGGTATTCCCATCATGAGAATACTGTGAGCCTTAACCTCCAATCGTCTCTGCGCTTTCTCCTCACTAGTCTTGAGAGTCAAGACTGATCCAGTAGCAGTCTTGGTTTGCACACTATCGCCATTTTGAACAACTTCCCAAAGTGAGTAATCAACCATTCTTATGTATTGTTGAATCCTCATCTTCCAGATCTCATACTCTCCAGTCTTGAGCATGGGAACCCTTGATGCAGTGACCATATGTGTAGAGTCGGAATCCATTGCTTACAGTGATGATTAGCAAATCTTGTATTCAAAAAATTCTTCTTGGTACCAGTTTCTAGATCACAAGCTCTGATACCACTTGTTGATCCCAGTTGAGCTTCACAATCTTATTAATTACTTTAGATAAATCTAAGGTAATCGGTATAGAAACTGATCTTGAGTTGTATATCAAATATTATGCGGAAACTAATACTTGATCTTAAGAAGAATAAACACAAACGAATTATCAAACAACACTTCAATATATTAATACGATTGCTCTGAATAGCAATAGGGTTACAAGAAACCTTGAAGTGTAAACAATACGTATGCTAAGATAATCGATCTCTAACCCTAACCCTAGAACCTCCTTTTATAGCGTAAGGAGTCCTAGTCGGTTTACAAGACTTCCTATACAAGAAAAATATCATACGTATCTTTTCTATACTTATCCTTAACATACTATACATATCTAATAAGCAGCAGAGTAAATCTTCTAGCAGCAGAGTTACACTATGCCTATTATCCCAAACAGCAGAGTTATCAAAACAGCAGAGTTAATGTACTAATCAGCAGAGTCACATAACTATCCAGCAGAGTTATGTTTCTCGAATCAGCAGCATTTTAGACCCAACAATCCTCCCCTAAACTTGATATTTTTCTTCAAAAATCATCAAGTTTCCTTAAATCCAACTATCCACCAGGAGGATGCTTCCAAACACCTTACTGTTTTGACACCTTTGATTCCAGCAACTTTTTATATTTCTCAATTAGTTCAAATGCTTGATTATCTACATCAAATGGTCTTTGTAATGTCAACTTACCAGGCTGCAACATTTGATACAGAATAGATGTACTGTTGTTGATGACATAATCCTTCTCCACAAGCATATACACAGTCACACCTATGCATGATAAGAGATGAACCCCACAAGATTGATATAAATACCATTTCTGAACTGTGGAGCTTAATAACTTCTTCCATTCAATACTCCTCTCATCTGGTTCAAACATGTTCTTCAAGTAGTAATAATTTAGTCTTTCATACACTACCTCTGGTCTAGTATCTCCATACTTCATCTTGTATAAATTCCAGAGTTGAGTAATATCATCCCTATCCATGTAATGCAACATCTGAGAAAAACTAATATACCCCACACTTGAACCATTCGATCTCTTAATTATCCAGCATACTTGACTATCACTTAAAACATCATGTGAATAGGAAATGATTGGATATTTTACTGATAAAGGAACTTCATTAAGTAACTCAGGCTCTTCTTGAGGTTCATGAACTGTGAGAAGCATAATCCCTTGCATATCATCTGCAGTCACCTCTTCCTTCTCTGAATCACTATTCTCTTTCTCCTCTTTATCCGAATCACTCATCACTACTGACTGTGTTCTTCTCTTCTTCCTACCCACCTGCTTTACTTTCCTCCTATATCTCTTTGTACCAGCAGAGGATTCAGTCATAACTTCAGCTTCAACAACAATTTCTTTCTCCTTTTCAGCATCAGATACAATGGGCTTTGAAACACTTCCACTCCCATATGCTTTCATATTGTCAGATCCCATAACTTCTGAATTTCTCTTCTTCTCAGAAACTTTTCTTGGATTTAACTTAGCATAAGTTTCATAAAATTCCTTTTCAATTAAGTGATCTGACTTTCCCTTGAAATCCTTCATCTGATAACCTCTTGCATTCTTCAAGTAATACTTCATATCATTAACCACTGCTTTCCTTGAAGGTGACTTAGGTTTGTAACCATGCTTCTGTGCTTCTTTAATCCTTTTAATCAGCTCTTACCACTTAGCTAACCCATTCTTTCTGAGTATAAACTCAACAAGCTCTTTTGTCTTCTCACTTCCATCCAACTGCTCATCATTTGTTATCATCCTAGCTTCACCTCTTACAATCATATCAGAATCAATGAAATACAGCAATTGTTCGTCTAATTCTTCTTGATTAACTTCTTTAAATGTAGAGCTTTCCATAAGATCAAACTAATTTCTTTCTTCATCAGCTGCAACACTTTTTGCATATTCTTCATCCTCAGCAATCTGAGCTTGTTCATCAGCCAACTTTTGCATTCTTTCAAGCTCTTCAGCAGATTCAGCAGCTTGTTGTTGTGATGGTGTAGGTGTTTTAGTTCCTTTGTTCATGTTCAGCAGTACTTGAGCTAAAGTCATCTGTTCATCATCTGAATCAGCAGAGTCCTTTACTCCAGCAGAGTCCTTTACTCCTGCACTCTGCTCAGTATCATCAGCAGAAACCTTTAACCCATCAGCAGAGTGTTCTGCACCAGCAGAGTCAACCTTGTCACTCTCATCACCAACATTTTCAACAAAATCTTTAACAACCTCCCCTAAACCCATTACACCTTCCTGATCCTGATCATTCACTTGAGCCTCCTGATCATTCCTCCCCTGTTTGATACCATCCTCTTCCAAACTTGGTTTGGAACTCTTCTTTAGCCTCCCCTCAAGGTATGTAACCCTGAGCTTAAGCCTTCTTATTTCAGCACCTTGAGTAGCCTTAACTGTCTTTAACTCCTTTCGAAGACCAAGGACCTCCTTTGACAATTTTGTACAGTTATCCGTCAATTCTTTTAATTGTTTCATGATATCCTCACAACTTCGGTCTGTGTAACCTGACCCGAGAGGTTGATCATTGGAATTGGCATTATGTACTGGTGTTTTAACCGTCAAATCCTCAGTGTCATGTTCAATACTAGCATCAACACTTCGACCTGTGTAACCTGGTCCAAGAGGTGTATCATTTGCAATGTCAATATGTACATCAGTGTTCATCAATTCAATAGTTTCAGTTCTGTCCTCATCACTTCGAGATGTGTGACCTTCTCCGAGAGGTGAATCTTGGGACACAAACTCAGTCTCAACCCTAGGTTGAACATCTGAGCCCCCCATAGAAGCCATTTGGCTGGGGTTACCATCAGTTGTATTAGGTTCTTGAGAACCTGCTACAAAAGATGTTGCCATGGTTGAGGTCTTAATAATGTTAGCACTGTCCTGTTCAACTACTAAGTTGGAAACAGTAGTGCCAGCCTCTTCCATCATGATACCTCCAACACCTGTATCAGCCTCATCTGCATCCATACTAACATTGGCCTGAGGTTGCACAATGTCCTCTTGTGAAGTCCTAGGTGTTTGAGTATTTTGTGGTTCAGTGGAAGATGACTCATTTAAGCTTGTAGATGAGGATGTGTGATGGGAAGCTGTGGGTGTTCCAGCCTCTTCATCCTCATTCTCTGCAGCCACTACATTCAAGATGTGTGCAGTTAGGGGAGTTATAGTGCCACAAAAACCTTTCCCATTCTTCTTTAAAAATGCAAACATCTTGATTGCCATTCTACTACAGGGCTCAACATTTACATGCCTCAATGGTTCCCTTAGCTGTCTGTTTATGATGAGTTGTAGAAACCTTGGGTACAAGTAAAACTTCTTCTTAACAAACTTCTTCATCCCCTCAAATATCATAGCAGAAAAATCAAAGGGCTGCCCTGTAACTAAACATACTAAAGCCATAGCTTGTGAAGCACTAAACTCACTCCATCCACCTACTTTGGGAAACAAGCAGTGTTGAAGTGTATGTAGCAAAAACTTCCAATGTGAACAGAGACGACCTTTCAAAAATGTACCACCAACCTCAGGTCTCTCATATCCAATATTCTCAAGCTCAGTCATAACAGTTTCTGGGGTAATGGTAGGGGGTGTTGGTATGCCTGATAAGCGCAAACTTCTCTTAATTGTTGTTTCACTAACTACAATATTCTCCCCATCTACACTACCTATCAATCGTTCCTCACCATCTAGTACATCCAACTTAACAGTTGACCAAAATTGCTTCATATGAGATTTGTAAATGGTAGGAGCAACTGTTAACGCATACCTTAACTTAGACGAACTCAGAAAATCCATAACTTCATGGAATCCATCAGCTGCAGTAACCTTACTAAGAAAAGCTATCTGATTATGTTCATCCGGAAACGTTCTTTGAGCCATTTGATTTGGGGGTTTTGGGTGAAATGATATGAATTGATGTTCTTGGGTGAAGGTTGAATGGAATTTTGAGCAATTAAAATGTAATGAGATCAAATTGTTGAAAGATACCGTTTTGATCTAATTAGGTTTAAGAACGCGCCAAAAGTTTCAGTTTGACCCTTCAACTTTCAAACTCATCAGCAGAGTTGCGATAGTGTTGACCAAAAGTCAACATTCCCAATATCTTCAAAATCACCTCCTTAAATACCATACCAACCCCTCATTGAAGTCCAAAAATCCCTTAATCACTTAAATAAATCCCCAATTCACAAACCCTAACTCAAAATCAACAAATCATGAGTTCATCAAAAGCTCCAATTATCGACATTTCCTCCGATTCATCATCAGACGATTCAGAGGGATGGGCAAGTTACTTTCCTCAAGGTTATCTTGCAAGTTCATTGTCAGCAAAGCCAAAAGGCAAAGCGGTTGTCGAGGAGGAATATTCCGACCCACTTCCATCAACACCATCCTCCTTTGAGGATTCTGATGATGATAAAAGAACAAAAATCGATCCTCCACAGCATTCTTTGACCACTGAGCTGCAGAAGCAAATGGAGAATGCCGCCGCCGCCTTTGCAAAGAGTGTCCACCTGCCTCATCCAAAGCCAAGTACGGTTGAGCAGAAACCTCCTGTTCCAAAGAAGAAGAAGCAGCAGAAGAAAGCAGCTCCCTCAACAAACCAACAGCAGAGTCCACCACCACGACCAGTAGTACTTGCACTCCCCTGCCCATTTTCAAACACCCTTGGACAGGGGAGTGCAAGTACTACTGGTCGTGGTGGTGGACTCTGCTGTTGGTTTGTTGAGGGAGCTGCTTTCTTCTGCTGCTTCTTCTTCTTTGGAACAGGAGGTTTCTGCTCAACCGTACTTGGCTTTGGATGAGGCAGGTGGACACTCTTTGCAAAGGCGGCGGCGGCATTCTCCATTTGCTTCTGCAGCTCAGTGGTCAAAGAATGCTGTGGAGGATCGATTTTTGTTCTTTTATCATCATCAGAATCCTCAAAGGAGGATGGTGTTGATGGAAGTGGGTCGGAATATTCCTCCTCGACAACCGCTTTGCCTTTTGGCTTTGCTGACAATGAACTTGCAAGATAACCTTGAGGAAAGTAACTTGCCCATCCCTCTGAATCGTCTGATGATGAATCGGAGGAAATGTCGATAATTGGAGCTTTTGATGAACTCATGATTTGTTGATTTTGAGTTAGGGTTTGTGAATTGGGGATTTATTTAAGTGATTAAGGGATTTTTGGACTTCAATGAGGGGTTGGTATGGTATTTAAGGAGGTGATTTTGAAGATATTGGGAATGTTGACTTTTGGTCAACACTATCGTAACTCTGCTGATGAGTTTGAAAGTTGAAGGGTCAAACTGAAACTTTTGGCGCGTTCTTAAACCTAATTAGATCAAAACGGTATCTTTCAACAATTTGATCTCATTACATTTTAATTGCTCAAAATTCCATTCAACCTTCACCCAAGAACATCAATTCATATCATTTCACCCAAAACCCCCAAATCAAATGGCTCAAAGAACGTTTCCGGATGAACATAATCAGATAGCTTTTCTTAGTAAGGTTACTGCAGCTGATGGATTCCATGAAGTTATGGATTTTCTGAGTTCGTCTAAGTTAAGGTATGCGTTAACAGTTGCTCCTACCATTTACAAATCTCATATGAAGCAATTTTGGTCAACTGTTAAGTTGGATGTACTAGATGGTGAGGAACGATTGATAGGTAGTGTAGATGGGGAGAATATTGTAGTTAGTGAAACAACAATTAAGAGAAGTTTGCGCTTATCAGGCATACCAACACCCCCTACCATTACCCCAGAAACTGTTATGACTGAGCTTGAGAATATTGGATATGAGAGACCTGAGGTTGGTGGTACATTTTTAAAAGGTCGTCTCTGTTCACATTGGAAGTTTTTGCTACATACACTTCAACACTGCTTGTTTCCCAAAGTAGGTGGATGGAGTGAGTTTAGTGCTTCACAAGCTATGGCTTTAGTATGTTTAGTTACAGGGCAGCCCTTTGATTTTTCTGCTATGATATTTGAAGGGATGAAGAAGTTTGTTAAGAAGAAGTTTTACTTGTACCCAAGGTTTCTACAACTCATCATAAACAGACAACTAAGGGAACCATTGAGGCATGTAAATGTTGAGCCCTGTAGTAGAATGGCAATCAAGATGTTTGCATTTTTAAAGAAGAATGGGAAAGGTTTTTGTGGCACTATAACTCCCCTAACTGCACACATCCTGAATGTAGTGGCTGCAGAGAATGAGGATGAAGAGGCTGGAACACCCACAGCTTCCCATCACACATCCTCATCTACAAGCTTAAATGAGTTATCTTCCACTGAACCACAAAATACTCAAACACCTAGGACTTCACAAGAGGACATTGTGCAACCTCAGGCCAATGTTAGTATGGATGCAGATGAGGCTGATACAGGTGTTGGAGGTATCATGATGGAAGAGGCTGGCACTACTGTTTCCAACTTAGTAGTTGAACAGGACAGTGCTAACATTATTAAGAATTCAACCATGGCAACATCTTTTGTAGCAGGTTCTCAAGAACCTAATACAACTGATGGTAACCCCAGCCAAATGGCTTCTATGGGGGGCTCAGATGTTCAACCTAGGGTTGAGACTGAGTTTGTGTCCCAAGATTCACCTCTCGGAGAAGGTCACACATCTCGAAGTGATGAGGACAGAACTGAAACTATTGAATTGATGGACACTGATGTACATATTGACATTGCAAATGATACACCTCTCAGACCAGGTTACACAGGTCGAAGTGTTGATGCTAGTATTGAACATGACACTGAGGATTTGACGGTTAAAACACCAATACATAATGCCAATTCCAATGATCAACCTCTCGGGTCAGGTTACACAGACCGAAGTTGTGAGGATATCATGAAACAATTAAAAGAATTGACGGATAACTGTACAAAATTGTCAAAGGAGGTCCTTGGTCTTCGAAAGGAGTTAAAGACAGTTAAGGCTACTCAAGGTGCTGAAATAAGGAGGCTTAAGCTCAGGGTTACACACCTTGAGGGGAGGCTAAAGAAGAGTTCCAAACCAAGTTTGGAAGAGGATGCTTCCAAACAGGGGAGGAATGATCAGGAGGCTCAAGTGAATGATCAGGATCAGGAAGGTGTAATGGGTTCAGGGGAGGTTGTTAAAGATTTTGTTGAAAATGTTGGTGATGAGAGTGACAAGGTTGACTCTGCTGGTGCAGAACACTCTGCTGATGGGTTAAAGGTTTCTGCTGATGATACTGAGCAGAGTGCAGGAGTAAAGGACTCTGCTGGAGTAAAGGACTCTGCTGATTCCGATGATGAACAGATGACTTTAGCTCAAGTACTGCTGAACATGAACAAAGGAACTAAAACACCTACACCATCACAACAACAAGCTGCTGAATCTGCTGAAGAGCTTGAAAGAATGCAAAAGTTGGCTGATGAACAAGCTCAGATTGCTCAGGATGAAGAATATGCAAGAAGTGTTGCAGCTGATGAAGAAAGAAATCAGTTTGATCTTATGGAAAGCTCTACATTTAAAGAAGTTAATCAAGAAGAATTAGATGAACAATTGCTGTATTTCATTGATTTTGATATGATTGTAAGAGGTGAAGCTAGGATGATAACAAATGATGAGCAGTTGGATGGAAGTGAAAAGACAAAAGAGCTTGTTGAGTTTATACTCAGAAAGAATGGGTTAGCTAAGTGGGAAGAGCTGATTAAGAGGATTAAAGAAGCACAAAGCATGGTTACAAACCTAAGTCACCTTCAAGGAAAGCAGTGGTTAATGATATGAAGTATTACTTGAAGAATGCAAGAGGTTATCAGATGAAGGATTTCAAGGGAAAGTCAGATCACTTAATTGAAAAGGAATTTTATGAAACTTATGCTAAGTTAAATCCAAGAAAAGTTTCTGAGAAGAAGAGAAATCCAGAAGTTATGGGATCTGACAATATGAAAGCATCTGGGAGTGGAAGTGTTTCAAAGCCCATAGTATCTGATGTTGAAAAGGAGAAAGAAATTGTTGTTGAAGCTGAAGTTATGACTGAATCCTCTGCTGGTACAAAGAGATATAGGAGGAAAGTAAAGCAGGTGGGTAGGAAGAAGAGAAGAACACAGTCAGTAGTGATGAGTGATTCGGATAAAGAGGAGAAAGAGAATAGTGATTCAGAGAAAGAAGAAGTGACTGCAGATGATATGCAAGGGATTATGCATCTCACAGTTCATGAACCTCAAGAAGAGCCTGAGTTACTTAATGAAGTTCCTTTATCAGTAAAATATCCAATCATTTCCTATTCACATGATGTTCTAAGTGATAGTCAAGTATGCTGGATAATTAAGAGATCGAATGGTTCAAGTGTGGGGTATATTAGTTTTTCTCAGATGTTGCATTACATGGATAGGGATGATATTACTCAACTCTGGAATTTATACAAGATGAAGAATGGAGATATTAGACCAGAGGTAGTGTATGAAAGACTAAATTATTACTACTTGAAGAACATGTTTGAACCAGATGAGAGGAGTATTGAATGGAAGAAGTTATTAAGCTCCACAGTTCAGAAATGGTATTTATATCAATCTTGTGGGGTTCATCTCTTATCATGCATAGGTGTGACTGTGTATATGCTTGTGGAGAAGGATTATGTCATCAACAACAGTACATCTATTCTGTATCAAATGTTGCAGCCTGGTAAGTTGACATTACAAAGATCATTTGATGTAGATAATCAAGCATTTGAACTAATTGAGAAATATAAAAAGTTGCTGGAATCAAAGGTGTCAAAACAGTAAGGTGTTTGGAAGCATACTCTTGGTGACTATCTGGATTTAAGGAAACTTGATGATTTTTGAAGAAAAATATCAAGTTTAGGGGAGGATTGTTGGGTCTAAAATGCTGCTGATTTGAGAAACATAACTCTGCTGGATAGTTATGTGACTCTGCTGATTAGTACATTAACTCTGCTGTTTTGATAACTCTGCTGTTTGGGATAATAGGCACAGTGTAACTCTGCTGCTAGCTTACGAAGACTCTGCTGCTAGAAGATTTACTCTGCTGCTTATTAGATATGTATAGTATGTTAAGGATAAGTATAGAAAAGATACGTAAGATATTTTTCTTGTATAGAAAGTCTTGTAAACCGACTAGGACTCCTTACGCTATAAAAGGAGGTTCTAGGGTTAGGGTTAGAGATCGATTATCTTAGCATACGTATTGTTTACACTTCAAGGTTTCTTGTAACCCTATTGCTATTCAGAGCAATCGTATTAATATATTGAAGTGTTGTTTGATAATTCGTTTGTGTTTATTCTTCTTAAGATCAAGTATTAGTTTCCGCATAATATTTGATATACAACTCAAGATCAGTTTCTATACCGATTACCTTAGATTTATCTAAAGTAATTAATAAGATTGTGAAGCTCAACTGGGATCAACAAGAAAACATTCTTATTAAAGTAATTAAAACAGCAGAGTTAATGTACTAATCAGCAGAGTTATCCAAAAAGCAGAGTTATCAAAACAGCAGAGTTAATGTACTAATCAGCAGAGTCACATAACTATCCAGCAGAGTTATGTTTCTCAAATCAGCAGCATTTTAGACCCAACAATCCTCCCCTAAACTTGATATTTTTCTTCAAAAATCATCAAGTTTCCTTAAATCCAGATAGTCACCAAGAGGATGCTTCCAAACACCTTACTGTTTTGACACCTTTGATTCCAGCAACTTTTTATATTTCTCAATTAGTTCAAATGCTTGATTATCTACATCAAATGGTCTTTGTAATGTCAACTTACCAGGCTGCAACATTTGATACAGAATAGATGTACTGTTGTTGATGACATAATCCTTCTCCACAAGCATATACACAGTCACACCTATGCATGATAAGAGATGAACCCCACAAGATTGATATAAATACCATTTCTGAACTGTGGAGCTTAATAACTTCTTCCATTCAATACTCCTCTCATCTGGTTCAAACATGTTCTTCAAGTAGTAATAATTTAGTCTTTCATACACTACCTCTGGTCTAGTATCTCCATACTTCATCTTGTATAAATTCCAGAGTTGAGTAATATCATCCCTATCCATGTAATGCAACATCTGAGAAAAACTAATATACCCCACACTTATCAAAAGCCAAGTACGGTTGAGCAGAAACCTCCTGTTCCAAAGAAGAAGAAGCAGCAGAAGAAAGCAGCTCCCTCAACAAGCCAACAGCAGAGTCCACCACCACGACCAGTAGTACTTGCACTCCCCTGTCCAAGGGTGTTTGAAGCCATGGGCACTAGGGGACCTCGTAGCAAGGTCATGCCTGACTTTGCTAGGATTTAGGTTGTGGATCTTTGTATCTTGTTGTCTTTTGATCTTTCTTATGAATGTAAGGAAACTATATGATGTACTTATGCCTTTTGATCAATGAACTTCCTCTTTTCATGCTTTACTTGATTGTGTATGTATTTGTATCTGCAAAAGGTTAGTAGCAAACAACAAACACAAGCAAGAATATTCCATAATAGCAGCAGAGTAGCATAACAGCAGACAACTAATCAACAAACAACTTAACAAACAACAAATTTTGACTTAACAAACAGCACAAATCCTTACAAAACTTTACAAAAACATAGAGAGATAAGATGGTTAAAGATTTAAAGATTGATCATACCAATACTAGCAACTAAAAATTGAAACCTACTTATATCAAAACTTTTGGTAAGTAGATCAGCAACATTATTGTCAGTATGTATTTTAACCACTTGAATAAGCTTTTTCTCATAACAATCTCTAATAAAATGATGTCTTATCTCTATGTGTTTTGTTTTAGAATGAAAAACAGGATTTTTGATAATACACATTGTGCTGTTGTTGTCAATAAAAATTTTTGTGTTCATAAAATTGTACCCATAATCCAGCAATTGGTTCTGAATCCAGAGCACTTGTCCACAGCAGCTAGAAGCAGCAACATATTCTGCTTCAGTTGTCGAATTAGCCACCACTGTTTGTTTCTTACATTGCCAAGAGATCAGCCTGTGTCCAAGGTACTGACAACCTCCAGTGGTTGACTTTCTATCCATAGTAGCACCAGCATAGTCACTATCTGAGTATGCTATCAAGTCAAATGGTGAATTATTAGGATACTAAAGACCCAATTTAGGTTGGCCCTTTAGGTACCTAAAAATTCTTTTGACTACTTCCAAGTGTGAAACTTTTGGGGACACTTGAAATCTAGCACAAGCACACACAGAAAACATGATATCTGGCCTTGAAGCAGTCAGATACATCAATGAACCAATAATTGACCTACAGAGATGTACATCAACCTCTACCCCATCTTCATCCTTGAGCAAAGGTTTGTTTTTATCCATTGGTGTCTTAGCTGCCTTCACATCTTTGAAACCAAATTTCTTTAACATATCAGCCACATACTTGTCTTGGCTAATAAAAATCCCATCTGACTTCTGCTTAACTTGTAGTCCTAAAAAGAAAGTCAGTTCTCCCATAGAACTCATCTCAAACCTGCTGTGCATAAGCTTCTCAAATCCTTCACATAACACCTTATTTGTAAACCAAAAAATGATATCATCTACATCAAGCTGAACAAGTAGGATATCCTTTTTGTCTTTCTTAATGAACAATGTTTTATCAATGGTTCCTCTGCAAAAACCATTATTCAACAAATACTGAGATAAGGTGTCATACCAAGCTCTAGGAGCTTGATGTAGTCCATACATTGCTTTCTTCACCTTGTAGACCCTATCAGGATACTTAGGATCTTCAAACCCAGGTGGTTGCATCACATAAACCTCTTCAGGTATCTTTCCATACAAGAAAGCACTTTTCACATCCATTTGATACACAGGAAAATTCTTGTATGAGGCATATGCCAAGAAAAGTCTGATAGCCTCCAGTCTTGCAACTGGGGCAAATACCTCATCATAGTCTATCCCTTCTTCCTGAGTGTATCCCTGAGCCACCAATCTAGCCTTGTTTCTGACAACAATACCTCTTTCATCTCTTTTACATCTGAACACCCATTTTGTTCCAATTGCCCTTTTTCCATTAGGCAAATCAACTAATGTCCAGACCTCCTGAAGCTTGAACTGCAGCAACTCCTCTTGCATAGCTTCAACCCAACTTTCATCTTTCAAAGCCTTGTGTATGGTCTTGGGTTCTTCTTGAGATAAGAAACAGGCAAACATGCAATTCTGTAAATCCTTGTGGCTATTTCTCTTCTTAAGTGTTTGAGCAAACTATCCCTGATCAAGCAAATCACTCAACCCTTTTGATTTACTTCTAGTCTGAACAGCAGAGTGAACATCACCAATTATCTGCTCCTTTGGATGATTCTTGTGGATTCTGGTTGTAGGAGTGGGACTA
Source organism: Artemisia tridentata subsp. tridentata (assembly GCA_021014915.2). Taxonomy (NCBI): domain Eukaryota; kingdom Viridiplantae; phylum Streptophyta; class Magnoliopsida; order Asterales; family Asteraceae; genus Artemisia; species Artemisia tridentata. Next base: position 149,254,009 of record CP139502.1, on the reverse strand, counting down.
ACAGGTATATCAGTCTCCAAATTTGATAAATCACCTTCAGTACCAAAAACATCAATAATTTCATCATCAGTATCCACATACACTTCTTCTAATTTAGGCATCTCATCAGCAGAATCATCATCAGAATCACCATTAATATCAGTAGAGTCCTTTGGCATAGCAGCAGAGTTACCAAACCGAACAATAGAGTGTTTGGGCCTAACAGCAGAATGTTTTGGCTTATCAGCAGAGTGTTTTGGCCTGGCAGCAGAGTTAAGAGAACTACTGCTATGGTTATTCCCTTGTTGCCCATCAACTTCTGACTCTTTATTCCTTTCCTTATCATCATTCTTGACATCATGAGAAGGTTCATCAACACCTTCTACATTAACCTTTGGTACTTCTTTATGAACAGCAGCATCATCTGAACTCTTTCCCTCTTTATCTGTTGGAGAGAAGTACTGATCAAACGTGCTCCTTTCAATCAAAACAAACTCCTCTGCAGTTTCATCCTTCTTTGCTTGTGTACCTGCATTGGGGTTAGTTTGTGTACCTGCAGACATGTTAGTGGTACCTGCAATGACTGGTTGATAATTCATACTCTTGGTTAAAGAATCAATATCAAACATCCACTCAGGACCTTTTCCATCAACATTAGGTGTAGTTTCTCTAATTCTAACATGCAAATTTTCCACCACATGCCCAGTTCTTTGATTGAAAACCCTAAAAGCCTTACTTTCAGTAGAGTATCCAACAAAGTAACCTATGTCTGCTTTTTCACTGAACTTTCCTAAGTGGTCAATGGTGTTTAAGATAGTGACAGGACACCCAAATGGTCTAAAGAAATCTATCAGTGGTTTCCTACCATGCAATAACTCATAAGGGGTCTTATTGTGAGGTTTAACTATCTTAGTTCTATTTTGCACATAACAAGCAGTGTTGACTGCTTCAGCCCAAAAGATAGTGGGTAACTTAGACTCTGACGACATTGTCCTAGCAGCTTCAATCAATGTTCTATTCCTCCTCTCAGCCACACCATTTTGCTGAGGAGTTCTAGCCACACTAAATTGTCTAGTTATCCCTTTTTCCTCACATAACTGATTCATCACTTGATTCTTAAATTCAGTTCCATTGTCACATCTGATGATCTTAACCTTGTGATTAAATAGGTTTTCTATCCTTGTTATAAAAGCCTTAAGAATGCCAGCTGTCTCATTCTTAGTTGCTAAAAAGAATACCCAAGTAAACCTACTGAAATCATCAGTGACCACTAAGCCATACATCTTTTTATTCAAACTATTCACATAAGTAGGTCCAAATAAGTCCATGTGTAACATAAACAAAGGTTCAGTTATAGAATTTACCAATTTGGACTTACAAGATGCTCTATGTTGCTTTCCCATCTGACAAGCAACACATACTTCAGGATTCTCAAAAACCTTTGAAGGTAATCCTCTGACCAAGTTCCCTTTCACCAACTTGTTGATAGCCTTGTAGTTCAGATGTCCAAGCCTTCTGTGCCATAGTTTGGATTCATCAATAGTGGCTTTGGCAAACAGACAAGTTAAATCTCTTTTGGGAATGATGTTCTTTATGTCCACACTGTATATGTTGTCATTTCTAGGGACTTTAAGAAGTACCAATTTATCATCAGGTATCTTATAGTCGGGAGATAAGACAAGACATTCAGTGTCTGTAAAAAGAACAAAATTCTTTCTGTCACACATTTGTGAGACACTAAAAAGATTGAACTTTAAGCCATTCACCAAATACACTTTCTCAAAATCCAATTTTCCAGTTCTGATTATGCCTTTACCAACAATTTTTCCTCCTTTAGGGTTATTCCCAAAGGCAAAATATCCACCATCCAAAGCTTCAAAGTTCTCCAAATTGCTTTGGTCTCCTGTCATGTGTGAAGAGCATCCACTATCAAAAATGCATTTATCCTTTAGCTCCTTTTGTAGATTGCCCTGCACAAAAAGTAAGAGAATTAGTTTCTCTTTGGGACCCAAGCCATTACTGACTTGGATCTACCTTGTGCATCAAAGTAGTCAAATTTCTTCAACTGCATTGGTGCACTGCTGTGTCTGAGAACATGATCTAAAACTTTAACTTTTGGTTTCTAGACCCAGCAAGCTGAGGCTTTAACAACATAAAAATGATTGCCCACAACAGTATCAGTGACAACTTTAGGCAAAACAGCAGAGTCTGCTTTAACAGCAGAGTTTGCCTTAACAGCAGAGTCAACTATATCCTTCTTTATGGACACTGTTGGTGCAATAGGAGAGATAACTCTAGAAGTACCATCTCTCATCAAAACTTCCCTAGGAACCATGTTTCTTTTGGGGTGAGGGTGAGTCTTTCTAGCAGTGTTTCTATGGTTCACCCTTGTGTACTGGTTCCAAGCTGGTTTCTTATAGCACTCATCTTGCAAATGTTCAAAGCTACCACAGCAATAACATACCTTCTTAAGTAATTGAAAATCAGTACCTAATTTGTGTGAAACTAGGTTGTTCCAATTTCTCTAGTTTCCCCTAGGCAAGTTATTTGTTCTTTTAGGATATGCTCTAGGTGTGTTGTCATACTCAGCCATCTTCCTCGAGATACCTTTACCAAACCTAGGCTTAACAAAATCAACCTTTTTAGCCCTAGGTACTTTTGATTCAACAACAGTAGGAATTTCTTCCTTTTTGTTCTTAGAGGTTGAATCAGATTCTACTTCATCATCATCACTGTCAGACACCCAATCTTCAATCAGGGGTGCTTGTTCATACTTCTTTATCTCAACCTTAGGTGACTCTATTTCTTTTTCACTAGTTTCAACTACAGGTTTACTAGTTTCACCTACAGGTTTAACCTCAGACTCAGATATAAAAGTTAGTGTCCTAGTGGGAGGGGCATTGGCACTAAGTTTTGTAGGGTGAGCAACAGCATTATATCCTAAACCACTTCCTGGTTCTGCAAAGTGTCTACCTATTGGTTTACTGAGAATATCAGTGGTATATTGTTGTTTTTCAACCCTAACTATGTGTTTTTCAGTTTCACTAATAGCTGAAACTTTAGCCTGTTCAGCCTCTTCTACCTTTTCCAAAAGAACCTTAATCTCATCATCTTTCTTGATAATTTCATTTTTCAGGATAGTGATCTGATCAAGATATTCAATTTCAGTGTTTTTATAAAATTCTAGCTTTTCTTCTAAGTTCTTTAAACCATATGCATAACTAAGATTATCTAGCTTAAGTGTTTCATTTTCCATCTTAAGGTTTCCATTGCTAGACTTAAGAATCTCAATTGTATCAGAACATGATTTAAATGAACAAGTTGAATCATTGGATACCTCAGAGTCTGATCCAGAAGAAGAATAGGCCATGAGAGCAAAATGCTGTACTTCAGGTTCCTCTTCGGCTATCAATTCACAATTTGGACCATCCTCAGCATGATCACTCCAGTCATAATCACCTAACCCATCACATGATACCATGGCAGTAGTAGAATTCGGCTCTTCATCAGCAGACTTCTTGAAATTCTCATTGCTTCTTTTTGGTGCTTTGCATTCTCTTGCAAAGTGTCCCTTCTTTCTGCAGTTAAAACATTCAGCCTTTGACTTGTCAAATCCCACCCTCTTGTTCCTTCTGAACTTCATCTCTTTACCAGTTCGCTTAAGAAACCTTCTAGCCCTCATTGTTATCATTGCAAACTGCCATTGCATATCAATCTCTTCAACATCATCAGGATCAAGTTCATCCAGATCTTGAGGCATGACTGAAGTACTTGTAGTAAGTTCAGCCAAATAAGTACAAATTGCAGCATCACTGATGGTGTTGGTGTTCGCAGAGTCAGCAGCAGAGACATGTGAACCAACAGCAGGAGCAAAAGCACCAGCAGCAGAGTGCTGTTCTTGATGTCTACCAGTATTCTTGCTGTTTGAGGAAACAAAAGCAAGATTATTTGTGGTAGAGGATGAGCTTGACAATCCTTTAACTTCTGATTCATACACCTTCAAGTTGTTGTACAGATCATCCAATGTCATAGTATCAAAATCTTCTTTATGTCTCCAAACCACTGTATGAGTGTTCCATTCAGAAGATAGACTTCTCAGAAACTTTAGATTGACATCCTCTTGAGATGGCTCAATCTTCAAAAGAGCCATCTGACTTGATAGCTTATGAAGTCGATCATAAGTTCCCTCAATGTCCTCAGAACTTAAAGCAGTGAAAGTTTCAAACTGATGCTTCAGTAGATTCTTTCTTGATTTCTTTGTAGCTTCATTCCCACCAAATCAAAGTTCGATTGCTTCCCATAACTCCTTAGCAGACTCAATATGATTAAAGCTCAATTGATAATCATTAGGTATTCCCATCATGAGAATACTGTGAGCCTTAACCTCCAATCGTCTCTGCGCTTTCTCCTCACTAGTCTTGAGAGTCAAGACTGATCCAGTAGCAGTCTTGGTTTGCACACTATCGCCATTTTGAACAACTTTCCAAAGTGAGTAATCAACCATTCTTATGTATTGTTGAATCCTCATCTTCCAGATCTCATACTCTCTAGTCTTGAGCATGGGAACCCTTGATGCAGTGACCATATGTGTAGAGTCAGAATCCATTGCTTACAGTGATGATTAGCAAATCTTGTATTCAAAAAATTCTTCTTGGTACCAGTTTCTAGATCACAAGCTCTAATACCACTTGTTGATCCCAGTTGAGCTTCACAATCTTATTAATTACTTTAGATAAATCTAAGGTAATCGGTATAGAAACTGATCTTGAGTTGTATATCAAATATTATGCGGAAACTAATACTTGATCTTAAGAAGAATAAACACAAACGAATTATCAAACAACACTTCAATATATTAATACGATTGCTCTGAATAGCAATAGGGTTACAAGAAACCTTGAAGTGTAAACAATACGTATGCTAAGATAATCGATCTCTAACCCTAACCCTAGAACCTCCTTTTATAGCGTAAGGAGTCCTAGTCGGTTTACAAGACTTTCTATACAAGAAAAATATCTTACGTATCTTTTCTATACTTATCCTTAACATACTATACATATCTAATAAGCAGCAGAGTAAATCTTCTAGCAGCAGAGTCTTCGTAAGCTAGCAGCAGAGTTACACTATGCCTATTATCCCAAACAGCAGAGTTATCAAAACAGCAGAGTTAATGTACTAATCAGCAGAGTCACATAACTATCCAGCAGAGTTATGTTTCTCAAATCAGCAGCATTTTAGACCCAACACTTGTTTTCATTAAATGGCAAAGTTTTCAGCAAAATAAGTTCACAAGTTTCACAACAAATAAAAGATAGTTTTGAAAATACGATCAAACGTTTTAAAGTCGATGCAGTAAATCTTCAATGTAATGCAACCGCCAACGGGTGATTCTAGTATGAACTCCATAGTGCTAGCCAAAACAATGTAAGTTACGGATATGGGAAATACATGCTAATACGTCAACAAAAAGTTGGTGACATCATAGGTTTAATGTTAAGTAAAAGTAGTATGGACCACAAGATTTTGGTGAATACTGCTTCACTCATAGTATCAAGAAAAGATTTAGTAACTACTGCTTCACTCACAGTATCTTAAAAAAGTATTACTATTGCACTAAGCTCATCATCACCGAAGCCTTGATCGTTTCTAGTTTTGTTCCCCTGCGAGTGTTCCTTTCCGTGAACACTCAAGTTCCTCAAATGATTATGCATCTGTTTGTGTTAGGATCTCTGGGAAATAAGAGTTTCTCAGTGATGGGAGGATTGTTGGGATATGAGAAATAAGGAATTTCTCATTGCTGCCGATAGTGAAGCTGGTTCCTCCCGATAGTGTTGCATTGCTGCTGCGGTTGGTTCCTGCCGATAGTATTGTTTTGTTTCTGCCGATAGGGTTGATTACTGCGGATAGTTATTGTTTGTTATCCGTAGGTTTAGAAAGTTTGTTAGATTTATTTTTAGAAGAGATTGTTGTTTATCTCTTCACACGTTTTCTTGTGAGACGGGTTAGGGTTAGGGTTTCTTATTGTTATAAAAGAAACATCCCGTCCATATGTTTAATATACCTTTTGACGAACACAATATTCAATAACACAATTTTTAGTTCATAGTCTGATCCATAGAGGATCATTGTCCTTTATAGCTTTCTTCTTTATTATACTTGTTGTTTAGTTTCCGCATAAACACTTGTATTCCATACAGAGGTTCTTGTTAACCAAGCTCAATCTAGCTCGAAGTACTCGATCCTACAAGAATCCTCCCCTAATCTTGAGGTTGACTAGGTTAACCTGCAAGATTCTAATGTGATAGAGCTTTAACTTCTCAGTCTTGAGGACTGCGACTTAGCAGCAGCAATAAGTAGTAACCAGCAACAACATCCATAACTTGCAAGATTCCAACCTCTATAGCTTCCAGCAGCAACTTCAATAGTTCAGCAGGAATATGAAATCTTCTTCAAAACATGTATACTGGTCACCATGACATGCACTTGAACTTGGCTGCTACTATGACAAGATGTACATCAAATCACTTAAGTTTCATACTATTCTCATCACATCCAGGTGTGTTAACTCCTGTGAGAGGTGAATCAGTGAAAATTAATGGATTTGATGTCTCTTTACCAATAGCCATCACTACTGGAGTAGCCAATGTTTAGGTTTGTTAGACCATGGTACACTGATAACCATCTGATTTATTAGCAAATCAGCAACTATAAACGGATTTGACTTGTCTTTACCTGTAGCCGTTTGCTCAGGACTAGCCAATTCTTTGGTTTCAACTGAACCTTGGTGAATTGAATACCAAATATGGATACCAAATGTCTTTACCACAAACCATACTTTTGTGGACTAGCCAATCCTTTGGATCCCATAAAGGGTTACATCCATGGTGAATTGAGAACCATTTTCAACTCTCAGAACTGAATCATGGGTGAGTTGTAGTACCCTATAGCTTTAAGCAAGCTATTACAGCTATCAACGGATTTGATTATCACACCAGAGCCGTACCCTCATGGTGAGTCAACTCTTTCTTGTCTGCAAGACATGGTGAGTTGAGTACCATTTATTGTGCAGGTGTAAACACCAACACTGTACCTGCAAGGTGTTGCTCAAAACCAACTTTTTAGCACACAAAATATACAATTTTTTTTTTTTTTTTTTTTTTTTTTTTAACTAAGAAAAAGAAATCAGAAACACACCAAAAGATAAGAAAGAAAATAAGAAAAGAAACCAAAAGAAAGAAAGATAGAAAAATATACAACAACAACAAGAAGCATCCTCCCCTTAAGCTTCATCCTCCCCTTAATCTGCAATCCTACCCTTAAGCTCAGTAGCTAGGGATTTACCATCCCAATATGGACCACCAAATGTTTAAACCTTGGTCCATCAAAAGCCTTGGTTAGCAAATCAGCCACATTATCATCTGTGTGAATCTTGACCACCTGAATAAGATGCTTCTCATAAGAATCTCTTATGAAATGGTGTCGAATCTCAATATGCTTTGTCCTTTGATGATAAACAGGATTCTTAACAATACACATAGTACTTTGATTATCAATAAAGATCTTAGTGTTCATGAAGTTGAACCCATAATCCAACAGCTGATTTTGCATCCAAAGAACCTGTCCACAGCAACTAGCAGCAACAACATATTCTGCCTCAGTAGAAGATGTAGCCACTATAGTCTGCTTCTTGCACTGCCAAAAAACCAACCTCTGACCCAGAAACTGACAACCTCCAGTAGTAGACTTCCTATCAAAGTTAGCCCCAACATAATCACTGTCACTATAGGCTTCCAACACAAAAGGAGAGTCTTTGCGATACCAAAGTCCCATTTTGGGCTGTCCTTTTAAATACTTAAAGATTCTCTTGACTGCATTAAGGTTAGAAGTCAATGGTGTAACCTGATGTCTAGCACATGCACCAACAGCAAACATGATATCAGGTCTTGAAGCTGTCAAATACATGAGTGAACCAATCATGGACCTATATAGATGAACATTAACAGCAGCATCAGGTTCATTATTGCACTTAGGCTTTGGAGGTTCAAAAGGAGTTGCAGCAATCTTCACATTCTTCATATCAAACTTTTTAAGCATGTCATAAACATACTTCTCCTGACAAATAAAGATCCCATCTGGTTTCTTCTTAACCTGAAGACCCAAGAAGAAAGTCATTTCACCCATAGCACTCATCTCAAATTCACTCTTCATCAATTCTTCAAACTCCCTGCACCAAACTTCATTAGTAGAACCAAAGATGATATCATCAACATAAACTTATACCAGAATGATATCTTTGAAGTTCTTTCTGATGAAAAGAGTTTTATCAATAGCCCCTCTTCTGTAACCATGTTTTAGCAAAAAGGCTGATAGCCTTGCATACCAAGCCCTTGGTGCTTGATGAAGACCATAAAGTGCTTTAACCACTTTGTAAACCAAATTAGGATTCTGAGGATCTACAAATCCCTGTGGTTGAGTAACATAAACTTCTTCCTCAATCCTTCCATACAAAAATGCACTCTTCACATCCATCTGATATACTACAAACCCCATAAAGGAAGCAAAAGCCAAGAACAATCGGATAGCTTCAACTCTTGCCACTGGTGCAAACACCTCATCATAATCAATCCCCTCATCTTGTCTATGATCCTGAGCTACCAACCTAGCTTTATTTCGAACCACAATTCCCCTAGCATCCCTTTTATTCTTTAGAATCCATTTAGTTCCAATAGCATGCTTTCCAGCAGGCAAAGGAACCAACATCCATACTTTCTGATTCTGGAACTACTGCATTTCCTCTTGCATAGCCTCAACCCAATCTTCATTAGCAAGAGCTTGAGCTATACTAGTTGGTTCAACTTGAGATAAGAAACAAGCATACAGACAATGTACGTAATCAGTATGATTGCTCCTCAACTGATCCTGTATATAACTGAGAAAAGCAGATTCTCCAAACTTAGGTTGATGCAATTTACTTCTTGTCTGAACAAGGGAATTAAGATCTCCAAGAATCAAAGACTGAGGATGAACAATATTGATCCTCTTGGTAACAATGGGATTGACATCAATGGAGGATGCCTGATTAGTAATTGAGGGGTTGAAGTCATCATCATATGAGGAAGAAGTAAAAATGCCTGTTCTAGATTGATGATGAGGATCTTCCAGCTTATCTTTTGAAGAGACTGAATTTCCAAGATCAGAAGGGATTGGAAATCTTTCAGGGGAGTTATCAATACCCAAAGTTTCAACAGATGGAGAAGACACAAGAAAATCAGCAGGAATAGAGACATCAGCAGAAACATTAGAAGGATCAGCAGGAACAAATCCACTACCAGCAGGAACAACATCAGCAGGAACAGAAATACCACCAGTCGAATTCAGTTGCCTCCTAACTTCAGCTTCAGCCTTTCTCAAAATCTCCTCTGTCTCTTTAGAAAACCCAGAACCAAACATCTCAGCAGCTCTTTTGGCATTAAACTCTTGTCTTTGAAGCCTAGCAAGATCTTCTGCAAAACTAGAATCACCTCCATCCATAGCAGAAGAATCTTTGAGCTTTGAACCTGAAATGTTGTTAGAGGGAAAAGAAGGAACAACTATAGGTCGTTCATCACTCTCTGCATCAGAATCATCATCCGAGGTACCTGCATTGTTAGTTTGAGAAACATTTGTACCAACAGATAGATTTGATTTAAATCTATTATAACCTAAGGTGTCAGTTAGATAATCCAGATCAAAGTACCACTCTGGACCAGCACCCTGCAAATTAGGTTTATCTTCAAGATATCTTAAGTTGAGAGTCTCTTCTATTTTCTTAGAAGACAGATTATAAACCCTATAGGCTTTACTATGAGCAGAATATCCAATAATAAATCCTTCATCAGCCTTCCCATCAAACTTGCCTAGGTAATCACTAGTGTTCAAAATAGTGACATGACATCCAAAAGGCTTAAGGTAACTAATGTTTGGAACCTTCCCAGACAAAAGTTCATAAGGTGTTTTATTATGAGGACTAGTAATAGCTACCCTATTCAACACATAACAAGCAGTGCATACTGCTTCAGTCCAAAACATAGTAGGCATCTTAGATTCAGCTAACATAGTCCTAGCTGCTTCTATCAGGGTCCTATTTTTCCTTTCTGCAACCCCATTTTGTTGTGGAGTTCTAGCATTACTATAGTCCCTTTTTATCCCCTTACTCCCACAGAGTTCAATAAGATTAGAATTCTTAAACTCTGTCCCATTATCACACCTTATCGACTTAACCTTTTTACTTAGCTGATTTTCTATTAAGGCAATAAAATCCCTAAGAACTGGATAAGGTTCATCTTTAGTACCCAAAAAGAAAGTCCATGAAAACCTGCTAAAATCATCTGTAACCACCAGGTAGTAGTTCTTATGGTCAATACTTCTGATAGAAGTAGGACCAAAAAGATCCATATGAAGAAGCTGCAAAGGCTCAAAGATGTTGCTCACAGCATTTATAGCCTTGTATGAAGCTTTGTGCTGCTTTCCTTTGTTTCATGCAACACAATTGTGCTCATTAGAGAAGATCTTCAAAGGAAGCCCTTTAACCAAACCATTCTTAGCCAGCTTGTTAATGGTCTTCAAATTTACATGGGCCATTCTTCTGTGCCATTTATTAGATTCATCCACAGAAGCTTTTGCTATCAGACAAGCAAGTGAACCCTCAGGCTGAACATCACTAAGATTGAAGCTATAAAGATTGTAAGTCCTAGGAACTTTAAGTTCAACCTGACTTTCATCAGGCAACTTAAAGTCTTTGGACAACACAAAGCAATCATTCTCAGTGAAGAGAACACTGTTCTTCTTGTCACATATTTGAGAGACAGAGAACAAATTGAAGTCTTGGAGTTCCTTCACATAAAGCACATCTTCAAAGTTCAGCTTGGCAGTTTTGATAGTTCCCTTCCCATAAATTATTCCATCTCCTCCTCCAAAAGTCACAATACCTCCATTCAAAGGTACAAAGTCATGCAATCTTTCCAAATTCCCTGTCATACTCCTGGAACATCCACTGTCAACAATTCCAACATCTTTGCTTCTAAAAGGAAAATCCTAAGAAAAAGAATACATATACAACATTAGATACAAGAGAGACTCAAGCCATTGCTGACTTGAGCCTGCCTAGTGGATCAATAAAAATTAAACCCTGGAGATTGATGAGATCCACCATTGATCTTGGACCCCATTTTCATATGTTGGTTATTGATTTTCCAAGAACAACCTGCTGAGGACTTAACAGCAGTTTTCCATCTTGCCCCTCCCTTGTGCATTGTGTCAAAACAAACAGGTCTCATATCATTTTGAAAGTAAGTACTAGTAGGTCTGCTGAAAGGTCTAGCAATATTGCTTCTCCAACCAGCAGGATTGATCCTGCCGGCAGGAACAGGATAAGCAGCAGGAACAGGCTTATCGGCAGGAATAAACTTTTTAGCAGCAACAGGCTTACCAGCAGAAACTGGCTTGCCAGAAGCAACTGAAGTTCTCCTTGCTGCTTGAGGAATATAAGGGGGAATATCATTAACATTTTTCCATACAGACCTATTTTTACAAGCATATAATCCCATCTGTTTTTCATAATAGTCACAATCTTTAATAAGATGATCATAACTACGACACACAAAGCAAGATTTCTTTATAGGGGACTTTTTCTTAACAATAACTTTCTCATTGCAAACAGTATTATTCAAACCATCACATGAAATAAAATTATCCTTAACAGAATTAAAACCACAACCATAATTGTTTGAAACTAAATCACAACTAGAAACATTTGAAACAGAACCACAACTAGAAACATTATTGTTTTTAACACTATCAAAAGAAATATCTTCAAATGCAGCTGTCTTTGAGTGAGATTCATCTGTAGCTACTTCTGAGGAGAGATCTTTTGACTTTATTGGAGCTGACTTATCACTTGATCCACATGAGGCATAGTCATTAGTCTTGATTTCTGAAGATTTGTCACTGTAAGAACAAGAGACAAATTCATTAGAGTCACAATCAAGATTAGGCAAGTCCTTTGCCTGTTTGCCATAGATCATTTGTGAATCATCAAAGTCATCAAAAGGATTAGCAGGTTTAAATGTTCCAGTTATGGGTGGAGGAACATCATTCATTCCTCCCTCCTTCACATATTTTACAGGTTTTCTATAATCTACAGGTTTTGGGTTAAAAACACTATACTCATTAGGGTCATAATACTGATTTGGCCCTATTAGGTCACCGAACCCTAGACCTCTTTTAGTTTTAGCAGACATAGAACTATCAATAAGCATGTGAAGGTTTTTGGATGAGTCTTTCCACTTATCAAATCTAGCTAAGGAATTATCTAGCTTAGACTGTAACTCTTGATTTTCTAACACTACCTTAGCTTTTTCCCTTTCAGAATGTTTAAACTCATTAGTGGCATTTTTTAAATCTCTTTCTAACACCTTTATTTTTACTTCATAAGCAGACTGTTGTTGTTGATACCAGACCTTTTGTTGTTCTAATGTTTTAACAGCCTTTTTATGAGCCTTAAGTTGAATAAAGTTATCCTTATTTTCACTTTCTATATCATCAAATTCCTGTTTCAACTTAGCATATATAGATTCACAACCAAATGGAAAGTTTTGTACCTGAGATGGATGACCCATCATTCCAAACTGACCAGCCACTTGTTTCTTCTCACCATAACCAGCTATCATCCCAAAGACCTTATCTGCTTCACTTGCAATCGTCTTATCATGATGCTCCCAGTTCACCATTGAATCCACAGATACCAAAGCCTTGGGGTCCTCTGAATCCAGCTCTTGAATTTTGAAAGCAGAATATCGTACTTTGTCATCTACCTTCTTATCTGTACATTCCCTGGCAAAATGTCCTGTTTGAGAACCTGGCACCTTCCTGTCCATCAAAGTTGACCCTTCTGTCAAACCTGGCAGGTTCCTGTCCATCAAAGTTGACCCTTCTTCCTGCCTTCTTTTCAAACCTATCCAATTTCAACGATATCATAGCCACTTGCCATCTTAAGTCCATCTCTTCTAGATCCAATTCATCAACCTGATTGAAATCGTCATACACAATCTTCTGCTGTGGTGTACTCTCAGCAACAAATGAATGAAGCACATCCACTACAAGATTATCAGATCTAGTATGAGCTTTTGGTGTGACAGGTGAGTAGGAGATTGATGATACAGATGGTGTTGGACTGTTTCCATATGATGTTTTGTTAGGACCAGAGTTACTAACAAAAGCAGTATGAGTTGGAGTATGAGGTGTATAGGTGGAATACCCTTTGATATCAATTTCAAGGGTTTTCAGTTTGTTGTACAGATCATCAAAGCTCATATAATCCAGTCCTCCTTTGGCCTTGAGTGTTATGGAAACCTGAGACCATGATGGTGGCAAAGCCCTCAAAAACTTTGTGTTGCAGTCTTCATCATCCGGCCTAGCTTTCAACTGGTTGAGTTGGCTCAAGATCTTGTGAAATCTGTCATACCCTTTGTGAATCCCCTCACCCTCAGAGATCTTGAATTCCTGAAATTCTTGCTTGAGCATAGACCTTCTCATCTTTCTGGATTCATCATTCCCTCCAAATCTGGCTTTTACAGCATGCCAGATTTTTCTAGCATCATCCAAGTGATGAAAATCACTCATATGATCTTCTGGAATAGCTTGAAGTAGAAGGGTTCTTGCCTTGGTTTCCCTTTGAACAGCAAGGTGTTCTTCTGCAGTAACAGGTGGCTCTATATAGATATTGCCATCATTATCCCTTCCAGTATTCTTCTTACTATTTCCCTTAAGAATCACATTCCACAGATTGTAATCAGTGTTCGTGATCCAATATTCCATTCTCATAGCCCAGACTTCATACTCATCTTTCTTCAGATATGGGAATTTAGCATTGTTGGTGGACATGGTGGTGACGATTTGTGTTTGGACTTGTGAGGTTTCAGGTTTGGGTTGGTGTTCTTCAGGGTTAATGACATTGTTTTGTGGGATTTCGTCTTCCATTGAAAGAGGGTTGTGAGATATGAAATCGAACTTTTTCTTCTTTATCAGAGATCCTTACCAGGCTCTGATACCACTTGTAGGATCGAGTACTTCGAGCTAGATTGAGCTTGGTTAAACAAGAACCTCTGTATGGAATACAAGTGTTTATGCGGAAACTAAACAACAAGTATAATAAAGAAGAAAGCTATAAAGGACAATGATCCTCTATGGATCAGACTATGAACTAAGAATTGTGTTATTGAATATTGTGTTCGTCAAAAAGTATATTAAACATATGGACGGGATGTTTCTTTTATAACAATAAGAAACCCTAACCCTAACCCGTCTTACAAGAAAACGTGTGAAGAGATAAAGATCAATCTCTTCTAAAAATAAATCTAACAAACTTTCTAAACCTACGGATAACAAACAATAACTATCCGCAGTAATCAACCTTATCGGCAGAAACAAAAACAATACTATCGGCAGAAACCAACCGCAGCAGTAATGCAACACTATCGGCAGGAACCAGCTTCACTATCGGCAGCAATGAGAAATTCCTTATTTCTCATATCCCAACAATCCTCCCATCACTGAGAAACTCTTATTTCCCAGAGATCCTAACAGTTTGACGTACCAGTTAAGTAGGGCAACTACCCGGACGGGGGTGTCAACCAAATAGATCTATTCATAACATTCGCGCTTACTACATAATTAACGGTTCATGATAGTGGGGACTTAATGGAAAGTTGTGTAACTTAGGCAATACGTAAATGTTTGAAGTACTTGTGTACATAAGTAACGAGCAATGTATTATCATCCCAAATTAATTCAAAACGAGTATTAAAAAAGTAAAAGTGGTCCTACGAAACTTACCTCCATCAAGTAGTACAACAGGAAATATTACGCAAGTTCAACGAAACACAAGTCCTAACCGCGACCTAAAGCAATAAGACGCCTTAGGTACAGTACGATATGTTCTATATGCATATGAGTCTTATAAAGTTTTATCACCCATATAAACTGTAATGGAGTTTTATAAAGTTTCGCAAGTCAATTCATTTAAGGAAAACAAGTAAAACGAATATTTGTTTCCAAAAACCCTTAATATAGTTGCTGATTGAACTGTTTCAACGACTTCAAGAGGCTGTAACTCATTCGTTTCTTGGCCAATTTTTCTCATTCAAAGCCCTAAACATAGGTTTATATGTCTAGTTTCAAGAAATCATGGCCTTGGTTAGTGAAATTATGTTTTAGATACCCAAAAATACCTTAATGGCTGTTGTTCTCAGTTAACAGTTTTGTTCATAAATTTTGCTCGACTTCGCGCGGCTATAACTTCTTCGTTTTCAATAAATTTCCAAAATTACAACTCATTAAGTTAGTTCTATGTCTTAACTTTCCAAAAGTTCTAATTAGAGCTTCAATTTTGGAATTTAAGTCCTTGAAAAGTGTGCAAAAAGACATGTCTTCTAGCAGCTTGAGCTGTTCGGTAAATCGTAAGGTGAAAATGTTTAAAAATACTAATAAATTTTCAAAAATTATAAATTTTAGGGGAAATCTACCTAAGACATAGTAGAGCACAGTAGTAAAAAGAAATTTTTCATAAGTACTTTCTAAAGTGGTTAAAACTAGCTGCCAAGTCGACACAAAAATCTGCCCAGATTTAGTATATTTGTAAACAAGTTTAAATCAACTTTCGACCCTACAAATTTACAAAGGTGATATAAAATAATGCATGATATGTTTAATATGAGTAAAATAGAGTATGATGAGACACTTACAAGAATGATGGTGTGATTGGTGTCAAGAAATGCATAAGAACTACCTAAAACTCTTAGAAAACCCTAATTTTGAAGTACCAAACCCTAATCTTCTGGCACCCTTTTGTGTAAACCCTTATCCAACTTTACTCACCACTAAAATACCCTTTTTTCTTCCAAAAATTATGAGAGAAAAAGAAGAGTTTGTGTGTTTTTGGTGTGTGAGAAATGGTTACTAGCTATCTTCTTTTGTAGTTGGATTTTTGGAATGGTCAAGAGTTTTGAAAAATACTACTTGTGTACACATTTCAGTGCACAACTCGGGTTTTCAAAGAAAGGAAAGTGTTACGCTAAAATGACTTCCATCAATATCGTACACTTATCCTCAACGGACCCTGTTTTACGCTTCATTGCTACATTCCGATTTTAACAAAGAGAAGTATTTCTTTTCTTTCTAAAACTCTGTTGATCCCAGTTGAGCACTTGATCGATTTCCCTTAGCTTGTAAAGGTTAAGCTAATATTGAATAAATCCAATATAACTTATGTAGAAACTGTCTTTGATTTGTATTAAAGTTTATGCGGAATCTAAACTTTAATCTTAAGAAGAATTAAATAAAACAATCTTAAACAAATCACTTCAATATTATTAATAATAATACGAATACTCTTGAGTATTAGGGTTTACAGCCTTGAAGTTTTCTAAAGAATCGTATTCTCGTATTCTAGTATTCACACATACGTATCTCTATGCCCTAGGTCCTCCTTTTATAGACTAAGGAGTCCTAGTCGGCTTACAATATCTTGCTATACAAGATAAATTTTAACAGAATCTTTTCTATAATTATCTAACCAACTATACATGTTTATCTCATAAGCAGTACTAACTATACACTCTAGTAGTCTTAACTCTAGCTCTAGCAGTTGTAAATTAATACTAGCGGTATTAACTTTTCCTCTAGCAGCACTAAACACTTAAGAGTGTTTTTCTTCAAGTTCTTCAGAAGTAAAAATAGTTGTAATTTTATTGAGCAAATTCCATCAGCAGTCTTAACTAAATAGACAACAGCAACTCTAAAACCAAACAATCATCCCCTAAACTTGATGTTTTCTCCCAAAATCATCAAGTTTCTCTTTAAGCTAGAACAAAAACTGAGAGGATGATCCCAAACAATTAATTATGTGACATATTCTTGGGTCCTAGATCCTTTTCCATTTTCTTGAGCAATTTATAAGCCATCTCATCATAAGTAAACTGAAGCTGTAGTCTTTTCTTCCCAAACAACATCTAATGTAGAATGTCTTTGTGAAACTTTACAGGATAATCTTTTCCTACAAGCATGTAGATCACCAACTTATATACAGTTAAAATATGTACTCCACATCCCTGATAAAGCTTCCATTCTATAACAGTGTTGTGCCTTATCTTTCTCCAACATTCATCCTCATGGCTTGGTTAAACATTACCTTCAAGTACTCCCAGACGACTCTATCATAGATTTGTTCTGGTGTCTTATAACCAAATCTATCTTTGAGTAACTTCCATAGAGCCACCATATCTTCTCTATCAAAATTATGAACCATTTGATGAAAGCTTACAAACCTTCTAGAAGAACCATCATGCCTCTTAATATCATAATAAACTGTTTTCCCATGAAATCCAGACTTGAAATCAACAATGGGTTGTTTAACAATTAAAGGTTCTGCATCCATGGCTTCTCCTTCAGGTTTTTCTACAGAGAGAACTACAAGTTCAGTGTGAGCTTGTATTTGTTCTATATCAGCATCAGCTTGCTCAGTTTGCTCTTGTTCTCTGCTCTGCTCTTTCTCTGCTTTGTGCTCAATCTTCTTCTTTTTACTGCTTTTTCTTTCCAACTGTTTACCTGTTCTCTTTGAACTTGTTTTCTCTTCTTGCTTTTCCTCACTGCCCTTCACCACTTCATCATTCAAGAAGGTTTCAGTCTTTCTCTTGGCAATTGCATATAATTCTTCAATTCTTTTATCATTCAACAATTTTAAATCCTTTAGTTTCTAATTGTCCATATTCTTCAAATTGGCGCACATGAAAGCTCTTCTTTGTGATGGAGTGGGTGGCTTGTTCTTCTTAGCTGTATATCTTTGTGCTGCATAGAACTTCTTTATTGTATCAATGAGTTCTTTCAGCATCTTGGCTCTTTCATCTATTGAGTACTGATCTTTCTCTTCTTGTTGTAGTTTCCTATCAAGTTCCCAATCAGCATCAACTGAAGCCCTTTCCTCATCCCATGCAGCCATTAACTCTGCATTTTTAGCATCTTTTTCTTCTTGTATTCTCTTTTATTCCAAAATTCTCTGATTTTCTGCTTCAAACTCTTGTGCTAATTTCTCAGCCACTTCAACATCAAGTTGTAATTACATTTCTTTTGACAATGGTTTCTCCACAGGCTCTTCAATAAGAATCCCTTTGCCTTTGCCTTGTTCTTGTGGCGTTGATTGTTTAGCTTTTGGCTTTGATGATGGCTCTTGTATCACAACACCCTTGGTTACTAGTTTCGATGTCTTCAGCTCAGCAAGTACACTAACAGCAGTTTTATCCTCTAGTGTAGCAGCACTATCTTTTGTACTAGCAGCTGTAACTGGCTCACTAGCAGCAATAACTTCTAGACCACTAGCAGCACTAACACCCTGATCAGTAGCACTATCAGCAGTTGTAACCTTGGCTAAATAACTATCAATCATCACTTGATTCCCTTGGTTATTAGCAACTACAAAATCCATAGGTTCACTCTCTGCACAAACATTTTCACCCTCTTTAACCTCCCCTGAAACTTTGCCATCATTCCCCCCCCCCTGTTTAGGAGCATCCTTTGAAGCTTCAGAAGATTTAACCTTGTGTTTGGGAATTCTTGATCCTTTGACTCCTTCTAAATACCTAACCCTTCTCTTCAAAGCCTTTATCTCTCCACCTTGAGCTTTGATTACTCCATCTTGAGAAGCAGTTAGTGTTTGCAGATCAATAATTCATGCAGATAGCTTGGTACAGGTATCCATCAATTCAATTAAAAGTTGCATACTATCCTCACCACTTCGGCTTGTGTTACCTAGCCCGAGAGGTGGATCATTGGAAAAATTAAGTTCAGTCTCACCCCGATGAACATTTGAAGCCCCCATTGTTTCCAGGTGACTGGGTCCTTCACCTGAATCAGTTCCATGTGGCCCTGACTTATTAGAAGTTGTCTTGGTTCGGGTCTTAATGATGTTACCACTATCCTGTGCTGCTACTAAGCTACACACAGTAGTGGTAGCCCTTACCAACATGCCACTCTCCTCACCAGTGATAGCCTCATCTGCAACAGTTGGCATAGAACCACTAACCTGAGGTAGCTCAGTGTTCTTGGTGTGAGTCTTACGTTTATTGGTCTTTGGTTGTTGTTGAGATGATGGAGCCAGAAGTGTGGTTATGTGATGGGTACCAGCTGGGATTGCTGAACCTTCACCCATTTGGGTTTGGGCTAGTGCCACCATTGTGGGAAACAAAGGTGTCACTTCCCCTAAAAAATCTTTTCCATCCCTCCTCATGTTAGAAAATACCTTTTTGGTAAGGCAGAGAGGGGAATAAACTTTTTTTGAATTTTCTTATATTCAAATTGGTTGTCCAAAAAGAGTTACAAAAACCTTGGATATAGAAAATATTTACCCGAAGAACTATCCAAGTTCTTAACCATACTATCAAAAATTAATTTTGAAAAATTAAATATTTGAGTAGTTTCAGCCAAACAAATTATAGCAGAAGCTAAATTACTACTAAATTCATTCCAAGCAGTGGTCTTTGGACTTAGACACACTAAGACAATATGGATTAAGAATTTCCACTGATGAGAAAAATTACCTTTATAAAACTTTAAGGCATTTGATTTTCTCTCATAGCTCATCAGTGAAAGTTTTTCAAAGATTGTAGTATTTGGAAAATTCTCAACTCCGTTAGTATCATCTAGGAGAAGATCACTTCGAATAGACGCCTCTGTAATGAGAATCCTCTGCCCATCTACAAGAGCATGGATTTGTACTTCTCCATTAATAGTTTTGACCTTAGCAGACGACCAAAACTGAATAATGTTAGAAGTATATATAGTAGGTTTTACTGTTAATGCAAACTTAATGTTGCTTGCATTAAGGAAATCTATGATCTCAGTAAAATCTACAGACTCATTGGATTTTTCTAAAAAGGAAACATTATTATGAGGTTCGGTAAAACTTAGATTCGACATTATGAGTTGATTTGGGAATTTTTCAATATGACGATTAAAATTCGATTAGGGCTTGAAGGAGAGAGAGTTATGTGTGCGTAAAACAAATTGTGTGACGCAATTAAGGATTTATACCCTTTAAGTAAAAATTACACAAACATACCCTGCACTTCCAACCCAAGCAGCAGAAACCCAAGAGCACTAAGTTAAACTTAGCAACACTTTGTTTATGCTTAGCAACACTAACTTTTAACAAAAACAATTTGCCCAGCAGTATTTTCCGAATTTCTTTAAAAATAATATTGCACTCAATAGCCTTGAAGGGATTAAGTGTAAAGGAAGACACTTAATCTTTTTAGGTTTCTTTTAAGCTCTGGTTGTGTGAGAACCATTAATATCAGTATAAATACTGCCTGTGATCAGATAAACTCATTAAAAGAGCTTTCTTGACAGGGTTTCCTGCTCGTGGCAGGTGTTGCCTCTAATACAAATGCATTAGATTCACTTTTGCTCGCTGTTCTCAATACCAGATGTCCTTAGACTAACACATTATACTAATGAATAGTATAAAATGGTAAAGAGTGAGTTAGTGCAGTTACTATCTGACTAACTATGCCATCAATTCATGTTCAAAGATAGATTGATTTCAAGAAAAGACTTTAAAGAACTTCCTAACTCAGGTGTAAACCTTTGTCAAGAGATTCTCAAATCCAGTCTATCATTAATCAGATGCACCACAGCAAACAAAGTACCACATTGCTTCTTACACACCATCAATACCTCCTGATATTGCTTGCTTAACCTGCACATGTTAGTCCAAACCAAGAAAAACATAAGCAATAACATTTTACACCATCTAATTATACTTTAGCAGTTGTTCAGAAAAACTAGCAACATTAACTAGCAGTTCTAAAGTTAAACTTTACAGTTCTAAGTATAATTAGCAGCAATAACACAACACTTATCCTGAACACTTAAGTATACTGAACAACAGAAACAATTTATTGACCTAATAACATTACTAATCCATTAAAACTTGACAAAAACACAAAGAGATAAGAATTTTTCAAAGATTAACCATGCCAATACGGACAACCAAAAATTGAAATCTAGCCACATCAAAAGCTTTTGTGAGCAAATCTGCAACATTATTATCAGTATGGATTTTAACAATTTGAATCAACTTCTTTTCATAACAATCCCTTATAAAATTATGTCTTATCTCAATATGTTTTATTTTTGAGTGATAAACAGGATTTTTAATGATGCACATAGTACTGCTATTATCAATATAAATTTTTGTGTGCATAAAATTGTACCCATAATCCAGCAACTGATTCTGAATCCAGAGCACTTGTCCACAGCAACTTGAAGCAGCTACATACTCAGCTTCAGTTGTGGAATTTGCAACCACAGTTTGTTTCTTGCACTGCCATGAAATCAACCTGCATCCCAAAAACTGACAACCTCCTGTTGTTGATTTTCTATCCAAGCTAGCATAGTCACTATCAGTGTATGCAACCAATTCAAAAGGTGAATCTTTTGGATACCAAAGGCCTAATTTGGGTTGACCTTTCAAGTATCTAAAAATTCTCTTCACAGCATTAAGATGTGAGACTTTGGGTGTGACTTGATATCTTGCACAGGCACATACAGCAAACATTATGTCAGGTCTTGAAGCTGTAAGATACATCAATGAGCCAATCATTGATCTATATAAATGCACATCAACTTCTTCACCATCTTCATCTTTGAGCATGGGCTTGGATGTTTCGATAGTTGTCTTTGCAGGCTTCACATATGTAAATCCAAACTTCTTCAAAATTTCAGCCACATTCTTATCTTGACTGATAAATATGCCATCCTCCTTTTGTTTAAGTTGTAGCCCTAAGAAGAATGTAAGTTCACCCATTGAACTCATCTGAAATCTCTCATGCATAAGCTTTTCAAATTCTACACATAAAGCCTTGTTTGTTGATCCAAAGATGATATCATCAACATAAACTTGAACTAACAAGATATCATCTTTGACTCTTTTGATAAACAAAGTTTTATCAATCGTCCCTCTACTAAAACCATTGTTCAACAAGTATACTGACAATATGTCATACCAAGCTCTGGGAGCTTGATGTTGACCATACAGTGCTTTCTCCACCTTGTAAACCTTGTCAGGAAAATTAGGATCTTCAAAACTAGGTGGTTGTGAGACATAATCTTCTTCTTCAATAGTCCCATACAGAAAAGTACTTTTAACATCCATTTGATACACAACAAAATCTTTGTAAGAAGCATAAGCCAAGAATAATCTGATGGCTTCAATTCTTGCAACTGGAGCAAATACTTCATCATAATCAATACCTTCTTCTTGTGTGTATCCCTGAGCCACTAACCTTGCCTTGTTTCTAATCACAATGCCTCTTTCATCCTTTTTGCATCTAAAAACCCATTTAGTACCAATTGCCCTCTTCCCATTAGGCAAATCTACCAGTGTCCAAACTTCTTGAAGCTTGAGTTGTAGAAGGGATCTAGCAAAGAAACCTTGTTCCTTCAAATCTTTTACCATCTTCTTTGTTTGAATAGCAGATTTTGGCTCTCCAATGATTTGTTCCTTATGATGATTCTTGTGAATTCTTGTAGTTGGAATAGGACTGACAGGTATCTCAGGTTCCATATTGGTTAAGTCAGCCTCTGCACCAAGTACATCTTCATCAGTATCGGATAGATTTCTTCCAATTCAGGCATGTCTGGATCATTTGGATAGTCATCAGCATCAAAAGATATGCCTTCCTTGTCAGCAACATTAACACTTGGCTCAGTAGTATTAACAGGATTAGCACTGCTGTTGTTAATTTCTTCATTGGTAGAATTAACACTTGATATAACGACCAAAAAAGCAGAACGACATTTGAACACTTGATACGGATATAACTTAATATTTAAACTAGATGTTATGAGTGTAAACCACAAATACGAAAATCTTTACAAAAGTTATATTTTTAACCGACCTAACCTAAAGTTTCTAAGTAGTATCAAACAGTAAGAAGTTGTATTTTGACCCATTCATGTCCTTGTGAACCTTGCACAATCTGAAATTAAAAAAAAAAGGTTTGAATTTTGGAAAAGATTTAGTCCTCTTCTAATCCCTAAGACTCGGCATTATTCCCCCTATATTTCCCCATTTGTTGATTACTTCCAAGACCATATTTCACACTTCCACCTCACACCAAAAACCCTAACAACACCATAACAAGTCGGCTGGTTATTTTGGCTTCAAGAAAATCAAGAAGTGCGACGCAAAAAGGAGAAGATTTGGGTGATCAGGTGATGTTCAAGCTTTGTTTGATCGTGGGGGCTGTTCAGTCGAAGGATTAGTTTAGGTTCGAGGCGTTAGTTTTGGCCTTGTCTCATGGTTCTTTTGGTTCTTCGATCCTTGTGTCCTTGATCTGTTTGCATTCGACAAGGGGTATTCTTAGATCATCCTGGTGTTTTCTTGATTTTAATGTTATGAGTTTCATGCATATAAACATCAAAACTTATCCTAATATACTCGTTAATATGGATATACGAAGGAGAATAACTTGTCACATAAAATCATAGAAACGTATGAACATATATGTGTGTCATTTGGTGTGTTACTTTTGAATTGATATTGACTCGTAATGAAGGTGTAATCAAGACAAGAATCATGCTGGAATACATGTGTGGTTGTCTCGTTAATCAGCTACATGAAATCGTACAAAAATAATAAAGAGATACGCCCATTTATAATTGTTTTGTGCCGTGTATTTGGGACTGTTTTGGGTGTCATTTATTTCCAGCCATGTTGATTATAAAACACCACTAATCAAGCCCTAAAAATCTGTTATGAACAATCATTAATATGAAGACAAAGATAGAAACCCTAGGTGTTGTTTATTAACGAAAGAATCATGATTTTATGTGAGGTTTGTGTCTTAGTTTTGGCTTGTAAATCTTATGGTGTGTGTGGGCTGTTTGTGTGACGTTTATGTGGGAGTCTAAAACTGAATTAACATGTTACTAGTGTGTGTTAAGTGATGTTTAAAACATGACTTATGAATTTTAAGTTCTCGTGTACGTTTGTATAATTAGAACATGTTGTATGATGGCCTAATACGGATTTTTAAATAAGGCAGTTTTGTAAGCTGAATTTGTGTGCACCACAACTCAAGTTTCAAAAGTGTTTAATACTGGATTTTTGCTTGTAAACCTATTTTAATGTCCTATTTATGTTTTCCAATTAGGTTGGAGTGAATTGGAGTCGTATTGGTCATGTTTATTTATTTTATGGGATCATGTGTCAACCTGAGTTTTGGGAACATAAAAATATGTTAATGTTTTTGATTTTTCATTTTCAAACCACAAGGAACTGAGAGATCTCCTTTTTCAGGTTTGATATCTAAGTTATGTGGGACTTTCTAGAATTCTTGTGGATTTTTCTGAAGTGTCTCAATGGGTTAACGGAAGGAAAACTTTTTGTGTGTATCTGAAGTTAACTTTCTGAACAGGTCTGGAAAGATGATTTTGAAAACAGTACTTGTGCTTGGTAATAAAATTTTTAAAATTTTTTGAAGGTACATAACCGATTTGGGAATCACTGAGAATTATTTCACAATTTTTGGAGCTAAATTGGAAGGCATGAAAAATCATAAGAATGTGGTCCAGATTCAGTAATATGTCCTAATTAAGTGATATATGAACTGGAAGTACTATAAACCCTAAGTTTGATTAATTATGAATGTGACTGTTGGGAATTAAACTAACAGTTAATACTGCCAGGTATGAAGTTACAACTGCTGGAGATTAACACTAGCATTACTAACCTAGTTAGTACTGTTAGCATAAGATAGTTAGTACTGCTTATGTTATGAATACGTGTAATGTGATAAGTATAGAAAAGATTTAGTGAATATCTTCTAGTTATAGATTGATACGAATATTGTAGTTTACTTGTAAAGGACTCCTTGTGCTATAAAAGGAGGTCCTAGGTTAGGTTTTTATATATCAGTTAGAGAAGTCATACGAATAGATTCAAGGTTTTGTAACCCTAGTGATAAGCTAAGATCACTCGTATTATTATCAATAATATTGAATCTTTTGATGTTAACCATTGTCTTCATTGTTCATACACATACATTATTGTTTCATCATTCAAACAAATATTCTTCTAAGTATAATCAAGTAGAGTCCGCATACTTGGTTATATTAACTCATAGTATCATATACACGTTAACAGGACTAACATCTAAGTGTATAAAAATCCTCTCAAGTGGTATCAGAGCCAGGTTGATACTATTGAATTTTAGTAGAAGCAATGGACATGGAAACTACTCAGACTAATGTGGCAGCAAAGTTACCTATGCTTAAGCAGAATGAGTTTGACATGTGGAGGCTACGTATTGAACAATAATGCCAAGTGCAGGACTATGCACTTTGGGAAATCATTGAAGAGGGGAACTCCTTCAAGCCTACAACCACAACATCAACTGTAGATGGTAAGGTTCAGACTATTGTGCAGACAAAACCAGTGACTGCAGAGGAGAAGATTCAGATGAAGAATGACCACAAGGCAAGGAGTATGCTCATGATGACAATACCTAATGATCAGCTATTGAACTTCAGCAAGTTCAAGGATGCCAAGTCATTATTTGAGGCCATTGTTACTAGATATGGTGGGAATGAAGCCACCAAAAAGACTCAGAAGACACTCCTCAAGCAAAATTTTAAGAACTTTTCTGCAACAAGCAATGAATCATTGGATCACATGTTCAACAGACTTCAGAAGCTTGTGAGCCAACTTGCTATTCTTGGAATTGAGATACCTCAGGAAGACCTCAACTCAAAATTCCTGAGAAGTTTACCATCAGAATGAGCTATGAATGTTGTTGCCTGGAAAAACAAGCCAGACATTGATTCTATGAGCTTGATGGACTTGTATAGCAACTTCAAGATTGTGGAGCAAGATGTAAAGAAGATTGCAGGAACAAGCTCAAGCACTGGGAATATGGCATTTGTGTCATCTCCTAGTAACTCAAGTCCTAAAGAAGTGAAGGTTGCTGCAGCAGTTGGTACTGCTAGCTCAAATATTGGTACTGCTAGCACATCAAGCAGTACTAAAGGCATTATGGATGAGACAACTTGCTGTGCATTCCTGACAACCCAGCATAATGGATCCATGTTGACATATGAAGACCTCCAGGAGATCAATGATCATGATCTAGAGGAGATGGATATCAAATGGAAAATTTCTATTCTTAGCATGAGGGCTAGGAAATTCCATCTAAGGACAGGAAAGAAGATTACCATAAATAGGAATGATATTGGTGGTTATGATAAATCAAAGATAGAATGCTATAATTGCCATAAGATGAGGCACTTCTCAAGGGAATGCAGAAGGACAAGACAACAGGATAGCAGGAACAAGAGCTATGAAGGCAAGACCAAGACTGTGGAGATTACTGACTCAAGCTCAAAGGCTATGGTGGCCATTGATGGTTTGGGATTTGATAGGAGTTTTATGGAAGAAGAGGAAGCAGCACCTACAGAGATGGCACTCATGGCTTTCTCTAATTCTGAGGTACAAATTGCTAAGTGTTCTAAATCATGTTTTGCTTCTAAAGAACTAGAAACTCTTAGGAAACAATATGATGATCAAAGAATTGAGCTAAACAAGACTAGTTATAATTTAGCAAATCATAAGAGAGGTTTAGCTGTCTTAGAGGAGCAAATAGTTCACTACAAGAGCAATGAATCTAGTTTTGCTGATGACATAGCTGTGCTTAAAAGAGATTTATCAATGAAAAATGCTGAAATTAGTCTTTTGAAAACAGAGTTGGATAGGATTACAAAGGCTAATGAGAACATTCAATTGAGTGTAGAAACTTTACAATATGCTTCTAAGGGAGTAAATAAGATAATTGAATGTCAACTCAGGTCTAGGATATAAGACTGTTCCACCTCCTCACAGAGGAATACCTGCACCTCCAGGTATAGACCTAGAACACACAGGTTTGCCTGAATTTCAACTACCTAAGCTAGAATATGGTCCTAAGCCAAAAGAAAATGTAGTAGTTGACAAGCCTGTAGAAGTAAGAGAACCCTTTGAGAGTGCAAGTGATACTTCACTCACTGAGGACAAGGTGTCCTCTGGTAGGAACTCAGATGCTCCAACCATAGAGGATTGGACTTCTGATGATGAGGATGATCAGGTTATGGCAAAACCTGATGTTGTTAAGGTAGAAGGAACAAGTGTTCCTAAGGTGGTCAAGGATAATACTGTTAGGCCTAAAACCAATGTTAGACAAGTTAGGCAACCAGTAAGATATTGTGAAATGTATAGAACCACACACAAGCCCAGAGGTAACCAAAAGAATTGGAATAACCTCAAGTCTCACCAACTGGGTGATGACTTTGTCCTATACAAGAAAGCTTGTTTCAATTGTAGAGCTTTTGACCATCTTGTAGCTTTTTGCAACAAAAGGGTAACTGGGTATACAAACCATAGGGTGAACTTAGAAAGACCTCAATTTCACTCTAATTTTGCTAGAATGACACCCAGAGTAGTTCTACTTAAGTCTGGCTGTTAGGATCTCTGGGAAATAAGAGTTTCATTGTTGCTGCCGATAGTGTAAAGCTGGTTCCTGCCGATAGCTTTGGTTCCTGCTGAAAGCTCATTGCTGCCGATAGTGTTATCTTGTTCCTACCGATAGTATTGTTGCTGCGGATAGTATTATTTGTTATCCGTATATTTAGAATGTTTGTTAAGATTTATTTTTAGAAGAGATTGTTGTTTATCTCTTCACACGTTTACTTGTAGAACGGGTTAGGGTTAGGTCATCTTGTTAGTATAAAAGATATATCCGTCTATGAGTTTATGTACGCCTTTAACATTTTCAATATTCAAGAACACAATTCTTAGTTTATAGTTTGATCCATAGAGGATCATTGTCCTTTAGAGTTTTCTTCTTTATAATACTTGCTGTTTAGTTTCCGCATAAACACTTGTATTGCATACAGAGGTTCTTGTTTAGACCAAGCTCAATCAAGCTCGAAGTACTCGATCCTACAAGTGGTATCAGAGCCTGGTAAGGATCTCTGATAAAGAAGGAAACATTGTTGAGTTGTCTTTCTTGAATCTTTTAACAATGTCGCTGTTGTCGGGTGATAAATTTGAAATGTTTGCAATGAAGATTAGGAATTTGTTTCAAAATAAGTCTGTGGAAAAGCTGACTGATAAAGGTGAATCCTTTTATACAAAAGAGAATATGGAAGAATATGCTCTGTTGGGGTTTCCATCTCAGGTACAACGATGTAATTCTGCTTGTCAAGAATTGTACTCAACACTTAATAATGAATATGATGAAATGAAATCTAAGTATAATGAATACTTTATTAAGGTTCAAGCTTATGACAAAGCAGTTAAAACATTAGAAAAGCAAAAAGTTTGGTTTCAAAAGAATCAGTTAGCTTATGAGGAAAAGATAAAAGTTTTAGAGAGGGACTTGAAAAACACCACTAATGAGCTTAAACATTCTGAGTCTCAAAAGGCTGAGATGGTGTTAGAAAAACAGAATATGCAGACTAAACTAGACAATACCTTGGCTAGGTTTAATAAATGGAAAGATTCATCTAAAAACCTAAACAAGTTAGTTGATAGTTCTATGTCTACGAAAACGAAAAGAGGTTTAGGGTATGGTAACCTGATAGGGCCAAATCAATTATATGACCCTAATGAGTATAGTGTTTTTGACCCTGAACCTGCAGACTACCAAAAACCTGTTAAGTATGTGAAAGAAGGTGGAATGAATGTTGTTTCTCCACCTATAAGAGGAGTTTTTATGCCTACTCCTGTCCACTCTCTCTCTGATATTGACTCAGATGAGTCACAAATGGTTTATGGTAAAAAGTCCAAAGACTTACCTGAATCTAATAATTATGTCCCTTGTCACACAAGTGACAAATCCTCATTAGCAGAGTCTGAAGACTTTGTTTTATGTGACTCAAGTGAAAAGTCAACCACACCCAAATATCACAAGTCCTCAAGTTCAACTCTTAAATCAGTCTTTTCAGATAACAGTTCAATGAATTCTTTTAAAAACAACTGTGTCCCTAGTTCCACTAGTGATAATGGTACCCATATTAAGAAAAGTTGTCGTAAAAACAAGGCTGCTAAGAAAAAGACATGTTTTGTGTGTGGTAGTCAATATCATCTTATTAAAGATTGTGATTATCATGAGAAAAGATTGAATGGTGGGCAACAAAACAGATCATTGTGGAAAAAGGTTAACCAGATACCACCATATGTTCCACAAGCAGCAGGAATAAACTTTTATAGAGGTCCTGTTCCTGCTGATAGACCTGTTCCTGCTGGTTCCTCTGTTCCTGCTGATTTTCAAGGAACCATTCCTGCTGGTACTTCTTCATATATTCAAAGGGATTTCAGACCTGTCTATAATAATCACATCTTTGGAGGGGGAATGGTTTATTCTCCATGGTATCTTTGGTAATTGTTCTGGTTTGATTTATCATGTTGTTGTAATTATGTTTGCTGATTTATTTGATTGCATTAGCCTAAGGGGAGGCTAATGCTTGTATGCTTGTAGTTTATCCTGTTTATGTCTATGGTTTGTATTTCTCTAATTTTTTTTTGCAGGTTTTTAAGTATCTTTTGCTAGATATCCTTATTTTGCAATTAATTGGTGCTTGGACTTAAAGCTAAACACAGCAATTTTCATTCATTCATAAGGAAGTTAAGTACATTCAGTTGCTGGTTACAAAAGACTATGAGCTTCAAAAGCTACTTATCAACAACATTCAAATCATCATTTCAACCTTCTTACATCAATCTACCTAAACCCTACCATCTATTCCATCTTCTCCTTACCCTTTCCTAGATTGTCAGGCATGAACCTCTTTCCTCTCTGGCGACTGATCTCTTCATAAACATGGGGGACTGCAAGTGCCAAGATCACTGGCAGTGGTTGTCTTTGTTCAGGGGTTGGCTTTGAAGAGCTTGAGGCTGTTGGCCCTTGATGTGTTCTGGAGCGTGTCCTTGAAGTTGGATGGATTGGTTGTGGAGTAGGGTTACTTGATGGTGGAGCTGGATGGCTTGATTGTGGTATTGGGGTGCTTGATTGTGAAGCAGGTTGGGTTGGCTTGGGAGTGGTTCCAGTAAGAATCTTCCTTTGTCTTGGATCTTTGCCTTCACGTTGTCGATTGTTTCGACTTCGAGGGTTTGGTTTTTCTCGACTAGAACCTTCTTGATGCTTAGCCTTGCCTTTTGGAACCGGTACTTTATAGAAAGCTGCAGTTGTTCTCTCCATCTCTTCAGCAAGCAGTGCTTCAGTTTCCTTCATCTGTTTCCTAAGCTCATCTGTTAAAGGAAAATTAGGAGGGAAAGTCTCCCATTCACCCTGACAATACACCAAAGACTTCAACTCTGATGAATCTTCATCATCAGAGCTAAAGTACTCAAAAGAAGAAGGGGTAGATGGAAGAGGATCAGATGAATCCTCCTCAACCTTGGCCTTACCTTTGATTTTAGAGGATGATGCTGATTTGGGGAAGTAGTTATTCCATCCTGAGTCACTAGAGGAGGAAGAATCTGATGAGATTTCGATGATTGGCTGTTTGGATGAACTCATATTGTGGCTTGATTTTTGGAAATTTTGTTTGATTTGTGGTAATAAAGGGTTAAGTGATGATAAAGTTATGTGATTTGAGGGTTATATAACGATATGGAGATTAGTGCAAAATTTATTGATGGTTGGTATTGAGAGTTAATTCGGGTAAGTTATTCTTAATGACTAAGTTCGGAAGGTTGACTTTGGTCAAACCATCTCATTCATGCCGATTGGTCAAACCTCCTATTGCTGCCGAATGACCAAATGTTTCTGCTGAATGGTCAAACCTTCTCAATTTAATTGGTCAATGTTACGTGCAAAGAATTGCAGCAATTTAAAGTGATATTTTTGGCAACACAACGCATAATTGCACATCTCTCATCTCAAATTCTCTAAAACCTCTCGAACCCTAATTTTCCCTTTTCAAACCCTAAATCATTTCTACAACGCAATGACAACAACTCTTCGTTACAAGGATGATCATAACAAGGTGGCTTATTTGGAGTCTTCTTCAAGAAGTGTTGGTTATGATGAAGTTCTAGGATTTCTTCGTGGGTCATCTATTCGTTATGCCCTCACTTATTGTCCAGTGACGGTATATGATTCATTGGTCAAACAGTTTTGGAGGACAGCTAAGGCAAGACACATCGTGGGAAGGGAAGTTGATATTGTTGCTACCATTGATGACCAAGAAGTGATTGTTACTGAGGAGTTGATTCGAGTTCAGCTTCAATTTCCTGAGGAGCAAGGGGAATATGATCTTTCAAGGCAAGATATTACTGATGGTATGGCAGCTATAGGGTATCCTGTTACTGGAAGTTGCACCTTCTTGAAAAGTAGGTTGTCTCCTCAATGGAGGTTTCTGATTCACACTTTACTCCAGTGTCTTAGTGTTAAGTCAGGTGGTTGGGATCAATGTCCAAGTCCTATTGCATCTGGTCTAGTCTGTTTATCTCAGGGTAGGATCTTTAATTGGGCAAAATATATTTTTGAGGGAATGATTGAGAATCTCAGTAATGGTAAAAACAGCTTTTTGATGTACCCTAGATTTCTTCAAATCATCTTAGGTGTACAGACCATTAATACATCCCCTAAGATTATAAATAGGTTGACTGCCAAAATGTTTGCCCTGATGAAGATGAACTTTACTGGCCAACATTTGCCTTTGTTGCCTCATATGTTACACAACCCTAATCCTGCTGATATCCCTGATCCTGCCGGAAATCCTGATCCTGCTGAGAATGTCAATATCCCACAATCACCTAATGCAACTGAGCAAGAGACTTCAGTTGCTGCTGATGCATCTGCATCTATTGCTGCTGATGATCCTTTACCACCATCACCCAGACCAGTAACACCTACACCTGAGCCTAATGACAATGTTGAATCTAATGATCAGACCATCTCAGCTGATACACCTATTATCCAGCCATCTCCTTCTGTGGAATTACCCTCTTCTTCAAGGCTTTCCTCACCCAGTCCTACTAGGCAGCCATTTAGTTATGACACCAATGCAGGGGAGGGATTTAATGTTTCTCCACCCAGAGTCAGTGAAGCTCCTAATACTTCAAGTGTTCCTGCTGGTGGAACTGAGGATGCTGTTGATCTCACCTCTATGTCCCAGTTACTTGACAGATCTGTGAAGAAAATTGAGGCATTGGAGTCAGAACTTAATGAGACAAAAAGGTTTTTCAGTGAGAAAGTGAAGAATTTGGAAAAGGAGCTCAGGGATTCTAATGAAGCTTTTAGTAGAACTATCCAAGAACTAAATGAAAAGATCAGCATATTGGAGGGTAGTCATGTGCAAAAGAAAAGAAGGGTTATTCTTTCTGAGTCTGAGGAAGATCAGGATGATATGATATTTGATGGGCTTAATGTTCTAGCATCTGTTTCTCTTGATGGTGCAAATACTGAAGTACCTACAACTTCTGAGCACAACATCACTCCTCAAGCACAGGTCTCCACTGAAGCAAGAACCACAGCTGCTGATGTCTCCATTGCTGCTGATGTCTCTGCTGGTACTGCCGATGTTGAAAATATTTCTTCTGCATCTAAGGCTCCTGTTACTACAGTTGGAAGTTCATCTGTTGCTGCTGAAGGTAACATCATTCCTCCTGAAGCAACTGAAAATGATGAAGAGATAGTTGCAAAGGTGCAGGAACAGGAAATTGCTGCTGAAGAAGCTAGATTAGTTCAGCTTGCTCAAGATGAAGAGATTGCAAGACAATTGTCTGTTGATGAGAAGAATGTTGCTGAGATTATAAATAACCCAAGTTCAGATGATCCTTCTTCAGAAGTGTTTAGTGCACAAGTTGAATATTTATTGAACACTGACATGATTATTAGAGCTCATGGGTTTATGGTCCTTCAAATGTCAGAATTGGATCCAGATGCAAGGTCAGATCTGCTCAAGGCATTCATCTTAAAGAAACAAAGAGCAACCACTTGGAATGAATTGATGCACAGGATCAAGGAAAGACAAAGGTTAGGATATAAGATGCCCACAAACAGAGATAATATCAATTTTATGAAGGTGTATCTGAAGAATGAAGCTAACTACAAGATCAGTGACTTCAAGGGTTGGAATGATGGTGCAATTCAAAAGTTGTTCCTTGATACTTATGCAAAGCTCAACTCTATAGTAGACACTGATATTCCACAAAGCAGGAAAAGAGCATCTTCATCTTTGGAGTCTGATGTTGCAAAGAGAATGAAGTCTAGAGAAGGTTCTAAGGATGATTCTTTCAGTGCTCCAAGTTCTAATGTTGATGCATCTGAGGTACCACAAGAAGGTCTTGTTCCTGCTGATCTTCCTACTGCTAATGCTTCTGTCTCTGCTGAGCCTTCTGTATCTGTTCCTATCCTTCAATATGGTCTAAGAACAAGGCAGAAGAGTCAATCTTTCCACTCTTCTTCTATGGATATTCTTGAAGTGGATGATCATGATTTGATTGAGGTTGATTCTGAAAGTGATTCAGAGGGTGACTCCATTCAGTCTTGGGGTCATATTGCTCATTGGGAGATTAGATCTACTTCAGATGGTGATGTCAATGTTTGGTTTTCTCTTGATGGGACAGTCAAGTTCTTTACATTTCTGAGGGAGATCTTGGATAGGGTTGAAAGAAAAGATTTGGAGCATCTTTATAGGATAGTGGATAATCATTATCAATCTACTACTCCAACTGGAATTGGTTTGCTGCTTTGGGGAGATTTACAAGTCTTGATGAATAAATTGGATGGAGACAAGACTAAACTGGTGTGGGGTAATCAATCATCATGGAGAGTCTTCTCTTGGAGATTATATCCTTATTCCAATGTTCATGTTGTGGAACTCACCTCTGGCAAGTTCCTAACTATGTTTGTGGATATTGCTTATCCTTTAACTGAAGGAGTGTTAAAGAGAATGCTAACTCAGAAGGTCAGAGTTCCTAAGCATACTATAGGAAATGATCTAACCACAGCTGAACAATTGGTTAAATTCATCAAGGATCAAATTGCAGCTAAGGGGAGGCTTGCAGATTAAGGGGAGGATAAAGCTTAAGGGGAGGATTGTTCTTGTTGTTGTTGTATATTTTTTATCTTTCTTTCTTTCTTTTGTTTCTTTTCTTATTTTCTTTTATTTTGGTGTGTTTCTTAGTTCAAAAAAAAAAAAAAAAAAAAAAAAAAAAATTATTTGTATATTTTGTGTGCTAATAAGTGGTTTTGAGCAACACCTTGCAGGTACAGTGTTGGTGTTTACACCTACACAATAAATGGTGCTCAACTCACCATGTCTTGCAGACAAGAAAGAGTTGACTCACCATGAGTGTACGGCTCTGGTGTGATTATCAAATCCGTTGATAGCTGTAATAGCTTGCTCAAAGCTATAGGGTACTTCAACTCACCCATGATTTGTTTCTGAGAGTTGAAAATGGTTCTCAATTCACCATGGATGTAACCCTTATGGGATCCAAAGGATTGGCTAGTCCACAAAAGTATGGTTTGTGGTAAAGACAATTGGTATCCATATTTGGTATTCAATTCACCAAGGTTGGCTGTAACCAAAGCATTGACTAGTCCTGAGCAAACGGCTACAGGTAAAGACAAGTCAAATCCGTTTATAGTTGCTGATTTGCTAATAAATCAGATGGTTATCAATGTACCATGGTCTAACACACCTAAACATTGGCTACTCCAGTAGTGATGGCTATTGGTAAAGAGACATCAAATCCATTAATTTTCAATGATTCACCTCTCACAGGAGTTTACACACCTGGATGTGATGAGAATAGTATGAAACTTCAAGTGATTTGATGTACATATTGTCATAGTAGCAGTCAAGTTCAAGTGAATGTAATGGTGACCAGTATACATGTTTTGAAGAAGATTTCTTGTTCCTGCTGAACTATTGAAGTTGCTGCTGGATGCTATAGAAGCTGGAATCTTGCAAGTTATGAATGTTGCTGCTGGTTACTTAAAATTGTTGCTGCTAAGTCGCAGTCCTCAAGCCTGAGAAGTTACAAGCTCTATCACATTGGAATCTTGCAGGTTAACCTAGTCAACCTCAAGATTAGGGGAGGATTGTTAGGATCTCTGGGAAATAAGAGTTTCATTGTTGCTGCCGATAGTGTAAAGCTGGTTCCTGCCGATAGCTTTGGTTCCTGCTGAAAGCTCATTGCTGCCGATAGTGTTATCTTGTTCCTACCGATAGTATTGTTGCTGCGGATAGTATTATTTGTTATCCGTATATTTAGAATGTTTGTTAAGATTTATTTTTAGAAGAGATTGTTGTTTATCTCTTCACACGTTTACTTGTAGAACGGGTTAGGGTTAGGTCATCTTGTTAGTATAAAAGATATATCCGTCTATGAGTTTATGTACGCCTTTAACATTTTCAATATTCAAGAACACAATTCTTAGTTTATAGTTTGATCCATAGAGGATCATTGTCCTTTAGAGTTTTCTTCTTTATAATACTTGCTGTTTAGTTTCCGCATAAACACTTGTATTGCATACAGAGGTTCTTGTTTAGACCAAGCTCAATCAAGCTCGAAGTACTCGATCCTACACTGGCCCAAAACAATTTCATACTATTAGACAAGCAGTTAGTACAGCCAGACCATTTAGGCCTGTTTACCCAAAACAAGCAGTTGAAAGTGCAAACACATCTTTCAAATATGCACAAAAAAATGCTAAAAGGCCCTTTCATAACACAGCAGTGGTAAAGAAACAAATTTGGAAACCTAAGGCTAGAACTGCAAAGCCAGCAGTTCATACTGCTAGCCAAGCAGTTAGTACTAGCAACATCAAAAACACTGCTAGGGAAAAGATGGGTAATGGTATTAAAGCCTCAGCATGTTGGGTTTGGAGGCCTATCAAATCCAATGGTCCATCAATTATTTTGAAGAGAATTGACTTCATTGATGCAAGAGGCAAACTTAAGTCAGTGATGGCTTGGGTTCCCCAAGGAAATTAATTTCCTTATTTTGGTTGCACTGTTAGTCATATGCTTATAATGTTATGAGACAAGTTCTTTGCACTTTCTTTTCTTGGTTTTGGACTAACAATTGCAGGTATGGATGATAAGCACAAAAGAGTTACAAATGCTTTACGTTTTGGATAGTATGGTGCTATGGAGCTTGAAGTGTGTAATCTCTGCACACAACAAATGGTTATTGGTTCACCATGTCTAACCCACATCAAGAACCAACTAGTCCAGAGCAAACGGTTTCTGGTAAAGACTTCTCAAATCCGTTTATGGTTGATAGTTTACCAAAAACTATATGGTTATTAACTCACCATACTTCACAGCAAAGAGTTGGCTAGTCTAAAGCAAACGGCTATTGGTAAAGACACATCAAATCCGTTGATAGCTGATAGTTTGCTAAAAACTATGTGTGGGCAATATTGTTTTTAAATCAAAATTGAGTTTATACAGCTCCTTAAAATTCTTCTTAAAAATTAGTACTGGTAGTGCAAAGTTTGTACTGATAGTGAAAACTTTGTACTGCTGAACTAGTCGTTGTAACTGTTGTGTCAGTAACTAATTTTTAATATAGCCGTTGGGTAAATCCGTTTGTTACCATATATATAGGGTTTTTCTTAGGAAAATTATATTTTTTTTCTAAATATTACTTCTATTCTTTCTAAAGATAATTTTTATCCTTTACAAAAAAATCTCAAACCCTAATTGTTCATCTATAAAATCCCAATTAGCTTTTTCACACCTTCAATTAAACCACAAACGATCACTTTTCTGTTATAACTTGCATAAATATTCATGGCTAATTTGGAATTTGTTAAGAGGCATAATCAGGTAGCTTTCTTGGAGAAAACAGAGCAGGGTGATGGACCAATCTTCCATGAGATTGTGGACTTCTTGAATACAACTCATATAAGGTATGCTCTCACTATCAACCCTACTCTATATGTTTCTCAAATCACAAAGTTTTGGCAGACTGCAACTGTTGAAACTAGTGAAGATGGAGACATAGAATTACACTCTAATGTGGATGGTAAACAATTCATTGTTACTGAAAATTCTATTAGGAGACATCTTAAATTAGAAGATTCTGATGGTATCAATGATTTGCCAAACACTGAAATTTGGCAAGAAATTGCTAAAATGGGGTATGACACATCCAATCATAAACTGACTTTTCAAAAAGGATGTTTCTCCCCACAATGGAGGTTTTTCATTCATACTCTCTTACATTGTTTGAGTCCAAAAAGAACATCATGGGAGCAATTCAGTAGCAATATTGCTATTGCTCTCATCTGCTTATCAACAAATAAGACTTTTAACTTTTCAAAATTCATTTTTGAGAGTATGGTGAACAATGTTAAAAGCAAAACCAAGTTTTTGATGTATCCAAGATTTGTGCAAGCATTTTTGAACAAGAAAAAGAATCAATTAAAGCAACATAAGAAAACCTTTCCAACACCTTGCTTGCAACAAAAAGTTTTTCAAAACATGGCAATGGCAACAAGACTTTTCAATGGGGTAGTAATACCTCTTTTTCCTGAAATGTTGGAAAGAATACAAGCTTTTCAGGGTGAAGGGTCAGTAATCCCAACTGAGCCCCAACACACACCCATTGTGGTTCCAAATATCATTCATACACCCCCTGTAATCAGCACCTATAGGAGAAGAACCAGACAGGAAACTATGGTCCCTCAGCCTAGTTCTCCTCCTCAAACCTTTGTAGCAGATGAGGCTATCAATTTTGATAGTATGGATGGGGCTTACGCTACTACTTCAGGCTTAGTAGCTGGGCAGGAAAGTGTAAACATCATTAAGACCCCTACCATGGCAACATCTAATGTGCCAAGTCCTCAAAGACATGCCACAGGTGATGTAACCCCAAGCCAAATGGAATATATGGGTGGCTCAGGAGTACCTCCTAGTCCAACTAGGGAAGAAACTGAGCCTATGCCCCAAGATTCACCTCTCCTAGCAGGTAACACAGCTAGAAGTGATGAGGGCAGTTCTAAACTAAATGAATTGATGGAATTATGTACCAATCTTTCCAACAAAGTGGTTAGTTTGGAGGCTGAGCTGAAGAGTCACAAAAGAAATTTTGCCCTGGTGTACACAAAATTGGTGCTAAGAGTAAAGAAATTGGAGGCTCAAGTCAAGAGGTCCAAGGGAAAAAGGTCTGCGAAGATGGTGCTTTCTACAAGTTCTTCTGATTCAGATGATGATGATTTTGAAGAATAAGATTTTGGTGGTAATGGTGATGATATGGATATGAGTGATCAACAAGGTACTGAAGAGGTTCAACAACAACAAACAGAGGAAATTGCTCAGGAAGAAGATACAGAGATTGTTGTTTTGGAAACTCAAGAAGAAACTCAAGAAGAGTTCTTAGATACTGCTTCAACTTTTAGACCAACAGTTGGTACTGCTGGCATGGAAGAAGGTACTGCAGAGCATTTAGAGTATAAAAGAAAGAGAGCAATGAAAGGAAAGGCACGAATGACAATAGAAGAAGTTGAGCAACAAAAGAAAGTCAAGCCAAGAACACAAGCTCAAATGGATTTGGATGCTGAACTGGCAAGAAAAATGCATGAAGATGAAGTTGCATGCTTTATGGAAACTCAGAGATTGTGGAAGGAAAGAATTGCTTATGATGCTATTATTGCTAAACAATCACATGAAGAGCAGATACAACATTTGATTGATACTGATCCAAGTGTGAAGGAAAAGGCTATAAAACTGATTGCAGATAAAAGTCTAAGTGTTGAAGAAAGATCAGCTCTACCTACAGATTTTATTAACTCAAGGAGTGATGAAGGAGCTTTGGATGAGATAATGCAGAATATTAGAAAGAATCAAAGTCAGAAGAGAAAAAGAAAACCTACAAAGGCACAGATCATAAGTTGAATGAAGATGTATCTTAGGAATCAAGCTGGTTGGAAGGCAGCTCTGTGGAAGGGTAAGTCAAATGAAGAAATTGAATATCTGTACTACAATGCATACAAAAGAGCTCAAATAAAGTTTCCTATGGACACAGAGAAAAGATCTTCAAAATGACTTAAGACTGCTGAGAAAGAACAACCTGAGAAAGTGGAAGCACAAGCAGAAAAAATTGAATTATCACAAGAGCAGATGAGTAATATGTTAGTTACTGTGCCAAAAATTCTACATGTTGATCCACTTGAAGCTAGACATTCAATAATGGACTGGGAGATTTACAAAGACAAATTTGGAAAAGCTTCTATACTCCCATGGACAAAATTACCCCTGGATGTACTTCTATACTCCCATGGACAAAATTTGATT
The DNA here is from genome assembly GCA_021014915.2 of Artemisia tridentata subsp. tridentata. Lineage (NCBI taxonomy): Eukaryota > Viridiplantae > Streptophyta > Magnoliopsida > Asterales > Asteraceae > Artemisia > Artemisia tridentata. The sequence continues at coordinate 149,214,643 of CP139502.1, read as the reverse complement.
TCTCCCGAACAGTCATCTTTATATCAGCCAACCACTTGTGAATGGTCAACCATACAAGTCAAACTATAAGGGAGAAAAATGCAAGATTTAATCCATGGGAGTATAGAAGTACATCCCCGGGTCGTTAAGTCCCAACGAGGTGTGTAAAATGTAATACAACGAATGTGTGTGCTGAAATGATATGGAATATACAAAAACAGGAATCTGATTGACTAACACTAGGAATGTGAATAGTCATAGCTCTGTCACAGCTGTATCGTTAAAAACGTACAATCAGAAACCTAAAAACGTGAAAGATATACAAACGTACGTTTAAATTAATTTAAACGTAAACGTACAAAACGAAATAAAACAAACATTCCCAAAGAGGGAATTTGCATGCCTTAAGGGCTTAAATGCAAATTAAATAGAAATAAAATAAATAACTATATTTACAAAAATGATAAGAAAATCTAAAAACCTAAAACGTAAGTTCTATCTAAAAAAATGTCAAAGAAAACTAAAAACGTGCGAACTAATTAAAACTAACGTAAGTGCACAAGTTAAAACGTGAATTTATTGAAATATTAACACTATGGGTACAATTATATTTTTTACAGGTTCTATTTAACAAAAGAAAATTTTAGAAAAAAGATTTATATTTTTTAGATAATTATTTAATTTATTATGATTTATTTACTAATTTACAAATAAAAATACAAAATAAATACTAAACGTATTCTAAAAAATCTGAAAATTTTTATTTAATTACTTTACAATATTACAAAGCTAACAAAAATAATAATGACAACACAGCTTATTTTGATAAGCTGTAATAAGCTAAAAATGAAAATAAGCTAAAACTGGAAAAAGAAGGTTAAGTAACTAGATTATGTAAATACAAACGGAACTGGTGCCCCAGAGTAGATGGAAGGGGGTGTGGTACTAAGCATGTTATACTAGCCTAGAGGTCTCAGGTTCGAATCCCACACCCCACATTTTTGCAATTTATTTTATTTTTTGATTTTTCTTTTTACAAAACTTAAAAACAGCTAATTATAAGCAACTTTTATAAAGACAATTTTTTCAAAACTTAGCAATAAGCTCTGTAAGAGCTTATTAGCTTAACAGTTACTTATAAGCCAAAAATTAAGCTTCTAAATAGAAGCTATCACTTAGTGGTTCTTTTTGGTTTTTCTTTTTCTGGATTATCTAAATACTAATATTATAGATGTATAAAGAAAATAAAACTTAACAAACCAAAGAAATAAGCAGATTCGTGGGCTTATGATTCATTCAGTTGGGCTATTAAGCTCACAGTGGAATCATAAGCTTGAAATAAGCTTGAAATAGCTCAACAAAGGAAAAGTAAGATTTATACAAGTTAATGGACAGATATGAACAAGGTTTATGCACTGATTCAACAAATAAGCTCTTAATAAGCAAATAAGCAAATTCAGGAACACTGCAGTCCCAAACAACCCTGCAACTCTTTTGATGGGCAAATTAAGCTCATAGAATAAGCTGGAAACGGAAATTTAAGAATTGGAGTAGCAAGACTATCTGGTTGGCTTTCCAAAAAGCCAAAGCTCAAGCTGTGGGGTCCACAGATGAGCTTTTGAGAAGCCATTGAAAAACCTCCCATTTCACTGAGTATGCTGGTTAACCAGTACACAAAGCAAAATGGGACAAGCAAAAAGCTCTTTGCAGCCCTAGCAAATAAGCTAGGGCATGGAATTAAAACACTGGGACTTGTTGTCTGGTTGGTTAGCTTCTAAAAGAAACTAATTTCACAAGCTAAGTCCAGGGAATGAGCTTTTTATGAGCTTATGAAATATGCTAGATTACTGAGTTCTTAGTGTATACTCAGAAATGTGATAAGTTAAAAGCTAGTTGCAGCCCTAGTAAATGGGCTGCAACATGGGATTTAAGTGCTGGATCTTATGGATGGGTGGATAAGCTCCTCAGGGAACTAAACCACACAAGCTTATGATCTCTAATGAACTTTATAGGAGCTGTGGGTAATGGTGCAAGTCCATAGAAATGGGCTGTTGGGAATGGGCAAACCACAAGCTTCTATTGACTTATCTAATGAGCTCAAAAATGCTCAACCTACACTGAACCTTTGAGTATGGTTAGGTTAGCTTCAAATGAAACCAAAATCACAAGCTCAGGCTCAATGGGGAGACTGTTTAGGAGCTTATGAACACAACTCAACTTCCACTGTTTGCTTCAGTGGAAGGAGTTAGAGTGGGACAAAATAAGGAGTGAGGTGATTAAGCTACTTAATAAGCTAAAAACTGGAAAATAAAAACAAACATAACAATTAAGCTACAAAAGCAAAACAAATGAGCCAGGTCCACAAGCTAAGGGCAAATCATAAAGCCTATGCAATATGACTGCCTAGGCAGTGGTGCAGGGCAAAATCAAGCACAAATAAGCACATGAAAAAGCTATTAAACATCTAAACAAAAATTAAGCAAAAATATACTAAGCAAGATGAGCAACAGAACTTTAAAAACCTAAAAGTACTAAACATAAAACTTAAAAACAAAGGCACAATGAAATTCCTAAGTTTATTCTAAAACTGAAAATATGAAATTTGACTTTCAAGCAAGAACACAAAAATTGACTAATATGGATTTAGAACTTAAACTACTGATTGATTAAGGAATATTAGACAACAAAAACATGAAATAAGTAAAGATAAACAACATATGAACAAGATATGCAGGATTCTAGGATTTACCAATCTCACAGTTCTCATAATGAGATTGTCAAGTGTCAAATTGACTTTCTCTTATGCCAAACCCTTTGATTAAGGTTTTACTGAGTTTAATAGATCACATATGCAGTACATCAAACAAGAACAACTACAAATACAACCCTATACACAGTTTAACCCATAATTCCAAACAACCCTTAAATGGACCTAAATTGAATTTTTCAAAGCACAAGACTGTATAAACATTTCATATCCAATCCAGGGGTAATTATGTGTCAAATAAGACCCTTTTTAGCCTAAACATGCAGTTAACAAGTTAAGCCTATGATTATCCAAAATTTGCATATTGACAGTCAAGTGAGATTTCAAACCACAATCCAAATTCAAAACATGAACAACTAACATTAAGCTAGATTATAACTAAAGAACAACAAATAAACATAAAGACATGAAAATCAAAACAATTAAAAGACTAAAGCAGTGAATTGCAAGAAATTGTAAAAAATGGCTTACAAGTGCACAAGACTGAGAACCAAGAACCATGGCACAAAATCACTTCCTAAAGCCTCCCATGAGGCACTAATACCCATGGCAATCCATAATTAACCATGCTCCTGCTTGCATCATCATGAACACACTATTTTTGATTTTTCATTGTTTTTCTTGATTTTTTATCTATTTTTGAATTCTAAAGTCTAAGCTGTTTAAATGGTTTCTAAAAGCTTCAAAGCTTTGTCAGGAGCTTATATTTTCTTATTGAGTCCATGAAACAACCAAGATCAACAGGAAATGGAAATACTTGAAATTTAAATGGCATTTAAGTAAAAGACATGAATTTTAAAGATAACTTGAAATTAAACTATAAATTAAGTTCCATTACACTAATTTAAAGATGAGTAAAACATTTAAACTGAAAAAGACATTTAATTTAAGAAAGCAATAAAGATTAATTAGTCTACGTGACAATGGCTAGCCCAAAGTAACTTCTCTCTCATTCTTCTTCTCCTTTTATAGATTCTTTGAGTTCCACTTGAGTCTCTGAATCTTTCCCACTTCTAATCTTGGCCATTGGATGTCTGCAATCAATTTTAGCCTTTGATTTAGATTTTGGCGGGAAACGTGGCAAGTGGCTTAATCCAGCTGGTTTAGTCAGTGAGAGTTGGGGTGAAGCATTTATTGAGTTTGGATGTGTTAGGTAACGTGTATGGAGGGGGGGATGAGGTGGTGAGTGGTATTGGTGAGGTGGGGGGTGACTGGTTTTGTTTTGGCGGTTTAAGGGAAGGAGACGGGTCAAACATATGTTTGACCCTGGGTTTAAATAAAAAGGTTGGGTGGGTCGGGTTTGTTTATGATTGGGCTTGGGTTGTGTTTAGTGGATTGGTTATTGGATTTAAGGATTTGGATTTAATGGGTATTTGAAGTATAATAAATCTGTTTGGTTTGTATAATGGATAAGCCCAAGGACCAATGTTGTAAATTCTAAAACTTGAGGGATTAAACCTGTTACAATTCCAAAGTTATGACAAGGACCAATTATGCCAAGTTAGATAAACCAAAGGACCTATTTTGCATTTATTACAATTTAAAACACCCGAGGACCTTTTATGTAATTTTCCAAAGTTTGAGGGGTGAAATTGTAATTTTTCCAAAAGTTTTCAAAAGGTTCCAAATTGTCATTCATGAATAGTACAAGGGTGATATTTGATAAAACTCCATTTTAAAACACCCAGGGACTGATTTTGCCAATTTTGATACTTTGAGGGGTAAAAGTTGCCAAGTTGTGTAAACTTTTATCCAGGGACTATTTGTGAATAAGTTTGAGCTCCCATGGACTTAAGTTGACTTTTCTATCATTTTGAGTTTTCAGGGACTAGTTTTGCCATTTGCTGAGATTTCAGGGACTAAAAACGACAATTGTTGTGAAATTGATCATTTTTCACTTGTTTTTCAATCTTTTGTACCTGAATCACATAAAAACACATTTTGATGAATTTGTATCATTTTGTGAGTCATTTGTGTGTTTTTGGTCGTTTTTGTGGGTTTAAATCATATAAAAGATATGTGTATTTAGACACATATCAAATCCCCCACACTAAACTATTGCTAGTCCCTAGCAATCTTTTATGAAAAATTAATGGATTTTAATCTCTTTACCAAAAGCCATTACTTCTGGAGTAGCCAAATGTTTCAGTTCAAGTAAGAAGTTTGGTACACCGATAACCAAATGATTTTGAGCAAATCATCAGCTGTAAACGGATTTGATTTGTCTTTACCAAAAACCGTTTGCTTCTGGACTAGCCAACTCTTAGATAAATTATTACTATTATCTTTGGTGAGCTGATTACCAATTATGGTTTTTCCACTGCCTTTACCACAAGCCATAATCTTGCGGGCTAGTCAACTCTTCATCTTTTTAGGATATGGTGAGTCAATTACCATACAATTTTGAGCAAATTGTAAGTTATAACGGATTTGAGAAATCTTTACATAGAGCCATTTGCTCCTGGATTAGCCAATCCTTATGTGGGTTAGACATGGTGGACTGATTACCATTTGTTGTGTTTAGTACATAGTACTTCCACTAAAAAAAATATTTTAATTTGGCCATTTTTGGGGAAAAAGGGACTAAAAGAGTACATTTATGATCAAAAATTCGCCAGAATTTCCCCCCCACACTTAGAACTGAATATTGTCCTCAATATTCAAAGTCCCGGCTATTATGCCGAATCCTTGAACGTAAAAAAGATAACATTATTAGACAAGTGTGGAAACACAACAGTTATTCTCTTTTTGTAATATATACAATTTTCATTTGGAAACACAACACTTAGGTGGAACATAGGTGAAAACCCATATGGTGTTACTGTTTTTGATTACCGAGTCGCTAGCTTGACTCGACCTCGAATTAAATTGTTCATGAGGAAGCTACTGTTTTTGATAACCGAGTCGCTAGCTTGACTCGACCCCGAATTAAATGGTTCATGGGGAAATGATTGGGTGAGAAATTGGAGTGGGGTCCACTCACAGAATTATGAATGATAACGTAAGGAGAATATTTTTGGTTTTTTTTATAATATAAACAGAAAAGGGAAAATGTTTTTGGATTTTTATCTTTTATATATATACAAAGAAGAGAAAAATATTTTTGTGTTTTATATTGTTTTTGGAATTGAAATTAGACATTATATATAATATATATACAAGGGATAGATAAAACACAAATTCATTATACGCACCACACCTCCCCGGCAGCGGCGCCAAAATTTGATTTCTCCAGAACAGTCATCTTTATATCAGCCAACCACTTGTGAATGGTCAACCATACAAGTCAAACTATAAGGGAGAAAAATAATTTTGGCCTTTGATTTAGATTTTGGCGGGAAACGTGGCAAGTGGCTTAATCCAGCTGGTTTAGTCAGTGAGAGTTGGGGAGAAGCATTTATTGAGTTTGGATGTGTTAGGTAACGTGTATGGAGGGGGGATGAGGTGGTGAGTGGTATTGGTGAGGTGGGGGTGACTGGTTTTGTTTTGGCGGTTTAAGGGAAGGAGACGGGTCAAACATATGTTTGACCCTGGGTTTAAATAAAAAGGTTGGGTGGGTCGGGTTTGTTTATGATTGGGCTTGGGTTGTGTTTAGTGGATTGGTTATTGGATTTAAGGATTTGGATTTAATGGGTATTTGAAGTATAATAAATCCGTTTGGTTTGCATAATGGATAAGCCCAAGGACCAATGTTGTAAATTCTGAAACTTGAGGGATTAAACCTGTTACAATTCCAAAGTTATGACAAGGACCAATTATGCCAAGTTAGATAAACCAAAGGACCTATTTTGCATTTATTACAATTTAAAACACCCGAGGACCTTTTATGTAATTTTCCAAAGTTTGAGGGGTGAAATTGTAATTTTTCCAAAAGTTTTCAAAAGGTTCCAAATTGTCATTCATGAATAGTACAAGGGTGAGATTTGATAAAACTCCATTTTAAAACACCTAGGGACTGATTTTGCCAATTTTGATACTTTAAGGGGTAAAAGTTGCCAAGTTGTGTAAACTTTTATCCAGGGACTATTTGTGAATAAGTTTGAGTTCCCATGGACTTAAGTTGACTTTTCTATCATTTTGAGTTTTCAGGGACTAGTTTTGCCATTTGCTGAGATTTCAGGGACTGAAAACGACAATTGTTGTGAAATTGATCATTTTTCACTTGTTTTTCAATCTTTTGTACCTGAATCACATAAAAACACATTTTGATGAATTTGTATCATTTTGTGAGTCATTTGTGTGTTTTTGGTCGTTTTTGTGGGTTTAAATCATATAAAAGATATGTGTATTTAGACACATATCAGAAGGTTACTAGAGTTGGTGGAGAGACAGCTGTGTACAAGAATTTTGAAAATTTGCTAAGAGCTTGTGATAGTGAAGATCTGGATACTTTATGAAGATTAGTTCAAGATAAACTCAAAACCAAGAAGAGGACTGATGTGAAAGAGCAAGAGCTTTGGGTAGAATTCAAGAGGTTATATGAACCAGATCCTATAGATGTTTATTAGAATTTTCCTTGTTATGATCTATCTACTTCATGGGAGGTCTATGGTTCTTGTAATGTTCATCATTTCTCAACACAAGGTGGAGTTGATATCTTTATGTTAGCTGAACTGGAATATCCATTAAGTGAAGATGTGCTTGCAGTGATGATTTCTTCAAAGCTCAGATGTGAAGAAAATACTGACGTGATTCAAAATTTAGTTCAGAGAATATATGATCAATTTGAAAGAAGGAGACATAAGTAGATGAAGTGTTTGGAAGAATCCCCCCATCATCAAAGTTGGAGTTTAATTCAAGAAACTTAGTGATTTGCATAGAAATCATAAGTTTAGGAGAGGATTGTTGGGAATTAAACTAACAGTTAATACTGCCAGGTATGAAGTTACAACTGCTGGAGATTAACACTAGCAGTACTAACCTAGTTAGTACTGTTAGCATAAGATAGTTAGTACTGCTTATGTTCTGAATATGTGTAATGTGATAAGTATAGAAAAGATTTAGTGAATATCTTCTAGTTATAGATTGATACGAATATTGTAGTTTACTTGTACAGGACTCCTTGTGTTATAAAAGGAGGTCCTAGGTTAGGTTTTTATATATATATCAGTTAGAGAAGTCATACGAATAGATTAAAGGTTTTGTAACCCTAGTGATAAGCTAAGATCACTCGTATTATTATCAATAATATTGAATCTTTTGGTGTTAACCATTGTCTTCATTGTTCATACACATACATTACTGTTTCATCATTCAAACAAATATTCTTCTAAGTATAATCAAGTAGATTCCGCATACTTGGTAATATTAACTCATAGTATCATATACACGTTAACAGGACTAACATCCTAAGTGTATCAAAATCCTCTCAGTGACCCTAACTTACTAATTATGGAAACTTGCTAAATATGGAAAGTTCCAATCCATGTGTTTTCTGATATGGTTTCATTTGCGGTTTGAGGTACAGATATTCTACCCTTTCTTAGTAAGGGTTTCGTTCTCATGACTTCTCGATCCTTGACTTTGATTCATTGCTATGATATGATCCGTTTGATATGATTCCTTATGATATGATTCAGTTTGCTATCCATTTTGTTATGATATTTAGTATGCTATCTCATTTGATATGAGATTCTGTTCAGTTTGATATGCTTTGTTGATATGCTATGACTCCTTTGTTATGATTATGGATATTTTTTATTTGTTTTGTTCTGTTGCCTGAGCTAACTAGTCATGGAGGTACCATGACAATGTCATTGAGGCACCAATGGCATGACACTTTCTGTAGAGGTGTGATTGATCCATGGCATTTCCTTTGGATATGTATGATTATTTGCGCACTTTAGCCATTATGTATACATGATGAAGCGAAAAGTGTACCGCTTTTAGGGGGTCATTTAAGCCCTAAATCGTATTTATTTGATCAAATATTGCCCTAAATCGTTCCTTTTGTCATTTTAGGTACTTTGGAGAAGAAATCTGGAAAAGGAAGCATTTTGGACGTTTTTGGAGCATAAAAGTGAAGAAAACGGCAAAGTCTCAAAATCGGCTGGAAAAGTACCCTTGACGGCGTCAAGGATTGCTCTTGACGGCGTCATGGCTTGGCAAAAGAGGTGGATATGAAAAATACACATGATAAGCCAGAGAATTTTACAATGCAAAGTCTGACGGCGTCACCCTTTAAAGTGATCAAGGCCATCACGGTTTAAGCTAAAGAGGGACGGCGTCAAGCCCATTTCTGACGGCGTCAAGCTTTGATAAGCCAGGGAGGATTTTAGACGACTAAAGAGGGACGACGTCAAGAAGGTCATCCGGGAACCCTAGACACGGCGAGGTGACGGCGTCAAGATCTATAACGTGACGCCGTCAGCCCTTAAACTCTATATATAGTTTTGCAATTTTTTGTCATTAGTGTGCAACTTTGTGAGGAGAAACCCTAAGACGAATTTCTGCCATTTTTAAGGGTTTTCATACCCTTGGATCTCCCATGTTTAATTGAAGATAAGTAATCGTTTAATCAATCAATATGTCTATGTGTTGTTTGATTATATCTTGTTCTTGTCTTTTGATTAACATGTTAGGCTAGATTTATCTTGTGTTTGCTTAGATCTAATGAAACCTAACTATTGATTATTGGTTATTAGTATGTTATTGATTGTATTGGATGATTGTTTATCGATGTTAGACTTAAGAAAACTTGCTAACTTCCTATGCGGTAACTTGCTTGAACGTCTTAAGAAACATGAACCAATGCGTACTAGGTTTATATGGTTGTATTTAATGCATGAGCGAATTCTAATGATCCCATGTTAGGAGCTTCTTAGCCGGCTCGACATAGGAGTGAAGTAGGAGCTTGTAGAGTTGGGGAAGTACGTACGCCACCCCACGATTGGTATTAAGGAATACACCCGTCATCCACGCAATTAATACACACTAATCAACCGGTAAAAGATAGTTAGGGAGTAAGGAAATCTAAGTAAACACATTTCTCTCCACATAAGTTTCACGACCTTTTCATTTTCTGTTATTTTATTTTATTTGCATTTGTAGTTATTTGGGTTAGTTGACTAGCAACTAATTCCGCCCACTCATTTAAACCCGAGATTTTACTTACTTTCATAAAAATTATAAGAATACAAAAAAGAATCTTCCCTCACCCTTAGACCTATTAGAATAGTTTTTTTCAATCCTAACGACACTATTCCCTGTGCAGAACGATCAATCCCCCGTACTTACCACTACACTATACTACATCGGTCAGGTACACTGCCTGGTGGGGTTGTAAGCCTCTTGAGATCCCTCGAGAGGTAAAACCTGTTGTAAGGTCGCAAAACCACGCATCAAGTTTTTGGCGCCGTTACTGGGGAATAGTTATTGTTTAGGTTGAATTTTTTATTTTATTAGGTCTACTCACTAGATTCCTTTCTAGTGAGATTTTTATTTTATTTTTCTATTTTTTCTTTAGGCTATTTTTTTTTTCTTCGTTTCTTTGCTCGTAACCATTACCATCCGACATCATGGAAGGTGGTAATATCCTCGATCCCAACAGCCCACCACCACAACAACACCCACCTCCTAGAGCCCGTACCTTAGGAGACTACTCTCGTCCTAGCCACCATGGCTATCGAAACACCATTGAGCTCACTCAAGGAGCCAATGTCACACCCTTGCGATCCGACACCATCCGGTTGGTGCAAAGCGGATGCGCATTCCATGGACTTCGTTATGAAGATCCTAATCAACATCTCAAGGACTTTCTCAAAATCGTTGATTCTATAGACCTTGATGTTGCCACTCGAGAGACGACCCGACTGCGTCTCTTTCAATTCTCTCTGCGGGACCAAGCTAGTCAATGGCTAGAGCGTCTACCCGCAGGATCCATCACCTCTTGGGATGATCTCACCACTCGTTTCCTTGCTCAGTTTTTCCCACCAGGAAGAACTACCAAGTTAAGGAAGGATATCTTGATGTTTGAACAACGTCGAGGCGAAACGCTATATGGGGCATGGATTCGATTCAAGGACTTACTCCAAAAAGTCCCTCATCATGGCATAAATCTCTGGCTTCAAATCCAAATCTTCTATGACCATGTTGATTACCACACCAAGCGTGCCATCGATCGAGCCACCGGAGGCAGATTGTGTGACAAAAGCGCCGAGGAATCATGGGAAAACATTAATGAGCTTGCATCCGACGATGATGAATTGTGGCAAGTTTCCCACGACGTACGCTCGGCGGTCAAGACATATTCATCGCCAGATAAAGCCAATCAAATCACCGAGGAAAGCGTTAGTGAACTTGAGAAGAGGGTTGCATATCTTATGGAAAAGCAAAAGAGACCCTTAAGTCCACAAAAAGCAACAGTTAACTCGGTCTCAAGCATTAAACAAATACCATTGTCCGAATCACCCCTGAGGGAAAATACTAAACCCTTCCATAAGCACGCTCAACCCAACTCACCACCTCAGGAACTTAGTCCAACATTCGAAGCTCGAATGAGAGAATACATGTCAAAACACTCCGAACGGTTGGAAAAATTCGAGGAAGCTGTCTACAAACAAAAGGAGGAAATGGAAGAGAAGATGGCTGAGATGATGGGCCTTTTGAAAGAATACACAAAAACAAAAGCTCCTGAAAATGTGTTAGTGCGAAAAGACGTTGAAGTTCCCAACACTAAATGTGTTAAGGACATCTCCGTCGTCCAAGAGGGCGAAAATGATGAAAGAGGGAAGTTGATAACTATGGAAGTTAACAAAATTGACCTCGTCCCACTTAATGACGGAAACACCAATGCCTACAAACGCGATTCTGACAAGGGAAAGGAGGCGCCCTCTAAGGAGCGCCAATTGGTAGAACCGCCAAAGTCACAACAAGTGAGGCATTACTTGAAGCACGAAATAAACAAGGAGACCATAAACGATTGGGTGAGAAACTATCGACGTACTCATCTACTCAACAAGGAGTCCAAGAGGATGGAACCGGATGATGAATCTGACACATTACCCGGAGGGCAATTGTATGAAAGCCTCATAAGACAAAAGTTAGTGGAAAAGCAGGAATTCTACGGGGTCTTCGAGATACCATGCAGCATTGGAAAACTCAAGTATCTGGAAGCGGTAGCTGACCAAGGTTCCGACGTAAATTTGATGCCTTTATCCGTTTATGTCCAGTTAACCGACAAACTGCCATCCATCACCCGTACTAAACTCTCCTTTGCAAAACATTCTTATGAGTACCCGTTAGGAATTGCAGAAGATGTGTTGGTCAACGTTGCCGGATTCCTGTATCCGGTCAACTTCATGATTATTGAAAGAAAGGATATAAATATGCCAATAATCCTTGGGGCACCCTTTCTCGCTACCACTAGGGCACAAATCGATTACGAAAATAGTACCATCCAAATGAAGAAGGGGAAGAAAACAATAAACTTCCCAACGATCCCACGACATATACGAGATGTTGCTCTACAAAAAAAGATGGAGGCGAACCCCAATATAATCCGTGGTAATGTTCGAGAGAAAATCCTTGCATGGGAGGCAAGGATTAAGAATTACAATGAAAATGAGATTAGAGAATGTAAAGGTGGAACTAACAATTATATTGAGGCTAATGAGCAGACCAATAACCCCGTTGAATTTACAAAAGGAGACTCAGTGCTCCTAAGGCATTCAGAAACAAAAGCACCTACCAATGAACCAAGTCCCTGGTGGTACGAACCATTCACAATAAAAAGTTTACACCAAGATGGGGTAGTAAGCTTGACAAGCAAGGGAGGAAGTGAAGTGACTGCGAGTGTTGAGCGATTGAGACACCACCACCCTGATAACAAAGATTATATCTATCAGGGATACGTCATTATGAATGATGGAATCACGTAATGTACGGTGACTTTGAGTCTAGCTACAAGACTCGTTAATAAAGAAAAGCGCTTCTTGGGAGGCAACCCAAGCTTTATTTGCTTTGTGTGTTTATTTATTTGTTTGTTTAATTTTATTTGTTTCCGTATGTATGTTTAATTTTTATTTTTATTGATTCATGCTCAAAACGAAATTGTGAAAATGCTTTATCATGTTTTTAACTTCGTCTTAATTACATATAAAGGTATTTTGCAAAAGTTAAGTGTAAGGGAAATCCAAATCGGTTCACAAGAACAAATGAACATGAATCGTAATAATATTAAATTAACATACATATTAGTATTTGTTTGAGTCAAATGCTTGTATCGAGTCATAGTGATGTTTTGCAGGATTTCCAGGAAGTAAGGTATAGGTTTTTCCAGAAATTTTCCGAAAACTTAACATGAGAATTCTGTCAGATTAATTCTGACGGCGTCAGGATTTACAACCTGACGGCGTCAGGTGTTAATTTTCTGAAATTTTTGAAAGTTTTGTTTTCATAAAAAGTTTTTATTAAATCTCTAACTTATAATCTCCAGGAATCTGCAAAATAATCATTCCACAAGCATTATATCCTTATATATAGATTTATCCCGCCGATGTTATGCAGGTTTTCGTGTTTGTTTTCTCAGGTTTAACAGGTTATTTTGGACAAGGAAATGTATGTGGAATCAAGCTTTTGGCGATGCATTAGTCTTGGAGCTTCTACATTCACTTGGAAGAAGATCTAACCATGTTGCTTCTTTATCCACCGAACGAATCAGGGAGTATTTGATTTCATTCGTTTACCTTATTTACTTTTACATCTTGTTATTTGAACATTGGGGACAATGTTCATCTTAAGTGTAAGGGGGGGTAAAATACGATACTTTAGAGAATGCAATTACACTTGATTTTTGTTTGTTTAATGGTAGATGTGTAATAAAACTGAGAGAAATACCTGTTAGGGCAATTTTATTGCCAAATTTAAATTTTTTTTACAACATTTAGGAGTGAAACTTTGATCTTAATGAGCGTCTCACGGATAGGAGTTATATGACTAGCACAAAAACCGTACCACTAAAAAATTTTCCACCCCCAAATATGTGAGGTTCGCCCCTAGAATTGGTACGAAAAGCATTTATGCTATGATGTGTGTACCGGTAGCACTTAGATTCTAGAACTTGCGTTTGTGATGCATTCCGAGGCCACAAGTGAGACCACATTCGTGTAGTTAGATTTACTACATGATAAGAGGCATTAGGATTAACCCATTGTTTTACACCTGTGTTTTTGTTATAATTACATTGGCTACATTGGTCAAGTAATTCTCCCACACCCTTTGCGTTGTACTCATTTTTAGTACACGATACCCCTAGTACACCCCTCAGAGCCTATCTTTTCGTTTCGACCTTTAAGCATTTTACTTAAAGGAAGAATTTGTTTACACCCCACTTAAATGTACACCCAAATCGCCTTAGCCTACCTTGTATGCACTCATCTTTAGTGCATTATTGTGACAACATTTGTTTAAACCCTTAGTTAATTACCTAATTGATTACATGGTTGCTAAGTCGAGTCATATCCTTGTACATATTGTTTTGGGACGATTGGGACTCATGGGTAAAGTACTAGTGTAATGGAGTAATGGGGAAGAACAACATTATTACCCCCATATGTGCTAAATATTTTAAAAGTACTCCAAGTGTGTCGATTATCTTAATTCGAGTCATTAGAATAGTTATTTGTAAAGTTATGTAAAAGTTCAAGTGTAAGGGGAATGCAACGCCCCTATGATGTATTATTTTGGATGGTAGGGCAAGAGTGTATGAAAAAAATAATAATAAATAAATAAAATAAAAAAATCAAGAAAAATACAAAAAAATGAGAAAAAGAAAAATAGAAAAAACATACGGACTACCATCCCGTTTCATTTTATGTTTATTTTATGTTTTTTTGTTATTTTGTTTTTAGCGTAAGTCGAGTCTAGTCTTGGCTTAGCAACGCCATATTGTACATGTAATTAATCAAGATCTTTAACTCGCCACCAGTAAAATATCCCTTATCCAACAAAACCGTGTTTATCATATCCCTACACCTAACGTTATAACCCGTTTAAAAGCCCTCTTTGATAGTTTATCTTAGGTGCTTACGCCTAGTGGAGGAGGTTTTTGATCCTTTCCCAAGCCTATGGTAATCTATTTGCTATGACAGGTAGTGAGAGATATTATCCGTTTTCATTTATGAGATTTATTTTGATGACACCTGAGAGATGTGAGTATCTAAACACTACTTGTGAGGTGCTAGTTTGTAATCTCCGTGCTTATTATGATTAAAGTGGAACGACTATTTGTTGTAATTACTTTTATATTAGCGTTAAATGACCCCTAACTTGTATTTTGATTAGAATAAAAGCGCATTTGCTTGAGGACAAGCAAATCTCAAGTGTAAGGGTATTTGATGAAGCGAAAAGTGTACCGCTTTTAGGGGGTCATTTAAGCCCTAAATCGTATTTATTTGATCAAATATTGCCCTAAATCGTTCCTTTTGTCATTTTAGGTACTTTGGAGAAGAAATCTGGAAAAGGAAGCATTTTGGACGTTTTTGGAGCATAAAAGTGAAGAAAACGGCAAAGTCTCAAAATCGGCTGGAAAAGTACCCTTGACGGCGTCAAGGATTGCTCTTGACGGCGTCATGGCTTGGCAAAAGAGGTGGATATGAAAAATACACATGATAAGCCAGAGAATTTTACAATGCAAATTCTTACGGCGTCACCCTTTAAAGTGATCAAGGCCATCACGGTTTAAGCTAAAGAGGGACGGCGTCAAGCCCATTTCTGACGGCGTCAAGCTTTGATAAGCCAGGGAGGATTTTAGACGACTAAAGAGGGACGGCGTCAAAAAGGTCATCCGGGAACCCTAGACACGGCGAGGTGACGGCGTCAAGATCTATAACGTGACGCCGTCAGCCCTTAAACTCTATATATAGTTTTGCAATTTTTTGTCATTAGTGTGCAACTTTGTGAGGAGAAACCCTAAGACGAATTTCTGCCATTTTTTAAGGGTTTTCATACCCTTGGATCTCCCATGTTTAATTGAAGATAAGTAATCGTTTAATCAATCAATATGTCTATGTGTTGTTTGATTATATCTTGTTCTTGTCTTTTGATTAACATGTTAGGCTAGATTTATCTTGTGTTTGCTTAGATCTAATGAAACCTAACTATTGATTATTGGTTATTAGTGTGTTATTGATTGTATTGGATGATTGTTTATCGATGTTAGACTTAAGAAAACTGGCTAACTTCCTATGCGGTAACTTGCTTGAACGTCTTAATAAACATGAACCAATGCGTACTAGGTTTATATGGTTGTATTTAATGCATGAGCGAATTCTAATGATCCCATGTTAGGAGCTTCTTAGCCGGCTCGACATAGGAGTGAAGTAGGAGCTTGTAGAGTTGGGGAAGTACGTACGCCACCCCACGATTGGTATTAAGGAATACACCCGTCATCCACGCAATTAATACACACTAATCAACCGGTAAAAGATAGTTAGGGATTAAGGAAATCTAAGTAAACACATTTCTCTCCACATAAGTTTCACGACCTTTTCATTTTCTGTTATTTTATTTTATTTGCATTTGTAGTTATTTGGGTTAGTTGACTAGCAACTAATTCCGCCCACTCATTCAAACCCGAGATTTTACTTGCTTTCATAAAAATTATAAAAATACAAAAAAGAATCTTCCCTCACCCTTAGACCTATTAGAAAAGTTTTTTTCAATCCTAACGACACTATTCCCTGTGGAGAACGATCAATCCCCCGTACTTACCACTACACTATACTACATCGGTCAGGTACACTGCCTGGTGGGGTTGTAAGCCTCTTGAGATCCCTCGAGAGGTAAAACCTGTTGTAAGGTCGCAAAACCACGCATCAATACATATGTACAGTCTAGTACTTGCATATGTATTTTGTTTTGAAGGGAGCGTATGGATGCATCCTAGGTTTTTGTTTGTTTGGATATGGTTTGACTTAGTGATTGGTAGTGCGTGCCATGCACCCCATTTCACTTCTGGTACATTGGAGCTAGCTACTCCTTGTACAACTTATGATTTGACGGATATATGGATATGATATGATGTGATTATGTGACTAAGCATGTGGCATGCTTTCTGAGCTCGATGGGCATTTATGTTCTGTTATATGATTATTATCCTCTGTTTGATTCCTTTGACTTCATTATGATCTCCGTATGTTTCGCTATGATTTGCTTCTTATGATATATGATATTTTGTTAAGTAGATCCTTGATCTCTTATTTGTTTGACAGATGTTTTTCGTTCAGCAGGAGCTTATGTTCCTTTTCCCTATACTTATATATGTTCGATTTTTCGTTTTGGTTTATATCTGTTCACTGGGCTTTTTAAGCTCAGCCGCATTTCTTTTCCTGTGGCAGGTTTTAGGTTGGAAGCTGGGATTTAGTGAAGAGTGCATAGGAGCTCTTAGTGGACCACCCTGACGATAGATACCCATTTGCTCTTGGATTAGATTTGGATTTACCTTCAGTTAGATGTGGCTTCGATTTGTATCTTAGTTTTGGAACTTATTATGTATAGAGTTAGTATTTCGTTACTATAATTAGAATACCTTTGTAACCATTATATATATAAGTCTTTCGCTTGCGTTTGTATGTTCTGATTGACACCATAATGTGGCATTTTGACCCTTGCCGGGTTTGGGTGTTACACTTGACTTAGCAGTATTAACTGTGTTAGCACTACTAGTGTTAATATTGTTGGGTTTTATAGATTTGATGATACAAAACAAGAAGAATGAAACATGAGGATTGCTGAGAAGATAAGGAAAATACACCAAGTAGATACTACTGCTAGGCATAAAAGATTCTACTACTAGTGTATTTTATTCTACTGCTAGTGTATATGTTGAGACTGCTCAAGTTATAACTAACAGTACTAACTCTAAAGTTAGTACTGCTAGTACAAAGAAGGTACTGCTAGTGCAAAGAAGATACTGCTGTTGGTGAGTCATACTACTGCTGAATGGATAAGAAAGAAGAAGATATTATTTGTATAAAAGTCAAATATATACGGTAAATAATATCTTAGAAATGTGATCAGTCAACAAGTTGTAAACACAGAACAAGTTGTTTCTTTGCTACTGACACACATAACAAGGAAGTAGTTGACCAGACATATCCATATTGTAAAGATCTCCTTTGTTCTATAAAAGGGTGATCTTAGCTTTGATACTAAGTATGTTTTTATGTAGTGTTTGAGTGTGCTTAGAATTTAAACACAGAAGTGTGTCAATATGTAAAACATCAAAAGAGTGTGAGTGTGTGGGAACATCAGACAAGGGTTTGGGTAGAAACCGTCTAATGTTGTTATTTTTGTTTAGCCTCAAGGATCTTTGATCCCTGATTAGAGTGTAATCGTGCTATACTTGATCACATAGCGTTGAGGCTAGTTTAATAACATAGAGAAGTTTGACAAAACCTTGTTGTGATGATATTGATTCTATCAATTGAATATTCTGCCTTTATTATCATTATGCTTATCATGTTCTCTAGATCAAGGTCTAAACAACCTAGAGTCCAAAAAGGTCAAAGAACTTTTACAAAAGTTCATAATTGGTATCAGAACGGGGGGCTCTCGATCTAGGATTCTATAAATTTTTGTTGAAGAAGAAAGGAAGAAAAATTCGATTTTGGTTTATTTTTCACAACTTTCTGCAGAACAGTTTTGCAAAGGCTATAGCTCATTCGTTAATCATTGGATCGGGCTAAAATTTTTGTTGAAGGTTCTTGGTATATCAAGGAAGATTTTCACCGGAGGGATCTTCAATCTAAGCTTTAGATGGCAAGATATGCATCGTTGAAAACTGCTGCAGAAACAGTTGAGGTATGGTCGAATTTTTGGTTTTCTTTCAAAGAGTTCTCTGTTTACACACACCGGAAGAATACACACACAAAGAGTTAGGATTATGTTCTTAAAGGTTTAAAGGCTCGTTTTTATTTTCACTTATTGGCGAAGAAGATTATTTGTTACTTATTTGAAGATGAAGCTGAATTTTGCAAGGTTGTATTTTATTATATCTTAAGGTGGTTGCTTACACTTTAAAGATAACTTGTATGTTCGTTCAAATTCAAGTGACTACGAATTGACAAACACTTAAAGGAGTTACATTGTAGTGCTCAGTGTCTCATTGGAGATGAGATTATTGTCAAGAGATTGCGGTCTCCCTATATATCAAGTTGGGTATAAGTTTGAAGTCAGTTTTAGTACAAGACATAAGACACAAGGTTGGTTTATTCTATTTTAGCATCAAGTTAGTAATGGTTAGTTTTCTTCGTCAATATATAAAGCCTACAAAATTGCAGATTCAAATGGTTAACATATGAGTTTCAGGGGAAGTTAAAATGTTCAAATACTTAACCATTTATATGCCACATCAAGTTTTTACTGCTTACATTCTCTATTTGTTGATAACAAAAAGGGGAAGAGATATTGTGGTGGCATGGTAAGATTAAGGGGAAGACAAGATTGTTTCATTCATGGTGAGATTTAAATTATCTCAATTTCTCTACTTCGTCTAGGGAAATTCGTACAAGAACGTGTTTGTTTTGTCATCATCAAATAGGGGAAGATTGTTGGGTTTTATAGATTTGATGATACAAAACAAGAAGAATGAAACATGAGGATTGATGAGAAGATAAGGAAAATACACCGAGTAGATACTTACTGCTAGTGTATATGTTGAGACTGCTCAAGTTATAACTAACAGTACTAACTCTAAAGTTAGTACTGCTAGTACAAAGAAGGTACTGCTAGTGCAAAGAAGATACTGCTGTTGGTGAGTCATACTACTGCTGAATGGATAAGAATGAAGAAGATATTATTTGTATAAAAGTCAAATATATACGGTAGATAATATCTTAGATATGTGATCAGTCAACAAGTTGTAAACATAGAACAAGTTGTTTCTTTGCTACTGACACACATAACAAGCAAGTAGTTGACAAGACTTATCCATATTGTAAAGATCTCCTTTGTTCTATAAAAGGGAGATCTTAGCTTTGATACTAAGTATGTTTTTATGTAGTGTTTGAGTGTGCTTATAATTTAAACACAGAAGTGTGTCAATATGTAAAACATCAAAAGAGTGTATGTGTGTGGGAACATCAGACAAGGGTTTGGGTAGAAACCGTCTGATGTTCTTAGTTTTGTTTAGCCTCAAGGATCTTTGATCCCTGATTAGAGTATAATCGTGCTATACTTGATCACATAGCATTGAGGCTAGTTTAATAACACAGAGAAGTTTGACAAAACCTTGTTGTGATAATATTGATTCTGTCAATTGAATATTCCGCCTTTATTATCATTGTGCTTATCATGTTCTCTAGATCAAGGTCTAAACAACCTAGAGTCCAAAATGATCAAAGAACGTTTACAAAAGTTCACAAATATCATCTGATACATCATCTTTTTCATCATTCTGCTTTTCTCCATTAACCTGTTGATTATCATTAGAAGATTTTGCACCATGTTCTTATCATCTTGTGAACTCTTTGAATCTTGGGTTGAGAAAGGTGGATCAACAGTCCAAATAGGCAGTAAAATATAATCTTTGTCAGTCCTTGACTCCATATTAGCTTGACCTGCATCATTACTTGCTTTTGTACATGCAAGATTGTTAGACTCTACACCTGCAACAACTGGCTCATAATTCATGGTTTTGGTTAGTGAATCAATATCAAAAAGCCAGTTTGGTCCACTCCCTGCAACATTAGGTGTACTCTCACTAAACCTAACATGCAAGTTCTCTTTCACTTTCCTAGTCCTACTATTGAATACTCTAAAAGATTTTCTATTCATTGAGTATCCAACAAAGAATCCTTCGTCAGCCTTGCCATCAAACTTGCCTAAGTGATCTATGGTATTCAAGATGGTAACAGGACACCCAAATGGTCTTAAGAAATAAAGCAATGGTTTCAGCCATGTAAAAATTCATAAGGGGTCTTGTTATGAGGCTTAACTACCTTACTCCTATTCTGTACATAAGAAGCATTATTAACTGCTTCAGCCCAAAAAGTAGTAGGTAATTTATAATCAACTAACATTGTTCTAGCAGCCTCAATAAGTGTCCTATTCCTCCTCTCTGCAACTCCATTTTGTTGAGGAGTTCTAGCAACACTATACTGTCTCTCAAGACCTTTCTCCTCACAAAACTGGTTCATCTCCCTATTCTTGAACTCAGTTCCATTTTCACATCTTATCACTTTAACATGATACGCATCGGAATAAACAATAAGAGCATCAATTTTATGAAAAAGGTTTTTCATTCATATGATTCACATAATCACTACAATTCTAGATGATCAACTCTAGAACAGTTACTCAACAATAACAGGAATCCTAAGATCCTTGCAGTAATAAACAACTAAACCACTCTAACCCTAGGCGTCCATTATGGACTTGACACCCGACAAAATACACGCCCTATATCCTCTTTATATACTAGAGGATTAGGGTTTACAAAGGAATATCTTTTAAACAATTAAGAATATCTTCTAAATCTTTAGTCTTTGTAGATTTCTCTTCTATAAGATTTAGTCCTTCTTGTTTTCATTCTTCTTGTTTTATCTTCATCAAATCAATAAACCCAACAATCTTCCCCTATTTGATGATGACAAAACAACCACGAATCTTGTACGAACTTCCCTAGACGAAGTAGAGAAGTTGAGATAATTAAATCTCACCCACGAATGAAAATAAGCTTTAGATTCCTTTGTAATTTCCATGCCATGCTACCACAACATCTCTTCCCCTTTTTGTTATAATCAAATAGGGAATGTATGCAAGAAACTTCCCCTTGAGTGGTGCATGAACATCAAATGATTAAACACATCATAAGAATAAGCTTCCCCTGAAACCAATGTGTTAATCATCTTCATGATTCTTCAAATCCGTAGGCTCCTTATAATGATCACTAATGAAGAAAACTTGATATACCACACTTGAAACCAAAGTAAAATATCCTAAACTCTTTACTTAAGCTTGCACTATTGTTGATTGAAGAATGATATAGAGAATTTGGTGTTGCTGAAACAAATCTCTAAGTAATCTTTTGAATTTATCCACCTCGACTTTCTTCGTGTGACACAGAGTACTACAATGTATCTCCTTTAAGTGATAGTTAACTAGGTCTTCGTCCATCCACCCCTTGACCTATGAAAACTAGATAAACCAAGTCTCAATCATAAATCATATATAAACAAGCAAGTCACCAATAGATAGCAAGAAATATCAATGATGAAATAAGTAAACGCCTTCGTGAAACTTCACTTCAATCTCAAATAAGAGATAAACAATTTTTCTTCGTAACCGATTTTTCCAATAAAATCCAAATACGAGCCTTTTTAAATCGTTGAAGAACATTTATAACTAAACCAAACTTCTTTTGTTTTTCAGACAACTCCATAAATCCAAAACTCCAATAAATATCGATCAAAAACCAATATCAGAAACCAAATCAAATCGGACCACATGTATATCCTTTTAAATTGTATTCACAGCCTTCCCCATACTCTTGTAACCATGCCCACCAAACTTAAATAACTACCAGTAAGATAAAACAAATCGAATAGCTGGCAATATGAAGTACTTTGGCAGCAGTAATGAACTTTTTCGAACAGTCGTAAGTACCAAACAAGAAGGCAACATTAACGAAGATACTATTAGCAGTACTAACTCTCCTTATGATTCAGCAGTATTAATTGTGAAGCTAGCAGTACTAAGTTTATTCACTAACAGTACTAAAGATAAATTGATAGCAGTACAAACTCTGAAGCGTAGCAGTACTGTTAGTGCAAATATTACGATATTTAAACTAAATGATTTCTTCGGTTTTAATAATGACAAACATGTAACTTGTAATACATAACGTAAAATGTGCAAGTTACTTGTAAACACAAATAATCAATGCATACTTACTTCAACACCTCCCGACATCTCAAGTATGCTTCAATGAAGTCGTAGATTTCCATCCCGACATAAATCACTCATGGTATGGACAAACAAATCTACTACTTGACAAATGATCAAAGGATTATATTTCTCTAAACTTCACATTTTTATGAATGTGACAAAACATTTTTCAAAAATACATTTTACAAATTATTTTTGAATAAGAAAGAAATGTTTTATTTGGGAAAATCATTTCAAAAATAGTAACAGCTATTTTTCCCCCCAAAACAGCTCAAAACTTCCCCAAATAAACTTTCACCAATAAAAGACAAAATTTGGAGCGTTTGGAGCGTTTTCGTCACCGACGGCTCCAAGGTTCCACTAAATTTAGTGGAGCCGTCTGACAATTAGTGGAGTTGTCCGTACAAAATTTTCTGTAACGTTCAGATTTTTCTTGCCTATAAATAGTGGACCATTTTACACTTCCAACTTGATTTTTCCAGTCCTTTTTCTCTGGTCTAATCCCTCCTCACTTAGATGACTTTCTTTGATCATTTGGAGAGACTTAGTTTGTTTAAGAGTGATCCAATCATCCATTCAAGTGATCCTCTTCATTCCTTTTGATTAGCAAGAGAAGAACACAAAGTATCCAAGTAGATACAAAGTGTTGTCATCCCTATTGATTAGCAAGAGAAGAACACAAAGTATCCAAGTAGATACAAAGTGTTGTCATCCCTATTCATTAGCAAGAGAAGAACACAAAGTATCCAAGTAGATACAAAGTGTTATCATTTCTCTTCATTTGCAAGAGAAGAACTCAAGGTATCCAAGAAGATACAAGAGTTGGAGTTGTTAGGTCTTGTAACATTGGTTACACTCTTGATTGTATCATAGCATAAATCAAGATTATTTTTCTTTTGTGAGAGAGTGAGTCAATATCATTGTGATCTTAAGAGATAGTGAAGATCTCTTGAAGCCATTGGGTTTGTGTGATTGATCATGTGGATCAAGGGTAGATCGGGTAGATCGTGGTAGATTGGTGCTAGCTAAGATTAGCACTCGACATCTAGCTTAGTGTCGTAAATAGGATAAGCGACGTGTACGGTGTAGATCGGGTAGATCGAGGTAGATTGGTGCTAGCTAAGATTAGCACTCGACATCTAGCTTAGTGTCGGAAAAAAAGTTAAGCGACGTGTACGATTTTCTCCGCCTGAAGGGAGTTTGTTGATTAGTGAAGTAACTCTCGAGTTGGGTACTCGGGGAGTGGAGTAGGGCGAAGAGGAGCTTCGTGACCAAACCACTATAAATCACCGTGTCTGGTTTGCGCCTTCTTACTTATCCCTTTACTTTCATTTCATTCTTTATCGCTTTATACTTATATTTGCATGAAGTTTATGCTTGTGTGACTAGTTGCTTATGTTATGTTGATTAAGTATGTGTCATGGTTTGATTGTGCTTGTGTTGTAGTTTACTACATTCATCTCTAGATGTTATATGACCATAGTTGACACTTTTCATATTACGTCACACTTGATCAGGTGTTTGATACAAAAGTTTTAAGTTTTTAAATGGAAACGTATTCACCCCCCCTCTACGGTTTTCACAGTTGGTATCAGAGCCAGGTCGCTCAAATTTTTAAAAGAAATGGTTTTCAAAATTGAGTACAATCCATGTATCAAATTACCCATGAAGGTGATAAAAATATGAAAAGTATTTAGTTGCTTAGTACTTACAAGTTTTGTTGTTAAGTATACATTGTCATACTAGCTTGAAGGTTTTCTTAAATTAATAAAAGTTTGTTCTATTCAAAACTGAAATAAAAGGTATGGCACTGTTAAATATCACGTACGGTTCCGCTAAATATGGACGGTACCACTAAATTTAACGGTACCGTCGTATGTTTTTCAGAATTCGGTAATTTTCAAAAATTCGTATAAAATCAACCGTAAGTCCGTAGGAGTCGTGCCACCTATCGTTTTAAAGGTAATTGAGTCTACATTCACTTAAAAAATATTTTAGAAAGTGATTGTAAAGTAAAATTTAGGAGAGTCTCTATTTCGTAACAGAGAGTCTTTTCCGGTCATGCCGATTGCACAAATTTTTTTGTCAAAACACAAAGTGAACATCACACGTTGATGCATTCATGATTTCAAGGTGTTGATCAAATTTTTAAATGCGGTGGAAAATAATTCATTTTCAAATAAAGTCAAGCTAAGTGTACATTGTTATACTTAATACACAAAATGACAATAAGTATCTTTGTGTGTTATGCTAAATGACTATTTGCTTTTCTTTGTGTCTTTATATTGTTATTAAATACTTTTATATGCTTATCACTATGCTTAGTTGAGCTAACTTTATCCATAAGCATAAGTGTCTTTCATGCCATGTTGCTATTTGTTTATTATAGCTTTCTGATTTATGCATTTATAAGGCTCATGCTAAATTACTTGCACTATATTAAGTAATTAGTTTACATTGCATATAGGCATAGACCATTTTTCTTGCATTTGTTGCAAGCTTTTAAAATGGTTTAGTAACCTTCTTAGGAATAGAGATTAAGTTGGTAGATCATGTGTGTCGAAAGATATTGTCTTACGCAATTATTTTTCCAAAGGTTTAAGTGTAAAAAGTATATCACCCCAAAATACTTAACACTTTCATAAAATCCGTAACATGATCTTTAAAACATTACATCATTTTGTCTTGTTGACCATGGGTTGTCTAAACAAGATAAAAGGTCATTTTAATACATCAGTACTTAAGTAAAGGAAAATGTATTAAACTTGCATTGATCTAACACACATAAAATATGTTTTAAACATTTAGTATTTTATGTATGTTGTATAAGAATAGTTAAGATAATTATTTTTATACAAATGAGGTGTCTAAAAACTAAGAATATTATACTTAATAATATAAATAGTT
Source organism: Artemisia tridentata subsp. tridentata (assembly GCA_021014915.2). Classification (NCBI taxonomy): domain Eukaryota; kingdom Viridiplantae; phylum Streptophyta; class Magnoliopsida; order Asterales; family Asteraceae; genus Artemisia; species Artemisia tridentata. The sequence goes on along the minus strand of CP139502.1, from coordinate 149,189,103 downwards.
TTTCTCAAATAAAAATAAATGACAATATCAAAGTAGTAACTTAATATGTCATTAACCTCACACATACAACTAGTGTTAGAATAAATGAAACACACTTCTTAAATTTTTTTAATTTTTTTTAAGGAGTGATTGTGAGGGTCAAGAAAGATCTCGAGTACATATCAATTCATTATTCAAATTATGATTGATATCATTATCGAATCTAATTGACAAGTTTTTGAGTGTGGACATGAAATTGGAGTCATTATTTGTCTAGCTTCAAGATAACATCAAATTATGATGAAAAGTATTATCTTGAATCTACATACTCAATCACATTCGATTGTTGTGAAAATAATTACGTTCTATCAAGACGAAAATAATATGCATCGGATCATAACTCACACTTGTGTTGAAGATGCCATATTGAGTCTTCGTGTCTAATGGTTGTGTTCCAAACTTTAAACTAATATGTTTAAAAGATGCATAAAATACACAACTAAGTAGGATTGACAACTTGGATGTTTCATCCGAAATATACAAGTAATTTACATTGCAATGCAATTAGTAAATGTGTCAATTCCGAAAAAAACCAAACACGAGCAAACAAACAACATATGTAAACTTTGCTCATGAATGACTCAACACTCAAAGTCACATATCTAGTAAAAGTGTCACACATAATATGTTATTAACTATTATGTAAGTCTTCAATCTTTGAGAATTTCACATGTATTTCTCTTATCAAAAGATTGATAAAGGATAACTTACATCCTATGCGTCTTATTTTCTTTGTAACATGAATGGTTATGTTACAAGAGAATACATTGCATCCTGTTAACAAATGTAGGATATTAGAGTTGAATAATAACCTAATACGACATGTGTCATTGCATAAACAAGTAAAATTGGTCATACACAAGAATACTTGTTTCACAAAGCATTCGTAAGAGTGATAAGTTTCCTCTTAAAAAAGCATACTTGTTGAAATAAACAGTATGTCTCATTTCAAATAAAATACTCACAAGATCTATTGAGGTAAGCAACCTTTACTAGATTCTCCCTCAAGATATGCAAAGGAGCATTCTTGAAACATACACGATGTAGTAGATTCTACATTGTATCACATTAGAGTGTCTCTTGGTTCTAGGAAACCAAGTCATGTTAAAATAACATGTAACAACTCAACAAACAAAGATTTTGTTCAAGAGATCATAAAATACACCATCTCCATCAAATAACCTCTAAATCTCAAACACGAAATTAAAACATTTCCCTTGCCTTTGTTAGGAGTTGTGTAAGACATGTCATTCTCTTAATCGACCTTCAAAGTATGGTTAGTTGAGTCATATTAGGTCATGTATTAGCGAAATAAGCTAATATCATCTTTGTTACACTTCAATAGGCAAATATAGGAATTTGAAATTTTCTAACATGAGAATGACTACTGGAGAACCTATCGCACTAGAAATTCAATTTGACCTAACAGTTGAATTGCTTCCAGGAGAGAAGTTGGGTTTGTGGTATAACCCGTAAAAATGGTCGTGTTTAGCCTTAATTGAGCACCACTAGTGATAGTCTCATACTCATTCTCTAACTTGAAAATTTTTCATTCCTACATTTGACTAGAGATAGTTTACATCAGTGAACTTTATCTCCCATTAGGATGTCATCTTGAACCAGTAGTAATTAGGATCTGCCTTAGTAAACCTAGATTGCTTGCATCCCACATACGTGTTTCAAAATGATAACATGTTCTCGTAAGATATGGTTAAATGTATTCATGATCTTAAATGCTAAATGATTATCATGTTTTACATGATGCTTGCATTTATTCCTTATGTGCATTTTACATGATTTACTTGTAAAGTTTGCACCCACACTATGTCCTTTTAACACATTAGGAATTAGGTATGCCCATCACTATGAACCCTTAGAAGTCATAGAGCCATACACTAGTGTCAAAACCCATAAGTCAAAGTAGTCGCGAAGTTACCCTAATTCCCCAGTCATCACTTTGCCTTCTTCCAAGTAATACACCGTTTTGTCATGGGAAGGTTAGGAACAAACCTAGTAGAACTCGGAGTAGGGTTGACAACTTAAATATTTCATCCGAAATATTCAAGTAAGTTTAACTTGCGATCGCAATTGTTAAATGTCATATCCGAAACATCATACTCAAGCCTTTTAACAACATATGTTAAAACGCTCATCCAAAAGCTAAAAGCTAACATCAACCCTCGGATGACAAAGGACTCACAAGTTACTATATAAGTGATTAGTAGTTCATTTCATCCTCGTGTGATTATACACGTCTTAAGATCCCAAACCCTGCTGCGAACCAGCACCATAGGCCTAGATTTACATCTTTCAAAACCCCGTTAAACACTCACGTGCGAAGCACATCAAAATCCGTAAATCAACCAAACCTCTCAACCGAGAATCTCTTAACCATCTATGTCTAGGTCTAGGAATGATGGAACATATTCCATAAATCTTATGACTATTTAAATATGTCACTGGAAATATTAAAGTCATCCCTCGTATACCTCTTATGACTACTTGAATATTTCACTGGAAATATTGTGGTCATCTCGTGTGTCTCGTCTCATGACTCTTTAAATATTTCACTGGAAATATTGAGTCATTCTTTAAATCCCTCTCATGACTATCTAATGACTACGTATATATTTCCTCGGAAATATAGAAGTCATCTCTTCTCGTCCAGTACCTGGTATGTGCTTAAACACATACATTTTCTTGACCAAAACCGGACCAAAACGACCAAAAACCCGACCATAATGCCAATAGATAGTGTGTTTTTGTGTTTTGTTTATGCAGGGATGGATATCGAGAAAAACGACAAAAGACATGAAAAACCCGAGAAAACGAGCACGGGATACGAAAACGGCTCAGAACCGAAGCCGGGAAAGTCATGCTTGGTCAATTAGTCAAGAATCACCCTTAGATCGACTTTGGAACATTGGCAAAATAAATCGCTTGATTTTCAGAAATTACAATTTTGGTCCCTACAAATACCTAAACCTAACACTTAACTTAAATCCCTTAAATCCGGATCCACAACTAAACTAACACAACCCTTACACTTACCCAATCCATCACACCCAAATCCAACCCACAAGGCCCAATCCCTATCCCCAGCCCACTACACTAACACTCTTGACCCGAATCCAACACTATAAACCCGGTCCCAACCCGTTTTATCAAACTGGTCAAAAGAAATAAATAACGGTCAAAAAAAAAAAAACACACACACACACCCCTTTCTCTTTTATCCCAATCCCCAAAATTCACCTTTCCCCCATTTTTACTATTCATCCCAAACCCTAATCCTTTACCGTACGTTTTTACGACAATTAAGGGCAAAAGGGACAATGATTGGCTATTCTAGAAGGCCCTGACATGAAGAATAACGCGTGGCCGCTGCTGATTGGAGGTAACACCTCACTACTTTGATCAAACGGTTAGAAATCAAGAGTGGAGATCAAGGAAAGATCTAAGGGTTGATAGGAGCTGTGGACGCACGAGGATTGCCAAGCTGGAAGACCCAGAAGGATCGGCTGAGCACTATAAATAGGAGAGGGTTTCTCCTCATTTAAGGGTTGTAATTTTTCTGTTTTTAATATTGTAATTTTTCTGCTTTGTTTCGTCTTAATTTTCAGTCACTTTTAATTTTAGCTTGTATCAGGGTTTTGATTATTGTCTTTGTAATTTTTAAATGTTTAATGAAAATTTCAATTTAAAGTTATATTGAATCTGAGTTTTTCTTTCAATTGTTATTGATTTCAACTTACTGCTATTAAATTCTGCTTGTTTAGTTTTGTTATTTCAAATTCTGATCATCATTTCAATTATAAAAGAAAGAAAAAAAAAAAAAAAGTATTGTCCAGCTTTCAGATAAGCTGTTTATTCTGAGGTTGTAAGCTTATATAAGCCTTGTGGTTTATTGTAAGCTTTTGTAGTACCTTAATTCTCAAAATACCAAAAGTCAAAGCAAAAGTCAACTGTTTCATTGAACAATGGTGATAATAGCTTGGAGTGATGGTCTAGGGGGGAAATGGAAGGCTCTAGCCTGTCTAAAGACAGGCAAGCTTAGTGAACTCCCTCTGTTCTTGCTGAGGGAGAAGTACTTTGTAAGTTTCATTGCATTATTAGCTTATTTTCTCAATATTTCTTTGATCAGTTTAAGTTGTGCTTAATTGTTATTGTTTGTTGCTCTTTAATAGTTTACATAGTCAGTTAAGATCAGTAGAGATCAATAGTGTAGCTTATTTCAATAGGTTGGAGTATTAAATCAGTCAATTCAGTAGTTAGATAAAGGGTGTTTGGAATTGCAACTAATTTAGAGTTTAAGCTTTAGCACTGTTCAGTGGTCTATTAGTTGAACTAGATTGCACTCAAAATAGGATATAAAAGTTGTTTGTGATAGAAGTTGAGAGGCTTTAAGCATTTTTGAGGATTGTGGAAAATTAGTGCACAAGTTAAGATCCAAAACTGCTTCTATAAGCTCATACATAAGCTGAGCTTGTTGGTGAGAACTTGCGACATTTTTATGTACCTAATAGTGGTTAAAGTAAGTGTGAAAAAGATGGTTTGAATTGGTTAAGCTTTGCTAGCCTTTTTGCACCAAATTCAGGTCTGCTGTCACAAGTCTTTTGTGCAGACCTATGTTTTTTTTTTGCTGCTGATCTCAACTTTCTTGAGGCTTATTGGATTAAGTAATGGACTTCATTTGTGGTTTATAGGTAGTTAATATAGCAAACTTTAGGTTCATAAACTAGGATTTGAATTTTCCGCTTATTTAGTAGTTTAAATCTAGGTCTGCAATTCACTGCTTAAATGCTGCAGCAGACTTTGTGTTTTCATAAGCTGATCTGGGCCTTAATTAGCACTCAATTGGCTTGAAATTTTTAGGGCTTTTAGTATTTCTAGATAATTCATAGTGCTGTCTTGCTTTTGCCCCCAGTAGGTTCTAGTTATCAGCTTATTAGACTGCTTAATTAAGTGCTGCAAGAAGGATAGAATTACATGTTGAATCTGTTTTAGTTGTGACCTGTTCAGCTTAAATTGTGCTTATTCTGTGTGTTTTTCTGATCATTCTAAGTTGTTTTGAGTTTCCAGCATTAAGAATAATCAGTCTTGAGATTTTGATAATTTTTGGTTCTCTTTAGCTTATTTTTGTCTTATTTCCAAGTGCTTATTTCAACTGTTCAGCTTATTTAAGCTGAACTGAGTGCTGATTTTATTTTTCTTATGTTTCTTATTGAAAATTAAAATTACTCAAAAATTTCCAGATTTTTCCAACTTGTTTTACTATTTTTAAATCATTTAAATAGTTTTAATTAGTTTTTAATTCATAAAAAAATTATTAAAAAGTCAAAAAAATATTTTTCTTTTTCCAAAAATTTTCTTTTATCAGTTTTAATATAGGAAAATTATTTTTAAATTTTTAGGTTTTAAATTTTAGAAAATCACTTTTTATTTACGTTTTTAAATTACGTCGCGTTCGTTTTTAAAATTCAATTTTCGTTTAAATGTTTAGTTTAATTGTTCTATTAGCTTAGTTTAATTGTTAATCTTGATTGTTATTTTAATATTAGTAGTGTAATCAAAAATCAATCACACTCTTATTCACATTCACTACACGAATCACAAATCCCGAATCACTAAATTCCATTCAATTTTCATCGGGACTACGACTCGGGTTAACACATATTTCTTTGTGTGTTTTCCTTGAACTATAATTGAATCAAATCAGTACCTATCAAAGAATTTATTAGGTATAAATTCTTTCCTTGTGGCGAAAAGTCTCACTAAATCAACGAGATTTATTCGTGAAATCCTCTTAAATTCCAATGACAACTTAAATATTTCATCCGAAATATTTAAAGTATATTTAATTTGAGAAATGCAATTAAATGTCATCTCTCGTTCTCGATCAACGTTCACCGAATCCCGTTGGATTCATTCATAAAGGAATTTATTTGGTATAAATTCTTTTAATCTAAAGTCCAGAAAAATCACAACATATGTGAAATTTCTTTGTCAAAAATCTTTCTTTCAATTCTCACCAACACTATCAAAACCCACTCGATGTAGTCTTGAACCAAAACCGTCTCCTATCAGAATAGATTCTATCTATCATCTGATTCCTTAGCCTTTTCCCTTTCACTTCCGCATGGTACTGAACACACCATATGTATGGTTACTTCCGTATCCATTATCTTCCCAACTTATCTACACTTTTCAACCTTAGTTCTACACTACCAATGCTTCCGCATCCCACTCACCTTCCACACATCTCAAGTGGAGAACCCCTAGGATAAGTTGAGATAACTTCACTAGAAGCTTATCACCAACCTCACAACTCTGAAGATTTTATCTTCTTAACCCTTAGGATATTTCCACGTGATCACATGCCTCATCATAATATTCTATGAATATTCACAATGATTGAGAAGAGCTACGTGACTTCAAAGGTGAAGTTTATCGTATGCTATCCACCACTTGTCATGACGTTACTAAGCTCATTTCTTCCGTCAACGTTTGTTTTCCTCTTTATCTTTTGCTTCTTGTCAGGATGGTCATAGATTAAGGGGGAGCGAAAACACACTCATATAATCTTTCACCAAACACTCTCAAGAACACATTAATGTGGTTCTTATTCCCTAGGAAACTTCCCTTTAGCTGCCCAGAACTAGGCTGCACAGGAAAATTCGTGACTTCCAGGTCACGATACCGTTAAATAGGCCACAATACCGTTAAATTTAACGTTACCGTGTGGTATTTAGTGGTATCGTGCCTATGTTTGACGAATTTTCACTGTTCCCTCCTGATCCCTGCATCCCTAACCTCAAACCTACAAAATTTTGCAAACTCACACACACCCTGAGATTTCCTCACTACACCATAGGACACCATCACCAACTTTAGTTTGAATCCCACAACCCTTGCCTATATAAGGCCTCACTACTGCAAGCTTATCTTGCATCTCATCTTCAAACCTCACATTAACATCTTTCATCATCACACTCAAACCTTTTAGCTACACTTCACTCATGACAGTGATAGTTAGTCTAAGAACCTTCAACCCATAGATCATCACACTCAAACCTTATAACCTTCAACTCATCATACTCAAACCTTACAACCTTCAACTCATCAATCATCACACTCAAACCTTACAACTACTCCTCACTTTGGATAAGTGATAGTTAGTTAAACAACCTTCAATCCTCACAATCACACTAAACCCTTCATGCACCAAATTATCTCTAACAAACAACTAGGATCATCCAAACTAGGAATCCAGAACTTCGTTACCTCAACTTTTACATTTTACTATGTGTTACAGTTTACATATTTGTCATCATCAAAAAGGGGGAGATTGTTAGTGCAAATATTACGATATTTAAACTAAACGATTTCTTCGGTTTTAATAATGACAAACATGTAACTTGTAATACATAACGTAAAATGTGCAAGTTACTTGTAAACACAAATAATCAATGCATACTTACTACAACACCTCCCAACATCTCAAGTATGCTTCAACGAAGTCGTAGATTTCCATCCCGACATAAATCACTCAAGGTATGGACAAACAAATCTACTACTTGACAAATGATCAAAGGATTATATTTCTCTAAACTTCACATTTTTATGAATGTGACAAAACATTTTTCAAAAATACATTTTACAAATTATTTTTGAATAAGAAAGAAATGTTTTATTTGGGAAAATCATTTCAAAAATAGTAACAGCTATTTTTCCCCCAAAACAGCTCAAAACTTCCCCAAATAAACTTTCACCACTAAAAGACAAAATTTGGAGCGTCTGGAGCGTTTTCGTCACTGACGGCTCCAAGGTTCCACTAAATTTAGTGGAGCCGTCCGTACAAAATTTTCTGTAACGTTCAGATTTTTCTTGCCTATAAATAGTGGACCATTTCACACTTCCAACTTGATTTTTCCAGTCCTTTTTCTCTGGTCTAATCCCTCCTCACTTAGATGACTTTCTTTGATCATTTGGAGAGTCTTAGTTTGTTTAAGAGTGATCAAATCATCCATTCAAGTGATCCTCTTCATTCCTCTTGATTAGCAAGAGAAGAACACAAAGTATCCAAGTAGATACAAAGTGTTGTCATCCCTCTTGATTAGCAAGAGAAGAACACAAAGTATCCAAGTAGATACAAAGTGTTGTCATCCCTCTTGATTAGCAAGAGAAGAACAAAAAGTATCCAAGTAGATACAAAGTGTTATCATTCCTCTTCATTTGCAAGAGAAGAACTCAAGGTATCCAAGAAGATACAAGAGTTGGAGTTGTTAGGTCTTGTAACATTGGTTATACTCTTGATTGTATCATAGCATACATCAAGATTATTTTTCTTTTGTGAGAGAGTGAGTCAAGATCATTGTGATCTTAAGAGATAGTGAAGATCGCTTGAAGCCATTGGGCTTTTGTGATTGATCATGTGGATCAAGGGTAGATCGGGTAGATCGTGGTAGATTGGTGCTAGCTAAGATTAGCACTCGACATCTAGCTTAGTGTCGTAAATAGGATAAGCGACATGTACGGTGTAGATCGGGTAGATCGTGGTAGATTGGTGCTAGCTAAAATTAGCACTCGACATCTAGCTTGTGTCGGAAAACAAGTTAAGCGACGTGTACGGTTTTCTCCGCTTGAAGGGAGTTTGTTGATTAGTGAAGTAACTCTCGAGTTGGGTACTCGGGGAGTGGAGTAGGGCGAAGAGGAGCTTCGTGACCGAACAACTATAAATCACCGTGTCCGGTTTGCGCCTTCTTACTTATCCCTTTACTTTCATTTCATTCTTTATCGCTCTATACTTATATTTGCATGAAGTTTATGCTTGTGTGACTAGTTGCTTATGTTATGTTGATTAAGTATGTGTCATGGTTTGATTGTGCTTGTGTTGTAGTTTACTACATTCATCTCTAGATGTTAAATGACCATAGTTGACACTTTTCATATTACGTCACACTTGATCGGGTGTTTGATACAAAAGTTTTAAGTTTTTAAATGGAAACGTATTCAGCCCCCCCCTCTACGGTTTCCACAAGTACTTATTCTAGCGACTTAAGAACCAATAGCAGTATCATCTAGTTAGCTCACCACAAAATTCAAACTATCCAAAACACAACGTATCCTCCACATGCATGATCAAATAAATTACACAAATTACTAACACACGTTGAATCAAGAATAAGGAATTTAACTGACCACCGACCCATGTGGTATCAATATTACTAAGTGGTAATATTAATATTCCATCTTCACCGACCCATGTGGTATCCCAACCAATAATATGCGTGTTCATCAAACAGATCAAAGCTACCATGCAGAAGACAAAAGCTTCACAACTCCACTCGACCAATTTATTAACAATCAGTTGTACAAGGTTACCTTAGCATAAAACGACATAAAGCCCTATTATGCACTTCGATACAGTTGAATACACCACGAATACAGTTAATCAAAACCCTAACTATATAACATAAGCCTCGTCTTGATTCTAGGGTTTCCATTTAAGAATAAATAACAGATCGTATTCAAAAAAACCCTAACTGTAAATCGATCAGATAAAAAAATACACCATTGCTTCCACGACCATAAGCTCAGATGTTATAAACTCAGCAACATACAACAACAAATCATCATAATAACCAGATCGATTACACAATTATTGAAGAACAAACCCTAAAATTTGAAAAACTTAAACCCCTCTGCAGCAGTTTTCAAAAATTTATACCTGACAAAGAGCTCAGATTGAAGATCCCTCTGGTGAATTGTTCCTTGCTATATGAAGAATCTCCAGTAAGAATTTCATCCTGATCTAATGGTTAACGAAGGATTTATAGCCCTTTGAAAACAGCCGTGCAGTGAGTTATGCACATAAAAACCAGATTCAAATTTTTATCTTCTTTTCTTCGTTCTTCGACAAATAAAACCTTGTGATTCCTAGATATCACGAGCCCTTTGGCTCTGATACCAATTTTGGATCCCAGTTGAGCACTTGATCGATTTCCCTTAGCTTGTAAAGGTTAAGGTAATATTGAATAAATCCAATATAACTTATGTAGAAACTGTCTTTGATTTGTATTAAAGTTTATGCGGAATCTGAACTTTAATCTTAAGAAGAATTAAACAAAACAATCTCAAACAAATCACTTCAATATTATTAATAATAATACGAATACTCTTGAGTATTAGGGTTTACAATCTTGAAGTTTTCTAAAGAATCGTATTCTCGTGTTCTAGTATTCACACATACGTATCTCTATGCCCTAGGTCCTCCTTTTATAGACTAAGAAGTCCTAGTGGGCTTACAATATCTTGCTATACAAGATAAATTTTAACATAATCTTTTATATAATTATCTAACCAACTATACATGTTTATCTCATAAGTAGTACTAACTATACACTCTAGCAGTCTTAACTCTGACTCTAGCAGTTGTAAATTAATACTAGCAGTATTAACTTTTCCTCTAGCAGCACTAAACTCTTAGAGTGTTTTTCTTCTAGTTTTTTCAGTAGTAAAATCAGTTGTAATGTTATTGAGCAAATTACATCAGCAGTCTTAACTAAATAGGCAGCAGCAACTCTAAAACCCAACAAAACCATGATGCAAAATTTATTCAAGAAATTTCCGACCCAGAAATTTCTTACTCTTTCATAATTTTGCTCAAGAAGACTCCTTTTCCTCTAAAACTTTTAAGTAAATTTAAAATTATCAAAACTAGACTTTGTTTTGAGGGGGAGTATTTCAAAGCAAAAATATTTCACATATTCATGCAAAAATATCCGTTTCTCCCCTACAAGCTATCCAAAAACAACGATTTTAATCAATCTACATTAAAAACACCATGGATATGCTATTTTTGAGGGGGGAAAATTTGTAATTAAAATGTGATCGTTATGTTATCTCAAAGAGGTTGACTCAGAATTAATCAAAGAATTGACGAGTAAACAATGAGAAAACTCTAAAAGACTTGTTCCTAAGACGGGTAATAATTTCAAGATAGTTACTAGGGCTAGTTGTCACCTAAAAGCTTATAACGCATCCCTTTAACTAGCGACGTAACCGTGTCTCACAAAGGACTTGTCAATTTAAGTTAACCATTTCGTCAGTATGTAAGCTGAATGTAACATCTCAAGAAATTCTATATAGACTTTTACCTGGATGGGTAATAATTTCATGTCGGTTATTAGAGCTAGTCATTACCTAAAAGCTGATGATGGACCTCTTTATCCAGCGTCGTAAACGTGTCTCGCGAAGGTCCTGTCTATTAGGAATTGATCAATTCAAAAGTGTGAATTCTTCCCTCAATGTGCAAATTTATTACAAAAACATATGAGCACATATAGAGGGAGAATATTTCTGAAAAGTTAAAACTCTCAAAGTGTTATCTTTTATATCATAAGCACTCTGAGTGATTTTAAAAAGGTTTTGTGGCAACAAGATCGTTATTAAAGCAACCAAGAATAATCATGGAGAAATAAGGTGATTAAGGTTAGGTTTATGTTCCATGATCCAGCTAGAACCGGAGGGATCTACCCACAGACAATTCCAATGGATACAATTAGAAGTCGTTAGGTATGAATGAAAAAAGGAGTAAAGTGAGATAATGAGAAAGAAGTGGTTGAAGAATGAGAAGAAAAAAATTTTTTGGGTAAAAGGGTTACCCTCGGTAAAAATATTCTTACTCCAAAAAAATAATTAAGTACAACGGGTATGGGTGAATCCCATACATCAGCCCAAAAAGGCAAACCAAACACACCTATAGTGCTTCAGACCTAAACTAGCATAAGAAAGACAAACAATTCTTATGATCGGCAACTATAAAGAAAAGAAATACAACTATCATTAATACGGACCACGAAGATTTATATCCATCGAGTCACAAAATGTGAGTTGTTCCGGAGTTAAACCTTGGAGGTCGTAAGTGTCGTATAGATCAAAATCTTTATCCTCATGTAAACTAGCATCATATGCACCTGCACTCGCCATGAAACGAGAGGTGTCATCATAAACCTTTTTGACTTCATCATCACTATCACTATCCGAAGTAACCAAATTCCCAACCTTAGAAAATGGATTACCTACCTTTTTACCCTCATTAACCATAACATATGTATGATTAGAAATATAACAAGGAGCAGCATTGGTTGAGCTAGGGATATCATCATAGTTACCCATGTGACACACATTAGCCTCCTTTTGCATAGGAATCGGCTTCCCATCATCACCCACAAGCACAAACTTCCTTTCAATTATTTCATTTTCAATCTTATTAATCTCTTTAACAAGAGGTGTATTACTCAGACTGTCAAATGCATCAATGGTTGAACTCGCGTGTTAATCCATGTTCCCAATTCCATTACCAAATATCCGAATCTTTACTATTCGAAGTAAATGAATGTTCAACGACATTATCCATTGTACTATCATCTATCTCATTAAGTGCATCAAAAGTATTCGAAGTATCTAACACATTACTAACCTTCGTAGGCTGTTTGAAAGTAGAGGCCACGTTGGTGTTATCATTTAGGCTTGACGCATTTTTAGTAGCTTGTTGTTTAACAACCTGTCTATACTCCACTCTCTTGTTCTTAGATACCCCAAAAACCTGATTATAATGAGATCCTTTCCGCTTGACAATGGTAAAGCCATCATTTGATACCTACTTAGTAGCACCCAAAATTAGACCTTTACCTTTTCCAACCACATTAACTACACCTTTATGTGTAGCTTTGGGACACTCATCCATAAGATGTCCATATAACAAGCGTGTACTACATCGAGGAGGTTCCCATTCGTATTTGATACAAATAATTTCCTTCATATATCCACTTCCCTTTAATTTAGGAACAACCAATACTAAAGTATCACAAAATTTATTCGACGCATTAACTTCAATCAAAGCTCTAGCAAAACTACTCCTAACATATGATTCCAAACACATTTTATTAGTATACGAGTCTAGAAGCATAGGAGTACCAATCTTTGAAGCAATCAAGCTCAACCCATCCGAAGTATAAGCAACCAAAGGAACATCATGGAATTTCACCCAAACTGGAACACAAGAGAAATCCTCTTTTAAAAGACTTATCTCAGGTGACCAGTTGTTAAGAAAAATTGAAATTTCACGAATCATCCATGGACCATCCCGTAAAACAGATTCCGCGCCCTGTATAGACGAGAACTTGAAAAAAAAGAAACCAGGTGCGTTCATCGTTAGTTTCTGAATACCATATTTAACCCAATTATTACACACAAACCATTCGACTACGGGAAACGCCAATCTTTTACCAATAAAGTACCCATATAGCAAATTTTTTAACCTTTCATCCACCTCTTGAGCTGACTCAATAGGTAAACTTACATCAAAATCAGCACCCTGAGGAAGGTTTTCAACAATTTTACAAAAATTCGCTTTACTCAACGAAGTCAGGTTCACCTTATTTGCATAACTCAAAAACGGTTCATCCCTACCAATATTAGCGTCCCTAGCATTACCATTTGTAACCAACTTTATAGCATTATTTTGACCACACATATCTTGTGTGGTCTAGTTTGTTTCATCAATACTAGATGGCTCATCCGTCTCATCATTCTCATTACTAGAAACCTTATCAAAACTACAACATGCAGCAACACTTGATGGATCCATATTATTAGAAACCTTTTCTACACTAGTTTTTGACAAATCATTAGCATATTAAAGTTGTAAACCATGATTCGTATTTAACTCATGTTTCACACCCACAAATGTGTCCAAACTATCCCCACCATCGGCAACAACATCATGTGTGATCTGATCAGTGGCCACCGACTCATTAGCATCAGTATGTGTCACACCCTGAATTTACCTGTTAATGGCAGCAGATATGAATACCTTGGTGTGACTTTCATGGCGTCTCATACAATGGATATATTGAACGACCTAAAGTGCCGTTTTGAAAATACACGTTTGATCATAAATAAAATCAGAGTTTACAAAACATAGGTCCCAAATGATGTTGCAAGTTTATATAACAAAACCATAGTAGATCAAACTTTTACATAAGTGCATGAAAATAAGTGATGCAAGTCGACCCCGCGACTCCAAAATAGCCAAATGCATGTCCACACGCTAGCTAATTACCTGAAAATACATTGCTAAAAACGGTCAACATAAAGTTGGTGAGAGATCATAGGTTTAATAAAATGAAGGTATACGATAGCCACAAGTATAAAGTGTATGACATAAGTCACATAAAAATGGTGTACAATAGACTTAAGCTCATGACCCCGAAACTATGACTGAATCTATGGTGCCCCTCAGAGTGTTTTGCCAGGCACTCTAATAAAAAGACATGAAATGCATCCGCTATCGGTTGTTGGTCAAAGCCAACACGGATGGAGGCGTCACCCTCGATAGATCTATCCACTCACTCTCGCTTACAGGTAAATTAACGGTTCATGATATAGGGGACTTTCATATGGCAACAAGGTAACTTAATCTATGTACAAGGAATTTGATACTAGGGCTCGCATATAAAAATGGTTGCAATGTATTCTCCCCCGTGGGATTTGAAATGAAATAATAAATTGAAAAAAGGGGCTATGAAAACTCACCTGGTATGATATCAACAATGACAATGATGAGTAGTGATGAAATGTATCTCGGTCTCTAAACGCGACCTATTATGAATGATATGACCCAATGTGAACAATGATACAACTCAACTCATGCAAATACTTATGTTAACGATACCACTTGATACTTTTAAAAATACCATTTATTGTCAAAATATACGTTTTTGACATATCGTCAAGTTATAAAACATTTCTCGTTTTATATATAGTAAAATGGTACTCAATGATCCTTATTTGGTATAATATAGTCAAGTATACTAATTTTGCCGCAAAACAATACTTTTTACTAATTTTGAATTATACCAATTTGGCCGTGTAAAACTAGTCGCGAAAATTATATACTTTACATGTTAGTATTCCGACTTGACGTTCTCAAAAACCTTATAACAATATTTCAATATCGTTACTTTTGACGTTGAATCAACAGCGCCTCGATCGATTTGGTAAACGGCTATCAATGTTTCAAGTTATGAAAATAATAGTTTTAACACTTTATTTACTTATAAAAAGTAGGCTGTCCAATTATATATGTATCGTCGGGTCTTTAAAAATTCGTATCTCGGTCGTTACAAGCTCGTTTTCAACGTTCTAGATATCCACGGGTTCGTATAAACCTAAACTAACGTATTTTCAATGTCTCGGCTCATCTAGATCACGGCTAACGACTCGTTTTGCTCCTGAAATCCGGCCAACAGCATGCTGTTTTTCTGAAAACTATATATTTCGTCGCGTAACTTTAAAAATTCATATTTTCTTCGTTATAACTCGGATTTTAATGATTCTTGCGCTCACGGGTTCGTTTTTGAGTGTATTTTATAAATATTTAGGCCAAAATATTTCAAATGTTTCTGATTTTTCCAGATCCACACGTTTGGGACAGTAGGTATTTATACAAGTTAATAATACATTTTTCTAGTTCAAAACCTTGATCAAACTTGTTCCACACAACTCCACCAACACTCTTGATCTACCATACACTTCTCAAAGTGTCATGGGGTCCTAAACTTCACTAAATATAGTGTGATTCATGATGATCATAGTAAAACCTATAGATCTAGTGTTTTCAAGAGTTTTTAATAAAAAAAAGTGGTATCATCACTAAAGTATTTTGCATTTTTAAACAAGATCACATGAAAATACATAAATATCAAGATCATATGGAAGGAAAAACATGAAAAAGAAATGTTCTTGAGTTACTTACAATATAGGTTAGGATTGAAGTGAAATGAGAGTGATTCTTGAGGTTTTTATTGCAAAACCTAAACAAGAACACCAAATGGGACTTGTAGATTACCAATGCTTGGAAAAATTATGATTTTTGCTTGTGGTTCTTGATGTTGCCGTGAGATAGGAAGGGAGAAAGAAGAAAATATTTTTGATCTTTGGGTTTAACAAATGAAACTAGTTGAGGTTGTGTTAAAATAATTCAAAAGGCAAGTTTACTAACTCCATTTATGATGACAAGACTATGAATGAAAGAGTATGGTATAGAAATGGGAGAGGCGGATTTTTAGGACTAAAATGAGAAGCAATTGCAAGATTTTTGTGTATTATGACATGTGCTTGATTGTTTTGTGTATAATTTGAGTGTTATCGGGTACCGAGTTATCTTGAAATAAATATCCACGAAGTGACGTAAAATACGACGAAGTTGTAAAAATGGTAAAAATATATTCCTGACAAGAATCGGGTGTCGGAATAATTATCGGGTTAATTTTTCGTAATATGACGGAGTTATAAGCCCTTAACGAAAAATATAGCAATTGGTGTAATAACACCGGGTAAAATAATAATATAAACTTTATATTATTAAAATTAGTATAAAAATTTATTAGGATCATTGTCTGGAGTACTGGGTATAATTGTTAATAATACTGACTGAGTGGTAACGTTAATTAAATAAATAACCATACGTAAATTTAAATAATGCATAACCGTGCATGAATTAAAATACTGATGATATGCAGACTCCTCTAGTCTATATGATGTGTCCTTACTGACAATGTTATGAATTCACAGCTAAACCGAACTGGTTACGTGAATTTAAAGTCTTCTGAAAACTTGGTTTACGATAAATGGTAAATTGTCGAGGTTAGGAAAATGACCTGAAATTACGAATTGTGACAGTCACCCCTCCAAAAGGGAATTCAGTCCCTGAATTCAATTGTTGTTGGTTTCAGAAGCAGGCTCGGGAAAAAGGTGTGGATACTTGCGTCGCATTTGGTCTTCTCGTTCCCAAGTAAACTCGGGTCCTCTTCGAGAATTCCAGCGAACCTTCACGATAGGAATTCGACTTTGCTTTAATAGCTTGACCTCGCGGTCCATGGTTTCTGATGTTGGATGACGTCCATTGGTTGACAATAGGCAAAACTAACGGCATGGGTATTCAACCTTACTTAAGTCCTGAAATGGTTCATCATTGAAGTTGTTACCATGATGGCAAAAATGTAGGTATCGGCTGATAATACGTCGAGGAATGCCTGTCTCGTTTTCATATGCGGATGGGGGAATTCGTTCGGGCATGTTGCTGTTCTTGACATGGAAGTGAGGTTATCCGAAATTTCTACAGGTAGTAGGGCCTTAGGAAGGATCTACATCGATATCCTTGCTTTATCTTGAATATCCATTGAGGAAGCTTGTTGTTATAAGGAAACTCGATCAATGGCAAATGGTTCGCCCAACCATTTCTAAAGTCGATCACACATGCCCTAAGCATATCTTCCAGTGTTTAAATTATTCTCTCACTCTGACCATCGATCTGAGGATGGTACGCAGTACTCATGTCTAACTTAGACCCAAAAGAATCCTGCAATGACTGTTAGAAGTTTGAAGTACGCGATTATCTCTGTCGGAAATGATGGAAATTGGTGCACTGTGCCTTAAGACTATTTCCTTGTCACAAAGTCTGGTAAGCTGCTTCATGGAATGAGTCTCTTTGATTGGAATGAAATGGGTTGATTTGGTGAGACGATCTACTATAACCCAAATAGCATCGTAACCACCTGAAATCTTGGGGAGTTTAGTAACAGAGTCCATTGTAACGTGTTCCTATTTCCATTGTGAAATTTCTGGTTGCTGAAGTAATCCTGTTGGTTTCTGGTACTCGGCTTTTACTTTAGCACAAGTATGGCATTTGCTGACATAAGTAGCTACTTCTACTTTCATGTTTGGCTACCAATAAAACCTCTTGAGGTCCTGATATATCTTATTAGAACTTGGATAAATAAAGTACTTCGACTTTGTGTGTTTCATTAGGAAAGTACTTCTTGAGGTCTGAAAGGTGAGATGAGTAGTATATATGTTGCTGAACTCTGGCGGAAACTTAGGTTTGTATGCCAACTGCTCGGTTCTAACTAGAATCTGAAATGGTCCAATACTGAGAGCTCAGTCTGTCGGGTTACCTAAAAATTGTATCCTGCCTTTCCAAGGCAAGGCTTTCAATCATAGCTCGTGCTTCCACTTGAATCTAGGAGGTTCATTGTTCAAGGATATCAAATCCGGATGATGTGCATCATGCATTAACCTAACTTCCATTGTTTTCTCATTTCTCGTAACTGATTCTTGACTTGTGGAATTCCCTTGGTTGTTTCCCGGTTTAGTTCTAGGCCCGTGAATTTAACTTTTCCAAATTCGATATGTACATGTGTATATGGTCACTTGGGCCATAGGTTGTCTTAAATGGTGCCTTTATATATTCCCGTGTTGGCTATTTTTGCTGGTGATGAAATTTATCAATAATCAAGAGATTATCCTAATCCATTCAAAGTTGGTTATGTGGTGTTGAATACATCCTATAGTGCTCAGGTAGTTCTCTTAAGGATTCGTCGGGCTAACGATGGTAGAGCGTGTATATCCAATTAGAAAAGGAATATCTTAAAGGAATTGCTAGAAATCTGAGGGGTATCGTCTATCCTTTCGTCGTTTCTATGTCATGAAATATCCTTCATAATGTAGAGTCTCTCCTAGAGAAATCAATGGTAAAATTCAACTTAATGGCTGAGTGAGTGATGAGTGGTGTAAGTATCCGGTGGAAGTTTGTTAAAAAGGGGGTTCATGAAAGATTCCATTTGTTTACAAAGCTTTTGAATGAAGATTGTTATTAATAATTCCTGAAAATGTGACTATTTTCTTCACGGCATAATTCCTCCTGAATTATACATAGGTGATCAGGCTATGTATAATTGAGGACCAACGATGCGTTGCTTGGTTAAATTGAAACGGTATTACTTTTTCCCAAAAGTTTTAGATGGTGTTCAACGTGTTGTTTTGATAAATGGTTTTCTAGATATTTCCTTTGAAAGTAACATGAAAATTGTCTCGCGTAGCGGTAGTAAATACTTGATAAAATGACAGAAAATCCATTTATAGGGTGATACAAAATGGCTTATTTCGAAAATTCTGAAAAATGATTCTCCCGTAGGGTAGTAAAATAACTTGCATTATATTTGTTGAATGGTTCATTGGATACATGGATGAATCTTTCGAAATGGTAATAGTCTACTAATCTGCCAAGAGTGAAATCAGTTTAATCCCTAATAGGATAGTGGTATGTTGTTGTGGAACGATTGAAAATGGAGCAATTGAAATAGAAATGGAATAACCCAAGGTTGTGAGTATCAGGGAAATAGCAAAAGATAGTTATTACATTGGATAGAAGAGTGCTTATACAACTAGGTCAGGTCAACGTACCAACGGAAAATTACAATGGATAGATACGACCCTAAGGGCTCGAAATACGGTTTATGATATAAGGCAGGAATTCCTTTCCTTAGAACCTGTGCCATCAGTTTCTGAGCCATCCTGTTTGCCTCATCACATGTTTGCGGGTCAGAAGAGATCACATCTCCACAGATGTTTTTAGGTAAACCACCAATGAAGTTTTCCAACTACTTCTCATTATTAGGAACCATAGACGGGCATAAAGCAGCCAACTCTTGAAACCTTCTTAGGTATGTCTCAATGTCATTACCCAATGTCACTAGTTCATAAAACTCGACCTCCAACTTCTTCACTTCCGTGCGTGGACAAAACTTCTTCGTCAACAAATTCTTGAATTCATCCCATGTATGCTTGTATGCATTATCCTTTCCAATGAGCTCGGTGTAGGAATTCCACCATGATATAGCTTCATCAGGGAGTGTACTAGCAACAAACTTTACCTTAGCTTCCTCAGGACAATAGCATAGGTGAAATACAGATTTGGTATGCTCAAACCAATGAATCATAGCAATGGCTTCTTCAGTACCTTTGAATTTGATGGGATTACCACTTTTGAAGTCCTTATACGTACACTTTCTTCCATTAGTTCCATTACTAGCTTCCCCAGATGTCTCTATCTGAGGAGCAGCCTCAACGGCTCTTTCAACCACTAGTGTTTCAGCAATACTATTCTTAACAAGCTTTTGGATAGCTGCTTGCGTCATGTTCGGTGTAGCCGATGTAGTCTTAACTTTCCTTGGTGCCATGTTTCTTCTAAACCATAAAAGAATACAACCATGAGTACTCGTAATAGCAACGATCATTGTTCACTATGTATACCACCACAATCATGCGTATATCCTCATAACACATGAATACAACACTTGAAAATTTCGGTCTACATTGACCGGTGTCATAGATAGCACAACCATACCCATATAGTAAAGTCAATACTTGGGGATCTAGTTGTACAACAATCAAAATACCACAAGCTTCTTTGAACTACGCCACACTTCCCGTGGCTAGGATGATAGTAAAAGCGAGTAAAGGTAAAAGCTAGGATGATGTCCTTTTCAATGAATCCAGGGTTGTGGCGTCATAAGGTTAAGATGAGTCCTGAAGTGAGGTCCGGGGTTGTGCATCGATTCATGTCCGAGATAATGTAGATTCCAATCCATTCTTGAGGAATCTATTGATGTTCCTGTTGAGTCCGTGATCTTGGTGTTATCCACAAGATGTTATCTAATTCATGTCAAATGAGAATGGGAAAAGGGAAATGACAATGGTCGTACTGAAAGGCAAGGTTAGACTCCCGAATCTCGAAGGTCTCGGTGTCGTATCTGATTGGTGGGGTGTTGTTACGATGACCAATGATGAAATCCAACTCATCGGCTTAGAATGTGATGTAATCAAACTTGGTAATGAAGAGGGTGTTGTGAAGAGTTCTCTTGTGGTGGTGTAATATCGCTCAAAGCATCTTGTTGGTTCATTATGTCATGGAAGTATGAGTCGGTTATACCTGAGATAGTATAGAGTCCTTGCGAGGAATGTCACTCTTTGGTGATTTGTTGTTGCTCTTGTTTGGTTTGTGGGGCATCTAAATCCTCACGTGTAGTCTCAATTAATTAGAGATCATCATCTAACGATGAAGAGTAGTAGGTTGTCTAACAGTAAGGGCTCTCGAACTCTCATCAACCTTAGTCTATAAGGTGGTGTAGTGTCCTTAGTGGTATATGGTAATGGTGTATCAAATCACGTACGCTTCTCAAGCGGTAAGTTAAGTATGTGGGTAGAGTCCCTGAGATGTGATGGTATAAATGGGGTTCCATATGATGATGATGAAGTCGATGGTGATAATACTGAAGGAATCACTACCCTCTTTTACGCTATCTTGCGATGTCTAAGCGGTAAAACTGGAGTATGCACTATGGGACGACCAATAGTGGTATGAGTAGCTGATAATGGTGGTAATACATGAGTGGTGAGTGTTCTAACAGTGAGGGAATGAAGATATACTATCTTTCTTGTAATAAACATCCTAATAGGTCCATAAGTACTAAGCATGTACGTCTTATCAAATGGTATACTCTGTATGGGCTGAAGTAATAGGGACATCCCTGTTCCTAAGATACCTTAATGGTGATAATGATGGTGTAGATGCGACTTTACCCTCCTCAAGGGCTCGGTCTCGGCATCGGATGTTATCCATAGTGAGTATGATGTAAGGTCAACTGGTGAAAGAACGATGTGATGTATGAGTAATGGGCACCCTAGGAGTAGAGGCAACAAAACGTACGCTCTTCCTAGGACCCCCGATCGTCTTGCGACGTCGGAACATAAGAGTTGGATTCTGTGGAAACCGGAATAGTATGGGATGATGAATCTGTAGGTGCACGAGTAACCAAAGGTGGTGCAATAAGTGAAATCTGAGGAGTAGGTGCAACAATGGGAGTAGTAGAAGACATAGTGTCCTCGATGTAAACATCAGAAAGTATAACCATAGGGTGGGAATTGTAAGACATATCTCTGTGGCAACAATGCAAAATGAAATGAATAACCCATGTAATGAATCCTCGTAAATAATAATGTGCACTTATGATGTAATGATGAGACGCTACCGTTGGGGTAGTTATAGTCTAGGGTCCAAGATAAAATCTAGTTCGCTATAACCATTGCTCTGGTACCAATCTGTCACACCCTGAATTTACCTGTTAATGGCAGCAGATATGAATACCTTGGTGTGACTTTCATGGCGTCTCATACAATGGATATATTGAACGACCTAAAGTGCCGTTTTGAAAATACACGTTTGATCATAAATAAAATCAGAGTTTACAAAACATAGGTCCCAAATGATGTTGCAAGTTTATATAACAAAACCATAGTAGATCAAACTTTTACATAAGTGCATGAAAATAAGTGATGCAAGTCGACCCCGCGACTCCAAAATAGCCAAATGCATGTCCACACGCTAGCTAATTACCTGAAAATACATTGCTAAAAAACGGTCAACATAAAGTTGGTGAGAGATCATAGGTTTAATAAAATGAAGGTATACGATAGCCACAAGTATAAAGTGTATGACATAAGTCACATAAAAATGGTGTACAATAGACTTAAGCTCATGACCCCGAAACTATGACTGAATCTATGGTGCCCCTCAGAGTGTTTTGCCAGGCACTCTAATAAAAAGACATGAAATGCATCCGCTATCGGTTGTTGGTCAAAGCCAACACGGATGGAGGCGTCACCCTCGATAGATCTATCCACTCACTCTCGCTTACAGGTAAATTAACGGTTCATGATATAGGGGACTTTCATATGGCAACAAGGTAACTTAATCTATGTACAAGGAATTTGATACTAGGGCTCGCATATAAAAATGGTTGCAATGTATTCTCCCCCGTGGGATTTGAAATGAAATAATAAATTGAAAAACGGGGCTATGAAAACTCACCTGGTATGATATCAACAATGACAATGATGAGTAGTGATGAAATGTATCTCGGTCTCTAAACGCGACCTATTATGAATGATATGACCCAATGTGAACAATGATACAACTCAACTCATGCAAATACTTATGTTAACGATACCACTTGATACTTTTAAAAATACCATTTATTGTCAAAATATACGTTTTTGACATATCGTCAAGTTATAAAACATTTCTCGTTTATATATAGTAAAATGGTACTCAATGATCCTTATTTGGTATAATATAGTCAAGTATACTAATTTTGCCGCAAAACAATACTTTTTACTAATTTTGAATTATACCAATTTGGCCGTGTAAAACTAGTCGCGAAAATTATATACTTTACATGTTAGTATTCCGACTTGACGTTCTCAAAAACCTTATAACAATATTTCAATATCGTTACTTTTGACGTTGAATCAACCGCGCCTCGATCGATTTGGTAAACGGCTATCAATGTTTCAAGTTATGAAAATAATAGTTTTAACACTTTATTTACTTATAAAAAGTAGGCTGTCCAATTATATATGTATCGTCGGGTCTTTAAAAATTCGTATCTCGGTCGTTACAAGCTCGTTTTCAACGTTCTAGATATCCACGGGTTCGTATAAACCTAAAATAACGTATTTTCAATGTCTCGGCTCATCTAGATCACGGCTAACGACTCGTTTTGCTCCTGAAATCCGGCCAACAGCATGCTGTTTTTCTGAAAACTATATATTTCGTCGCGTAACTTTAAAAATTCATATTTTCTTCGTTATAACTCGGATTTTAATGATTCTTGCGCTCACGGGTTCGTTTTTGAGTGTATTTTATAAATATTTAGGCCAAAATATTTCAAATGTTTCTGATTTTTCCAGATCCACACGTTTGGGACAGTAGGTATTTATACAAGTTAATAATACATTTTTCTAGTTCAAAACCTTGATCAAACTTGTTCCACACAACTCCACCAACACTCTTGATCTACCATACACTTCTCAAAGTGTCATGGGGTCCTAAACTTCACTAAATATAGTGTGATTCATGATGATCATAGTAAAACCTATAGATCTAGTGTTTTCAAGAGTTTTTAATAAAAAAAAGTGGTATCATCACTAAAGTATTTTGCATTTTTAAACAAGATCACATGAAAATACATAAATATCAAGATCATATGGAAGGAAAAACATGAAAAAGAAATGTTCTTGAGTTACTTACAATATAGGTTAGGATTGAAGTGAAATGAGAGTGATTCTTGAGGTTTTTATTGCAAAACCTAAACAAGAACACCAAATGGGACTTGTAGATTACCAAAGCTTGGAAAAATTATGATTTTTGCTTGTGGTTCTTGATGTTGCCGTGAGATAGGAAGGGAGAAAGAAGAAAATATTTTTGATCTTTGGGTTTAACAAATGAAACTAGTTGAGGTTGTGTTAAAATAATTCAAAAGGCAAGTTTACTAACTCCATTTATGATGACAAGACTATGAATGAAAGAGTATGGTATAGAAATGGGAGAGGCGGATTTTTAGGACTAAAATGAGAAGCAATTGCAAGATTTTTGTGTATTATGACATGTGCTTGATTGTTTTGTGTATAATTTGAGTGTTATCGGGTACCGAGTTATCTTGAAATAAATATCCACGAAGTGACGTAAAATACGACGAAGTTGTAAAAATGGTAAAAATATATTCCTGACAAGAATCGGGTGTCGGAATAATTATCGGGTTAATTTTTCGTAATATGACGGAGTTATAAGCCCTTAACGAAAAATATAGCAATTGGTGTAATAACACCGGGTAAAATAATAATATAAACTTTATATTATTAAAATTAGTATAAAAATTTATTAGGATCATTGTCTGGAGTACTGGGTATAATTGTTAATAATACTGACTGAGTGGTAACGTTAATTAAATAAATAACCATACGTAAATTTAAATAATGCATAACCGTGCATGAATTAAAATACTGATGATATGCAGACTCCTCTAGTCTATATGATGTGTCCTTACTGACAATGTTATGAATTCACAGCTAAACCGAACTGGTTACGTGAATTTAAAGTCTTCTGAAAACTTGGTTTACGATAAATGGTAAATTGTCGAGGTTAGGAAAATGACCTGAAATTACGAATTGTGACAGTATGTACATCATCAAATATATTAACCTTGTCGTTCCCACTTGGTTCCAAACCTACAACAGCAGAAGCACTTGGTTCCAAAACAACAACCGCAATACCATCACTAATACTAACAGAATCAGTGATTGAACATGATTACCTCACTGATGCTGGATTACATACCAGGTTTTACTATTTATATTTTCTCATCTACATAAGGTCTACCTATGCACTAACGGGCAGTGTACCCGGTCGTGTGTAATGTAGTAATCGATAAAGCAGAGGTTGTCCCAAGAGCTATTCGTGCGGGTCTAATCTAAGTTCTCTAATGTCACTGATTTTAAAGGGGTTTTTAAAATGATTAATGATTAAACTAATAAAATTTAGTAAAAGCAAATTAAAATGGAAGAGATAATTAGTAGAAAGAAATGCGCTAGCCTAATTACTAATCTTTTTACGCCATAATTAAGTTTTCCCATTAATGTTTTCTATCGCTCCATGTGGGGGTAAATATCGTTAGAATCCTTGGGTAAATTCGTCTAGCCTATATTCTATAGGTCCCTATTCCGTAATCATACGATTTCCAGAGTTTATCGGTTGACCTATATCATAGTCATTAAGTACCAGCTATAATCTAGACTTATTCTATAGAAACCCGGCCTCTCAGAACTTAGGTTTCCCCTTAGCTTCTTAAGTATCTCCTTTTCTTAAGTGATCCTATGGTCAATTCGCACATAAGATAGTGGTAGTCCTATGGTCAATTCTTACCACTACTTTAAGTATCTCCTTTTCTTAGGTGATCCTATGGTCAATTCGCACATAAGATAGTGGTAGTCCTATGGTCAATTCTTACCACTACTCGCAATCTATTCGTCTAGGGTCCTATGGTCAATTCTCCTAGATTCCTAGATACTACCAAACATTAATACTATCAAAACGAAGGTGTCCATGAATAAGAAAAGAAAACATGCACATAAAGCGATAAGAAAACAAGAAAACTAAATCATGGCATAAACAATTTCATAACCAGGCTAACAACAAAGGTGTTTAGCCGATAATATTAAATAATGCAGAAAATTTAATGTTTAATATCATAAAGAAAGACGTCGAATTAAATAGAAATGTTTGATATGAAATACTAAAACTTATATAGTAAATGGTGTGAATTCTCCCTTGGAAATGATTCGTATGCTGCTGAATATCGTCCTCCTGGAAGCCCTTTTTCGTCCCTTGGTGTGATGTGTTGGGAAGATCTCTCAAAATGTAGAATTAGGGCTTGTATTTATAGCCTCATTAAAGTTATGGCGTAACCTTGTGAATTGGTTACGCCGTAACCATCCTATCTCAGACTATCTTATCCATCATAAAGTTACGGCGTAACCTTGTGAATAGGTTAAGACCGTAAAACTCTCGTAGTGAATTTCATCACTTTTACGCCGTAACCTTGCAAATGGGTTACAGAGTAAGTATCTTGACCATCAAAATTCTTCTAAGTCTGGAATATATATATATATATATATATATATATATATATATATATATATAGCGTAACTATGTTGTGAAGTTACGCCGTAACCTTGAAATGCGTTGACTTTGGTATTCTAGTGTAAATCCTGGTTACGACGTAAGTAGAGTATGGAATTACGCCGTAACCTTTGTCTTGCCTGCATACTTTTGTATATTTTCATTAATAACCTTCCAAATCCACGTCTCTTCGTTCCTATGCTCATTTATGACCTAAAAATGAAATATTAAGAAATAAGAGTATATTTTCAAGTAAAACAATTCAAATGATGAGCATAATAGGGGGAAATTGACACTAAAATATCAGGACTATTTGATGTTATCAAATATCCCCTCACTTGAACTCTACTTGCCCTCAAGTCGACCTTATTAGAATTATTCTTAAAAATATACCTCCCAAGAGACTTGGAAAATATGAGTTTAAAAATTTCCTATGCTAGAATTTATCAAAGCCGAACACCTCACGAAATGGTTACAAAACACTCGTACTCTCTCTATTCTAAGTGTCAATTTCAGGGTGGTTACTCATTGCACAGTCATAGTATGCATTCTATCATAGGCTTGGCGGTTACACAAATCTCCACCACTAGAGCTAAGGTCAAGACAATCCTTAAAGGTAAAGTTGGGTGAACAAAGTTATAAGGCTAGGGTGAACTGTCATTATTAACATGCTATGGCGAAGGCGACAAAGACCATCGATACATGACCAAATCCATGGTCAAGACTCCAATGACGGCTCACTCCCTCACCTAAGCATGATTCATGACTAAAGGGTAAGATAAGACATGGGATTCACATAAATGGCGAAAAATAAAAATAACAAGCAAATAGTCTTAGCCTATAACCAAGTCGTTACCGCCCACCGTCCATCCAAAATCCAAGCTTCAAGACGCGAAAACCAGATCATAATGTAACAAGTTTGTGTGCCATGAGTAGATGTCAGATGAGGGACACACTAACTTGGTCTTCAACAAACTCATGTCTTTAAACGAATGCGACTGAGGAAAACTCCTCGATACTAGTCCAAAAAGCTCATAATGGCAAAGGAATAGTGTTTATAACTTTTGCACTATCCTTTTACAATAAACAATAAATAAGCTACTACATTTTTTTGAATAACTATAAACAAATAAATAAGACATCCCCCCACTTGAGATGAATCATATATGGGGAATATGGGGGTCTTCAATGATCTTAAAAAATATGTCTTCAATGTAGGCGTGATTCCCAAATCTCTCTACCCGAACCTCAAACTTAGGCAAACGGCAACTTCGCAATCATAAAATAAGAGTACACGGTTGGCTAAGGTGAATAGGTGCAACGAACCAATATATGATGGGGTAAGAAATGAAAGAATGGCTCGGAAGGGTGTATCGAGGGGTATCTTGCACTAAAGGTGAGTGCAACAAAAGGGTTTAACACGAGGGTCAAAAAGTCGAGGTGACTAATCGATAAACGCACACAATTACACATATGGGATATTTGGGTGTAAATCCTAAACATTGCCTTCTCAAATTGTCCCTCCCAAATGTATTAAGCGAACTCAACACACTACTCGTCTATGGTCTCGAAATGATGTAAAGGACAAGTTCTAAAGTTTACAATACTACCAGCACACTCAATATTTGGTGGATTTGAGTAATAAGGGGAAAATGAAAGGCTAAACCTCACCAATGAAATCAAGGGGTATAGTGTGCTCGGCTAAGGTCTATTCTAGTTCGGTTAAGAAAAACATGTCAAAAATTTTCAAAATGGCATAATTTTTCAAAATAAAATAGAAAAAAGGGCAACTAAAGTTCAAGTTATAATTCTACTCCCGTCCCCCCACTTGAAATATACAAAGTCCCTTTTTTACGCAAATATGTAATAATAAAAGGAGAAAAGTAGAATTGGAACGAGAACTCCCCTGAAATTTGCTCCAAAAATGGTAGAAGGATCACGTTGAAAAGACGTGCCTTTACTTTGCCTCCATTAGCAAACTTCAAATCCATGAAATCACGACACTACCAACAAGCATAAATCTAAGAAATAAAAAAAAAAGGAAAAACTAATAAAAACCTAACTCACTTTCGTAGGAATCATGGTTTCATTTAGCGTATGCAACAAGCCTTTTAAACAACTCTGTGTCCCGAGTAGACGAGTGAAGTCTCATGATGGTTTATAGGGAACACACCCACAAAGTTCATTTAAAACTAATACAAGGTTATGGAATGCAAGTTATTTTAAATTAAAAAATTTCTCGTACAGGGGAAGATTACGGCTTAAACTCATGGACTAAGTTACGTCGTAAGTAATTAAACCTGACAAAATTGCTGATGTCTGAGGATGGTTACGGCATAACCATAGCATAGTTACGCCGTAGAAACTCTCTGAGATGAATTCCAGGAGTAAAAAACTCCATGGTGTGTTTCCAAGGCATCCTACTTACTCCAATACCTGCAAAAAGTTACATCAAAACAACCCAAACCAAACTATATGTTGGGATTAAAAGCCTTCTTAATGTTGTTTGGTATACTGCTGCTCCTGTTTGTGTTACTGCTGCTCTTACAAAGTTACAACTGCTCTTAAATAGTTAGTGCTGCTGAAGAACTTCACTAAATATACGCTAAGTAGTTACTGCTGCTCAGACAAAGTTACTACTGCTAGTACAAAAGTTAAGACTGGTGCAAAGTTACAATTGCAGGTGCAAAGTTAAGACTATTAGTATAAGTTAGTACTATTAGACGTTTTGGTTAGTACTGCTTATTAGATATGTATTAGATAAGTACATAAAAGATTTGAAATACTTAGGAAAGTATTGTATGCCGTTTAGTACTCCTTGGTGTATAAAAGGAGGTCCTAGGGCATAAAGTTAAATACGCGAATTACACAATATATAAAGTCGTATAATTCTTAAAGCTTCAAGGTTTTGTAATCCTAATACTGTTAGAGTATTCGTATTATTCTTAATAATATTGGAGCTTTATTGTTTGTTGAATTATATGCTTTACTATTTCATTAAATTCTTCTAAGGATTAAAGATTAGATTCCGCATAATCTTTAATACATTCGTACACAGTTTCTACCATAGTTGTGTTAGATTTATCTAATATAACTAAACCTTATACAAGCTAAGGAATTTGATCTAATGTTCAACCAAGACTCAACAAGAGTTCTACTGGGATCAACAAGTGGTATCAGAGCTGGTTGAGAAGCTGTGATCAAGAAGAATATGTCTATATACACAAGATCTAGCTAGAAGATATGGATCAAGAGTCTGCACACATGGTGGCTGCATCCAAAGTTCCCATGCTCAAACCTGGTGAGTTTGAGATATGGAGGATGAGGATTGAACAATACATCCAGATGATAGACTATTCACTATGGGAAGTCATAGAGAATGGTAACACCTTGACAAAAACAAAACTTGTAGAAGGTGTTGAGACAGCCTTGCCTATTTCAACTGCTGAAGATAAGGCTCAGAGAAGACTACAGGTGAAAGCTAGAAGTACTTTAATGATGGGCATTCCCAATGAACATCAGTTAAAGTTTAACTCTATAAAAGATGCTAAGCTGTTGCTGGAAGCTATAGAAAAGAGATTTGGTGGGAATGATGCTACAAGAAAGACTAAGAAGAATCTCTTAAAGAAGCAATATGAAAACTTCTCTGCTCCAAGCTAAGAGATGCTTGATCAAACTTTTGACAGGCTTCAAAATCTTTTGAGTCAGTTGGAGCTTTTGGGTGAAAAGCTTTCACAAGAAGATGTTAATCAAAAAATTATTGAGAAGTTTGTCACCTGAATGGAACACACATGCTGTTGTGTGGAGGAATAAAGGTGATTTGGATACTATGAGCATGGATGATCTCTACAACAATCTCAAGGTGTATGAACCAGAAGTTAAAGGGATGTCTAGCTCAAGTTCAAGCACACAGAACATGGCTTTTGTGTCCTCTTCAAATAACAACACTAGCAGCACTGATGGAGAAGTTAATACTGCTCATGGAGTTTCTACTGCTAGCACTCAAGTTAATGCTCCTAACTCTACTAATATTGATAACTTGAGTGATGCTATTATTTGTGCATTCTTTGCTGGTCAACCTAATAGTCCTCAACTTGTACATGAGGACTTGCAACAAATTCATCCAGATGATATTGAAGAGATGGATTTGAGATGGCAAATGGCCATGTTGACTATGAGGGCTAGAAGATTTTTGAATAATACATGAAGCGTATTGTCAATGGCAATGAGAAAATTGGTTTGGATAAGTACAAAGTGGAGTGCTACAACTGCCACAAGAGGGGACATTTTGCTAGGGAGTGCAAAGCTCCAAGAAATCAAGACTACAAGAACAAGGAAAGCTCAAGAAGGAGTGTGCCTGTGGAAACATCTACTTCCACAGCTTTGGTGTCATGTGATGGTCTTGGTGGTTATGATTGGAGTGATCAGGCAGAGGAAGGACCTAATTATGCACTCATGGCTTTCTCATCTTCAAGTTCTAACTCAGATGGCATTCAACTTAATGTAGATAAATTTGAATATGCATCTAAAAGTGTAAACAAGCTCATTGAGTGTCAGATTGTTGACAAATGCAAGAAAGGTAGTTTAGGCTATAATAAAGTTCCACCTCCCTTCATAGGAAAATTTATGCCTCCAACACCTGACTTGTCTTTTACTGGTTTAGATGAGTTTGTTAATGAGCCTGTAGTTGAGAAAAGTAAAGCTA
The DNA here is from genome assembly GCA_021014915.2 of Artemisia tridentata subsp. tridentata. Lineage (NCBI taxonomy): Eukaryota > Viridiplantae > Streptophyta > Magnoliopsida > Asterales > Asteraceae > Artemisia > Artemisia tridentata. The sequence continues at coordinate 149,157,934 of CP139502.1, read as the reverse complement.
AGTCTAGTGAAGAAGAGCCTAAGGTAGTTATGAAATTTGATGATGCCCCAATTATTGAAGACTGGGTGTCAAATGATGAGGAAAAGGATGTGTCTCAACCTAAAATTGAAAAGAAAACAGTTAGGCCTAGTATTGTTAAGATAGATTTTGTAAATTCTAAACAACAAGGAAAAACTACTAGGAAAACTCTTAAACATGTTGAGCAACCTAGGCAAAACACTCACAGTCCAAGAGGGAATCAAAGAAATTGGAACAATATGATGTCTCAAAAACTAGGAAGCAATTTTGAGATGTTTAATAAGGCCTGTTATGTGTGTGGAAGCTTTGATCATTTGCAGGTTGATTGCAATTACCATAAAAAACAGTTTCAAAATCAAAGGATGGCAAAACCTGTTTGGAATCATGCTCAAAGGGTAAATAATCAAAACTTTGCTAAATAGACTCACCCCTGTGCTAAAAAGAACATGGTTCCCAGAGCAGTACTAATGAAGTTTTGCTTAGTACCAATTAATACTGCTAGACAAAATATTTCAAAACCAGCAGTATTGGTCAATACTGCTAGACAAGTTAATACTGCTCACTCAAAAACAACAGTGAATGCTGCTAGATCAATGTCATATCTTTCTAAAACAGCACATTCAACTGTTAAAAATCCCATTCATAAGAACACAACATTTAAAAATAGTAATATTAAGCAAAGGGTTAATATGGCTTGGGATAACAATTTTACTATTGTTAGGCCAAAAGAAATAGTTAATGCTGTTAAGGGAAATAATGTTAATGCTATTAAGGCCTCAGCTTGTTGGGTTTGGAAACCAAAGATTAAAGTTTTAGACCATGTTTCTAAACATAACAATGCATCAATCACCCTAAAAAAGTTTGATTATGTTGATGCACATGGCAGATCCAAGTCAGTGATGGCTTGGGTCCCCAAAAGAAACTGAGTTTCTTACCTAATGTGCAGGGCAATCCACAAATGGATTTACAGGATCAACAAGTGGTATTAGATCTAGTTGAGAAGCTGTGATCAAGAAGAATCTATCTGTATACACAAGATCATGCTAGAAGATATGGATCAACAAGGAGTGATTGATAGTGGATGCTCAAGGTACGTGACAGGGAACATGTCCTATCTTACAGAGTATGAGGAGATAGATGGAGGATATGTTGCTTTTGAAGGGAACCCCAAAGGGGGGAAATCACAGGAAATGTACCATTAAAACTGGTAATCTAGATTTTGAAAATGTGTATTTGTGAGAGAGTTAAATTTTAATCTCTATAGTGTCTCACAAAGGTGTGACAAAAGAAATAGTGTTCTTTTTAATGACACTGAATGTATTGTTTTATCTCCAAATTTTAAGTTAGTTGATGAAAGTCAAGTTTTACTTAGAGTTCCTAAAGTGGTAGGTTGCACTTCTTAGCATGAAGATCTAGGGCAGATTGATGAAGATGATTTAGAAGAGATGGACCTAAAGTGGCAGGTTGCACTTCTTAGCATGAGAGCTAAGAAATTCTTTAAGAGAACTGGGAAAAAGATCACTATCAGTGGTAATGATACTGCTGGTTTTGATAAATCAAAAGTGGAGTGCTTTAACTGTCACAAGTTGAGGCATTTTGCTAGAGAGTGTAGAAGACCCAGGCAGCAAGATAGCAAGAGTAAGGGGTATGGAAAGAAGCAGAAGGCAGTAGAAGAGGATGAGCCATCTTCAAAGGCTATGGTTGCCATTGATGGTCTAGGTTATGACTGGAGCTTCATGCCTGATGAGGAGGAAGCACCAGCTGAGATGGCACTTATGGCTTTTTCTGATTCAGAGGTACACTCAGTGAAAAATTGTTCTAAATCTTGTTTTGCTCTTAAAGAATATGAAAATTTGAAAAAACATTATGATGAGCAGAGAATAGAGTTAAACCAAACAAACTATAATTTATCTAATCATAAAAGAGGTTTAGCAGTCTTAGAGGAACAAATTTTGTTTTACAAGAAAAATGATTCTGTCTTTACAGAAGATACAGTTGTACTTAAAAGAGATTTGACTCATAAAAATGCTTAGATTAGTATGCTAAGAGCTGAGTTAGATAAGATCAAAAAGGCAAAAGATAATATTCAATTAAATGTTGACACTCAGGAGTATGCATCTAAGGGAGTCAATAAGATCATAGAGTGTCAATTGATTAATAAAGCTAAGTATGGGTTAGGATACAACACATGTCCACCTCCTCATAGAGGAGTGCCTTCACCCCCAGGAATACTTAGAACACACAGGTTTAGCTGAGTTTCGATAGCCAAAATTAGAATATGGATCTAAGGCTAAAGAAAATGTTATAGTGAATAAACCTGAAGAAGCTAATGAGCCTTTTGAGAGGACAAGGTGTCAGATGATAGGAACTCAGATGCTCCCATTATTGAAGATTAGGAATCTAATGATGAGGATCAGGTTGTGATTAAACCTGATGTAAAAAAGAAAGAAGGAACTGCTGTTCCTATGGTGGTTAAAATTGAAACTGTTAAACCTAGAACACATGTAAAACAAGCTAGGTAAACAGTTAGATATTCTGAGATGTATAGATCCACAAACAAGCCTAGATGCAACCAGAGGAACTGGAATAACCTCAAGTCCCATCAACTAGGTAATGACTTTATCATATACAACAAGGCTTGCTTTTCTTGTGGTAGCTTTGACCACCTACAGGATTTTTGTAATAACCATCAAGGGAATAGGATGGTTACAAGGAATAAAAGGGTGCTTGGGAACACATGTGAAAGGGTGAACTTAAACAGTTTTTGTAGAAAAACTCACCCTAATGTTAACCGAATGACTCCCAGAGCAATTTTAATGAAGTCTGGCCTTAAACCAGTTAGTACTACTCGACCAGCAGTTAGTACTGCTAGAACAATTAAGACTGTTTACCTTAAACCAACAGTTTCAAGTGCAAAACCAACTTCCAAAATGCACAACAAACTGTTCACAGGCCTTTTTTACAAGAAAGCAATGTTTCAAAACAAATTTTGGAACTCAAAAGTTGAAACTACTAGGCCAGCAGTTAATACTACTACACCAGCAGTTAGTACTGGTAAGCCAAGAAACACTGCTAGGGCTAATGGGGTAAATGTTGTTAAGGCCTCTGCATGTTGGGTATGGAGACCTATCAAACCCAATGGTGCATCAATCACTTTAAAGAAATTTGACTACATTGATGCAGGAGCAAACCGAAGTCAGTAATGGCTTGGGTACCCAAAGGAAACTAATTTCCTTATTTTAAGTGCAGGGACATCCACAAGACTGGGAACATGTCCTACTTGTCAGATCAAGGATATGCAGATAGTGGATGCTCTAAGTACATGACCGGGAACATGTCCTACTTGTCAGATTTTACACCAATAGATAGAGGATTTGTTACCTTTGCGGGAGGAATTGGTGGAAGGATTACTGGTAAGGGTATATTGAAAACCAGTAAACTTGACTTTGAAGATGTGTATTTTGTGCAGGAACTTAAGTATAACCTTTTTAGTGTCTCACAAATGTGTGACGAAAAGAACAAAGTTCTTTTTTACAGAAACTGAATGTCTTATTCTTTCTCCAGACTTTAAGTTACCTGATGAAAGTCTGGTACTACTTAAAGTTCCAAGAAAGGGCAATATGTACAGTGTTGACTTGAAAAAAATTGTTCCGAAAGAGGCTCTCACTTGTCTTGTAGCAAAAGCCACATTGGATGAGTCAATGCTATGGCATAGGAGACTTGGTCATATCAATTTTAAAACCATAAATAAAATTGTTAAGAATGGCTAGGTAAGAGGCTTGCCTCAAAAACATTTTGAAAATGACGAAACTTGTGTTGCCTGTCTCGAAGGCAAATAGCACAAAGCTTCTTGTAAGCCCAAGACCCATAACTCTATTACTCAACCACTGTTTATGTTGCATATGGACTTGTTTGGTCCTACATCTGTGAGTAGTATTCAGCATAATAAGTACTATCTTGTAGTTACTGATGACTATAGTAGATTCACATGGGTTTTCATTTTAGGATCTAAGGATGAGACAACTAGCATTCTTAAGACTTTTATAACTGAAATAGAAAATCTAGTTGATAAGAAAGTGAAAATCATCAGGTGTGACAATGGGACAGAGTTTAATAATAGAGTTATGGATGAATTTTGCAAGGAAAAAGGTATTAAGAGAGAGTTTAGTGTAGCTAGAACTCCTCAGCAGAATAGGGTTGCTAAGAGGAGAAATAGGACACTAATAGAGGCTACTATGACCATGTTAGCTGATTCTAAGCAGCCCGTCACTTTTTGGGCCAAAGCAGTTAATACTGCTTGTTATGTGCAAAACAGGGTTTTAGTGGTCAAACCTCACAACAAGACACCATATGAACTGTTTAGAGGTAGAACAGCTGCTTTAGGTTTTCTAAGACCATTTGGATGTCATGTAACTATTCTCAATACCTTAGACCATTTAGGAAAATTTGATGGAAAATCATATGAGGGTTTCCTGGTTGGGTACTCATTAAACAGCAAAGCCTTTAGGGTATACAACATAAGAACCAGGAAAGTAGAGGAAAACCTGCATGTTCAGTTTCTAGAGAATAAGTCTAATGTTGTAGGTGAAGGTCCAAAATGGCTATTTGATCTTGATACTCTAACACAATCTATGAACTATGTACCAGTTGTTGTCAGAATATTTTCTGATGATTTTGTAGGTTTGGAAGATGGTGTTGAAACAGGTGAACCAAGCTTGGAAGAGAAGAATGATCAAGATCACATACTGATGCCCATATGGAATAGTGTTGATTCATCTTCAAAGGATGCTAGACCTTCTACTGATGCAAACAAAGAAGGTCATGAAGATGGAAACAAAGAAGGTGGTGTTGAAGAACCAGAGAAACATGAAAATAGTACAAATGAAGTTTGTATTGCTAAGCCTCATATTAGTACTGCTGGGCAAAATGTTCACACTACTGGCCCATCAGTTACTAATGTTGATGATTTCTCAGAAGATGAAGTGGATATCAATAACATGCCACTTGCTTGTCAAGTTCCTACAACTCCAAACACAAGAATTCACAAGGATCACTCCCTGGATAATGTGATTGGAGATATACAGTCTGGTGTGAAGAAAAGATGGCAGACCATGACTACAGATCAACAAGGCTTTCTTAGTGTTGTTTATGAAGAGAAGAAGCATGAAGATGCCAACACATGTCTCTTTGTATGTTTTCTTTCATAAGAAGAACCCAAAAACATACTTAAGGCCTTACAAGACTCAAGCTGGGTGGAAGCCATGCAAGAGGAGCTTCTACAGTTCAAGATTCAAAAGGTCTGGGTGCTAGTTGATTTACCTAAGGGTTATTGGAACTAAGTGGATATTCATAAACAAGAAAGATGAAAGGGGAATAGTGATCAGGAATAAGGCAAGACTTGTAGCCCAGGGTTATAACAAAAGAGGAATGAGTAGATTATGAAGTGTTTTTTTGCACCTGTAGCTACGATTGAAGCCATAAGATTATTCTTAGCTTATGCTTCTTTCATGGGTTTACTGTTTACCAGGTGGATGTCAAAAGTGCCTTTCTATATGGTACTATTTAAGAGGAGGTGTATGTCTCTCAACCACCAGGTTTTGTAGATCCTGAACATCCAGACAAGGTATATAAGGTGGTGAAAGCTCTTTATGGATTGCATCAAGCTCCTAGAGCCTGGTATGGAACATTGGCTACTTATCTATTAGATAATGGGTTTCAAAGAGGCAAGATTGATCTGACCTTATTTATCAAGAAGAACAAGGGAGATATCTTGCTGGTCCAGGTCTATGTTGATGACATCATCTTTGGATCCACAAAGAAAGAGATGTGCATAAAATTTGAGAAACTTATGCATGATAAGTTTCAAATGAGTTTCATGGGGGAACTTACCTTCTTTTTGGGGCTGCAAGTAAAGCAATCAGCTGAAGGCATATTTGTCAGTCAAGATAAATATGTAACTAAGATATTGAGGAATTTTCAATTTACTGATACAAAAATGGCAAGTACACCTGTTGACCCAGAGAAACCTTTACTGAAAGATGCAGATGGAGAAAGTGTTGATGTACACACCTACAGGTCCATGATTAGGTCCTTGATGTATCTCACTTCATCAATACCAGACATTATGTTTGCTGTGTGTGCATGTGCAAGGTTTCAAGTCAATCCCAAGACTTCACATTTGGTTATTGTGAAGAGGATCTTTAGGTACCTCAAGGGTCAACCTAAGTTGGGTCTATGGTATCCTAGGGAATCTCCTTTTGATCTGGTGGCATACTCAGATAGTGACTATGCTGGTGCTAGTATGGATAGGAAATCAACAACAGGTGGTTGTCAGTTCCTAGGTTGCAGGCTGATATCATGGCAATGCAAGAAGCAGACTATTGTGGCCACTTCTACAACTAAAGCTGAGTATGTGGCTGCTGCTAGTTGCTGTGGTCGTGTTTTATGGGTTCAGAATCAGATGCTTGAGTATGGGTACAATTTTATGAATACCATGATATACATTAACAATAGCAGTACAATTTGCATTATTAAAAATCCAGTTCAACATTCTAAAACAAACCACATAGAGATTAAGCATCATTTTATAAGAGACTGCAATGAGAAAAAGTTAGTTCAGGTTGTTAAAATTCATACTAATAACAATTTTGCAGATCTTCTCACAAAGCTTTTGATGTTGGAAGGTTTCAATACTTGGTAGCAAGTATTGGAATGCTTAATCCTTAAATTTTTTAATCTTTGTGTTTTTGTACATGAAAATAGATTTGTACTGCTAGCTGTGTCAATTAGTACTGTTGTGTATAGTTTGTACTGCTAGTACAAATTAGGACTATTATGTTTGCATGGTTAGTCATATTTTGTACTACTGTGAAGCAAATGCTATGCATCTTGTTTTCTTGGTTTTGGACTAACATTTGCAGGTCATGGAGTTTGCAATGTGTGAGAAGTAAATGGTGGATTAGTTGCTGACATAATAGATTGATGATGGACAGAATTTGGGGATCCCTTGACAAAGGTTTTACACCTGAGTTGGGAGATTCTTTAAAATTTCTTTCTTGAAATCTTATTATGATATTTTTGCATATGAATTGATGGCAAAGTTAGTCAGATAGTAACTGATCTAACTCACTCTCTACCATTTTATACTTTTATTAGTATAATGTGTTAGTCCAAGGACATTTGGTAGAGAGAACAACGAGCAAAATTGAATCTAACACATTTGTGTTAGAGGCAACACCTGCCACGAGCTGGAAACCTTGTCAAGAAAGCTCTTTGAATGAGTTTATCTAATCACATGCAGTTATTTATAACTAAAAATATTGGTTCTCACACAACCCTTAATCCCTTCAAAATGGTTGTATGCAGTATTGTTTTAAATCAAAATTGAGTTCATACTACTGAGTCAAAGGTTTTCCAAAGTTAGTACTGCTAGGCTAAAGTTTGTACTGCTGGATAGCCATTTGTACTGATGTGTAACACCCCCAAATTTACCATACTACAGAACAAAAATTTGGGAAGTTACTTATTAGTTACACATTCCAAGTCATAGAAAACGAACTCTAAAATGAGACATTTTCGAAAAACAACACCATTCGATAATATTAAAGAAAATTCAGAGTTTTACAGCATAACATGGTCCCAATACATCAATACATAACATAAATTGTTCAAAAGTTTATCGAATGGAATTATAATAAAACAAGTCTTCATTTATGCAAAAAGACTCGAAAATGCTTCCCACCTACTATCGCCTTAAGGACCTGAGATAAAACATGCTAAAAAGGTCAACACAAAGGTTGAGTGAATCCATAGAGTTTAATTATAAGCAGTCGATCACAATAAAAATTTATAAAAACGACTAAGCAACAAATGCGGAGTCCGATAAAGTTATTATTTCCCTAAGCTCGTGACCCCGACACTAACATCATTGCTGTCAATAGCATAAACTTACCCTTCAAATATAGGTAATAGCCACACCTATCATCAGTACGAATACAATACACACAATAGCCATACAGGCATATTCCGGCATGGGGGTTGTCATTCCCAATAGATCTATTCACGGTATTCGCGTTCACTCGCAAGTGACTAACGGTTCACGATAAAAGGGACTTTCAGGCTATGGGAAACTTAGGCAATAATAATAACCGGATTGCATCCAATTTCAAAGCAAATGTGATCATAAATATTTATTGCATGTATCTCCCCCACGCAGTTTGTAAAAAAATTGAAGTAAAAACTTGCGGCTATGAACTCACCAACGATGAAGTAGTAGTAACAGAAACCGCAGAAGTGTGCACATCGAGAAAAACCGCAAAGACCACAAGTGACCTAAATAAAATACAAAACGACTTAGGCTTGGAGAATTAAGGTATAACACTTATACTTGTGTTTTAATTCAGTACTTGTACTTATAATACCATAAGGTAATTTAATTGAAATTTTTATAGTAAGTCATGGGTCGAAAAGATGTTTGAAATAACTCATATGGCTTAATTCAAAAAACTGATGGAAAATTTATAAAATTACCGCACTAATCGGGTCGCTGATGAACTCAAATAAGTACATTTTATTACTATCATTTATCCTATTAATTTGACTTGTTTTATTCTATTATGTATGAGGATTGATACTTAATCGTTTACTTTTGTAATTCTCAGGTAAAAACAAGCATTTGGTGAAACTTAGCGATTTTGGACTGATTATGGAGCAAAACATGCAAGAAGTTAAGAGTCTACTGAAATGAAGAAGATCAAGACTAATCTGCTCCAGATGCGCCGCATCTCACTCATGACATGCGCCGCATCTCTATCAAGATATCACTAGATACGATCCAAGATACAAGAGGACATGCGCCGCATCTAATCATGGAGTTACGCCGCATCTTCTGGCGGTGTACGAATATTCCTGAATATTATAATCTTGGACCCCACGCGAAGTTAAGTACATGCGCCGCATCTACTTACTAGATGCGCTGCATCTTCCCTCAGACAGAAACTATAAATACCCCAAAGACCAGACGAGTTCGAAGTTCCAAAGTTTTAACCTAAGACCGAAGACCAGAAACCAAGGACGAATTCAGTCAAGGAGGCAGCACAAGACACACCCAAATCAAAGATACAAGAGCTGTAAGAAGGTGCTGCATGTGTTTAATTCATTAAGTAGTTTTGTTTTATTGTGTTAGCAAACTTTAATTCATCAGGATTGGTGGCTTGTGTAATGTGACAACGAAAGATTGCACTCCCTTTAATACTTGCTTTCCCATCAATTAAAGTTTATATGTTGATGTCTTTGGTTACTACTTATTAGTGCATTGATAACCTCTGTGTTTATTAGTGGCTTGCGGGCATTTGACTGCGGAAAATAATGTGGCTCCCATGGTTATTACTAAATTGATCACTTAGGAATAACTTTTAGACATAAGTAATCATTAAGGGTTTACTCGCCGATAAGATTAGGACCAACGAGAAAGGGTTAACTACATACACTTCATATAAAGCTATCAATAAAACAAGTGACAATCTACTTAATCATAAGGACAGCCCTCTTATTGTCTCGAGTATTTATCTGTGTACGTGTGTGCTACTTGCTGATTCGTGCCTATTGGTTTATTTTACTATTTAATTGCAAACAAATCGTGCCAGTCTCTCAGGCTGAAACCCCCTTGCGTTAGGATATTAAAATACTGATTAGAATAACTAGATAATACGTTCCACTCTTAGTGATCGACACTCTACTTACCATTATATTCATACTGACCAGGTACACTGCTCGTTAGGTGTGTGTGTTATTGATAAGTCGGCTAAATATAAATTTAAAACTTGATTAGGCATTAAAACTGCCAAAACTTTACTCCAACGCACGCCCCATCAGTCGCCATTTCTAAAACGTGAAGGCTAAAATTATGAACTTTATTTGCTTAGAAAGGTATGACTCTGTACTATATGAAAATCAAGGCCTCGCTTAACTGAGAACTTCAGAACATGGGTGAAATTACCAATTTCTCCCTTGTGTCTCTATGTAGTTACTTCCAGCATCCAATTAAGTTTAGTAAAATGAGCATACCTTTTTATCTACAGGTCTAATGGACACAAGGCCAGTGGGAAAAGTTTTATACAAGTCTTACGTCCCACTTTCATGTTTTTACCAACCTAGGGTTCTTTGCAACATATTAGAGTAAAAGGCTTATCAAATCTGACATGCAATCCTGGACAAGTTTTAGTGTAGATTTTCTCCAAAAATCATCGGGATGAATTAAGATGTAAGTTTTTCGCTGAAATGATCCTAAGACCTGAGGCTAACTCCCAATATTTTTAGTTTAGCATAAAACCCATTGAGGACAAAATAGTAAATCATTTTTGTTGCATAAAATATGGGACAGGTTATGGACCAATCCCAAATGTTACTTTATGTGTATTTATTGTGTCTAATATACATGCATGCTCAAAATTAATCATCAATACCCTTTTATTAACTCAAGAAATCCATAAGTCCAGGAGTTCATGATTTATTTTGAAGATCCTTATTAGTTTTTATGAACAAAGTCTTAAAGAAAAATCAATAACAACTTCATCAAAACCCTTTTTAAATCAATTCCTATCTTGTATCTAATAACCAAATCAAGTCTAACCGCCTATCTAAATCTTATATCCTTATGAAATCTTGAATAAACATCTTCCAAATCATACATGCAAGAGTTGTTTGCTTATCCTAGGAAAATCTCTAATAAACATAAGAAAGAAAGGAAATGAGATGAAACAAATTAGGGAAACTTACTAGGGCTTACAAGTGACAAATAATGCAAGATTTTAGATGCAAGAAAAACTTAATGATGGTGGTCTTGTTTTGGGGAAGTCACGGCAGCAAGGACAAGGAGGAGAAGGAGAAAGAAGTTGGATGGTTTTTGAGTGATATTGAGATTTGCATGTAATACTAATCATGAGGTTTTTCTTGAAAATGAAAAGATATATAAAATATCTCAATCCCCTTTACTCAACCTACTTTCTAACCTAATTACTCAAATCACAGCAGTAAAATCACAATTTTACTGACAATTATGTCCTCTTTAACCTTTGTTGACAAACACCATATGGTGGCCTTTTTGGAGAAAACAGAGGAGGGTGCTCAATTTCATCAGATAGTAGACTTTTTGAATTCAACCCGTATAAGGTATTCTTTAACTCTAAATCCTACTATCTATGTCTCCTAAATCAAGCAGTTTTGGCAGACTGTAGCTGTCAAAACCATTGAAACTGGAGACAAAGAGCTTAATGCAACAGTGGATGGCAAATCCATTACTCTTACTGAATCATCAGTTAGGAGGCATCTCCAACTATCTGATGACAATGGTATTAGTAACTTGCCAAATACAGAAATTTTTCAAACACTATCCAGAATGGGATATAACACCACATCACAATATTTAACTTTTCAAAAAGGTTGTTTTGCCCCGCAATTGAGGTTTTTAATTCATACCATCCTTCATTTTTTAAGTCCTAAGAAAACTTCATGGGAACAGTTCAGTAGCAATATTGCAACTGCTCTCATTTGCATATCAACTAATAGGACTTACAATTTTTCAAAACTTATTTTTGAAGGAATAGTTAAGAATGTGGATAGCAAATCTATATTTTTAATGTATCCACGTTTTATTCAAACTATTTTAAACATGAGGAAAAGTCAGCTTCTACCTCACCAAACTGTTTATCACACTCCAACACTTACCCAAAAACTGTTTAGTAACACGAGAATGGCCTCAAAAGGGTATAGTGGGGTAGAAGTGCCTCTTTTTGAATTTATGCTACAGGTACAGGGGGAAGGATCAACAACCCCAGTTGATTCCCAACACACACTCACAAGTTCATCACAAACAGCCTCACAACCAATTTCATCACCTCCTAGGACTATTACCAGAGAGTACTCTAGTGTTCCTCAGCACAGAATTCCTACTACTTCCCAAGGAGCAGATGAGGCTGACTATGTCAGTGTAGGAAGTGCTGCCACTACTGTCTCAGGCTTAGATGCTGGGCAGGAAATGGGTAACATAAGTAAGACCCAACCTATGGCAACACCTATTGTACAAAGTTCTTTTAAACCAAGTACAATTGGTGGAATCCCAAGATAACTGGATCAAATGGGTGGCTCAGATGCTCACCTTTTGGTGGAATCTGAGTCTATGCCCCATGATGCACCTCTCCCTGAAGGTAACACATCAGAAAATGCTGAGGGCAGTCAGAAACTAAATGAATTGATGTACTTGTGTACAACATTGTCAGCTAAGGTTACTAGCTTGTAGGATGAGCTCACAACAACAAAGAAAGTTTTTGGAAGAGTCTAAACCAAATTAATCTTGAAGGTAAAGAAACTGGAGCTACAAATCAAGGCCCTCAAGAGAAAAAGATCAGCTCAACTGGTGGATTCTTCTACTTCTAGCTCTTTTAGCTCAGATGATGATCAAAATGATGACAAGGGTGAGGAGTCTTCCAAACAGGGGAGGAAGATAGCAAAGATAGATGAAGACCCCAATGTCTCATTGGTACAAGAGGGTTCTAGTACTCAGGGGAAGCCAGATGAACCAATTGAAGAAGCTAATCAAGGTGAACAACAAGGTACTGCTAGTGTTCTACAAGGTACTGCTGAAGCAGGGGTTAGTACTGCTGGTGCAGTCTACATAAGAAAACAAATAGCAGATAAAGGCAAAGCTATAATGATTGAAGGTGAGCCATCAGAAAAGACAAGCAAGAAAACTATAGCTCAAATTGCTCTTGATCAAGAACTTGCTTCAAGACTTCATGCTGAAGAAGAAGCAAGAGTAGATGAGGAAGAGAAAATTGCAAGGTTCATGGTTGAACACAAGCTACTCACTAAAGAACAAGAAAGAGCTACTTAAGAACAAGCTGATAGGGAATTAGCTGCAAAGATGCAAGAGGAAGAAAGGTCACAATTTATAGTTGAAGAACAAGAAAGTGCACTCAATTACCTATTGGAGCAGATAAGAAAGCAACAAAGTAAGAAGCATGCAACAAAGAAAAAACCTACAAAAGCTCAATAGTTGAGGTACATGAAAGATTATCTGAAGCATCAAGACTATTGGAAAGAACAACACTACAAAGGAAGGTCTTATGAAGAAATAGAGAAGCTGTACTTCAGTGCATAAAGGAGAATTCATACTTTGTTTATAGGAGATATAGAAACTATTGAAACAAGTAAAGGAGATAAAAGAGCAAGTGAGCATTTAGAATCAGATGATCTAAAGAAGCAAAGGATTGAAGAAGAAGAAGAAGTTAAGGAAGAAGAAGAAGTATTAATTGATGAACAACTTCAAGGTATGATGGAAGTAGTTTCAGAAACATTAAATGTGGATCCTATTCATGCTAAACACCCTATAATTGATTGGGAGATACATCAAGATACATTTGGGAAAGGCTGGAAGATTATCAAGGTAGGAGGACATTCAGAGGTGTATAAGTATTTTGAAGATCTGATAAAGTCTTTTGATAGAGAAGACTTGGACAAGCTTTGGAGTTTAGTTCAAGAAAGCTTCAAGTCTACTGATCCTACTGAAGATAAAGACAAGGAGCTATGGGTGGAACTGAAGAGGTTGTATAAACCTGACTCAGAATATGTTTTATGGATGTTTCAAGCCCATGACCTTGCTACTACATAGAGGTTATTTGATAACTATGGTGTTCATCAGGTGTCAACAAAAGAATTGGCTAGAGAATTTTGAATGTCATGTTAGCAGCTAAGCTTAGAGTTGATGAAGACTTAGAAATGGCTAGAGAATTAGTGAGAAAAATATATCAGCAAGCAGAAGAAATGAAGGCTAAAAGACTAAGACTATGACTAACATTATAGCGTTTGGAAGAATCCATACAAGGTAATCATTTAATTCAGAAATTTGATGATTTAGGGTAAATCACAAGTTTAGGGGAGGATTGCCAGGAATTAAATGTTCAAGACTTAGTTTTGGATTAGTAACATTAACAGTACTAATGGAGTTAGTACTGCCAGTGTAAGATGAAGACTGTTAAAGATATAACTAACAGTACTAACTGTTGAGTTAGTACTGCTAATAATGAAGATCATACTGCTGCATAAAGATTGAAGATTAGTACTGCTTTTAGTGATGTGTAGAAGGATAAGTATAGAAAAGATCGTATGTATATCTGATATAGTTAAAATTATACGGGTCAGTACTTATCTTGTAAAGGACTCCTTGTGCTATAAAAGGAGGTCCTAGGTTAGATGTTTAGGTATCAGATTTGTTAAGATTCAAGGTTGTGTAAACCTTAGTGATAGTTGAGATCACTAGTATTATATCTAACAATATTGAATCGTTTGAAGTTATTCATTGTTCATACACATTGTCCATTACTGTTACATTAACCAATCTTCTAAGTATCAACTGGTAGATTCCGCATACTTGTTCATATAAACTCAAAGTATCCTCAACATATTCTAAGTGTGTTTAGATCCTCTCATACCTTACCCATCCCGCTTGAAAAACCAGCAAGCTGAGAATGATAACTGAGAGGATCAATAAGCCCTTTACCACTTGTGAGGATTGATTAATAATACACTTAGGATGTTAGTCCTTTTAACGTGTATATGATACTTTGAGTGAATATGATTAAGTATGCAGAATCTACTTAACCACACTTAGAAGAATATTGGTTTGAGGATAATGGAACAGTGGTGGTTTTTTGTATTGTATAATGAACACACAATACGTTTGACATCACAGTCAAGTGGGGAAACCACAATACGTTTGACATGCCATTCAAGTGGGGAAACCACAATACGTTTGACATACAGTCAAGTGGGGAAACCACAATACGTTTGACATTCAGTCAAGTGGGGAAACCACAATACGTTTGACATCACAGTCAAGTGGGGAAACCACCCGGATGGGGAGATCAATCCTAATAGATCTATCCACAACAATCACGCTTAATGGGTCATAATATAGGCAAAATGAAATAGCTTAATGTGTCCATAAGAAAAATGATCAAGGGTGAACAATGTAAACACAAAATACTTCCGAGCAACGACTCAAGTATTTTAACCAATCAATAATGTTTTAAAGACAACTCACGTCTCAAGAAAAACAAGCATGAAGTTTAAAAGTAAAACGAGCATAGAGTTTAATGAAAAACTGATGAAGCGAAAAGTGTACCGCTTTTAAGGGGTTATTTAAGCCCTAAATCGTATTTATTTGATCAAATATTGCCCTAAATCATTCCTTTTGTCATTTTAGGTACTTTGGAGAAGAAATCTGGAAAAGGAAGCATTTTGGACGTTTTTGGAGCATAAAAGTGAAGAAAACGGCAAAGTCTCAAAATTATGCTGGAAAGTACCTTTGACGGCGTCAGGGATTGGTCCAGACGGCGTCATGGCTTGGCAAAAGTGGTGGATATGAAAATTACTCATGATAAGCCAGAGAATTTTGCATGAAAAATCTGACGGCGTCACCCTTTGAAGTGATCAAGGCCATCACGGTTTAACTTAAAGAGGGACGGCGTCAAGCTCAATTCTGACGGCGTCACCCTTTGATAGGCTAGAGCGGATTTTGGAGCACTAAAGAGGGACGGCGTTAGGAAGGCCATCCGGGAACCCTAAAAGCGGCGAGGTGACGGTGTCAGGATCTATAACGTGACGCCGTCAGACCTTAAACTCTATATATAGTTTTGCAATTTTTTGTTATTAGTGTGGAACTTATTGTGTGTAATTTTGGAGGAGAAACCCTAAGACGAATTTCTGCCATTTTTAAGGGTTTTCATACCCTTGGATCTCCCATGTTTAATTGAAGATAAGTAATCGTTTAATCATTCAATATGTTTATGTGTTGTTTGATTACATCTTGTTCTTGTCTTTTGATTAACATGCTAGGCTAGATTTATCTTGTGTTTGCTTAGATCTAATGAAACCTAGCTATTGATTATTGGTTATTAGTGTGTTATTAGTTGTATTGGATGATTGTTCATCGATGTTAGGCTTAAGAAAACTGGCTAACTTCCTATTCGGTAACTTGCTTGAACGTCTTAAGAAACATGAACCAATGCGTACTAAGGTTTTTATGGTTGTATTTAATGCATGAGCGAATTCTAGTGATCCCATGTTAGGAGCTTCCTAGCCGGCTCGACATAGGAGTGAAGTAGGAGCTTGTAGAGTTGGGGAAGTACGTACGCCACCCCACGATTGGTATTAAGGAATACACCCGTCATCCACGCAATTAATACACACTAATCAACCGGTAAAAGATAGTTAGGGAGTAAGGAAATCTAAGTAAACACATTTCTCTCCACATAAGTTTCATGACCTTTTCATTTTCTGTTATTTTATTTTATTTGCATTCGTAGTAATTTGGGTTAGTTGACTAGCAACTAATTCTGCCCACTCCTTCAAACCCGAGATTTTACTTGCTTTCATAAAATTATAAAAACACAAAAAGAATCTTCCCTCACCCTTAGACCTATTAGAGTAGTTTTTCAATCCTAACGACACTATTCCCTGTGGAGAACGATCAATCCCCCGTACTTACCACTACACTATACTACATCGGTCAGGTACACTGCCTGGTGGGGTTGTAAGCCTCTTGAGATACCTCGAGAGGTAAAACCTGTTGTAAGGTCGCAAAACCACGCATCAAGTTTTTTTGGCGCCGCTGCCGGGGAATAGTTATTGTTTAGGTTGAATTTTTATTTTTATAGGTCTACTCACTAGATTCCTTTCTAGTGAGATTTTTGTTTTCTTTTTCTAGGTTTTCTTTAGTCTATCTTTTCTCTTCGTTTCTTTGTTCGTAACCATTACCATCCGACACCATGGAAGACGGTAATATCCTCGATCCCAACAACCCACCACAACAACCACCACCACCTCCTAGAGCCCGTACCTTAGGAGACTACTCCCGTCCTAGCCACCATGGCTATCGAAACACCATTGAGCTCACTCAAGGAGCCAATGTCACTCCCTTGCAATCCGACACCATCCAGTTGGTGCAAAGCGGATGCGCAGTCCATGGACTTCGTTCTGAAGATCCTAATCAACATCTCAAGGACTTTCTCAAAATCGTTGATTCCATAGACCTTGATGTTGCCACTCGAGAGACGACCCGACTACATCTCTTTCAATTCTCTCTGCGGGACCAAGCTAGTCAATGGCTAGAGCATCTACCCGCAGGTTCCATCACCTCTTGGGATGATCTCACCACTCGTTTCCTTGCTCAGTTTTTCCCACCGGGAAGAACTACCAAGCTAAGGAATGATATCTTGATGTTCCAACAACGTCAAGGTGAAACCCTCTACGAGGCATGGACTCGATTCAAGGACTTACTCCAAAAAGTCCCTCACCATGGCATGGATCCTTGGCTATAAATCCAACGATTTTATGATGGCGTAAACCATCAAACTAGAAGAACCATAGATTACGCCGCAAATGGGAGGCTGAGCAGGCTCAGTGTCGATAAGTGCTGGGAAGTCATTGAGGACTTAGCACAGTACGAAGAAGAAGAATGGAATGACTCAACGTTCTCGAAAGAAGGGACTTTAAATTGCATAAGTGCAACCCAAGAACATCTGTTCGAAAACATAAAAAGGCAGGTTGAGAAATTAATGAAAGCCGAGACACCTATGGCTAATGAGAATCCCGATGAGTGTGTGAACACAATGGGTAAACATACGTTTCATCAATTCTCATGACAAAATGAATTTGAAGGGATAATGCTAACTTTCGTGAACAACCAAGAGAGACGGATCCAGGAATTAGAAACTCACTTGAAAAACACCCAAGATATGTTCATGGAACTAGCAGAAAAATTCATCTCGAGAATAAAAGAGAAAATTAGGGAAGAAGCCTCACACAAAAAGATCGAGAAGATCTTTGAACTCCCGGTCCCTAATGAACCATACAACGAATGGGATGATGAAACCCCTCCCCCCAAGCCTTTACCTTTACAACCCTTTTATCCATTTGGATCCCCTTGCGAGAAAAAGAATTCTCAAGATCATAGCATTTTCGTGGGGAGCATGGTTGTCACGCTCCCTAACTTTCATGAAGCTAGGAAACGATCTTTTGGCTTTAAGCCAGGTGTGAGAAGAACTCAATTAAAACACACCCCCATTTCGAAAACCCCCTGGAAAAGTTCCTCTTACTCCCTGAATACCTGCCGTGATGGAAATTGGAACCTGAATGAGACGTCAACCGGCCCTTTTCAACATTTTACTACATCCCGTGACAGTAACGAAACATTCGACCCAGGAGGAACTTTGTAACGAGACTAGCTATGAGGATTATTGACCCTGACTAGCTGCTCCCTTAAAGTACAAGGGGCTCATTTGTAAACTGGCACAAAGTGGTAAATTACGCTGGTCTGACGGCGTCAGGATTTGAACGTGACGCCGTCACCCCCGTCTGCACAGCAATAATAACTTTATTTCCATCACTTTCATCACAAACCCCACAAACCATATCCACTCCAATCCCACCCACGAATTTTCAAGGTCAAATTCACCGACTTTTGTTAACAATCTCCACGTGATAATGAGTAAGCGTCAACGACCCAGCAGAGGGAGTTCCTCTCGATCTCAACAAGGGAACTTTGGCGACACGGTCCTCAGTTGGGGTGTCTTTGATGACGATGCGGCCACAACTAAATACACCCAATTGCTACAACACAAGGTTGAAAATGGGGCCGTGGTAGATTGGAGCTTTCTGAGGAGGGAAGGTCTTGAGCAAACCTTTCTCCAAAGCTTTCAGACGGATGAATTTACCGGCCCTCAGTGGGAAAGCCTGTTTAGAATTCAAGAGCCGGTCTATGACGAATTGGTACGTGAATTCTTTGCCACTTTTCACTTTGACATGGCTGAGGCAAGGACCGATGTGGGTAGAACCACAATCTACTTCAGGCTGGGGGGTGAGCTTAGGACGTGCTCGGTTACTGAGTTTGGATGGAGACTTGGGTTGTATAGTCAGCATGAAACCACTCAAGCAGGGTTCATGCCTAGGTTGTTGCATGGAGAGTCGATGAGGAATGATTTTAGATGTTCCATGTTCTGGCCTACTATTGGGGATGGGGTGTACACCTCGACTACTGTGGCATCTCAGATCAGGGAGCCTAGGGTTAGGGTGACCCATAGATGTCTCACCTACAGCTTGACAGGGCGCCACAGCTCTCACCACCGTGTCACTGCTTCAGACCTCTTCTACTTGTACACTATTTACTCAAATGAGGTTTACTACAACATCCCATTTTGGGTTGCTAGTTTTCTGCATGGTGGAGTTGGGGAAAGGGAAGGAGACAGGATTTATGGTGGGATGTTTATCACCTGGCTGGCCCGATCTTATGGAGTCCTCAGGCCCGAGGTTATGAGGTATTTGAGTGGTGGTGATGCATGCAGGACAGTGAAGGTGAGGTCCCTGAAGCAGATGGAGGTGGTTATGGAGATGCATGATGGGACCTTTATGTGGTATCATCCAGACGAAGCTGAGGATGATGATGGTGGGGATGATGAGGAGGAGGAGCATCAGCAGTAGCAGCATGGGGGTTATGAGGCTGGTACGGCAGATTACTACCAGCACATGAGCAGGGGGGATTGGCAGGCTCACCAGGGGGCATGGATGGGCCAGGTTGATACTTGGAGAACCCGGGTAGACGAGAGGTTCGACTGGATGTATGATCACACTGTTCGTCAGATGCAGCATTTATCTACACGTGATCAGTTGGACCCACACCTGCAGATTGACCCTTTCCCGGGACGTGAGCAGGACTACCCACCATATGGGTACTACGGGCACCTCCCTCCAGACTATGACTATCGCCAAGGTCCCCCACCCCAGTGATGATTTGATTTGATGTTTTGATGTTTGAACAATTTAATCTATGGTTGTATGTTTTGGAACAATTTGGTCTGTAATAGTTTAGGATAAGGCATCTCTTGGCCTTTAAACATTTGTGACATTGATTTTCTTTATTGCATGCAAACCTTATTTGTTTGTTTATTTATTTATTTGTTTGATTTTAATTGTTTCCGTATGAATGTGTAATTATTATTGATTCATGTTCAAAAGTAAACTGTGAAAATGCTTTATCTTGTTTTTAACTTCGTCTTAACTACATATAAAGGTATTTTGCAAAAGTTAAGTGTAAGGGAAATCTAAATCGGTTTATTAGAACACAAATGAACATGAATCATAATAATATTAAATTAACATACATATTAGTATTTGTTTGAGTCAAATGCTTGTATCGAGTCATGATGATGTTTTGCAGGAATTCCAGGAAGTAAGGTATAGGTTTTTCCAAAATTTTTCCGGAAACTTAACATGAGAATTCTGTCAGATCATTTCTGACGGCGTCAGGATTTACAACCTGACGGCGTCAGGTTTTAATTTTCTGAAAATTTTGAAAGTTTTGTTTTTATAAAAAGTTTTTTATTAAATCTCTAACTTATAATCTCCAGGAATCTGCAAAATTATCATTCCACAAGCATTATATCCTTATATATAGAGTTTATCCCGCCGATGTTATGCAGGTTTTCGTGTTTGTTTTCTCAGGTTTAACAGGTTATTTTGGAATAGGAAATGTATGTTGGATCAAGCTTTTGGCGATGCATTAGTCGTAAAGCTTCTACATTCTCTTGGAAGAAGATCTAACCGTGTTGCCACATTATCCACCGAGCGAATCAGGGGAGTATTTGATTTCATTCTTGGGATAATTACTAAAATAGCCCAAAACCCAAATGGGATATTTCTACCCCGGTTGCCCTGGGCAATGCCCCCAGTTGCCCAAAAAAGGGCGATTGTTGCCCAAAAAATACACTGGAAATCCTTCAGTTGCCCCAAAAAATGCCGGTTGCCCTGGGCAACACAATTATTTTCGGATTTCGGGTTAGATAGGGAACCGCCCATTTGTGTTTGGGCTATTTTGGTAATTATCCCTTCATTCTTTTACCTTATTTACTTTTACATTTGTTATTTGAACATTGGGGACAATGTTCATCTTAAGTGTAAGGGGGGGGGGTAAAGTACGATTAGAAAATGCTTTCACGCTTGATTTTTGTTTGTTTAATAGTAAATGTGTAATAAAACTGAGAGAAATACCTGTTAGGGCAAATTTAGTGCCAAATTTAAAATTTTTTACAACATTTAGGAGTGCAACTTTGATCTTAATGAGCGTCTCACGGATAGGAGTTATATGACTAGCACAAAAACCGTACCACTAAAAAATTTTCCACCCCCAAAAATGTGAGGTTCGCCCCTAGAATTGGTAGGAAAAGCATTTATGCTATGATGTGTGTACCGGTAGCACTTAGATTCTAGAACTTTCTTTAGGACCATTCCGAGGCCACAAGTGAGACTACATTCGTGTAGTTAGATTTACTACATGATAAGAGGCATTTGGATTAACCCATTGTTTTACACCTGTGTTTTTGTTATAATTACATTGGCTACACTGGTCAAGTAATTCTCCCACACCCTTTGCGTTGTACTCATTTTTAGTACACGATACCCCTAGTACACCCCTCAGAGCCTATCTTTTCGTTTCGACCTTTAAGCATTTTACTTAAAGGAAGAATTTGTTTACACCCCACTTAAATGTACACCCAAATCGCCTTAGCCTACCTTGTATGCACTCATTTTTAGTGCATTATTGTGACAACATTTGTTTAAACCCCAAGTTAATTATCTAATTGATTACATGGTTGCTAAGTCGAGTCATATCTTTGTACATATTGTTTTGGGACGATTGGGACTCATGGGTAAAGTACTAGTGTAATGGAGTAATGGGGAAGAACATCATTTATTACCCCCATATGTGCTAAATATTTTAAAAGTACTCCAATTGTTTCGATTATCTTAATTCGAGTCATTAGAATAGTATTTGTAAAGTTATGTAAAAGTTCAAGTGTAAGGGGAATGCAACGCCCCTATGATGTATTATTTTGGATGGTAGGGCAAGAGTGTATGAAAAAAAAAAAATAATAAATAAAATAAAAAAATCAAAAAAAAAAATCAAAAAAAAAAAAAAAAAAGAAGGGAGAAAGAAAAGTGAAAAAAAAAAAAAAAAAAAAAAAAAAAAAAAAAAAAACATACAGACTACCATCCCGTTTCATTTTATGTTTATTTTATGTTTTTGTTATTTTGTTTTTAGCTTAAGATTGAGTCGAGTCTTGGCTTAGCAACATTGTATAGTACATGTAATTAATCAAGATCTTTAACTCGCCACCAGTAAAATATCCCTTATCCAACAAAACCGTGTTTATCATATCCCTACACCTAACGTTAGTTGTAAAACCCGAAAATTTAAAACATGCAAAAAATACCAAAATGCCCCTGAAACTTTAAAAATTTAATTAAAACTTAATTAAAGTTCCGAATCGATCCCAAACTTCTGGAAACGAGCAAGATATGGTACAAAATAATTTTGAAGACTTCGATTAATATTTATACAAGTTGTGAAATGACCAAAATACCCTTGTGTGTACCAAAAATCTAAATACACAATTATTATTAATTAAAAAGCATTTAAATTACAATTAAATTAGGAAAATACACAAAATAAAGGGTAAATTAATATGGGCCTTGTGAAGGCCGGTCATTTGGCCCCATGCCCTCCCCAAGGTCGGCCTATCACTAATTTATCACTCCAAAAATTTTATTTCACCTCTAAACCCTAAAAATACAATGAGCCGCCACTCTTAAAATTCCCACACACCACCTCCGATTTTTAGAAATCAAAAACCTATTTTTCTGGAGTTCTTCTTGATGCAAGGAAGGTGATAAAAATAGCCACAAAGTCCTGGAGTCGATCGTGTGTTCTTGGTGAATTAATTGGTTCGAAAAACCCTAGCCGAGCAACAATAATTCGAAGCATGTAAATCCTTTGATCTAAATTATTTCTGGTATTTTTATAGCTCTCTCTCAATCACATATAACATGGGAAAAATATTGAAATCGAACCATGCTTCATGTATTGATCGAATGAAAAATAAATAGCATAAAACCCTAATTTTGAATAATCGAATCTAATAAATCCATGTGATTTTTCTGAGGTGTTTGCTTATTTTTCCTGGGTTCTATATGCTTCATATAACATGAGAAAAATGGTTCCTTGATTTGTTTGAGTCAAATTCGTAATTTATAGATTTTAGTTAAAACCAGATTTATGAAATAAAAAGGGAACATTGTGGAAAAATTATTATATCAATCGACCTAGGGTTTTTGTGTGAGGAAATCTGGAAATAAAAGTGATACAATGATGATTCAATGATGGCCTAATGATTGGGATTGCTAGGGTTTGATTTTGTTATAGTTTTATGCAAACCGATTTAATAATTAAATGTTAAGGGGCTGTTTTGTAATTATTAAAACTTGTGGGATATTTTTGTAATATTGTATGGACCTGGGAGAATATGTAAAAATTATAACATGAGGGTCTTATTTGTAATTTTGGCAAGATAATGATTTAATTTGTAAGTTATAAATCGATTTGAAAATAAATAAAAATGAGGGACTAAATATGTAATTTCTGGAAACTTGGTGCTGTTTTGAGTAATGAATTATATTCAGGGGTTATGTGTAATTTTGGTAATTTAATGGCTTAATATGTAATTGTTAATAATTAAAGGTTGAAATTGTAAATTAAAGGACTAAATATGTAACTTTGATAACTAGAGGGACTTAATGTGAAAATTGTGAATGTTTAAGGGTGTTTTCGTATAACATGTTAAAATAAGTACTCATGGTGTAAAATTGGTAAATTAAAGGTTTAATATGTAATTATAGTAAATTATATAATTCGAAATTGTAATTTAAAAAGTATAAGGACCAAATGTGTAAATTACCGAAAGTTTAAGGGCTGGTTGTAACATGATAATATTGAGGGCTATTTTCTGTAATTTGAAGGAATAAAAAGGACTTGATGTGTAATATGAATCTTGTGAAGGTTAAATTGTAAATTATGTAATTATAAAGTTAATGTGTAATTAATTAAATTAAAAGGGGTGTAAATCGTAAATATGGAAACGTGAAGACTAAATGTGCAATTCTGGAAATTTAAAGTATTCAAATGGTAAATGATGAGATTTCTATTTTAAACCTTGAAGTTTGGTAAAGTTACACTTGTAACCCTGAACTATGAAAACTTGTCATAATTAACCCTGAAATTGTGTAACTTGTTAAAATGAATGTTACTTCCATAATAAGCTAATTAAAGACTTGACTTGAATTATATCACTTGAATCTTGCTAAATGTGGTAACTTACTAAATTTGGAAACCTGCTAAAAATGGAAAGTTACTTAAAATGGAAAGGGTTGTAATTCTTTTCTACCCCTCTAGGTGTGAAGAAGGAGAGGACATGATCCTTTGCATCTTATTCTTTTGGTTTGTGCTTTGCTTTGGAATAAGGTACAGATATTCTGCCCTTTTTATAAGGTGCCTTCGTTCTCTTGAACCCTTATTATGATTTGACTTTGACCTTTGCTATGAACCTTGGGATTTGAACCTTTGGCATATGAACCCTTTGATATGAACCTTCTGATATGAACTTTGATATGAACCTTCTGATATGAACTTTGATATTTGGACCATGACCATGTGAACCTTTGCTTTGATATTGACCTTTGACCCCAGTTTGATACCCGAGCCAAGTTCGTTTCCTAGCCATGAAGGTAACATGGCCGTGTCATTGATGCACCAATGGCATGACTAGCGTGTAGCCCTAGTGATTTGGTTACACCGTCCCCATTTTGATTTGATATGAGCTCACTATGATATGATTTGATATGGCCAATATGATTTGTTCGGGGGGCGAATGGATGCATCCTAGGTTCGTGTCCGTGTTCGTGGACAGTTCGTTTTGATATGATTTGATTTGGTGACTGATGATGGGTGCAATCCACGTCTTTCACAAAGTTCGGGAGCTAGCTACTCCATTTGAAGAATGAGGACACCCCTCATATTATCTGATTATCTGAGAGGTCTCCCCTCTATATGATTTGAAGATTGTGGTTACGATATGATATGATTTGATTTGTTTGGGCTCGTGGTGGATGACTGTCCTAAACCTTACTCTTTATTTCCTTTTCCTATATCTCATTCATTATGATATGTCTGTTCATTTCCATTTGATTTTGGTTTTCGTTTATTATATATCTGTTCACTGGGCTTTTTAAGCTCAGCCGCATTTCTTTTCCTGCGGCAGGTTTTTAGTAGGAAGCCAGGAGCTTGGGTTTGCTTTGGGATGAGAGATTAGCTTATGAAGACGATACCCTAGTTTTAGTATTCATTTATGTATGACTATGTAGATTTGGTATATTTTCCTTTGTAATATTGTAAACCATTTGTATTATGTAAGTCGTATGTTATGCTTGCCTTTGATATGTCACCATTTTCGTGACACTTCTACCCTTGCCAGGTTGGGGTGTTACAATTATGGTATCAGAGACAGGTTTACGACTTGTAGTACATCTACCCTTGACCTGTGTAAGTTAGGACCCTAAGTTTCCACTGTAGGCGCTCGTAGGATAACCTTTGCGAAGTTGCGTAGAATTTTCCCATAGGAATATAAGTCATAACCGGTGAGGAATGGGTAGTCTAGGACATCCATGTGAGTATTATTTGCTTCCGCATCACTCTGAATCGTGCCTTTGCCTTTAGTCATGCCTTATAAGAACGTTGTCGCAGAAGACGGGGAAGTCTTACTTTCCGTCATTCGAATGATGAACGTGGTATGTTAACCAATTTTCCTTTAGAAGGATTTGATGTTGATATTTGTCCTGTACGGAATTATTATCTAAGCATGCTGATGCTAATAACTGATATTCCATACACCTCTACTCTGTCAGTTAAACGATGTTCGTATTACTATCGGTGCACACCCTATCATTCATATGTTATAAGCTAAACAAGATTCCAAACATTTGAACTGTTCACGATTCTAACCTTCAATTTGACATATTTGACCTTGATATATTCTAATACTCTCCCATTCCACACTTTGATGAACCATGTACCTAAATTTGATATGTGAACTATCCGTATGATTTGACAACTACATTCGCTTTGAGAATCCGTTTCCCTTTGGATGTATTTGACTTTGAGGTCTCTTGATGATGGATTGATGGTTTTTGAAATGCGACCCTTAACAATCTGCTTCACCATATTTTACTATGATATTCTCAATCATTTGAATCTGTTAGGATTATTGTTGCTATGAAGCACATACTCCGATCTCTTTGATTCCCAATTTTCTCCTAACGCCTGTTAGTATCCACTCTTGGAAAGCTCCGGCATTTGAAAGTTTGTTGTACGAATTTCTGGTGTTCTGATGAACCTTTTGAGATCCGTTGGGAAATGAAGTTGCATTGACCTGAAGAAGTTAAGAGATGGTAGGAATTGATGGAATATGAGATTGTTCACTTCAGTGATCTCTTGAATGCTCCTGTTGATTTATGAAGAAGAAAGAGAGAAGTGTGCGGCGGCACACCGACCATCGTGAATGTAACCGTAATCATTATTCCATTTCCGCGTATCAATATTTGATTTGTTCTATTTTTGAAACTCCATAGCAGACGACCTCATTTGATTTTGAAAGACGGAAGAAGCAACCATAAGAACATCTGAGAAGGAAGTTAATTAGTTGAGATTAAGTTCCGCGAAGCATTACAATTTGATTTGTGAAGAGAAAGATTTGTGATACGAAGTTTTTCCTTAAGAAGATTTCCTGAAGTTGCTTTAGTACCCGTGTGACCACTGTGAGTTTTGAATGATGTCAATTGTATTGACTAGGAGATTCATGTTTTCGTAAGTATTCGGACAATTGTCATAGTATGACAGTATGTTTTCTGCTCAGAGACGATCGAGGAACACGTTGACCATTTTTAGTATGAAGTGAACCGACCCTTTGTTCTAGAAGAATAGATTCACTTGATGATCGGAGATTGTAGCAAACAACACCACCAGGTATCCGATGACTAAAGAGCTTCCACAAAAAGGACCAGGTCTGAAGACCACTGTCAGAGTTAGAAACCTTGTAGAAGATGTGCAGAAGAGTTTCGTGACAGGCATTACCAAGAGAGAAGCAGGTGAGAAGAAGACAGACTGAGATGAGACTCGATTATACCCCAAGCAGCACGTGGAGATTTCAGTTGGGCATCAAGACTACCAGACCGTAGGAGATGAGCTTCAGCACATAAACCAGAAAGTCCACAGCGGTTTGAGTCGGTGAGTTTTGAATCATGCTAGGAGACCTGTAGAAGACACGCAACCTTGGTTCTCTAGTCATTTTAGTTGTACTAAGATGAATTGAGAGCTGAAGCAGACTCGCAAATGGAGGAATGCACGGTGATCACGTCAGAGATTCACGCTACCACACCCAAGTGTCAAGAAGAAGTGTCGAAGACTTGAGGAATGAGACTCAAGTTTATGATTTCCTTTTCACCCTATGATCGTATGATTAGACAAGAGAGCGGCTACTTGGAATTTGAAAGGATTCGAGATCATGAAATTGAAGGGATGAAATTTTGTAGTAAACGTTTGGATTCGGAAGATTTGATTTTTGTAAAGGATGAAGATATTGAAGACGTAATTCATTTCCTCTTAGACCACTCAAGTTTCCGTTACCTTTCGATAAGATCTTGAAGGAGCCTTTTCCCCTATTAGAAATTCCGTTCGATGTTCATTATGCATGTGTTGGACGTTGGTTCGTTATGAGAAGGATGATGAATTGTGGAAGACCTAACGTCTCGACGACGAGTTTCATTTTGAGGTGTACACATTTCGTTACGCTATTTGTACGTTCAAATTCCTCCGATTTAGAATCCGTAGTGATGTTTGTTTTGGACCAACCTTAGGAAGTAGAAAGACTGATAGGTGGTTAAGATAAGTAGTCCTGTTCGCGACTTGAGATAAAGTATGACCATCGTGATGGTATACTCATATGATGCTGGTATTATGACGGTTCGCGAACGTGATAATACTTACGTCATATGACGTACCCTCATTGTATTCATAGGATATTTCGAGGAGTACTTTAGAAACCTTAGAATTTTGATTAGGGATGTGAGAAATTTCGCATTTGTAAGATTTAGGTTCGTTCCACCTATACGCTTAATCTGTTTCGCCGTTACACGATTTGATACGTTTGGATTCTCGGTACGCGGTTGTTGACCTTGGTAATTCCAATAAGAATCTTAAGTTCTGCTATAAGTTTCTTCCATTTGATATCACCTACAATTTATTTTCTGTACGATCTCATCTGATTTGTCTAATCGAATGCTATGGACGGGATATCCGTCACAATCTTGCGTATCCTTGTATCTCTTCTGAGAGAATATGATAACCATTCGTCATGTTTGAATATGATCCTTGCAATCTGAATTCCGTATGATATGTCAATTCTGGGAACTGAAGTTACTTTTGGATCGGCGATGAAGAGTCAAGAGAAACAAGTCTTTTTACATTTTCGTTCGCTGTCCGTTGTGTCTTCTGTTTCGTTTCATCTCCGTTCGTAAAGATTCTTTGGAAGAACCACCCAGAGCAGGAGGCTACCTGGAAAACCGAGGAATCGATATGAGCTAGTTATCCGCATTTTGTATTCTGATCTAGTACGTCCCTATTTTGTTTCGATCCTTTCACTTCTGATTCTTTGAAAATTTCGAGGACGAAATTTTTCTGTTAGAGGGGAAGAGTTGTAAAACCCGAAAATTTAAAACATGCAAAAAATTACCAAAATGCCCCTGAAACTTTAAAAATTTAATTAAAACTTAATTAAAGTTCCGAATCGATCCCAAACTTCTGGAAACGAGCAAGATATGGTACAAAATAATTTTGAAGACTTCGATTAATATTTATACAAGTTGTGAAATGACCAAATACCCTTGTGTGTACCAAAAATCTAAATACACAATTATTATTAATTAAAAAGCATTTAAATTACAATTAAATTAGGAAAATACACAAAATAAAGGGTAAATTAATATGGGCCTTGTGAAGGCCGGTCATTTGGCCCCATGCCCTCCCCAAGGTCGGCCTATCACTAATTGATCACTCCAAAAATTTTATTTCACCTCTAAACCCTAAAAATACAATGAGCCGCCACTCTTAAAATTCCCACACACCACCTCCGATTTTTAGAAATCAAAAACCTATTTTTTTGGACCATGACCATGTGAACCTTTGCTTTGATATTGACCTTTGACCCCAGTTTGATACCCGAGCCAAGTTCGTTTCCTAGCCATGAAGGTAACATGGCCGTGTCATTGATGCACCAATGGCATGACTAGCGTGTAGCCCTAGTGATTTGGTTACACCGTCCCCATTTTGATTTGATATGAGCTCACTATGATATGATTTGATATGGCCAATATGATTTGTTCGGGGGGCGAATGGATGCATCCTAGGTTCGTGTTCGTGGACAGTTCGTTTTGATATGATTTGATTTGGTGACTGATGATGGGTGCAATCCACGTCTTTCACAAAGTTCGGGAGCTAGCTACTCCATTTGAAGAATGAGGACACCCCTCATATTATCTGATTATCTGAGAGGTCTCCCCTCTATATGATTTGAAGATTGTGGTTACGATATGATATGATTTGATTTGTTTGGGCTCGTGGTGGATGACTGTCCTAAACCTTACTCTTTATTTCCTTTTCCTATATCTCATTCATTATGATATGTCTGTTCATTTCCATTTGATTTTGGTTTTCGTTTATTATATATCTGTTCACTGGGCTTTTTAAGCTCAGCCGCATTTCTTTTCCTGCGGCAGGTTTTTAGTAGGAAGCCAGGAGCTTGGGTTTGCTTTGGGATGAGAGATTAGCTTATGAAGACGATACCCTAGTTTTAGTATTCATTTATGTATGACTATGTAGATTTGGTATATTTTCCTTTGTAATATTGTAAACCATTTGTATTATGTAAGTCGTATGTTATGCTTGCCTTTGATATGTCACCATTTTCATGACACTTCTACCCTTTCCGGGTTGGGGTGTTACAATAACCCATGTAAAAGCCCTCTTTGATAGTTTATCTTAGGTGCTTACGCCTAGTGGAGAAGGTTTTCGATCCTTGCCCAAGCCTATGGTAATCTATTTGCTATGACAGGTAGTGAGAGATATTATCCGTTTTCATTTATGAGATTTATTTTGATGACACTTGAGAGAGGTGAGTATCTAAACACTACTTGTGAGGTGCTAGTTTGTAATCTCCGTGCTTATTATGATTAAAGTGGAACGACTATTTGTTGTAATTACTTTTATATTAGCATTAAATGACCCCTAACTTGTATTTTGATTAGAATAAAAGCACATTTGCTTGAGGACAAGCAAATCTCAAGTGTAAGGGTATTTGATGAAGCGAAAAGTGTACCGCTTTTAGGGGGTCATTTAAGCCCTAAATCGTATTTATTTGATCAAATATTTCCCTAAATCGTTCCTTTTGTCATTTTAGGTACTTTGGAGAAGAAATCTGGAAAAGGAAGCATTTTGGACGTTTTTGGAGCATTAAAGTGAAGAAAACGGCAAAGTCTCAAAATTATGCTGGAAAGTACCTTTGACGGCGTCAGGGATTGGTCCAGACGGCGTCATGGCTTGGAAAAAGTGGTGGATATGAAAATTACTCATGATAAGCCAGAGAATTTTGCATGAAAAATCTGACGGCGTCACCCTTTGAAGTGATCAAGGCCATTACGGTTTAACTTAAAGAGGGACGGAGTCAAGCTCAATTCTGACGGCGTCACCCCTTGATAGGCCAGAGCGGATTTTGGAGCACTAAAGACGGACGGCGTCAGGAAGGCCATCCGGGAACCCTAAAAGCGGTGAGGTGACGGCGTCAGGATCTATAACGTGACGCCGTCAGACCTTAAACTCTATATATAGTTTTGCAATTTTTTGTCATTAGTGTGGAACTTATTGTGTGTAATTTTGGAGGAGAAACCCTAAGACGAATTTCTGCCATTTTTAAGGGTTTTCATACCCTTGGATCTCCCATGTTTAATTGAAGATAAGTAATCGTTTAATCATTCAATATGTCTATGTGTTGTTTGATTACATCTTGTTCTTGTCTTTTGATTAACATGCTAGGCTAGATTTATCTTGTGTTTGCTTAGATCTAATGAAACCTAGCTATTGATTATTGGTTATTAGTGTGTTATTAGTTGTATTGGATGATTGTTCATCGATGTTAGGCTTAAGAAAACTGGCTAACTTCCTATTCGGTAACTTGCTTGAACGTCTTTAGAAACATGAACCAATGCGTACTAAGGTTTTTATGGTTGTATTTAATGCATGAGCGAATTCTAGTGATCCCATGTTAGGAGCTTCCTAGCCGGCTCGACATAGGAGTGAAGTAGGAGCTTGTAGAGTTGGGGAAGTACGTACGCCACCCCACGATTGGTATTAAGGAATACACCCGTCATCCACGCAATTAATACACACTAATCAACCGGTAAAAGATAGTTAGGGAGTAAGGAAATCTAAGTAAACACATTTCTCTCCACATAAGTTTCACGACCTTTTCATTTTCTGTTATTTTATTTTATTTGCATTCGTAGTAATTTGGGTTAGTTGACTAGCAACTAATTCCGCCCACTCTTTCAAACCCGAGATTTTACTTGCTTTCATAAAATTATAAAAACACAAAAAGAATCTTCCCTCACCCTTAGACCTATTAGAGTAGTTTTTCAATCCTAACGACACTATTCCCTGTGGAGAACGATCAATCCCCCGTACTTACCACTACACTATACTACATCGGTCAGGTACACTGCCTGGTGGGGTTGTAAGCCTCTTGAGATCCCTCGAGAGGTAAAACCTTTTGTAAGGTCGCAAAACCACGCATAAAAAACGAGCATGTATTCTCCCCCAAAACAGTTACAAAACAAGTAAAAAGAGGGGCTATTAAACTCACCTGATGCAATAGCTACGATGACAAAAATGGATACACTGAAATGAGGCACGATCTCTAACCGCAACCTAATATGAATGATAGGATCTAATGTAAGCAATGAAATGATGCTACACATGCAAATACGTATGTTGACGATACCATTCGTTAGTTTTGAAAACAACGTTTATCATCGAAAAATACATTTTTGACGTCTCGTTAAGTTATAAACTACTTTTCGTGTAAATATGTTGAAACTACACTCTATGATCCTTGTTTGGTGTTTTATTGGTAAATATAATGTTTTTGTCGCAGAATACCACTTTTCATAATTTGTGAAAATATGCCCAAATGGCCTCGTAAAACTAGTCGTGAAATATTGCTCGTTGAGTGTTAGCAATCAAACTCGACGCTTTTGAAAACCTTGTAACATAATCTTTATGTCGTCTCATTTGACTTTTGACCAAGTACGTCTCGATCAATTAGATAATCAGCTATCAACTTGGTGATTTGCAAAAATACTAGTCTTTATACTTAGACTTTATTTTCATATAGTGCTGTCAAAATAGTTTGTAAATCGTTGGCTTCAAACGTGTATATCTCGGTCGTTATAAGCCCGTTTGCTACGTTCTTTATATCCACGGGTTCGTACAAATATGAACTAACATATTTTCAGTAGGTCGGCTCCTCTAGATCACGTCTAACGCCTCGTTTTGTCCCTTGAAGTTCGGAAAAACAGCAAGCTATTTTCAGAAATTTAGTTTTCGTCGTCTAACTTCGAAAAATCATATCTCCTTCGTTATAAGTCGGTTTTTAGTGATTCTTGCGGCCACGGTTTCGTTTTTGAAAGTATTTTCTGAATATGAAAGCCAAAATAGTTCAAGGTTTACTGAAATTTCCAGATCTCACGTTTTTGGACAGTAGCTTATATATACTTGTTAAAACTCATTTTCTTGGTTCTAAACTTGATCATACTAACTCAAATCAACTCCACAAGTTCGCAAATCCTACCATACACCTTCTTAGGGTGTCATGGGGTCCTAAACATCACCAACCTTGGTGGATTTCATGAGATCATTAGTGAAACCTATAGATCTAGTGATTTAGGGAGTTTATGTTCAAAAGTGGTATGTAAAACATAAGTATCTTGCATGGATGATTAATATAACTTGAAAATACATGAACATATATATCAAATGAAAGTATAAAATGATCAAAACATGTTCTTGAAACTTACTTGATGATTGGATGAGTTTTGATAAGAAATGAGTAATAAACTTGAGGTTTGATCACAAATCCTTAACAAGGAAGGTAAATGGAGCTTGATTATGACTTTAACTTGAAAAATTGATGGATGATCTCTTGTGTTCTTGGTTGGGCCGAGAAAGGAAGATATAAAAAGAGAGAGTTTGATCTCTTGTAGCTAGTTGTTGTTGTAGTGAATGTGTTATGGAAATTAATTAGAAAACATGTGTACTAATGGCATTAATTGGACAATTTATGAATCCTTGGCTTATTAGAGAAAGGGGGGCGGCATGTGCAAGCGAAAAGAGAAGGATTTGATGTGCATTTAAAGCTTATGTCCCCATTTAATTAGAATTAGTTAGTTTAGTGCATACATTGAGTGTTATCGGGTACCGAGTTAACTGAAAAATAAATCGTGACGAGTTGAAATAAAATACGACGAACTTGTAAAAATTGTAAAATCATATTCCTGACAAGAATCGAGTGTTAGAATGATAATCGGATTGAAATTTCGTAAAACGACGGAGTTATAAGCGTCAAACGAAAAATATAGCGATTGGTTTAAAAACACCGGGTAAAGTAATAATATAATCTTTATATTATTATTATGAGTATGAAAATATGTTAGGATCATAGTCGGGAATATTGGGTATAATGTTAATAGTAATGACTGAGTGGTAACGTTTAACAAATAAACGAACATACGTAAGTGACAAACACACAAACTCGTGCATGAACTAATATACTGATGATGATGTTACGGGTGATATGTAGACTACTCTAGTCTATATGATGTGTCCTTACTGATGATGCATGAATACGCAACTAAACCTTACTGGTTCCGCGAATTTGAATACCCGTAAACCTAGTTTACGTAATGATGAATGATGAGCATGAATAGTCATTTTCTCCGGGAATGAATAGTGTTTCATGAATAGTAAAATTTTTGACGACTTCTCAAAGTCTCAAACTGACTTCAAAAATGATGAATAGTGAAATGATGAATAGTGATTGGTGAATAGTAACCCATGAATAGTAATTCTTGAGATGAATAGTGAAATTTTGAAGCTTGGAAAAGGACCTGAAATTACGGGTTGTGACACCCGAGATTCAAAAGAATATTATTTCTCCGACATATGTGACAGTGCCTATTGAGGGTCGCCCTTACATTGACTTCACATATGTCGTTCGAGTCTTTCTCCCTTTCTTCACCTATCTGGTGACTTCTCCTCTCATTCACTCATTCGGGAGTGAAGATACCATCTTTGACCCCGGCATCTCTCATTCTTTTAAGCCGTGGGTATCTCATCGGAGTGGAACTTTCAAGCACTTCAATGTTTCTCCAAACATATTGAATGAAAGTCCGATGGAGATTATGTTTTCCACATGCTCCCCCAAGAACAATTAAATTCGGGGCGAGTCTAAGCTATACGACTCGATAAAAAACAAGCGCTTCGTGGGTGGCAACCCATGCTTATCCTTCTATTTCTTTCTATTCTCTAACACTAAGTGTGGGGGAATTCCTCTACTTGTTACTTTGTTGTTGTGTGTTTGCCTTTGTTTTCAGAATTCCCGTAGATCGTGATGATTGATGCGCCTGTTTTCAATCCAGCCGCCCAATATCCGATCTTTATGTTTATGTTTATCCAGGGATATCTTATTTAATCCTTTTGTGAAAAAATATTTCGTTTCAACACTTAGATAGTAGTATTACCTTTTTACGTTCTATAGTGTCGGCTTAGGCCGGTACTTTGAATATTGAGGGCAATATTCAATTCTAAGTGTGAGAGGGGGGGGGGGGGGAACTCTTGCGAATTTGACCCAAAATTTTAAATTTTTTTCACATATTGTACCTACTAGTCCCCTAGCACCCCCGTTTTGACCAAAAATTTTAAAATTTTTATCGTATTTTTCGTCTAAAAGAAGTGCTTTGCACAATAAAATAATAATTTGCTATACATTAATGCTTCGGTATTAGTGGAAGTTTAGACTTGATTAGGCTAGAACAAGGGGAATCCTGACGCTGCTAGAGTGTTGATCTAGCTGCTACCCTTAACTTTTAGGCTAAGTTTTTACGAATTGTGCAAATGAAAATGCTAAACGTGGAGTAGTTGGTTCTCTTTAGAGCTCATCGAAGTTATTTGTGGCTTTTTGTTCCCATAAGCTTATTTCACCAAATACTAGTAATCTAGGAATAATTAAGGGTATTAGGTTTTGGTGATGATTAGTTTTTGTCTTCTTAAGAAAATTCTTGCTTATAAAAGTTGGGTACACATATAGGTTACTACAAGTGTCGGGTAACATAAGCGGCGGTTCATAAAGCGGCCCTTGGATCTTTAATTCAGGATGTGTGAGGTCTTGGTCTAACGACCTTGGATCCTCATTTCATGAATGTCTAGAGTCTTGGAATTATTCGTAAAGTTCCGTTTAGTTTATGGTACACGAGATTTGGAGTGGTGGCACTAAAATCAAGCAAAAAAATAAATAAATCTTAAATTTATGTGCTATAAGCTACGGTTCGAGATCGGTCCTTGGATCCTTATTTCCAAAAGGCGTTTAGGTCTTGGCTACCCTCTTATAACGGCCCTTGGATCTTTATTCAGGAAGGTGTAAGGTCTTGGTCTAACACCCTTGGAACCTCATTTCCGGAATGTATAAAGTCTTGGAACTCTCCGTTGTAACGGCCCTTGGATCCTTTATTCCTAAGGTATAAGGTCTTGGAATTTCCCCGTGAAGCTCCGTAATTTATGGTAAAATAAGAAGTTAAATTGTTAAAAAAAAATAATAATAAATAAATAAATAAATAAATAAATAAATAAATAAATAAAATTGCAAAAGTCAAAAATATAAAAAAATAGAATAATAAGCCCCATTTTGAATCACCTTGATGTGGACCTCATTTTTATGGCAACGGTTTTCGAAAGAAGATTAGAAACTAGTTAGCATCTAAACTAGGTATCTTTATCGGACTAAAAATTATCGAAACGAGAATTTGAAGACATTCATTTCTCACCAAAAATAAAATAAATAGAGGAAATTAGGAATTTGGGAACAATGAGTAATACACAATTAACTTCCATAAGTAGTGTTAGCATTTTATAAAAACGTTTGCACAAGGGTTTTTAAACTTAGTTGGGAAGTATAAACAAGAGGATGACGAATAAAATTCCCCGGAATCACCCACTTAGTGTGATTCCCGTTCTATGATGCCATTTTTGAAAATCAAGCATGTTATTTACGTTTTATCTCGTTTTAATTTACTTGCATTTTATAATAAAGTCAAAACGGGGTAATATTTTTGGTACCTTGATATTCTTTTGATCCTTTCATTACTTTATATGATCGGATTGCTAGGGACTAGCAATTGTTTAGTGTGGGGGATTGATGAGTGGTCTTTTACTCATCATTTTATACCCGAAAAACCCCACAAAAATGACCAAAAACACCCAAATGGACCAAATATTGTCACAAATATCCTTGGATTGTGTTTTATGTGTTTCAGGTACAAAAGGATTGAAAACGAGGCAAATATGGACAAAACCGAGCTTGGAATGGAAAAGAGCCGAAAACCGAAGCCGGAAAAGACATTTTACATATGGATTTAATTCGAGCTCAAAAATCCCATACAAGCCCTTGGATTATTTTCACTTGGCAAAACTGGTCCCTAGAAGAACTTTGAAGAATTGGCAGATTTGGTCCCCACAATTTTAACATATACAACTATGGTCCTTGTGTTAAATCACATTTATCCAACACTAACTAAGACCGGATCCAACAAATCTATTACCTATCCCATTTTTTTTACCCAACCCAAAAATCCCTTTAGCCCATTTCACAAAGGCCCAATCCCAAACCCATTTTTCTTAGCTAAAAACGGGGTCAAAAGTCTTGGTCAAACCCCCAATCCACAATCAAAACTACTGTGGATCATCCCTAATCCCCCACCTTTCCCGCCTAAGTAACTTAATCCTCTTATAACCTCCAACCCATCACTTTCCACCCCTCACCTCCGTCCAAAAAACCCACATGGGTGTGTTTCCCTCACCCCTTTGCCACCTCAGCGATCCAAAGGGACTAACTCTCATCAACGGTTCAGATTTTATGTTGTGGGCATCAAGCAAAATCAATGGCCAAGAAGAAAGCACAAGGGCACATCTGGGATTATCTCACAAGAAAAGCACAAGTGCAGAAACCCTAGTTCTTATTTTTTTAGTATAAATAGATGTTATGGTACTGTAGCTAGAACATGTTTAATTTAGATTTCATTTAGGTTTTTTTCTTTTTTTATTGTTATTTATCTTTTATTTACTTTCCAGTAATGTAATTTAATTTCAGTTAATGCAAATTTAAGTTTTCTTGTTTTAATGCAAATTTAAGTTTTCATGTTTTATATTTTGGTCAACACAATGAGCTTTTTCTTGTTTTGTATTTTGAACCGTTTGAAGATGTGCTTTTTGCTACTTTTATTTGCACTTCATTAGTTGTTTTTTATCGCATGGAGTATTGGTTAGTTTTCATTTGATCTTGCATAACTGAGGTACAAAAAAGTCCCATATCAGCCCTTATCAGTATAGCAGACTAAGTTTTTGATTATTTCCACTTTTTCAGCCATTTTTGTTGAATTTTAATTCCATCATTTTAAGATGTTTTTACCTATAATTTTGCACAAATGTTCTTGGCTAGCTTATCTTTCCATCTCCATTTTTTTTAGATTTTTAGAATTTTTATTTGAGTGCTTTTTCTAGGCTTGAAAAGCGCACTTTTCTGCCCTTCACCAAAGGCACATCAGCAGACCCATGATTGCTTATTGCTTGTTCTGAGCTTGTCAAAAGCTTATTTCTGCTTTTTATAGCTTATTGTGACTTAGATTTTTGTTAGTTGGATCTTAGCTTATTTCATGTTCCTAGCTTATTAGAATTAGCTTGTTAGTAGTTTATTGGCCTTTTTGCATTTTAGCTTGTTCTTAAATTTCTTTTCCTCACTGATCAGTTAAGCCACAGCTCATTCTGAGCTTATCTTTGAGTTTCAAAAATCTTTTCAGTTTTAAAAATGCTTATTTTCATTGATTATTCAGTTTTCAAAAAAGAAAAACAACAAAAAAATTAAGTATGCAAAAATGCCATGACTGGGAATCAAACCTGGGCCTTCTAGCTCACCACACAAACACCAAACCAACTACCCTTGGGTCTTATTTCAGTTATGGATTGCAATATTTAATTTTTAACACCTCTTTCCTTTTAAGCTTATTCGACCCTTATTGCTTTTTCCCAGCTTATTGAAATAAGCTGGGACCTCTTTTACATTTTTCCTAGCCTCAGTTTAGCATAAGTATTTTTACAAAAAATTTCAGATTTTTCTTTTTACGTTTATTATTTTTAATCACTTATTTTCTTTTAAATAGTTTTTAATTCGTATTTAATTATTTAAAAGTCAAAAAAATACAATTCTTTTTTCTAAAATTTTATTTTATAATTTAGGTCGTAGGAAAATTAATTTGGTATCTGTAGGGTTAGTTTTTATAGGATTTGACGTTTATGCACGTTTTTTGTTTACCCGTTCGCGTTTATTAATTTTCGTTTTATTAGATATTAAAAACCAATTGACCCTCGTTCTTTCAAGCATTTTAATACCGAACCGAAAACGATATCCTCAATTTCACACCTTGTTGGGACTACGACCCGGGTATTCGCTTATCCGGTTTATTACAATTGATTGTTGCTATAATCATCGCGAGTTGACTTTTCTTCGTGAGAGGTTTTGACTTGTGATTACTTTGCACATCAATCAACATCTAATGACTTTTACTTTCTTGTCTACTAAGTTTTCTATCTCTGTAATGAATGTCTTAAGAATGCTAGGTGTCTCATCCTTAGAACCTAAAAAGAAACCCATGTAAACCTACTATAGTCATCAGTAACAACTAGACAAAATCTTTTATGCTTAATACTACACACAGAAGTAGGTCCAAATAAGTCCATATGAAGCATAAACAATGATTGATCAATAGAGTTAAAAAGCTTGGGCTTACAAGTGGCTTGATGTTGTTTGCCTTTGAGACAAGCAACGCATGTTTGGTTATTTTCAAATCTTTTCTGAGGCAAGCCTCTTACCAAACCATCTTTGACAATTTTATTTATGGTTTTGAAATTAATGTGACCAAGCCTCCTATGCCATTTCATAGATTCATCCAATGTGGCCTTTATAACAAGACAAGTAAGAGCCTCTTTAGGAACAAGCTTCTTCATATCAACACTGTACATGTTGCCCTTTCTTGGAATTTTAAGCAATAATTGATTTTCATCAGGTAGCTTAAAATCAGAAGAAAGCACAATACATTCAGTGTCAGTAAAAAGAACTTTGTTCTTTTCGTCACACATTTGTGAGATACTAAATAGGTTATACTTAAGCTCATGCACATACTACACATCTTCAAAATCCAATTTACCAGTTTTAAGAGTACCTTTACCAGTAATTCTTCCTCCTATTCCTCCACCGAAGGTAACATATCCTCCATCCAATGATTGAAGGTCTGAAAGATAAGATATGTTACCTGTCATGTGCCTTGAACACCCACTCTCTGAATATCCTTGATCTTCATCATCTGCTTGTGAATGTCCCTACACATAATTAAGGAAATTAGTTTCCTTAGGGAACCCAAGCCATTACTGACTTGAGTTTTCCTCGTGCATCAATGTAATTAAATCTTTTGAGAACAGTTGATGCACCATTGGATTCAAGAGGTCTCCAAATCCAACATGCTGAGGCGTTAACAGCATTGGCCCTCTTTTCCCTAGCAGTATATTTAATGTTGCCAGTACCCTTTGGCATCCAAATTTGTTTTTGTAACACTGCTCTTGTTGGAAAAGGCCTTTTTGCAGTTGTTGGTGCATATTTGAAAGTTGTTTGTACACCTTTAACTGATGGTTTTGAGTAAACAGGCGTAAATGGTCTGGCAGTAGTAACTGCTTGTCTAGCAGTAGGAACTTGTTTTGGGCTAGACTTTAAGAAACTTGCTCTGGGTGTTGTTCTAGTAAAATTAAAGTGACTTTTAGTTGTATGCCTTTTTAAATTCACCCTATGGTTTGAATACCCAGTTACCCTTTGGTTGCAGAATGCTGCAAGATGGTCAAAATCTCCACAAACAAAACAAGCTTTGTTATAGAAGACAAAGTCATCACCTAGTTGGTGAGACTTAAGGTCATTCCAATTCCTTTGGTTACCTCTGGGCTTGTTTGTGGTTCTAGATTGCTCACAATATCTTACTGGTTGCCTAATATGTTTAACATTTGTTTTAGGCCTAACAGTATCATTCTTGACCAACTTAGGAACACTTGTTCCTGTTATATTAACAACATCAGGTTTAGACATAACCTGTTCTTCCTCATCATCATCAGATGTCCAGTCCTCAATGATTGGACCATCAGATTTCCTACCAGAGGACACCTTGTCCTCAGGAAATGAGGTATCACTTCTACTTTCAAGCTTATCAACAACTACATTTTCTTTTGGCTTAACACCATATTTTAACTTTGGTAGTTGAAATTCAGACAAGCCTGTGTGCTCTAGGTCTATCCCTGGGGGTGCAGGAATTCCTCTGTAAGAAGGTGGAACAGCATTATATCTGTGACAAATCACAATTTCAGGTCATTTTCCAAACCTCGACAATTTACTATTCACGAGTTACTATTCATCATTTACTATTCACCAATTACTATTCATCATTTCACTATTCATTGTTTTTGAGGTCATTTTAAGACTTTGAGAAGTTTTCAAAAATTTTCTATTCACAAAATACTATTCATTCCCGGAGAGAAATCATTATTCTTGATTTTCATTCATCCTTACGTAAACTAGGTTTACGGGTATCCAAATACGTGTAACCAGTATGGTTTAGCTGCGTATTCATGAATCATCAGTAAGGACACATCATATACACTAGAGTAGTCTATATATCATTAGTAACATCATTATCATGTTAGGTCATGCACGGGTTTGTGTGATTTTCATTAACGTATGTTCAATTATTTAATAAACGTTACCACTCAGTTATTACTACTAACATTATACCCGATACTCCCGTCAATGATCATAACATATTTTCATACTCAGTATAATGATATAAAGATTATATTATTACTTTACCCGGTGTTGTAAAATCAATTGCTAGATTTTCCGTTAGGAGCTTATAACTCCGTCGGTTTGCGATATTTCAACCCGATAATTTCTCTAACACCCGATTCTTGCAAGGAATATGATTTTACAATTTTTACAACTTCGTCGTATTTTATTTTACCTCGTCACGATTTATTTCTAGTTAACTCGGTACACGATAACGCCTAATGTATACACTAAACAAACTAATACTTAGATAATGGGGGACATGAGCTTTAATTAGCAAGATTTCTTCTTCTTATTCTTCCATGTGCCGCCCCCTAGCCCCCCCCCCCCCCCTAAACTCCATTTGCACTTGATTACAAAGTACATTTCAATTAATTTCTCTAACACACACATAAAAATCAACTAGCAAATAAGCTCAAGTATTCTCTCTTTTTCTCTCCTCTTTGCTCGGCCAAGACAAGAACACCAAGAGGATTCCATAATTTGTTGAAGATCAAGTTATAAACAAGCCCCATTTACACTCCTTGTTAGGGTTTTGAGATAAAAATCCCAAGGTTTCATACTTATTCATCTTCAAAACTCTTCAAATCATCAAGTAAGCTTCAAGTAAACTTTTTAATCTTTTCATACTTTCATTTGATTTATTTTCAAGTTATATTAGTAGTAGATCATGCAAATATATATGTTATATATACCACTTTGTACAATAATACTCTTTAATCATAGATCTATAGATATTTAGTGTAACCTCATGAAATCCACCAATGTTGGTGATGTTTAGGACCTCATGACACCTTAAGAAGGTGTATGGTAGGATTAGATAGGTTGTGGTGTTGATTGAAAGTGGTTTGATCAAGTTTTGAACTAGAAAAATTAGTTTTTACAAACCCTAGAAAAGGTTCTGTCCAAAATTGTGTAATCTGGAAAACTCAGTAACTCAGGGGATATTTTGGCCTTCATAATCAGAAAATACTTTCAAAAAAGAAACCGTGGCCGCAAGAATGAGTAAAAACCGACTTACGATGAGCAAGTTATGATTTTTCAAAGTTAGACGACGAAAAACTATTTTCTGAAAATTGATTGCTGTTTTTTTCCGAGCTTCAAGGGATAAAACGAGGCGTTAGACGTGATCTAGAAGAGCCGACCTACTGAAAACACGTTAGTTCATGTTTATACGAAGCCGTGGATATAAAGAACGTAGAAAGCGATCTTATAACGACCGAGATACACGCGTTTGAAACCCGACAAACCAAATATATTTTTAACAGCCCCTAATAGAAATATTTTCTATGTGTAAAAACTAGTATTTTTGCAAGACATAACATTGATAGCCGATTTTCTAATTAACCGAGACGAGTATGATCAAAAGTTAAATAACACGACATTAAGATATTGTTACAAGGTTTCCAAAAACGTCGAGTTTAATCACTAACACTTAATGAGCACACTTCTATGACTAGTTTTGCAAAGTCATTTGGTTATATTTTCACAAGTTATGAAAAATATTAAATTGCGACGTAAACACTATATTTGCTGATAACTCACCAACATTATTGTTGACCATTTTTAGCAATGTATTTTCAGGTAAATAAGGTATCGCATGTTGGCTTGCATATGGGGCATACCATGGAGTCGCGGTGACGACGCGTCTCACTTTATTTTTATGCACTTACTTGTCGTTTGATTTGTATGAACTTGATTTCCGCAAACTTGAAACACCTTTTGGGACCTTGTTTTGTAAACTCTGAATATTTTAAATGATCAAACGATGTGTTTTCTAAACGACACTTTAGGTCGTTCAATATAACTGTAACTGTGGTGCTATGATCAGTCGCGCCCTCGAATGCTTCATTCCGCTGCAAGTCATGTAGTTTGGGGGTGTGACAATATCCTAACCCAGACTTGGTCTAGTTGATTATTTGACATTCAATTAAGTTGGTTACACCCTTTGAGGCATATTCTAATGTTTTACACTTAATTTAATGTTTTCTTTAGCCTTCTTAATCCTATCTTACTCAGCTTTCAAATTATTAATTTCAACATTTTGAATTAGTATTTCCCTATTAAGAAGGATTCTGGCATCAGTAAAAGTAGCTTCATTGGTCTTATAGTGTATAATCTGCTCTTCTAGGATAGCTAAACCTCTCTTATGATTC
The DNA here is from genome assembly GCA_021014915.2 of Artemisia tridentata subsp. tridentata. Taxonomy (NCBI): domain Eukaryota; kingdom Viridiplantae; phylum Streptophyta; class Magnoliopsida; order Asterales; family Asteraceae; genus Artemisia; species Artemisia tridentata. Next base: position 149,114,514 of record CP139502.1, on the reverse strand, counting down.
CACAAGTTATTATTGGTTTTGTCTAGTTCTATCCTTTGTTCATCATAATATTTTCTTAAAGTTTCTAGTTCTTTAAGAGCAGTGCAAGTATTTGAACAAACTTTATCAGATTTTACCTCAGAGATAGCCATGACTACCATCTGAGTAGAAGCTTCTTCTTCATCTGCCATGAAACTCCAATCAAATCCTAAGCCATCAATAGCTACCATAGCTTTTGAGTTTGGCTCAGAAACCTCCACAGCCTTGGTCTTGCTTCCAAAACCTTTGCTCTTGCCATCCTGCTCCCTAGGTCTTCTACATTCCCTTGAGAAGTGCCCCATCATGTGGCAGTTGTAGCATTCTATCTTTGACTTATCAAAACCAACAGTATCATTGCTGCTGATAGTGATCATCTTCCCTGTTCTTTGATAGAACTTCTTAGCCCTCATGCTAAGAAGAGAAATTTGCCATTTAAGGTCCATTTCCTCCAAATCATCATCATTGATCTCCTGGAGGTCTTCATGAGTAAGCATGGACCCATCATTCTGACTTATTAGGAAGGCACAACAAGTTTTCTTATCCATAATACCAATAGTACTGCTTGATGAACTAGCAGTACTAACTCCCACATCAATCTTCACATCTTCAACTGGATTTGAGTTACTAGGAGATGACACAAATGCCATGTTCTCAGTGCTTGAACTAGATGCTCCAGTCTTCTTCACATCTTGTTCCACAATCTTGAAGTTGCTATATAGATCCATTAAGTTCATAGTGTCAATGTCTGGTTTGTTTTTCCAGACAACAACATGCATAGCCCACTCTTCATGTAAGCTTCTCAGAAATTTGGAGTTTAGATCTTCTTGAGGTATATCCACCCCAAGAATAGCAAGTTGGCTCACAATCTTCTGAAGCCTATTAAACATGTGGTCTAATGATTCATTGCTTGTTGAAGAGAAGTTTTCAAAGTTCTGCTTGAGAAGAGTCTTCTAGGTCTTCTTGGTGGCTTCATTCCCACCATACCTAGCAACAATGGCCTCAAATAATGACTTAGCATCTTTGAACTTGCTGAAATTTAAAAGTTGATCATTTGGAATGGTCATCATCAGCATACTTCTGGCCTTGAGGTCATTCTTCTTCTTTATACTCTCTTCTCCAGTCAGTGGATTGATCAGCACAGTTATCTCATCCTTACCCTCAACTGTTGATGTAGTGGTTGTAGGCTTGCAAGTGTTTCCTTCTTCAATAATTTCCCAAAGTGTATAGTCTTGCACTTGGAAATACTGCTCTATCCTTAGCCTCTACATATCAAACTCATTCTGCTTGAGCATTGGCAACTTTGCAGCAACATTCGTTTGAATAGACTCCATGTCCATTTCTTCTTCTAAATCAAAAGTATCAACCTAAGCTCTGATACCAATTGAGAGGATCAATCAGCCCTTTACCACTTGTGAGGATTGATTAATAATACACTTAGGATGTTAGTCCTTTTAACGTGTATATGATACTTTGAGTGAATATGATTAAGTATGCGGAATCTACTTAACCACACTTAGAAGATTATTGTATTGAGGATAATGGAACAGTGGTGGTTTTTTTATATTGTATAATGAACACATGATGAGTGTCTAAATACTCATCATTTTTACCTAATCTAAGCTGCCAAAACATCCAAAAACACTCAGAAATGCATCATAATACTGAAATTATCACAAAATTGTGTTTTATATGTTTCAGATGCAAAATGTTTAAAAACAGTTGAAAAACGAACAAAGTTTGCATAATTGGCAGTTTCAGTCCCTCAACTTTCAAAAGTTGTCAAAACTAGTCCCTGGTTATTCTAAAAACAGGAAAAGTCATCAAAGGTCCTTTAAGAATCATGAAATTACATAATAAGTCCTTTGGTGCAAAGTTTCATAAAATTACAAGTTTAATCCCTGAACTTTGCAAATTGACAAAAATGGTCCCTGGGTATTATAAAACTTGAAATTTCACAAAATACCCTTGTACTATGCATGAACTTACAAGTTGGAACTTTATTGATAGCTTTTGGGAATTTACAAAACAAGTCCCTCTAAAATCCAAATTTACATATTAGGTCCCTAAAGTTTATAAAATGCTAAAAAATACAACTTTGGTCCTTGTGTAATTGTTTTATGGCAGGTTTAATCCTTTGAAGATATTTTGGAAAGATGACAACTCAGCCCCTCAAATATTCTGCAATTACAAAAATGGTCCCTATGTTTAATTCTACCTAAATCCGGATCTAAACCTTAACCCAAAAATAAAACCTAAACACTAAATCCAACCCAACCCTTATCCCATTTCCTAAACCCAGTCCAAGCCCAAAATGAAATAAGCCCAACCCCAACCAATCGTTTGACTGAGTTAACCACTCAGTCAAACAAAGTCAAACCCGTCTCCTTTACCACCAAAACCGCCAAAACCATCCAGTCACCCCCCACCTCACCAATACCACTCACCACCTCATCCCCCCTCCTCCTACACGTTACCTAACATTGCCAAACGCAATTAATGCGTCCTCCCCACTCCCACTAGCTAAATCAGAGATAATCACCAATTTCCTGATTTCCCGCCAAAATTACATGTGGACTGCTGAGATCAAATTGGAGCAATTGAATGGTGGGGATTTGTTCAAGGAAGTCGGCTAGGATTATCCCACCATAGTTTTGTATATATAGATAGCTTTGTAAGCCAATTTTGGCAAGTAGGTAAATTAGCATAATTCGTATTTTCAATTTCCAGTAGCTTAAAGTTGTAATTTCGAATTTCAATCAATCAATACAAGTAAAATTAGTGTATTTGTTGTTGTTCTTGGTTTATTGTCAATAGTTATTTATAATTCCAAGTTTCCTGATTTTCATATGTTCTGAGAAATCAAACTTAATAAGTAGTATATGAAATAGCTTCTCAGCTGTTTTTAATAGCTTATATAAGCTTCTTATAGCTTATTGTAAGTTTATTGTAGTGTAAACATGTTCTAAATCCAAGAAATCAAGATGGTCAATGAAAGTCAACTTGGAGGTCAATAAGCTATTTCTGGGTGGATAAGCTAGTTCAGGAAGCTTTTCTGGGTTATCTAGCTTGTTTTTGACAAGCTAGATTGGTCCTTGGTTCCTTGTTCTCTGTTCCATAGAGCTCACTCAGTTGTAAGTTTTTTAGCTTTTGAGCATTAAATTCCAAATTACTGTACAACTGCTTAATAATAGCTTTTTGTGGTTGTTTTATGCTTATTGTTAGTTTGTGATCATATTTGATCAATAAAATCAGTAGATATCTAATTTATTTTCCATTTTGCTAAAAATCTCAAAAAGACCAAAATTAGCCAAATTAGCATAAGCTTGTTAGATTGCTTAATTTTCTGATAAAAGTTGCTCATTAGGGTTTATATAAGCTAGGTAATCAGTAATAATCATACTTTTAGTTTAAAATTTGGATTTTTCTTTGTAAAATCAAGACAGACACCACTAGAAGGGGTGTTTGGTTTTTGTGCAGTCAAGGGGTAAAACCCATGTTTACTATAGATTGGTCATAAGCCAATCTTTGTTCTAGCTTTTAGTAGTCATTATAAGTCATTTTCAAGATCAGATAAGTCCATTAGATCAGTTTACCAAATTTCTAAGCCTAGTGTGAATTTCAGTCAACAATAAGTTCAAATAAGACATATTAAGCCCTAAGCTTATTTAGCCTGCTACCTTGGCATTTTTGCACTCCTAGTAGCCTAATTAGTGAGTGCCAAAAGGCCTAGAACCTGTGCACCCTTGTGCACACTTCTGTGCACTTCTCCACAAAACAAACACCAAACCACAACTCAGTGTATACTGAGTTGTGTTGATTACTGATCTTAGCTTCAATTGGAGCTCAATTGAGTGGATTCTGATAGGGCTTTTAGGTTTTCTAGATAGCTCATAAGCCTAGCTAAGTTTTGCCCCCCTAATATTGCATCTCAGCAGTTATTTCATTGCTTAATCTTGCCTGCAAGTCTGTATTTTTCTGAGATTTCTGTTTTAAATTCCACAACAGCCAAGTGCTTGTCTAGCTTAATCCTTTGTGCTTATTTGTATTATTCAGTTGCTTTAAGCTTATTATAGCATATTTAGCTTGTCCTGATCATTTGGTCAATTTTTTTGCTTATTTGCTTATTTTTGGGCTTATTGTAAACTGCTTATCTGCCAAAAAGTGCTTATCAGGCTTAAATACCTTCTGCTTTTATTTTTCTTATCTTTCTAATATTATTTTAGAATTAAATGTAAATTTTCATAATTTTCTGAATAGTTTTGATATTTTTAATCATTTTAATTAGTTTCTAATAGTAATTAAATCATAATAAATAGAAAAATAATCAGAAAAATATAACTCCAATTTTCATAATTTTCTTTTGTCATTTTTAATCTAGGAAAAATATAAAAATATTTTTAGACCTTAAGAAAATCAAAAATAGAAATAAAGTGATAGCTTCTATTTAATAGAATTTATCTTTTTAAAATTTTAATTAAGTAATTTTCATTTTTATAATTTTCTTAGCTTTTATTTACTTAGTAATATTTTTAGAAAAAGTTTTAGAATTTTCTTAGCTCATTTAGTATTTTTTATATTTTAAATTAGTTTAATAAGTTATTAAATAATAAATAATTAATAATAATTAAATAAAAAGTGTAGAAAAATATAATTTAAGTTTTTAAATAAGTTTTAAGTAATTTTAAATTTTTAGGTTTTAAATTTCATAAATTTCAGTTTTTGTCCCGTTTTAGATTTCCTGTTGCGCGTTTTAGTTTAATTTTAATCACGTTACATTTGTTTTGTATATTTAAATTGTTCATTAGTATAAAAAAGCAAAATCAAAAATATCTGATTCATCAATCACTTTAATCCAAAGCTTTTCACAGTTTTCCATTCACACCTCGTTGGGAAACGACCCAGGTGATCACTTGCCTGGTTCACACTACACACGAGCATCCGGTTCTGAGACTGCATTTGTTTAATTATAAGTGTGTTTCGGGACGGATCAACACACAATATTAACACCAAACGATTCAATATTATTGAGAATAATACGAGTGATCTTCACTATCACTAGGGTTACAAACCTTGAATCTTTGTTACAAAGAAAAACAATGACTGATATGTTTTTCTTACTTTCTAACTCGTTTGCTATTCAACTTACTTAGACACTTGACTAGTCTAACTCGCTATTTATATATTATCTAAGCACATGCACACTTGAGTATTTGTCTACTTGCTAGCTTGTGTGTGTCAGTAGCTAAGATACAACTTGTTCTGTGTTTTCAACATGTTGACTGAACACTTATCTAAGATATTATCTACCGTATATATTTGACTTTTATACACAAATATCTTTTTCATACTTATCCGTTCAGTAGTAGAATACGCGATACTTATCCATTCAGCAGTAGTATGAGTCACTCCAACAGCAGTATCTGATACACTAGCAGTAGAATCTTGCGGCAGTAGAATCTTCAACACTAGTAGTAGTATTGAATACACTAGCAGTACCTTCTTTGTACTAGCAGTATTAACTTAGCAGTTAGTACTGTTAGTTATATCTTGAGCAGTACTAATCTTCAGAACATTTAATTCCCAACAATAACAAGAGATTGTTTTCATACTTGAAGGATGCCGTGGTCACCATTCCACTACTCGATTCATGTTATCATATTCCTAAGTATAGCACATACTTTAAGAGACTCCTTTCCAACAAGAAGAAGCTCGAAAGTCTGATATCTCTAGGGGAATAATGCTCTGTTATTATCAAGAAAAGCTTGCCCAATAGGAAGAAGATCCAGGCAGTTTCACCCTACCATGCTCCATAGGAACACTAACAGTAGGAAACGCCATGGAAGATTTAGGATCAAGCATAAATCTTATGCCATACTCACTATTTTTGAAACTTAGGTATTCGGGATTAAAACCAACACGAATGAGTATTCAGCTTGCCGACAAATTGGTCAAATACCCACTCAGGATATGTGAAAACGTGTTGGTTAAGATAGGGAAATTTAAGTTTCCTGTTGACATTGTGATCTTGTAAATGGAGGATGATACTAATACAATTATATTATGCAGGCCATTTTTAGCCACTACTCGTGCTATTATTGACGTTCATGATGGCAAATTAACTCTACGAGTGGGTTCTGAGAGCATGACCTTTGACATCAAAGAGAAGATGAATCTCCCATTTGCGAAGGACAACCCATTTTACTTTGTCAATGAGATTGATGAATTTTTTGACGAAATAGATGAATGTGTTGATGAACAAATTTCAAATTGGTTGTTGTATGAAGACAATGTTACCCCATTCGATGAAGAGGAGGAAGAAACAAAAGTGGTTGGAGCTGTTTCTTTCTATCCAGGTAAAGAACCTGTTGAATCTCTTGAACTTCAAAAACCTGAAAATAAGCTTAAACCCCCAATCATCGAACCACCCACGCTAGAATTAAAGGAAATCCCGAGCCACCTGGAATATGCCTTCCTTCAAAGGGAGAACCAACTTCTGGTAATAAAAAATTCTTCTCTAAAACCTGAACAAAAAGGTAACCTTTTGGAGGTTTTGAAGGAGTATAAAGGAGCGATTGCATGGAGTGTTGCAAATATCAAGGGAATAGATTCAACGTTTTGCACTCATAAAATTCTCATGGAGGAATATTATAAACCGATTGTACAACCTCAAAGGCGAGTGAATCCTAACATCAAGGAAGTGGTGAAAAAGGAAGTCATCAAACTCCTCGATGCTGGCCTAATTTACCCAATTTCTGATAGCCCTTGGGTTAGTCCAATTGAAGTTGTTCCGAAAAAAGGGGGAATGACGGTAATGAAAAGTGATAAAGATGAGTTGATTCCTCAAAGAACAGTTACTGGATGGTGAGTTTGTATCCATTATAGGAAGTTAAACGATGCAACACAAAAATATCACTTTCCGTTTCCTTTCATTGAACAAATGCTAGAGAGGTTAGTTGGGCATGAATACTATTGCTTTCTTGATGGATTCTCAGGGTACTTCCAGATTCCTATAGCCCTAGAAGATCAAGAGAAAACTAGTTTCACATGCCCCTATGGAACTTTTTCTTACAAACGAATGCCATTTGGGTTATGTAACGCACTCTCCACCTTTCAACATTGCATGACGGTCATATTCCATGAACTGATCTAGGATAGCATGGAAGTTTTTATGGATGATTTTTCGGTGTTCGAAAGTTCCTTCGATCACTGCCTCGAAAACTGTTAATACAAATAATGTCAAAAATGTCATTTGCATTCTTCGGTCTCTACATGTTTTGATAATCACAAAATATAAATAGACGTTACGTAAAATTACACCTAACAAGTTCATAATCGAGAAAACTCCTTTCAACCACAACATCACTTAAGGTATAAACAAACAATCTACCAACTTAGTTAAGTGATCAAAGAATTTATTTTTCACTAAACCTCATATTTTTATGTGACAAAACATTTTTACAATAGTATATTTGTAATTTTAAAGAAATGTTTTATTAAGAAAATAAATTTGAATTTCAAATTCTCCAACAGCAAGTTTTCCCGCCTAAAACTAGATAAGTTTTCACCAGATAAACTTTCACCACATCAGGAAAAAAATAGGAGCGTATGTCAGGACGGTCCCGTAAACATGCCGATGGTCCCTTATATATATGGGACCGTCCCACTTTAAGGGACCGTCCAACTTTAAGGGATCTTCCCCCGCTCCTCTTAGTGCCTATAAATACCGAATTGTTTCATTTCAGAAAAACCACCTCTTGAGCACTAAAACATTTTGTCTTATTAATTCACTCTAAATACTCTTCTTTGATCACATTAACGGGTTGTAAGTTGTTTACAAGTGATCACATCCTTCCTTCCTCCAAGTGCAAGAGAAGAACACTTGTATTCGTCAAGAATCGAAGTGTTGAAGAATAGTCCTTCACCTCATAAACCATTGTTACGGATCTCTCCTCAACCTCCATTCTTTGAATCTTAATTCTTGTGTGTATTCCAACTTGAGTGCAAGCTCAGAATTGTGTGTTGTGTTGATTCGGACTAAAGTGTTGGTTCGAATAGTGTAGCCACGTGGGCTTTCGTGTAGATTGGTTCTAGCTAGGATTAGGACTAGACATTCCGCTTAGTGTCGTTAAACCTTGTGTAAGCTTTGGTGTACGATTTGTTCCACCATAAGGGAGCGTGTTGATATAGTGTTTATGAAACTCTCGAGTGTGAGACTCGAGGAGTGGAGTAGGGCAAAAAGTGAGCTTCGTAGCTGAACCACTGTAAATCTCCGCGTCCTGGTTTGATCGTTTCTTTCCTTATCTTTACTTACTTGTTTAATATTGTGTTCATTAATTGTTGTAGGATATTCAAGAACGATTAAACACAAGATTGGATGGTTATATGGATCGAACTAGTAAAAAGCTAGAGAGAGAATGAAAGATGGAACCTTTAGAGAGATAAACCAAAAAAGAAAATGAATTGAAAGCTTGCAAAGGTCCAACCCTCTCCACATGTGGAGAGGGGTATTTATAGTTACATGCTTAGCCTACTTACTTTGTCCCTAGTGGACTGTGGAGCGAGCTGACAGAGGGTAAAGACCCGACTCACTCCACAATATTAATTAACTACTTTACTACTAATATTACTTGTATTACTACGAGCTATTTAATACATGAGAGTGCTCGGGGTGACCGAGTCTTCAACTGAATATTTATATTCCTAACAATCTCCCCCTAAGGGAGGTCACCCCGATAACAATGTTCTTAAATCAAGCACCCTTTTCATGAACCTTAACTTTGTAGCTCGTATACATTGATTCTTTAGTCATTAGTAATCTTTGTGCCTTCAGCAGTGGACTTATGATGACTTCTCCTTGTCTTGGATGATTTTGATCATTCTTCAAAAGTATCATCCAACGTGTATCTTCAAGTCATCTTTTGTCCGTATGTCTCCATGTGATGATGTATTCTTTGAGCCGACATGCTCACACTATTTGGAGTCATGATCTTTAGCATCAGAGTTTGCAGAAGCCGTGTTAAAGGTCTTTTAGGTTGATCATGACTTTGTTGAGTTACAATGATGATGTAGTGTGAACATGTGATAGAGGATTGGCATCTTTTCTGCAACCAGCTACAGCATTCCACAGCTACAATCGCCAGAAGTTCCTGCATACGACAGTTAGCAACAAATCGACCGGTACTTACAGGTTCGGACTTCGAGATTGTTAACAGCATAGTGTGAAAACTCTCTCTAATCCTTACCAAGACCGTTCCTAATCGAAAACCCACAGAGGGCTTTTTAAGATCATACCGTAGTACATCAACGATTAGGTGAGTCGCTGGAGATCACTCCACGACTGTAGACCGTTTGAAACCGCCGCGATCACTAAGCGTAATCCATAACGAATTACCGAAGTGACCTGCTTTCAGGGCTGCTTGATGTTGACCCTGGCAGGAATTTCCATTCAATCATTGAGAATTACATTTGTAACTTTCCTCATGAATGTTCTGGCAGATTGCTAAGATCTACGTAGGACTCATAAGTTTACAACTGGTGTCCTTAATATTGAACAACCAGTGTAGAAATAATCCGTGTTCCTATGAGATCTTTTTATGAATCTCGTGGCTCTAGACTCTATAGTGCGTTTTGATTTAGTGAGCGGAGGCTAGAGAGGACTGCCACCTTTTCAATATCATCTAACTCGGAGTGAGAGAGACGATAGAAATGTATTGAACTCCGTGACAATTGAAACAAGAATCCTTCGAGGGACCTTGAGTGGCTAGAGAGGGTTATGCAGCGTATCACTGGGTCCATGATACTTTTTCTTCAATGCCAGCAATCAACTATGTGATTCTGACAGCATATCTATTGACCCGGTTTCTGCCTAAGTTGTAAGGAGGGCTATTTCTTTTCACCCTTTCTCACTTTGTTTCTTTTTAATTCTTCAACCCCTTCAATGCATACCAAGACTTCATTACTCGAACCTTGTTGGGTTTGTTCCAGTTCTAGCTCCATCTCAGTCTGCACTCTTCCCGAATTCACTTTTCTCCTTTTTTAATCATACCTAAGGACTTCTACACTATCTAGTGGATTGTCCCTAGGTAGATCCCTCCGGCTCTGGCGGGATCGTGGGAACTTGAACCTAACCTTACCATCCTTATAACTCCATGCATTAAATTAAATGGTCGGTCTTTGGTGTTCTTCCACAATTGCCAAACCAAATCTTTGAAAAATCTCTCAAAGTGTTCATGATTATGAAAAACATTTTGCCAACACTTGAGAGTTTTATATTTTTCAAATGCTCCCCCTCAACATGTGCTCGAGTGATTGTTTTATAAATTTGCACATGTTTGGTAGAGCTCGCACTTTTTGAATTGATCAACTTTCAGTGAATATGACCGATTCGAGACACGCTTACATCACTGGTTAGACCAGCTTGAAATTATTACCCGGCCTGGTCAAGTCCACAGAAAGTTTCTCGAAACGGTACACTCTACTCAGACACATCCTTTTCGAGACACGCTTACATCACTGGTTGGACCAGCTTGAAATTATTACCCGGCCAGGATATGTCCTTTCGATCAATGACAGTATATGTTTCGTCAATTCATTGGTGAAGTCTGAGCCTTGCTCACGTGAGATGCCCAAATCCTTTATGTTTTGTTAAAAACCATTTGCTCCCCCTCAATATGTGCATTGATATACAAAGCAGTTTAGCACATACGGGAGAGCTTACATTAACTTCCAAATCATCACATTTTATCAGAATTTCATATTTAAATCACATTCTCTCCCCCGATCAAAAATTTCAAACCATTTGAGATTTGTGATCCCAAGTGATTTAAATAAGTTTAGAAAATTTGGGAGAAAATGTGGTCAGGTTTAAATGTATTCTGATTTAGGAGCATACTATGCTCCCCCTGAAACAACGAGAGAGTGTCACTGCTGATGTTGCACAAATTTGGCAAGGTGTCAGAAATTTGAACAAATATGCTCCCCCTCAATTAATGACCCGTTTTCCATTTAAAGAGCTGTAGTCATTCAATTGAGCGACAGGTATTTGTGAAAATTTAATTCAATTTACCACCTTGTGTAACATCAAGACTCTCTTGAAGAATCAAACAAGATAAAGAGTCTGATGTAAAGAAGACTTCTCTTCTTATACACGAAATGACGCACTGAAACGTACATCAAGTCGGTTGAAACATGGATATAAAGTAATCCATGCCCAGGTGAACATCACCCAGTTGGAGGAACAGCCGTCCTTTTGGCGACGTGCTTTCCCCAGAGTGTATCGCGGGTTGCAGTATTAAGTAACTGCAAGCCATTAAGACATGTTTTAACTGATTAGTATAACTTCTGCTTGAGCTTCATTTAAAGATCCGTGTCATTGTTGAATGACATTTCTAGATCCGTAAATGTTATCGATAAACAGAAGACATGCCTAAGTAGGACTATTTTTGGTATTTTCTGATTTTTCGATTTTTATGGTTTTTATAGGTTTTTTTTTTTTTTTTTTTTTTCAAGATATATACACCTATGTACAAGGATATAAGAAGACAATCCTTTACTCCTCCTTTTCTTCCTGAAGACACTTGAGGGTTTCAGGTGTCGTGCTCTTCATACCAAGGCGTGGGAGAATAAACTGAAACCTTTCTCTTGGGAGAGCCTTGGTAAAGATGTCTGCTAGCTGAAACTCTGTCCTCACAAAATACAGCTCCACGATTCCCTTTTCAACCTGTTCCCTGATGAAGTGATGCCTGATGTCGATGTGCTTTGACCTGGAGTGCTGAACATTGTTGCAACAAAGTGCAATGGCGCTTTTGTTGTCACAATATAGGGGAATTTTGTTGTATGAGAATCCATAGTCTGATAGTTGTGATCGCATCCATAGAATTTGTGCACAACAGGCCGACATAGCAATGTATTCCGCTTCGGTAGAAGATATGGATGTGCTCATTTGCTTCTTCGAAGACCAACTAACGAACTTTTCCCCTAAAAACTGAGCTCCTCCTGAAGTACTTCGACGAGTGTCCTGACACCCCGCATGATCTGCATCAGCATAAGCCGTTAACTCCATAGCTGTGTCCTTAGGATACCAGAGACCCATATGAACTGTTCCTTGAAGATATCTGAAAACCCTTTTAACTGCTTCTAGATGCTTTTTGGTGGGTTTGGATTGATATCGCGCACACATGCATACAGCAAATAGAAGGTCTGGCCTGCTTGCAGTAATGTACATTAAGGACCCAATCATGCTTCTGTACTTCGTTTGATCGACTGGAATCCCTGATGGGTCTTCATCTAGCTTAGATCTATCAATCATGGGAGTATCAACTGGCTCACTTGAATCGAATCCAAACTTTTTCAAGATCTCATATGCATATTTGGACTGATTGATGAAAATGCCTCCGGGACTTTGAGATACTTGTAGTCCTAGGAAGAATGACATTTGTCCCATCATCGACATTTGGAACTTGGAGCTCATCTCATTTGAAAATCTATCACATTCACTAGGGTCAGATGAAGCAAATATGATGTCATCTACATAAATCTGAACGAGTAGTAGATGTTTGTTTGTCTTCCTGGTGAATAATGTTGGATCAACTACACCCTTTGAGAATCCATGATCTAGAAGAAACTTGGACAATGTATCATACCATGCTCTAGGTGCCTTCTTCAACCCGTAAAGAGCCTTCTTCAAGCGATAAACATGCGTGGGATGTTCAGCGTCCACAAATCCTTCAGGTTGGCTCACGTAGACTTCTTCCTTTAAGTCCCCATTCAGGAAAGCTATTTTGACATCCATCTGGTAGACTATCATATTTAGACTTGCAGCATTTGCCAAGAAGATTCTAATAGCTTCAATTCTAGCAACTGGAGCAAATGATTCTTCAAAATCAATGCCCTCTTCTTGTCTGTATCCTTTAGCAACTAGACGTGCCTTGTTCTTTAAAATATCCCCATGCTCATCAAGTGTTACCTTGAAGATCCACTTGAGAGAAATAATCATAGCACACTCTGGAGGAGGTACTAATTCCTATACTTCAAGTCGATCAAATTCATGGATTTCGTCTTGCATGGCCTCGAACCAACAGTCTTTGGTCATTGCATCTTTGACATCTTTTGGTTCGACTTTAGACAGTACAGAATTGAAGAAACACCACAATGCATCTGTTGCCAGTTATTTACGAGTGGATACAGGACGAGAAGGATTGCCGATGATGTTGTCAATTGGATGATCGTTGGTCCATTTTCTGAGATGGTCATGAGGTTGAGGGTTTTGGATAGATGTTGCCGTGCTGTATTCTTCGTGAGAGGACATGTCTGATGAGGGTTCAGGAGCAAATATGTTCTCAAAAGGAACATCATCGATAGGAGCAAAAGGATTAACTTCCAAAGAATGATCATCTGCAGATTCTTGTTGCACCGGAGAGGATTGAGTATTTGACGTTGAGGGTGATTGACTTGCAGCAGGAGCATTGAAACTGATTGAGACTGAAGCTGGATGGTTTTCTGAGCCTTGTGGAACTTGAACATCCGTAGTGTCAGGTGCAGCTACCGCATTTGTGATTGTTTCATTTGTTGGCTCAAAGTATTCGTCAAACATAGGATCAAATAGCTTCTTCAACTCCTCACTCGTTGGTGGAACGAAAGACTCTGCAGGCGTGTGATTCTGTACAAGCCCTGAACTAATTGGTCCAGGTGTCAAAAGTTTAAGATCGGGTCCAAAACTGGTTTGTCCTGAAACAGTTTGCTCACTTAGCTCGTCGAACGTGACATGGATGGTTTCCATGATTTGTCGGGTTCTCTGGTTGTAGATTCTGTACCCTCTACAGTCTGGTGCGTATCCAACAAAAATACCTACATCTGCTTTAGCTTTTAACTTTCCCAAGTCTTGACTATCATTAGTTGGATAGCAAAGAGCACCAAACACACGAAGAAATGATAAATCTGGCTGCTTGTTGTGAATTAACTCATAGGGAGTCTTCTCATGTATGGGATGAATCAGAGATCGGTTTTGGGTATAGCATGCAGTTGCAATGGCCTCTGCCCAGAGAAACATCGGTGCCTTTGCAAATATAGGCATGGTTCTTGCAGCTTCTACTAGAGTACTGTTTCGCCGTTCAACGACTCCGTTCTGCTGAGGAGTGCGAGGTATACTTTTCTAATGTGTGATGCCAATATTTTCATAAAAGTTTCTGAGTTGTTGATTGACAAACTCAGTTCCATTATCAGTACGGATGATTCTGACAGTCTTGTTAAGCCTTACTTGCAGTTGTTTAATCAGCTTAATGATCACCTCTGGAGTCTCATCCTTGGTTCTCAAAAACTTTACCCAGGTGAACCGAGAGAAATCATCTACTATCACCAGAATATATTTCTTTCCATTTATGCTTTGTACTCTCATTGGACTGCATAGATCCATGTGTAGGGTATGAAGAACTTCCAAGTTGGTGTTGACTTTTTTGGGTTTGTGGGTTTGTTTCTTGCTTTTACCCAGTTGACATGCAGAGCAGAGATGATCTTTTTCATATTTTAATCTGGGCATTCCTCTAACAAGATCTTTGCGGGGAAGATCATTGATAGTACCGAAGTTCAGGTGGTTCAAACGACGATGCCACAGCCAAGATTTTGTTTTAGAGGCTTTTGAAAGCAAGCATATGGGAGAGGACTTCAACATTTCTTCAATTGATATGGTGTATAGATTCATACCCCGACTACCCTTGAGAAGATCTATACCATCCAATTCTCTGACGAAACATGTGTGTTTTCTGAAAGCCACTTCCAGATCAGCGTCACAAAATTGGCCCACAGAAAACAAATTGTGCCCTAATCCTTCCACATAGTAAACCCGTGAGATCACACTGTTACCAAACACATAATCTCCATAACCCATAATCGCCCCAAAGTGGTCATTCCCGAATCTAACTGTCCCGATAAACTTTTTCACAAAGTTCTTGAGCCGTGAGCGATCCCCAGTCATATGTTTTGAGCAGCCTGAGTCCAAATACCAAAGGACGATTTGTACGGCCTGCATTTGAAACCAGACAACAATGGATAACTGAAATATGTGGATCCCCACTGGAATTTGGGGTCCGTTTGGTCAGCACACACAAGTTCTGGAACATTAGTCATTTCTAATATAGATGCCTCTACAGTGGGAACTACTCTAGAGTTATCAGGGAACCTATTAGAAGGGCTATGTGTTCCTAATGGAAGGATTCGACCCGTTGGTCTCCATTCTTTAATCTTCACAATTTTATGTTTATTCAACTTAGGAAATGGATTCTTGTTTCCTAAACTGAACTTCCTTCCAGTGGGTCCCCATTGATACCCAACCTTAGTGAAGATTTTTCCTGTAGCTTTCCAACTTTTCACATTACTTTCAGTTTTCCTAACATACATAATATGGGGTGGTGCACGAGATATCAGAGACGACACAACACATTCATCATGATTAACAGAAATTAAGCATTTGTCACATGTTTTACAGACCATTTTATAATTCGAATTAATTACAGTACTTTTGATACTAGAATCAACACGATTCCATCTAGTCGTTACAAACTTATTGTTCCTAGGTTGGACTTCTACTCTTTTCTTGTGATCACTCATAGCCGGCGCAGTCCTATCATTCCTTGCATTGCCTTTAGGCTTTGACCCGCTAGCTTGGGTGTCACTTCTTACTCCTGTAGAAGTAATGATGGGAATATTAGTTTGCTTCACTAACACATGCTTTCCTGATAATGATGTGCTAGGTTCTGATGCTCTTGGTAGTAAATCAAAGGATACATTCTTGTTCTTAATAGTGGACGATGAGGCAACTAAGCTATTCTTTTGGTAACTGGACCTAGGACCCGAGCTAATAGCATATTCTAGCTGTTCCTGGATCCTTTTTGTGAGGACACATGCATAATCTATTGCCTTATCATGTGGTTTTCCTATTCTGTCCTCTTTCACAACCTCTCGAAGAGTGTCAAGTCCATCCCTAAGGTGACTAAGATACATCTGATGGACAGGTCTGTTATTTCTTATGGGAAATGGAATAGGCCCCACATCAACATCATATATTTTACAAGCAGAAACCTTTGATGAATCACAATTATAAGATGTACATGGCATTTTACCTTTCACCTGAGTCTTCAGATTCTCAATTTCATTTAACAAAGAAATTATCCTTTCATTATGACTATTTCTTGTAACTTTAACTGAGTCATATAACTCTCTATAATGTTGTTTAATCTTAGAATTTTCTTCTCGAAAACACTCATTTTCATGATGTAATTTGTTTATGGTGTCTTGATATTGAAAATTCTGAGAATCTGACGATGACGGTTTATTGGTGCCATAAACATCACACTTGTTGGACATCAATTTGGCAATTTGAGCCCTCAACAGACGAATCGTGTTAGTGTGAGCTTGAATTTTCTCATCCCGTTTGCTTAATTCAAAATACGTATCAAACTCAGGAGCATCCGAAGATGTCTTAGCATTTGATAGTTTACATCTTTCTTCTAAGTGTTGATATTTTAATTGTAAGTTAAGATGTTCAACCTCTAGTTTAGAAAAACGTTTGACCATGTCATCATGATCATCATTTTGAATTTTTTCAAGAAGTTTCAAAATCTCCCCCTCAAGCTCCACAACACGATTATAGGTAACATTTAAAGCCATAGCATACTCATGATATTGACAAGCAGATAATGCAGAATCAGTTGCAGTAAAAAATACATCTTGTGCAATACATCTAGCAATCAAATTATCATAATTGATGAGCATGTTTTTCCTTTCAATTTCGCGGCTCTTAAGTTCTATTGCATATTCATTCACCTTATTTTCCATATCTTTAAACACTACTTTCATTTCTTTTATTTCTGTGTTGAGGGCAGTTTGCAGCCCTTCAAAATGTTCTTTGAGTAGTTTAAAGAATGGCATGACCTCAGTTAAGTAACACCTTTTTGCATGTTCAAAACACCTTTCCCCCTCAATAATGCCGGTTGGTGTGATTCTCTTCTTACATGTTTTATCAAAATCAGCAAACAGTTGCCAAAGCACATTTAAGCTAATAAAGGTTTTGCTTTAAGTGGGAAGAGACAACGGCACCAAATTCCTAGGTGTATTGGGAGGATACACAGTTATGGACGCAAATTTTCTAATGAGAGGGGTGTTGGCCTTAAGTTTTTCTTCGTTTAGTTTTTCATTATCCTGTTTCCAGAATATCTGTTCAGGTGTTAACTTCTTTTGAGGAGCAAACATAGCCAAACGATTTTCCTCACTATAGTCATGGGGTTTGATTATTATTCGTCTGGCTATGCACTCGGGATCCCTCATTTTCTCATTCATTCTTTCCCTTGTTCCCTCACTTAACTCATCCTCCTCTTTAGTGTAGATATGCTCAGGCGGGTCGTGATAAGGCATAAACATCACATTAGAATCATT
The DNA here is from genome assembly GCA_021014915.2 of Artemisia tridentata subsp. tridentata. Lineage (NCBI taxonomy): Eukaryota > Viridiplantae > Streptophyta > Magnoliopsida > Asterales > Asteraceae > Artemisia > Artemisia tridentata. The sequence continues at coordinate 149,097,072 of CP139502.1, read as the reverse complement.
TAATGCAGGTTGGGCTATCTTAGCAATCTCATGAATAGCTACTTTCGATCTACCTACATTGCTTTCACTATGCTTGTCACTTAACTTTCTGTGCTTATACATCATTTGGGCAGTCTGTCTGGTTTGGTCTTGTGTGTACAACTTATCCTCAAGCTTATTTTTTAAGGTCTTGAGCCTAGAGAAATCATTTAAGAGTTCCTTTTCCTTTTCTTTGAATTCTAGCTTAAGTGTAGTTATACACTTTTGTACTTCCTGTTTCTGTTTGACAGACTGTTCTAGCTGGCTTTTCAAAGAATTCAACTCTTGTTTTAATGTTTCTTCTCTTACTCTAGACTCTTTAATAAGTGTACTCATTTTACCTTCTAATTTCTGCTCACGTTCATTAAGCTCAAACTTAGCACGCTGTTCATACATATCAACTTGTTCTTTATAAATGTTTAGTCTAGTGATCAAGTTATTATCAGGTGCAAGAACTGTACTTTCACTAGTGCATGCATTGTCTATTTCACATGTAATATCTACGGCACACAAGTCATCAACAACACAAGCATCATTTACAACAGAAGATTCAGAATTTTGTACATCAGGCACATTTTTCTGACTCAGATATTGTTCATATGGAATCATATTGCTATTATCCATGTCAGCATTATTTGAGTCAGAGACAATTGCCTGTTGTATTTCGATGGGAAACTTTTGTTTATCAACTATTTCATATGTGTCATATAATCTTAGTACCTCAGATATCACAGAAGCATTTGAAGAACCAGCGTTTTGAGATGGAGAGGCCAAGGACGACAAATTGGCCATGAAGATAGTTTGAGCAGTTGGTTCTTCATCCACATCAGAGTCAAATGCATCACAATCATCAGCTTGGAAGACATTAGGATCATTGAGTGCCATATCTTGGATTGGTTGCTCATCCACATCAGCATCAAAAGTATTACCCCCATCACCAGCAAGAAACAACAATTCTTCTACATCCAATACTGCTCCATTCTCTTAAGCCTGCATCAACAGCATCTTGTCCTTGAAGTAGTCTGAATTCTGAGGTCGTTTTGGTTGATTGCAGTTTCTTGCAATATGTCCCAGACCTCCACAATTATAGCACTTGATCTGTTTCCCTTGCCCCTGGTTGGCATTCCCAGTCCTGTTCTGCATAATACCTCGACCCATGTTTCTGCCAGCTCTCCCTTGCACATTTTGAACCACAATTTTTCCATCCTCCACTGATGAACTCAAATAAGTATATTTTATTACTATCATTTATCCTATTAATTTGACTTGTTTTATTATATTATGTATGAGGATTGATACTTAATCGTTTACTTTTGTAATTCTCAGTTGAAAACAAGCATTTGGTGAAACTTGGCGATTTTAGACTTATTATGGAGCAAAACATGCAAGAAGTTAAGAGTCTACTGAAATGGACAAGATCAAGACGAATCTGCTCCAGATGCGCCGCATCTCACTCACTACATACGGCGCATCACTATCAATATTTCACCAGATACGATCCAAGATACAAGAGGACATGCGCCGCATCTATAAATGAAGTTACGCCGCATCTTCTGGCGGTGTACGAATATTCCTGAATATTATAATCTTGGACCCCACGCGAAGTTAAGTCAATGCGCCGCATCTACTTACTAGATGCGCCGCATCTTACCCTCAGACAGAAACTATAAATACCCCAAGACCAGACGAATTCCGGAGCTTTTAGTCAACACACAGAAGGCCGAAGTACAGAAACCTAGGACGAATTCAGTCGATTAAGGCAGCACAAGACACACCCAGACGAAGATACAAGAGCTGTAAGAAGGTGTTGCATGTGTTTAATTCATTAAGTAGTTTTGTTTTATTGTGTTAGTAAACTTTAATTCATCAAGATTGGTGGCTTGTGTAATGTGACAACGGAAAGATTGCACTCCCTTAAAACTGCTTTCTCATTAATTAAAGTTTATATGTTGATGTCATTGGTGACTTTTATTAGTGCATTGATAACCTCTGTGTCTAGCTGAGCGTTGATCGGGTCGCCATGCCTCTGCCCTCGCCTATTTATTAGATCGCCTATGCATTCTATGGTCTGTAGAAAAGTAGGAAGAAAGATAAATAGGATAGTCATAAGTAATCATTAAGGGTTTACTCGCCGATAAGATTAGAACCAACGAGAAAGGACTTAATCTCGGTGCGTTGCATCGAACTATACACTTCATATAAAACTAGCAATAAAACAAGTGACAAACTACTTATCTATCAGGACAGCCCTCTTATTGTCTCGAGTATTTATCTGTGTACGTGTGTGCTATTCGCTGATTCGTTCCTATTGGTTTAGTTTATTATTTAATTGCAACCAAATCGTGCCAGTCTCTCAGGCTGAACCCCCTTGCGTTAGAATAGGTTGTATAGCTAACTTAATTTATTAAAATACTGATTAGAATAACTAGATAATACGTTCCACTCTTAGTGATCGACACTCTACTTACCATTATATTCATACTGACCGGGTACACTGCTCGTTAAGTGTGTGTGTTATTGATAAGTCGGCTAAATATAAATTTAAAACTTGAGTAGGCATTAATACTGCTAAACCGCAACGACACATCGCACGCATCAAGTTTTTGGCGCCGCTGCCGGGGAGTGAAGTGTTATTATCTGTTAATTTGATTAGTATTTTAATTAGGTTTTTAATTTTTATCTAACCGCTAATTCTGTTGTGTATTAGATTAATTTGCATTCATTGTACTATTTTGCATATTTTCTGTTTTTGTGTGTTATTTGTTTTCTTTGTGTTTATTTTCGTGTGTTTTATTTGTTTTTAATTTTTCGTATTTTTTGTGTTCTGCTATCGTTGTACTGAGCTAAATCAAACGATACGGCTCATCTGATTTCTCAGATACGGCGTATTGCGTTTAATTTTTATAAAATACAACGCGTTTAATTAATTCGATACGACGCATCTTTTCCCCAAGATACGGCGTATCTGTTTTTGATAAAAAAATTTCTAAACGTTAACGCCATACGACGCATCTGCTTCAGCAGATACGGCGTATCTATTATTTTAATTAAAAACAGTTTTCGAATTATTAAACAGATACGGCGTATCGATTTTTATCGATACGGCGCATCTTCTGAATCAAAAATCTTATATTTTGAAACGTAACGAAAATACGGCGCATTGACCTTTGTTAATACGACAAATATAATTTGATAAATATATTTGAATTTTGATATTTACTTTGATCGGTCCGCTACTCTCGTGTGCAAGTTGTTTATTTTCAGGATAAATGATGACTCGAGCATCGCCATGAAGGATTACATTCTGAACCAAACCGAGAGAAGCTAGCTGGATTGATCAAACATAAGACAACAAGAGTGGAGGAAAACTCAATACTGGTAACATTAAACGTCCTAAATTCTTGAAATAGAATTCCAGGTAAACTCTTCGATAATTCAACCAGCCCAAAGGGAAGTTCTCTACAATATAATCTCAATTTTATTATCCATATTATACGTCTGATTCAAATTGTAATCTTAATTTTGTATGCTTAATAACGATATTTGTTCCTAACCTCGGAATAAATCCTTATCCACTAAACAATAAGATTACAATTATTAATAAAACGTTTATGCCTATTGCTCTTATTTTGAATTCATATGGTATGACCATTTTTAACCCCAATTGGATGTATAAAGAATTGTGTTGCGGAAGCCAAGGTACGTTCCTTATTTAAATTTCGTTCACTAATATAGCGATACGGCGGATCTAAATATCCCAAGCGCCGTATCTCTGACCAACTAGGACTCATTGACTAGTCAACGAAATTAAATAGATACGGCGCATCCCAATTTTTCAATACGGCGCATCGTTTTGCCCTATAAATACGACGGGAATGCGCCGGATCTAAAATCTTTACCACAAAAACTCACACAGTTAAGGACTTACACACAGTAAAAGTTATACTCTAATTCCGATCATTTTTCTTAAATCCGCCTCTAATCCGATCTATAATCCATCACCTAATCATCAAATTAAGGTAATTATTCTATTTCGATTTAATATTGGTTAATACGAAAATTAGGGTTTATATGATTAATTTGATTTGTGCTTAAATGATATAGAGATATGATTAGGACTTGTATTAGATGATCTTCCCCGTATTTAACTTGTGTAAATCATCGAATTTCTGGCCTAGTTTGATTTGACCAAAAATTTGGGTTTTGAATTCGATTTTGAATATTTAGCGGGAAGATGGATTAGTAGAATGTAATGAGCCTTTAGAACTGTTATAATGAGTATACGATACTATGATATTATGTGAGAATTTACGTCATGGATACGGACTCTTGAAAAGCCTACCTGATCCCCTTTATTTTATACTGATATACTTTTAGATGCGGCGCATCTAGGTTAATTGATGCGGCGTAACGACCTATTTCCAAATTGATAAAACTTTAGATACGCTGTATTACTTAATCTCGATACGACGCATCTCCATACGCCGTATCTCATTTCTTGCCCCGCATCTCTTATACTTTGTGCAGATACGCCGCACTGATTAAATCAGATGCGCCGTATCTACCTCACTTACAGAATGCTTACTAACTTTGAAAATTTATTTCAGATAGCATTACCAGAAGTTGAACAAAGACATCAGTGGTTACGTTTCGAGAATATGGGACTAACCCCTGGCACCTTGGAGGATTACTTACGGAGACTTGAGTCGATTTACTTTAGGAGAATATTCAGGGTACAGGTTTTGGATTTCGCTGATGTGGGATTGATTGGGGAAGGACATGCTGCTGAGAGTTTACGACATAGGATGGAGATGGTTGTTACTGGTGATGATGAGGAGGTGGTATTCAGATCTAGTGCTTGGGAGAGATTATTCAGGATTGACGAGCCCATGGTACGGGAGCTCATGATGGAGTTTTTCAGTACAGTCTACTACAGAGAGACGGATACTGGGTTGGATATTGCTGACACCCTTGTGTTTAGACTGGGTGGTATGCCGAGGCAGATGTCTATGAGACAGTTCATTTTGGCCATGGGTTTGCATACGGTTGAGGAGCTTGAGTCAGATGGGTTTGCTAGATATTGGGATGATAGTTTGAGAGCGGTCCCTGACAGAGGATTGTTCAGTGATTACTGGGACAGGATTTCTTCGGGGGGTGATATCACTACTTCCACCCCCTCTTACACTTTGATCAGAGAGCCGATGAGGAGGCTGTGCCACCGTCTGATAGCACTTACCATTGCTGGGAGGGGTCAGTCACCTGAGAAGGTGACCACTCTGGACCTCTTCCTCTTGAGGAGCATGGATGAGGGGTTGTCGGTGAACATCCCCCACTTTTTGGCACACTACCTCCACCGATCAGCTGCAGGGAGAGATCGAAGGAGCCATATGACTGGCGGGCATTTTGTTTCTCGGCTGGCCCGCCATTTTGGAGTGATTGGAGTGGAGATTCCAGCAGGGCTGGAGGTTGTGGTGACCCATCTCCCAGTTATAGACAGAGATTATTTGGTTAGACTTGGGATCTGTCAGTTGGCTATGGGAGAGTACGTTTGGGTAGCATTGGGGCCCGCTAGAGCTGCAGGGCCAGAGGCGGAGCAGGGAGGTCCCCCGGGAGCTCCGGCTGCTGCTCCAGCCCATCAGGAGGAGCCACAGGCACCAGTGCCCCCACCAGTACATGTACGCACAGTGAGTCAGAGAGTCGAGGCAGTCGAGGGGGAGTTGAGAGCCTTGAGAGGCATTGTAGATGGCATGAGGAGGGACTCAGAGTGGCTGGTTATGAGTGTGAGCAGACTTTTGGAGCAGCAGGGTATTACCCACACCCGTTCAGATGGTACTCATGTTGCAGGAGTGACACGTGCATACGCTCGCAGAGTCCGGCCTAGGACTGATGATGCCAGCACCTCAGGGACCCACCCACACGACCACACTGACCCTTGATCTCTTGATTCCACGTGTTATTTGACATTGTTCCATGCACATTATTATTATTCTTTTTGGGATTGCACTAATCGATATTCTCATTTATGCATTTGATGTTTCAGTTTATATTTCTTAACATGCTTGACAAAGACTGGCATTAAGTTAAGCATGATAATACGAAAGGACATGAGAGAAAACCATGGAACAAGCCATTTTTACAACAGACTGTTAGCAGTCTGGCTGGTGAACACATGCGCCGCATCTGGGGAACAGATGCGACGCATCCTATCCTTTATTTCGTTTTATTTTATTTTTGTTTCAGGCCGCAGAGGATACGGCGCATCTCAATCCTGAGATGCGACGCATCTCCTGCAATGGTCATATCTTTATTTTTCTGCATTTTTTTACTTTTCGACTTTAAAACTTTTTATCAGTTTTTTTTAATGCGGCGCATCCCTGGTTAAGGATGCGGCGCATCTTCTATTCTGATCCGTAATTATTCCAGGCTCGATACGGCGTATCTTCTTCCATAAGATACGGCGCATCGACTGACCTGATGATTTTCATTTTAAATTTTTATGTTTTATTTTTTATCTAACTACTAATGTGTTATGCAAGTTGAACCTTTCTTACCTTAGGTGTGTTTTAAAGCCTTGGTGGTATTATAGATTCCTGCATTTCCTGTGGATACATCTAATATGAAGCTTAAACATTCTAATCCAAAAGAAAGATGATTTTTTCTCTTATACAAATGGAGGATCATATCGAGCAAATCTCAGGGGAGTTTTTCTGTTCTAATTCTTTTATTTTCCAGTTTTTAACCTTTTATACAAACAACGAGGACGTTGTTTAACTTAAGTGGGGGGATTGGAGAATTAGAACACTTAACACTTACTTGTCCTAAACTTTTCAAAATATGCTTAAAATGTGCTTAATATATCAAAAATTAAAATTTTTTAGCATGTTTTTGTTTAAAGTCTAAGTTGCATAGCTGCACACATGACGTTATTTTCAAAAATTGTGATTTTTCAAAATTCACAAATCTATGAGTGTGCCGGTGACTTGTAAACTTTAGAACTTGGCTTGTATACTATTCGAGACCACCATAATGAGTATTATTTATATAATTGGAATGACTTGTCTAAATTGGTAAATTTCTAGGATTACACCCAAATAGCCTTTATATGTTATGTGTTATTAGCTAACTACACTGGTTAGTTAACCCCCGTATAAACCCTTTTCTTACTCTCACTTTTAGAGTAAGATACCCCTAGAAAAACACTCAGAGCCATTCCTTTCGTTTCTTACACCTTTGTTTAAATGTTTCGTTACACCCTTACACCTTAGCCTACCCTGTAGATTAGAATCCGTGGTTGGTTAATTGCTATAGGCAAAGTGTGTTTCCTTACATTACCTATGTTCGCGTGCGTAATTCATTATCTATGGTTAGGTCGGGAAATTGCACAATGCAATTGGAGTGAAAGTAGATATTGTATATCTTTGAGTTTAATTTTTCGTGTGTTTACTACTTTCACTATTACCGTTATTTCGAAAGTCATGAAATGTAGGAAAATTATCCAGAATTATCATTATAGTGATGTGGTGAAATTTTACACATCTTTGTCTATGTTTATGTATTAAAAATTAAAAAAAAAAAAAAAAAAAAAAAAAAAAAAAAATCGAAAAATTGAGAAAAGAAAAAGAAAAAAAAAAAAAAAAAGAAGAAAGTTGGATGTTTGTTTTAACCAACTTATGTAAAGTTTTGTATTAAGTGGTCGATATCACCACTAGTTGTTGTATATTATATCTATGGATTGAATGAGAGTTGGCAGTTATGGGAACGCCGACTAAGGTTTATTCTTTGATTAAGATCTTGTTGAGTATAATTCGTGTCTACCTAAAGCGTGTGTTTCAAGTGTTAAAGCGTGAGTTATTCTATGATATGAGTCTTATTCACGGGATGGTTGGGATAGTGATTAACCACACTTAGGATTTTAATTTATTTGTTTTGTTTATTTTTCATTTTACACCAATTTATATCCCAAATATTATCCATACCCTATTATTCTTTATCCAACCAAACCTTTGATTTATTGAGATTAGGGATTTGAGCAATCTTAAGTATCGTAGTCGTGGATTCGGCTATGTATTTATGATTTTGTCGCCCTTTTTGATATATTATTATTGGTGAAGTTTGGACCTATCTTTAGCCTATTCGAGTTAAGGATTTGAGCAATCGCAAGTATCCTGTTCGTGGATTCGATCATGTATTTGTGATTTTGTCACCTTTTCTGGAATTTGATATCGATAGAGATTAAGAATAATTAACCCTTAAAACCTCAAAACCCTTTTTACCGCTTTAGACTTGTTATTCCTTGGCTTTAGTGGGGGAGATGTGTATACTTGCCAAGCTTATGATAGAATATTCGTCACGACTGGACAGTTAAACGATTAGATTTGCTTTTATCAAATTATTTTATTTTACTTCTAATTCGTTAAGTGTTTAGTTGTGTGATTATGGCAAAAATGAATACATGCTTAAATATAAAAATAAATCCTAATATCTTTTAGGATACATTTTCATAAGATTAATTCTAAGGTTTACTTGGGGACAAGTAAAGTTCAAGTGGGGGGATATTTGATGAACTCAAATAAGTAAATTTTATTACTATCATTTATCCTATTAATTTGACTTGTTTTATTATATTATGTATGAGGATTGATACTTAATCGTTTACTTTTGTAATTCTCAGTTGAAAACAAGCATTTGGTGAAACTTGGCGATTTTGGACTTATTATGGAGCAAAACATGCAAGAAGTTAAGAGTCTACTGAAATGGACAAGATCAAGACGAATCTGCTCCAGATGCGCCGCATCTCACTCACTACATACGGCGCATCACTATCAATATTTCACCAGATACGATCCAAGATACAAGAGGACATGCGCCGCATCTATAAATGAAGTTACGCCGCATCTTCTGGCGGTGTACGAATATTCCTGAATATTATAATCTTGGACCCCATGCGAAGTTAAGTCAATGCCCGCATCTACTTACTAGATGCGCCGCATCTTACCCTCAGACAGAAACTATAAATACCCCAAGACCAGACGAATTCCGGAGCTTTTAGTCAACACACAGAAGGCCGAAGTACAGAAACCTAGGACGAATTCAGTCGATTAAGGCAGCACAAGACACACCCAAACGAAGATACAAGAGCTGTAAGAAGGTGTTGCATGTGTTTAATTCATTAAGTAGTTTTGTTTTATTGTGTTAGTAAACTTTAATTCATCAAGATTGGTGGCTTGTGTAATGTGACAACGGAAAGATTGCACTCCCTTAAAACTGCTTTCTCATTAATTAAAGTTTATATGTTGATGTCATTGGTGACTTTTATTAGTGCATTGATAACCTCTGTGTCTAGCTGAGCGTTGATCGGGTCGCCATGCCTCTGCCCTCGCCTATTTATTAGATCGCCTATGCATTCTATGGTCTGTAGAAAAGTAGGAAGAAAGATAAATAGGATAGTCATAAGTAATCATTAAGGGTTTACTCGCCGATAAGATTAGAACCAACGAGAAAGGACTTAATCTCGGTGCGTTGCATCGAACTATACACTTCATATAAAACTAGCAATAAAACAAGTGACAAACTACTTATCTATCAGGACAGCCCTCTTATTGTCTCGAGTATTTATCTGTGTACGTGTGTGCTATTCGCTGATTCGTGCCTATTGGTTTAGTTTATTATTTAATTACAACCAAATCGTGCCAGTCTCTCAGGCTGACCCCCATTGCGTTAGAATAGGTTGTATAGCTAACTTAATTTATTAAAATACTGATTAGAATAACTAGATAATACGTTCCACTCTTAGTGATTGACACTCTACTTACCATTATATTCATACTGACCGGGTACACTGCTCGTTAAGTGTGTGTGTTATTGATAAGTCGGCTAAATATAAATTTAAAACTTGAGTAGGCATTAATAATGCTAAACCGCAACGACACATCGCACGCATCATCCACCATTGCAAGATTTCGCGGGTTGGATGAATTTCTTAACTGATTGTTGGTCTGAGGGAGAGAAGCTTTGAACTGTTGAACAAGTAATGATACTTGATTGGTGAGGTTATCCAGCATTTTATCAGTCTGAGTATAGCCTGAGTCAAGTTGAGGACTCATAGAAGATGATGGTTGAAAGTTTCGTACATCAGTTGCCATAAATGCTAGTGGATCATTAGAAGTGGATGGATTCAACTTCTCTCTTAACACCCGATCAAAGACAGCATGCTTCTCATGTTGTTGAAGATAGGCATACAGCTGTTCGTAGTTGGTATCCCTCAGACCTTTGTTGAGTTTGACAGCAGTAACAAATCTGTCCCATTCTGGAGTCATGTTGTTCACAAACTTGGAGTTAAGTTGGATGTTGGGCATCGTCATTCTAATTATCCTCATGTCATTTACCAACTTATGGAATCTCACATAGTAGTCTGTAATATTCTCTCCTGGGTTCATTTTGAAATGTTCAAACTCATCATACAACTGAGATTCCCTGTCTTCCTTTGTCAGTTCTGACCCAGCCAACAGCATCTTCACATTGTCCCATACTGCCTTGGCTTCTGTATTGAAGTTGATGAGTTTGTAGACATCCTTTGGAAGACCTTGAATGATGATATTTGAGGCTCTAATATCAGCATCATACCTCTTCTTTTCCTCCTCAGTAAGATCATTGTACGTGCGAGGTCTGTCAATACCAAGTGTGACTGTGCCATCTTCACCAGTAGTCACAGCATCTCTGGTAGTACCCATCTGAAATGGTCCTTCATCAATGGACTTAAGGATGTTTGCCCCATTATCTTTTCCCAAGCAATAAAGCCGTATTCTTTGTGCCCATGACTCATAGTCTGTCCTATCAAGCATAGGTGGACGGGTATCGGACCCAGCTGCTTGAATATCATCGGAAGGTGTGCTCGCCATTGAGTTAAAAGTATCTTCAGAACCGCTAATAACAAACCGCTAAAACTGAGTACCAAACCTCTAGTACAAGTCAAACCGCTAAAGTAAACCGCTGAAGCAGATAACTGAACCGCTAATCTAAACCGCTGAAATACAGAAGTATTAAGCCGCTGAAAGCAGAACCGCTAACAGTTAAACAGCTGAGGATTAAACCGCTGAACGCTAACCCGCTGGAATCTAACCCGCTGATATTTAACCCGCTGAAACTTAAGCCGCTGGACTACTAACCCGCTGAGACAAAGCCGCTGAACTTTAACCCGCTGATGATTAACCCGCTGAAACTTAAACCGCTGAATGATTAACCCGCTGAGACTAAAGCCGCTGAACTTTAACCCGCTGATGCTTAACCCGCTGAAACCCGTAAACCTCTACCACAATACGACAAACCGTAAACCTCTAACACAAAACGACAAACCGCTAGTTGACAATTTCTGACAAACCGCTGCCACTAGTTGACAAACTGTCCTTTTCAGTACAGTTTGTCCTTTTCCAGAAACAGATAAATTACAAACCGCTATTAACCAAGCCGCTGGAACTAAACAGCCAAATTAGCGTAAACCGCTAACAAGAAACTTTCACCGAATAATAAACCGCTGATCTTACACAAACAAGTCACAAACACTGTTGTAACTTATCAAGAACGATCTAAAACACCTTTTTGAACATAAAAGTACTAGTCTTACACTACTTTAACCACAAAACAAGATCAAACAAGGGTTTTTTCTTACCTATTTGTTCGAACCAAAAAAGCACCCAAAAACCAAACACAAATCTGAATATGCACTACACGAATCTAACCATGGCTCTTGATACCAATTGTAGGATATTCAGGAACGATTAAACACAAGATTGGATGGTTATATGGATCGAACTAGTAAGAAGCTAGAGAGAGAATGAAAGATGGAACCTTTAGAGAGATAAACCAAAAAAGAAAATGAATTGAAAGCTTGCAAAGGTCCAACCCTCTCCACATGTGGAGAGGGGTATTTATAGTTACATACTTAGCCTACTTACTTTGTCCCTAGTGGACTGTGGAGCGAGCTGACAGAGGGTAAAGACCCGACTCACTCCACAATATTAATTAACTACTTTACTACTAATATTACTTGTATTACTACGAGCTATTTAATACACGAGAGTGCTCGGGGTGACCGAGTCTTCAACTGAATATTTATATTCCTAACAATTGTTGTATTGATATCACATAAGATTCGAATCGAGAAATATTTTAAAACAAACTTCAAAAAGAAAATTTTGAAAACGTAATTAAAACGGTGAAACTATTCAAACCCCCCCCCCCTTCTAGTTTCTACAATTGGTATCAGAGTAGGTCACTAAAGATTTTTAAAGTATACTGTATTTTAAAACTTGAATCGATCAATGGATTTTGAAAAATATCAAGAAGGGCAATCTATGCAAACCACTTTTCGAAGCTGATAGCTTCATTTATTGGAAAACTAAATTCGAAACTTATGTTAAATCAAAAGATCTTGATCTTTGGCATGTTATTACTATGGGTGACTTTCAACCTATTGAACAAAACCCTGAAACTAAAAAGGAAGAATGATAACACTCAAATCTAACATATTTTTAGTAGCGTTATTCATGTTTTTATGTATGTTATTTGGTTAAATTTATATACTTTTGTTACTAAATCGTACCAAAGTGTGTTTGCAAAGTATATGTGACCAAAAATAGGAAAAAGGAAGAAAAAGATGAGAAAAATGAGAAAGAAGGAAATATTTATGAAAGTGCGAAGATTCTTACGCCAAGACCCAATCAAAAAGGCATTTCAATGAATGAAGGTCCAAGTATTTATGTTGATAAGCTTCAAAGATGTAGAAAAGACCAAGCATGGATGAAGAGCCAAGAACCAAAAGGAAGAAACAAGCCAAGACGACAAAAGTCTAAAAAGAGAAAATAGCAACCATCTATTCGATCGGAGGCTGCCCGCAATCGATTCGGATAGAGGCAATTCCGAAGACCAACTGATCGGTTGGCCATATTACCGATCGGTTAGAAGCCTGTTGATTTACCCAAAACTTCATCATTAAGTTATGTCTCTTCATACATCCAGTTCTAAAGCTTTCCATTGATCCTTCTAGGCTCTTCTAAACTACTTGGAGGACAAGATAAGCATTAATGAACCAAGACCCTTGGGAGGAGTATTAATAGGATCATTTGTGGAGTATTAAGTGTTCTTTTCTTAACCAATAAACTTGTAATCATCAACCACTCATCAAAATACTCTCAAATTCATCCTTAGAAGTCCAGGAAGCTTTGGAGGATCAAGAAGTCAACAATTGGAGGTCAAAACATCAAGAAGTCAACATCAATACTTTGGGTATCATTACCTTATCGTTTGTAATCTATTTCCAATCATTGTAAGACTTTCAATTATGGTTTCTAATGTTCAAAGTTCTGAGATTATGTTCATGTTTGCTATGAGTGGCTAGTGCCTTTGTGCACTTGTTTAGATGATGTGTATTACTTTTTGACTTGCGTATGATTGTGATAACATGTTTTAATTCACTTTCAAGTTGATTATAAGATCCAATCGTGATTAAGTTTCATAGTGACATTTGTTGAATCAAGTTTAACTAGTTGCTAATTATCTTAAGGGTCGAAAGAACTATTGTTATTCAACTAGTCATAATCATTTGTCTATGAATGATTGTTTTTACCTATTATTCTTGATTACACAAAGAAAGTTAATTGTGGTTGTAATGAGAATGCTTTTGTCTATCAAAAATAGGATTGATGGTAAACCATTTCAAGGGTCGAAAGATTAATAGTTTACTATCGATTGTGACCTTTTGTCTATGATAGGTTACCTTTTGTATTGACCATTTCCTAAGCTATTTGATAATGCAAAAGTAGATTTTTGTGTTTAAGGTACACCAACTTATGAACCTTGAATTGATCTTGAATTGAGTGGTTAAACGTAATGCTTGTTTTTATAAACTAAAATCTTGACGAAGGTTTAATTTGTAGAAACAATAGATTAGTTCACCAAACTAATTATCATAACCAACATGTTGTCCAAAGTTATCACAATCATGCTTATCAAAGAGTAGTATACTAGTCTAAGCAAGTGTAGTTTTAATCATTTGAATTATTCTATTTTTCATTACTTGTTAAGGAATTTACTTCTAGTAGCTTACAATTCGATTCACTACACAAATCCCTGCGAACGATCCCGACTTACCATCATAATCTTGCTATAACGGACGAGTTCACTTGCTCATATGTGTTGTTCCTAGATTCGGTAATTCGACCTTTATAAATTTAAAACTTGTACTCATTTACGACATATCATGTTTTTGGCGCCGCTGCCGGGGATTTTGATCGTGTTTCTGTAGGTTTTAGATGTTCAGTTCGTTTTCATAAAAAATTAAAAAAAAAGGTTTTCCGAGCTGACCACCCGATCGGTATTCCATTCATCCGATCGGTTGCCCATTTTTAAAGTTTACCGAGAGCTTCATCCGATCGGTAGTAGCATCCATCCGATCGGATCACCCCAAACTTAATTTACCGAGATTTCTATCCGATCGGTATCCCATTCCATCCGATCGGATCCTTAGCCTTGATTTTTCAAATTGTTTCCATTCTTTGCTCGTGTGTGTTAGACATTGCCTCGATTCTCTTGGGAATTGTTTGAACACTCGATCAACCGGAATAGAACCAATTTCACCTTTTTCAGATCCCAAACGTTTAGTTCGAAGACCAAGAAGAAAAAGAAAACCATTTGTTCCATTAGCCAATCGTGTACCAAGAGTACAAAACCCTCCGTTTGATAACCTTTTTGAAGTCAAAGTTGTTTATAACCCCTTTACTGATCAACCTTTTCCCATGGCTGATGATAGACCCATGTGGGAATTCAACCGAACCGTAGCACCCACTCCTGGAGCTGCTATTGTTACCGTCAACCTAGGTGACAATTTCACCGTGAAAGGTCACCATCTTTCTATGATCAAAGACCGTCAATTCGATGGCCGTTCGAGGGCCGATCCTCACAAACACATTGCCGAATTCATCGAAATTTGTGGCATGTTCCGTTATGGCGACACCAATGTGAATGCCATTAAACTCAAACTTTTTCCATCATCACTTGCTGGAGATGCAAAAGTGTGGTATAATGAATTAACCCAGGAACTATCAATACTTGGGAGGAGATGAGGCAAGCTTTTGTAAGCCGATTCCTTCCACTTGCCATGTTTGATCGACTCATGGGAGAAATTCGTGCTTTCACATAAAACCCTAACGAATCACTCGTCGAAGCCTGGCTTCGTATGAAAGATTTACTTTGTAGTTCTCATGGACATGGTTTAGGACGAGGAACCATTATCCAAATTTTCTACCATGGACTAGATGAAGCATCTCAAGGAATTCTTGATGCTGGAGGAATTTTTCTTTATAAAACTCCAAACCAGGCATACCAATTGCTAGAAGACCGAGTTCTTCTCAAACTCGACTAGTCAAAAGATGCCAAAACCAAACCCTTATGAAAAACCGTTGCTTTTGCTGAAAGTTCCGATACCTCTAAACTCATGGAGAAAATGGAAACATTGACTTCCAAAATCGACTCGCAATACAAAGATCTTAAAGGAGAAATGAAAGAAATGCGAGACGGTTGTAACAACTGTGGAGGTAATCACCCATCATTAGAATGTGACGACCAACCAATGGACCAACCCAAAGAAGGAGAAGCCAATTATGTCCAAGGAGGATACCGTGGAGGCGGTTATCGTGGAAATTATTACGGACGAAATTCTGTAAATTGGCAAGATCGCCAACCAAGGGATAACAACCGTGATTCTCAACCACGAGTAGACAATCAAAATCCACAAACCTCTGACAAAAAAATGGAAGAATCCGATTTTGAGAAAATGATGAGAGAATTCGTAACTGCTCAAAAATCAACCAATGAGTTCGTCAAGAACCAATTTTTTAATCTCAAAACCAAAGTTGAGCAAGGTGAGAAAAATCATCAAGCATCTATTCAAGATCTTGAAAACAAATTTGGAAGACTTTCTGATCAAATTTCTTCCCGACCATCAGGTTCGTTGCCAAGTAATACCCAAACCAACCCTAAGCCAACATCATCTGGATCGAACGATAAAACTTATCGTCCACCACAGACTCGAAATGAGCATATCAATGCTGTATTCACAAGAAGTGGTCTTTCTTATGATCCACCAACAAATCCAAATGATACCACGATCATCGATGATGATAGTGAGGAGGAAGAAGAAGCCAAAAAGGAAAATACCACAAAAACACTACCCGAACCCATCCCACCAGTTAAGGCGTATACACTAAAAATTTCATATCCTCAAAGCCTTAAGAAAGAAAAAATGGAAGAACGTTACAAGAAGTTTGTTGAAATAATCAAAGAGGTTAGACTCAATGTTCCCCTCGTTGATGTTTTAGCTGGAATGCCCAATTATGGGAAATTTTTGAAAGAACTTCTTAATAACAAAAACAAGTTGGAGCAAATATCCGCTACCTTTCTGAATGAAGAATGTTCAGCTATTGTTCAAAACAAAATTCCACCGAAACTCGGAGATCCCAGAAGTTTTCTGATTCTGTGCACGTTAGGAAACAACATCACATGCGATGCTTTAGCCGATCTAGGTGCAAGTATCAATTTGATGCCCTATTCGTTGTATTCTAAACTTTCCATCAATACCTTGAAACCTACAAGGATGAGTATTCGCTTAGCAAATCATTCTTACCAATATCCTGTTGGAATTGCTGAGAATATGCTTGTCCAAGTTGGTAAATTCATTTTTCTTGTGGATATTGTGATCTTAGAAATGAAGGATGATAGTAGAGTACCTCTTATTTTAGGAAGACCTTTCCTGAACACCGCTGATGCGATCATCAAAGTAAAAGGAAAAGAACTCAATCTTGGAGTTGGAGATGATCGAATTACCTTTTTAATCGATAAAGCGATGCAATATCCATATTCCAGTGATGATACTTGTTTCAACATTGATGTAATCGATGAAGTTACTGAGGAGGAATTGGATGCATTACTTGGCGATTCGGATCCATTTATGACTATTTCAGAAAAAATTCGTGAAACAAACTTTGATAAGGAATTCGCTGATTTTATGGAAGTAAAGTTTGAAGAAGAAGAAGAAACAAAAGTTGAAGAAGGAGAAATAGAAGAAGATTTTGAGGAAATCACTTTTAATGATCAATTGAGAATCAAAACATCTCTTCAAGAACCACCAACTGATCTTGAGCTGAAACCACTTCCCGAAAATCTTGAGTATGCTTACTTGGAGGATAATTCACTTCTTCCAGTAGTCATATCTTCGTTGCTCAAAGATAAGGAAAAAGAATGCCTCATTTCGGTTTTCAAGAAGCATAAAAGATCTTTTGCGTGGAAAACATCTGATATCCGTGGAATCAGTCTTGATTTTTGTAGACACAAAATCAATTTCGAAGAAGATGCAAAACCCGTTGTAGAAATACAACGTCGACTCAATCCCAACATGAAAGAAGTTGTTAAAAAAGAAATCATCAAACTTCTTGATGCCGGTATCATTTACCCCATCGAGGATAATCCTTGGGTGAGTCCAGTTTACTGTGTTCCAAAAAAAGGAGGAATGACTGTTGTGACTAACCAACGGAATGAATTAGTTCCTACTATAACTGTCACAGGATGGCGAGTATGTATTGATTACAGAAAATTAAACAAAGCCACCAGAAAAGATCATATTCCTTTACCGTTCATGGATCAAATGCTTGAGAGATTAGCAGGGAGCGAGTACTTTTGTTTCCTTGATGGTTTTTCAGGATATTTTCAAATTCCCATTGATCCTGTTGATCAAGAAAAGACTACATTCACATGTCCCTTTGGAACTTACGCTTATCAGCGTATGCCTTTTGGTTTGTGTAATGCACCCACGACTTTTCAGAGATGTATGATTGCAATATTTCAAGACATGCTTGAAACATCGATGGAAGTTTTCATGGATGACTTTTCAGTTTTTGGAAGCTCATTTGAAGCTTGTTTTTCTAATCTCGACAAAATGCTCGAAAGATGCGATGCTGCACATCTTGTTCTCAACTGGGAAAAATGCCATTTCATAGTGACTGAAGGAATTGTGCTAGGACACAAAATTTCCAGTGCAGGAATGGAGGTTGACAAAGCAAAAATCGATGTTATCACCAAATTACCACCTCCAACAAATGTTAAAGCCGTTAGAAGTTTTCTAGGACATGCCGGTTTTTACCGTCGTTTCATTAAGGACTTTTCCAAAATATCTCGTCCAATGACGAAACTTCTAGAAAAAGATTCTGTTTTTGACTTCAATACAGATTACATGAAGGCGTTCAAAACATTGAAAACCCAACTGACTAGTGCACCCATTATGGTTTCACCTAATTGGTCACTACCATTCGAGCTCATGTGCGACGCAAGCAATTTTGCGGTTGGAGCTGTATTAGGACAACGTGAAGGAAAACATTTTCGTCCTATATACTTTGCTAGCAAAACACTCAACAATGCGCAACAAAATTATACGGTTACGGAGAAAGAATTGTTAGCCGTTTTTTTTGCTTTCGACAAGTTCAGATCTTATCTTGTGCTTTCGAAAACGATTGTGTTCACTGATCATTCAGCGCTTAAATATCTTTTTGCAAAACAAGATGCAAAACCGCGTCTTATCCGATGGATTTTGCTACTCCAAGAATTTGACATCGAAATCAAAGATAAGAAAGGAGCAGAAAATCTAGCTGCTGATCATTTGTCTCGTCTTGAGAATCCAAACTTGGAAGAGTTAAAGGAAGACGAGATTGACGATTATTTTCCTTATGAAACTCTCATGACTGTTGATACAGTCGATGAAAAATAAATTCTATGGTTTGTTGATTATGCAAATTACCTTGTTGGAGGAATTCCCAAAAAAGGATTAACTCTTGCCCAACGAAGTAAATTCTTTGCAAAGCTAAAACACTATTATTGGGAAGAGCCCTATCTTTTCAAGATGTGTCCCGATGGAATGATAAAAAGATGTGTTTCTGGTTCTGAAACAAGAAGAATTCTTGATGAATGCCATCATGGCCCGACTGGGGGACACTATGGTCCATCCACCACAGCTAAAAAAGTTTTTGATGCTGGATTCTATTGGCCGACTATTTTCAAAGAAGCTCATACTCTTGTTCAAAACTGCGATGCTTGCCAAAAATCTGGTAGTCTTTCTCGTAGAGATGAAATGCCTCAAAAGAGCATTCAAGTCTGTGAAATATTCGATATTTGGGGAATCGATTTTATGGGACCCTTTCCTAAATCGCACTAATACGAATATATTCTCGTTGCTATTGATTACGTTTCCAAATGGGCAGAAGCAGAAGCTCTACCCACAAATGATGCACGAGTTGTTGTCAATTTTCTCAAAAAGCTTTTCGCTCGTTATGGAATTCCCAAATCTTTAATAAGTGATCGAGGAACCCATTTCTATAACAAACAAATGGAGAAAATTATGAATCGATACGGAGTACATCATCGTTTCGCCACAGCTTATCACCTACAGACCAGTGGTCAAGTCGAAAATACCAACAGAGTCTTAAAAAGAATAGTTGAAAAAACGGTCAAAGACAATCCTTCCGTTTGGTCGGGAAAACTCGATGATGCTCTATGGGCATTTCGTACGGCTTATAAAACTCCAATTGGTACAACACCATAAAGACTTTTGTACGGAAAAATCTGTCATTTGCCGTTCAAAATCGAACATCGCGCTTACTGGGCACTCAGAAGCTGTAACCCTGATCTCAAAATAGCTGGAGAGAAGAGATTCTTGCAATTGCACGAACTCGATGAACTAAGACTCCAAGCTTAAGAGAACTCCAAGCTCTACAAAGCTAGAACCAAAGCATATCATGACAGAAATCTTAGAATCCGAAAAGAATTCAAAGCTGGAGACAAAGTTCTACTTTTTAATATGAAATACAAGTTCAAAGCACCTAAGCTAAAACCAAAATGGTTCGGCCCATATATAGTGAAACATGGATTTCCATCTGGGTATGTTGAATTACATGACAAACAAGGTGGAAGTTTCATTGTTAATGGTCACCGAATTAAATTATTTTATGATAAGGAGCAAATGAACAAGATTTCTATCAAAGAGATTCCGCCTGAATCAGAATATGAAGCTATAACATTCATGGCATCCTTTCCGGCCGATTTCAAGAAAAACACTCCTTGGGCCGAAGAATCTGGTTATATCTATGATGTTCTTCCTAGACCTTGGGAAAGAATCAAATTGGAGAACATAGATGAAACTGGAGAAGGAATAGTGATAGGAAACGTGGTGTATGTTCCAAAAGTCTCAAAGAAGAAACCAAAAATTACACCAACGTAGTAAGAAGGAAGTTCGAGTCCGGCTGATGACTTGTTAATAAAACAAGCGCTCCTCGGGAGGCAACCCGTGTGTTTTCTATTTGCGATTTTACTTCTTAGTTTATTTTTCAAAGTGGTTATATCCCAAAGTTTCTCTAATCCCTTAGTTGAACTTAAGTGTGGGGGTGTATCACTAATTTTTAATAAAACATAGACATATTTCGTGTGTTTCTTTTGTTTTAAGATTACTGCAGTTAAGGATTACAAAGTATGGACACTTGGATCGAAGAATCTTCTGGAGCAAGAAAATATGGTTTATTCTCTTATTTTCCTATTTTTATTCCTTTCGTTTATCACATTGAGGACAATGCTTAACTTAAGTGTGGGGGGTGAATAGAAAAATAAGGATAAATTGTAAATTCTGAGCTAAATTTTAAATTTTGTTTGCCCTTGTGATCTAGTTCTTTGTCATTTTAAGGATTATATATTAGAGTAACTGGATCTATCCACTGGTAAAACCTGTAACTTTTGAAAAATTGAGATGTGTCCCGATTAATATTGCAATCCATTCTGGGATCGATAACATTAGCTAGCACATATTATAACCCTTTCCACTATAATGTGAGGAATTTAAGCCTGTTTCGTATTAAGCATACATCTTTTATGCTTTGATTCTTATGCTATGAGTGTGCCGGTGATTTTATTTACTCTAGAACTTGTGCTTGTAAATCATTATGAGACCGTTGTGAGATCACTTTTTCGTTTGTGATATAAGTATATATGCGTTATAAGAGGCAACCTTAGGATTTAACCCAAATAGGCCTTCCAAATTGATATTTAGCTAGTTGCATTGACTAGTTAACCACCAGTATAAACCCTTTTGTTAGCGTTTATCTTTAACGCTAGATACCCCTAGTTACACCCTCTGAGCCTATCTTTTTCTTTTGATAAAATCCAGAAAAATACAAAAAGATTTTACACTTTAGCCTAGCCTTACCTTTAGTCAAGTCTTGGTTGGTTGCGAGTTATTTGACAAGATGGATGTTATGTGGGAAATCATGAAAGTACGAAGAAATTTGCCAACTCCAAAAGTAGTTATCCAAATGAAATCATCGCAACTATAAGATGACAAGTTCCTGTTAAAAAAAAAAAAAAAAAAAAAAAAAAAAGTCATCGCAACAATAAGGTGACAAAAATAGCAAATGAGCTATGAAATAATGTAAAGTGCAATAAAGTATGAAGTTTTTCAAGAATTCATGATAGTGGTTCAAAATAGCTAGTAACATTTGGGCATTAGACTTTGACTAGTTTGTATATTCGTTACTTTCAACCTTTTCTAAAATATATCCCATGCCTTATCCATACCCTTTTGAATTTGTGAAATTATCAAGTGTATGGACATGTAGTGACCATCCAATTTCTTGAGGAATTAAATAACGTTCCTAGCGATCTAGTGTGTATTTTAGTGACCATTCGTTATGAGAATAGCGCGTTAGCGATCTAAGATATACCCTAGTGACCATCCGTTATTTGGTGATGCGAGAATTCGTTGTTAGCGATCTATTATGTTTTGCATAAGGTAGTTGCACATCAGTCTTGCTTAACCCTTGAAACCTTAAACCCGAATAAAAGTCCTCTTTGATATCTATACTTGGTGCTCACGCCATTTCGGTGTAGTTTTGTTTCTTGTACAAGCTTATGGTAATATTTAAATCATGACTGAGCAAATGAGTGTGATTTCTCTTATATACTCCACCAACCATACAAATGAGTGTTTTGAGTGAATTATATTTCATTTCCTTTCGTGAGGTGTTTAGTAATGTATATCAAGCAAGAAAATCATTTGGGTATTGTCAAACATCTCGATGCTTCAACCATAAAAGCTTAAAATGATGAATCTAACTTGTACCCGTACTCTATAGATTTGCATCACATCTTTTTAAACATATTTGTGTACCATGTGGATAATTGTTTTTATTGCTAGATTTGCTTGAGGGCAAGCAAAGTTTAAGTGTGGGGGATTTGATAACGCTCAAATCTAACATGTTTTTAGTAGCGTTATTCATGTTTTTATGTATGTTATTTGGTTATATTTATATACTTTTGTTACTAAATCGTACCAAAGTGTGTTTGCAAAGTATATGTGACCAAAAACAGGAAAAAGGAAGAAAAAGATGAGAAAAATGAGAAAGAAGGAAATATTTATGAAAGTGCGAAGATTCTTACGCCAAGACCCAATCAAAAAGGCATTTCAAAGAATGAAGGTCCAAGTATTCATGTTGATAAGCTTCAAAGATGTAGAAAAGACCAAGCTTGGATGAAGAGCCAAGAACCAAAAGGAAGAAACAAGCCAAGACGACAAAAGTCTAAAAAGAGAAAACAGCAACCATCCATCCGATCGGAGGCTGCCCGCAACCGATTCGGATGGAGGCAATTCCGAAGACCAACCGATCGGTTGGCCATATTACCGATCAGTTGGAAGCCTGCTAATTTACCCAAAACTTCATCAGTAAGTTATGTCTCTTCATACATCCGGTTCTAAAGCCTTCCATTGATCCTTCTAGGCTCTTCTAAACTACTTGGAGGACAAGAGAAACATTAATGAACCAAGACCCTTGGGAGGAGTATTAATAGGATCATTTGTGGAGTATTAAGTGTGTTTTTCTTAACCAATAAACTTGTAATCATCAACCACTCATCAAAATACTCTCAAATTCGTCTTTAGAAGTCCAGGAAGCTTTGGAGGATCAAGAAGTCAACAATTGGAGGTCAAAACATCAAGAAGTCAACATCAATACTTTGGGTATCATTACCTTATCATTTGTAATCTATTTCCAATCATTGTAAGACTTTCTATTATGGTTTCTAATGTTCAAAGTTCTGAGATTATGTTCATGTTTGCTATGAGTGGCTAGTGCCTTTGTGCACTTGCTTAGATGATGTGTATTACTTATTGACTTGCGTATGATTGTGATAACATGTTTTAATTCAATTTCAAGTTGATTCTAAGATCCAATCGTGATTAAGTTTCATAGTGACATTGGTTGAATCAAGTTTAACTAATTGCTAATTATCTTAAGGGTGGAAAGAACTATTGTTATTCAACTAGTTATAATCATTTTTCTATGAATGATTGTTTTTACCCATTATTCTTGATTAAACAAAGAATGTTAATTGTGGTTGTAATGAGAATGCTTTTGTCTATCAAAAATAGGATTGATGGTAAACCATTTCAAGGGTCGAAAGATTAATAGTTTACTATCGATTGTGACCTTTTGTCTATGATAGGTTACCTTTTGTATTGACCATTTCCTAAGCTATTTGATAATGCAAAAATAGATTTTTGTATTTAAGGTACACCAAATTATGAACCTTGAATTGATCTTGAATTGAGTGGTTAAACGTAATGCTTGTTTTTATAAACTAAAATCTTGACGAAGGTTTAATTTGTAGAAACAATAGATTAGTTCACCAAACTAATTATCATAACCAACATGTTGTCCAAAGTTATCACAATCATGCTTATCAAAGAGTAGTATACTAGTCTAAGCAAGTGTAGTTTTAATCATTTGAATTATTCTATTTTTCATTACTTGTTAAGGAATTTACTTCTAGTAGCTTATAATTCGATTCACTACACAAATCCCTGCGAACGATCCCGACTTACCATCATAATCTTGCTATAACGGACGAGTTCACTTGCTCGTATGTGTTGTTCCTAGATTCGGTAGTTCGATCTTTATAAATTTAAAACTTGTACTCATTTACGACACATCAATGAAATAGTTCCGTATGATAAACAAAGTGAAACTCTTAAATAAGAAATTGGCTAAAAATGAGGAAGCAAAAATGGTTATTTATAATGCTTTACTGAAAAAGGAATTTCAAAGAATTTTTTTGTGTAATACGGCTAAAGATATTTGGAAAACTTTGTTAGTCACTCATCAAGGTAATAATCAAGTCAAAGATAACAAGATCGATCTTCTTGTTCAACAATATGAACAATTCGTCATTCCTGAAGATGAATCTATAGATAGTGCTTTTGCTAGATTTAATATTATTATTACTTGTCTAAAGGCACTTGATGAAGGTGTTTCTGTCAAGAGTTGTGTTAGGAAATTTCTCAGGGCTTTACATCCAAAGTTGAGAGCAAAGGTCACGGCAATAGAAGAATCCAAAGATTTAGCTTCACTCTCACTAGATGAGCTCATTAGCAATCTAAAGGTTCATGAGCAAATCATCTAAAATGATTCCTAGATAGGTAGAAGCAAAGTAGAAAGGAAATCACTTGCTTTAAAGGCTAAAAAGGAATTAAGTGATGATGAAGACTCAAGTTCAGAAAGTGAAGATGAAGAGTACGCCATGGCGGTTAGAGACTTCAAGAAATTCTTTAAGCGAAGAGGTAGATATGTAAGACAACCGCGAGATGAAAAGAAAGCACCCCAAAAGCCCTGTGATGACAGATATAGCAAGGGCGATAAAAGATGCTTCGGATGTGGTAATCCAAGATACTTGGTAGGAGATTGTCCTCATCAAACGAAAGACAAGAACCAAAAGGCATACGTAAGCGGCGCTTGGAGTGATAGCGACGAAGATGCCAAAAACAAAGCTTGTCTAATGGCCGGAACTTCAAAAGAGATATGCTTGGGAATTGACTTGGAGCCCGACGAATGGATCAAAGATAGTGGATGCACTAATCACATGACGGGAAATCGTAAGCTATTCTCATCATATCAATCATGCAATGGAGGTAATGTCACTTTTGGTAGTAAACTCAAAGGTAATATCATCGGCAAAGGTACGATCACTCATAACTCTCTTACTATCACTAAGTATTAGTCAAATATGTTACAATAAGTGTAAGGTAATCTTTTTCAAAGATGGTAGTGAAATCATAAAGGATGGAAAAGTCATTGCCAAGGGCATTAGGAAAGGTGATATATATGTCATGAAGATAAGTAATAAACCTAGTAACAATATATGTTTGGCTACGGTTAGCGATAACTCTACTTTATGGCATAGAAGATTAGGTCACGCAAATATGCGTTTGTTGCAATCATTAGCTTCTAAGGATTTAGTTAGAAATCTTCCTAAACTTAAGTTCGATCAACATTTTTGTGACGCTTGTAAAGTTGGAAAACAAGCTCACTCTAGCCATAAACCTAAGAATATAGTCTCAACCTCTAGATGTCTAAAACTCCTTCACATGGATCTCTTCGGTCCTTCTGCCGTACGGAGCTACGGAGGAAATCTTTACACCTTAGTAATCATAGACGATTACTCTAGGTACACTTGGACTAGATTTCTTAAGAACAAGACCGAAGCCTTTGAGCAGTTTAAAACATTTGTTGATCCCAATTATATACTTGATGGAATTCCCTTAACTTGTAAAGGTTTAGTTATGCTAGGTAAACTAACACAACTAGTATAGAAACTGTGTTGTACTTACTTAGGTTTATACGGAATCTAAACACTAGTATTAAGAAGAACAGTAACACAAGAATAAACAAACCAACAGCTTCAACATTATTAATACAAATACTCTCTTAGTATTAGGGTTTACAACCTTGAATCTATGAAAAATACGTCTTTAACTCAATGCCCTAGGATCTCCTTTTATAGACTAAGGAGTCATAGTCGGCTTACAATTACTTTCTATACAAGATAAATCTTTAAAGAATCTTTTCTATACTTAGCTAAACATTCTATACAAATCTAACCGACTCTAATACTCCAGCAATACTAATAAACACTTAGCAGTACTAACTCTGTACTCTGGCTGCATTAAGTCTTCAGCAGTTGTAACTTGGTACTAGCAGCACTAAGTTTTCTTCGAGCAGCATTAACTACTTAGTGTATATTTCCTTGAAGTTCTCAGCAGTTATAATATACACTAGCAGTCTTAACCTTCATAAGCAGCAGTAATAACTTAGAGCATTTTCCTTGTAATACATGAGCAGTCTTAACATGATGAGCAGCATTAACACCTTGTGTTGGATCGTGTTTTAGGTTGATATTGTGATTCGGGAGGTCGGGGATGGTGATAATACATGATATCCATGGTTAGAGAGAGAGAGCGTAGGGAGAGAAAGGAAAACTACTGTTTTATTAATGATAATGAAAGTGAAATACACACACAAGTCTCACCCCTCCATGGAAGTATGGAGGGGTATATATAGCCTCACACATATCTAACTATTACAATATTACGTTTCTAGTCCATGTGTTTGAGGCGTACATAGTAACTAATGTAATCCCGTAAATGTCGTTCCATTTACGTGTTAGGAGTATTCCCAACAATCTTCCCCCAATGGGATGACATATGGGATTACTTACACCATTTCCTACCAGTACAAAAATAAGTAAAATAAAGTCTTCATAAGCTCTTCAAATGCTGAGGATGACTACAGTTTACACTTTTGTCTTCATCTTGTAACTTGTCTTGAGAACTTTTCTTCACTTGTAGGCAAATGATGTAATATGCATGAACTGGATTAACTTCCCCCCAATTCATGTTAGATGTCTTTAGCGGCTTCTTCGTACACTTCTTTTTGGCGAAGTTTCTGAGTCAGCTTCCCCCCAAACTGACAACCATCTTTAGTAGATTCGTAACTTTGATGTAGTTAACATGTCTTCTGACTTTTGAAGTTTTAAGTACGCAGCTGAATTTGTAGACAACATCGTAAACCACAACAAGAAAATCTGACTAGTCACTCAATAGAAATTATACTTAATGCGGAAACTCCGTTCGGGGGTAACATGCAAGAAATCAACAAGATCTCCTCACATATGCAGATGCTTAACACCAAACAAACCACGAAAGACGAAATAAAACTACTTCCCCCTGATTGTTGCGATCTATCGGAATAATACTCACCTGTGTATATACGAATACTCGATAATATGACCATGTGTGAGGCATCATAATGCGATTAAAACATCACATGTATGTAACTTCACACAAAACAACCCGTGAAAGTTGAAATGATTACACAAAAATCACAAAACTGAACCACTGATCATCTCTGCGGACGTCTCTCCGGTAGTAATAAAATTGTAAGCTCGATCACGTAAATCTGTTATGCGTCCCCGATGTACACATTTCTTCCCCCTGATTGCAGATACTTGTGGAAAAAGAGTGTTTTTGCAAAGAAGTCAAAGAAAGTCAAAGAACATCCACTCTCTCTACCCGCACGATGTCTTCGCAGAATCGGAAGCATGCTCACTATGTTTACGATGGAAACGGAGGCAGCATAACCCTGTATGTCCAATTAGTCGATATGTGGGAAGTACCACAAATAGCCCGTGAGAATCAACAGGTGATAACATCTCTACTATTTGATACTCCTCTCAGCTAACTCTTTACCGACCCCATTATCATTCTGACGGCTTTTTGTAGTGACTACTGATGGAGAAAACCCAGTATGACGAACTTGAGACTAAAGTAAAATAACCCAAACTTGTTACTTAAACTTGCACTATTGTCAGACTAAGAACCAATACTAAGAATTTCAATAAAGGTAGAATCATATACCCATCCAACCATCCTTAACTGTATATGAACTTCTCTTGAATCATCCACATCTTTTTGTGAAACTTGAGCACTACAACGTAACTCCTTTGAAGTGATAGCTATACACTCTGAGCACAACAACGTAACTCCTTACATCAGGTATAACTAGACATATCAAGTCTTAATCATTCATGCGGTTAAAAGCTCGAACAAGGATCTCGAAGAATCATGCATCCAACCAACCCCGATATCTTCAGATACTAAATAAACGCACCCGTAAAATTCAACTTCAACCTCAAATAAGTGATAATGAATTAACGCCGTAGTCACATCTTGCGGTTAAAGTCCCAAAACTAGCCTTTTGACGGTTTATTGAATTTTGATAATGGTTTATTCCCGATCTTGTCAAAAAAGCATAACCCCGTGAAAATTTGTAATAACCAAAATACTAATAATAATAGCAAAAATTAATATAAATTACCACAAATTAGCTAAACCCATTAAAGTTCAAATTTTTGTTTGGTAATCTTATTAATAATTTGGTATTAAGTCCATTTCGGCCCATCGAGTCCAAATTCAATAATCCAACACAAGCCCAAAACTCTTCTGTTGTTATAACTTGTCAGTCCAAAAAGGGTTCGGATCCAACCAAATGAAACCCAAAACGTAGAACCCGATCCAAACAAAACCCGATCTAGTCATTTGGGTATATAATACTACTTACCCTTAATATAATTCCACTAGTTAACCCTAATCACAAAAAATGCGCCCCCATCCTAATATCACTCACCTAACTGCTTCTTTTCAAATCAAACGCAGCTATAACAACTACATCTAATCATCATCTCACACCGGTTCATATTTCATCTCAAGATCATCAACCCAAATCGATCAAAAAACTCATATCAATATTAGTTTCCATCAATCATAGTTGAATAAACCAAACATCCTTGAATATTAATTCAATCAAAACGAAGCAATAAAAATCCCTTTACACCCCTTTTTGTATACTGTTGATATCGGCTACAAGATCTTAAACGGCTTCAAGATCTTTATGGTCTCAGGTAGGTTTTAAAGTCGTTTGATTGGTTTTATACATGTGCTTTGCTTTTCGTTTTGTGCCTTTCAAATCGAATGAAGGAATGAATTTAAACAGCCTTGTTTTAGTTCATTCTTTAATATTTTGAATATCTAAAGAAAGAGCTATGCTCTTCATAGATCGATGATGGATTAGTTTTATTTCGATTTGTGAAAATCTTGAAGGTTCTGAAAAATCTCCTAAGAGATACGAAATAAACCAAAACTGAGATCATTGATATAATTATTTTCGTTTGAGTCATTGTAATTGTGAGTGTTGGTGAGTGATGTGAGGGATTTGGTTGTGTCAAGATTTTGGATTTGTGTTATCTTGTAAAAGATCAATGATGAGTAGGTTTAACTCTCTTGAGATTCGTTAAAGATTCATGAAGAGTTTAAACAAGGTTGAGATCTTGATAGTTTAGGACTTAAAAAGCTTCTTGGTTCGCTTTAGTTGTTGACTGATGATGGTTAGCTAAAGTCGAGTGTTTGGTATTTGGTTATGGTCTTGGTCATCTCTTCATCTTTATCATCTTCTTTTCTTATCAATTTCGATAACTGGTAATAGTAGCAATTGCAATAAAGCAATTGCGATAAGTTGACTTTTCAATTATGATAAAGTTGACTTGTCCAACTCTGACAAGTTCAATTTCGACAAATTCAATTCTGACAAGTCCAAATCCGACAATTCCAATTGCGACAAACCTTATCGAATTTCTTTACGATAAATCGATTCCAATTTCGATGAACCCTGAAGTGCAATTCCGATGGACAAGGGTCTGTCAGAATTTCTTTACAAGAAATTTTGATAAAAGAGGGTTTTGATTATTCCGATGAGTAACTGACCACTCTTTCCAACCATGTTATTTACCACTTTACAGACCATAAATACCAACTGTGTATTTGACCACAAAATCTCACGGTTTGGGATCAAAAATCATAAGCAGATGAGATATACAATGACACTGGTAAGAATGGTAAAAAAATACAAGGCACATCATTTGTACACAAACTTTGATATTTTTGCCCAAAAATATTGATACATAAACTGTTATGAAACTGCTATAACCAAAACAATATGTAAACGGTGAAAAACATTGTTAAATACAGTTTCAATAGTACGTTTTTGACAAGATAAATATCACGAAAATCAACCAAAACTAACAACCTGTCTCTGATACCAATTGTTGGATCGTGTTTTAGGTTGATATTGTGATTTGGGAGGTCGGGGATGATGATAATACATGATATCCATGGTTGGAGAGAGAGAGTAGAGAGAGAAAGGAAAACTATTGTTTTATTAATGATAATGAAAGTGAAATACACACACAAGTCTCACCCCTCCATGGAAGTATGGAGGGGTATATATAGCCTCACACAAATCTAACTATTACAATATTACTTTTCTAGTCCATGTGTTTGAGGCTTACATAGTAACTAATGTAATCCCGTAAATGTTGAGAGGATCTAAACACACACCTTGTGTTAGAGATACTTTGAGTATATGCTAAGTAGCACACGGAATTCACTACAAAGCACTTAGAAGATATTGTTTGTGTAATGTATGAATGTAACAGTAAATGAACAATGAATAAATGACCAAATAGCTTCAATATTATTAGTACGAGTGATTTTGAACTATCACTAGGGTTTTACAACCTTGAAGCTTTCCACAAAGATACGTATGAATGGGATCAAAACCCTAACCTAGGACCTCCTTTTATAACACAAGGATTCCTTTACAAGTAAACTAATATTCGTATCAATCTATAATAATAAGATATACATCACATCTTTTATATATATATCCATACGCGTTTCTGTCTTCATCACATAATCAGTACTAATCTTCTGTACTAGCAGTACTAACTCAGTTAGTACTGCTGGTGTAATCTTCAGCAGTTGTAACTTTACACCTGGCAGTACTAACTGTTGGTTTAATTCCCAACAATCCTCCCCTAACCTTATGATTTCTCTGCAAATCAATAAGTTTTTTGAATTAAACTCCATCTTTGAAGATGGGGGGGATTCTTTCAAACACTTATCTTCGATTTCGAATTACTTCAGTATTTTCTTCATATCTAAGCCTTAAAGAAATCATAAAAGCAAGTACTTATAGCAAATTCTTCATCAAGAACAATATTTTCCTCCCCTGAGTTTCATACTTATCTTAAAGCAACAAATCTCGAGCTAAACGATCCTCACAACTAATCATAAAGGTCTTCAAGCAATCAATCCATCCTCCCCTGTTTGGAAGAATTCTCACCATCACTTGAATTTAAACTCTCAACTTGAAATCTGGGAAGAACTAGAACTCAGCTTCCAATATGATCAGACAATTTGGTACAATGTTCCATCAATTCCTTTTAGTTTCAAACTGCTCTCATCACTTCCAGGTGTGTGACCTCCTGAGAGAGGTGAATCATACAACATAGACTCAGTACCAAACCAAGTTTGAACTAGTAGTACAAACTGTTTATCAAAAAATTTCAAAGAGCTGTATAAACTCAATTTGGATTTGAAAACATTACTGCTCACTTATAGGTTTTAGCAAACTATCAGCTATCAACTGATTTGATGTATCTTTTTCAAGATCCGTTTGCTTTGAACTAGCCAACTTTTCACTATGAGATATGGTGAGTTGATAACAATATTGTTTTTGGTAAACTATCAACCATAAACGGATTTGAGAATTTTTACCAGAAACCGTTTGCTCTGGACTAGTTGGTTCTTGATGTGGGTTAGACATGGTGAACCAATTACCATTTGTTATGTGCTAAGATTACACACTTCAAGTACCAAATCACCACACTTATCCAAAGCACAAATTTCTCAATTCACAACTCCAAGTAATTTTCTCAATCCAACATGCAAGTATTAGTCCAAAACCAAAGAAAACACAAGATAAAGTATTTTCTATTTGACAGTTATCAAAATTGACTAACATGTATATATATGCAGTACCAAACTTGTACAAATAGTACAAACTTTACATAGCAGTTTTATCAGACACAACTAGTAGTACAAAATCCTTTTATAGCAAAAACACTTAGACATTGAACTTTTACGGGTTAAGCATTCCAATACCTGTAACCAAGTACTCAAACCTCCCCACATCAAAACCTTTAGTTAGTAAGTCAGCAAAGTTGTCATCAGTGTGAATTTTGACAACTTGAACCAACTTCTTTTCATGACAATCTCTTATAAAGTGATGTCTAATTTCAATGTGTTTACTTTTAGAGTGTTGAACTGGATTTTTAATTATACACATTGTACTGCTATTGTCTATAAAAATTATTGTGTTCAAGAAATTATACCCATAATCAAGTAACTGATTCTGAATCCAAAGAATTGGAGCACAACAACTAGCAGCAGCCACATATTCAGCTTCTGCTGTAGAAGTGGCCACCATAATTTGCTTTTTGCACTGCCATGAGATAAGTCTGCATCCCAGAAACTGACAACCACCAGTTGTAGACTTTCTATCCATACTAGCACCAGCATAATCACTGTCTGAATATGCCACCAAATCAAATGGAGAGTCTTTAGGATACCACAGACCTAAGTTTGGTTGATCTTTAAGATACCTAAAGATCCTCTTCACTGCAGTCATATGAGACACCTTGGGTGTGACTTGAAATCTTGCACAAGCACATACTGCAAACATAATATCAGGTCTGGATGATGTGAGATACATCAAAGACCCAATCATAGATCTGTATGTGTGCACATCCACAGCTTCACCACTTTGATCTTTCAAAAGCAAATGTGTCTCCTTATCAGCAGGTGCACTAACAACTTTAGCATCTGTAAACTGAAACTTCCTCAATATTTCTGCTATATATTTATCCTGAGAGATAAATATTCCTTCTGGTTTCTGCTGTACTTGTAGTCCCAAAAATAAAGTAAGCTCACTTATAGAGCTCATCTAGAACTGATCCTTCATTAACTTTTCAAACTCCTTGCACATCTCCTTCTTGGTAGAACCAAAAATGATATCATCCACATATACTTGAACCAGTAAGATATCACCCTTGTTCTTCTTGATAAAAAGATTCTGATCAATTTTGCCTCTATGGAACCCATTCTTTAATAGATAGTTAGCCAAAGTTCCATACCAAGCTCTTGGAGCTTGATGTAAGCCATAGAGAGCTTTCACCACCTTGTATACTTTGTCAGGATGATCAAGATCAATGAATCCTGGAGGTTGAGAAACATAAACCTCCTCATCAATGGTGCCATATAGGAAAGCACTCTTCACATCCATATGGTAAACCATGAAAACCATTAATGAAGAATAAGCTAGAAAAAGCCTTATTGCCTCAATTCTTGCAACAGGTGCAAAAACCTCCTCATAATCAATTCCCTCTTCCTGAGTATAGCCTTGAGCCACAAGCCTTGCCTTGTTCTTTATCACTATACCCCTTTCATCTTTCTTATTTCTGAATACCTACTTAGTACCAATAACCCTCATGCCCTTTGGCAAATCAACTAAGACCCATACCTTCTGAATCTTGAATTGAAGTAGTTCTTCTTGCATTGCTTCAACCCAACTTGAGTCTTCTAATGCCTTGAGCACATTCTTTGGTTCTATTTGTGTTAAGAAGCATACAAACAGACATCCATTCTTATCTTCATGATCTTTTTCTTCATATACAACACTGAGGAAACCATGATGATCTGGATCTTGTATCTGTCTTCTAGTCTTCACACCTGATTGTACATGTCCAATCACATTAGCAAGTGGATGATTCTTGTGAACTGTAGTTTGAGGAGTAGAAGGAACTTCATAGTTTATTGGCATGTTATGTAAACCAGCTCCAAATATATCAAAATAATCCATTTATGGAGCAGTAGTGTGACTTGAACCAGCAGTTGGACCATTTTGCTCAGCAGTACTAACTCTATTTGGCTCAGCAGTACTAACACCATTTGTACTGCTTTGGGGAACTTCTGTTTCTTTACCATCTTGCCCACTGTTTTCACCAGCATTCTTCTCTTTATCATCATCCTTTGAAGAAGGAGCATTATCACTCTTTGAAGAAGAATCATACAATGGACTTTCTTCCAAAATAGGCATCAAGATATGATCTTCATCAGAATCTTCTGAACCCGCATTATCATTAGTATTTGTACCTGTAACAGGCACATAATTCATAGATTCTGAAAGCCCATCAATATCAAAAATCCAATCTAGACCACCACCTGCAACATTTGGTATATTCTCTTGAAACTCAATGTGCAGATTTTCCTCTACATGTCTGGTGCTCTTATTATACACCCTAAAAGCTTTACTATGTAAAGAATAACCAATAAAGAAACCCTCATCAGATTTTCCATCAAACTTTCCTAATTGGTCTTTGGTTTTGAAAATAGTCACATGGCAACCAAAAGGTCTCATGAAGCTTAAGGCAGTGGTTCTACCTCTGAAAATTTCATAAGCAGTCTTATTATGAGGTTGTACTACTAAAACCCTGTTCTAAACATAACAAGCAGTACTAACTACTTCAGCCCAAAATGAGATAGGTAACATAGAGTCAGCTAGCATAGTCCTAACAGCCTCTATTAGTGTCCTATTCTTTCTTTCAGCTACTCCATTTTGCTGTGGGGTT
The DNA here is from genome assembly GCA_021014915.2 of Artemisia tridentata subsp. tridentata. Lineage (NCBI taxonomy): Eukaryota > Viridiplantae > Streptophyta > Magnoliopsida > Asterales > Asteraceae > Artemisia > Artemisia tridentata. The sequence continues at coordinate 149,062,560 of CP139502.1, read as the reverse complement.
CTAGCTACACTAAATTCTCTTTTAATACCCTTTTCTTTGCAAAACTCATCCATACCTCTATTTTTAAACTCAGTCCCATTATCACATCTGATTATCTTTACCCTTTTATCAGCTAGGTTTTCTACCTTAGTTATAAAGGAATTAAGGGTCTCACTAGTTTCATCCTTAGTTCTCAAAAAGAAAACCCAAGTAAATCTGCTATAATCATCAGTAATTACGAGACAATATATTTTATGATTCAAGCTACTAACAGAAGTAGGACCAAACAAGTCCATATGAAGCATGTATAAAGCTTGAGAGTTAGAGTTATGAACCTTGGGCTTACAAGAAGCTCTGTGTTGCTTACCATTAAGGCAAGAAACATAGGTTTGGTCATTTTGAAAATTTTTATTAGGTTAACCTCTTACCAAACCATATTTAGCAATCTTATTAATGGTTTTGAAATTTACATTACCAAGCCTTCTATGCCACAACATTGACTCATCCAATGTGGCTTTTGCAACAAGGCAAGTAAGACCTTCTTTAGGAACAAGCTTATTCATCTCAACACTGTATGTGTTACCCTTTCTGGGGATTTTAAGCAATACTTGACTTTCACCAGGTAGCTTAAAGTCAGGAGAAAGAATAAGACAATCAGTATCAGTAAAAAGAACCTTGTTCTGTTTGTCACAAATTTGTGACACACTAAAAAGGTTGTACTTAAGATCTGGTACAAAATACACAATTTCAAAGTCAAGATTACCAGTTTTAATAATACCTTTACCAGTAATCCTACCACCAACACCACCTCCAAAGATAACAGGTCCTCCATCCAGAGCTGTAAAATCCGAAAGGTATGACATGTTACCAGTCATGTGCCTTGAACATCCACTATCTGAGTACCCTCTATCTTCTCCATCTTTTGTAGGATGTTCCTGCACACAAAATAAAGGAATTAGTTCCATTTGGGGACCCAAACCATCACTGAATTAGATCTGCGTCGTGCATCAATATAATTATATTTATTGAAATTCATTGATGCACCATTGGGTTTGGTAGGTTTCCATACCCAACGTGCTGAGGCCTTCACAGCATTGCCCCATTGACCCTTAACAACATTCATATGCCTAGCAGTAGGAATTGCTGGCCTAGCAGTAGAAACTGCTGGCCTAGCAGGTTTGACATTAGGCATCCATTTTTGATTATTCAAAGCTGTTTTCTTGTAAAAGGGCCTATTAACTGTTTGTGCATGATTGTAATGATTTGAAAATGGTTTTGCACTTGAAACAGTTTGTTTGTAATTAAAACACTTGTTTGGTCTAGCAGTAGAAACTGATTTGATGCCAGACTTCAACATGACTGCTCTGGGTGTCATCTTAAGATTAACATTAGGGTGAGTCAATCTACTAGAACTGTTCTGATTTACCCTTGCATTGGTATTCCCATACACCCTTGAATTCCCAAAAACCTTCTTTTTCCATGGGTTTGAGTCACAATATGCAGCCAAATGATCAAAATTACCACACACAAAACATACTTTATTCTGCATAACAAACTCATCACCAAGTTGTTGAGATTTTAAGTTATTCCAGTTCCTTTGATTGCCCCTAGGAACTGAAGATCTGTTTGTAGACTTATACATCTCAGCATATCTAACAACTTTCCTAACTGGTTTTATACTTTCATTTTTGACCACTTGTGGAACATTTTTGACTTCTACCTTAACCTCAGACTTATTTTCAGACACAACTTCATTGGTCTTAACCTCAGACACAATTTCTTCAACTAAAGATGTGTCACTTGCACTTTCAAAAGAATCCTCAGCCATAACAAATTTAGTAGGACTCTCATTGGTTTTAGGACCATATCCAGGAAATTCAACATCCTTAAATTCCTCTAAGCCTGTATGAGCTAAGTCAATGCCTGGAGGAATAAACATTCCTCTATTTGGGGGTGCAACAGACTTATATCCTAGACCAGATTTAGCTTTATTTACCAGTTGACTCTCTATTAATTTCTGAACTCCTTTTGATGTATATTCAAGAGTGTCAACACTTAACTATATGTTTTCCTTTTCTTTCTTAAGCTTTTCTATTTCATACTTAAGCCCACTCATCTTATCATCTCTAAGTTGCAAATCTCTTTTTAAGACAGCTATATCATCTGTAAAATTTGCTTCATTCTGTCTATAAAAAGTAAGTTGCTCTTCTAAAACAGCTATTCATCTTTTATGATTTGAAAGACTAAAGTTTACTTCATTAAATTCTATTGTAAGATTATCATATTGTTTCTTAAGTGAGTCATAATTTTTCAAAGCAGGACAACAATTAGAACACTTTTTAACTTCATGTACCTCTGGGTCTGAGAAGGCCATCAATCCCAAGTTGGCTGGTTACTCCTCTTCTTCCATGAACCTCCAGTCAAAGCCAGCTCCATCAACAGCTACCATTTCTTTGGAAGAAGTCTCTTCCACATTCACAGTTCTCCTATTTCCCTGCTGACTTTTGTACCCTTTACCCTTGTTGTCCTGTTGTCTAGGACTTCTGCATTCTCTGGCAAAGTGTCCCATCTTGTGACAATTATAACATTCCATCTTGGATTTGTCATAGCTAGCAACATCTCCTCCATTGAGAGTAAGTTTCTTTCCAGTCCTTTGAAAGTACTTCTTTGCCCTAATGCTTATCAAAGCCATTTGCCACATCAAGTCCATTGCTTCTAAATCATCTTCATCAATTTGAAGAAGATCTTCAATGTAGATTTGAGACCCACTAGATTGCTCAGATACAAAAGCATAGATAGTTTCATCACTCAAGCTAGCAGTGCTAGTTTTTACACGAGCAGTATGAACTTTCGGGCTAGCAGTACAAACATCTTGATCATCTTCAGTACTGCTATTGCAAGGGGATGACAAAAATGCCATGTTTCCAGACATAGAACTGGTGCTTACTGTCTTTTTCACCTTTTGTTCAACAATCTTAAGATTGTTGTACAACTCATTAAGTGGCATCTTCTCCAATTCAGGCTTGTTGCTCCAAACAACAACATGGGTGTTCCAATTAGGAGACAAGCTATTGAGAAACTTCATGTTCAAGTCTTCTTGTGGAATCACTATCTTCAACCCAGCAAGTTGGCTTACAATCCTCTGTAGCCTGTTAAAGACATGATCAAGATTTCCAGTGCTTGTGGCACTTAAATTCTCATAGCTTTGCTACAGCAGTGTTCTTTGTGCCTTCTTAGTGGCTTCATTACCACCAAACCTCTCTACAATTGCTGTAAAAAGTGTCTTTGCAGTCTCATAATGAATGAAGTTCAACACCTGATCATTGGGAATTGCCATGAGTAACAAACTCGTGGCTTTGAGATCATTCTTCTTCTTAATCCTTTCATCATTGGTCACTGGTTCAGTGTTGAGTTTAGTGGTTTTGGAACCATCCGCAAATGCTTATTCAGAAGTTGTTGGTTTAAAAGAATCACCATGCAGAATAATATCCCACAGTGCATAATCTTACACCATGAAGTACTGCTCAATTCTGAGCCTCCAGAGGTCATATTCGTTTTGTTTGAGCATTGGGAGTTTGGCAAGGATTGAGGTTTGTGAAGTTTCCATGTCCATCTTTCTTGTTGAAAGATAAAGAGTTCTTCTGGATCTGCTAATTCAAAGTATCAGAACCTGGCTCTGATACCACTTAAGAGGATCTAAACACACACCTTGTGTTAGAGATACTTTTAGTATATGCTAAGTAGCACACGGAATTTACTACAAAGCACTTAGAAGATATTGTTTGTGTAATGTATGAATGTAACAGTGAATGAACAATGAATAAACGACCAAATAGCTTCAATATTATTAATACGAGTGATCTTTGAACTATCACTAGGGTTTTACAACCTTGAAGCTTTCCACAAAGATACATATGACTGGGATCAAAACCCTAACCTAGGACCTCCTTTTATAACACAAGGAGTCCTTTACAAGTAAACTAATATTCGTATCAATCTATAATAATAAGATATACATCACATCTATTATATATATATCCATACTCGTTTCTGTCTTCATCACATAATCAGTACTAATCTTTTTTATTAGCATTACTAACTCAGTTAGTACTGATGGTGTAATCTTTAGCAGTTGTAACTTTATACCTGGCAGTACTAGATGTTGGTTTAATTCCCAACAAATGTCGTTCCATTTACGTGTTAGGAGCATTCCTAACAATTTGGAAGCTTTAATTCCCAACAATCCTCCCCTAAACTTGACATTTTCTTCCAAAATCATCAAGTTTCAATCAAAGCTCAAACCTTCATCAGGAGGATGCTTCCAAACACTATTGCCTCATTTTCTTATAATCAGCCCCATAGAGTTGTTTCTTCATTTTTTTGAGTAGCTGATATACCATTTCATTCCAATGATCAACTTGAAGTTTGACTGTACCATTGAGAATCATTTCAAGTGTATGCTTAGCTAAAGGATAGTCTTTCTCCACTAACATGTAGATTTGAAGTCCTATCATCATCACAGTATGAACTCCACATGACTGAAAAAGCTTCCAAAGCACAACTTTATTTCTATACTGATCATGCCAAACTCTATCTTCATGATGAGTTTCAAACATAACTTTCAAGTCACCCCAGATAACTCTATCCAAAATGTCTTATGTTCTAGTATCTCTATACTTCTCTTTGACTAATGCCCATAAGGTCTCTAAATCTTCCCTGTCAAACTTTCTAAGCATTTGTGCAAAAGTGATAAACCTCTGAGAACTTCCACCAACTCTGATTATCTCCCACCATGAAGTCTTTCCATGATAACCAGTCTTCCATCAATGATAGGCACCTTGGTTCTCAAAGGAATAGCGTCAACAAATTCTTCATCATGATCACTTGCAAGTTCTATCAATTGTTGTAGATCAGCTGTTTCTTTTGTATCACCTTCTTGTACTTGCTCTATTTGCTCTTTCACATGCTCTGTTTGTTTCTCTATTTTCTGATTCTTGCTGCTATCAGGTTTTAATTCATCTTGTTGTTCCCGTTACACAATTAGATTTAACTACAACGTTAAGCTAATCATGTTCCATGACTGAGTAATGTATTGATAAATTTAAACAAATAAGTAAAATATAAAAGATAAAACACAAGTTTTTCAACGTTTAAATTCTTATTAGAAATTAAGCCAAAGAATCTATACCCAAGTGTTCGCGGAATAAACACTTGGGATTGAAATGACAAAGTATGGTATGTTCTCCTCTCTAAACTCAAGCCATGCTTGAGTGGCTACAATGAATGAAACACTGAGCTATCTCAGGGACTAGGTTGCTCTTTGGGGGAGAAAAGTGGTTTTGTGAATGCCTAAGCATTAAGTGCACAAAACTTATCAACTTTTCTTCCTTATGATCCTATTTATACACAAGTATGAAAGAGCACCCGTGACTAAAAAGACAAAAAGAATGACCTAGCTAGTCTGGACAAAATACTGATGTATTTTGTCCATGTTACAAGAACCTATATCGGGTATAAGACAAACATGCTTTCTGAGTGACAGTGATGACACTGCTCTTGTTCTCAAGCCTTTCAGGGAAAGTTTGACTTTGGCTTGATAAGGACTTCTCCTTATCTTTTCAAACTCTTCCCGCCTTGTCCCGCCTTTCTTTCAGACTTCAGGTTCTTCAGTCTTGGTCTTCAGTCTTCATCTTCATTTACTATAGTTGTTGAGGAGACTGGGGTTCAGTGAGTCATTGTCATCACTCACTGAACCCATTATCTTCTTCTTTGGCTTAAGTAACACTCAGGGAGTTCCGCCTCACTGAATGGTGAATTTTTCTTCTTAGACTCGTCCTAAGCATCCTGAAGATAACTCACTGAGTGATTGTTCACTCAGTAACCTGAGAGCATTCATGGTTTTTTAACACTTGGGCTAATTTGTATTCATATCTTTGTTTTCTGGACGCTTGGGTACTGAATGGACCCAACAATCTCCCACTATTTGGATATGAATTATGCCTAAGTGTTTTGATTAGTGTAAGTGAGCAAATGGGCTTCTTCTTACACTGAATATATTAGAAAGCTATTAAAGAACAATGATATAACAAAACGTGGGCCATCATTTTATTCATTTCATTACATCAGTTCCTATAATCTAAACATAATACTCAGGGATATGTACTCAGGCTTCCATAATTCCCATGAGCTCCAACTTAGCCTTCTTAGACACCAACTTCTCCTTGTCGGGTCTTTCATTCATCATCTTATCCATCAGCCTTATAAACTCTTCATATTCAGGGCTCTTCACGTGAAGTGCCATAAGCTTGTATGCAAGAAGAGTTGTTGTTTCCACTAGGTTTATATCACTGACTCTTTGAAAGGCCTGTTGGCCAAACTCATCGACGAAGAAGATACCATACTCAGAAAGCTTGATTACTTTGTTGGGAACGAACTTGACTCCTTCCGGAGGAATCCTGTTCTAGTGAAGGGCAGCTATGAATTGTTCAGGTTCTTGACCTATAGCTTTCCTATTCTTCCCAGTCTTCTGAGTTGGTTTAGGGATTGCTAATCCCTGAGAAGCAAGTGCCTTCTCATGATCTATTCCCAAGATCTTGGCCACCCTTTCCAGTTCCTCATATTTGTTGTTCAGGGTAGCCAGAAGGTCAGGAACGATCATGTTCTGCTTCTTCCTCAGGATGGGCCCCATCATGTCCCATTCCTTGATCCCATAATCTGAGAACTTGAAGGGTGTGTTCTTCTTAGACTTCCTTGGCCCTCTGTGAATAGTAATGCTTATGGGCTTAGTGTTGGCATGAATGGTCATGTCTGTTATGGGACCTTCACCCTTTGTCTTCGTCATGTACCACAGATACTTCTCATAGGTTTTCCTCTTCCTTTCAGTATTGAACTTGACCTTAAAACTGTGTTCTTTGATTCGGTCAGCCTGAAGTTTGAGGAATTGTCCCCCTTAATAACCTGCTCAGTTTCTCTGATGACCTCCTTGGCCACTTCAGCAATCACTGGCCTACTGAGTCTTTCAGCCCTGACTTTATCTTGTTCATCCAACACTGCGGCCACTTCCTCACTAGTTCCCGTGAATCTTCTCCCATCATCTAAGATGATTTCAAAGGGTGCATCTGGGTCAGGACGCCTCTCTCTTGGTGCCTTTACCAATTTTGGAGGAGAATCTTCAGTCTCCATGATTCCCTTCCCTTTGTCAGTGGGAGGGGGTGTACTGAAGGAGGATTCAGGGACCTCTATAGTTGTTGTTGCTTCAGCTTGAATGGGAATGGTAGCAACAACAAGTGCAGAAGAAGTTGAGGTTTCTGGTATGTAGCTTTGGAAAGGAACAACTTCAGTTGCAGGTTCAGGAATGGGTTCATCAGGTTTCTCCCCCTCAACAGATGCTGGAGCTTTAGGGTAAGCATCTGTTGACTGAGGAGTTGGGGGAACTGGAGAAGTCTGAAGAATGGTCAGTATGGTGGAGACCATGTTCTTTATGTCAGTGGTCTCATTCTTCAGGACGGATATGTCATCTGCCATGGTGACTTGAGCTTCGGTGAGTTCAGTGACCTTAGTGGTGTAGTGATTGATCAACTCATTATGTTTAGTGGAGAGTTGGTCAAAGGCAGATGAAATTTTTATCAGGAACTCCTGGGTATCAGATACTGACTTCTTAATGGCATCTTGCTGAGACCTGAGAGGTGCAAGATCTACCTCTTTGAGGAGCTTGAGAAGCTCAGTAACGTTGGAGGAGGTGGTCTTCTGAGTATCCATGAACTCAGTCAGCTTGGTAAGAAGAGCTGGATCATCTTTGAACTCTTCTTGAATGGCACCAAGAGTCTGCAACACATTGTAGAACTGCATGTCTTGTGCAGAGCCCAGTTGGTCAATAGATGTCCTCAGGTCACTAATTTGTTTATGAGTGAAAGCAGTGACCTGATGAAGTTTACCTTAAGAGCCTTCAACAGCAGCCCTGAAGTCAGCATAAGAGGAAACTGCGTCAGTATGCTGATCCCATTGTTCCTTTCAGTGAGAGGTAGAACATTATCATACTTCTGCAGATATTCAGGAGTTGCAGGAGCAGAGTCTGTGGAGTTTCCTGATGATGATGATGATGATGATGTAGGGTTGTTATGGGGTTCTTGTTCCTCAGGAGGAGGAGATGATGATGGTGGTTCTGTGTACTGAGGAGAGTTGTAAGTTTCAGTCTCCATGTCATCCCCAGCAGCAAAAACTTCTTCATCTCTAAAATCAACCATCTCCTCATCTGACTCTTCATTAATCAGTATCTGGAGATCTGCAAGAGTTGGAACCAGGTGTGTATCCGGCTCCCCCTCAAAAGAGGGCTCGCCTTCGTTATGGCCAGGTCCTGACCCCTCCAGGTGGGTTGTCTCTGCCTGGTCCATGGAGTCAGTTCCCGAGATATGCACAACGCCTTGGGGGGTGTAGGTTCCATATCAGCGGGTGGTTGCATGCCCCCTGAGTCTTTGTCCCCTTGGGTGCCTTCAGGGACTGGTGGGTTTTCTCCAGTACCATCACTAGGCAATGATTTGTTGAGGTCCCCCTTTCCATCAGGGTTGTACTGCCCTGACGAAGATATAGGGACCGTTTCTCCCTGAGACCCTGGTTGTGATTGACCAGAGCCATAAACGGGAAGTTGAATGTTGAGGCCCCCTTTTCCACCAAGGTTGTGCTGCCTTGATGAAGATTTAGGGGCCAGTCCTCCCTGAGACTCTGACTGTGATTTGTCAAATCCGTAAATGGGATGTGAAAGGGTGTGGGTCCCCTTCTCAGCAGAGTAGTGCTGCTCTACTGAGGATATAGGACCCTGTTCTCCCTCAGGAAAAGGTGGTGATTGACGAATGCCTTCATCGGGAAGTGAGGGTTGGATGGTTCCTGACCCCACTGACTTGTATATGTCAGCAGAGCCTTGAGGAGCAGGTTTTCCCGAGGACACTGAGGGTGATTTCTCAGTGCCCTCCATTAGCGGTTGTTGTTTGGCCAATTGGGTCTCAACTGTGGGTGTCTCAGTAGGCTTGGCCGTTGTTTTCCTTCTTTTCTCAGGCTTGGAGGCAGAGGTCTCAGTGTCGAGTGGTTTGGGTTGAACCACTTTCCTGGACCCTGCCTTCTTTTTCTTCTTCTCCTTCTTGGAAGGAGAAGGCACTGGTGATATTACGTCTGCGCCCTGAATAACCATCAGCATATATGTGGTCAGGGCAATGGGTGTAACCTCAGTGAGGTCTCTCGAGTAATTTGCCTTGTGTAAGACATCAGGGTCAGATCCCTGGACATTGGGACTAGTATACTCGGAGCCTAATAAGTCCTGAAGCACACAGGAAATGAACCTAGGGTAAGACATGTGTCTTTGCCTGGATTTCCCTGATAGCTTCACTATGAGGTCTTTGAAGATTATCTCTCCAATATCTATTTTTCTACCCTCCAGGAGGCTGAACACTATCATTTGTTGAGCAGTGTTCAATTGCTCCGTGGAGGACTTGTTTCCACCAAGGACCTGAATGAAAAAGGTCATCAGTATCCTCCAGACTGCAGGAAACCAGGTTTTGATGATTGGGGCTTTGGCCAATAAAGTCCCTGGGGTTGAGGGTCAAAGTTCTCAGTGAAATCAAGGTATGTGGCTTTGATGAAGGTTTGGTAGTCTAGGGAGAGGGTCTTTCTCCCATTCTTCACTGAGAACATGATGATGGTGTCCTTGGTGACATCAGGGCTGGTTGCCACTGCTGTACACCAGAACTCCCTCAAATAGTCATGGTATATGACTGGGGGTGTCTTGGTGAATGCCGTAGAAAGGAAGCAATTTTGCAGGTATTTTACCACGTCCTTATAGGCCGGAAATTTTTCCGGATAGGCAAAATTTCCTACGACATTATTCTTGGTCAAATCCACGCCCTCTAGTTGGAATTCCACATTAGGGGCGCAGGTAATAGCTCTAGAAGCAGACATTTTAAAGGTCTTGGTTTTGCAAGAAAAAAATGGTCTGGGTTTAGAGGTCAAGAACACACACACTAGTTTTTGAAAAAAGCAAGAATTTGATTAAGATTTCTAAAACGTGTGTGTGTTATTTTCTTGGAGGGTATTTATAGGGAAGTGGATAGGAGGGGTGGTTTTGCCACTAATGCGTATTTTTCTTAAAAATTTAAAAACAGTTTTGTATAAACGTTTGATATCCGCATTAAATGCCACCACTCCACTTTTCCGGTTTTCGCGCAACTGTCAAGGTGAACAGTTGTGTCATCTGCAAAAGTGTATTTTGCAGAGTGACATCACCACATATAATATCAAAGGATATTATTTGTGAGTATAGGCATTAAATGCCAAGTGGGATATGTAGTGATGAAGTGGGGGCCCAAGATGTGGATGCTAGAAGGCAAAATAACATATATTCCTATATTAAATAGGTATTAGTTACCAACCTCGGACATTTACTAACTAAATACTCAGAGCATTAAGTATAGCATTAAATGTCATCTTGAGGCCCCTGAATGACTTTTCATTCAGTGTGGGGGGTGGGGGTTCAAGGAAGGTTATTCAGTGATCTTATTCACTGAGAGACACATTGAGTCAGGGACCTGAGGTTTTCAGAATTTACACTTAGTTGGATGGATTCAATCAGTGGACTAATTCTCAATATCCAACATTCCCAATTCAGCTTTCAGTCTTGTGAAAGTTTGTTCATCCAATGGTTTGGTGAATATATCAGCTCGTTGATATTCAGTGGGAATGAAGTGTAATTCAATGTCACCATTCATGACATGGTCCCTGATGAAATGATATCTGATATCAATGTGTTTGGTTCTCTGATGAAGAACAGGGTTGTTAGAGATAGCAATTGCACTTGTGTTATCACAAAAGATGGGAACCATCTTATAATGGATGTCATAGTCACTGAGTTGACTTTTCATCCATAGCACATTTGCACAACAACTGGCTGCTGCAATATATTCAGCTTCTGCTGAGGACATGGCAACTGATTGTTGCTTCTTAGTACTCCAACAGACTAATTTTCCACCAAGGAATTGGCAGGAGCCTGAGGTACTTTTTCTATCCATGTTACAGCCAGCATAGTCAGAGTCTGAGTACCTTTTGAGATCAAAGCCTGAACATTTAGGATAGTACAATCCAAGACTTGGAGTACCCTTCAGGTACCTAAGAATCCTTTTCACAGCTATGAGATGTGATTCTTTTGGGTCAGATTGATATCTACAAACAGACTGAGAATTGGATATCAGGCCTTGATACAAGTAGATACATCAGTGACTAAATCATTCCTCTAAAAAGAGTTTGATTGACTGGTTTACCAACAAGGTCAGGACCTAGGTTGTTTGGAGGAACCATGGGAGTTTTTACTGAGGCACAGTCACTGAGCTCATACTTTTTCAGTAGGCTTCTAGTGTACTTCTCTTGACTGATAGAGGTTCCCTTATCAGTCTGCTTGATTTGTAGTCCAAAGAAGTAAGTGAGTTCTCCCATCATGCTCATTTCAAATTTCTTTGCAATCAGTTTTTCAAACTGTTTGCAAAGTTTAAAACTTGTTTAGCCAAATATGAAGTCATCCACATACACTTGAACAAGAATGACATCTCCATTTGTCCTATAGATAAACAATGTGTTGTCTATCTTGCATCAGACAAAATTTTTTTTGGACGAGAGAAGCTGAGAGAGTTTCATACCATGCCCTAGGAGATTGTTTCAATCCATAAAAGGCTTTGTCAAGCTTGCAGACATATTCAGGAAACTCACTACTTTCAAATCCAGGAGGTTGTTAAACATAAACTTCTTCTTTCAGTGATCCATTTAGGAATGCACTTTTTACATCCATTTGGTACACTTTGAAGTTCATGTAGGTTGCAAATGCAAGAAAGATCCTGATGGCTTCCATCCTTGCCACTAGTGAAAATGTATCTTCATATTCAATGCCTTCTTGTTGATTGTAACCTTTGGCAACAAGTCTGGCCTTGTTTTTAATGACTATGCCATTTTTATTAGGTTTGTTTTTGAACACCCATTTCATGCCAATGACTGAACCATCCTGAGGATACTTGACCAAGGTCATTACCTTGTTTCTGTCAAATTGTTCTAGTTCATCATGCATAGCCTGAACCCAACTAGAATGTTTCAGTGCTTCTTTGACACTTTTAGGTTCAATGGTGGAAATGAAGTCCACAAATAGGCATTCATTTGCTGAGGCTGCTTTTAGTTTTGTAGCCATGCTTCTAGTAAGCATACCTTCAGTAGGCTCTCCAATTATGTTGACAAGTTCTATATCTTTAGACCTAGTCCAACTATCCTGAGGTCTTGGATATTGATTAGAACTTGTGGAGGCCTGATTGGGTGGAGGTGTAGGTTCTGGTGTAGACACTTTAGGATCTTCAGAATCTTGAGTGTCTGACTGAATTGGCTGGTCACTGAGATTGATTGGTTCCTTAGCACTTTTTTTCAGACTGATTGATTGCATCAGTACATGTCTGTACATCAACAAACTCAGTGATGGTTGGGTAAGGAAGGTTGTGTGGGACAATGTAGTAGGAAATATCAACATCTGCTTGATATTGAGTGGAAGGATTAATGTCAGGATGATATTCATTAGGAGGATATCTTGATGAATCATCAATTCCTATCTCTTCCATTGAGGTGTTTGAGAATCTGATTGCTTCAACACTCTCATCAAATGTGACACGGAATGTTTCCTCAGTCTGTTGTCTCCTTGTATTGAACACCCTGAAGGCTTTAGAGACAAGGGAGTATCCTAGAAAGTATCCATCATCAGCTTTGGCATCAAATTTCCCTAGGTGATCCTTGTGATTATGAATAAACACAGGGCACCCAAAGACATGAAAATAGCTGATGTTAGGGATTCTTCCTTTGAATAACTCATAGGGAGTTTTGCTATGTCTCTTGACAATGATGGATCTGTTTTGAGTATAACAGGCAGTTTTGACTGCTTCAGTCCAAAAGTGTTTGGATAGGTCAAGCAGGCCACGTGGATTGGCCAGGGTCTTCTTCGGCTAATGAAACCTCGATCCCGAAGCCTTCAGAATAACTTTTTGATAGGCGCCTCTATTTATATGAGGAATACCCTTCTGATAGATCTTGCCCAGTCTCCCTCTCCTTCCCCCGCCGCCTTTCGACCGGCGGGAGTATACAACAATGATATCTTCCTTGATCCTTGTCGGATGTGCTTGACGATCCCCCATAATACGCTCACTTGGGGACTTCTTACTCCAGCTGTTCCAAGAGTGTCCGCTAGTTGAACCGCGTCTAGTAGACTCCCTGTTCCGCTCATCCCCTTCGTCAGCTCTTTGATCGGGATACTATTACCTAGTTTCCTAAACTTTTAATGGATGGCGGAGCGTAGGTGGCAAGCAGTTATATGTATACGGTGCTTTACTCGTAGACGCTTCTCCAGCTCTCGCAAGAATTGTATGGGAGTCGTCCTCGGAGGGACTTCCCGAATGACCGTACCGAGGAATTCTACCGTACTCCGTGCAACTATTGTTGTTGATCCTACAGAGCCTACCCAAAGGTTCAGGCCGGATTGTAGGAAGTGGGCGAGAAGTTTTTTTTATTTCTATGAGAAGCTCTGCGACACCCACGATTCCTAGTAGTAAGTCGTCGGCATATCGTGCGTAACAAATCCTTATTAAGTAATGGCTTTTTATGGAAGCCAGCTTACGGGCCAGGCCTCTCTCTGACCTGATAACTAGTATTGCCTCCCCACCCAGCTCTATCAGCAGGCCCTTTCTTTTGCAATACTTAAACAAGTCTCTCATGGCCCAATTATTATTACAGCATTCTCTACCATAGAATTCGGCCTTCGGGGTCAACCCGGTGGCTTCTATTAGGAAGGCGGCACAAAGGAGGCTCGAGGGCTTGTTAAGGAAGGCGGCAAGGGCCGACGAAGGCAGGAAAATGAAAGACCTTTTCTGGTCCCCCTTGAGCCGGGGGGGTACTTGTGGGAGGGGTGTGCCACGACGAAACAAGGGAATGAAAAGCCGCTTTGTGTTAGATGCTCTTTACCCTCCCCACGATGATGGCTCTGTTGTCTTGGGGAGGGTTGAAGCTTGTTTCTTCTCCAGAGTCTTCTTGGTCATCAATACGACCTGTCCTTAATAGAACCGATCTTATTCTCTGAACAATTGGAATTTCGTACTTCTGTTGGATCCTCCCTATCTCCTGATCGAGCTTGTGTAGGTAGATGTTGTCTGATAGGGCCGATAATAATACACTGTGTGGGACGGAGTAAGGGCCCTTCTCCGCCCCTACGAGTCGTCCGGCAGAAAAGACTTTCTGAATGAGGTAAAAGAACTTAGGGTCGCCGATCTCTTCCTTAAAAATGGGGATGAGTCGATGTCGGTCGATGGTGTGAAAACACTTCCTGATGTTGAATTCCAAAAATAAGCGAGAGGTTCCCCACTCTTCTTTGATCCGTCTTAGGGCCGAGTGGCAGCCTCGACCCGAGCGGAAGTGTGATGTGTCTGGAAACTCAGGATCGTAAATGGATTCGAGTACCATTCTGATCGCCTCTTTCATGATCCTTTCTATAGGTAGAACTACTGTGAGCGGTTTAAACTTCGACCCTTATTTCTTTCTTCATATTATATTGTAAAGGGGAGCAAAGCCCGTTTTTTTCTCCCTATATTGATAGATCAAGGGCCCTCCTGTCGTCGTTTCAGTGAGTCATAGGGCTTCCCCTCAGCTTAGTCTTTTTAGTTCTTGAGAATGGTCTCCACCTCTCCCCGGACCGGAATGATTATCCCTACCCGATGGGTCTACATCCATCCCGGAAAGTTGTCGGGTACTATTAACTTCCCCACCATTCTTGTAACTGTCACCTGTAAACTGCGCAGGTGTGTCCACACCCCCCTGAGTGGACGAGAAAGAAAGGATTTCTCGGAGCAACCCCCAGGTTCCAAACCCAGGAGTCAACTAACCCGTATGAGCATTCGGTACATGTATCAGTCCGTGCAAGAGTGAAAGGGTCATCACTATTGAGAATCTCCCCCCTAATCTTAGATAGGTCGTCTGGGGGTTTGCCGTGGTTCATTGATGTGCTTACATACTAGGCCACCCTTTTCCAAAAGCTCCGCGGGACCACCTACCACTAGTCTTCGGCCGGAGGGGTTTATTGCACAAAAACGCCGGGACGCAGGCTCTCGAAGAGGGAAGCTGATATTGGTCGAATACATCACAAGCTAAACCTCTCACGAAGAAAAGTCAACTTGCGACGATTTAACGCAATAATCGATTATAATAAACCGGATAAGTGAATACCCGGGTCGTAGTCCCAACGAGGCGTGCAATTGAGGATATCGTATGAGGTTTGGTATTAAAATGCTTGAAATAAGGATGTTCAATTTTGGTTACGAATCTAGGAAAACAAAATCAAATTAAAGAAAACTCGAATTAGAAACGAACGTGAAACAAGCCTAAACGTAACAATCTATAAAAATTAACCCTACGAATGCAAATTTAATTTCCTAAATCCTAAATGATAAAAGAAAATTTAAAAAAAATATATATATATATATATATATATTTTTCTGATTATTATTTAATTACTATGATTTAAAAAACTATTTTGAAAAGGAAAATGAATTAAAAATACTAAACGAAATTGGAAAAATGTGAATAATTCCAGAAAAAGTGATAAATTATAAGCAGGACATAAGAAAAAAAAATGGGGCTAACTGCTTATTCGGATAAGCAGTAATTAAGCAAAAATGGAGATAAGCTAAAGAAGGGAAAACAAGGTTAAATAGAAATGGCAAATACCCTTGGGCAGAAAATACCCAAGGGCAGAGATGGTGAGTGTGTTGGTGTGTGAGCAAGAGGTCGGGGGTTCGAACCTCAGCTATGCACATTTTTGCTATTCTATTTTTTTTTTGTTTTTCTTTTCTAAAACTCATACCTATAAGTGAAATAAGCAAATTTAAAATCTGGAAACTTTTTAAACTAACAAATAAGCTAAGAAAAAGCTTAATGAATCTGATCAGTTTAGGAAATAAGCAAAAAAAATGCAAATATGCCAAATAAGCTCCTAATAAGCTAATGGCAAGAGAACAAGCTACAATCTACTGACAACAAAAATCTAATTCACAATAAGCAATGAATTTAGAAATAAGCATTAAAAAAAACACAAAATAAGCTAAAAAGCAATTATGGTCTGCTGAGGTGCACAATGAGCAGGATGTGGTCACTTAGGTGCTTTTGCAGGCCTAAATAAGGCCACCAAATAAGTTCTAGGGGTCCTAATAAGCTCAGAACCATAAAGCTAGAACTATAAGCTACTAAAGTAAACAAAAATCAGGAAATATCTCAGGTAAATAAGCAGGAACTAAGCTATGAAAAGGGCTAATTGGGGCAAATGGGCTTCAGGTTCAGAACAGCCTAGTGAGGCTTATTTGCAGACTTAAATAAGCCAAGGAATAAGCTCATAAGTCCAAAATAATCTGAAACAGATTGATATTATCCTACAAGCTATATGTAAAACAAAAATTAGAACTTAAATCCTACTTTAGCTAGATTAAAACTGAGATAAAAAAAAGGCTATAAGAGACTGATGAGGGAAAAATGCAGACAACTTGCTGATTTGAACCAAAGCTACACAGATGCTAAAGGGGTTCAAACCAACTCTTTAACACTCATATTATGAGCTAACATGAACTCAAAAAAATGGAAAAAACTAGCAATAAGGTGGCTTATTCCTACAATAAACAGTTGTGTTTATCATATATCCTACAAATCCACTAACCAACTGAAATCATCAAACTCTACCAATACAAACCAAAAATTCCTACTAACAGCTGACATAGACTAGATTAGGCAAGATTAAAGTCTCCCCAAAGGTAAATGAACAGTGGGCATAAGTTTGACCCATTTTTACCCATTAACCCAAACACTACTTAACTTTGACTGTTTCTAATTTTAAGCTAAGCAGACCAAGTTAATGCTGAATTATCTCATAACAAAAGAATTAAAAGACATCAAGAGATTAAAGAAGAAATAAAAACTGGTAATGAAGCATGGAGAATAAGCAATAAGCACAGTTGACTAATTTTGACCAATAAAATAAAAACAAGAAATCTTAAATTTTCATTAACTGAATTTAAATTACAATACTGGAGATTAAAAAGAAATGAGAATAAATAACAAAAAAAAAACTTAAAAAGAAAAATACCTAATATTAGCTAAATTAAAATCTGCCCCTTAAGGCTTACAAATAAACTACTTATACTACTCTAAAACTTGTATGAGTGGGATCCCAGCTAGGCAAAGAATCACGTGAACAAGTACAAGGAGGGGGGTAGTAGGGTTGCTAGAGCAGAGGTAGGGGAGACATGTTGGTCTGGGAAGGACATGGTTTTGGTCTGGGGAAATGGAAGGTGGTTTTGGCGGTATTTGGCTTTTGGGGAAGATGAGTTGACCATTTGACCGGTTAGCTAAAAACTGGGTTGGGGTTTATTTCTCATTTTGGGCTTTTTGTTTAGTTATGGGCTGGGTTTAGGGGATAAAAAGGGTTGATGGGTTAAGGTTGGGTTGGGTTAAGGATTGGGTAAAAAGGGTTTGGTTAGTTAGGATTGATTATGAAATTTAGGTTTAAGTTAAGGGACAAATCTTGTAAATTCTGAAAATCCCAGGGACCATGGCAGCCAAAACTAAATTATTTCCAAGGACCTTTTGTGTTATTTTGGTATTTTTTGGGGGGGGTTGACTTTGACTTTTGACTTTGACTAGATCAAATGCACCATTGTTGTCGAGTCGATCCAAAAATGCCCGTTTTCGCTCCGTTTTCAATCCTTTGTACCTGAAACACATAAAAACACAAACCAAGGATATTTGCAAAATATTTTGGGTGTTTTTCGTCATTTTTGTGTCTTTTATGGGTGTAAAATTATGAGTATTTACACACTCATCAATCCCCCACACTAAACTATTGCTAGTCCCTAGCAATCCGATCATATAAAGTAATGAAGGGATCAAAAAAAAAACCAAGCATACCCCGTTTCGACTTTTTATTTAATGCGAAAAATTTAAACTACAACAAAAATAGATAACATGCTTGATTTCCAAAAATGGTATCATGGAACGGGATTCACACAAAATGGGTGTCTCCAGGGAATTGTAATCGTCATCCTCTTTTTATACTCCCAACTAAGCTTAAACTCATTGTGCAAATGCTTTTGTAAAATGCTAACACTACTTATACTAATAATCTATGTAAGTCGGAACTTAACTTTTCACTCCCACATTTATTCAAGTTAGGTGAATGTGCTTGATTTTCAAAATTTTGATCACAAAAATCGACGTTTTTATAAGATTTCGACTAATACTAGCTGAAAAGATAGATTTAAAGTTCACAACAAGCATGTTTCAAGACTTTATTCAACACATACATTTTTTTTTTTTACTTGTGCAACATAAACTAACGGGGTTTCACGGGAACCAAGACCTTACACCTTCCGGAATAAAGGATCCAAGGGCCGTTACAACGGAGAGTTCCAAGACTCTAATCATTCCTGAAATGAGGATCCAAGGGTGTTAGACCAAGACCTCACACATTCCTGAATTAGAGGTCCAAGGGCCAGTGTAAGAGGGTAGCCAAGACCTAAACGCCTTTCGGAAATAAGGATCCAAGGGCCGATCTTGAACCGTAGCTTTTTTTTTTTTTTTTTTTTTTTTTTTTTTTAGCACATACATTTATTATTTAACTTTTGCAACTTTAAAGCAACTTCTCACTTTCATTTTTCATTATTATGACATATGCTTGTTCCAAAATTTAAATAAAGCTTTGAACTAGTATTTTTCAAAATCGTATGAAGAAATGAATTTGTGCGTTCAAATGTTTGAAAATAAGCACTAATTTATTCCGATTAAGAGCTTATGGGAGGAAAAGCCATAGATTACTTATATAAGCTCTAAAGAGAACCAACTACTCTACGCTTAGCATTTTCATTTGCACAAATCGTAAAACCTTAGTCTAACCGTTAAGGAAGCAGCCAGATCAATACTCTGGCAGAGTCGGGATTCCCTTTGTTCTAACCTAATCAAGATTAAACATAACACAATTTCTTATTTAAAAACGACAAAAATTTTAAAATTTTGGTCAAAAACGGGGGTACTAGGGCACTAGAAGGTACACATGTGACAAAATTCGCGAGAATTCCCCCCCACACTTAGATTTGAATATTGCCCTCAATATTCAAATTACCGGCAATTATGCCGCCACTTAGAACGTAAAAAGGTAATACTAATAGCTAAGTGTGTGACAGAAATCTCCATTTTTCACAAACAGGATTAAAAAGATATCCCTAGATAAACGTTAGCAAAAAGATCGGATATTGGGCGGCTGGATTGAAAACAGGCGCATCAATCATCACGATCTAAGGGAAACCTGCAATCAAGAGCAAACAACACACAAACAAAGCACAGTAGAGGAATCCCCCCACACTTAGTGTCAGAAAATAGAAAGAAGTCAGAAACATGGGTTGTCACTGATGCGTGGTTTTGCGACCTTACAACAGGTTTTACCTCTCGAGGGATCTCGAGAAGCTTACAATCCCCACCAGGCAGTGTACCTGACCGATGTAGTATAGTGAAGTGGCAAGTACCAGGGGATTGATCGTTCAACTCAAAGAATAGTGTTCGTTAGGATTGAAATTTATCTACTAGGTCTAGAGGTGAGGGATGATTCTTTTTGTATTTTTATATTTTATGGAAAGCAAGTAAAAATCTTGGGTTTTGGAAGGAGAGGCGGAATTAGTTGCTAATCAACTAACCCAAAAACTACTACTTAAACTAATGTGAAGGAAAGTAAACTAGGGTTCTACAAGGGAAGTGAAGCATGTCTACCTATGATATATTACTCCTTGCTAGCTATCCAATTCTACCTATTGAATTGTCACACCTTGTTTTAATTGACGGGTTGTATTCCTTAATACCAATCGTGGGGTGGCAACGTACTTCCCCAACTCTATAAGCTCCTACTTCACTCCTATGTCGAGCCGGCTAAGAAGCTCCTAACATGGGATCACTAGAATTCGCTCATGCATTAAATACAACCATAAAAACCTTAGTACGCATTGGTTCATGTTTCTTAAGACGTTCAAGCAAGTTACCGTATAGGAGGTTAGCCAGTTTTCTTAAGCCTAACATCGATATCACCCAATCAAACAAGAGACAATAGGAAACAAGAATTATAGGCTAAACCAATTAGATCTATTGAAGTGTCACACTTTATTGATGACGATAGACACATACATCAACAAGGAATCAATAAGATCTAATTAATTATATACAAGTTTCACACAATCATAAGTAGACACAAGGTGAATTAGCAAAGCATGATCAATGAAGGGCAAACAACCATAATAATGAAAGACATAATTAAGTTAGAATCAACAAACCAATATTTGATGTTTATGAAATGATTGAAATCCTCTAAGTTGCTGGAAAAACACCTACCTAAACCCTAGAATCGGACTTAGGGTTTAGGGCTTACAAAAAGTGAAGTTGTGATGTTGTATTTATAGATGATTTTCTGTCCGCATCGATCTGACGGCGTCAGCCTTTACAAGTGACGGCGTGATGCGGTGCGTTGTGTCGTTGCGGTTTAGCAGTATTAATGCCTACTCAAGTTTTAAATTTATATTTAGCCGACTTACCAATAACACACACACTTAACGAGCAGTGTACCCGGTCAGTATGAATATAATGGTAAGTAGAGTGTCGATCACTAAGAGTGGAACGTATTATCTAGTTATTCTAATCAGTATTTTAATATATTAAGTTAGCTATACAACCTATTCTAACGCAAGGGGGTTCAGCCTGAGAGACTGGCACGATTTGGTTGCAATTAAATAATAAACTAAACTAATAGGCACGAATCAGCGAATAGCACACACGTACACAGATAAATACTCGAGACAATAAGAAGATTTGTCCTGATAGATAAGTAGTTTGTCACTTGTTTTATTGCTAGTTTTATATGAAGTGTATAGTTCGATGCAACGCACCGAGATTAAGTCCTTTCTCGTTGGTTCTAATCTTATCGGCGAGTAAACCCTTAATGATTACTTATGACTATCCTATTTATCTTTCTTCCTACTATTCTACAGACGATAGAATGCATAGGCGATCTAATAAATAGGCGAGGGCAGAGGCATGGCGACCCGATCAACGCTCAGCTAGACACAGAGGTTATCAATGCACTAATAAAAGTCACCAAAGACATCAACATATAAACTTTAATTAATGAGAAAGCAGTTTTAAGGGAGTGCAATCTTTCTGTTGTCACATTACACAAGCCACCAATCTTGATGAATTAAAGTTTACTAACACAATAAAACAAAACTACTTAATGAATTAAACACCTACAACACCTTCTTACAGCTCTTGTATCTTTGTTTGGGTGTGTCTTGTGCTGCCTATTCGTCTGAATTCGTCCTAGGTTTCTGTACTTCGGTCTTCTGTCGAACTTCGGAACTCTCTCTTTTACTCGTCTGGTCTTTGGGGTATTTATAGTTTCTGTCTGAGGGTAAGATGCGGCGCATCTAGTAAGTAGATGCGGCGCATTGACTTAACTTCGCTTGGGGTCCAAAATTATAATATTCAGGAATATTCGTACACCGCCAGAAGATGCGGCGTAACTCCATAAGTAGATGCGGCGCATGTCCTCTTGTATCTTGGATCGTATCTGGTGAAATCTGGATAGTGATGCGCCGTATGTAATATGTGAGATGCGGCGCATCTGGAGCAGATTTGTCTTGATCTTGTACATTTCAGTAGACTCTTAACTTCTTGCATGTTTTGCTCCATAATTAGTCCAAAATCGCCAAGTTTCACCAAATGCTTTTTTTTACCTGAGAATTACAAAAGTAAACGATTAAGTATCAATCCTCATACATAATATAATAAAACAAGTCAAATAATTAGGATAAATGATAGTAATAAAATGTACTTATTTGAGTTCATCAAATATCCCCCCACTTGAACTTTACTTGTCCCCAAGTAAACCTTAGAATTAATCTTATGAAAATGATCCTAAAAGATATTAGGATTTATTTTTATATTTAAGCATGTATTCATTTTTGCCATAATCACACAACCAAACACTTAACGAATTAGAAGTAAAATAAAATAATTTGATAAAAGCAAATCTAATCGTTTAACTGTCCAGTCATGACGAATATTCTATCATAAGCTTGGCAAGTATACACATCTCCCCCACTAAAGCCAAGGAATAACATGTCTAAAGCGGTAAAAAGGGTTTTTAGGCTTAAAGGGTTAATTATTCTCCTTAATCTCTATCGATCTCAAATTCCAGAAAAGGTGACAAAATCACAAATACATGATCGAATCCACGAACACGATACTTGCAATTGCTCAAATCCTTAACTCGAATAGGCTAAAGAGAGGACCAAGTAATCTTTACCAATAATATTATATCAAAAAGGGCGACAAAATCATAAATACATAGTCGAATCCATGACTACGATACTTAAGATTGCTCAAATCCCTAATCTCAATAAATCAAAGGTTTGGATCAAGAATAATATAGGGTATGGATAATATTTGGGATACAAATTGGTGTAAAATAAAAAATAAACAAAACAGATAAATTAAAATCCTAAGTGTGGTTAATCACTATCCCAACCATCCCATGAATAAGACTCATATCATAGAATAACTCACGCTTTAACACTTGAAACACACGCTTTAGGTAGACACGAATTATACTCAACAAGATCTTAATCAAAGAATAAACCTTAGTTGGCGTTCCCATAACTGCCAACTCCCATTCAATCCATAGATATAACATACAACAATTAGTGGTGATATCGACCACTTACATAACTTTACATCGTTGGTTAAAACAAACATCCAACTTTCTTCTTTTTTTCTTTTTCTTTTTTTTTCGATTTTTTTTTTTTTTTTTTTAATTGACATAAACAAAGATGTGTAAAATTTCACCACATCACCAAAACGATAATTCTGGATAATTTTTCCATACTTTTCATGACTTCAGAAATAACGGTAATAGTAAAAGTAGTAAACACACGAAAAATAAACTCAAAGATATACAATATTTACTTTTACTCCAATTGCATTGTGCAATTTCCCGACCTAACCATAGATAATGAATTACGCACGCGAACACAGGTAATGTAAGGAAACACACTTTGCCTAAAGCAATTAACCAACCACGGATTTTAATCTATAGGGTAGGCTAAGGTGTAAGGGTGTAACGAAACATTTTAACAAAGGTGTAAGAAACGAAAGGAATGGCTCTGAGTGTTTTTCTAGGGGTATCTTACTCTAAAAATGAGAGTAACAAAAGGGTTTATACGGGGGTTAACTAACCAGTGTAGTTAGCTAATAACACATAACATATAAGGCTATTTGGGTGTAATCCTAGAAATTTTACCAATTTAGATAAGTCATTCCAATTATATAAATAATACTTATTATGGTGGTCTCGAATAGTATACAAGCCAAGTTCTAAAGTTTACAAGTCACCGGCACACTCATAGATTTGTAAATTTTGAATAATCACAATTTTTGAAAATAACGTCATGTGTGCAGCTAAGCAACTTAGACTTTAAACAAAAACATGCTAAAAAATTTTAAATTTTGATATATTAAGCACATTTTAAGCATATTTTGAAAAGTTCAGGACAAGTAAGTGTTAAGTGTTCTAATTCTCCAATCCCCCCACTTAAGTTAAACAACGTCCTCGTTGTTTGTATCAAAGGTTAAAAACTGGAAAATAAAAGAATTAGAACAGAAAAACTCCCCTGAGATTTGCTCGGTATGATCCTCCATTTTTATAAGAGCAAAAATCATCTTTCTTGTGGATTAGAACGTTTAAGCTTCATAATAGATGTATCCACAGGAAATGCAGGAATCTGTAATACCACCAAGGCTTTAAAACACACCTAAGTTAAGAAAGGTTCAAACTTGCATAATACATTAGTAGTTAGTTAAAATAAAACATAAAAATTAAAAATGAAAATCATCAGGTCAGTCGATGCGCCGTATCTTATGGAAGAAGATACGCCGTATCGAGCTTGGAATAAGTACGGATCAGAATAGAAGATGCGTCGCATCCTTAACCAGGGATGCGCCGCATTAAAATAAACTGATAAAAAGTTTTAAAGTTGAAAATAAAAAATGCAGAAAAAATAAAGATATGACCATTGCAGGAGATGCGTCGCATCTCAGGATTGAGATGCGCCGTATCCTCTGCGGCCTGACTGACTCGACACAGAACAGAAAATTAAAAGATAAATCCGGGTTGTCTCCCGGTCAGCACTTGTCTTTATTCCAGAGTCTTCAAGTTAGACTCACGTTCAGCTCATCATTTAGTCCTTGTCACGGTCCATCCTTCTTCCTTCATCCGAAAGATGTTCCCGTATAGCTTGGCGACGTTTTCTTCCGTTCGGCTTAATCTTCTATAACTCTTGGTCTTTGTCGCAACATATTCCTCCTCTGGTCCTAAAGAGTATTTGATGATTTTAAATTTTTCGGAAATAATCATGGGTGGCTCATTATAAGGGATCCCAAGTAGTTGACACTTTCTTTTGCTGAATTCTTCCTCGTCTTCATCAACAAACTTAAAATAAGGATCCTTAATCAAATAGTCATCTAGTTCATCAATTAATGACTTATTGTTATCATCATCTTGAATTGCCTCCCACTCTCTTTCCAATTCCAATTGTAGCCGTCGACTAAGCTTCGTGTAATCATCAAATTGTTCATGCACCCATTCCCAGAAAGTAGTATTTGATGTCCCTTTAAGTCCTTTCAAGTATTCAATCCTACCCTTTTCTTGCAAAGCCTCCGCTTTTTGTGGGCAGTCTTCAACATTATCGTACCACTCATAATCTTCAAAGGTTACATCGTTTCCAACCCGTTTCATCCCAATTATACTTCCCCCATTACAGGTTCCGTCACTCTTATAATCACAGGTCGGCCAAACACTACTTCCATCCTTGAAAACGAAAGGTGTACAGGTGTGATTAATGTGCTCAAATTCCCATGGTTTATCCCAAACCCATGGTATTTGGTCATTCCATTCGTAGCACCAGGTGTTTTTGAAATCATCATAAGTCTTGAATCCTGGTAGATCTCCAGTTAGCACATCATCGTCGACTCGAAGAAGGTAGTTAAATTACTTGAATTGCTTGCACAAGGGTGTCTCATAATCGAACACGTCAATGTCTATTCTGAATAATTCTTCAATGCCCTCATTGATTGTTGAATCATGAAGTGACGACCCGTAGTCGCTCTCTACTTCTTCGTCTTCACCTCTCATCCAATATACCCATAACGCATCCTTAGTAGCTCGATCCATGCTCTTATGGTTATTGAACTTACTAGCCAACCAATCTGAAAAATCAACATCGTTAGGATCGTGGTTAACGTCAAAGCAAGTCTTTCCAATCATTTTCCTCTTTATCTCCATGAACTCGTTAAATTGCTCCCTAAAACTCCGTGTCAACCATGAAGTCATAATCCGCTTGACTTCATTTGCAGGGGCAAATTTTGGACTACCATATTTAAGTTCAAGCCAATCATTGAGGGAGAGGTCCATCAATCTTACCAACCTGCCATGAAATAGTAACTCCGCCACAGCATAAATTCTTTCATCGTCCAGATAGTTCTCATTTAATCCCCAGTACTGTTCGGAATAAGGCATGTAAGAGATTTGGGTATTGCCTCCACCACAGCTTTTGTTGCTTGAGTCCATGTATGCAAGATAGAATTTCCCATCATCTTCTTCGATAGTAGTCCAAGCCAATCCTTTGGATTCAATGATAGGCCATAAGAGCGACAATTCATCTCCAGTGTACCTCACAATTACATCATAAGAGAATACCCCTTTGTCAATGTTGCATAAACGCATGAATTCCTTAAAAGCAGCTTCAAGAGGGGTCTCCCAAGAGAATAAATCCGTATCAATCTCGAGTACATTGAAGTTGACATTTTCATAAACTTCCATGGATGAGTTCGAAAGCAAGAATTCCATAGCAAGATATCCGTTCTTCGACATATCTTCCATAGCAAAATCTGTCATCACAAGTAAAATCATCAGTAGGATTTGTTCGCTATAAAAGAAATTAATGAATATAGAAACGGATATAAGAATAAAAATAACTGATATCTGCAGACGATGCGCCGTATCCAAAAAGTTGGATACGCCGTATCTTATAATCGTTAAAATTAAATCAGACTTTTATTCAGAAAATAGATACGCCGCTTAGAAATTTGAATGCGCCGTATCAATTTTAATAATCAAAAATCGATATTTATTTAAAATTAAATGCGTCGTATTAGCAAAAGTTAATGCGCCGTATTTTCGTTACTTTTCAAAATATAAGATTTTCGATTCAGAAGATACGCCGTATCGACATAAATCGATGCGTCGTATCTGTTTAATAATTCGAAAACTGTTTTTAATTAAAATAATAGATACGCCGTATCTGCTAAAGCAGATGCGTCGTATGGCGTTAACGTTTAGAAATTTTTTTCATCAAAAACAGATACGCCGTATCTTGGGGAAAAGATGCGTCGTATCGAATTAATTAAACGCGTTGTATTTTATAAAAATTAAACGCAATACGCCGTATCTGAGAGATCAGATGCGCCGTATCGTTCGATTTAGCTCAGTACAACGATAGCAGAATACAAAAAATATGAAAAATAAAAACAAAAAAAAACACAAACGAAAATAAACACAAATAAAACAAATAACACACAAAAACAGAAAATATGCAAAATAATACAATGAATGAAAATTAATCTAATACACAACAGAATTAGCGGTTAGATAAAAAAAATTAAAAACCTAATTAAAATACTAATCAAATTAACAGATAATAACAATTCACTCCCCGGCAACGGCGCCAAAAACTTGATGCGGTGCGTTGTGTCGTTGCGGTTTAGCAGTATTAATGCCTACTTAAGTTTTAAATTTATATTTAGCCGACTTATCAATAACACACACACTTAACGAGTAGTGTACCCGGTCAGTATGAATATAATGCTAAGTAGAGTATCGATCACTAAGAGTGGAACGTATTATCTAGTTATTCTAATCAGTATTTTAATATATTAAGTTAGCTATACAACCTATTCTAACGCAAGGGGGTTCAGCCTGAGAGACTGGCACGATTTGGTTGCAATTAAATAATAAACTAAACCAATAGGCACGAATCAGCGAATAGCACACACGTACACAGATAAATACTCGAGACAATAAGAAGATCTGTCCTGATAGATAAGTAGTTTGTCACTTGTTTTATTGCTAGTTTTATATGAAGTGTATAGTTCGATGCAACGCACTGAGATTAAGTCCTTTCTCGTTGGTTCTAATCTTATCGGCGAGTAAACCCTTAATGATTACTTATGACTATCCTATTTATCTTTCTTCCTACTATTCTACAGATGATAGAATGCATAGGCGATCTAATAAATAGGCGAGGGCAGAGGCATGGCGACCCGATCAACGCTCAGCTAGACACAGAGGTTATCAATGCACTAATAAAAGTCACCAAAGACATCAACATATAAACTTTAATTAATGAGAAAGCAGTTTTAAGGGAGTGCAATCTTTCCGTTGTCACATTACACAAGCCACCAATCTTGATGAATTAAAGTTTACTAACACAATAAAACAAAACTACTTAATGAATTAAACACATGCAGCACCTTCTTACAGCTCTTGTATCTTCGTTTGGGTGTGTCTTGTGCTGCCTATTCGTCTGAATTCGTCCTAGGTTTCTGTACTTCGGTCTTCTGTCGAACTTCGGAACTTTTTAACTCGTCTGGTCTTTGGGGTATTTATAGTTTCTGTCTGAGGGTAAGATGCGGCGCATCTAGTAAGTAGATGCGGCGCATGTCCTCTTGTATCTTGGATCGTATCTGGTGAAATATTGATAGTGATGCGCCGTATGTAATAAGTGAGATGCGGCGCATCTGGAGCAGATTAGTCTTGATCTTGTACATTTCAGTAGACTCTTAACTTCTTGCATGTTTTGCTCCATAATTAGTCCAAAATCGCCAAGTTTCACCAAATGCTTGTTTTTACCTGAGAATTACAAAAGTAAACGATTAAGTATCAATCCTCATACATAATATAATAAAACAAGTCAAATTAATAGGATAAATGATAGTAATAAAATGTACTTATTTGAGTTCATCACGGCGTCAGCTCCCCTTTTTCACCAAATTGTAGATCTTTTCGTCCCGATTCCGTGGCCTCTTGAATCACCTAAATCCGAGTTCGTATGAAGATTTTATGGCCAAAACAGTGACAGCTACTCCGCGCGCGAGTTGTGATTGTCTTGATTAACTTGTGGCGGTTTCACTAAGGTTCCTTCTCGTGTAAGAATACTTTGACACCGTCACTCTATATCATCTGACGTCGTCAGGTCTATGATCCTGACGCCGTCACCTTCAAAAATCCTCTGGCCCGTCTCTCTTTAACTTAACACTTGACGGCCTACATCCATTAACACGTGACGCCGTCAGACTTCCTATGTAAAACTTTCTGGCACGTCACGTGTATAATTCCACCACTTTCATCTTCAAGTGACGGCGTCAGCATCCAAAGCCTGACGCCGTCAGGTGTAAAATCCTGACTTTCCTTGGTCTTTTTGTTTTCTTCATTCTTGAGCATAAAAACGTCCAAAAAGCTCCAAAATGCTTCATATTCCAGAAATCACGTCCCAAGTACCTAAAATGAGAAAAGAAACGATTTAGGGCAATATTTGATCATATAATCGCGGATTAGGGCTTAAATGACCCCCTAAAAGCGGTACACTTTTCGATTCATCAAATATCCCTACACTTGGGATTTGCTTGTCCTCAAGCAAATGAGCTTTTCCACCAATTGAAATACAAGTTAGGGGTCATTTAACATTAATATAAAAGTAATTACAACAAATGATCATTCCACCTTAGTCAAAACAAGCACGGAAATTAAACACTAGCAACTCACAAGTAGTGTTTAGATACTCACATCTCTCAGGTCTCATCAAAATAAATCTCATAAATGAAAACGGATAATATCTCTCACTACCTGCCATAGCAAATAGATTACCATAGGCTTGGGAAAGGATCAAAAACCTTCTCCACTAGGCGTAAGCACCTAAGATAAACTATCAAAGAGAGCTTTTAAACGGGTTATAACGTAAGGTGTAGGGATATGATAAACACGGATTTGTTGGATAAGGGATATTTTACTGGTGGCGAGTTAAAGATCTTGATTAATTACATGTACAATATGGCGTTGCTAAGCCAAGACTAGACTCGACTTAAGCTAAAAACAAAATAACAAAAACATAAAATCAAACGGGATGGTAGTCCGTATGTTTTTTTTCTACTTTTCTTTTTCTCTTTTTTTTTTTTTTTTTTTCTTTCTTTTTTTTCTTTTTTTTTTTTTTTTTTTTTTTTCATACACTCTTGCCCTACCATCCAAAATAATATATCATAGGGGCGTTGCATTCCCTTACACTTGAACTTTTACATAACTTTACAAATAATTATTCTAATGACTCGAATTAAGATAATTGAAAAACTTGGAGTACTTTTAAAATATTTAGCACATATGGGGGTAATAATGTTGTTCTTCCCCATTACTCCATTACACTAGTACTTTACCCATGAGTCCCAATCGTCCCAAAACAATATGTACAAGGATATGACTCGACTTAGCAACCATGTAATCAATTAGATAATTAACTTGGGTTTAAACAAATGTTGTCACAATAAAGCACTAAAGATGAGTGCATACAAGGTAGGCTAAGGCGATTTGGGTGTACATTTAAGTGGGTTGTAACAAATTCTTCCTTTAAGTAAAATGCTTAAAGTTAGAAACGAAAAGATAGGCTCTGAGGGGTGTACTAGGGGTATCGTGTACTAAAAATGAGTACAACGCAAAGGGTGTGGGAGAATTACTTGACCAATGTAGCCAATGTAATTATAACAAAAACACAGGTGTAAAACAATGGGTTAATCCTAATGCCTCTTATCATGTAGTAAATCTAACTACACGAATGTAGCCTCACTTGTGGCCTCGGAATGTTCCTAACACAAGTTCTAGAATCTAAGTGCTACCGGTACACACATCATAGCATAAATGCTTTTCCTACCAATTCTAGGGGCGAACCTCACATATTTGGGGGTGGAAAATTTTTTTAGTGGTACGGTTTTTGTGCTAGTCATATAACTCCTATCCATGAGATGCTCATTAAGATCAAAGTTTCACTCCTAAATGTTGTAAAAAATTTTAAATTTGGCACTAAAATTGCCCTAACAGGTATTTATCTCAGTTTTATTACACATCTACCATTAAACAAACAAAAATCAAGTGCAATTGCATTCTCTAAAGTATCGTACTTTTACCCCCCTTTACACTTAAGATGAACATTGTCCCCAATGTTCAAATAACAAGATGTAAAAGTAAATAAGGTAAAAGAATGAAATCAAATAATCCCCTGATTCGTTTGGTGGATAATGTGGTAACATGGTTAGATCTTCTTCCAAGAGAATATAGAAGCTTCAAGACTAAAGCATCGCCGAAAGCTTGATTCCAAATACATCTCCTTGTCCAAAATAACCTGTTAAACCTGAGAAAACAAACACGAAAACCTGCATAACATCGGCGGGATAAATCTATATATAAGGATATAATGCTTGTGGAATGATAATTTTGCAGATTCCTGGAGTTTATAAGTTAGAGATTTAATAAAAACTTTTTATGAAAACAAAACTTTCAAAAATTTCAGAAAATTAAAACCTGACGTCGTCAGGTTGTAAATCCTGACGCCGTCAGAAATGATCTGACAGAATTCTCATGTTAAGTTTCCGAAAAATTTCTGGAAAAACCTCTACCTTACTTCCTGGAAATCCTGCAAAACATCATTATGACTCGATACAAGCATTTGACTCAAACAATTACGAATATGTATGTTAATTTAATATTATTACGATTCATGTTCATTTGTGTTCTAATAAACCGATTTGGATTTCCCTTACACTTATCTTTTGCAAAATACCTTTATATGTAGTTAAGACGAAGTTAAAAAACAAGATAAAGCATTTTCACAATTTAGTTTTTGAACATGAATCAATAATAATAAAAATTAAACATACATACGGAAACAAATAAAATCAAACAAACAAATAAATAAACACACAAAGCAAATAAAGCTTGGGTTGCCTCCCAAGAAGCGCTTTTCTTTTTTAACGAGTCTTGTAGCTAGACTCAAAGTCCTTCTACCCTATGTAAGTGAGCTCGTCATCGAGGACGTCTTTAGGGTTAAGCTTGGATTGAAGTTTCCTATTGGTCCGCTTAGTACAATATATCTTTTCAAACTTCTCTCCATCCGGGTCATACAATGTCATCTTAATATGCCATGACCCATCTCCATCTTTGGGTGGTTTGTCCCAATCCCACTTATGATCATCGTCCTCATAAGTCCACTTATTCATCCCTAGGTTGATTGGCAAAACTCCTAGGAAATCAATCATTTTCCTAAAAACTAGAGGGTCTTCAAATGGATCCAATTCGGTGTCCCTAGCCAAGAGTTGTTCTACCGCATGTGTTCGGTTCACAAAGTCCTCTTCTAGGTAAAATGGGCGTTGGGGTCCTATGAAGTCTCTATCGATCCAAGGTCCATATCTAGATGGTCTCCTATTTAATTCTAACCAATGGGGTGTTGGTTCCTCACTAGTATCATAGGCATGTTTCTTCACATCATAGACTGACCAAGTATCACCTTCTCCTACCGCTATCTTAGATTCCTTACAATCAATCATAGCACTAGAGGTCGCCAAAAATCCTCTACCTATCAACAAGGGGCATGTAGGGTCGCTAACCATATCAAGGACATGGAAATCGGCTAAAATGGTTAGTTTTCCAATGTGTACTAACACGTCTTTGACTACTCCAATCAGGTAAGCAACACTTCCATCCGCTAAGCCTATTATCACCTCAGTTTCTTCAAGTTTTCCTAGTTTTAGAGAGGTGTAGAGAGGTAACGGAAGTAGGTTAAGGCTTGATCCAAGATCGGCTAATGTGTCATAAGCCTCCGAATTACCGATCTTGCAAGGTAGAACAAATAAGCCCGGATCATCTAACTTCTTAGGTAGCTTGTTTTGAACGAAGGCGGTCCCTTTTTCGCCAAACTTGAGCTTCTTCTCATCCAACACATCAATAACCGGACTTTCAAGGTGGAGCTCCTTGAATTCATTGTCAAGGTTTTGAGTGGGAGGTGTTTCAACTATGTTGTTGACCAATTTGGATATCATAACTTCTTGGTCCTTTTGAACGACTTGGGTTTGTTTGAAACACGAGCTCATGGAATTGACCGAATAATATTGTGGACAAGAACTAGGAGACGAAACCAACGAGATGGCGTTGACGTTTAGTTTCGGGTTCTTGACTGTGTTGCTAGGGAGTGCTCCCATTTCTCGGTCATTGAGGGCTTTCAACAAAGTGTCAATCTTATTGGTCATCTCGCTATGTTTTTGTTTGAAATTGGCTTCAAACTTGGCCAAACGAGCTTCTTGAGATGCCATAAATTGAGACATCAATCCTTCAAAGTTATTGGTACTACCATTGCTGGAAGGATTGTTGTTGAAAGTACGGTTCGAGTTAGAACCGCTTGATTGGAAACGATTAGGTGGGTTGGACGGATTGGTTTGTTGTGCGTTTTGATTTTGTTTCCACCTAAGGTTTGGGTGATTTTTCCATGAGGGGTTGTATGAATCACCGTAGGGGTTTGGCTCGGGTTTGAAAGTGTACCACTTGTCTCCCGCTCCGTCGGTACGCGAGGATGCGTAATCCGCAAAAGCTTGTTCGGGGAGTTTCATGCAATCACGAGTGTCGTGGGGACCACTACATAATTCACATGAGGAAGTGATTTTGTTCACTTGGCTTGAAGGTTTAGGAGCCTCGTAGGATTTCATAAGAAACTTGACTTGGTCTTCAAGTTCTATGATCCTACGGTCGGAAGTGCTTGAATTGTTCGAAGGCAAAGATATTGCCTTGACCGTTTTATTCAAATCACGGGGATCACTCCAACTTTCGTTGTCATAAAGGGCAAGATCTTCTAGGAGAGCCCATGATTGTTCCGCACTTAGATCACGTAGCTTACCACCGGCCGATTGGTCAATGGTTTGCCTTGTGGAGAGATTGATATGGTCATAGAAGATTTGGACTTGGAGCCAAAGTTCTATGCCATGGTGAGGGACTTTTTGGAGTAAGTCCTTGAATCGAGTCCATGCCTCGTAGAGGGTTTCGCCTTGACGTTGTTGGAACATCAAGATATCATTCCTTAGCTTGGTAGTTCTTCCTGGTGGGAAAAACTGAGCAAGGAAACGAGTGGTGAGATCATCCCAAGAGGTGATGGATCCTGCGGGTAGACGCTCTAGCCATTGACTAGCTTGGTCCCGCAGAGAGAATTGAAAGAGACGCAGTCGGGTCGTCTCTCGAGTGGCAACATCAAGGTCTATGGAATCAACGATTTTGAGAAAGTCCTTGAGATGTTGATTAGGATCTTCGGAACGAAGTCCATGGAATGCGCATCCGCTTTGCACCAACCGGATGGTGTCGGATCGCAAGGGAGTGACATTGGCTCCTTGAGTGAGCTCAATGGTGTTTCGATAGCCATGGTGGCTAGGACGGGAGTAGTCTCCTAAGGTACGGGCTCTAGGAGGTGGGTGTTGTTGTGGTGGTGGGTTGTTGGGATCAAGGATATTACCACCTTCCATGATGTCGGATGGTAATGGTTACGAACAAAGAAACGAAGAAAAAAGATAGACTAAAGAAAACCTAGAAAAATAAAATAAAAATCTCACTAGAAAGGAATCTAGTGAGTAGACCTAATAAAATAAAAATTCAACCTAAACAATAACTATTCCCCGGCAGCGGCGCCAAAAACTTGATGCGTGGTTTTGCGACCTTACAACAGGTTTTACCTCTCGAGGGATCTCGAGAAGCTTGCAATCCCCACCAGGCAGTGTACCTGACCGATGTAGTATAGTGAAGTGGCAAGTACCGGGGGATTGATCGTTCAACTCAAAGAATAGTGTTTGTTAGGATTGAAATTTATCTACGAGGTCTAGAGGTGAGGGATGATTCTTTTTGTATTTTTATATTTTATGGAAAGCAAGTAAAAATCTCGGGTTTTGGAAGGAGAGGCGGAATTAGTTGCTAATCAACTAACCCAAAAACTACTACTTAAACTAATGTGAAGGAAAGTAAACTAGGGTTCTACAAGGGAAGTGAAGCATGTCTACCTATGATATATTACTCCTTGCTAGCTATCCAATTCTACCTATTGAATTGTCACACCTTGTTTTAATTGACGGGTTTTATTCATTAATACCAATCGTGGGGTGGCGTACGTACTTCCCCAACTCTATAAGCTCCTACTTCACTCCTATGTCGAGCCGGCTAAGAAGCTCCTAACATGGGATCACTAGAATTTGCTCATGCATTAAATACAACCATAAAAACCTTAGTACGCATTGGTTCATGTTTCTTAAGACATTCAAGCAAGTTACCGTATAGGAGGTTAGCTAGTTTTCTTAAGCCTAACATCGATATCACCCAATCAAACAAGAGACAATAGGAAACAAGAATTATAAGCTAAACCAATTAGATCTATTGAAGTGTCACACCTTTATTGATGACGATAGACACATACATCAACAAGGAATCAATAAGATCTAATTAATTATATACAAGTTTCACACAATCATAAGTAGACACAGGGTGAATTAGCAAAGCATGATCAATGAAGGGCAAACAACCTTAATAATGAAAGACATAATTAAGTTAGAATCAACAAACCAATATTTGATGTTTATGAAATGATTGAAACCCTCTAAGTTGCTGGAAAAACACCTACCTAAACCCTAGAATCGGACTTAGGGTTTAGGGCTTACAAAAAGTGAAGTTGTGATGTTGTATTTATAGCTGATTTTCTGTCCGCATCGATCTGACGGCGTCAGCCTTTACAAGTGACGGCGTCAGCTCCCCTTTTTCACCAAATTGTAGATCTTTTTTCCCCGATTTCGTGGCCTCTTGAATCACCTAAATCCGAGTTCGTATGAAGATTTTATGGCCAAAACAGTGACATCTACACCGCGCGCGAGTTGTGATTGTCTTGATTAACTTGTGGCGGTTTCACTAAGGTTCCTTCTCGTGTAAGAATACTTTGACGCCGTCACTCTATATCATCTGACGTCATCAGGTCTATGATCCTGACGCCGTCACCTTCAAAAATCCTCTGGCCCGTCTCTCTTTAACTTAACACTTGACGGCCTACATCCATTAACACGTGACGCCGTCAGACTTCCTATGTAAAACTTTCTGGCGCGTCACGTGTATAATTCCACCACTTTCATCTTCAAGTGACGGCGTCAGCATCCAAAGCCTGACGCCGTCAGGTGTAAAATCCTGACTTTCCTTGGTCTTTTTGTTTTCTTCATTCTTGAGCATAAAAACGTCCAAAAAGCTCCAAAATGCTTCATATTCCAGAAATCACGTCCCAAGTACCTAAAATGAGAAAAGAAACGATTTAGGGCAATATTTGATCATATAATCGCGGATTAGGGCTTAAATGACCCCCTAAAAGCGGTACACTTTTCGTCTCATCAGTCACCCATGAAATGCTAATGTTTTTGTTAACCAAGTCACTAGCTTGACTCGACCCCGAATTCATTTGTTCTTGGGGAAGCATGTGGAAGAGAAGATCTCCATCGGACTTTCATTCAAGATGTTTGGATAAACATTGAAGTACTTGAAAGTTCCACTCCGATGAGATACACCCGGCTCAAAAGAATGATAAATTGAGATGCCGGGGTCAAAAACTTTGTCCTCATTCCCAAAGGAGAGAATGGAAGGACAAGCTACCTTATAAGCACAGAAAGGTAGAAAAACTCGAACGACATATGTGACGTCAATATAATGGCGATCCTCAAAGGGAACTGTCACATATGTCGGAGAAAGAATGTCCGTATGAATCTCGGGATCAAGAATTGAGGTCATATCATCAAGTTTAGGACTAATAGAGTCCTTGACCTCATCGTTCTCTAACTCTTCATCAAAGAGAGGATTTATTTTGCTAGAAAAGTACTCATCATCAAATTCAAAAAGAGAATTCGAATAGACTTTGAGACTTTCATTTTGAACGTCCTCATCATAAAGTGATTCGTCATCACTAGAGGAAAAATCATCATTTGAATTAAAAAGAGGGTTAGAGAAGATCAGCAATAGACTTTATGAATTCGTCCGATTCCTTTTCAGGAATAGTGCTAAGATGCTCATCCCCCATAATGAGAGAGTCCTCGGAGTCCATAGTCGATAAGATGGATGTGATTGCAATAGACTGAGGGAGTTGAGAAATAATATCACTCAAAGGAGTAACACTCTCCTCGTCGTCCTCCTCATCATTATTGCTAGCATAAATGGCTTTTATACATTCCATTTGCTCTTCTGCTAGCAATTCTGCAATACTTTTGTCTTCCTGCCTTTTCTGGACAGGTGTGATTGCAGCTGACGAATTCTCATAATATTCCTTGATTTGAATAGTATCCTCATCATCTTCATCGAGTTTTTTTATTATGAGATGTTAATGTGTCACTTCTAAAAGCAAGGGGAATAATAGTATCTACTAGGTAGCTCCCATAAAATGCCATTCGGCGCTTGAGAAATTTGGCACGCGTTTCCGCTGCTCGTTCCTCGGCTAGCAATTCTCCCATAGATTTTTCATCAGGATGAATGATGGAATACTGTGGGGGTTGGACATTGTCAAAACCGGAAGTATTAAACCAAGGATATGGTTCTTGATTCCACGGCTGACATTGATAATCGTCATGAGGACCCCCACAATTTGCTCAAGGAATATTTTGAGCATTTTGAAACGATGCATCACTGAAATTATGATAGCACGGTTCTTGCTCAAATGAATTCTGAGGAGGGTGGTTGAAATCGTTTTGAAAATAAGTAAATGTATTTTCGATTTCAGAAGTGCAACACATGCAAAGTCCATGAGTAAACCCACATCCTTTGCAAAAACATCGTTCACAAAGTGAATCGTCCCCCAACGGATCTCCACATTTAAAGCAATTATGCTGAGTGAATGAAGATGGCTGGGGTTGTGGAGGGTGGTCGGAAAAACTTTAAGAATTATTGATGGAATTAGGATTTGATTTAAAGGCTAATTCACACCAATAACAAGATCCGTTTGGTGCATGATTTCCACACCGCTCACACGAACACTTTGAACAACGAAGATCGTCAACCAATGGGCTTTTACAATCAAAAGAATGATAGCCGAGTGACGACATAAGAATTAAACATTAAGGAGGTTTAAGAAGATAGAATCAAACGGGTAGAGGGGTGAAAGATAAAGAATTAAACGAATATGAGGGATAAGAAGAATTTTTTTGTTTTTTTTTTATTTTTTTTTTTTTTTTTTTTTTTTTATTTTTTTTTTTAATTTAGAAACATACAAAAGAAAAAGGAAAATAGATTAGAAAGGAAATCTTATTGGGTTTTTATAAGAAACTATTTACGAAGAAAACGATAACTTCTCGGGAGAAGGGTCTTCAAGTCACTAATCATCAAACTGTAACGATATTGTCGCAACACACCTCCCCGGCAGCGGCGCCATTTTGATATCGCGTCAAACGCATCACAAGCAAAACCTCTCACGAAGAAAAGTCAACTTGCGACGATTTAACGCAACAATCGATTATAATAAACCGGATAAGTGAATACCCTGGTCGTAGTCCCAACGAGGCGTGTAATTGAGGATATCGTTTGAGGTTTGGTATTAAAATGCTTGAAATAAGGATGTTCAATTTTGCTTACGAATCTAGGAAAACAAAAATCAAATTAAAGAAAACGCGAATTAGAAACGAACGTTAAACAAGCCTAAACGTAACAATCTATAAAAATTAACCCTACGAGTGCAAATTTAATTTTCCTAAATCCTAAATGATAAAAGAAAATTAAAAAAAAATAATTATATTTTTCTGATTATTATTTAATTTACTATGATTTAAAAACTATTTTGAAAAGGAAAATGAATTAAAAATACTAAACGAAATTGGAAAAATGTGAAAAATTCCAGAAAAGTGCTAAATTATAAGCAGGACCTAAGAAAAATAAAATGGGGCTAACTACTTATTCGGATAAGCAGTAATTAAGCAAAAATGGGAGATAAGCTAAAGAAGGGGAAACAAGGTTAAATAGAAATGGCAAATACCCTTGGGCAGAAAAGACCCAAGGGCAGAGATGGTGAGTGTGTTGGTGTGTGAGCAAGAGGTCGGGGGTTCGAACCTCAGCTATGGCACATTTTTGCTATTCTATTTTTTTTTTTTGTTTTTCTTTTCTAAAACTCATACCAATAAGTGAAATAACCAAATTTAAAATCTGGAAACTTTTTTAAACTAACAAATAAGTTAAGAAAAAGCTTAATGAATCTGATCAGTTT
Organism: Artemisia tridentata subsp. tridentata; assembly: GCA_021014915.2. Lineage (NCBI taxonomy): Eukaryota > Viridiplantae > Streptophyta > Magnoliopsida > Asterales > Asteraceae > Artemisia > Artemisia tridentata. The sequence continues at coordinate 149,024,065 of CP139502.1, read as the reverse complement.
AGGAAATAAGCAAAAAAATGCAAATAAGCCAAATAAGCTCCTAATAAGCTAATGGGCAAGAGAACAAGCTACAATCTACTGACAACAAAAATCTAATTCACAATAAGCAATGAATTTCAGAAATAAGCATTAAAAAAACACAAAATAAGCTAAAAAGCAATTATGGTCTGCTGAGGTGCACAATGAGCAGGATGTGGTCACTTAGGTGCTTTTGTAGGCCTAAATAAGGCCACCAAATAAGTTCTAGGGGTCCTAATAAGCTCAGAACCATAAAACTAGAACTATAAGCTACTAAAGTAAACAAAAATCAGGAAATAATCTCTGGTAAATAAGCAGGAAATAAGCTATGAAAAGGGCTAATTGGGGAAAATAGGCTGCAGGTTCAGAACAGCCTACTGAGGCTTATTTGCAGACTTAAAATAAGCCAAGGAATAAGCTCATAAGTCCAAAATAAGCTATAAGAGACTGATGAGGGAAAAATGCAGACAACTTGCTGATTTGAACCAAAGCTACACAGGTGCTAAAGGGGTTCAAACCAACTCTTTAACATACATATTATGAGCTAACATGAACTCAAAAAAAATGGAAAAAACTAGCAATAAGGTGGCTTATTCCTGCAATAAACAGTTGTGTTTATCATATATCCTACAAATCCACTAACCAACTGAAATCATCAAACTCTATCAATACAAACCAAAAATTCCTACTAACAGCTGATGATGCGCGTGATGTGTCGTTGCGGTTTAGCAGTTTTAATGCCTACTCAAGTTTTAAATTTATATTTAGCCGACTTATCAATAACACACACACTTAACGAGCAGTGTACCCGGTCAGTATGAATATAATGGTAAGTAGAGTGTCGATCACTAAGAGTGGAACGTATTATCTAGTTATTCTAATCAGTATTTTAATATCCTAACGCAAGGGGGTTTCAGCCTGAGAGACTGGCACGATTTGTTTGCAATTTAAATAATAAAATAAACCAATAGGCACGAATCAGCAAGTAGCAGACACGTACACAGATAGATACTTAAGACAATAAGAGGGCTGTCCTTATGATTAAGTAGATTGTCACTTGTTTTATTGATAGCTTTATATGAAGTGTATGTAGTTAACCCTTTCTCGTTGGTCCTATTCTTATCGGCGAGTAAACCCTTAATGATTACTTATGTCTAAAAGTTATTCCTAAGTGATCAATTTAGTAATAACCGTGGGAGCCACATTATTTTCCGCAGTCAAATGCCCGCAAGCCACAAATAAACACAGAGGTTATCAATGCACTAATAAGTAGTAACCAAAGACATCAACATATAAACTTTAATTGATGGGAAAGCAAGTATTAAAGGGAGTACAATCTTTCGTTGTCACATTACACAAGCCACCAATCCTGATGAATTAAAGTTTGCTAACACAATAAAACAAAACTACTTAATGAATTAAACACATGCAGCACCTTCTTACAGCTCTTGTATCTTTGATTTGGGTGTCTCTTGTGCTGCCTCCTTGACTGAATTCGTCCTTGGTTTCTGGTCTTCGGTCTTAGGTTAAAACTTCCGAACTTCGAACTCGTCTGGTCTTTGGGGTATTTATAGTTTCTGTCTGAGGGAAGATGCGGCGCATCTAAGGAGTAGATGCGGCGCATGTACTTAACTTCGCGTGGGGTCCAAGATTATAATATTCAGGAATATTCGTACACCGCCAGAAGATGCGGCGTAACTCCATGATTAGATGCGGCGCATGTCCTCTTGTATCTTGGATCGTATCTGGTGAAATCTGGATAGTGATGCGCCGTATGTAATATGTGAGATGCGGCGCATCTGGAGCAGATTTGTCTTGATCTTGTACATTTCAGTAGACTCTTAACTTCTTGCATGTTTTGCTCCATAATTAGTCCAAAATCGCCAAGTTTCACCAAATGCTTGTTTTTACCTGAGAATTACAAAAGTAAACGATTAAGTATCAATCCTCATACATAATATAGTAAAACAAGTCAAATTAATAGGATAAATGATGGTAATAAAATGTACTTATTTGAGTTCATCAAATATCCTCCCACTTGAACTTTACTTGTCCCCAAGTAAACCTTAGAATTTCTCTTATGAAAATGTATCCTAAAAGATGTTAGGATTTATTTTTATATCAAGCATGTATTCGTTTAATTCATAATCACACAACTAAACACTTTAACGAATTAGAAGTAAAATAAAATAAGTCGATAAAAGCAAATCTAATCGTTTAACTGTCCAGTCGTGACGAATATTCTATCATAAGCTTGGCAAGTATATACATCTCCTCCACTAAAGCTAAGGAATAACAAGTCTAAAGCGGTAAAAAGGGTTTTTAGGCTTAAGGGTTAATTATTCTTAATCACTATCGATCTCAAATTCCAGAAAAGGCGACAAAATCACAAATACATGATCGAATCCACGAACACGATACTTGCAATTGCTCAAATCCTTAACTCGAATAGGCTAAAGATAGGTCCGAACTTCACCAATAATAATATATCAAAAAGGGCGACAAAATCATAAATACATAGCCGAATCCACGACTACGATACTTAAGATTGCTCAAATCCCTAATCTCAATAAATCAAAGGTTTGGTTGGATAAAAAATAATATAGGGTATGGATAATATTTGGGATATAAATTGGTGTAAAAATGAAAAATAAACAAAACAAATAAATTAAAATCCTAAGTGTGGTTAATCACTATCCCAACCATCCCATGAATAAGACTCATATCATCGAATAACTCACGCTTTAACACTTGAAACACACGCTTTAGGTAGACACGAATTATACTCAACAAGATCTTAATCAAAGAATAAACCTTAATTGGCGTTCCCATAACTGCCAATTCCCATTCAATCCATAGATATAGTACAACAAATAGTGGCCATATGAACCACTTACATAACTTTACATCGTTGGTTTAAAAACAAACATCCAACTCTTTTTCTTTTTCTTTTCTTATTTTTTCGATTTTTTTTTTTTTTTTTTTTTTTTTTTTTTTTTTCAAACATAAACATAGATGTGTAAAATTTCACCACATCACTATAATGATAATTCTGGATAATTTTTCCATACTTTTCATACTTCAGAAATAACGGTAATAGTGAAAGTAGTAAACACACGAAAAATAAACTCAAAAATATATAATATTTACTTTCACTCCAATTGCATTGTGCAATTTCCCGACCTAACCATAGATAATGAATTACGCACGCGAACACAGGTAATGTAAGGAAACACACTTTGCCTATAGCAATTAACCAACCACGGATTCTAATCTACAGGGTAGGCTAAGGTGTAAGGGTGTAACGAAACATTTTAAACATAGGTGTAAGAAACGAAAGGAATGGCTCTGAGTGTTTTTCTAGGGGTATCTTACTCTAAAAAATGAGAGTAACAAAAGGGTTTATACGGGGGTTAACTAACCAGTGTAGTTAGCTAATAACACATAACATATAATAGGCTATTTGGGTGTAATCCTAGAAATTTACCAATTTAGACAAGTCATTCCAATTATATAAATATAATACTTATTATGGTGGTCTCGAATAGTATACAAGCCAAGTTCTAAAGTTTACAAGTCACCGGCACACTCATAGATTTGTGAATTTTGAAAAATCACAATTTTTGAAAATAACGTCATGTGTGCAGCTATGCAACTTAGATCTTAAACAAAAACATGCTAAAAAAAAAAAAAAAAAAAAAAAAAAAAAAAAAAAAAAAAAAAAAAATTAAGTTTGATATATTAAGCACATTTTAAGCATAATTTTTGAAAAAGTTTAGGACAAGTAATTGTTAAGTGTTCTAATTCTCCAATCCCCCCACTTAAGTTAAACAACGTCCTCGTTGTTTGTATAAAAGGTTAAAAACTGGAAAATAAAAGAATTAGAACAGAAAAACTCCCCTGAGATTTGCTCGGTATGATCCTCCATTAGTATAAGAGCAAAAATCATCTTTCTTGTGGATGAGAACGTTAAAGCTTCATACTTGATGTATCCACAGGAAATCCAGGAAACTATAATACCACCAACACTTTAAAACACACCTAAGATAAGAAAGGTTCAAACTTGCATAATACATTAGTAGTTAGGAAAAATAAAACTTAAAAATTAAAACTGAAAATCATCAGGTCAGTCGATGCGCCGTATCTTATGGAAGAAGATACGCCGTATCGAGCCTGGAATTAATACGGATCAGAATAAAGATGCGCCGCATCCTTAACCAGGGATGCGCCGCATTAAAATAAACTGATAAATAGTTTTAAAGTCGAAAATAAAAATACAGAAAAAATAAAAATAAGATATGACCATTGCAGGAGATGCGTCGCATCTCAGAATTGAGATGCGCCGTATCTTCATGCGGGCCTGACTGACTCGACACAGAAAACAGAATAATAAAAATTTTCCGGGTTGTCTCCCGGCCAGCACTTGTCTTTATTCCAGAGTCTTCAAGTTAGACTCACGTTCAGCTCTTTATTCCAATACTTCAGGTTCAAACTCCACTACCTCGTTCTCATTATCCTCAATTTTGTTATCAAAGTATTTCTTCACACGTTGCCCGTTCACCTTGAATATATAACCATTTTTATTGCATATTTCAATAGTTCCATATGGATACACTTTCTTGACAACGAACGGTCCCGTCCATCTTGATTTAAGTTTACCAGGATACATCTTTAATCTGGAATTAAACAGTAGCACTTTATCTCCAATAGTAAACGTTTTATCCCCACGTAACCTCGAGTCATGCCATCTTTTATTTCTTTCTTTGTAGATCTTAGTATTTTTGTAGGCCTCATCTCTTAGTTCATAGAGTTCATTAAGTTCCATGAAACGGTTCTTCGTTGCAGCTTCCATATCCATATTACAATTCGTCAAAGCCCAATATGCACTTTGTTCAATTTCGACCGGTAGGTGGCATGCTTTTCCGTATACAAGACGAAATGGAGTGCATCCCGTTGGTGTCTTATAGGCTGTACGGAATGCCCATAAAGCATCATTTAACTTGTCAGACCACCCTTTAGGATTATACCCAGTCGTTTTTTCAAGAATTCGTTTTATAGCTCTATTGGTTACTTCAGTTTGACCATTTGATTGAGGATGGTATGCGGTGGAAACCCTATGATATACTCCATATTTTTGCAAGGCTTTTCCCAGATGGTGATTACAAAAGTGTGTTCCCCTATCACTAATCAATGCTTTAGGAATTCCAAACCTAGAGAACAAACTTTGCAAAAATTTAAGTACTACCTTGCTGTCGTTTGTTGGAGATGCTTGCGCTTCTACCCATTTTGATACGTAATCAACAGCAACCAAAATATATTTATTACCTTTAGATTCAGGAAACGGTCCCATGAAGTCTAATCCCCATATGTCAAAAACTTCACATACATGGATATAGTTTTGCGGCATTTCGTTTCTTGATGTAATATTTCCGGATCGTTGACACGCATCACATCCTTTTATATAATCTTTCGCATCCTCCAACATAGTGGGCCAATAAAATCCCGCATCCAGGATCTTTCTTCTTGTGATGACTGGACCGTGATGTCCCCCTGTTGGCCCTGAATGGCAATGTACCAATATTGCTGCGATGTCATCACCGTCTACGCATTTTCGTATAATATTGTCAGGACATAATTTAAAGGCATAAGGTTCATCCCAAATATACTCGTTAGCGCGAGTTATAAACCTTCTTTTCTCGTCGGATGTTAGCCCTTTTGGAATTTCATTTGCAACAATAAAGTTTATAAAGTCGGCATACCATGGTCCATTATTATTGCTCTTAATTCCTACCATCATAAGGTGTTCATCAGGAAAGTCATCAGCTATTTCCCTCTCGTCAAGCACCTCCATATCAGGGTTTTCAATTCTAGATAAGTGGTCAGCAGCTAGATTCTCGGCACCCTTTTTATCTTTAATTTCAATATCGAATCCTTGGAGCAATAAAACCCACCTAATAAGCCTTGGCTTGGCATCCTGTTTATTGAACAAATACTTCAAAGCAGAATGGTCAGTGTAAACCATAGTTTTTGACAATATAAGATATGATCTAAATTTATCGAATGCAAAAACTACTGCTAAAAGTTCTTTTTCCGTGGTGGTGTAGTGTTCTTGGGCATTATTCAATGTTTTGCTAGCATAATAAATTGGCTTAAATTTCTTATCTATCTTTTGGCCAAGTACGGCTCCAACAGCATAATCACTAGCATCACACATTAGTTCAAAAGGCAAATTCCAATCCGGTGAAATTATAATAGGTGCGGAAGTTAGTTTTTCTTTAAGTATATTAAATGCCTTTTTGCAATCGTCAGAAAAATCAAACTTCGCATCTTTTAGCAATAATTGGGTCATAGGCCTAGATATTTTTGAAAAATCCTTTATGAACCTACGATAAAATCCAGCATGCCCTAAAAAACTTCTAACGCCTTTTACGTTAGTGGGGTAAGGTAGTTTGGCAATTACATCAATTTTAGCTTTATCGACTTCTATACCTTTCCCAGAAATTTTATGTCCTAACACAATTCCCTCTCTAACCATAAAATGACATTTTTCCCAATTAAGAACAAGGTTAGTTTCTTCACACCTAGTAAGCATTTTATCAAGTTTAAAGAGACAATCATTAAATGAGTTACCGAACACCGAAAAGTCGTCCATGAAGACTTCCATAAAGTCTTCTACCATATCATGGAAGATGGCCGTCATACAACGTTGGAAAGTAGCAGGGGCGTTGCATAGTCCGAACGGCATTCTCCTATAGGCGAAGGTTCCATAAGGGCAGGTGAAATTCGTCTTCTCTTGATCCTCGGGGGCAATGGGTATTTGGAAGAAACCTGAAAAACCATCTAAAAAACAATAATAATCATGACCTGATAGTCTTTCTAACATTTGATCAATAAATGGAAGAGTTAAGTGGTCCTTTCGCGTAGCATCATTGAGTTTGCGATAATTGATGCAAACTCTCCAGCCAGTAACGGTCCTTGAAGGGATTAGCTCATTGTCGTCATTGAGTACTACTGTCATTCCTCCTTTTTTTGGTACAACGTGGATAGGACTGACCCATGAGCTGTCAGAAATTGGGTAGATAAGTCCGGAGTCAAGTAACTTTACGATTTCATTTTTCACCACGTCTTGGACTTTTGGATTCAAACGCCTCTGAGGTTGGATAGTTGGTTTGAATTCATCTTCCATGAGTATTTTATGTGTACAAAATGACGGGCTAATTCCCTTAATATCAGACATACTCCATGCTAATGCTCCTCTTCGTTTATATAGTACCTGCAACAGAGATTCTTTTTCTTTTGGCGTTAAGTCAGATGCAATAATAACGGGTGAATTAGTATTTCCGTTTAAATAAGCATATTCCAAAGTAGAAGGAAGATCCTTAAGCACAGGTTTAACATTATCAATTTCAGTAGCACTAGCGGAATAAACCTGTTCTTTAATTAAATCGCTGCTGTCACCAGATAGATGCGCCGCATCGAGGTTTTCGATGCGCCGTATCGCATTATGTACAGCAGAGTCAGCAGCTAAATTATAATCAATAGTATTCTCATCAACTTGATCTTCTATAGCAATTGTGTTTTCTAAATTTTTAAGTAGAAAAGAATCAAGCAAATTATTTTTTAATAATCTCTGAGTAAATTGATTAATCGTGTCATCAGAAACATCGATGTTGTAGCATTCATCATCATCGGAATTAGCTTTACTCATAGATTGTTCCATGTTAAACTCAACCTCATCTTTTCCTATGGTAAGAGTTATTTTTTTATTAAAAACATCAATCATGGCCCTAGCAGTGGCTAAAAATGGTCGTCCTAATATTATAGGAGTTCTAGAATTTTCAGGCATATCAAGGATAACGAAGTCGATAGGTAATTCAAATTTATCAACTTTTATTAATATATTTTCCACTATTCCTAATGGGTATTGTATGGACCTATCAGCTAGTTCTAAGCACATCCTAGTAGGTTTTGGTTCACCAAGACCTAATTTATCATACATAGAAGAGGGCATAAGACTTATACTAGCTCCTAGGTCGGCTAAGGCATTTTCAATATGCAAATTTTTAATTTGACAAGGAATAGTGAAACTCCCTGGATCTTTTTCTTTAGACGGAAGTTTGTTGAGCAATGCCGCTGAGCTTCTTTTCCCCATTGTTATGGTGCAAGCCTCTTCGAGTTTAGACTTGTTTGTAAGCAAGCTTTTCAGATATTTAGCATATTTCGGCATTTGCACTAGGGCTTCCATAAATGGTATGCTTAGCTGTAGCTGCTTGAGATTCTTCAGGAATTTCTTTTGATAGGCATCTTCTTTCTCTTTCCTTACCCTATGTGGGAAAGGTGGTGTTGATCGTTTAGGTTCAACAGAAGGTTCTCTTCTAATTACAGGTTCTGGATCAGTCTCTTTTGGTTGCTCTTGCTCAGGTGATAAAGATTCAGGGGAATTTTTTTTTGGTACTGTCATCCTCGGGTGTCTCTCCGATTTGAAAGGTTGACTTTCCGCCTCTGGTTGTAATTCATTTCAGATCGTGCCTTACCAAAAGAACCTTGTTAAGCACTGTTGACAATTGGTGCACTTCAATTGCCAAGCCATTGATCATATTGTTTTGTTCCTTTAGTAACAGCTCATGACTGCCTTTGAATTCAGAAATAAAGTTTCTTGCTTCATGATGTTCTTTTTCATTAGCTTGAGCGATTAGTAGTGCAAACTCTTCCATAGTAAGGTTTCTTTGTGGTCTTTCGAACCAGTATGGGAAAATATCGAACATTGTTCCTGAAAATTAAGAACAAGAAGATTTCAAAGTAAAAGCTTCCTAGTATAAGGGTAAGTCAGAATATTTTCCATTCGGAAATTAGAAAAGAATAAAAGTTGCTGATATCTGCAGACGATGCGCCGTATCCAAAAAGTTGGATACGCCGTATCTTATAATCATTAAAATTTAATCAGACTTTATTCAGAAAATAGATACGCCGCTTAGAATTTTGAATGCGCCGTATCGAATTAAATAATCAAAAATCAGCTTATCTAATTAAAATTAAATGCGTCGTATTAACGAAAGTTAATGCGCCGTATTTTCGTTACGTTTAAAAATAAATATCGATTTTTGATTCAGAAAGATGCGCCGTATCGATATAGATCGATGCGTCGTATCTGTTTAATAATTCGCAAACTGTTTTTAATTAAAATAATAGATACGCCGTATCTGCGAAAGCAGATGCGTCGTATGGCGTTAACGTTTAGAAATTTTTTTTTATCAAAAACAGATACGCCGTATCTGCTAAAGCAGATGCGTCGTATTACTTTATCGCTTAGAAAAAATTTTCTTATTAAAAACAGATACGCCGTATCTTGGGGAAAAGATGCGTCGTATCGAATTAATTAAACGCGTTGTATTTTAAAAAAATTAAACGCAAAACGCCGTATCTACGAAAAAATAAAAACAAAAAATAAAAACACACAAACAAAAATAAACAAAAACAAAAATAAAAGCAAACAAATAACACACAGTACAACAAATATGCAAAATAATACAATGATGCAATTAATCTAATAAAAGAAAAACCTAATTAAAATACTAATCAAATTAACAGATAATAACAATTCACTCCCCGGCAGCGGCGCCAAAAACTTGATGCGCGTGATGTGTCGTTGCGGTTTAGCAGTTTTAATGCCTACTCAAGTTTTAAATTTATATTTAGCCGACTTATCAATAACACACACACTTAACGAGCAGTGTACCCGGTCAGTATGAATATAATGGTAAGTAGAGTGTCGATCACTAAGAGTGGAACGTATTATCTAGTTATTCTAATCAGTATTTTAATATCCTAACGCAAGGGGGTTTCAGCCTGAGAGACTTGCACGATTTGTTTGCAATTTAAATAATAAGATAAACCAATAGGCACGAATCAGCAAGTAGCACACACGTACACAGATAGATACTTGAGACAATAAGAGGGCTGTCCTTATGATTAAGTAGATTGTCACTTGTTTTATTGATAGCTTTATATGAAGTGTATGTAGTTAACCCTTTCTCGTTGGTCCTATTCTTATCGGCGAGTAAACCCTTAATGATTACTTATGTCTAAAAGTTATTCCTAAGTGATCAATTTAGTAATAACCGTGGGAGCCACATTATTTTCCGCAGTCAAATGCCCGCAAGCCACTAATAAACACAGAGGTTATCAATGCACTAATAAGTAGTAACCAAAGACATCAACATATAAACTTTAATTGATGGGAAAGCAAGTATTAAAGGGAGTGCAATCTTTCGTTGTCACATTACACAAGCCACCAATCCTGATGAATTAAAGTTTGCTAACACAATAAAACAAAACTACTTAATGAATTAAACACATGCAGCACCTTCTTACAGCTCTTGTATCTTTGATTTGGGTGTGTCTTGTGCTGCCTCCTTGACTGAATTCGTCCTTGGTTTCTGGTCTTCGGTCTTAGGTTAAAACTTCCGAACTTCGAACTCGTCTGGTCTTTGGGGTATTTATAGTTTCTGTCTGAGGGAAGATGCGGCGCATCTAAGGAGTAGATGCGGCGCATGTACTTAACTTCGCGTGGGGTCCAAGATTATAATATTCAGGAATATTCGTACACCGCCAGAAGATGCGGCGTAACTCCATGATTAGATGCGGCGCATGTCCTCTTGTATCTTGGATCGTATCTGGTGATATCTTAATAGAGATGCGGCGCATGTCATGAGTGAGATGCGGCGCATCTGGAGCAGATTAGTCTTGATCTTCTTCATTTCAGTAGACTCTTAACTTTATGCATGTTTTGCTCCATAATCAGTCCAAAATCGCCAAGTTTCACCAAATGCTTGTTTTTACCTGAGAATTACAAAAGTAAACGATTAAGTATCAATCCTCATACATAATATAGTAAAACAAGTCAAATTAATAGGATAAATGATGGTAATAAAATGTACTTATTTGAGTTCATCAGCTGACATAGACTAGATTAGGCAAGATTAAAGTCTCCCCAAAGGCAAATGAACAGTGGGCATAAGTTTGACCCATTTTTACCCATTAACCCAAACACTACTTAACTTTGACTGCTTTTAATTTTAAGCTAAGCAGACCAAGTTAATGCTGAATTATCTCATAACCAAAGAATTAAAAGACATCAAGAGATTAAAGAAGCAATAAAAACTGGTAATGAAGCATGGAGAATAAGCAATAAGCACAGTTGACTAACGTTGACCAATAAAATAAAAACAAGAAATCTTAAATTTTCATTAACTGAATTTAAATTACAATACTGGAGATTAAAAAGAAATGAGAATAAATAACAAAAAAAAAAACTTAAAAAGAAAAATACCTAATATTAGCTAAATTAAAACCTGCCCCTTAAGGCTTACAAATAAACTACTTATACTACTCTAAAATTAGGGTTTCATCTGCTTCTGTCTTCTTCTCTGAGCACCTTTGAGCCCTTGGATTGTCTTCAATTGATCTCAGCCTTTCATTGGAATTTTGGCGCCCAAACTTGTATGAGTGGGATCCCAGCTGGGCAAAGAATCACGTGAACAAGTACAAGGAGGGGGGAAGTAGGGTTGCTAGAGCAGAGGTAGGGGAGACATGTTGGTCTGGGGAGGACATGGTTTTGGTCTGGGGAAATGGAAGGTGGTTTTGGCGGTATTTGGCTTTTGGGGAAGATGAGTTGACCATTTGACCGGTTAGCTAAAAACTGGGTTGGGGTTTATTTCTCATTTTGGGCTTTTTGTTTTGTTATGGGCTGGGTTTAAGGAATAAAAAGGGTTGATGGGTTAAGGTTGGGTTGGGTTAAGGATTGGGTAAAAAGGGTTTGGTTAGTTAGGATTGATTATGAAATTTAGGTTTAAGTTAAGGGACAAATCTTGTAAATTCTGAAAATCCCAGGGACCAAGGCAGCCAAAACTGAAATTATTTCCAAGGACCTTTTGTGTCATTTTGGTATTTTTTTGGGGGGTTGACTTTGACTTTTGACTTTGACTTGATCAAATGCACCATTGTTGTCGAGTCGATCCAAAAATGCCCGTTTTCGCTCCGTTTTCAATCCTTTGTACCTGAAACACATAAAAACACAAACCAAGGATATCTGCAATATATTTTGGGTGTTTTTGGTCATTTTTGTGTCTTTTATGGGTGTAAAATTATGAGTATTTACACACTCATCAATCCCCCACACTAAACTATTGCTAGTCCCTAGCAATCCGATCATATAAAGTAATGACAGGATAAAAAAAAAATACCAAGCCTACCCCGTTTCGACCTTTTATCTAATGCGAAAAATTTAAACTACAACAAAAATAGATAACATGCTTGATTTCCAAAAATGGTATCATGGAACGGGATTCACACAAAATGGGTGTCTCCAGGGAATTGAAATCGTCATCCTCTTTTTATACTCCCAACTAAGCTTAAACTCAATGTGCAAATGCTTTTGTAAAATGCTAACACTACTTATACTAATAATCTATGTAAGTCGAAACTTAACTTTTCACTCCCACATTTATTTAAGTTAGGTGAATGTGCTTGATTTTCAAAATTTTGATCACAAAAATCGACGTTTAAATAAGATTTCGACTAATACTAGTTGAAAAGATAGATTTAAAGTTCACAACAAGCATGTTTCAAGACTTTATTCAATACATACATTTTTTTTTTACTTGTGCAACATAAACTAACGGAGTTTCACGGGAACCATGACCTTACACCTTCCGGAATAAAGGATCCAAGGGCCGTTACAACGGAGAGTTCCAAGACTCTAAACATTCCTGAAATGAGGATCCAAGGGTGTTAGACCAAGACCTCACACATTCCTGAATTAGAGGTCCAAGGGCCGGTGTAAGAGGGTAGCCAAGACCTAAACGCCTTCCGAAAATAAGGATCCAAGGGCCGATCTTGAACCATAGTTTTTTTTTTTTTTTTTTTTTTTTTTTTTTTTTTTTTTTTTTTTTTTTTAGCACAGACATTTATTACCTAACTTTTGCAACTTTCAAGCAACTTCTCACTTTCATTTTGCATTATTATGACATATGCTTGTTCCAAAATTAAAAAAAAGCTTTGAACTAGTATTTTTCAAAATCGTATGAAAAAATGATTTTGTGTGTTCAACTGTTTGAAAATAAGCACTAATTTATTCCGATTAAGAGCTTATGGGAGGAAAATCCATAGATTACTTATATAAGCTCTAAAGAGAACCAACTACTCTACGCTTAGCATTTTCATTTGCACAAATCGTAAAACCTTAGTCTAACCGTTAAGGAAGCATCCAGATCAATACTCTGGCAGAGTCGGGATTCCCTTTGTTCTAACCTAATCAAGATTAAACATAACACAATTTCTTATTTAAAAACGACAAAAATTTTAAAATTTTGTTCAAAAACGGGGGTACTAGGGCACTAGAAGGTACACATGTGACAAAATTCGCGAGAATTCCCCCCCACACTTAGAATTGAATATTGCCCTCAATATTCAAAGTACCGGCTATTATGCCGCCACTTAGAACGTAAAAAGGTAATACTAATAGCTAAGTGTGGAAAAGAAATCTCTATTTTTCACAAACAGGATTAAAAAGATATCCCTAGATAAACGTTAGCAAAAAGATCGGATATTGGGCGGCTGGATTGAAAATAGGCGCATCAATCATCACGATCTAAGGGAAACCTGCAAACAAGAGCAAACAACACACAAACAAAGCACAGTAGAGGAATCCCCCCACACTTAGTGTCAGAAAATAGAAAGAAGTCAGAAACATGGGTTGTCACCCATGAAATGCTAATGTTTTTGTTAACCGAGTCACTAGCTTGACTCGACCCCGAATTCATTTGTTCTTGGGGAAGCATGTGGAAGAGAAGATCTCCATCGGACTTTCATTCAAGATGTTTGGATAAACATTGAAGTACTTGAAAGTTCCACTCCGATGAGATACATCCGGCTCAAAAGAATGATAAATTGAGATGCCGGGGTCAAAAACTTTGTCCTCATTCCCAAAGGAGAGAATGGAAGGACAAGCTACCTTATAAGCACAGAAAGGTAGAAAAACTCGAACGACATATGTGACGTCAATATAATGGCGATCCTCAAAGGGAACTGTCACATATGTCTGAGAAAGAACGTCCGTACGAATCTCGGGATCAAGAATTGAGGTCAGATCATCAAGTTTAGGACTAATAGAGTCCTTGACCTCATCATTCTCTAACTCTTCATCAAAGAGAGGATTTATTTTGCTAGAAAAGTACTCATCATCAAATTCAAAAAGAGAATTCGAATAGACTTTGAGACTTTCATTTTGAATGTCCTCATCATAAAGTGACTCATCATCACTAGAGGAAAAATCATCATTTGAATTAAAAAGAGGGTTAGAGAAGATCCCAGATGAATCCTCTGGAGTGTCAAGAGGATAGTCATCACAAATAGACCAATCACTTTCATTGTCCAATAAATCCTCAGACTCACTTGGGATTGGGATAAGGTTCTCAGCAATAGACTTTATGAATTTGTCCGATTCCTTTTCAGGAATAGTGCCAAGATGCTCATCCCCCATAATGAGAGAGTCCTCGGAGTCCATAGTCGATAAGATGGATGTGATTGCAATAGACTGAGGGAGTTGAGAAATAATATCAATCAAATAAGTAACACTCTCCTCGTCGTCCTCCTCATCATTATTGCTAGCATAAATGGCTTTTATACGTTCCATTTGCTCTCCTGCTAGCAATTCTGCAATGCTTTTGTCTTCCTACCTTTTCTGGACAGGTGTGATTGCAGCTGACAATTCTCATAATATTCCTTGATTTGAATAGTATCCTCATCATCTTCATCGAGTTTTTTATTATGAGATGTTAATGTGTCACTTCTAAAAGCAAGGGGAATAATAGTATCTACTAGGTAGCTCCCATAAAATGCCATTCGGCGCTTGAGAAATTTGGCACGCGTTTCCGCTGCTCGTTCCTCGGCTAGCAATTCTCCCATAGATTTTTCATGAGGATGAATGATGGAATACTGTGGGGGTTGGACATTGTCAAAACCGGAAGTATTAAACCAAGGATACGGTTCTTGATTCCACGGCTGAAATTGATAATCGTCATGAGGACCCCCACAATTTGCTAAAGGAATATTTTGAGCATTTTGAAATGATGCATCACTGAAATTATGATAGCACGGTTCTTGCTCAAATGAATTCTGAGGAGGGTGGTTGAAATAGTTTTGAAAATAAGTAAATGTACTTTCGATTTCAGAAGTGCAACACATGCAAAGTCCATGAGTAAACCCACATCCTTTGCAAAAACATCGTTCACAAAGTGAATCGTCCCCCAACGGATCTCCACATTTAAAGCAATTATGCTGAGTGAATGAAGATGGCTGGGGTTGTGGAGGGTGGTCGGAAAAACTTTGAGAATTATTGATGGAATTAGGATTTGATTTAAAGGCTAATTCACACCAATAACAAGATCCGTTTGGTGCATGATTTCCACACCGCTCACACGAACACTTTGAACAACGAAGATCGTCAACCAATGGGCTTTTACAATCAAAAGAATGATAGCCGAGTGACGACATAAGAATTAAACATTAAGGAGATTTAAGAAGATAGAATCAAACGGGTAGAGGGGTGAGAGATAAAAAATTAAACGAATAAGAGGGATAAGAAGAATATATATATAATTTTTTTTTATTTTTTTTTTTAATTACGAAACATACAAAAGAAAAGGAAAATAGATTAGAAAGGAAATCTTATTGGGTTTTTATAAGAAACTATTTACGAAGAAAACGATAACTTCTCGGGAGAAGGGTCTTCAAGTCACTAATCGTCAAACTGTAACGATATTGTCGCAACACACCTCCCCGGCAGCGGCGCCATTTTGATATCGCGTCAAACGCATCACAAGCTAAACCTCTCACGAAGAAAAGTCAACTTGCGACGATTTAACGCAACAATCGATTATAATAAACCGGATAAGTGAATACCCGGGTCGTAGTCCCAACGAGGCGTGCAATTGAGGATATCGTATGAGGTTTGGTATTAAAATGCTTGAAATAAGGATGTTCAATTTTGGTTACGAGTCTAGGAAAACAAAAATCAAATTAAAGAAAACGTGAATTAGAAACGAACGTGAAACAAGCCTAAACGTAACAATCTATAAAAATTAACCCTACGAGTGCAAATTTAATTTTCCTAAATCCTAAATGATAAAAGAAAATTAAAAAAAAATAATTATATTTTTCTGATTATTATTTAATTTACTATGATTTAAAAAACTATTTTGAAAAGGAAAATGAATTAAAAATACTAAACGAAATTGGAAAAATGTGAAAAATTCCAGAAAAGTGCTAAATTATAAGCAGGACCTAAGAAAAATAAAATGGGGCTAACTGCTTATTCGGATAAGCAGTAATTAAGCAAAAATGGGAGATAAGCTAAAGAAGGGGAAACAAGGTTAAATAGAAATGGCAAATACCCTTGGGCAGAAAAGACCCAAGGGCAGAGATGGTGAGTGTGTTGGTGTGTGAGCAAGAGGTCGGGGGTTCGAACCTCAGCTATGGCACATTTTTGCTATTCTTTTTTTTTCTTTTCTAAAACTCATACCAATAAGTGAAATAAGCAAATTTAAAATCTAGAAACTTTTTTAAACTATAAAATAAGTTAAGAAAAAGCTTAATGAATCTGATCAGTTTAGGAAATAAGCAAAAAAATGCAAATAAGCCAAATAAGCTCCTAATAAGCTAATGGGCAAGAGAACAAGCTACAATCTACTGACAACAAAAATCTAATTCACAATAAGCAATGAATTTCAGAAATAAGCATTAAAAAAACACAAAATAAGCTAAAAAGCAATTATGGTCTGCTGAGGTGCACAATGAGCAGGATGTGGTCACTTAGGTGCTTTTGCAGGCCTAAATAAGGCCACCAAATAAGTTCTAGGGGTCCTAATAAGCTCAGAACCATAAAGCTAGAACTATAAGCTACTTAAGTAAACAAAAATAAGGAAATAATCTCAAGTAAATAAGAAGGAAATAAGCTATGAAAAGGGCTAATTGGGGCAAATAGGCTGCAGGTTCAGAACAGCCTACTGAGGCTTATTTGCAGACCTAAAATAAGCCAAGGAATAAGCTCATAAGTCCAAAATAAGCTGAAACAGATTGATATTATCCTACAAGCTATATGTAAAACAAAAATTAGAACTTAAATCCTACTTTAGCTAGATTAAAACTGAGATATAAAAAAAAAGGCTATAAGAGACTGATGAGGGAAAAATGCAGACAACTTGCTGATTTGAACCAAAGCTACACAGATGCTAAAGGGGTTCAAACCAACTCTTTAACACTCATATTATGAGCTAACATGAACTCAAGAAAATGGAAAAAATTGGCAATAAGGTGGCTTATTCCTACAATAAACAGTTGTGTTTATCATATATCCTTCAAATCCACTAACCAACTGAAATCATCAAACTCTACCAATACAAACCAAAAATTCCTACTAACAGCTGACATAGACTAGATTAGGCAAGATTAAAGTCTCCCCAAAGGCAAATGAACAGTGGGCATAAGTTTGACCCATTTTTACCCATTAACCCAAACACTACTTAACTTTGACTGTTTCTAATTTTAAGCTAAGCAGACCAAGTTAATGCTGAATTATCTCATAACAAAAGAATTAAAAGACATCAAGAGATTAAAGAAGCAATAAAAACTGGTAATGAAGCATGGAGAATAAGCCATAAGCACAGTTGACTAACGTTGACCAATAAAATAAAAACAAGAAATCTTAAATTTTCATTAACTGAATTTAAATTACAATACTGGAGATTAAAAAGAAATGAGAATAAATAACAAAAAAAAACTTAAAAAGAAAAATACCTAATATTAGCTAAATTAAAACCTGCCCCTTAAGGCTTACAAATAAACTACTTATACTACTCTAAAATTAGGGTTTCATCTGCTTCTGTCTTCTTCTCTGAGCACCTTTGAGCCCTTGGATTGTCTTCAATTGATCTCAGCCTTTCATTGGAATTTTGGCGCCCAAACTTGTATGAGTGGGATCCCAGCTGGGCAAAGAATCACGTGAACAAGTACAAGGAGGGGGAAGTAGGGTTGCTAGAGCAGAGGTAGGGGAGACATGTTGGTCTGGGGAGGACATGGTTTTGGTCTGGGGAAATGGAAGGTGGTTTTGGCGGTATTTGGCTTTTGGGGAAGATGAGTTGACCATTTGACCGGTTAGCTAAAAACTGGGTTGGGGTTTATTTCTCATTTTGGGCTTTTTGTTTGGTTATGGGCTGGGTTTAAGGGATAAAAAGGGTTGATGGGTTAAGGTTGGGTTGGGTTAAGGATTGGGTAAAAAGGGTTTGGTTAGTTAGGATTGATTATGAAATTTAGGTTTAAGTTAAGGGACAAATCTTGTAAATTCTGAAAATCCCAGGGACCAAGGCAGCCAAAACTGAAATTATTTCCAAGGACCTTTTGTGTCATTTTGGTATTTTTTTGGGGGGTTGACTTTGACTTGATCAAATGCACCATTGTTGTCGAGTCGATCCAAAAATGCCCGTTTTCGCTCCGTTTTCAATCCTTTGTACCTGAAACACATAAAAACACAAACCAAGGATATCTGCAATATATTTTGGTTGTTTTTGGTCATTTTTGTGTCTTTTATGGGTATAAAATGATGAGTATTTACACACTCATCAATCCCCCACACTAAACTATTGCTAGTCCCTAGCAATCCGATCATATGAAGTAATGAAAGGATAAAAAAAAATACCAAGCATACCCGTTTCGACCTTTTATCTAATGCGAAAATTTTAAACTACAACAAAAATAGATAACATGCTTGATTTCCAAAAATGGTATCATGGAACGGGATTCACACAAAATGGGTGTCTCCAGGGAATTGAAATCGTCATCCTCTTTTTATACTCCCAACTAAGCTTAAACTCAATGTGCAAATGCTTTTGTAAAATGCTAACACTACTTATACTAATAATCTATGTAAGTCGAAACTTAACTTTTCACTCCCACATTTATTCAAGTTAGGTGAATGTGCTTGATTTTCAAAATTTTGATCACAAAAATCGACGTTTTTATAAGATTTCGACTAATACTAGTTGAAAAGATAGATTTAAAATTCACAACAAGCAAGTTTCAAGACTTTATTCAACACATACATTTTTTTTTTTTACTTGTGCAACATAAACTAACGGAGTTTCACGGGAACCAAGACCTTACACCTTCCGGAATAAAGGATCCAAGGGCCGTTACAACGGAGAGTTCCAAGACTCTAAACATTCCTGAAATGAGGATCCAAGGGTGTTAGACCAAGACCTCACACATTCCTGAATTAGAGGTCCAAGGGCCGGTGTAAGAGGGTAGCCAAGACCTAAATGCCTTTCGGAAATAAGGATCCAAGGGCCGATCTTGAACCGTAGTTTTTTTTTTTTTTAGCACATACATTTATTACCTAACTTTTGCAACTTTCAAGCAACTTCTCACTTTCATTTTGCATTATTATGACATATGCTTGTTCCGAAATTTAAATAAAGCTTTGAACTAGTATTTTTCAAAATCGTATGAAAAAATGATTTTGTGTGTTCAAATGTTTGAAAATAAGCACTAATTTATTCCGATTAAGAGCTTATGGGAGGAAAAGCCATAGATTACTTATATAAGCTCTAAAGAGAACCAACTACTCTACGCTTAGCATTTTCATTTGCACAAATCGTAAAACGTTAGTCTAACCGTTAAGGAAGCATCCAGATCAATACTCTGGCAGAGTCGGGATTCCCTTTGTTCTAACCTAATCAAGATTAAACATAACACAATTTCTTATTTAAAAACGACAAAAATTTTAAAATTTTGTTCAAAAACGGGGGTACTAGGGCACTAGAAGGTACACATGTGACAGAATTCGCGAGAATTCCCCCCCACACTTAGAATTGAATATTGCCCTCAATATTCGAAGTACCGGCTATTATGCCGCCACTTAGAACGTAAAAAGGTGATACTAATAGCTAAGTGTGGAAAAGAAATCTCTATTTTTCACAAACAGGATTAAAAAGATATCCCTAGATAAACGTTAGCAAAAAGATCGGATATTGGGCGGCTGGATTGAAAACAGGCGCATCAATCATCACGATCTAAGGGAAACCTGCAAACAAGAGCAAACAACACACAAACAAAGCACAGTAGAGGAATCCCCCACACTTAGTGTCAGAAAATAGAAAGAAGTCAGAAACATGGGTTGTCACCCATGAAATGCTAATGTTTTTGTTAACCGAGTCACTAGCTTGACTCGACCCCGAATTCATTTGTTCTTGGGGAAGCATGTGGAAGAGAAGATCTCCATCGGACTTTCATTCAAGATGTTTGGATAAACATTGAAGTACTTGAAAGTTCCACTCCGATGAGATACACCCGGCTCAAAAGAATGATAAATTGAGATGCCGGGGTCAAAAACTTTGTCCTCATTCCCAAAGGAGAGAATGGAAGGACAAGCTACCTTATAAGCACAGAAAGGTAGAAAAACTCGAATGACATATGTGACGTCAATATAATGGCGATCCACAAAGGGAACTGTCACATATGTCGGAGAAAGAACGTCCGTATGAATCTCGGGATCAAGAATTGAGGTCAGATCATCAAGTTTAGGACAAATAGAGTCCTTGACCTCATCATTCTCTAACTCTTCATCAAAGAGAGGATTTATTTTGCTAGAAAAGTACACATCATCAAATTCAAAAAGAGAATTCGCATAGACTTTGAGACTTTCATTTTGAATGTCCTCATCATAAAGTGACTCGTCATCACTAGAGGAAAAATCATCATTTGAATTAAAAAGAGGGTTAGAGAAGATCCCGGAAGAATCCTCTAGAGTGTCAAGAGGATAGTCATCACAAATAGACCAATCACTTTCATTTTACAATAAATCCTCAGACTCACTTGGGATTGGGATAAGGTTCTCAGCACTAGACTTTATGAATTCCTTCGATTCCTTTTCAGGAATAGTGCCAAGATGCTCATCCCCCATAATAAGAGAGTCCTCGGAGTCCATAGTCGATAAGATGGATGTGATTGCAATAGACTGAGGGAGTTGAGAAACAATATCAATCAAAGGAATAACACACTCCTCGTCGTCCTCCTCATCATTATTGCTAGCATAAATGGCTTTTATACGTTCCATTTGCTCTCCTGCTAGCAATTCTGCAATGCTTTTGTCTTCGTGCCTTTTCTGGACAGGTGTGATTGCAGCTGACGAATTCTCATAATATTCCTTGATTTGAATAGTATCCTCATCATCTTCATCGAGAATGGAAGCCTTGAGAAATTTGGCACGCGTTTCCGCAGCTCGTTCCTCGGCTAGCAATTCTCCCATAGATTTTTCATGAGGATGAATGATGGGATACTGTGGGGTTTGGACATTGTCAAAACCGGAACTTTTAAACCAAAGATACGGTTCTTGATTCCATGGCTGACATTGATAATCGTCATGAGGACCCCCACAATTTGCACAAGGAATATTTTGAGCATTTTGAAACGATGCATCTCTGAAATTACGATAGCACGGTTCTTGCTCAAATGAATTCTGAGGAGGGTGGTTGAAATCGTTTTGAAAATAAGTAAATGTATTTTCGATTTCAGAAGTGCAACACATGCAAAGTCCATGAGTAAACCCACATCCTTTGCAAAAACATCGTTCACAAAGTGAATCATCCCCCAACGGATCTCCACATTTAAAGCAATTATGCTGAGTGAATGAAGATGGCTGGGGTTGTAGAGGGTGGTCGGAAAAACTTTGAGAATTATTGATGGAATTAGGATTTGATTTAAAGGCTAATTCACACCAATAACAAGATCCGTTTGGTGCATGATTTCCACACCGCTCACACGAACACTTTGAACAACGAAGATCGTTAACCAATGGGCTTTTAAAATCAAAACAGTGATAGCCGAGTGACGACATAAGAATTAAACATTAAGGAGGTTTAAGAAGATAGAATCAAACGGGTAGAGGGGTGAGAGATAAAGAATTAAACGAATAAGAGGGATAAGAAGAATATTTTTTTTTTTTTTTTTTTTTTTTTATTTTTTTTTAATTTAGAAACATACAAAAGAAAAAGGAAAATAGATTAGAAAGGAAATCTTATTGGGTTTTTATAAGAAACTATTTACGAAGAAAACGATAACTTGTCGGGAGAAGGGTCTTCAAGTCACTAATCGTCGAACTGTAACGATATTGTCGCAACACACCTCCCCGGCAGCGGCGCCATTTTGATATCGCGTCAAACGCATCACAAGCTAAACCTCTCACGAAGAAAAGTCTACTTGCGACAATTTAACGCAACAATCGATTATAATAAACCGGATAAGTGAATACCCGGGTCGTAGTCCCAACGAGGCGTGCAATTGAGGATATCGTATGAGGTTTGGTATTAAAATGCTTGAAATAAGGATGTTCAATTTTGGTTACGAGTCTAGGAAAACAAAAATCAAATTAAAGAAAACGCGAATTAGAAACGAACGTGAAACAAGCCTAAACGTAACAATCTATAAAAATTAACCCTACGAGTGCAAATTTAATTTTCCTAAATCCTAAATGATAAAAGAAAATTAAAAAAAAAAGAATTATATTTTTCTGATTATTATTTAATTTACTATGATTTAAAAAAATATTTTGAAAAGGAAAATGAAATAAAAATACTAAACGAAATTGGAAAAATGTGAAAAATTCCAAAAAAGTGCTAAATTATAAGCAGGACCTAAGAAAAATAAAATGGGGCTAACTGCTTATTCGGATAAGCAGTAATTAAGCAAAAATGGGAGATAAGCTAAAGAAGGGAAAACAAGGTTAAATAGAAATGGCAAATACCCTTGGGCAGAAAAGACCCAAGGGCAGAGATGGTGAGTGTGTTGGTGTGTGAGCAAGAGGTCGGGGGTTCGAACCTCAGCTATGGCACATTTTTGCTATTTTTTTTTTTTCTTTTCTAAAACTCATACCAATAAGTGAAATAACCAAATTTAAAATCTGGAAACTTTTTTAAACTAACAAATAAGCTAAGAAAAAGCTTAATGGATCTGATCAGTTTATGAAATAAGCAAAAATATGCAAATAAGCCAAATAAGCTCCTAATAAGCTAATGGGCAAGAGAACAAGCTACAATCTACTGACAACAAAAATCTAATTCACAATAAGCAATGAATTTCAGAAATAAGCATTAAAAAAAACACAAAATAAGCTAAAAAGCAATTATGGTCTGCTGAGGTGCACAATGAGCAGGATGTGGTCACTTAGGTGCTTTTGCAGGCCTAAATAAGGCCACCAAATAAGTTCTAGGGGTCCTAATAAGCTCAGAACCATAAAGCTAGAACTATAAGCTACTAAAGTAAACAAAAATCAGGAAATAATCTCAGGTAAATAAGCAGGAAATAAGCTATGAAAAGGGCTAATTGGGGCAAATAGGCTGCAGGTTCAGAACAGCCTACTGAGGCTTATTTGCAGACCTAAAATAAGCCAAGGAATAAGCTCATAAGTCCAAAATAAGCTAAAACAGATTGATATTATCCTACAAGCTATATGTAAAACAAAAATTAGAACTTAAATCCTACTTTAGCTAGATTAAAACTGAGATAAAAAAAAGGCTATAAGAGACTGATGAGGGAAAAATGCAGACAACTTGCTGATTTGAACCAAAGCTACACAGATGCTAAAGGGGTTCAAACCAACTCTTTAACACTCATATTATGAGCTAACATGAACTCAAAAAAATGGAAAAAACTAGCAATAAGGTGGCTTATTCCTACAATAAACAGTTGTGTTTATCATATATCCTACAAATCCACTAACCAACTGAAATCATCAAACTCTATCAATACAAACCAAAAATTCCTACTAACAACTGACATAGACTAGATTAGGCAAGATTAAAGTCTCCCCAAAGGCAAATGAACAGTGGCCATAAGTTTGACCCATTTTTACCCATTAACCCAAACACTACTTAACTTTGACTGTTTCTAATTTTAAGCTAAGCAGACCAAGTTAATGCTGAATTATCTCATAACAAAAGAATTAAAAGACATCAAGAGATTAAAGAAGCAATAAAAACTGGTAATGAAGCATGGAGAATAAGCAATAAGCACAGTTGACTAACGTTGACCAATAAAATAAAAACAAGAAATCTTAAATTTTCATTAACTGAATTTAAATTACAATACTGGAGATTAAAAAGAAATGAGAATAAATAACCAAAAAAAAAAACTTAAAAAGAAAAATACCTAATATTAGCTAAATTAAAACCTGCCCCTTAAGGCTTACAAATAAACTACTTATACTACTCTAAAATTACGGTTTCATCTTCTTTAGTCTTATTCTCTGAGCACCTTTGAGCCCTTAGATTGTCTTCAATTGATCTCAGCCTTTCATTGGAATTTTGGTGCCCAAACTTGTATGAGTGGGATCCCAGCTGGGTAAAGAATCACGTGAACAAGTACAAGGAGCGGGGAAGTAGGGTTGCTAGAGCAGAGGTAGGGGAGACATGTTGGTCTGGGGAGGACATGGTTTTGGTCTGGGGAAATGGAAGGTGGTTTTGGCGGTATTTGGCTTTTGGGGAAGATGAGTTGACCATTTGACCGGTTAGCTAAAAGCTGGGTTGGGGTTTATTTCTCATTTTCGGATTTTTGTTTGGTTATGGGCTGAGTTTAAGGGGTAAAAAGGGTTGATGGGTTAAGGTTGGGTTGGGTTAAGGATTGGGTAAAAAGGGTTTGGTTAGTTAGGATTGATTATGAAATTTAGGTTTAAGTTAAGGGACAAATCTTGTAAATTATGAAAATCCCAGGAACTAAGGCAGCCAATACTGAAATTATTTCCAAGGACCTTTTGTGTCATTTTGGTATTTTTTTGGGGGGTTGACTTTGACTTTTGACTTTAACTTGATCAAATGCACCATTGTTGTCGAGTCGATCCAAAAATGCCCGTTTTCAATCCTTTGTACCTGAAACACATAAAAATACAAACCAAGGATATCTGCAATATATTTTGGGTATTTTTGGTCATTTTTGTATCTTTTATGGGTGTAAAATTATGAGTATTTACACACTCATCAGAAGCCCAATGAATGTCAGATGCAAAGCCCCGCACCTCATTAAGATCATATTGGCATACTCTCCCAAAAAAGAAAGAGCAGACCCCTTTGAAGACAAGAGTGAGGTACAACAAGGCCATTTCTGTCCACCGCCCTTCTCACGGAGCCGTGCGTGGACGTTATTGCTCGTACAGCTCCCAGCCAGCAAGCAGTTAGCCTTCCTCTACAAGGAATGGAAGTGTGGGTGAATCCACATCAAATAGAGGAATTCGCTTTTTCTTTTCAGCAATAACATGATAAGAGCACCCCTTTCACAAAAACCTACAGACCCCCCCTATCCTGCCACTTCAGCACCTTGTGATCATTGAGAAGATCATTATGAGCCCTCTCCTATAATCTTTTTTATTTCAAAAAACACAATTTTGCATGGTGGATCAGGACAAGAATGAATCCGGTAATCTAGGAGATACTCATCCTGGAGCTTATGCTCTCCTCTGGGGAGGGGTTTTTTATAGAGAGAGGTAAGTCGAGGGTAGCCTCCTGCTTGACCGATTTCTCGGAGTCGGAGGAAGATCTCTCATCCGATCATCCTGAACACGAAGGTGATGCCCTCGACGTGAGATCAACAGCAAAAGAATGAAGAAAGGGGCCATGACCATATGTTCATTTTTTCCATGCTCTGATGATGTGCTCCTTGCTCGCGGAGCGGCATACCGAAAAAAAGATAGGATTAGAATCGATGACTTAAGCCCTTGCGCTATTCCCCCCTGATCGCATCGTAGATAGCAGTCTGAGTCAGTACGCTTTCTATTCTCATTATATTATATATGAAAATAGATAAGAAAAGAGGGCTGCCGAGGCTCGGAACATCTCCGAGAGGTTCCTTTCGATACTCTGCGCACAGAAGCGATCTCGAACATCACTTATTGTCATTTCTCAATTGATGATATTTCATTTAGCTACTTAATAAGATAAGAAGATCCATAAAAAGATCAAATAACGGAAGGCAGGAGGTCGATTAGGAAAGGAGCTTTTCAAATCAAAGAATTCGTTGATTGCAAAGATTCTTTAAGATAAGTCATTTAGAAAAAAACTCCTTAACTCATTAACTCAGGATCGGTAAAGGCCTTACTCTATTCCTTGTCAGGAATAGCGGCCTTAGAGCTTCTACTACTATCAGCTATCTAACTCTCAGGAAATTGGGGGTTTTGTCGGGGAATCGGTGTCATGGTGGTGCTACGAGATGGCAATTTATCGTATAGAAGAATGGATCCGCAGACCTATTGATTGACCATAGATGCAAACCGATCGACCGTTACCTAAAAGAAGATAAGTAGTTCTTCTATCGTTCAAGGGCGAGGGGAGAACATGTAGCGGCTTGCCTCGATCTCGTATTTCCCACGTAGTCCATCGGTCAAACCAACGATTCTCCTCTCAAAGTAATAGAGAGATCCTTTTCTTTCATTTCACTTGTTCAGTTCAACGAAAGCCGGTACTAATCAAGCACAGTTTAGCCCTATGATTGAATTACGATAGTTGGATTCCCTCTTCCTATAGCTATGACTGGCAACCCATATAAGTAAGTTTTTACTCCCTCTTTTAAGGTCGAGCCTATATAAAAGTAAATATGGTCTAGCTAGTTCTCACTTCTCCCCCTATAGTTATAGCAGTACTGGGGAATTCCTCTATCTTCTTTGAATGAGAAGAGAGAGTACTCATTCCTCTCCCTCTGGTCGAGTGGCTTCGCTCCTATAAGCTAGTTCTCACTCCCAAGCTCTAACTACTTAATTTCTTTCCCACCGTAGAACTCCAATCGAAAGGGGAATCTCCCCTTGGTCCGCTTTCTCTATCTGGGGTTCATTCTGTTCGTACACATCTAATCCTTCTTTCTCAAATTTCAACTTCTTCCGATCCTCTTTAAGCAGGAAGTGTGATCTGAAGGCATGGGTTAAGCAAATAGATTTCTTCAATGGTAGATTCAACTCCATTCGCTTGTACTGTGCTCTACTGGCTCTAAGACCCAACATTATAGGAGTAACCTACACTCGCTCGCTCCCTTTCATCCGATAAAGAGTTTGAATTCAGTGATTTAGGAGCATAAATGTACTATCGGGAGAGGGCAAAAGCAAGCCTATATTCTGGATTGGATACTGCGCGAATTGGTCAACCGGAATATAGAATAGGAAACGCTCTCCTTTCATAGCTCTCGGGCGTATTCTATTCATTACAGAAGAAAGTCACTATCCTCAGTTGCATTGTCTCTGCATTTAGCCCCCCTTTTCAGTCCTAGACTGGGTAGATTCTTTCGGTTCTTCAATGAAAGCCTTCATGAAAGCTGCAACAGGATAAAGGATATCCTCTCTTCTCGCTCTGTCTGCTTAATGCCTTCTATTGAATCGATTGGTGCCATTTCTTCTCTTGGAGGCAGGGCAATAGATTCATCTTGTCCTTGGCTTGTGAAGGGAATGAGGTAGGGTAGCCAAAGCCCCCAACAAAGGGATAGGGCAATCCTTCCAAAGTAATGCATAAGCAAGATCAGGACTAGAGGGGTGTGAAGAGTAGGGGGATCTCTTGTGCAAAGCAAAGACAGGTACGTGCTAGCAAAGAAGGGAAGTGGCAAGGGATTTCAAAGAAGAAGAAAGAAGAGAAAGTTAGTACACAGAGTCTTCCCCTGCCTAATTGATCTAATGATAAAGAAGTAGGCTAAGTAAAATAGAAAGTGTGTGTAAACAATAAGTAATGACTTGCTTTGTGAGAGCTCAGTTTCTAAGACGAAGGCTAAGAATTCTCTACTAGAGGGATTGAAAAGATCGAGGGTAATTTCTGAGTCTTGATGGACCTTTCTTATTATAGGCCAAAGGAATAGCTAAGGACTTCTTCCCTCATTCTCATCAAATTGGGGTAGCTCAGGAACTATAGAATCTCTCAAGCTCAGGAACTATAGAATCTCTCAGGAGTTGAATAAATTCTTTTATGCTAGTGGAATTGGAAAGCATGATAAGTCCGTACTCCACATTCTAGCTTCATCCTTAGTTTTCAAAGAAAGGAAACTTCAAAGACTGACATAAGAGAAAGGTAAGATAATTCTTTCTGGCCTTAACCAAAACTGGGGGAGGCCCAGGTCTACATACAGGTCTTGGATCAATAGAATCCTCCAATTGCTAGGGAAAGAATATCGGGATTAGTCTCCTTGCCATTGCTACTGTCTTTGAAAGTCTAACGATCCTCTCCTTGTCATGCTTAGTTATTCTGCATTGCTCCTTCTTCTGATCTTGCTTTCTTGCCTTATAGAACTGACCTTTTTCCCCTCCTTCCGGTTTTCACTCACTTAAAGTCCATTCCTTGCTCTTGCCTAGTTCTAGGCTTAGATGAAAGAGCTCATTCATAGATTCCATCTTTCTAGCATTTCATGTCTTTCTTCCTTCAACTCTAATTCATGCCATGAATTGTTAAGTCTAGCTATTGGCTCTCTTCTCACCTCCCCTAGAGCCTATTGAAGAAAAATCCGAGGCTCACTCGTTGCCCTAAGCCCTACAGTTCCTTCTCTTACCACCTAAAATTAATCTATTGCCTCCCCTCCCTTTACGAGTAGATATTTAGTATTGAATAGTGTCAAACCCAATCCCAAGCAATAGTCAAGAAGAAAAACTCAGGACTAGGAAAGAAAGGCATAGACAGGGAAAGCTAGGGTGATAGCCCTATAGAAGAGTAATAGGATAGGGAGCTCTCCGCTACACTCATTAGGACAACAACCTCCTAACTACTATGAGTAAAGCAACTAATGGACATACCAGACAGCATAAGACTATTGGAATAGAAAAAGAGAAGGGATTCATGGGTAGTGAAGGCAACCAAGGGAGAGGTGTAACACCCCAACCCGACGAGGGTTAAGATATCACATTCATGGTGTCAAACAGAACATACACAAGCGGAAGACTTTAATAATACAATTAAATTCAAAGGTTAAAAATGAAATCTAAGGTAAATGAAATACAAGGATTACAACAAAGCTACAATAAGTCTAGAAATGAAAATCTCCAAGTCAACTCTAATCCAAGGTAGCTATCAAAGGTGTAGTCCTCTAAGAGCTCTTATGCACTCTTCACTCATATCCCAGTTTCCCTCTAAAACCTACCGTGATGAAAAGAAATGCGGCTGAGCTTAAAAAGCCCAGTGAACGGATATATGATAATAGATAACAGAAATATAAATGTGAAATTCAAGTGAAGTACAATGGGGAAACATAAGTAGGCATAATGTAATGTAAGGGAAAACATAGTGTATAGGTTAAGTAATAGGTATCCATGCAGTCGCCTGCATAAACAGAATCATAATACCATTGGCTCGAACATAGTCTTCACTTCTCATAAATTAAAAAGAGGGGAGACCTCTTAAGTAACATAATTGGAGTAGCGAACTCCCATGTGTGTATGGCATGTATTGCACACAATTACCATACACCAGATACAAAACATTTACAACATATGTAATAGATACAGATCCAGATCTAGGATGCATCCATACGCCCCTGCAGAAAATCATAATCATCGTGGCCAAACATAATACATAATAAAAGGGACGTGATGGGTCAACACTCCCCCACCCTAGAGTCATGCCATTGGTGAATCAATGACATGGTCATGGAACCCCCATGACTAGTGATATAGATACATAATTAACTCTACTAGCAGGGTACCCGCGCTTTGCAGCGGCGGGTACCCTGTGATTAAATTTTAGGCGCTAACAAAATTACAGTGATGAACTGATTAACAGGAGAATAAAAAATTGTCTCAGTCCGACCTAGTTCACCCGTTTTTACAGGTTCCGACTGGTCCTCTGTTTATTTTTTGAACAGCTTTTATTGGCAATCCGGACCGATGGTAACTCCGAATTCCGGTTGAAACCGTTGGTCCTGTCAAGTTTTCAAATTTATATGTACCATATTTAGTGATTTAGAAATAAATTTGTTAAAAAGTAGTCTTAACTTGGAATTATAGTCCAAGGACTAATTATGTTCTTTCTTGTTTTATGTTTAAAAGGTTTCTTTGACTTTGGCTTGGATTAACACAAACTTTCACTCACCGATCCCATTTACTATAACTTAAAAAAATCAACATACAAAAAAACATTACACCAAAAGACACACCCACACAAATCACCACCACAACCAAAACCCTACCACCACGAAATTCCAACACCACCACCGAACACCACCACCATGAAACTACAACACCACCGGAACAACACCACCACCGAACATCACCACGACAGAAACACCACCCAGACAAGTTATCTTGAGAGTAACTCCATATCTCAAAGATAAATAAGTACCGTGAAATGTCACTTCAAAATCAAATCAATAATACCGTACAAAGACCCCGTAGTCATTTCTGTTAAACATAATAATTTTAGCCATGAACTATGTATCCCCGTGAAATTTAATACCAAAATACCACTCTTTAACCAATATCAAAAAATTGTATCCAATAATTGTGCAAATACAATATTCGGATAACACTTTTTATATTCAAAACTCAGCCCAAATTAATTTGTTTGCTATAGCATTTAAGGCCCAACAAGACAAATGAGAAGATCCAGTCCAATATATTCAACCCGATCCAACATCAAAAACCATACCGGGTTTGACAAATGATATAAACCAAATCCCTAACCCTAATCTGATTATATCCGCCCCCCTTTTCTAATATGCTCCATATCCACCAAACCTGCTCCCTCTTTCTTATCCCAAAGAAAACCGATCATTACATGTACCTCTTATCTCAGATCGTTTCATCAGCATATCATCAATCGATATCTCATAATAACCAATCATCACAAATACAACTTGAACCATATCATTGGTCAAGGGTAAGGAGATTTGTTGTTTAGTTTTTTAATATGAACGAATTAAAGACTGAATATAACATGTTTGTTAGTATTCTTTCTTTACATTTCGGATATTCAATGAAGTGTAAACTTCAATAGATTGGTCAGTGATGATTTTGTTCAAACTAAAAATAATTTTTGCAAGATTAGAAGGAAAGTTTGAACGATTCTGAGACCATTTATATTATGCTTGTCGAGACTCGGTTTAGACTAATGGAGATGTGATAGAGGTAGATATGGATTTGTTGTTGATGTAGATAAAATGAGATCTTGTTTTATTTTATTTTTTCTTTTTGTGGTTCGGACATGGTGATGGGTTTAGGATAGATTGTGGTCTCGGGTAGGCTGTTTAGATCACACAACGGTCACGATGATGGGTTCGGACATGGTGATGGGGTTTTTTTGTCACTTTCTAAGGTCAAACTGTATGCTTTTCTTATAAGCATTTCGTTTATTTTGCAGGTTCAACCAGATGGGAAGCCACCTGTTTGCAAACTCATGGACTATAAGAAAGAAATGTATCGACTTTTGTCTATTTTACGCTGCATCAAATGAAAGATATAACAAAGTAAAGTGTGAAATTGGCAGAACCATTATTTTAGCTATGTCAAAGCGGTATACAAATCACCACCCGAAACAATATAACTACAGTAGCAACCTGGATTTTTTTAATAGACCTCTTTACAAGTTTGTATTTATTAAATAGTAGAGTTGTTTTTTGAGTTTTGACTCTTTTCGTTTTTTGGCTAAACTTTTATGTTTGACTCGTTTGGCATTAAGCAGAACCCAAATCGTCTGCAATTTTTTGTATCTTATGTGCTTAAATGTTCAGTTTCAGCTATTGTTTTGCGGATAACACTGGCATGCTTTTAGCTTTGTTATTTATGAAGTTATTTGATTCAATATTTTCTTATGAGTATACACTTACTAATGTATGATGTAACATGTTTTTGCAGCGATTCTGAGTTGAATGAAGATGAATTTTCTAAGTTACATAATAGTGTGCAACGTGGAGATATAGTTGGTATTGCTGGGTTTCCAGGTGTGTAATATGAATTTTATTTTAGCTTTGTTGGGTATTTGTGTATCTTTTCAGTGATCTAACCATAAAGTAGTAGCAGATGAAATATCATTTTTGCCTTATTTTCATCTTATACCATGGATTTAAGGTAATTTAAATTATAGTTCTACGTTTTCTCATTTTTCTTTCTTATGACAGGAAAAAGCCCAAAGGGGGAGTTACTTATTTTCTCAAAATCGTTCACTGTTTTGTCACATTGTCTCCGGATGCTTCCTGATCGAGAAGATGTAGCTGTTGCGATAAATTCCAATGCAAAGGTGAGTTATTTTCATATAATCTTTGCTGCTTTGGGTTCTCTAGGTGACTTGAACTTATGTTTCTTAATCCACAGAAATTTGATGCTTGGACTCCAGGAAGTGGTAGACATCCTGATGCATACATATTGAAAGATCAGGTATGTGATGTTTTAAGTTGATTGTTGGTATTGGATTAAAGACAACATGTTAACAATTATCAAACATAGGTTTTTATTATAGTCAAATCTAGAAAACATGAAAGAAAAATCCAAAACATCTTGGACATGATTCTAAAGACAATTAAGCATTTATTTCATTCTTCGTCATCAGTCTCATCCATGAGGTCGCTCTCATCCATGACGCTGTAAACACGGTGTCTATTTAACACTTGAATCGTGTTTTCCCTCTGTGCATTGATATTGGGCATGTTGGGTCCAACACCATTTGGCATTATATCTTCATCATTGAGTCCGAGCCCAAATAGCTCCTCTAGATGAAGACCATTACCAACCTGCAAAGTATGAAAGTTGCTAATTTTGAGTCTCAAAGATGTGATTTTATACAAAGTAGAATGTCTACCTCCTCATCCAAAAGCATATCAACATCAACGAACTCCTCATCCAAAATCATATCAACATCATTGACCTCCTCATCCGGAATCATATCATCCTCATCCGGAATCATATCCACATCAATGACTTCCTCCCAATTCCAATTTCGAAAATTTTCTTCTCTTTGCCTTTGTCTAGTGTCTTGCCGAACCTGAAAATGTGAAAATTTATGATTTGTATAAAACCAAAAATTGTCCAATGTGGTTCACTGGTTTACATATGTATTTAAAAAAAATTGTTTCATGATGCTTTAAATATTTTTATTCTTATTTTTCAGGGATGAATGTAACATTTGGACAAAGATGAGGCAAACCATTATTGGGGCAACCGAAATGTTGAGTGGAAGCAGGTCAAGCATTGCATTGTTTGGGTTTGGTGCATTCATTTTTTTGATTGAAAGAGTCTTTGTTCTTTAGTTGCAGTATTCAAGTAGCAAGTAAATGGGTGAAGTGATGACTGCTTGTTGTTTTAGTGGGTTTTTATAGTACCAGCATATGAGAAAAATAAGGTAACTGGATGTAAATCAGGAATAATGAAAATTGTAACTGTTTTTACTGATTTACATCCAGTTACCTTATTTTTCTCATATGCTAGTACTTTAAAAACCCACTCAAACAACAAGCAATCATCACTTCACCCATTTACTTGCTACTTGAATACTGCAACTAAAGAACAAAGACTCTTTCAATCAAAAAAAATGAATGCACCAAACCCAAACAATGCAATGCTTGACCTGCTTCCACTCAACATTCCGGTTGCCCCAATAATGGTTTGCCTCATCTTTGTCCAAATGTTACATTCATCCCTGAAAAATAAGAATAAAAATATTTAAAGCATCATGAAACATTTTTTTTTAAATACATATGTAAACCATTGAACCACATTGGACAATTTTTGGTTTTATACAAATCATAAATTTTCACATTTTCAGGTTCGGCAAGACACTAGACAAAGGCAAAAAGAAGAAAATATTCGAAATTGGAATTGGGAGGAAGTCATTGATGTGGATATGATTCCGGATGAGGATGATATGATTCCGGATGAGGAGGTCAATGATGTTGATATGATTTTGGATGAGGAGTTCGTTGATGTTGATACGCTTTTGGATGAGGAGGTAGACATTCTACTTTGTATAAAATCACATCTTTGAGACTCAAAATTAACAAGTTTCATACTTTGCAGGTTGGTAATGGTCTTCATCTAGAGGAGCTATTTGGGCTCGGACTCAATGATGAAGATATAATGCCAAATGGTGTTGGACCCAACATGCCCAATATCAATGCACAGAGGGAATGCATGATTCAAGTGTTAAATAGACACCGTGTTTACAGCGTCATGGATGAGAGCGACCTCATGGATGAGACTGATGACGAAGAATGAAATAAATGCTTAATTGTCTTTAGAATCATGTCCAAGATGTTTTGGATTTTTCTTTCATGTTTTCTAGATTTGACTATAATAAAAACCTATGTTTGATAATTGTTAACATGTTGTCTTTAATCCAATACCAACAATCAACTTAAAACATCACATACCTGATCTTTCAATATGTATGCATCAGGATGTCTACCACTTCCTGGAGTCCAAGCATCAAATTTCTGTGGATTAAGAAACATAAGTTCAAGTCACCTAGAGAACCCAAAGCAGCAAAGATTATATGAAAATAACTCACCTTTGCATTGGAATTTATCGCAACAGCTGCATCTTCTCGATCAGGAAGCATCCGGAGACAATGTGACAAAACAGTGAACGATTTTGAGAAAATAAGTAACTCCCCCTTTGGGCTTTTTCCTGTCATAAGAAAGAAAAATGAGAAAACGTAGAACTATAATTTAAATTACCTTAAATCCATGGTATAAGATGAAAATAAGGCAAAAATGATATTTCATCTGCTACTTTATGGTTAGATCACTGAAAAGATACACAAATACCCAACAAAGCTAAAATAAAATTCATATTACACACCTGGAAACCCGACAATACCAACTATATCTCCACGTTGCACACTATTATGTAACTTAGAAAATTCATCTTCATTCAACTCAGAATCGCTGCAAAAACATGTTACATCATACATTAGTAAGTGTATACTCATAAGAAAATATTGAATCAAATAACTTCATAAATAACAAAGCTAAAAGCATGCCAGTGTTATCCACAAAACAATAGCTGAAACTGAACATTTAAGCACATAAGATACAAAAAATTGCAGACGATTTGGGTTCTACTTAATGCCAAACGAGTCAAACATAAAAGTTTAGCCAAAAAACGAAAAGAGTCAAAACTCAAAAAACGAACTCTACTATTTAATAAATACAAACTTGTAAATAGGTCTATTAAAAAAATCCAGGTTGCTACTGTAGTTATATTGTTTCGGGTGGTGATTTGTATACAACTTTGACATAGCTAAAATAATGGTTCTGCCAATTTCACACTTTACTTTGTTATATCTTTCATCTGATGCAGCATAAAATAGACAAAAGTCAATACATTTCTTTCTTATAGTCCATGAGTTTGCAAACAGGTGGCTTCCCATCTGGTTGAACCTGCAAAATAAACGAAATGCTTATAAGAAAAGCATACAGTTTGACCTTAGAAAGTGACAAAAAAAACCCCATCACCATGTCCGAACCCATCATCGTGACCGTTCTGTGATCTAAACAGCCTACCCGAGACCACAATTTATCCTAAACCCATCACCATGTCCGAACCACAAAAAGAAAAAAGAAAATAAAACAAGATCTCATTTTATCTACATCAACAGAAAATCCATATCTACCTCTATCACATCTCCATTAGTCTAAACCAAGTCTCGACAAGCATAATATAAATGGTCTCAGAATCGTTCAAACTTTCCTTCTAATCTTGCAAAGATTTTTTTTAGTTTGAACAAAATCATCACTGACCAATCTATTGAAGTTTACACTTCATTGAATATCCGAAAGGTAAAGAAAGAATACTAACAAACATGTTATATTCAGTCTTTAATTCGTTCATATTAAAAAACTAAACCAAAAATCTCCTTACCCTTGACCAATGATACGGTTCAAGTTGTATTTGTGATGATTGGTTATTATGAGATATCGATTGATAATATGCTGATGAAACGATCTGAGATAAGAGGTACATGTAATGATCGGTTTTCTTTGGGATAAGAAAGAGGGAGCAGGTTTGGTGGATATGGAGCATATTAGAAAAGGGGGGCGGATATAATCAGATTAGGGTTAGGGATTTGGTTTATATCATTTGTCAAACCCGGTATGGTTTTTGATGTTGGATCGGGTTGAATATATTGGACTGGATCTTCTCATTTGTCTTGTTGGGCCTTAAATGCTATAGCAAACAAATTAATTTGGGCTGAGTTTTGAATATAAAAAGTGTTATCCGAATATTGTATTTGCACAATTATTGGATACAATTTTTTGATATTGGTTAAAGAGTGGTATTTTGGTATTAAATTTCACGGGGATACATAGTTGATGGCTAAAATTATTATGTTTAACAGAAATGACTACGGGGTCTTTGTACGGTATTATTGATTTGATTTTGAAGTGACATTTCACGGGTACTTATTTATCTTAGAGATATGGAGTTACTCTCAAGATAACTTTTCTGGGTGGTGTTTCTGTCGTGGTGATGTTCGGTGGTGGTGTTGTTCCGGTGGTGTTGTAGTTTCATGGTGGTGGGGTTCGGTGGTGGTGTTGGAATTTCGTGGTGGTAAGGTTTTGGTTGTGGTGGTGATTTGTGTGGGTGTGTCTTTTGGTGTAATGTTTTTTTGTATGTTGATTTTTTTAAGTTATAGTAAATGGGATCGGTGAGTGAAAGTTTGTGTTAATCCAAGCCAAAGTCAAAGAAACCTTTTAAACATAAAACAAGAAATAACATAATTAGTCCTTGGACTATAATTCCAAGTTAAGACTACTTTTTAACAAATTTATTTCTAAATCACTAAATATGGTACATATAAATTTGAAAACTTGACAGGACCAACGGTTTCAACCGGAATTCGGAGTTACCATCGGTCCGGATAGCCAATAAAAGCCGTTCAAAAAATAAACAGAGGACCAGTCGGAACTTGTAAAAACGGGTGAACTAGGTCGGACTGAGACCATTTTTTATTCTCCGGTTAATCAATTCATCACTGTAATTTTGTTAGCGCCTAAATTTTAATCACAGGGTACCCGCCGCTGCAATGCGCGGGTACCATGCTAGTAGCATTAATGTTTGATAGAAAATTAGTCTGAAAATGACAGCATGCTTATTTCTGTTGTACACTATGCTTTATTTCTTGTAAGTCTGAAAATTGGGTGCATTAAAGTGTTGTAAATCATGCTTTATTTTTTGTAAGTCTGAATTTTAAGACTAAGAGGAGAGAGATTCATCCCTACATTATATGTAGTATAGATAAGAACCATTATAATCACATCAAGGGTTTATAGCAAAGGTTCATGTCCAAAAGTTCATAGCGAGGTTCATATCAAAGGTTCATTATGAAGGTTCATAACTATGGTTCATATCAAAGGTTGTAAGTCACAAAGGAAACCTTAAAGATAAGGTCATAATATCCGTACCTCCTCAACAAATCAACGCGCAAACGAAACATAACTTACTTCTGCTTCAAATGATCTACATAATATTGAGGAAACATATGTTATTTAACATCTAGTGTTTGCCATGCATGACTGCTCAAATATATAAGTTATTATGTTATTTAAGTCGAGATACACTCGTATATATAACATGTCCCATGCACATATGGTTACATATCAGTTAAGCTTTTATTCCTATGCCATAAAATTCTTGTTAAAATACTCAAGTCGTCAAATCTTTTACGTTTTATGCATGAGAATTCACAAGTTTCTTACATCAGTGTTGTTATAGTAGATTTCAAGTCTCATTATATTTCATGCATGTACTATTATCTTATTCTTTGTATCAAACATATATTCTAGTCTTCTTATAAACTATTTGTATATCCTATAAATCGATGATACTACTATAATTCAAGTTTGATTTTCACATGATCCATGCATGCACCAACAATCGTATATATTACCTTCCATATGTGAGTTATAAAATTTCATAACTTCCGTCTTACTGATTTATAGTAAAGTAAGTTCTGGTTTATTATCCTTATATATGTATAACGATAGATTTCTTAATAACATACTACTGATGTAATATATCAACCAGGTAGGTTTCATGCAAAGCTTCAAAATCTTTGTAGTAAACCATGACACTTTCTTCATTCTTTTCTAACGTTCATAATTATGAAATCATGTAACTCATGGATCTAGTTCTACATCCAAACATCATGCTTTTAAGACGACAAGTTATCGTATTAGTGACACTTGATCATGGTTTTATGGTGATAGGTTAAACCAGGTCGACTACTAAGGATTATAACAAGATCCATATACCAATCGATCATCTCCTTTGGTTCCACTCTAGATGTTAATGCATGCGTATTATGAAACATGTTTATCCATCCGATTCTTTAATATCTATATCATCTTAGCGACATATATTAAGACGTGGAGCTGGAGTAGACTTATAATAATCAAAAATAAAACATGAGTATGAATCGTAAAGTATACCTCCAAGACAAACGTGAATAGGCTGAGTTCGAAGTCGAACCCGAATAACCCAACACGAACACTATGACCAACGAAACTCGTTCGAACTCGAACACCATTGAAACTCAAGTCGACGCGTATACGAATAGGTGAGCCAGAAAGAATAATTAGTCCACCACGAGTTATAACACACCAGCGAACCCACACCTTTAACCCGACATGCGACCCGATCGAACCAAACTGAACCGGTACTTAAATCACACACAACCCTGATGTGATCCGTTCCGAACTCGACAAAATACTCAATTAGCTATGTTTTCTTATCAGGGGCTGTTTTGTTTTAGTTTAGAAATGTTGTTCTAGGGTTGAGTAGAACATGCTGTATATATAACATGAAAGTGGTACGAGACTTACCCATGAAACGCGTGGAGTATAATAGGAAGTAGATAAAATTTGTATGAAAAGTTGATATACTAGAATCACTCAAAACGTGTGGCTTAATCCAGGAAAGTCGTGTTTATTATTTTGGGCTAGGATAGGGTAGCATGTGATAGTGTGATACGTATCTTTACAATAGAAGGATATATACACGATAGAGTCAATCTTGTCAAAGCGTGTGTGTGTTTATGGAATACCGTGTTAGTGCATGCAAATCTTTTATTAAGTGAAAGTTATTTGGTTTCCTCTTATCCAAATGACATAACAAACGACACACCAAAAAGGAGGCTAGGAAATCGGTTAATAATAATCTTGGAAACAAAAGATTAAAATCGTTTTGGGCATGTAAGGATGTTGCATGATTCGTTTAGTGATATAGCTAGTTTAGGATTATTTAGATTAGGAAACTTTGGTTAGTTAGTTAACTTTGGTTAGTTTATATATATATTGTTTATTATGTAATTTAATGCATAACCTATAGTTAAAATGTCACTTAGTTATTAAATCATACTTAGGTAAAATTCAAAATGGTACATAAAATGACGATTCAGAATTTAGGGTTTTACAAGAGGAATCATTCCATTCAATTCCGAAGCCTAGCATCTCCTGTAAGACTCTATCACCTTAATACTTTTGTAGAGGTTTCAGTCCAAAAGTGTTTGGATAGGACTGATCCATTTAGCATTGTTCTAGTATCCTCAATAAGTGTTCTATTCTTCTTTTCAGCAACACCATTTTGTTCAGGTGTGTAAGGAGAGGAGAAGTTCTGAAAGATTCCTTTCTCATCACAGAAACATTCTAGTTCATGGTTTTTGAAATCAGCCCATTGTCAGTCCTGATTTGTTTGACTTTTATGTCATTTTTGTTTTCAATGTTCCTCACAAAGGACACAATTGTTCCAGCTGCCTGACTCCTTTTGGTCAGGAAGTAAACCAAAATGTATCTTGAGTATTCATCCACAATGACCAGAGTATACTTCTCATGGTTAATGGATCTAGGACTGATGGGCCCAAAGAGATCCATATGGAGAAGATGAAGGCAGCTTTTGATTGAGAAGTTTTGTTTGGTTTTAAAGGATGCTCTATAATGTTTACCTTTCTCACAGGCAGAGCAGGGTTTATCCTTTGAAAACACAAGTGATGGTAAGCCAAGGACTTTCTTTTGTTTGACAAAATTGTTTATGTTTTTGAAGTTCAGATGGGAGAGTCTCTTATGGCAAAGCCAGTTGAGAGTTTCAGTGGCTTTAGCAAAGAGACAAGTTCCATTCTGAGTTAGAGTAGACATGTCTAACACATAAACATCTTGTCTTCTTGGTGCAATAGGAACTACTTCTTTGTTTGCATTGAAGATGGTACCTTGCTTATCATCAAACTGAACTATGTATTTTGCATCACATAGTTCACTAACACTGATTAAATTGTACTTAAGACCATTGACATAATCTATCCTAGTAAAAACTATTCCACTACAGTTTACTGAACCATAACCTTCAGTGATACATGATGAATTATCAGCAAATACCACCTGAGGTCCTGGTTCCTCTACATACAGGTGCAAATATTCTTTCACACCAGTCATGCTCCTTGAACATCTACTATCAATATGCCAAACTGGCTCCCTGGCATGTCTCTACACAAATAGTAAACTGTGTCAGTTCTATCTAGGACCCCTCTTCTTGGAGGGCTTGGCTTTAATGGCCTTTTTAAAAGTAATAATTGATGCATGGTCAGTGGTTGTATGGACTAGGAGGATGACTTAGTGATTCCTCTTCTAGCCTGAATGACCTTCTCATGTCCTGAGGTGTCATGAGTAGGATCTCTATATATGTCACAACTGGTGTCCATTAGACAATCCTCAGGAAGGTGGTCAATGAAGCCACAATGTGGGCAAGGTGAAAAAGGCTTAGCCTTTTGTTTTTGCTTCTGCTTAGAATCAGAGGGATACTTAAAAGCTTGTGCTTTAAAATTTGCAGCTTTGGATGTGACTGTGTATGACAGGTGATCAGAAGTTCTGTGATCTTCCTTTTTGCATACCATGCAAAAGAGGATTCTATAGCAATCATCAGTGGAATGATTTGTATAGTTACACAGCTTACATCTTTGCTGAGGTTTTGAGGGTTTTGTTTTGGTGGTGCTTGAGGAAGCGGATTTGAGTTCCTTCATCTTAGATTGAGGTTTCTCAGAAGATTCAATCTTCTCACTTAGCTTCCTGACAAGCTCAACCAACTGATCATATTTTGAATCAGGGCTTTCAGATTTTACCTCAGTAGGGACTGAAGTTGTTGAGTCCTCAGTAGGAACTGAGACTTTAGGTGTTGGCCTTTTCAGGATGGTTTTACCTACTCCTGACTTCTCCTTTGGAGAATGTTGAGAGTAGACTAATGGTGTAAGGTTAGAGCATGGTTCAGCTCCTTGAAGGACTTTCGGAGGTGGGAGTGATGCATGTGATTCTGATTCAGACTCATTGACTGACTCAGTGTTACTGAGTTTATCAATGAGTCCAAGCATATTTTTTATAGCCTGACTTTCAGGTTGCAAGATTTTCCCAGTCTCAAAGTTAGGTAACTTACTGACTGGGTTGTTTATGACAATCCAGTCACTAGACTTGGGTACCATTTCTTGCTCAAAAGATATGCCAGCTGGAATAAAGGCCTTTTCACTATGACTCTCACTGGGGGATTCAGTGAGTTGGTCTTCTCCTATGACTTTCTTGTTAGCACTAGGAATAAGACTAACAGTTTCATAGACTTTAGGATTCTTTTTAGTCCAGCTTTCAATGACAGCCTTTTCTTTGTTAAGTTCATTTTGAAGAGCTTGATTTTGTTTCAAAATCTCAGTGTTTTGAATTTGAAGTGTAACAGCTTCTAGCTTGGCTTGTTTTAAGACAAGCAATTCATCTCTACACTTATTTAATTCTTGAACAAGATTGTTATATTTTGAAAGCAAATTAAGCCTTTGTTCTTCAACAAACTTAAGATCAACATTAATGTAATTCATGTAAGATTGCCAATCAGAATCATCATTCATAGAAAGTAAAATATTTACCTTTTTCATGGTAATATTGACCCACTCTCCATTTCTTGCATGACTTTTTCCAACAGCCAGCTGATCACTATCTGAAAGTGCCATCAGTGCACTGACTCTAACTTCTTCATCATCTGAGGAGACCTCTTCTTCATCTCGGTCATAGGCTTCAGCTACAAGAACCTTGTTCTTTGTTTGAATAGTTTTAGAAGTTTAAGCAGCTTGAAACATTGAGGGATTGGCCTTAAGGAGAGCAAGTTTAGCCTTAGCTTTTCTATATTTTGCTTCAAAGTCTTTTTGACCCTTTTGAATAGTATTGTCTTGAAAATGTTGGGTAGACTGAAGCATTTTAGGTTGAAACTTGCTAGTTCCTGAAGAAGAACTGTTTCCAAAAAATTTATAATAGGGTTCTAAGATGGTTTTAGAAAAATAGTCTTTTGCAAAATGACCCTTTTTAACACATTTGAAACATTCAGTGGTTTCATTTGCTTTTGCTTTAGAAAAGTTTGACTGGTTTCTTTTAATAAACCTTTTTGAATTAGCAAGGAGTGCCTTTTCTTGAAATTCTAAGTGTAAATCATTTAAGTGCTCCTCACTAGTTCTTTCATCAGCCTCATCATCAGAATTCTCTTGGAAATTCTGCACAACACCATTAGAATAAAAGGCAGTTGATATGGGTATGGTTGTCAGGGCCTTTTTGGTCTCAAGAGCTTTCTTTGAGTCAGGGTATCTCCTAGAGATTAAGTTGTCCTCAAAGACAAACTTCCCATAGATCTCAGGGAGCTCAAGGGTCTGAATGTGGTTAGCATTCCTGAGGCCCTGAGAGAAATTTAACCACTTCATAGGGAGACTTTTGACAAAGCCAATACTGATTTCATACTTAGACAAAACTACACCATCATTTGACAGTTCATTTATCAAGGTTTTGTATCTGGTATAGGTCTAAGGGAAACTTTCAGAGTCTTTTCCCTTGAAAGTGTTATACTCAAGTTTCAGGTCCATGATCCTGTTTTCCTTGGTATCTGAGGGACCTTCAAAGCTATGAACCAAGTCAAGCTAAGTTTGTATGGCTGTTGTACAGTTAATGACTGATTCCATTGTATCGTCAGGAAGACAAGATATAATGATGCTTTTCATGCGTTGGTCTTGATTAACCACCCTTCTCTCATCAATGGTCCACTGAGCTTTAGGTTTAGGGAGCCCTTCAGTAGTCTTAGGGAC
Source organism: Artemisia tridentata subsp. tridentata (assembly GCA_021014915.2). Taxonomy (NCBI): domain Eukaryota; kingdom Viridiplantae; phylum Streptophyta; class Magnoliopsida; order Asterales; family Asteraceae; genus Artemisia; species Artemisia tridentata. The sequence continues at coordinate 148,980,914 of CP139502.1, read as the reverse complement.
ATAAGGACCTTCATTGATACAGGTGATGTAGTATGGTTCCATACAAGTTAAGTAGCAAAGCATACGCTATTTCCACTTCCTAAATTTTCCAGCTTCTAGTCTGGGAGCAATAGCTGAATATCTTCCTCCCTTTTTGTCAACTAGCAGGGGCACATTAATATCAGCCATGGTAGGATCTTGGTTTTAAAAACCTTTTGAGCACTCTTTAGTTTTGAAAAGATTTTACAAACCAAAGGCTCTAATACCACTTGTTGTTCCTGTTACACAATTAGATTTAACTACAAAGTTAAGCTAATCATGTTCCATGACTAAGTAATGTATTGATTAATTTAAACAAATAAGTAAAAAGTAAAAGATAGAACACAAGTTTTTCAACATTTAAATTCTTATTAGAAATTAATCAAAAGAATCTATACCCAAGTGTTTGCGGAATAAACACTTGGGAAATAAATACTTGGGATTGAAATGACAAAGTATGGGATGTTCTCCTCTCTAAACTCAAGCAATGAATGAACCATTGAGCTATCTCAGAGACTAGGTTTCTCTTTGGGGGAGAAAAGTGGTTTTGTGAATGTCTAAGCATTAAGTGCAAAAAACTTATCCACTTTTCTCCCTTATGATCATATTTATACACAAGTATAAAAAAGCACCAGTGACTAAAAAGACAAAAGGAATGACCTAGCTAGTCTAGACAAAATACTGATGTATTTGTTCCACGTTACAAGAACCTATATCGGGTATAAGACAAACATGCTTTCTAAGTGACAGTGATGACACTGCTCTTGTTCTAAAGCCTTTCAGGGAAAGTTTGACTTTGGCCTGATAAGGACTTCTCCTTATCTTTTCAAACTCTTCCCGCATTGTCCTGGCTTTCTATTAGACTTCAAGTTCTTCAGTCTTCATCTTCATTCATTATAGTCGTTGAGGAGACTGGGGTTCAGTGAGTTATTGTCATCACTCACTGAACCCATTATCTTCTTCTTTGGCTTAAGAAACACTCAGGGAGTTCTGCCTCACTCTATGGTGAATCTTTCTTCTTAGACTCGTCCTAAGCATCCTGAAGATAACTCACTGAGTGACTGTTCACTTAGTGACCTGAGAGTGTTCACGGTTGTTTAACACTTGGGCTAATTTGTATTCAAATCTTTGTTTTCAGGACGCTTGGGTACTGAATGGACCCAACACATCTCCTGCTCTCTTTGAACCTCCTACCACCCCCTCTTCATTTATAGCAATGAAAGTATTTACCCTCTTTAATACCTTGTCAAACTGATCTTTTATCTTTTCAAAACTAAGATTCTTCAAATGACTAGGCTTCCAATTATCCATGTTTCTCAGGTATGTTCTCATTACTTTCCTTTGTTTAGCTTTGGTGGGTGGTTTGTTCCTCTTTTCTTTAGTCCTCTTTTGAGCAAAGAACTTCTTCTGCTTGGCTAAGAATTCCATGAAGAGTTTTGATTTTTCTTCTAAAGATAGCTCTTCCTTTTCATCTTGCCACATCCTCTGGGCTAACATGTGATCTGCTTCACATTTTTCTTTTATGTCATCCCAGGAATTGATTAGTGCAAGAATTGCTTCTTCTGCTTTCTGAGCTTGCTCTCTTCTTTCCTCTTCTTCTTCAGCAAGAAACTCAGCTTGCACCTGTCTTGTAAGTTCTTCATCTTCTACGAGTTGTTGTTGTTGCTGGTTTAGTGATAAGAATTTCTTCTTAGGTTCTTCAATCAGGATGCCTTTTCCTTTATCAGTTGAAGTAGTTGTTGGTTTTATTGTTGATGCTGGTGTTGGCTCTTTAATCACAACTCCTTTTGCCTTAGGTCTTGTGCTCTTTAACTTTGTAAGTGCTTGAGCTATAGTGAATTCTTCATCAATTGTAGTAGCACCACTAACTTCATCAGTTTTAGTAGCAGCATCACTAACTTCAGACTCAATAGTACTAACTTTTTTCACTAGCAGCACTAACTGAAATTCCAACATTAGCAGCATCAGTATTAGTACCATTAACTATCCACTTGGCCACTTCAACCAACTTTTAAATACCAGCAGTTTTAACAGACTTAGCAGAATCATCCATAATTGCTTCATTACCCTGTTGATTTGCAACAACAAACTCATCACTTTCATAAACAACAGCAACCTCCTCATCAACAACAACAACCAAACCCTCGTCAACCAACTGAGCATCAACCATTTCATTATCCTTCCCTGAAGCCTTTTCTTCAGTCCTCTCCTGTTTGGGAGCATCCTCCCCCAAACTTGGATCAGCTTCACTAGAGGATTCCACCTTGAAAGTTGTACCCACCATGTGCAACCTTTTAAACTTAGAGGTTCTTGTTCCTTTCTTCTTTTCAAGTTGCTTAACTCTCTTCCTCAAATTTATAATTTCCTTCTTCTGAGAATTAACTATGTTGGTGAGATCAAGAACCTATTTTGACAATTTGGTACAGTTTTCAATCAATTCTTTTAAAAGTTGCATGCAACCCTCACCACTTCAAATTGTATTACCTATCTCGAGAGGTGGATCACTGGGCATGTTAGACATAGCCTCATCCCTAGAATGAGCACTTGTGCCCCCATGGTTTTTGGCGCCTGGGGATTCCTTCACCTAAATCAGTTCCATAGGAACTTGATTCAGTAGAAGTTTCCTTGGATTGGGTCTTAGAGATGTTACCACTGTCCTGCTTTACATCTAAGCTAGCAGCAGTAGTGGCAGCCCTTTCTAAACTACCATCCCAGTCCTTACTGGTAGCCTCATCTGCATCCATACCAGCACTAGCCTAATGTAGCTGAGCCCTTTTATGTGAGCCTACAGGTATAGGTCTTTTTAGGTTGAGATGTGGATGGTAAAATTGTGGGTGTGTGATGGGTATCAGCTGGGATTGCTGAACCTTCACCCTGATTTTGAGTTTGTACCAACATTGCTTGAGGCAATGGTGTTACATTCCCTGAAAAATCTTTTCCTGCTCTCTTCATGTTAGCAAAAACCTTTTTAGTGTGAGAGAGAGCAAGATAAGTTTTTGAATGAATTTTCTTTTGAGAAAACTGTTTGTCCATAAGCAGTTGTAAAAACCTTGGATATAGATAAAATTTACTTGTAGATTTATCCAAGTTCTTGACCATTTTGGAAAAATTAAACTTTGTATTTTCAGATAAGCAAATAATAGCAGATGCTATATTGCTACTAAATTCATTCCAGCCAGTTGTCTTTGGACTAAGACACTGCAAGATGGTATGAATCAAGAATTTCCACTGTGGGGAGAAGTATGCTTTGAAAAATTTTAATGAATCATTTTTCCTCTCATATCCCAACAGTGCAAGTTTTTCAAAAATTGTAGAAGTTAGAAGACAATCAATACCTTCAGCATCTGCTAAGTGAAGAACTTCCCTAACAGATGATTCAGTAATGAGTATCTTCTGCCCATCTACAAGGGCATGAAGCTGTTCTTCCCCATCAATAGTTTTGACCTTAGCAGTAGACCAAAACTGTTTGATGTGAGAAATATATATAGTAGGATTTACTGTTAATGCAAACTGAATGTGGCTTGCATTTAAAAAATCAATGATTTCAGTAAAACCTTCAGACTTTTTGGGTTTCAGACTCTTTGTATATTTTTGAAAAATCGTGTAGGGTTTTGCTTGGTTTTGCAATTAAAGGATAAAAACAAGTTAGGGTTTCGTTTAAGAGAGGTTTTGATCGGATAAAAACACTTGTGTGAATGATTGAAGGATATAAACCCTTAATCGTTCAAAGTTTTAAAACAGTACCCTGCACTCTCAAACTTAGCAGCAGAAACCTAGCAACATTAAGTTAGGCGTAGCAGCACTAACTTATGCCTGGCAGCACTAACTCAGTTTTTCACTCCAATAAGCTTAATTATTAGCACTCCAACACTTTTCATAACTTATCCTGCAAAAGATTAGTCCAAAAACACCAAACCACAAACAATAACACAATTCACAATAATCACATCATCATTTGTACTTAGCAATTGTAAACACAACTAGCAGCAGAAACTAGTAGTTGTAAGTATAACTAGCAGTATCAATTATACTTAGCAGCAGAAACAATGTATTGACCTAATAACAGTACTAATCCTCACAAAACTTTGCAAAAACATAAAGAGATAAGAGATTTTAAAGATTTAACATTCCAATACTGGCAATCAAAAATTGAAATCTACCCACATCAAAAGCTTTTGTGAGCAAATCTGCAACATTATTATCAATATGAATTTTAACCATTTGAATTAACTTCTTTTCATTACAATCTCTTATAAAATGGTGTCTTATCTCAATATACTTTGTTTTAGAATGATAAACAGGAATTTTAATTATGCACATATTACTGCTATTATGAATAAAGATTTTGGTATGCATAAAATTGTACCCATAATGCAGCAATTGATTCTGAATTAAGAGCACTTGTCTACAGCAACTTGAAGCAGCAACATACTCAGCTTCTATTGTGGAATTAGCAACCACAGTTTGTTTCTTGCACTGCTATGAGATCAATCTACACCCTAGGAATTGACAACCTCCTGTTGTATATTTCCTATCTAACCTTGCACCAGCATAGTCACTATCAGTGTATGCTACCAAATCAAAAGGTGAATCTTCGTGATACCAAAGGACCAATTTAGGTTGACCTTCTAAGTACCTAAAAATTCTTTTCACAGCATGAAGATGTGAAACTTTAGGTGTGACTTGGTATCTAGCACATACACACACTGCAAACATGATGTCAGGTCTAAAAGAAGTAAGGTACATCAATGACCCAATCATTGATCTATACAAATGAACATCCACTTCTTCACCATCTTCATCCTTGAGCAAAGGCTTGTCAGTTACCATGGGTGTGCTTCCTGCCTTGACATCTGTATACCCAAACTTATTTAACATCTCAGTCACATACTTATCTTGGCTGATAAATATGCCATCTTCCTTTTGCTTCACTTACAATCCTAGGAAGAATGTGAGTTCTCCCATAGAACTCATCTGAAACCTTTCATGCATCAATTTCTCAAACTCAATGCATAACACCTTGTTTGTTGATCCAAAGATAATATCATCAACATAAACTTGAACTAGCTGAATATCATCTTTGTGTCTTCTGATAAACAAGGTCTTGTCATTCTTCCCTCCACAAAAACCATTGTCCAACAGGTATGTTGACAATGTGTCATACCAAGCTCTGGAAGCTTGATGTAAACCATAAAGTGCTTTTTCCACCTTGTATACCTTATCAGGAAAGTCAAGATATTCAAATCCAGGTGGTTGAGAGACATATACTTCTTCTTCAATTGTCCCATATAGAAAAGCACTATTCACATCCATCTGATACACCACAAAATCTTTGTATGCAGCATAAGCCAAGAACAACCTTATAGCTTCAATTCTTGCAACTGGGGAAAAAACGTCATCATAGTCAATCCCTTCTTCTTGTGTGTATCCCTGAGCAACTAATCTTTCTTTATTCCTCACCACAATACCTCTTTCATCTTTCTTACATCTGAAAACCCATTTAGTACCAATTGCCCTTTTTCCATTAGGCAAATCAACCAGAGTCCAAACTTCTTGTAGCTTGAATTACAAAAGCTCCTCTTGCATAGCCTCCACCCAGCTTGGATCCTGTAATGCTTTATGTGCATTCTTGGGTTCTACTTGTGATAAGAAACAAGCAAGCAAACAATTTTGAATATCTTTGTGACTGTTTCTCTGCTTAAGAGATCTAGCAAAGAAACCTTGTTCCTTCAAATCCTTGGTCATTCTTCTTGTTTGAACAGCAGATTTCATATCTCCAATTACTTGCTCTTTAGGATGATCCTTGTGAATTCTGGTAGTTGGAATAGGACTAACAGGGATAGTATCATCCATGTTGTTTATGTCAGCCTCTTCACCAACTTCTTCATCATTAGTATCTAAATATATATTTTCTAAATGAGGCATGTTTGGATCAAATGGATATTCATCCTCATTATCAGCAATGCCATCCTTGTCAGCAGTATTAACAGTTTTATCTTTGGTAATGCTATTTCCATCACCAGCAGCATTAACTTCATTAGAACTGCTAACATTATCATCCTTCACTTGATCACCAAATTCAGTTGGAGCTTCATCATCCTACTTTTCATTATCATTTGAATACTTAACACAATCTTCTTTATCATCTTTTAGATCTTCATCTTGATCATCTTCTTCAGAACTCTTTAGAACCTTGGTTGAAATAAGTGGATCAGCAGTCCATATAGGTAGCAAGACATAATCATTTCCAGGTCCTGTCTTTTTATTAACTTGACCTGTACTTTCACTAGTGTTTGTACCTGCAAAATCATTAGACTATGTACCTGCAACAACTGGCTCATAATTCATTGTTTTGGTTAGTGCATCAATATCAAACAGCCAGTTTGGTCCACTCCTTGCAACATTAGGTGTACTCTCACTAAACCTAATATGCAAGTTCTCTTTCACTAACCTGGTTTGACTATTCAACACCATAAAAGCTTTGCTATTCAGTGACTATCCAACAAAGAATCCTTCATCAGCCTTTCCATCAAACTTATCTAAGTGATCTATGGTATTAAGGATAGTAACAGGACACCCAAATGGTCTTAAAAAGCTTAACATTGGTGCTCTACCATTTAAAAGTTCATAAGGGGTCTTGTTATGAGGCTTAACTACTAAACTTCTATTTTGCACATAACAAGCAGTATTCACTACTTTAGCCCAAAGAGTAGTTGGTAGCTTAGAATCAGCTAACATTGTTCTAGCAACCTCAATTAGTGTCCTATTTCTCCTCTCAGCAACACCATTTTGTTGAGGAGTTCTAGCTACACTATGTTGTCTCATAATACCCTTCATCTCACAAAACTGATTCAGATCCCTATTCTTGAATTCAGTTTCATTGTCACATCTTATCACCTTAACCTTATGATTAACTAGGTTTTCTATCCTTGTAATGAAAGACTTAAGGATTCCACTAGTTTCATCCTTAGTAGCTAAAAAGAAAACCCAAGTAAACCTGCTAAAATCATCAGTGACAACTAGGCAATACATACTTTTCATCAAACTTTTTTCAAAGGTTGGTCCAAATAAATCTATGTGCAACATATGTAAAGGCTGACTTATAGAGTTCACTATTTTTGTCTTACAAGAGGCTCTATGTTGTTTTCCCTTCTGACAAGCAATACAGATTTCATCAATTTCAAAAACTTTTGAAGGCAAACCTCTTACAAGATTTCCCTTACCCAATTTACTCATTGTTTTGAAATTTAAGTGTCCAAGCCTTCTATGCCAAAGCTTAGATTCATCAGATGTAGCCTTTGCAAAGAGACAAGTCAAACATCCTTTGGGAACCATGTTCTCTAAATTAACACTGTATATATTGTCTTTTCTAGGAACCTTAAGCAAAACATGACTTTCATCAGTTAACTTAAAGTCAGGAGACAAGACAAAGCATTCAGTGTCAGTAAAAAGAACATTGTTCTTTTTGTCACACATTTGTGAGACACAAAAGAGGTTAAACTTAAGCTCTTTTACAAAGTACACATTCTCAAAATCTAATTTACCAGTTTTGATTGTACCTTTTCCTGTGATTTTCCCTCCTTTGGGGTTACTTCCAAAGGCAACATATCCTGCATTAATTTGCTCAAAATCTGTAAGATAGGACAAGTTTCTAGTCATGTGCCTTAAGCATCAACTGTCAATAACTCCTTGATCTTGTAACTCCACCTGTGGATTTCCCTGCACATAAAGTAAGAAAATCAGCCTCTCTTGGGGACCCAAGCAATTACTGACTTGGATCTGCCTTGTGCATCAATATAATCAAATTTCTTTATGACAATTGATGCACTGTTATGTTTGGAAACATTGTCTAAAACTTTTATTTTTGGTTTCCAAACCCAACATGTTGAGGCCTAAACAGCATAAAAATGATCCCCACAAAGAGTATTAGTTACTACTTTTGGCTTAGAAGTAGTAACAACTGCTTTTGCCTTAGCAGCACTAAATGTTGTTTTCCTTTGAATGGATCTTGTTACATATGAATGTGCCATTTTTGAAAACTGTAACCTTGATTTAGCACCATTCACTGTTCTCTTAGTGGGAGCAGTATCAACTTGTCTAGCAGTATTAGTTAATACTGCTGTTTTAGAAACATTTTGTTTGGCAGTATTAATTGATACATACCCAGATTTCATTAACATTGCTCTTGGAACTATATTTCTCTTAGCATTTGGGTGAGTATTTTTAGAAAAACTTTGGTGATTTACCCTACTAGCATAGTTCCAAACAGGTTTTTGATAGTTATGACAATCTTGTTGCTAGTGTTCAAAACTACCACAATAATAACAAGCATTATTGAACATTTGCCAATCACTTCCTAGTCTTTGAGATATCATGTTATTCCAATTCCTCTGATTCCCTCTAGGACAGTGTGTGATATTCCTAGGTTGCTCAACTTGATCAACAATTTTCCTAGTTAACTTACTACCAAAGTCAGGTTTGACAAACTTTATCTTTTCTACACTAGGCTTAACTATTTTTCTTTCAACCATATGTATAGACTCAACCTTATACTCATCATCTGACTCCCAATCTTCAATAATTGGTGCATCAGAATACTTCCTATCAACTGTAGACTTTTCCTCGTTAGACTTTGCATTACTACTCTCACCTACAGACTGATTAGCAGACTCAATTAAACAAGACAATTCTTTTATAGGAGGCACAAATTTCCCTGTAATGGGAGGGGGAACTTCATTATAGCCTATGCCACTACCTTTCCTCATAAGTTGGCGCTCTATTATCTTGTTTACTCCTTCAGATGCATGTTCAAGCCTATTTACTTTACATTGAAAGTTATCTTTTTTCTATTGAGCTATATCTTTTTCTTTCTGAGCTACATCAATCCTTCTTCTAAGTTCTGTGATAAGCTCATCTCAAACATAAATCTCACTCTTTAAAACATTAATCTTTTCTACTAACTCCATTTCATTTGTTTTAAAGAATTCTAGTCTTTTCTCTACAGACTCTTGACCTACTTTATAACCTAAACAAAGCAACTCAGACTTTCTTAAATCATCTATTAGTTGATTATTTTGAGCTTTAAGTGACTCAACACTATCTAAGAAAGATTTATAAGAACAACCAGATTCATTAGATACCTCAGAGTCAGAGCTTGAAGAGAAAGATGAATAAGCCATGAGTGCAAAGTTTGGTCCTTCTACAGCTTGGTCACTCCAATCATATCTACCTGGGCCATCACAAGACGCCAAAGCTGTGGAATTAGTTGCTTCCACAGGCACAGTTTTCCTTGAGCTTTCTCCATTCTTGTAGTCTTGACTCCTTGGTGCCCTGCATTCCCTAGGAAAGTGTCCCTTTCTGTGATAGTTGTAGCATTCAACCTTGGACTTATCAAACCTCATGTTGTCTTTCCCATTGACCTTGAGTTGTCTTCCAGTATTCTTCAAGAATCTCCTTGCCCTCATTGTTAACATAGCCATCTACCACTTCAGATCCAACTCTTCAAGATCATCTGGATGAATCGGTTATAAGTCCTCATGTACAATCTGAGGATTATTAGATTGACTAGACATAAATGCATAGATAACAACATCACTCAATTTCTTAATGTTTGTAGAACTAGCAATATTAACCTGAGTGCTAGCAATAGCAAACCCATGTGCAGTAGTAACTACTTCATTGTTACTGCTAGAGTTGTTTGAGTAGGAATCAAAAGCCATGTTTTGGGAGTTAGTACTTGAGCTAGTCCCTTTGACATCTGGTTCATAAACTTTGAGGTTGTTGTAAAGATCATCTAAGCTCATTGTGTCTAATTCATCCTTGTTTCTCCACACAACAACATGTGTGCTCCATTCAGAGGACAGGCTTCTCAAAAACTTTTGATTGATATCTTCCTGAGAGATCACTTCTCCCAACATCTCTAATTGACTTATAAGTTTTTAAAGTTGATCAAATGATTGATCTAGCATCTTAGAACCTTGAGCAGAAAAGTTTTCATATTGTTGTTTCAAAAGATTTTTCTTTGTCTTCTTAGTAGCAGCATTACCTCCAAACCTCTTTTCAATAGCTTCCATTAGAGACTTAGCATCTTTAATGGAGTTGAACTTCAACTGATGCTCATTAGGAATGGCCATCATCAACATACTTCTTGCCTTAACTTCAAGTCTTCTTTGAGCTTTTTCCTCAGCAGTTGTAACAGGCACAACTATAGTAACACCTTCTGCAGATACAGTTGTTTTTGGTTTTTCATTTCCATTCTCAATGATATCCGAAAATCAATAATCTGAATGTATTGCTCAATTCTCATTTTCCATATCTCATACTCATTAGCCTTGAGCATTGGAACCTTTGATGCAGTAACCATATGTGCAGAGTCTGAATCCATGTCTTTAGTAAGATCTAAACAATCTTGAGCTTAAACAGGTTCTTCTTGATCACAGCTTCTAGATCACAAGCTCTGATACAACTTGTTGATCCCAGTTATATACTTGATTGAATTCCCTTAGCTTGTAAGGGTTTACTTATGCTACGTAAACTGTTGGGAATTAAACTTAAGCAGCTAGGACTGCTGAATGAAGAACAGTTAAGACTGCTGATGGAAGAGCAGTTAGGACTGCTGAAGGAAGAAAAGTTTGGACTGCTTAAGAGATCAAGGTGAAACCATGTGAAGATAATTATAGAAAAGATATAGTATATATCTTATTGATATATAATGATTCGGTTAGATGTTTAACGTGTACAGGACTCTTTACATTATAAAAGGAGATCCTTAGATTAGGGTTTGATATACAAAATACATACATACGATATGTCATTCGGATCGAATACATCTAATACCTAATATCCTTCACGTTCATAATTGTAATCGTTCGATATATTGAAGTGATAGTTTGGTTGATATCGTTGTTCTTATTGTTTTTACTTAATCAAACACAAACTCATATTCTTCTAAGTACTTGGTAGTAAATTCCGCGTGCTATCAAGTATACACTCAAAGTATCCCCAACACAAAGTATGTTTAGATCCTGTCAAGTGGTATCAGAGACAAGGTTTTTGATACGTTGATTCTAGAAGAACCAGAAGTATTTACTCGCTAGCAATCCAAAAAGATGGACATGGAGACACCTCAAACCTCAATCCTTGCTAAACTGCCCATGCTGAAGCAGAATGAATACGATTTATGGCGGCTCAGAATAGAGCAATACTTCATGGTGCAAGACTATGCATTATGGGATATTATTATCAATGGTGATTCTTTCAAACCAGTTTCTGTTGAAGAAACACGTGCTGATGGTTCAAAGGTCACAAAGCTTAACACTGAGCCAGTTACAAACGAGGAGAGAATCAAAAAGAAGAATGATCAGAAGGCTAGGAATTTGTTACTAATGGCAATTCCTAATGATCAAGTGCTGAACTTTAGCCATTTGGAGTCGGCTAAAACTCTTTTTGAAGAAGTGGTGGAAAGATTTGGTGGCAATGAAGCTACCAAAAAGGAACAGAAAACCCTACTCAAGCAAAGTTATGAGAACTTCACTGCATCAATCAATGAAACTTTGGATCAAATCTTTAATAGGCTTCAAAAGATCATCAGTCAACTTACTGTGTTGAAGATTGTGATACCTCAAGAAGATCTCAACATGAAGTTTCTAAATAGTTTACCCGCTGAATGGAACACTTATGTTGTGGTTTTGAGCAATAAACCAGAGCTGGAGAACATGACAATGAATGAGCTTTACAATAATCTCAAGATTGTTGAGCAAAAGGTCAAGAAGAGTGGTAGCACCAGTTCCAGTTCAAGGAATATGGCTTTTTTATCTTCTTCAAACAGTTCTAATCATGAAGATGAAGAAGCAGTTGGTATTGCTATACCAACAGTTAGCACTGCTAGTGTAAAAACTATCACTGATGGTTTGACTGAAGAGACCATATATGCTTTTGTGTCAGAACAGTCTGGTGCGTCAAAGATCTTTAATGAAGATCTTCTTCAAATTGCTGAAGATGATTTGGAAGCTATGGATTTAAAGTGGCAGTTGGCTTTGATAAGCATCAGGGCTAAGAAGTATTACCAAAGGACTGGAAATAAGATTTCCTTCAATGAAAGAGATGTTGCAGGGTATGATAAGTCTAAGGTGGAATGCTTTAACTGTCACAAGATGGGACACTTTGCCAGGGAATGCAGAGGTCCAAGACAACAAAGCAACCAAGGTCAAGGGTTTAAGAATCAGCAAGGGTCAAGGAGAACAGTTAATGTTGAAGAGCCTTCTTCCAAGGCTATGGTAGCTATAGATGGAGATGGATTTGATTGGAGCTTCATGGAGGAAGAAGAGGAATCAGCTAACTTAGGTTTGATGGCTTTCTCAGACTCTGAGGTACATATACTTGAAAAATGTTCAAACTCTTGTCGAGCCTTAAAAGATTTTGAAAATATTAAGAAACAGTATGATGATCTTAGAGTTGAATATAATCAAATAAGTTTTAGTCTGTCAAATCATAAAAGAGGATTAGTTGTTTTGGAAGAACAAATTGTGTTTTACAAACAGAATGAGTCAAACTTTACTAATGAGATAGGTCTTTTAAAGAGGGAATTGGAAATAAAAGATAATAAAATGAGTGGACTTGTATATGAACTAGAGAAGCTTAAAAAGGAGAAAGAAAACATCCAGTTAAGTGTAGACACTCTTGAATATACTTCAGATGGAGTTAAGAAGATTATAGAGAGTCAAATACTTAACAAAGCTAAATCTGGTTTAGGTTATAAGTCAGTTGCACCCCCCCTTTAGAGGAATGTTTGCTCCACCAGGAATTAATTTAGCTCATACAGGTTTAGAAGAGTTTAAGGATATGGAATTTCCTGGATATGGTGTTAAGGTTAGTGAGAATCCTGTTAAATTTGTTAAGGCAGAAGATTCTTTTGTTAGTGCTAGTGATAAATCTCTTTCTGAGGAAAAGATGTCCTCTGATAGGAACTCAGATGCTCCAACTATTGAGGAATGGACATCTGATGATGAGAATGTAGAGGTTAAGGATAAACCTAATGTTGTTAAGGTAGAAGTTAAACATGCTCCTAAAGTGGTTAAGACTGAAAACATAAAACCAGTTAGGAAAAATGTTAGATATGCTGAGATGTATAGGTCTAAGAACAGATCATCAAGTTCTGAGAGTAGTCATAGGAATTGGAATCATTCAAAATCTAAGAAAATGGATGATAAGTTTGCTATGATTAGAAAAGTATGTTTTGTTTGTGGAAGTTTTGAGCATATGGCTGCTTATTGTGATTCTAACCCATGGAAAAAGAGGGTTACTGGGAATGCAAGGATGGACAGAAATAACAATGCTAGGGTAACTCAAAATAGTCCAACTAGATTGACAAACCCTAATGCAAATCATAAGATGTCACCTAAAGCTGTTATGTTAAAGACTGGCATCAAAACAGTTTCAACTGCTAGTCAAAATAAGTGGTTTAATAACAAGCAAACTGTTACTAGTGCAAAACAATTTTCAAATCATGCACAAACAGATAAAAGGCATTTTTATCAAAAAACTGCAATGACTAATCAGAAGTGGGTGCCTAAGATCAAACAAGCAGTTCCAACTGCTAGATCAGCAGTTCCAACTGCTAGACCAGCAAATCCAACTGCTAGGCACTTACATGTTAAGGGAAAAAGGGGCAATGCTGTCAAGGCCTCAGCACATTAGGATAGACATTTTACCAAACCCAATGGTGCATCAAAGACCTCAAACAAGTTTTCTCATCTTGATGCACAAGGCAGATCCAAACCAGTGATGGTTTGGATCCCCAAAAGAAATGAACACCTTTATTTTGTGTGCAGGAACATCCCTCAAATGGCAAAGAAGATAGAGGATATTCAGACAGTGGATGTTCAAGGCACATGACAAGCAACATGTCATATCTTTCAGACTTTATTGCTCTGGATGGAGGACCAGTTGTCTTTGGTGGTGGTGTTGGAGGAAGAATTACTGGTAAAGGGGTAACTAAAACTAGTAACCTTGATTTTGAAGATGTGTATTTTGTACCAGAACTTAAGTACAATCTTTTCAGTGTATCACAAATTTGTGATAAACAGAACAAAGTTTTATTCACTGATACTGATTGTCTTATACTTTCTCCTGATTTCAAGCTACCTGATGAAAGTCAAGTATTGCTTAAAATCCCCAGAAAGGATAATACATACAGTGTTGAGATGAATAAACTAGTTCCTAAGGTTGGACTTACTTGTCTTGTTGCAAAAGCCACATTGGAAGAATCAATGTTGTGGCACAGGAGGCTTGGTCATGTTAATTTTAAAACCATTAATTAACAATATTGCTAAACATGGGTTGGTAAGAGGTTTACCAAACAAAACTTTTCTCAATGACCAAACTTGTGTTTCTTGCCTTAAGGGTAAGCAACACAGAGCCTCATGTAAGCCAAAGACCCAGAACTCTATTTCTCAAGCTTTATATATGTTGCATATGGACTAGTTTGGTCCAACTTCTGTGAATAGCTTGAACTTTAAGAGATACTGCCTTGTTGTCACTGATGATTATAGTAGGTTTTCTTGGGTATTCTTTATGAAAACTAAGGATGAGACAAGTGAAATACTTAAGACCCTTATTGTTGAAGTAGAAAACCTAGTTGATAAGAAGGTTAAAATAATCAGATGTGACAATGGGACTGAATTTAAGAATAGAGTGATGGATGACTTTTGCAGAGAAAAAGGTATTAAGAGGGAGTTTAGTGTAGCTAGAACCCCACAGCAAAATGGTGTAGCTGAGAGAAAGAATAGGACTCTTATAGAGGCTGCTAGGACAATGTTAGCTGACTCTAAGCTACCAGTTTCATTTTGGTCTGAAGCAGTTAGCACTGCTTGCTATGTATTGAATAGGGTTTTATTGTACAACCTCACAATAAGACTGCTTATGAGCTTCTTAGAGGTAGAACCCCTGCTTTAAGCTTCATGAGACCTTTTGGTTGTCATGTTACTATCCTTAATACCAAAGACCAACTAGGAAAGTTTGATGGGAAATCTGAGGAAGGTTTCTTTGTTGGTTATTCTCTGCACAGTAAGGCTTTTAGGGTGTACAATACAAGCACCAAGCAAGTTGAAGAAAATCTGCACATAGAATTTTTGGAGAATAAACCAAATGTTGCAGGTGTAGGTCCAGATTGGATCTTTGATATTGACAGTCTTTCAGATTCCATGAATTATGTGCCTGTTACAGGTACAAATACTAACAATGATGCAGGTTCAGAGGAGGAAGATGATGATTGGATTTTCATACCTGTCATGGAAGAAAGTCCTGTGAATGAGTCTTCTACAAAGAAATATGATATTCCTTCATCAAGTGGTGTAGACAAAGAGAAAGATGCTGCTGAAACAAGTAGTCAGAATGGTAAAGAAGCTGAAATTCCAACGAGCAGTTCCAATGGAGTTAGTACTGCTCAACCTCAAGTTCCAACTGTTGAGAAAAATATTGATACTGCTGGACCAAGTCAACCTCATCTTGATTCACCAGTTGATACTGCTTCTCAAGCTGATGAGTTTGATTTCTTTGGAGATGGTTTGCAAAACATGCCTACTAGCTATGCAGTTCCTTCTACTCCCCATACTATTGTATATAGGAATCATCCACTTACCAATATCATAGGAGATGTACAATCTGGAGTCAAGACCAGAAGGCAAATTCAAGACCCAGATCATCATGGATTTCTCAGTATGGTGTATGAAGAGAAACATCATGAAGATGAGAATGAGTGTATGTTTGTATGCTTTCTATCTCAGGTTGAACCCAAGAATGTGTTAAAGGCTTTAGATTCATCAAGTTGGGTTGAAGCTATGCAAGAAGAGCTACTTCAATTCAAGATTCAAAATGTTTGGGTTCTGGTTGATTTACCAAAGGGAATGAGAGTGATTGGTACAAAGTGAGTATTCAGGAACAAGAAGGATGAGAGGGGCATTGTGATGAAGAACAAAGCAAGATTGGTTGCTCAAGGCTATACTCAGGAGGAGGGTATAGATTATGAGGAAGTTTTTGCTCCAGTTGCCAGGATTGAAGCAATAAGATTATTTCTTGCTTATGCTTCTTTTATGGGATTTATGGTCTATCAAATGGATGTGAAAAGTGCATTTCTGTATGGCACTATTGATGAAGAGGTTTATGTTTCCCAACCTCCAGGTTTTATAGACCCAGAACATCCTGACAAGGTTTATAAGGTTGTGAAAGCTCTATATGGATTGCATCAGGCTCCACGAGCTTGGTATGAAACTCTTGCTAAATATCTTCTGAAGAATGGGTTTCATAGAGGGAAAATTGATCAAACTCTTTTTATTAAGAAGGAAAAGGGTGATATTCTACTAGTTCAAGTTTATGTAGATGAAATCATTTTTGGTTCTACTAAGAAACAGATGTGTAAGGAGTTTGAAAAGCTGATGAAAGACCAATTTCAGATGAGTTCTATGGGAGAGCTTACCTTCTTTCTAGGTCTTCAAGTACAACAAAAGTCAGATGGTATATTTATCTCACAGGATAAATATGTTGGTGAAATTTTAAGGAAATTTCAATTCACAGATGCCAAGGTTGCTAGCACACCAATTAACAAGGAGGCACAGTTGTTATTAAAGGATCACAGTGGTGAAGATGTGGATGTGCACATGTATCGATCTATGATTGGGTCTCTGATGTATCTTACATCATCTAGGCCTGATATTATGTTTGCTGTTTGTTCCTGTGCAAGATTCCAAGTGACTCCTAAGGTGTCTCATCTCACAGTAGTAAAAAGAATCTTCAGATACCTTAAAGGACAGCCTAACTTGGGGCTATGGTATCCTAAAGAGTCTGCATTTGATCTTGTTGCATTCTCTGATTCTGATTATGCTGGTGCTAGCATGGACAGAAAGTCTACAATAGGTGGTTGTCAATTCTTAGGTCGAAGATTAATCTCTTGGCAGTGTAAGAAGCAGACTATGGTGGCTATATCTACTACTGAAGCAGAATATGTAGCAGCTGCAAGTTGTTGTGCTCAAGTTCTATGGATTCAAAGCCAGATGCTTGATTATGGGTACAATTTCTTAAACACAATTATACATATAGACAATAACAGAACAATATGTATCATTAAGAATCCAGTTCAACATTCAAAAACTAAACATATTGAAATTAGACATCATTTTATAAGAGACTGTGCTGAAAAGAAGTTAATACAAGTTGTTAAAATACACACTGATAAAAACTTTGCTGATCTCTTAACAAAAGGTTTTGATGTAAGCAGATTTCAGTACTTGGTAACAGGTATTGGAATGCTTAATCCTTCAAAAGATTAAATGTCTAAATGTTTTTGAAATGTGTACTGTTAGTTGTGCTATTTGTATAGTTGAGACTGCTTGAATATTTTTAGTACTGCTTGTGAATTTGTTAGTCAAATGAAATAACTGTTAAAAGAGAATATTGTGTATTGTGTTTTCTTTGGTTTTGGACTAACATTTCAGGTTAAGAAAAGCTTTTTGCTTTGGATTGTGCTTTGAAAAGTGTGGTGGTTTGGATTATCAAATGTGCATGCTTGTCACACAACAAATGGTAATTGATTCACCATGTCTAATCAACATAAGAATCAACTAGTCCAGATCAAACGGTTTCTGGTAAAGACTACTCAAATCCGTTTATGGTTGACAGTTTACCAAAATCTGGTTGGTTATCAACTCACCAAATCTAAGTGTGAAGAGTCGGCTAGTCCATAGCAAAAGGCTATTGGTAAAGACAAGTCAAATCCGTTCATAGCTGATAGTTTTCTAAAAACTATAAGTGGACAAAAATGTTTTCGAATCCACAAATTAAAATTCAAAATTTTTGATTTTATCTCTAAAAACTTTTTGGTAACAGTTAGTACTGCTGGAGTAAACAGTCTAAACTGCTGTCTTCACCAGTTTGTATTGATTGTTGAAAACTTAGTTCCTACTGAGTTTATGCTCTGTGATACACCTTTCTCAAAAGGTAATACATCTGGAAGTGTTGAGAGCAGTTTGAAACTACAACAACTGAATTGATGGTAACATGTACAAATGGTCTTATTGGATGCTGAGCTTGGATAACTTATGTTCTAGTTCATCTGATGGTGAGGATTCTTCCAAACAGGGGAGGAATTAAAGTTTGTTCTAGTTGCTGTTAAAGATGATTGCTGATTATGAAATTCAGGGGAGGAATTAAGAAGTCAGAGATGAATTATAAAGAAGTGCTTAAAGTCTATTCATTATAAAAGTGGATTCATTACAAAGCTTCATACAGGAAAAACCAATAAAAACTACCAATTACCAACAAAACAACCTACACAACACAACTACTCAAGCTTTCCTTTTCCTTTTTCCAATAATATCTGGCATGGTCTAGCTACGGGCTCCTCTACTACCCATGAGTTCAGACACCTTCTTGCAGGGAAGTGCTAGTATTACTGTTCTTGGAGATGGAATTTGCTTTTGACTTGGAGATGGAACTTGCTTCTTCTCAGGCTTCTTCTTTGGAACAGGGATCTTCACTGATGATGCTGCTTTTTCAAATTCTTTGGTCAGTAAGTCTGATAGTTTTCGAAGTTCATCATCGTCAGATGAGTCAGACGAAGAGGAGGATGAATCATCCACATAAGGAGGAAGTTCATCGGAGGAAGGTTCATCGGACGAAGATATTTCAGTCTTTCTTTTTGAAAGATTAACTCTTGAAGTTGAAGAATAGTTTGGTGGAAAATAGTTGTTCCAACCTGAATCTTCAGAGTCTGAAGAAGAGTTAAATTTCTATGATGTTTGGTGGAGAAGAGTTCATTGTGATTGAAGAGTTAAAGATTTGTGTTGAAGAAGATTTTGTGTGGATATGTGAGTTTTTATAGAGTTAATGAAGGTTTAATGACATTCAATGCGTGGTTGATATGAAGAATTAACTCTTGGGTTGGTATAAGGAATTAAATCAATTTTTGGTAATTTTTAAGGAGTTGACCAAAAGAGTATGATAAGTGAAGATAATTCCTAAAGTGTTTCGTGATTAAAGATAAGTGTTTGGAAAAATCCACCCCATCAACGAAATCAGAAGTTTAATTCAAGAAACTTATTGATTTGCATCGAAATCATAAGTTTAGGGGAGGATTGTTGGGAATTAAACTTAAGCAGTTAGGACTGCTGAATGAAGAACAGTTAAGACTGCTGATGGAAGAGCAGTTAGGACTGCTGAAGGAAGAAAAGTTTGGACTGCTTAAGAGATCAAGGTGAAACCGTGTGAAGATAATTATAGAAAAGATATGGTATATATCTTATTGATATAGAATGATTCGGTTAGATGTTTAACGTGTACAAGACTCTTTACATTATAAAAGGAGATCCTTAGATTAGGGTTTGATAAACAAAATACATACATACGATATATCATTCAGATCGAATACATCTAATACCTAATATCCTTCACGTTCATAATTGTAATCGTTCGATATATTGAAGTGATAGTTTGGTTGATATCGTTGTTCTTATTGTTTTTACTTAATCAAACACAAACTCATATTCTTCTAAGTACTTGGTAGTAAATTCCGCGTGCTATCAAGTATACACTCAAAGTATCCCCAACACAAAGTGTGTGTTTAGATCCTGTCATAAACTAACACAACTAGTATAGAAACTATGTTGTATTTACTAAAGTTTATGCGAAATCTAAACAATAGTATTATGAAGAACAGTAACACAAGAATAAACAAACCAATAGCTTCAATATTATTAATACGAATACTGTCTTAGTATTAGGGTTTACAACCTTGAAGCTATGAAAAATACATATTTAACTCAATCCCTAGGATCTCCTTTCATAGACTAAGGAGTCCTAGTCGGCTTACAATTACTTTCTATACAAGATAAATCTTTAAAGAATCTTTTCTATACTTATCTAAACATTCTATACAAATCTAACCGACTCTAATACTCCAACAGAACTAATAAACACTTAGCAGTACTAACTCTGTACTCTGGCAGTATTAAGTCTTCAGCAGTTGTAACTTAGTACTAGCAGCACTAAGTTTTCTTCTATCAGCATTAACTACTTGTTGTATATTTCCTTGAAGTTGTCAGCAGTTATAATATACACTAGCAGTCTTAACCTTCATAAGCATCATTAACTCAATAACCAGCAGTAGTAATGACTTTGCATTTTCCTTGTAATCCATGAGCAGTCTTAACATCATGAGCAGCATTAACACCTTGGAAGCTTTAATTCCCAACAACATTAAGCAAGAAAATCCAAAATCAACTAGGTTGTCCCATAGTTTCCATTAGGGTAGAGAGAATTTTATAATGAAGTGCAATTCGGAGTCTATTGTGATGCTAATGGTATTACTCACAATTTATCAGCTCCACGCACTCCATAATCAAATCGGGTAGTCGAAAAGAAAAATAGAATTATATAAGAAATGAGTAGAACAATGCTAAACGAACAATCCAACCCTCAAAAATTTTGGTGTAATGCCATAGACACCTCCACATATATTCTTAATAGAATACTCATTAGGCCAATCATAGGAAAAACCCCATATGAAATCTTGAGAGGTAGGAAACCTACTCTAGATTATCTCAGAGTGTTTGGAAGAAAATGCTTCATTTTAAACACCAAAGACTATCTCACCAAATTTGACCCGAAGTCTTATGAAGGTGTATTCCTAGGATATTCACAGAATAGTAAAGCCTATATAGTACTCAATAAGGAAACAATGGCCGTCGAAGAATCACTTAACATGACATTCGATGAGAGTCCTTCCCCACCTAAAACATTACCTTTGGTAGATGATGATTTAGATGAAGAAAATGCCATCGTAGATAACATGAAAAATCTAGGGATCAATAAGGTGAATGAAACTATAGAAATAGATGAAACCACCAACATTAAAGAATCTAGAAATCATCCCTTAGACAACGTCACTAGAAATTTAAACCAAAGAACCCTTAAATCACAAGCTCAAGACAAAAGCAATTTCTTTTGCTTTGTCTCAATCATAGAACCTAAGAACGTCAATGAAGCATTGAAAGATGAAAGTTGGATCATCGCAATGCAAGAGGAATTAAATCAATTTAAGTCAAATGATGTTTGGGAGTTAGTACCAAGACCTAAGTACGTAACCATAATAGGAACCAAATGGGTATTTAGGAACAAATTAGACGAGAACGGAATTGTATCTAGGAATAAAGAAAGGTTAGTAGCTCAAGGCTATAATCAACCAGAGGGAATTGATTATGACAAAACCTATGCACCCATAGCTAGACTAGAGTCCATTAGGATATTACTTGCCTATGCTTGCACGTTAGACTTTAAGTTGTTCCAAATGGATGTGAAAAGTGCATTCCTAAACGGTTTCATCAATGAGGATGTATATGTAGCACAACCTCCAGGATTTATTGACTTTGAGAAACCCGAGCATGTTTATAAACTCAAGAAAGCTTTGTATGGTCTTAAGCAAGTTCCTAAAGCTTGGTATGATAGGTTAAAAGTTTTTATTCTTAAGCATGAATACTCAATGGGAATGGTAGATAACACTCTTCTCACTAAGAATAAAGAATCAAACATCATCATCGTCCAAATATATGTCGACGACATTATATTCGGATCAACTTGTCAAGACATATTTGATGAATTCTATAAAATCATGCATGACGAGTTTGAAATGAGTATGATGGGCGAACTTAACTTCTTCCTTGGATTCCAAATAAAACAATTAGAAGATGGACTATTCTTTAATCAATCTAAGTACATTAAAGAAATGCTTAAGAAATTTGGATTAGAAGATCCTAAACCTATGAAAACTCCAATGGCTACGGACACAAAGCTCATCAAAGATGAAGAGGGTGAATCCGTAGATAGTACTAAGTATAGAGGTATGATAGGAAGTTTATTATACCTAACGGCAAGTAGGCCCGACATCATGTTTACTATCTGCCTTTGTGCTCGCTTCCAAGAAGATCCTAAAACTTCTCACCTTGAATTAGTTAAGCGTATCTTTCGATACATTAAAGGCACTATGCACTTAGGATTATGGTATCCTAAGGGGACTGGCATAGAAACCATAGTATATGCCGACTCTGATCATGCGGGAAATTATGTGGATCAAAAAAGCACTAATGGCATTTGTACCTTCATGGGTTGTTGCTAAACTTCTTGGTTCTCCAAGAAACAAACGGAACTAGCTATCTCCACAACCGAAGCCAAATATGTAAGCGCTGGAAAAGCATGTCAACAAGCACTATGGATGAAACAAGCTCTCGTAGACTATGGTATCACACTTGACGATATCTTGATCATGTGTGACAATAAAGGAGCCATTGATTTAAGTAAGAACACCGTGCAACATTCTCGCACAAAGCACATAGAAATTCGTCACCACTTTCTTAGGGATAATGTACAAAAGGGACATATCTCCATCGAAAAGGTTCCAACGAAAGAAAACATTGCCGATATCCTCACCAAACCTCTCAAAAGAGAGCCTTTCTTCTATCTTCATCTAGGATTAGGAATGATGGAGCACATCTCTTCTTCTTAGGTTCCGTATGTCTCTTTCTTCTTTTCTGAGACTAGGATTCTTTTGCACACAAAATAAAATTGGGGAATTATTTCTTTAAAACCTTACTTATCTTAAAAACAATCCTTGCATTATTAAAACCAACTCTAAATTCGTTTTGTGCATGGAAAACCCCAATTCATTCTTTTCACAAACCTCTCACGTTTAGGAAAATCATCTTTCTCGCATTGTTAATATAAGTCAAAAACGATTTTCTCATGCATGCATAACGGACTCAAAATCCCTAATCGGATCATGTAACTAATATATAATCCGACATGGAAAAATGAACAAGATTGAACTAAGGAGACTTTGGATTATCTCTTAGGTTTTCTTTTTTCTAGAGTCGAGATAATCACATCTCCACTTATGTTTCATGTAGGCACACACTAGGAATACCTTCTTCCGAAAGAATTTCCATCTTACTGGTGGCGGTCCCTTATCTCCAGACGGTCCCCAATTTATAAGGGACCATCGCCCTATATACGGGACCGTCCAGTGTGTCTTTTCTGTCTTTATCCTCTTTTCAGATTCCTTGATTCATCACTCTTAATAATCTACTTGCTAGTCTAGTCTATACTTCCCTTATTACTTAAATATAATTTGAATTAGTTAAACATAAGATGCATGCTTTGCCTAAGATAGCACTCCCTCCTTCTATTTATACCTTCATCTTCCTCCTCAAATTTCATGGCATAACTTCTTCTTCCTCCTTCCTCGCAATGTCATCCCCTAGAAAACCTAGAATGTCAGTCAAACCCATTTGGAGGAAGAAACAAAGCCTAGGCAACTTCATGAATAACTCCACCACTTCAAACACTCACAATCCCAACTTCAAACCAAAATATCCAACTTACAAAGAAGCATCTTCCTCATCCTTTTCCTTCTTTGCTTCACAACCCCAAAATGAGTCTCCATCAATTCACAAAGAGTCTCTTAACCTCAATCCTCATGATCATTCATTGCCACCAACATATCCACCTCCAATGACAAATTCAAACTCTTTACACTCTATCAAATCTCAAGAATTCTCCCATCTTGTTGACTTGAACTTCCTAAACATCATTCTCTCCCAAAAGCTTCACCCTCCAACCATGCCTCATCCCTCTCTTGACCAAGTGGATGCCTGTGGGGGTTATTGTGTTTGTTGCATTTACAACCGCAACAACTTTCAAAAGATCAAGAATGATCTTGACTTCATCACATCTCTTCTCTTGCCACCCGGCTTTCCACCACCTTTAAGCAACACTCTTTCAACACCCTTTCTCCGCAAATCTTAGTCAACATGCATGCTCTACAATAAAACCAGACCTATCTTTGAAGACTAGACTAGAAATAGGACTAGTAATATAGGACTTTGTTGTAATGGTCATCCTTTTGTAAGACCTTGTGATGTCTTATGAATGTTTAATTTTATGCATGCTTAGTTAAATTTTGTTTCATGTCTAACTTACTGCCGACGGTCCCTTAAGTATCCGGCGATCCCCAATATATAAAGGACCGTCCAAGCATTTATGGGACCGTCCAGCAACTGCTACTTTGATTCTATCTTTTCTTATTCTCATCTATTATGTGTGTTGCTTATTTATACTCTTGCACTTGTATGCTAACTTGTTTTTGTTGGGAATGCTTAAAGTGACGATCATTATCGAGTCAATGAGTCTTGTAATATGGTCATGTAATAGCTTGTTAGAATTGGAAAAATATAGTCTACATGATAGTAAAAGTGTGCTGTCTAGATTAGTCATAGTATTTATGTTAATGTTGAAATAGTGAAATATGTAAAGATGGTACACTTCCCTATCCTCATATCATAGGAGACTATATAAAGTGTAAACCTCTCATTTGAGAGGTGGTGGACTGTTTTATGGAATGAGAAATCTCTCTCATTTTCTCTCTAGCACTTTCTCTCTCTACACATATCTTTCTCTCTCTACCATATTACATGTGTGTAATTTCATCTAAAAAGGGGTAACCTTCAAGTGGTATCAGAGCCAAACAAAGATTTTGGAGAACATTTTTGCATCGTGACTGTTCATCAGACGCCTTTCTTTGACTTTCTCTTGAATCCTCCGAGTTTGGTGGATTCAAGGTTGGTTCCTTTGAGTTTCTGTCCAATTCTTCGAGTTTGAAGATTATTGGATCACATCCTTCGAGTTTCATAAGATCCTCCGAGTTCCTAAGTGAAGGTCTCCGAGTTTGTTAGATCCTCCCAGTTTTGTAAATCCTTCGAGTTTCTTAAACTTTCCGAGTTTGGAAATCTTTTGAATCCTCCGAGTTTCTGAGGAATCCTTCGAGTTTCTAATAGCTAAATCCTCTGAGTTTATGCGTGAATAAACTTCGAGTTTCTAAGCTAGAATTCCTCCGAGTTTCTAAGTTAAGAACTCTCCGAGTTTCTAAGCTAAAAATCTCCGAGTTTGTTGGTTAAGTAAAATCTCCGAGTTTGGTTAATAAAGAAATCCTCCGAGTTTCCATCCTCCGACTTTCCATCCTTCGAGTTTCCTTCCTCCGAGTTTCCATCCTCTAACTTTCCATCCTCCGAGTTTCCATCCTCTGAGTTTCTGACATAGAATCCTCTGAGTTTCTCAGCTTAAATCCTCGAAGTTTCTAACATAGAATCCTCCGAGTTTCTAAGTTACATTATCCGAGTTTCTAAGCTAAGAATTCCTCCGAGTTTCTACGTTTGAATCCTCCGAGTATCTAAGCTCAAATCCTCCGAGTTTGTAAGAATAGAATGCTCTGAGTTTCTAATCTTAAATCCTCTGAGTTTCTGACGTAGAATCCTCCGAGTTTCCCAGCTTAAATCCTCCGAGTTTCTAACATAGAATCTGTGACATTTCGTAATTTCATGTCATTAATTTTTCTATTTTAATTACATAACTATTCTATTTTTAAATAATTAACTTCGTCGGAAGTTATCCGCGTACGTCCTGACACGTACAATTAATTCAACCGACACTAAGTTATGTCCAGTCTACACTTTTTACGCACTTTTGGTTCCTTACAATCCTATTTTAAAAGTCGCTTTTCACTTTTACCATTTTTACGTAAACCTTGCACCTTTTACGTTTTACGCGATTTAAATCTACGTTTTAAGGTTTTAACAACATTTAAATCCTCCGATGAACTCACCACTCATCTAAAACAATAAAATAGATTATAAAAACAAGTTTTTATATTTTTGGAAGTTTTCATATTTTTATGCTACTTGGTATTACGTTATGTGTCTTAAAAACCCTACGTTTTAAATACCGGGGATCAAAATACACTCTTTAACACATCCATATCCTAATTAATAACTAAAAATTCTGCACTAACTTTGCTTTGCCCTTTCCCTCTTGTTTGTATCGCCTAAACACCCTCACACATGTCCAAAGTGAAGACAAGTGGTAGTAAAATCCTTCCATAGATAGATATCTCCAATCTCCCACCCAACTCTCACTTTTACATGCAATTCACCTCAAAAATTTGCTTTTTCTCCTTGTTCTTGTCGTGGCTTCTCAAGACCCGACACACCTTTGTTGGTTAATTTTCTAGTCCAAGATTGTGCAAGAGTGAAGGTCTTTTGGTGCTAGTTTGTTGTTGATTCTTTTTCCTCTTCAAAGACTTTGTTTTCAAGAGTTGTTTAGAAGTTTTTCCAAGGTGTTTAAAGGCTGTGATTTTTAAGTATTATCAATGGTAAATTAAGGTAAAAAAGTTGGGTAAAAGATTGAAAGAAATGGTGCAAGTATTGTTGGTAAATCTAGGTTTAGTGTCCATTTGTTCTTGATCTTTCTTGTTCATCAACTCTTGTAAGGAACCAAATACTCAAGCTTTTCAATTCATCTCTGTAATTATATGTTTATTGATGTATTTTATATGATATATAAGTTTATTATGCTTGGTTATACTTGGTACATAGGCTAGATAACTAGAAAACCCTAAAAAGACTTGTCATGCAAAATAGCTTTCAGTTCAGGGGCAAAAACAGAATTAACTGTACTGATCAGTAGACTTTAGACCTAAAATAAAAATATTTTGTCGTAGATCTATGTCTTGTGGTCATTTCCCTGGGTGGTGAATCCCGTGACGACACCCGATGTTTATAATATGAAATTTATGGTAAAAAGGGTCATATTTTGAATACTGTTGGCATTCGGGGCAAAAATTAAGTTTTATGTGATAAATTTTTGAAAACTAAATATTTAACCTATACTAGACAAATAGAGCTATCACCTCCAATTGGCCTCACCTTCATAGGACCTGTAGATTTCAAATGATGGCCGATTTGGTAAGACGTAAAACTCAGTCACATTTGTCTTTAGGACAGATCTGTAAAGAAAATTTATAAAAAGTGTTTTATACCTTCAAATTTTTGAGTAAACTTATTTTTAAACTAAACTAGGGACTTTAAGGAAACTAGGGATATAAAGAACATAATTTTTTGACTTACGGTTTGTGAGTAATGAATTTTTGAAAGTGAACAAGTTTATAAAAATTCCATCAGCTTTGTTATTAAAAAGTATAAAAAGGTTAACAACTTATGTAATTGGACCCTTAAGTTTTATTTTGAACCTCCTAATATATTTTGAACCTTTAGACTTAATCTGAACTTTTTGACTAAAAATTGAACCCTTTGACTAAAATTGGACCCTTAGACTTAAATTGAACCTTTATGACTTATTTTGGACTTAGGGACAAAAATAGACTTAAAACTTAAAATTTGGTAAGAAAATATATATTTCACATATGTAATCATTTTTAAAATGCCAAATTAAATCTTGATAATTATTTAGACATTATGTACCAAGCATAATTGAGATTATAACTTATATAGCATATAGAAATAATTGTATCATTATTTTTAGAAACTAAGACACGCGTATATATATATATCTAGGTTGCTCGTAGGATTCTTGCGGTTTATTCTTCACTTTGATCGTTCACTTTGCTATCGGTGAGTTCATAGCCCCACTTTAACTCTTAAACTGTTTATAAACCCATTGGGGGAGATACATGCTAGTTTTACAAACTAAATACAAGTAGTTTTTGGAATGCTTGACCTGATTACATGATTATAGTTATTGAGTAACTTTTGCCATTCAAGTCCCTAATTTCATGAACCGTCAATTCTGTGGGAAACGCTAATATTATGAATATGCATATTTGGCTTGACAAACCTGACCGGGTGAGTAGCGCTCATACATAAACGGCAACATAATATTGAGAAATTCGTGGTAAATTGGCAAATTTACCTTTGTGAGGCATTATTAAATTTAAGTCAAGGTTCGGTTTCATGAGCTCGATGCTATAATCTTATTTCCCGACTTTTATTTGTTATATGTCAATTTATGAATAATGCTTGTATTCAACTTATTACTTATTAAACTCTATGAATTAACTCAACTTTATGTTGACTTTTTAGCATGTTTTATCTCAGGTCCGTAGGTGCTTAATGCTTGGATGGGCGGCGCAAGGATATGGATATCAACAAGAATGGACTATGTTTAAAAATTTACATTCGATGAAAATTTTAAAACTTACGTTATGATTAAACTTAGGTTGTTTTTTTAACACTTGTGTCGTGTAAAACTTTTGGGACCTTGTTTTGTTAGACTCTGATATTATCAAATGTGTAAACTTATTTCAAATGTCTCTATTTTTGAGTTCGTTTACTATGACTTGTAATATGTGGCTAATTAATAACACCCCAAGTTGTATTCCGCAGCATTCCGAAAATGGGGGTGTTAAAGCTTGGTACCAGAGCACATGTTATAGTGAACTAGGTCATTTTTTTTTTAAATCCTAGACTATAACCATTTATTTTTCAAAAGTCATGAGTTCCATCATCTTGTCCGATATCCATGTGCGCCTACTTCCTAAATTTCCTATTACTCCATTGAGTATATATCTTTAAATTTCCTAAATTTCGTAATTTCATGTCATTAATTTTTCTATTTTAATTACATAACTATTCTATTTTTAATTAATTAACTTCGTCGGAAGTTATCCGCGTACGTCATGACACGTACAATTACTTCAACTGAGACTAAGCTATGTCCAGTCTACACTTTTTATGCACTTTTGGTTCCTTATAATCCTATTTTAAAAGTCACTTTTCACTTTTACCATTTTTACGTAAACCTTGCACCTTTTACGTTTTACACGATTTAAATCTACGTTTTAAGGTTTTAACAACATTTAAATCCCCCGATGAACTCACCACTCATCTAAAATAATAAAATAGATTATAAAAACAAGTTTTTATATTTTTGGAAGTTTTCATATTTTTACGCTACCCGGTATTATGTTACGTGTCTTAAAAACCCTACGTTTTAAATACCAGGGATCAAAATACACTCTTTAACACATCCATATCCTAATTAATAACTAAAAATTCTGCACTAACTTTGCTTTGCCCTTCCCCTCTTGTTTGTATCGCCTAAACACCCTCACACTTGTCCAAAGTGAAGACAAGTGTTAGTAAAATCCTTCCATAGATAGATATCTCCAATCTCCCACCCAACTCTCACTTTTACATGCGATTCACCTCAAAAATATGCTTTTTCTCCTTGTTCTTGTCGTGGCTTCTCAAGACCCAACACACCTTTGTTGGTTAATTTTCTAGTCCAAGATTGTGCAAGAGTGAAGGTCTTTTGGTGCTAGTTTGTTGTTGATTCTTTTTCCTCTTCAAAGACTTTGTTTTCAAGAGTTGTTTAGAAGTTTTTCCAAGTTGTTTAAAGGCTGTGATTTTTAAGTATTATCAATGGTAAATCAAGGTAAAAAAGTTGGGTAAAAGATTGAAAGAAATGGTGCAAGTATTGTTGGTAAATCTAGGTTTAGTGTCCATTTGTTCTTGATATTTCTTGTTCATCAACTCTTGTAAGGAACCAAATACTCAAGCTTCTCAATTAATCTCTGTAATTATATGTTTATTGATGTATTTTATATGATATATAAGTTTATTATGCTTGGTTATACTTGGTACATAGGCTAGATCACTAGAAAACCCTAAAAAGACTTGTCATGCAAAATAGCTTTCTGTTCAGGGGCAAAAACAGAAATAACTGTACTGATCAGTAGACTTTAGACCTAAAATAAAAATACTTTGTTGTAGATCTATGTCTTGTGGTCATTTCCCCGGGTGGTGAATCCCGTGACGACACCCGATGATTAAACTATGAATTTTATGGTAAAAAGGGTGAGATTTTGTATACTGTTGGTATTCAGGGAAAAAATCAAGTTTTATTCCATAACTTTTTGAAAACTAAATATGTAGCCTGTACTAGAAAAATAGAGCTATCATCTTCAATTAGCCTCACCTTCATAGGACCTGTAGATTTCAAATGACGGCCGATTTGGTAATACGTAAAACTCAGTCACATTTGTCTTTAGGACAGATCTGTAAAGAAAATTTATAAAAAGTGGTTATACCTGCAAATTTTTGAGTAAACTTATTTTTATAGTAAACTAGGGACTTAAAGGAAACTAGAGATATAAAGAACATAATTTTTGGACTTATGTTTTGCGAGTAATGACTTTTTGAAAGTGAACAAGTTTATAAAAATTTCATCAGCTTTGTGATTAAAAACTATAAAAAGGTTAACAACTTATATAATTGGACCCTTAAGTTTTATTTTGAACCACCTAATATATTTTGAACCTTTAGACTTAATCTGAACTTTTTGACTAAAAATTGAACCCTTTGACTAAAATTGGCCCCTTTGACTTAAATTGAACCTTTATGACTTATTTTGGACTTAGGGACAAAAATAGACTTAAAACGTAAAATTTGGTAAAAAATATATATTTCACATACGTAATCATTTTTAAAATGCGAAATTAAATCTTGATAATTATTTAGACATTATGTACCAAGCATAATTGAAATTATAACTTATATAGCATATAGAAATAATTGCATCATTATTTTTAGAAACTAAGACACGCGTATATATATATATATATATATATCTAGGTTGCTCGTAGGATTCTTGCGGTTTATTCTTCACTTTGATCGTTCACTTTGCTATCGGTGAGTTCATAGCCCCACTTTGACTCTTAAACTGTTTATAAACCCATTGGGGGAGATACATGCTAGTTTTACAAACTGAATACAAGTAGTTTTTGGTATGCTTGACCTGATTACATGATTATAGTTATTGAGTAACTTTTGCCATTCAAGTCCCTAATTTCATGAACCGTCAATTCCGTGGGAAACGCTAATATTATGAATATGCGTATTTGGCTTGACAAGCCTGACCGGGTGAGTAGCTCGATGCTATAATCTTATTTCCCGACTTGTATTTGTTACATGTCAATTTATGAATAATGCTTGTATTCAACTTATTACTTATTAAACTCTATGAAATCACTCAACTTAATGTTGACCTTTTAGCATGTTTTATCTCAGGTCCGTAGGTGTTTAATTCTTGGACGGGCGGCGCAAGGATATGGATATCAACAAGAATGGACTATGTTTTAAAATTTACATTCGATGAAAATTTAAAAACTTATGTTATGATTAAACTTAGGTTGTTTTTGAACACTTGTGTCGTGTAAAACTTTTGGGACCTTGTTTTGTTAGACTCTGATATTATCAAATGTGAAAACTTATTTCAAACGTCTCTATTTTTTGGTTCGTTTACTATGACTTGTACTATGTGGCTAATTAATAACACCCCAAGTTGTATTCCGCTGCGTTCCGAAAATGCGGGTGTTAAAGAATCCTCCGGGTTTCTAAGTTACATTCTCCGAGTTTCTAACATTCTCTGAGTTTATAAAGGATTTTTTCGAGATTGGATTCTTCCACTTTATAAGGTTTCCGAGTTTGTGTTCTTTGACTTTCTTGGGATTTCTCTAGAAGTTCTTCAACGTACAAACCTAATCTTCAACAACAACCTTCATTATCCTTTAAAGATCCTACATCCACAAGTTACTTCAAGATGTCTCAACTACCAAACCATAACTAATTCTATAATCAACAACCACAGTATCAGCACCATCCTCAACCACAGTATCAATCACGGTATCCTCAACTACAGTATCAACCACAGTATCAGCAATGACACATGTTAATGCAGCAACAACAATTTCTTCCTCAACAACAAGTCCCTCGACAACCGATGCAAAATTACCAACCTCCTTCAAGAGAACGTCACTGGTTTAACAAAATGTGTGAAGCTATAAGTAGTCAACAGTCGAGACATGAAGCAGGATCCTTAGACACACCACCAATGCTAACACCAGGGAATTATGTGCAGTGGTCAAGTCGTTTTCTCTGGTTTACTGAGCTAAAGAAACCTCATGGAAAGTATCTGAAGAAGGTTATCGTTGATGGACCGTATCCAGTTCCTTCTACAACCATTCCTGTAGATCCGAATCATGTTCCTCCAAGAGAAGCAACTACAACCCCTATTCCTCTAGCTCAACTCACAAATGAACAAGTTCTTCAGCAAGAGGCTAATGAGTTAGCAATGTCTTACATCCTCCAAGTACTTCCCAATCCTATCTTCCAGAGTATCGATGCACAAAAGAAAGCAAAGGATATGTGGGAGCATGTACATCTTCTTATGGAAGGGACAGAGCTAAACCAAGAGGATTTGGAATCCAAGCTTTATATGGAATACACACATTTTACGATTGAAGCTGGGGAATATTTAGAGTAATACTACCATCGGTTTACAAATATCATAAATGACTTGGACCGTCAGAACATCGTGTTACCGAAGATTGCTGTGAATTCTAAGTTTCTGGGTTTTCTCGGACCTGATTGGCAAAAGCATGTGACTTTCATTCGACAAGCCAAGAATCTACACAACACCTCCTATGGGTTATTGTATAATTACATAAAACATCACCAATCAGAAGTTGACAAGGACAGAGCAGCACGTGGAGGACTTTCATCATTACCTACTTCAAACTCACTTACTTTAATGGCTCAGTCTCACTTTTCACCACCAAATCAGGATTTTTTTCAGCCACCACATCATTCGAGTTATCCCTCACAACCTCCATCCGACCAACTTGTCCCATATGAAGCACCCTCACAATATTCTGATAATCAACTGGTTTCATACGACAACACTGACTCTATGATGTACTCCAATGTTGACAATGATGAAGTAGATGCTTTTAACTCAGTGAATGAAGGATTTGCGTTGATCGCTAGAGCTTTTAGCAAGTTCTCAAACAAATCTGTTGGGAGTTAAATGTTCCGAAGATTAAGTATCAGGAAATACTCTCAAATGAATAATTCTGGTTGCAGTAGTATTAAGTCTGGTTGGTACCTGGTTAAGTCTGCTACCTGGTTAAGTCTACTGGTTAAGTCTGGTCTTTGAATATTAAGTCTGGTGGTTAAGTCTAGTGATTAATTCTGGTGAGTACCAAAATTAAGTCTGCTCTTCTTATGTTAAGTCTGCTTGCTGGATGGATAAGTATACGAAGATATTTTCTACTAAAGTCAAGAATATACGGTAGATAATATCTTTGGACAAAGTGATCAGTAACAAGTTGTGTACATAGATACACGTTGTATCTAAGTTACTGACACACATAAGATAAGCTAGCAAGTGTTTGACAAGACTTAACAATATTGTAAAGATCTTTCTTGAACTATAAAAGAAAGATCTTAGACTAGATATACGTCTAACAAGTGACTTATCAAGTGCTTTAAAATTATAACTCTTTAGAACATTGAACAAACACAACAATATCATAAGTCGTAGAAACATAAGATTCAAGGTTTTGTAACCCTAGTGATAGTGAAGATCACTCGTATTATCTTGAATAATATTGAATCGTTTGGTGTTAACATTGCATGTTCATTGTTCGTTACTAAAGCATAACTATTCCATTTCCATAACCAAAATAACCTTTTAAGTGTGATTAAGTAGATCCCGCATACTTAATCATATTAACTCAATATATCACATACACAAAGCAAAAAATGTTTAACAACCTTATAGTGTATCGATCAACCTCTCAATTGGTATCAGAGCAAGGCTGATATAGTTGATTTAGAAGAAGAAGAAGAAGAAGAAATGGACGTTGAATCTATTCAAACCAATGTTGCTGCAAAATTACCCATGCTCAAACGGAATGAGTTCGAGATGTGGAGGCTGAGGATAGAGCAATATTTCCATGTGCAAGACTATGCACTTTGGGAAATCATTGAAGATGGAAACTCTTACTAGCCTACAACCACTACATCAACAGTGGACGGCAAAGTGGTGAAAACTCTGCAACAACACCCAACATCTGTAGAAGAAAGAATAAAGAAAAAAAATGACTTAAAGGCAAGAAGCATGCTGATGATGACAATTCCCAATGATCAACTCTTAAACTTCAGCAAGTTCAAAGATGCCAAGTCATTATTTGAAGCTATTGTTACCAGATATGGTGGAAATGAAGCCACCAAGAAAACCCACAAGACACTGCTTAAGCAGCAGTTTGAAAACTTCTCCTCAACCAACAATGAATCTCTTGACCATATGTTTAATAGGCTTCAGAATATTGTGAGCCAACTTGCTATTCTTGGGGTTGAAATACCTCAAGAAGACTTAAACTCAAAATTTCTGAGAAGCTTACCAGAAGAGTGGGCTATACATGTTGTTGTCTGGAAGAACAAGCCAGACCTTGATACAATGGAACTGATAGATTTGTATAGCAACTTTAAGATTGTGGAGCAAGATTTGAAGAAAAATGGAGGTACTAGTTCTAATACTGGGAACATGGCATTTATGTCAACTCCTAGTACCTCAAAATCAAGTGAAGAGGTGAAAGTTGTTGATGGTGTTGGTGCTGCTAGTTCATCAAGCAGTACCATGGGTATTTTGGATGAGAAGACTTGTTGTGCATTTCTCACAAGTCGAAATGATGGGTCCATGCTCACTTATGAAGACCTCCAAGAGATCAATGATGATGATCTGGAGGAAATGGACCTAAAATGGCAAATTTCTCTTCTTAGCATGAGAGCCAAGAAGTTCTATCAAAGGACGGGGAAGAAGCTCTTAATCAGCAACATTGATACTGCTGGTTTTGACAAGTCATAGATAGAGTGCTATAACTGCCACATGATGGGGCACTTCTCAAGAGAATGTAGAAGGCCAAGGCAGCAAGATAGCAAGAACAAAGGTTTTGGAAGCACATCCAAAACAAGGGAGGTTTCTGAGCCAAACTCAAAAGCTATGGTAGCTATTGATGGGCTAGGTTTTGATTGGAGTTTCATGGCTGATGAAGAAGAAGATTCTTCACAGATGGCACTCATGGCTTTCTCTACTGAGGT
Organism: Artemisia tridentata subsp. tridentata; assembly: GCA_021014915.2. Taxonomy (NCBI): domain Eukaryota; kingdom Viridiplantae; phylum Streptophyta; class Magnoliopsida; order Asterales; family Asteraceae; genus Artemisia; species Artemisia tridentata. Next base: position 148,946,067 of record CP139502.1, on the reverse strand, counting down.
ACAAAATCATAAAGTTTGTTCAAATGCTTGTACTGCTCTTAAAGAACTACAAACTTTAATAAAACATTATGATGATCAAAAGAAAGTCCTAAGTAGAACTCAACAAGACTTAGTAGACTATAAATGTGGTTTAGAATCAGTAGAAAAGCAGATCCTATACTACAAAGAAAATGAACTTGCTTTTTCTGATGACAAAGCTCTTCTAAGACAGGACATATTCTTTAGAGATGCTGAAATTAAGCTTTTAAGAGATGCTTATGATAGGATTAAAGCAAAAAATGATAATATTCAATTAAGTGTAGAAACTCTAGATCATGCTTCTAGGGGTGTTACTAACATGATTGAATGTCAAGTGATCAACAGAGCTAAGTCAGGAATAGGATATAAGAGTGTCCCACCTCCATATAGAGGTATCCCTAAACCCCTAGGGATTGACCTAGAACACTCAGGCTTACCTGAATTTCAACTACCAAAGTTACAATATGGTGTACAACCAAAAACCAATGTAGTTGTTGATGAGCCTAAGAAGTTAAGTGAGAGTTTATGTAAAACTTCACTTCAAGAAGACAACGTGTCTTCTATTAGGAAATCAGATGCTATAGTTGTTGAGGACTGGGTATCTGATGATGTTGAAGATGAATAGGTTATGTCTAAACCTGAAGTGGTTAAGAAAGTAGGAACAAGTGTTCCTAAGATAGTTAAACACAATACTGATAGCCCTAAGTCCAATGTAAAACATGTTAGGCAACCAGTTAGATATTGTGAACAATATAGAACTACAAACAAGCCCAGAGGTAACCAAAGGACTTGGAATAACCTCAAGTCTCACCAACTAGGTGATGACTTTGCTTTTTATAACAAAGCTTGTTACACTTGTGGTAGTTTTGACCATCTTGCAGCTTTCTGCAACCAATGGGTATCTGGGTATGAAAAAAATAGAGTGAACTACAAAAGGCAAACATCTAAATCTCACTTTCATTCTAATTCTAAAAGAACAAAACCCAGAGCAGTTACAAAAGCAGTCTCTACTGCTAGACCATTCATGACTGTTAACCTAAGATCAACAGCTAAGGGTGCAAAAACAACTTACAAAATTACATCTACAACTGTTAAAAGGCCCATTCAATCAAAAGCAGTGGTCCAAAAACAAATTTGGAAAATTAAGGGTACAACTGCAAAGCCAGCAGTTAATACTGCTAGGCAAGTAGTTAATACTGCTGCTTGGGAAAACAGGGCAAATGCTGTTAAGGCCTCAGCATGTTGGATTCTTAAATCCAATGTTGCATCAACTGTTCTCAAGAGATTAAATTTCATTGATGCAAGAGGCAGATCCAAGTCAGTAATGGCTTGGGTCCCCGAAGGAAACTAATATTCCTTATTATTGTGCAGGAACATTCAACTGATAAACAAGAGGATCAAGGATACTCAGATAGTGGATGTTCAAGGCACATGACAGGCAACAAGTCTTATCTCTCAGATTTTCAATAAATATATGGAGGCTATGTTACCTTTGGAGGAGGTGTTGGTGGCAAAATTTCTGGTAAAGGTACAATTAAAACTGGAAATTTAGACTTTGAAGATGTATACTTTGTAAGAGAACTTAAGTATAATCTCTTTAGTGTCTCACAAATGTGTGACAAAAAGAACAAAGTTCTTTTCTATGACACTGAATGTCTTGTGCTTTCTCCTGATTTTAAGATGCCTGATGAAAGTCAAGTACTTCTTAAAATTCCTAGAAAAGGCAATATGTACAGTGTTGATATGAAGAACATTGTTCCTAAAGAGGCACTTACTTGTTTACTTGCAAAAGCTACATTAGATGAGTCTATGAAATGGAATAGGAGGCTTGGTCACATTAACTTCAAAACCATAAATCAGATTGTTAAGAATTGTTTGGTAAGAGGTTTACCTCAAAAACGATTTGAAAATGACCAAACATGCATTGCTTGTCTTAAAGGCAAACAACACAAAGCCACTTGTAAGCCCAAGATTTTTAACTCTATCAATCAATCATTGTTTATGCTTCATATGGACTTATTTGGTCCTACAAATGTTAGAAGTATGCAGCATAAGAGATATTGTCTAGTTATTACTGATGACTATAGTAGATTTACATGGGTTTTCTTTTTAGCTACTAAGGATGAGACTTCTAGCATCCTTAAGACTTTCATTATAGAGATAGAAAACCTAGTAGACAAGCAAGTGAAAGTCATTAGATGTGATAATGGGAGAGAGTTTAAGAATAGAGTTATGGATGATTTATGAAAAGAAAAAGGTATTAGGAGAGAATTTAGTGTTGCTAGAACTCCACAACAGAATGGTGTTGCTGAGAGGAAAAATAGAACACTAATAGAAGCTGCTAGAACTATGTTAGCTGACTCTAAGTTGCCTATCACTTTTGGGCAGAAGCAGTCAACACTGCTTGCTATGTTCAAAATAGGGTTTTGGTTGTCAAGCCTCACAATAAGACATCATATGAACTTTTTAGAGGTAGAACTCCTGAAATATGATTTCTTAGACCTTTTGGATGTCATGTGTGTTGGGTTTAAAAGATATTGCTGCTACTTTGAAGATGCTGCTGCTAAGTATTTTATTCTGCTGCTCATAGTGTTAATAGAAATATACTAAGTATGATTCTGCTGCTAGGCATAATCATTCTACTGCTAGTATATTTATTCTGTTGCTAATGATATCTGACGAATGATGAAATAAGCTAAGTGTCAAACTGCTGCTAGCCTAAGATGATTCTGCTGCTAGAGTTTTGACTCTGTTGCTTATTAGATATGTATAGTTTGTTTATAGTAAAGATACGAATAGATATTATTCTTGTATAGAAAGTTTTTGTAATCGACTAGGACTCCTTAAGTCTATAAAAGGAGGATCTAGGGTTAAGGTTAGGATACGATTGTTTTAGCATACGTATTGTCTTCTATTCACTTCAAGGTTCGTTGTAACCCTGTTACTTTTGAGTAACCGTATATTAATATATTGAGGTGAAGGTTGAGAGAATTACTGTGTGTTATTGTTAATTCTTCTTAAGATTAATTACTAGTTTCCGCATAGTAATTAATAGATCATTCAAAAGCAGTTTCTATACCTATTGCTTTAGGTTTATATCTAAAGTAATTAACAAGATCGTTAAGCTCATTTCGGATTAACAAGTGGTATCAGAGCTTGGGATCTAGAAACTGATACCGAGAAGAATTTTGAAAAGTTCAGATCTGTTCATCATCAAAAGTAATGGAGTCTGAATCTCATCATATGGTTACTGCATCCAAGGTTCCAATGCTCAAGGTTGGAGAATATGAACTCTGGAAGATGAGGATGGAGCAGTACATGAAGATGTGTGACTACACAATGTGGAAGATCATACAAACTGGAGATACTCTGCCTAAGATTGGTGCTGATGGGTCTATATTGCCCATCAAAACCAATGATGAAAAGGCTCAAAGGAAACTGGAGATTAGAACTCACACTATTCTCTTAATGAGGATACCTAATGAGTACCAATTGAGCTTCAACAACACCAAGTCTGCCAAGGAGTTGATGGCAGGAATTGAACTCAGGTTTGGTGGGAATGAAGCCACCAAAAAGTCAAGGAAGAAATTGCTAAATCACGAATTTGAAACTTTCACTGCTTCAAGCAATGAAAGTATTGATGGTACTTATGACAGACTGCAAAAGTTAGTAAGTCAGTTAGCGCTTCTGAGTGTCAATATTGCACGGGAAGGTATTAATCTGAAGTTTCTAAGGAGTCTTGCACCAGAATGGAATACTCACACAATTGTCTGGAGGAACAAGTCTGACTTTGAAACCATGAATTTGGATGACTTGTACAACAACTTGAAGGTCTATGAAACTGAAGTTAAGGGTTCAACCAGTTCTTCAAGTTCAAACAACCTTTCTTTTATGTCTTCTAATAACAAGGCTTCTAGGAATATTCAAGAAACTCATTCTGTTGTTGGTCATACTGGTTCTGCTAGTTCACAATGTTCTGCTGCTAGTTCTACAAATAGTGACACCACTAGTGATGCTGCTATTTGTGCCTACTTAGCTGAACTAACTACAAGTACTCAAGTAATGAGTCAGGATCTAGATCTAGTTGATCCTGATGATTTAGAAGAAATGGATTTGCATTGGCAGTTTGCAATGTTGACTATGAGGGCAAGAAGATTCTTGAAGAGAACTGGGAGAGAGCTCAAGTTTAGAAGATAGAACAATGTGGGGTTTGACAAATCAAAGTTTGAATGTTATAACTACCACAGAAAGGGGCATTTTGCAAGGGAGTGCAGAGCACCAAAGCAGATCAAGGAAAATACAAGGCAGATTCCAATAGAAAAAGCTAAACCTACTACTACTATGGTCTCATGTGATGGCTTGGGAGATTTTGATTGGAGTGACCAAGTTGAGGATGGTCCTAACTATGCATTGATAGCTGATGAAGAACCCAAAGAACAACACTTTGCTCTTATGGGTTACTCCTCCTCTGGATTAGACTCTGAGGTATCAAATGAATCTTCATGTTCATTTAAATCTAGTTTAGATACTATAGAGGAACTGAAATCTAGGTATGATGATTTAAGAGTTGAATTTGATAAACTCAAACTTGATAACTTAGGATATCAACATGGTTTAAAATCTTTAGAAAACAAGGTTGAGTTTCTTAATCAAATTGAGGGAGAATATGATGATAAAATTCATACTCTTGAAACTGAGCTAATTAAGAAAGAATGTGAAATTAACATGCTTAACAAAAGAGTGGAAGAAGCTGAATTAGCTAGAGACTCAGCTTTAAATGAAAAAGAAAAACATGTTGTTAGGATAGATAAACAACAATATGCATCTGTTCTAGCAAATAAAGTAGTTGAATCTCAGATGATTAAAAGAGGATGTGGCCTAGGATACAATGAAGTGGCTCCCCCACTTAAAAGTGCTTTTGCACCAACTAGGAAAGAATTGTCCTTTATATCTGAGTTAGCTGCACAATCTGTAGGTGAAACAAGTCAAGCAAACAATGAAACATCTGAAAAGACTAGTACACCTAAGATTGATGAAAAATTTTCTGATGCACCAATCATTGAAGATTGGGAATCAGATAGTGATGATGAAGAGGTAGAAACAACATCAAAGGCTAAAAGGTTAGAGGATGTTAAACCAATTGAACCTAAAGTCAAACATACTGAGTTTGTTAAACCAGTGCTAGGAAGTAGAATCTCTAGGAAAGTGGCTGAGTATGATAATAAACCTAGAGATTATCCTAGGAAGACATGTGACTTGCCCAGAGGAAACCAGAGAAACTTGCACCAGGTGATCTCACACAAGTTAGGTAGTGATTTTGAACTGGTTAAGAAGGCATGTCACAGCTGTGGTAGTTTTGAGCACTCGAAAGAAGTTTGTTATTATTCAATACCTAAGAAAACTAGTGCTCCAAAACCTGTTTGGAACCATTATACTAAGGTGAACCATAGGAACTTTGCTAGAAAGACTCACCCACATCCCAAAAGAAACATGGTTCCTAGGGAGATTTTGTTAAGAAATGGTGTTTCTAGGACTATTTCTCCTGTTGCACCACCAAGGCCCATTCCAAAGAAAATAGAGTTTTCTACTGCTAAGGCTAGCAGCAGTACTTCTCATTCTGCTGCTAAGCCAAAAGTGGTTACTGATACTATTGTGGGCACTCATTTCTATGTTGTTAAGGCCTCAGCTTGCTGGGTCTGGAAACCCAAAACCAGAAAAAGCAGTAAATCAATGGACTTCAAGAAATATGATTACTTTGATGCACAAGGCAGATCCAAGTCAGTAATGGCTTGGGTCCCAAAGAGAAACTAATTATCTTACTTTTTGTGCAGGGCAATCTACAATTGGAACTAAAGGATAAATGCATTTTTGATAGTGGATGCTCTGGACATATGACTGGAGACAAAAGCAACTTGGAAGATTTTAAGGCTTTTGATGGTGGTTATGTTGCTTTTGGAAATGATCCAAAAGGTGGCAATATTGTGGGTAAAGGTACTATTAGAACAGGAAAATTGGATTTTGAAAAGGTGTATTTTGTAGAGGGACTTAAGTTCAATCTCTTTAGTGTCTCACAAACGTGTGATAAAAAGAATTTTTTTCTTTTTACAGAAACTGATTGTCTTGTTTTGTCTCCTGACTTTAAGTTGCCTCATGATTCTGAAGTACTACTTAAAGTCACTAGAACAAACAATATATACAGTGTGGACATTAAGAACATCATTCCTAAGAGAGATTTAACTTGTCTTTTTACAAAGGCCACCATTGATGAATCCAAACTTTGGCATAGAAGATTGGGTCACTTAAATTTCAAAACAATAAATAAATTGGTTAAAGGCAACCTTGTAAGAGGTTTACCTTCAAAAATTTTTGAAAATTCTGAAACCTGTGTTACTTGTCAGATGGGAAAGCAACACAGAGTTTTTGTAAGTCCAAAGTGGTGAACCATATTTCTGAACCCTTGTATATGTTGCATATGGATCTGTTTGGACCAACTTTTGTGAAGAGCTTGAATAAGAAGATGTATTGCTTAGTTATCACTGATGATTTTAGTAGGTTTACTTGGGTATTTTTCTTAGCAACTAAGGATGAGACTGCTGGCATTCTTAAGGCTTTCATTACCAGAGTAGAAAACCTAGTAAATCATAAGGTCAAAGTAATCAGATGTGACAATGGAACTGAATTTAAGAATCCTGTAATGATTCAGTTCTGTGAGGAAAAAGGTATTTTAAGGCAGTTTAGTGTTGCTAGAACTCCTCAGCAAAATGGTGTTGCTGAAAGGAGGAATAGGACATTAATTGAGGCTGCTAGGACTATGTTGTCTGAGTCAAAATTACCCACTACTTTTTGGGCTGAAGCAGTCAACACTGCTTGTTTTGTGCAAAATAGGAGTAAGGTAGTTAAGCCTCATAACAAGACACCATATGAATTACTTCATGGTAGGAAACCTATGATAGATTTATTGAAACCATTTGGTTGTCCTGTCACTATCTTAAATACCAATGACCAGCTAGGCAAGTTTGATGAGAAAGCAGACAAAGGTTTCTTTGTAGGATATTCCACAAATAGCAAGGCATTTAGGGTTTTCAATAGCAGAACTAGACATGTGGAAGAAAATCTGCATGTTAGATTTAGTGAAAATACCCCAAATGTTGCTGTAACAGAACCTAAGTGGCTCTTTGACATTGATCCGTTGACTAAGACCATGAATTATGAGCCAGTGTTGGCAGGTTCTACTAACATGTCTGCAGGAATACAAACTAACCCCAATGCAGGTACACAAACAAAGAAGGATGCATCTGTAGAGGAGTTTGTTTTGATTGAGAAGTAGAAGTTTAATCAGTTCTTCACACCAAAAAATAAAGAGGGAAAGAGTTCTGAAGATGATGCTGTTCATAAGGAAGTACCAAAGGATGATGCAGAAGGTGATGATGAACCTTCTAATGATGGCAAGAATGTTAAAAAGTCAGCAAAGCATGGAAATTCAAGAAATAAAGCTAGCAGCAGTATCTCCCATTCTGCTGCTAAGCCAAATCATTCTGCTGCTAAGCCTAACAGTAGTGTCTCTCATTCTGCTGCTAAGCCTAGTAGTTCTACTGCTGTGCCAAAGGATTCTGTTGCTGACTTTAATGAAAGTATTAATGATGATGTTGACTTTCCTCATATGCCTGAATTGGAGGAAATCTACTATGACACAGATGATGATGTTGTGGATGTTTTTGGAGCAGAAGCTAATTTGACAAATATGGAGTCTACTATTCAAGTCAGTCCTACTCCAACTACAAGGATACATAAGAACCATCCCAAGGAGCAGATAATTGGTGATGTACATTCTGCTGTACAAACTAGAAGTAAAACAAAAGGGCTGGGTGATCTACTCCATCAAGGTTTATTTGCACAATCATTGCATCAGAGAAATAGCCACAAGGACCTACGAAAATGCAAGTTTGCCTGTTTCTTATCACAAGAGAAACCCAAAAAATATTCACAAAGCTATGCAAGATTCAAGTTGGGTTGAAGCCATGCAAGAGGAGCTGTTGCAGTTCAAGCTTCAAGAAGTCTAGACACTAGTTGATTTGCCTAATGGGATGAGGGCAATTGGTAAAAAATGGGTGTTCAGGTGCAAAAGAGATGAAAGAGGAATTGTGGTGAGAAACAAAGCAAGACTAGTGGCACAAGGGTACACTCAGGAAGAAGGAATAGATTATGATGAGGTCTTTGCTCCTGTAGCAAGGATAGAGGCTATTAGACTGTTCTTGGCTTATGCCTCATTCAAGAACTTTCCTGTGTACCAAATGGATGTGAAAAGTGCTTTCCTGTATGGAAAGATTGATGAAGAGGTTTATGTGATGCAACCTCCTGGTTTTGAAGATCCTGACTTTCCAGACAGAGTATATAAAGTGGAGAAAGCACTGTATGGTTTACATCAAGCTCCTAGAGCTTGGTATGACACCTTGTCCAAGTTTTTGTTATCTAATGGGTTCACAAGGGGAACCATTGATAAAACATTGTTCATCAAGAAAGACAAAAAGGATATCCTACTACTTCAGGTTTATGTAGATGATATCATTTTTGGGTCTACAAACAAGGTGTTTTGTGAAGAATTTGAGAAGCTCATGCATAACAGATTTCAAATGAGTTCTATGGGAGAACTCACATTCTTTCTGGGGCTTCAGGTAAAGCAGACAGTTGATGGGATCTTCATCAGTCAAGACAAGTATGTGGCTGATATGTTAAAGAAATTTGGTTTTAATGATGTAAAGGCAGCTAAGACACCAATGGACAACAACAAACCTTTGCTCAAGGATGAAGATGGGGAAGAGGTTGATGTACATCTTTATAGATCAATGATTGGCTCATTGATGTATCTAACTGCTTCAAGGCTAGACATCATATTTTCTGTGTGTGCTTGTGCCAGATTTCAAGTGTCCCCAAAAGTCTCACACTTAAATGCTGTCAAAAGAATTTTTAGGTATCTAAAGGGTCAACCAAAATTGGGCCTTTGGCATCCTAATAGTTCATCATTTGATTTGGTAGCATACTCAGACAGTGATTATGCTGGAGCAAGTTTGGATAGAAAGTCAACCACTGGAGGATGTCAATACCTTGGACATAGGTTAATCTCATGGCAATGCAAGAAACAGACTGTTGTGGCAAACTCAACAACTGAAGCTGAGTATGTGGCTGTTTCTAGTTGTTGTGGACAAGTACTCTGGATTCAGAATCAACTCTTGGCTTATGGGTACAATTTCATGAACACCAAAATTTATATTGATAATAACAGCACAATTTGTATAATAAAGAATCCTGTTTTTCACTCTAAAACAAAGCATATAGAGATAAGACATCATTTTATTAGAGATTGTTATGAGAAAAAGTTAATTCAAGTGGTTAAAATATATATTGACAATAATGTTGCTGATCTACTTACAAAAAGTTTTGATGTAAGTAGGTTTCAATTTTTAGTTGCTAGTATAGGTATGATCAATCTTTAAAAATCTTCTCTGTATGATTTGTAAAAAGTTTTTGAGGATTTGTGCTGTTATTAATCAAATAAGTTGTTTCTAGTCTTTGCTATGTATGTATGTTGTCTACTGCTAAGTTGGTTATTCTGTTGATTGTCTTGTGATTATTGTGAGATACTCTTGTTTGTGTTTTTGTGGTTTTTGGACTAATCTTTTGCAGGATAAGTCACAAGAGTATGGTTGATTGATGAGAAAAAGATGATTATGATATTCAGGGGAGGATATCAATTCAGAATCAGTGATAAGAGTGGATGTTTATCAACACAAAGATCATAAAAGTTTATTCCTTAAGTGGTGCATTCATTACATAAGCAGAAGTTACTCCATCTTGGACTTAATGGCAACATAATCAACACAAAACAAAACCAAACACAAACCTAACACAAAAAACTACTTCAGCTTCCCTTTTCCTTTTCCTTGGACATCAGGCATGGTTTTGTGGACTCCTCTGCCACCAATGGCATCAAACACCTTCTTGCAAGGGATTCCTAGCACTACTGTTCTTGGCTTTGGATTTTGCTTCTTCTCAGGCACAGGGATCATACTCATTGATGATGCAGCCTTTTCAAACTTACTTGTTAGTAAGACTGATAGCACTTGGAGATCATCATCATCAGATGCGTCAGAAGAAGAGGATGAATCATTCACATAGGATGGTAGTTCATCTGTTGAAATTTCATCAGAGGAGGTTGTTTCAACCTTTTTCTTTGAAGTTCTGTTCCTTGAGCTTGAGGTGTAGTCTGGTGGAAAATAACCTTTCCATCCTCCGAAAACTGAGTCTGAAGACAAATCGGATGAAATCTCCACAACGTTTGATGGGGAAGGATTCATTGTGTTGGAAAATTGTTTTATGGTATGTGATGGAGTTGGTGTTGATAATTTGAGGTCTTTTATAGAACCAATGGTGCATTTAAGTCATTAAATGCAGGGTTGGTATTAGGAATTAATTCATTGGGTTTGCTGGAATTAATTAAATTATGGTAATTTTGGTGGAGTTGACCAAAAAGTTGGGTATTTATTTTGGGTAATGGTATAAGTGTTTAGAATCCATTCTGCTGCTGAAGATTATGCTGCTCAAAGTTGAAACTATTAGATTCTACTGCTTGGTTTGAAAGTGAAGGGACTATTTTGTACATTGGCGCGAATAAAGCCCTAAGTGGATCTAAACGGCATAAAAACCCAATTCGATCTCACCAATAACTTTGTGCGCCCAAAATTAAACCTAATTCAAACCCTAACACTTCTTTTCATCATTCGATCAAAAACCCCCAAATTCAAGACCCTAATTCACAATGTCGAGACGCACTTACTCCGCTGAGCACAATCAAATAGCTTTTCTTCAGAAGGTCCCTGAGGCAGATGGATTTACTGAAGTCATTGACTTTCTTAATGCTACTTCAATTAGGTATGCATTAACAGTTAATCCAACTATATATAGATCCCACATGAGACAGTTTTGGTCGACTGTTACGGCTGAAACTCAAAATGGGGAACAAATGTTAATTGCCACAGTAGATGAAGAAAGAATAGTTGTTACTGAAACATCTGTAAGACGAATTCTTCATCTCGCAGATGATGAAGCAACAACTTTCCTTCCTACTTCTACTATTTTTGAGGAACTTGACAAAATTGGGTATGAGAGACCAAACACTAAATTAAAAATTTTCAAACGTCTCCTCTGCCCACAATGGAAATTTCTTATTCATACCATTCTACATTGTCTTAGCCCTAAAAAAACTGGGTGGAATGAGTTCAGTACAACTCAAGCATCAGCCTTGATTTGTCTGGCTACAGGACAACCATTTAACTTTTCGGCTATGATTTTTGAAGGGTTGAAAAAGAATATTTCAGGAAATTTTTATATTTATCCAAGGTTTTTGCAATTAATCATTGATAGTCAATTACAAGAACCTTTTGCACATGAAAAGCCTTATAAATGTTCTGTGCTTGTAACCAAAATGTTTAAACACTTGAGAAAGAATGGGACTGGATTTTCTGGAAATATTACACCTTTCTCCCAACATATTTTAAACATTGTTGCTGCTGTTGCTCAGGGTGAAGAAGCTGAAAACCCCACAGCTTCCCATCACACACCCACTCCTGAAAATACAAGTGAATCATCCCATAATGAACCCCAAAAGACCCAAACACCTAGGCATTCACAAGAAAAGAGCACTGAGTTACCTCAGACTAGTGCTAGTATGGAAGCAGATGAGGTTGCCATAGGTGATGGTGATGGCATGAAGGAAGGGGCTGACACTACTGTTTCCAACTTAAAAGTTGAACAGGCCAGTGTCAACATAGATAAGACCCCAACCTTGGCAACATCTACTGTTGAGGGTTCTCATGAACCTGAAGCACAAGATGGTAACCCCAGCCAACTGGCTAAAAAGGGGGGCTCAGGTGCTCAATCTAGGATTGAGACTGAGTTTCAGTCCACAGATTCACCTCTTAGGGAAGTTAACACATCCCGAAGTGATGAGGACAGACATGAAACTCATGAGGAATTGATGGATCAATTTGTACAACATGACATTGCCTATGATACACCTCTCGGACCAGGTCACACACGTCGAAGTGTTGAGGCTAGCATTGAATTTCACACAGAGGCATTGACAGGTAAAACTAATGTACAAAATGTCAAATCCAAGGATCCACCTCTCGGGTCAGGTAACACAGACCGAAGTGGTGAGGATAGTGTGAAACAAATCAATGCATTGACGGAAAGATGTACCAAGTTGGAAGCTCAAGTTCTTGATCTCACCAAAACAGTCAAAAGTTTGAAGTTCAGGGTCAATTTTTTGGAAAGAAGGCACAGGTCAAGAGCTACACTTTCTAGAAGGTTCAAGAAAGTGAATTCCAAACCAAGTTTGGGAGAGGATGCTCCCAAACAGGGGAGGAATGAAGAGGATGAAAACAAGGGTCAAGGGGAGGTTGACATGGAAGAAGATGAAAATGTTGGTCGTATTGTTGAGAATGAAGGTAATGTAGATATGGATGTTGGTAAGGATAACTTTGTTGGTAAAGAGAAGACACAGGATGATTCTGCTGCTGGTGCTGGACATTCTGCTGCTGGGCTGAAGGATACTGCTGCTGGTTCAGAAAAGGGTTCTGCTGCTGAATCAGATGATGATACCATTCCTATAGCTCAAGTCATGCTGAACCTTAAAACAACACATCAACAACAACAATCACCACAGAAACCTAAACCTGCTGCTACAATGAAACAACCAACACCTTCAAAACCAAAAGCTAAAGGAGTTGTCATTCAAGAACCTGTATCAATTCCAAAACCTGTACACCTAACCATTTCATCAACAGACAAAGGCAAGGGCATCTTGGTTGAAGAACCAAAGAAGAAGTTCAAATTTATGGATGCTGATGCAAAGGAACAACAAAGTAAGTCTGATGCAGATGTTGCAAGAGAAATGGAAGTACAATGGAATGTAGATGTTGAAATGGAAAGACAGAGGCAATTACAAGAGGATTGGGAAGTGGCAATGAGAACTCAGAAGGAGGAAAGAGAGAAGTACACCCCTGAGGAACAACAAGATGCTATAGCTGATATGCTTGGAGCATTTAGAAAGAAGCAAAATGAAAAGAAGGGTGAGTACAAGAAGAAGAAACCTTCCAAAACAGATGAGTATAATTATATGAAAATGTATCTAAGAAACCAAGCTTATTGGAAGCCTAGTGCATTCAGAGGAATGAGTAGAGCTGCTGTTGCAAAGGCTTATTATGAGACTCATGCAAGAATTAACAGACCAATTGAGCCTATGACTGATGCTGAGATTAAGAAACTTACAAGAAGAGTGGATCCAAAGGCTTATCTTAATCCTGAATCTCAAGTTACAAAGCCTAAAGAAGTAACTGAAGTTGTGCAAGAAAAGATTGTGAAAGAGAAAGAGGTTGCAGGTGAAGCTGAGAAGGAAAAAGAAGTTGTTGAGGAGCAGACAAAACCTGAATCTACTATTGGTGTGAAAAGAACAGGAAAAAGGTTAAAGTCTATTGGAAGGAAAAAGAAAAGAGCTAAATCTGTTGTAATGAGTGATTCAGAAAGTAATTCTAAAGGTGAGCAGGAGTCAAATACTAATGAGTATGGAGCTGAAGAAGTAACTGCAGATGATATGAAAAGGATTATGGATTTTACAGTTCATAAACCTCAAGAAGAACCAGAGATAACAAATGCAGTTCCCTTGGAATCAAAGTACCCAATCATCTCTTATACACATGATGTTCACGATGGAAGTGAAGCATGGTGGAAGATTAAGAGATCAAATGGTGTATGTCAGAAGTTTATTAGATTCTCACAAATGCTGCATTACATGGATAGGGATGATATAGTACAGCTCTGGAGGTTATATAAGGAAAATTATGGGGATAGAAGACCAGATGTGATTTATGAAAGGCTACACTATTATTATTTGAGGAACATGTTTGAGCCTGATGCAAGAGATATTGAATGGATAGATTTGTTAAGCTCAACCAAGGTTCATAAATGGTATCTATATCAATCATGTGGAGTACATGAGTTGATTGGTAGAGGTGTAGGTGTATACATGCTGATGGAGAAAAACTACCCCTTGAACAACAATACTGCTGTTATCACCCAGATGTTACAACATGGAAAGTTAAGGTTACAAAGATCATTTTTGTCAGATCATCAAGCTTATGAGTTGGTAGAAAAATATAGAAAGATTCTGAAATCAAAGACTTCAAAGCAATAAGTGTTTGGAAGCATCCTCTTTGTGTATATCTGTGCTTAAAAGAAACTTGTATATTTTGGGAGAAAATATCAAGTTTAGGGGAGGATTGTTGGGTTTAAAAGATACTGCTGCTACTTTGAAGATGCTGCTGCTAAGTATTTTATTCTGCTGCTCATGGTGTTAATAGAAATATACTAAGTATGATTCTACTGCTAGGCATAATCATTCTATTGCTAGTATATTTATTCTGCTGCTAATGATATCTGAAGAATGATAAAATAAGCTAAGTGTCAAACTGCTGCTAGCCTAAGATGATTCTGCTGCTAGAGTTTTGATTCTGCTGCTTATTAGATATGTATAGTTTGTTTATAGTAAAGATACGAATAGATATTATTCTTGTATAGAAAGTTTTTGTAACCGACTAGGACTCCTTAAGTCCATAAAAGGAGGATCTAGGGTTAGGGTTAGGATACGATTGTTTTAGCATACGTATTGTCTTGTATTCACTTCAAGGTTCGTTGTAACCCTGTTACTTTTGAGTAACCGTATATTAATATATTGAGGTAAAGGTTGAGAGAATTACTGTGTTATTGTTAATTCTTCTTAAGATTAATTACTAGTTTCCGCATAGTAATTAATAGATCATTCAAAAGCAGTTTCTATACCTATTGCTTTAGGTTTATATCTAAAGTAATTAACAAGATCGTTAAGCTCATCTGGGATCAACAATGTGACAATTCTAAATACCTTAGACCATCTTGGAAAGTTTGATGGTAAAGCAGATGAAGGATTTTTAGTTGGATATTCTCTCAATAGTAAAGCATTTAGAGTATACAACTTAAGAACTAAGAAAGTAGAGGAAAACCTACATGTGGAATTTTTAGAGCTTAAATCAAATGTAGAAGGTCAAGGACCGAACTGGCTATTTGATCTTGAGACTCTAACCCATTCAATGAATTATGTGCCTATTGTTGTAGAAACTAATGAATTTTCAGGTTCAAAAGATGATGAAACATCAGATAAGGCAAGGTTAGAAAAGGAGACAAATCAAGATTACGTGAAGATGCCAATATGGTCAAGTACAAGTGTGGATTCAACTTCAATAAATGGTGAATCTTATTTTGGTAAAGCTAAAGAAGATGTTGAAGATGAACAAAAGGAAGATGGAACAAAGAAACAAGAAAATAGTTCTGCTGTTGATAATGCTACTGAAACAGACTTAACTGAAGAAGCAGAATTAACAGAAGAAGCAGAATTAACAGAAGATGAGGTGGATTTGAGCAATCTCCCACCTGATTATCAAGTTCCTTCTACCCCACACACAAGGATTCACAAAGTCCACTCCCTGGAAAATGTGATTGGAGATGTACAATTAAGTGTGAAGACAAGACAACAACTGATGTCTTCAGACCAACAAGGGCTTCTTGATGCCCTTTATGCTTCAAAACAACATTAGTTTTCAAACTCTTGCTTGTTTGTATGTTTTCTCTCACAATATGAACCAAAGAACATTCTTAAAGCCCTAGATGATTCAAGCTGGGTAGAGGCTATGCAAGAGGAGCTTCTTCAGTTCAAGATTCAGAAGGTATGGGTGCTAGTTGATTTACCTAAGGATCAAAAGGTAATTGGCACTAGATGGGTTTTCAAGAATAAAAGGGATGAAAGGGGAATAGTGATTAGGAATAAGGCTAGATTAGTAGCCCAAGGGTACACATAACAAGAAGGGATAGACTATGATGAGGTTTTTGCTCCAGTAGCAAGACTTGAGGCAATTAGGCTTTTCTTAGCTTATGCTTCATTTTTAGGCTTCACAGTTTATCAAATGGATGTCAATAGTGCTTTTTTATATGGTACTATTGAAGAAGAGGTTTATGTCACACAACCTCCTGGTTTCATTGATCCTGACAATCCAAACAAAGTGTACAAAGTTGTAAAAGCTCTATATGGCCTACATCAGGCACCAAGAGCTTGGTATGAAACACTGGCTTCCTATTTAAAAAGGAATGGATTTCAAAGAGGCAAGATTGATCAGACACTTTTCATCAAGAAGCAACAGAAGGATCTTTTGCTAGTTCAGGTGTATGTGGATGATATCATCTTTGGATCTACAAGGAAGGAGATGTGTTTGGATTTTGAGAAGCTTATGCATGATAAGTTTCAGATGAGTTCCATAGGGGAACTTACATTCTTTTTGGGTTTGCAAGTTAAATAGTCATATGAAGGCATATTTATTAGTCAAGATAAATATGTTGCTGAGATACTTAGGAAGTTCAACTTTGCTGATTCAAAAATGGCAAGCACACCAATGGACTCTGAGAAGCCACTTCTTAAAGATTTAGATGGAGAAAATGTAGATGTACACACTTACAGATCTATGATAGGCTCCTTGATGTATCTCACATCATCAAGACCTGACATCATGTTCTCTGTTTGTGCTTGTGCAAGATTTCAAGTAACTCCAAAGGTTTCTCATTTAACAACAGTCAAGAGGATTTTTAGATATCAAAAGGGTCAACCTAGATTGGGACTATGGTATTCTAGAGAGTCACCTTTTGACTTGGTCGCATTTTCGGATAGTGATTATGCTGGTGCTAGCTTGGACAGAAAGTCAACAACTGGAGGATGTCAATTCCTTAGGTGTAGACTTATCTCATGGCAGTGTAAGAAGCAAACAATTGTGGCTACTTCAACAACTGAAGCTGAATATGTAGCTGCTGCAAATTGTTGTGCTCAAGTCCTATGGCTTCAAAACCAACTTCTTGACTATGGGTACAATTTTATGAACACTGTTATTCATATTTATAATAGTAGTACAATTTGCATTATTAAAAATCCAGTGCAACATTCTAAAACAAAACACATTGAAATTAGACATCACTTTATAAGAGACTACAATGAGAAAAGATTAATTCAAGTTCTTAAAATTGCTTCAGAACACAACTTTGCGTATCTGCTAACAAAAGCTTTTGATGTTGGAAGGTTTCAGTACTTGGTAGCAAGTATTGGAATGCTTAATCTTTGAATTTTTTAATCTAATGTGTTTTTGTATATAAATTTTTGGTTGTACTGCTAACTTTATAAGTTAATGCTGCTACTACAATAGTTTGTGCTGCTAGTACAAGTTTAAATTATGTTATTCATACAGTTAGTCCTATGATTACTCTAATTCAAGACAAGTAATTTGTACATTGTTCTTTTGGTTTTAGACTAACAATTTCAGGTATGAACATGTGAACACAAAGGATGTTTCAAGTGAAATGTGTGAGCAGCAGAATGATAATACAGTTGCTGACATAATAGGTTCATGATAGAAAGAGGTTGGGAATTTACACCTCCTTAAAACTTCTTTCTTGAAACCTGATTATGAAATTTCACATTGAATTGATGACTTAGTTTATCAGAAAGTAACTGATGCAACTCACTTTCTATCATTTTATACTTTAAAGTATAATGAGCAATCCAAGGACATCTTATAGAAAGAACAGATAGTAAATGTGAATCTAACACTTGTGTTAGAGGCAACAATTGCTATGAGCTGGAAACCCTGTCAAGAAAGCCTTTTGAATAGGTTTATCTTTACACATGCAGTTATTTATAACTGATAACATTGGTTCTCACACAACCAAAGGTTGCTTTAAAACGAAATTTTGATTAAGTGTCTGTTATACACTTAATCCCTTCAAAATGGTTGTAAGCAGTATGATTTTTCATAATAAAATCATGTACATACTGCTAATGGCAAAAGTTTCTTAAAAAGGATTTTCAAAGAGACTCACAAAAAAACCATCAAATGATGGACCATGAGTTAAATGTCCCATGAATCACCTCTCATAGGAGTTAACACACCTAGAAGTGACGAGGGCAGCAAATTAAACTCTTAAGGAATTGATGGCTACATGTACAACATTGTCTGATAACAAGTTCTAATTGATAGCTCAGATGATGGGGAGAGAAATATTTTGGTACATTGTGAGAGATCTTCCAAACAGGGGAGGAAATGTTATTTGCAATCCAGGGGAGGAAATAATCCCAAAGAAGGAAGATTAACCAATGAAAGGGAGGAAAAGACAAGAGCATACAAGATGATGACATTGAGGTTGAAAATGACAAGAATATAGCTGATAATCTCTTCTTCATGAACAAGATTCTGGAGTATTATGTATATTCAGAAGGGATGAAGCATTCAAAAGGAGAAAGTTCTATCTAGGTCAAACGGAGAAAAGTTTCAATTTCAGTTCACTACGTTTGTTCATCACTTGCAAAGGCATGCTGATAGATGATTTCACTTGTTGAAACAAGCATCCAAGATACACAGCACCATTGCCTCTTATAATTCCTCCATCCAAGGAAATTGTACCATCTTTTAGGTCATGTTTGAAGCCTGAAGATGTGTATTGATATTGTTGAAGTCAACAGAAAGCAGATGAGTTACTGAGAAAGATATTCAATATCACAGAATAGAAGAAAGTTCAGACCAAGGGTCTGACTATGATGTATTTGAAAGATCTTCACAATTCCTCATTTAATTCAGAAAACATGTTGAATAGGTTTCACATGTTTAGGGGAGGATTGTTGGGAATTAAATGTTCTAAAGATTAAGTATCGGGAAATACTCTCAAATGATTAATTCTGGTTGCAGTAGTATTAAGTCTGGTTGGTACCTGGTTAAGTCTGCTACCTGGTTAAGTCTGCTGGTTAAGTCTGGTCTTTGAATATTAAGTCTGGTGGTTAAGTCTAGTGATTAATTCTGGTGAGTACCAAAATTAAGTCTGCTCTTCTTATGTTAAGTCTGCTTGCTGGATGGATAAGTATACAAAGATATTTTGTACTAAAGTCAAGAATATACGGTAGATAATATCTTTGGACAAAGTGATCAGTAACAAGTTGTGTACATAGATACATGTTGTATCTAAGTTACTGACACACATAAGATAAGCTAGCAAGTGTTCGACAAGACTTAACAATATTGTAAAGATCTTCCTTGAACTATAAAAGAAAGATCTTAGTCTAGATATATGTCTAACAAGTGACTTATCAAGTGCTTTAAAATTATAACTCTTTAGAACCTTTAACAAACACAACAATATCATAAGTCATAGAAACATAAGATTCAATGTTTTGTAACCCTAGTGATAGTGAAGATCACTCGTATTATCTTGAATAATATTGAATCGTTTGGTGTTAACATTGCATGTTCATTGTTCGTTACTAAAGCATAACTATTCCATTTCCATAACCAAAATAACCTTCTAAGTGTGATTAAGTAGATTCCGCATACTTAATCATATTAACTCAATATATCACATACAAAAAGCAACAAAGGTTTAACCACCTTATAGTGTATCAATCAACCTCTCAAAATCTAACAACCGTCTCAGATCTTCATCCAACACAAGGAATCAGGTAGTTGTTAATGATGGAAGGTTTGAAATCCAAAACAGGGCTTCCGGGAGATTTGGTTCAGGAAATTATATGGGAAATTCTGGTGGAAAAAGTTTTAATTCAGGAGGAAATGGTAGAAACAACATGGGTAATACACAGAGGAGGGCTCAGATTGTTGCAACAGAGAAGAAAGAGATTGCAAACACAACGATTACATGCTATAATTGTGGTGGGAATGGTCACATGGCTAATGCATGCCCCAAACCAAGGACAATGGGCAGTGCTTATCACAAAAAAGCTCTTCTTCTGGCATTGAAAGATGAAGCTGGTGGTACTTTGACCGAGAAAGAGCACAAATTTATGGCAAATGCATTTTCGGACGATGACATGGAAGATCTTGAGGCAAATGCAGCTGTAATGTTGATGGCAAACATGCAAGAAATGCATATGGGTGAAACAGGCCCGGTGTATGATACCGACGGCTTGTCTCAGGTACCAGAATCTGAATATCTCATTCATGAAATTGTATCACCCTCTGCATCTGCATCTACTCAAGAAAATATTGGTCAAAATGAATCATCGTTATCCTCTCAATACGATGACCAAATAAATACCGTTGTTACCTTTGATTATGATCAAATTAACACCGTTGTTTCATTTGATGATCCTCTTGATGATGATCACAATGCTCAAATTGGACAAGATGATCTTGAGTATGATACAAATCCAGAGCTCATGACCTTGCTGTTGACCACCCAAACACAATTAGATGCACAGAAATCCCAGATTGATAAATGCAATGATATTAATAGTAACTTAAAATCAAAAGTTGCATTGTTAACCAAGGATCTTGAGTGCTATAAGCTACAGCTTTCAAATTTTGAAAACAAAGAAAAACGTGAGAAAAGCTTTGAGGCTGCATTCCAACAATCATACGTGAACGTACAAAATTTAGAACATCAAGTACGTGAATTGACCGTTTCCAAACATGAATTATTTTCACAAAAGGAACAAGAAAAATTAGACTTTCAAAAACAAGTTGACATTCTACACTCTGAACTTTCTAAAACCAAAACAGAGTTGTCAACTTGTCAAGAAAATTTTCCTGAACACCGTCAACATTCAAGGAAACGTGTTGATTCATATCTTGAAGAAATTGTTGCGTTGGAATCCAAACTTAAAGAATTTCAAAATGTTGTGTATAAAACGGGTGAATCTGTAACAACCATTCAAAAATTAACTGTCAAACCAAATCTCCAAGGATATGGCTTTGCAATTGGAAATGATCAACCATGTTTTTTACATAAAGCACTAAAGGAAAATCCAAAGTTGTACAGTGCAGAACTATTGTTTGATGATACTTTCACGCTTGTTGTTGTGTATAATAATGAAGAGGAAATGGAACATGAGGACGAGAGTCGATCAAAAATAAGTAATGTCCACTTTCATAAACCATATGATTACTCACGGGTACCTCATATCAATGCCACTTTCGTACCTCAAAAGGATAAATCAGAACAAACATTGTCTTTAACTGAAATGCATGAAACTTCTGAAGTTGTCCCTGTGACCAACGTAGCACAAGTTAATGGTCCTTTACCAAATCCGGGTGTTAATGCTCAAATGCCAAAACAATGTCGTATCCTTTGATATTTTAATACTTTCATGGACGACGTAAAACTTTTGGAAGATGTAATTGAACGTAATTCAGAAATAAAAGTCTCAACTTTTCTTTCTCCGTATGAGAAAGAAAAGAGAGAAATTTTTCAAAAACAACTATTACCACACGTTCAACACCTGCGACTTTGTGCTACTCATTGGAATTTTTCAAGGTTGTGTTTTATCATACCTTTTGAAAAGAGGTAACTTGTTCGTTCGTTCAAGTGACTACGAATTGACAAACACTTGAAGGAGTTACATTATTTTGCTCAGTGATTATTGTCAAGGGATTGCGATCTCCCTATACGTTAAGTATACATTCGAAGTCGTATTTAGTACAAGACATATGACACAAGGTTGGTTTATTCTACTTCAACATCGAATTGGTAATGGTTAGTTTTCTTAATCATTACACAAAGTCTACAGATTTGAAGAATCATGAAGATGATTAACACATTGGTTTCAGGGGAAGTTTATTCTTATGATGTGTTTAATCATTTGATGTTCATGCACCACTCGAGGGGAAGATTTTGATTCTTACTACTGTTGATTAGTATTACTACTGAAGGTTTGGATTTCTACTGTTTCAAGTTTATTTTTAGTGCGAAAAACTTCATGGAGGGTAATTTGAGACATTGGAAGGATGAATTGGATGTGTGGTATCGGTTTGTAGTAGTAAAGATTATATTTTCATACGTTCCCTATTTGTTGATAACAAAAAGGGGAAGAGATATTGTGGTGGATGACATGGATTAAGGGGAAGACAAGATTGTTTCATTCATGGTGAGATTTAATTATCTCAATTTCTCTACTTCGTCTAGGGAAGTTCGTACAAGAACGTGTTTGTTTTGTCATCATCAAATATCGGAAGATTGTTGGGTTTTATAGATTTGATGATCCAAAACAAGAAGAATGAAACATGAGGGACTATTTGTGACAAAGAGGAAAACTACAAAGATATGAAGATACAGAAGATATTTATTATATGTTAGTCAGGTTCTTAATAAATATCTTCATTGTTAATAGTTATCTCTTTGTGTAACCCTAGTATCTCTAGTATATAAAGAGATACAGGGATCCATTATTAGTGTATCAAGATGTAAAACACCAAAAGTGTGTGTGTGTGGGAAAACCAGGCGTGGATTCTGGGTAGAAAACGCCTGGTTGTTAGTTTTGTTTAACCTTAAGGATCTTATGATTCCTTGTTAGTGTAGCAAACACGTTCTACACTTGATCACGTAGAATTGGGGTTATGTATTTGTTATGGTAGTTGTTAGAGATGATGACGAAGAACCTTATTGATAATTATAATATTCTTTATGTTATTCCGTTGTGCTTATTATTATCATTGTGCTTATTTTTATCAAGGTCTAAACAACCTAGAGTCCAAAACGGTCCAAGAACTTATAGATGGTGTGTGCATAAGTTCTATCAGATAGACAGTGTATTGAGTTGCTACGCATGTCACGTGATTCCTTTGTTCATCTTTGCACACATTTTAGAGTAAAAGGGTGGTTGAAAGATAGAAAGCATGTATCAGTTGAAGAAAAAATGGTTATGTTCTTGATGATGTTAGGTCACAATCAACGGTATGTGGTCATAAAAAACCGATTTCAACACTCAACGCAAACAATTCACAAGTTTTTTCATGAAGTATTGGCTATAATGGTGGAGTTTGCTAAGGAGATTATAATACCAACAAATTTTAATCCTAATCCAAATGTTCCGGGCCATAATAGGAGATTACGACAAATATTTAAGGTAATTAGTAATTATATTAGTGCTGTGATATTTTGTTTCACATTAAATTTTGACTTCTAATTTCATTTATGTAGGGAGCTGTCGGTGCACTAGATGGAACTTTGATACATGCTTGTGTCCCTAAACACAAGCAACATTTATATAGAGGGAGAGGAAAGGGGGATTGCTATCAAAATGTTTTGGCAATATGCGACTTTAACATGATGTTTAATTTTCTTTTTCCCGGATGGGAAGGGGTAGCTCATGATTCCAGAATTTTATCAAAAGCAATAAGAAATCCTAATGCACTATTTCCATTACCCCCTCCAGGTACATACATACATACACATACATACATAAAATACATACATACATAGTTTGGATTTATTTGGAACTATTACTTAAATATTAATTATTATATAAAATTTACAGACAAATATTATCTTTGTGATGCCGCCTATGCACACACACGAGGGTTTATGGCACCATATCGCAATGTGAGATATTGGTTAGGAGATTTTCGGCGAAGGCGTGCATTGAATAGTAAAGAAAAGTTCAACCACTCGCATGCAAAACTTAGAAACGTGATTGAACGTGCTTATGGTGTCTTGAAAGCACGTTTTCCGATATTAAAGAAGATGGCACCCTTTCCACTCACGGTACAACGAAATATCACGATTGCATGTTTTGCACTTCATAATTTTATAAGCAAAGAGGGTTTAGATGATGAACTCTTTTCAAGATATGAGCAATTAGATGTGCAACTTGAGAATGACAACTTATTGGTTGAAGTTGATGATGGAGTTGATGAAGAAGATCAAGTTGTTCAACCACATGGGAATGCATCGGATCGACAATATATGACTAATTTAAGCGATCAAATCGCGCAACAATTAATGCAAGTGATTTAACTTGGGTCCTAATTGATACATGTTTGTAGTATTTTGATAATTTACGTGCTTTGCAATTTTTATGTTTTGAACCATTATGTATTGGTATATTTTGAACCATATGTACTGTCTTTAATACTCCGTCTTTTAAGCGATATTGGTATATTTTGAACCATTATGTATTGTCTTTAATACTCCGTATTTTAAGCGATTGCTTGTTTTGCACTCAATAGCACAAAAAACTAGTGAAAAAGAAAAAGGAAATGAAAAAAGAAAAAAAGTACTTCAATAGCACAAACAATACTAGTGAAAAAAAAATAAAGGTACTTCAATAGCACAAAAAATACTAGTGAAAAATTAAATAAATAAATAAATAAAAATAATAAAAGGAAAGAAGTACTTCAATAACTCAAAAAACAAACGGTCTTCTTCTTGCAGATGAAGAGCTTTAGATGTACATTTTCTTCTGCAGACATGGTTTGCAAATGAAGAGGTAAAAGATTTGAAATTACAAACGACACCTAACTTACACTAACAGTTTTAAATAGCAGTGTTAACCTTGAACAACACTAAGTTTGTACTAGCAGTCTTAACTTTGCACTGGCAGTTGTAACTTCACTTAGCAGTCTTAACTTTATCTGAGCACCAGTAACACCAATATGAGCAGCAGTTGATCAAACAACATCTAGAAGGCTTTTAATCCCAACAATCCTCCCTTAAAGTTGATATTCTTCTTCAAAATCATCAAGTTTCTTCATTGAAAGCTTAATAAACACCAGGATGATGCTTCCAAAGGAATAGCATCAATTGATACTTCTTCTTCATCTGGAATAATTTCCATTAGCTGTTTAAGCTCAGCTGTTGCTTGATCATCATCCACCTTTTGCTTCTTTGTGACCTCTTGTTCCAGCTCTGTCCCTGCTCTTTTTTCACTGCCTTCCACCAGCTCTGTTCTTAAGTCTACAAATGTGTTTACCCTTTTCATTGCTTTGTCAAACATCTCTTGGATAATCTCAAACTTAAAAAGTGTCAAATCTTTAAGCTTCCATCCTTCCATGTTTTTTAGGTAAGTGCACATTATCTTTCTCTGTTGAGCTTTTATTGGTGGTTTATTCCTCTTCTCTACTGCTCTCTTAGCTGCAAAGTGATTTCTTCTTTTCTCTAAGAGTTGTACAAATAATTTAGCCTTTTTAGCCTCAAACAACTCTTCTTGTTCTTCTGCTTGCAGTCTTTCAGCCAATTGATAATCAGCATCAATCTTTGGCTGTACATCATCCTATGTGTTAATCAAGGCAATATTGGCTTCTTTTTTTTCCAGCTTTCTCTCTTGCAAGTCTTTGTTCTTCATCAAATTCAGCTTGTAATTTAAAAGCAGCTTCTTCATCAAGCCTGATTTGATATTTCTTCTTCACAGGTTCTATCAATATTCCTTTACCTTTACCCTGTGATTGTTGTGAAGATACTATTGTTGTAGATTTACCCAGATCTTTGAAAACAACCCCTTTCTCCTTGGGTTTTATGCTTTTTAAAGCTTCAAGTGCTTGAGCCATAGTAATATCATCATCAGTAGTTGTTATAGCAGCACTAACAGTTGTTAGGAATTTTATAATTTATGTAATAGTTCATTGCTACTGTTAGTATAAAGTGGTTCCTGCTGGTAGTATTAGTTGCTGCTGATCATGGTTCCTGCTGGTAGCTTTGATTCATTTCTGCTGGAAGTGTTCATTGCTGCTGGTCATAGCGTATTTTTAGTATGTTTGTTAGATTTATTCTAGGAAGAGATTTATGTATATCTCTTTACATGGTTTGTTATGAGCTGTATTAGGGTTTCTTAGTCTATAAAAGAAACATGCAGCTAGGGTTTATGTACACTGTACGAGATTGAAAACAATATCATTAAAAAATAAAAAGGTCCATAGAGGATCAACATTTATTAGTTATTCGTTCTTCTTTAACTCTTGTGTTTAGTTTCCGCCTGAATACAAGTTTATTATTCAGAGATTCTCAAAGTAGTTTACTTGTGTTTACATAAGTTTTCTACGAGTTCTACCAAGCTCATAAGATCTATCAAGGTGCACGATCCTACAAGTGGTATCAGAGCCAGGTTAGGATCTCTGACAAAGAAGAAGAAGTTCTCTAAACAATCTCCTAAACCCTTTTCCAATGGAAGGCGAAAATCCTGAAAATTCTGTCATAAATAATGAAAAACCTGAAACTTCACAAGTCCAACAACAAATAGTCACAACCACTGTGTCTAACAGTAATGCTAAATTCCCATACCTCAAGAAAGATGAGTACGAGATTTGGGCTATGAAGATGGAGTACTGGATCTCAAACAGTGATCATAACCTATGGAATGTGATCCTGAAAGGGAACGGCATGAAGAGAACAGGAAAGGATGAGAGAGGGAACATCACTATCCTTCCACCTATGACTGCAGAAGAGCATATTGCTCTACAAAGGGAGACCAAAGCAAGAACTCTTTTGCTTCAGGCACTCCCAGAAGATCATATGGGTGACTTTCATCACCTCGATGATGCTAGGGAAATCTGGCGTGCTATAAAAGCTAGATTTGGTGGGAATGAGGAGTCCAAAAAGATGAGGAAGTCCATGCTCAAGCAGGAGTTCCAGGAGTTCAGGATCTTTGAGGCTGAAGGGATTCACAAAGGTTATGACAGGTTTCACAAGATCCTGAGCTAACTCAACCAGTTGCAGGCCAGGCCAGACGAGGAAGACTGCAACACCAAGTTTTTGAGGGCTCTACCTCCCTCATGGTCACAGGTTTCCATCACCCTTAAGGTAAGAGGTAGGCTCGAGTTCATGATTTTTGATGATCTTTACAACAAGCTCAAGACCCTTGAAATTGACATCAAAGGGTATTCAACCTACTCTTCTCATACCTCATCCCATACTGAATTTGTTGGTGCTTCTAGTACTAACAAGATCTCACATGGTAGTAGCCCAACTCCCACTTCTTCATCTGTTTCCTATTCCCCAGCTACACCTAGAATACAACCAAGATCTGACAATTTGGTTGAGGAAGTTCTTCATTCGCTTGTTGCTGAAAGTACTCCAAAACAGCAAATGGCCTATGAAGACTTTGATTAGATTAATGAACTGGATCTGGAAGAGATGGACATCAAGTGGCAGTTTGCTATGCTGTCAGTAAGGGCCAATAGATTTGAGAAGAAGGCAGGGAGGAGGATCAAATTCGATGGATAGAAAGGAGCAAGGTTTGACAAAAGGAAGGTGACATGCTAAAAATGCTCACAACCAGGTCACTTTGCTAGAGAATGCCCAGATAAGAAGGTGGATGACAAAACAAGGTATTCTGCTTTCAAGATTCAAGAATTGGAGTCAGAAGATCCCAAAGCTTTGTTGTCTGTGGATTCCATGCTGGATTGGGAACAACATGAGGTAGCTGCAAAGAACTATGGGATGATAGCTGGAGCTAGAAAGAAGGCACAAGTGGCTGAGGATTATGCTTTGATGGGATACCCATCTCAGGTACAAGATTGTCCATTTGGTTGTAGTGTTAAATATGCTGAACTGAAAAAGGAATTTGATTATATAGAGCCTCAATATAAAGAATTGTTTATTAAAGATCAAGCCTATAGACACTCACTTAATACATTAGAAAAGCAAAAGGTTTGGCACAAAAAGAATCAGTTAGCTTATGAGGAAAACATAAGGGTTTTGGAGAGAGACTTAAAGTACACAACTAATGAGTTAAAATATGTTGAGAGAGAATTTGATAAGGTCAAATTAGAAAATCAGGAATTACAGGCTAAGTTAGATACTGAATTGGCTAGACAAAATGCATGGCAAGAATCAGCTAAAAACCTAGTCAAATTAAATAACAGTACTCAGTCTGTGAGGTGTAAGAGGGGATTGGGGTATGAAGTTGGGCCAGATGATATTTATGACCCTAGTGACCCAAGTATATTTGACCCTACCCCTAAGGAGCCAAATTACCAAATTCCTGTAAAGTATGTCAAAGAGGGAGGAATGAATGTTGTTCCTCCACCCATAAGAGGAGTGTTTAAACCTACCCCTATCCACTCAGAGCTTGACACAGACTTAAATGAATCATATATGTCCTATGGCAAAAAGTCCAGTGACTTGCCTAATCTTGATTGTGACTCTAATGATTTTGTCTCTTGTTCTAACAGTGACAAATCTTCAGAAATCAAGACAAATGATTTTGCTTCTTGTGATTCAAGTGTCAAGTCTACCACCACCAAGTCTGAAGATTTCTCCTCAGAAGTAGCTAATGATGAATCTCATTCAAAGACAGCTGCTTTTGAAGACAATTCTTCTGTTTTTGTTCAAAACAATGATGTTTCTAGTTCTGGTTCTGTTTCAAACAATGATGTTTATGTTTTTGCTTCTGTTAAGAATAATTTTGATTCATCTTGTAGTTTTTCTGGTTGCAATAAGAAATGTCATGTTAAGAATAAATCTTTTAGAAAGAAGTCATGTTTTGTGTGTGGTAGTTATGCTCATCTTATCAAAGACTGTGACTTTTATGAGAAACAGATGAGTATGTGTGGTGGTCAACAACAAACTAGGCCTAAGTGGAACAATGTTAATGATATACCCCCATATGTTCCTCAAGCAGCAACAATGAACACTTTTCCTGCTGGCAAACCAGTTGCTGCTGGTAAGCCAGTTGCTGCTGGTGAGCCAGTTACTGCTGGTAAGCCAGTTGCTGCTGGTAACCAGTTGCTGCTGGTAAGCCAGTTGCAGCTGGTAATCCCAATCCTGCTGGTTGGAAAAGAAAAGCTGCTAGACCTTTCTACAGACCTACAAGCACTTATTTTTAGAATGATTATAGGAATGTGTATTATTATGACCCAATGCATAGGGGGAGGGCAAGATGGGATACTGCTGTTAAGTCCTCAGCAGGTTGTTCTTGGAGAAACAATGACCAATATATGAGAATGGGGTTCAAGAACAATGGTGGATCTCATCAATCTCCATGGTTTAATTATTATTGATCCACAAGGCAGGCTCAAGTCAGTAATGGCTTGGGTCTCCCATGTATCTCATATTGTTGTATGTATTCTTTTGTTGTAGGAAATTTCTCTTTGAAGGGAAGACTTTGGTCTTTATCCTTGTTCTGCTGTGAATGAGGGGAGGCATAAGCCTAAGGGGAGGCTTATTGCTGTGTATTTTTTTTTTATTGACTAACATGTTTTTATGTTTGTTTTATGTACACTAACTTGTCTTATAGATGTTATATATTTTTGTATAGTGTGTATTCTAATCCTTTTGCAGGTTGGTGTTCTAGTACAAATAATAAACCATCAAACTTATGAAAACAGGAAAATTAAACTTTTATTCAATATTTTGATCCATCACGATTCATGAGTTAACAGCTGTAGGATCGAGTACTTCGAGCTAGATTGAGCTTGGTTAAACAAGAACCTCTGTATGGAATACAAGTGTTTATGCGGAAACTAAACAACAAGTATAATAAAGAAGAAAGCTATAAACGACAATGATCCTCTATGGATCAGACTATGAACTAAGAAAAGTGTTATTGAATATTGAAATCGTTAAAAGTACATTAAACATATGGACGGGATGTTTCTTTTATAACAATAAGAAACCCTAACCCTAACCCGTCTTACAAGAAAACGTGTGAAGAGATAAAGATCAATCTCTTCTAAAAATAAATCTAACAACCATACTAAACATACGGATAACAAACAATAACTATCCGCAGCAATCAACCCTATCGGCAGAAACAAAACAATACTATCGGCAAGAACCAACCGCAGCAGCAATGCAACACTATCGGCAGGAACCAGCTTCACTATCGGCAGCAATGAGAAATTCCTTATTTCTCATATCCCAACAATCCTCCCATTACGGAGAAACTCTTATTTCCCAGAGATCCTAACAATCCTTCTGATAGAAGTAGGACCAAAAAGATCCATATGAAGAAGCTGCAAAGGCTCAGAGATGTTGCTCACAGCAGTTATAGCCTTGTATGAAGCTTTGTGCTGCTTTCCTTTGTTGCAGGCAACACAATTGTGCTCATTAGAGAAGATCTTCAAAGGAAGCCCTTTAACCAAACCATTCTTAGCCAGCTTATTAATGGTCTTGAAATTCACATGGGCCATTCTTCTGTGCCATTTATTAGATTCATCCACAGAAGCTTTTGCAACCAGACAAGCAAGTGAACCCTTAGGCTGAACATCACTAAGATTGAAGCTATAAAGATTGTAAGTCCTAGGAACTTTAAGTTCAACCTGACTTTCATCAGGCAACTTGAAGTCTTTGGACAGCACAAAGCAATCATTCTCAGTGAAGAGAACACTGTTCTTCTTGTCACAGATTTGAGAGACAGAGAACAAATTGAAGTCTTGGAGTTCCTTCACATAAAGCACATCTTCAAAGTTCAGCTTGGCAGTTTTGATAGTTCCCTTCCCAGAAATTATTCCATCTCCTCCTCCAAATGTCACGGTACCTCCATTCAAAGGTACAAAGTCATGCAATCTTTCCAAATTCCCAGTCATACTCCTGGAACATCCATTGTCAACAATTCCAACATCTTTGCTTCTAAAAGGAAAATCCTGAGAAAAAGAATACATATACAACATTAGATACAAGAGAGACTCAAGCCATTGCTGACTTGAGCCTGCCTAGTGGATCAATAAGAATTCACTACAAGAAAAATGGCTTTTTAGGACCCCCATAAGCGTCATAAAATGGTACTTTTTAGGACCTTTCATTTAATAGGACCAAGGATGAAAGCGTTTCATCTCGAGCGGTTGTAATAGGTCCAAAGCGTCCTAACCCTTATGAAACCAATTTTATGGTCGTAATATATGTCTATGAACAACACAAATAGCGTCCTAATAAAACCATATTAGGACACTTTTACATTGTTTTAACATGTGATTACCTACTTTTAATCTTTTGAAACACATAAAAACGTCCTAAAAGTATTGTTAGGACGCTTACGATGCAACATCATAGCTATTTTAGCAACCAAGAAAAGGGTCCTAATAACTCAAATAAGATTATGATACCAATTTTATGGTCGCATTTTACGTCTATAAACAACACAAATAACGTCCTAATAAAAACATATTAGGACACTTTTCCAATGTTCTAACATGTGGTAACCTACTTTTAATCTTTTGATACACATACAAGCGTCCTTTAATGTTAATTCTTAGGACGGTTATCATATACCATTATAGTTACTTTAACACCAAAAAAAGGGTTCTAATATCTCAAAGAAGATTATGAAACCAATTTTTTGGTCGTATAAAATGTCTATTAACAACCTAAATAACGTCCTAATAACAACATATTAGGACACTTTTACAATGTTAAGCGTCCTTAAAAGTTAATTGTTAGGACGGTTAATAAGTTTAATAGGACAATTTCAAAGTCCTGACAAGTCATATGATAGGACGCTATTTTCAGCATGCACACTCTATTATTACGATATGAATAAAACATCAACTAATTATTAAATGAATAAAACGAAATTGCATTTCAAATAAGCAATTGTCATAACAAAAGCACTAAACATAAATAAGGTAGACACTATCCAACATAAAGTCTTGTAACATTAAACAATAAATTAAAGCAACAAGAAGCTTAGTCCGGGGTCATCATGCATCCTTTCTCAATCCTCACGGACCACCTACAAATAAACATCCATGTATAAATCCATGTTATTAAAATTATTGGTATCACAAGTTTAACAAAGACATACCGAGATAAAGGGACAAGGTCATGCTATGGTTGCACCAACACAGTCTGCAATTAAGGCAAATAACCCATATGGTCTCACCCACACGAGATAAAGCGTCCATTGCAATTATTCTTGTTTTACGTCTTCCCAAACTATCAGAATCTTTCGTATCCAGAAAGTCACCACAAAACCGAAAAGTAGAAGCATAACTATAAGAACAAAAATAGCAGCGGTATTTGTATGAAGTAATCTGAAATACAATCATAAAGCAAAGAAACCGTTTAAAAGATTGAAAGACCAACGAGATCGTAATTACCCTGTATATATCGAAAATCTTTCAGCACCAACAACTTCTATAGACTCGTTTTCTGCCATACAAGGCAAGAAAAGAATTCTGGCTATTAATTCTGGGTTGATCATGAAACGGATCTCTTCCTAAAAAGTATGACAAAAAAGGCATTAAGGCTATAATACTCTAAAAACATCCCTTCAAATCCAACAACGCAATTTACTTTAACAACATTTTGGTAATTTCAAAGGCAACAAGTGAACGGGTTACAACTTGCAGGAAGCATTTCAAGTCAACACAGCCTGTAGCGTGTAATGCATGCGGTATAAGTGAAAGTTAAATCAGTAAGCAACTGCACTCACACCTTCGGAAAACCATATCAGGGACAAAAAATAAGCAAACCTGAACACAGCCTTTATTTACAGCACCGCCACCAAGGTACTTATTAGCAAAATCTACTTCGAGAGCTTCCTTCAACTGATCTTCTATTAAGCCCGAAGTGTAGACCTATTAGAACATAAAGATTGCAGTTAAGTATTATGCGATCAATGTAACTAGACCCGTTTTCAATCATAGTGTACCCTTCCTACCAGCCCGAAACAACAAAATAGATTAACAACGACGAGATAATACTGAAAATTAAAACACGTATAGTTTAACGATAATGTCACAATTTTTGGAACATACCTCAAACGGGCATAGGGGGACCACTGATTTACTCCAAGATTCAGCCTTGGGGTAAGGAATGCAGTTATCTGAAACAAGAACAAACAGATCACTAATGATCATTGTTGCTGATGAGCGCGAAATAGCATATGTCAAACAAGTTTTGTGACTGCATTCCATTTGAAGTTCCTAAGTACTTCTGTTTTGAAAGATTGTAACTCAACTACAATATGTGTTATGCTATTGAATAATACCCTCAGAGACGTTGTTTGATTGATACAGATATTTATGTAGTATGCAATCATAAACTAAAGAATTTTGCACCTCAAAAATGATGACCGATTTTCAAATTGCACACGGTCTTTGTTAGATTTTATCGCTACATTACTGTTAAGATGCAAAGGACTAAGTTGTAAGCATGGTAAACTGAGCAATGAACACTAATTAGTTGCTTTATGAACGGTATATGCTCCTTTTATCTAATGAGAAATAACCATGACAAAAAGGACTAAGTGGGCAGAACAAACAGCATGAAAATGAGATATAAAAAAACCAACAACATTTGATAGTAGAAAGGAAAGCCACAAGGAGCAACATGCAAATCCCACCCATCAGTTGGAACATTAAAGTCAAACTAACTCATGTGACAACAAGAAGTCTCATAGAAGAGAGTACCTGGGTTGAAACACAAAGAGTATGAGCCAGCTGTGTCTTTCCAGACCTGAAAATTAGGCAATTACATTGATGAGGGCATTTTAAGACACAGAGTCACAGACCATACAGATTCCAGTATATAATATGATTGATCTTACCTAAACTCGCCAAAAGCTTCCGTGATTTGCAGAGTTTCAATACCACCTTGACAAGTATATGGAAATTAGTTAATTCTCTACAACTTTTCAGTTGCTTCAACTCCGCAACTTTTAGGTATATTAGGTTTCGACCCCCCATTTTAATTGTGAAATTTCTGTATATTAGATCCCGACCCCCCACTAAAACTTGGCAAGCTTCGCCACTGTGTATATATTAGACATACTGGCGGCGAAATGGACAAGTGTTGGGTGACCACTCAAGTTGGATTGGGCTAATTTGAAAATTCTTTGTCTGATAATCTTAACTACTATTAAAATGTGATCTATTTGTTTGATAAACCAACTTGGGAGGTTGATCATGCTTCAATATATTACGAGTGATTTGTAAACCTTTTGACCTACATCCTTTAAAGAAAACTATTTTATTTACCACCCAAATGACCGTTTTTCACAAAAATCCTAAAAATTCCCCCTCTAATTAGTCCTTTACGAGGATCTGCATATCATCATAGAATAGTCTAAATGGAAAAATTATATTTTTGGCAAGTAGAGCGTAGTGTCAAAGTGGTTAAAGCAAGAAGCACCACGGTTAAATCAGCAATTTTCCTAATCCTGCTTATAGAAGCAAATTTTTTAAAATGTTAAGATTCTTACAGTGTTTCTCGTGAAAGATCCATGGGTACAGTCCCATCTAGTGCTAACCACGATCTTAATTCTCTCCTGTGATTCGAAATCAGCCCATCCAAAGTATACACCCCAGGCTTGACTAGGAAGATCAGAAGGTCCGTTATCTGAATAATCAATATGCCATAGATAAACAATACTCAAAGTATATAGACAAAAAGTGCATGTAGGGGATGTGAAAAGGAGGAAATTTCGAACCCGACTACTTAACTTTAACGGGTCAACAGGGTAAAACAAAAAAATAACAGGTCAAAAAAGTCACCAAAACTTCTTTTACTTCATAAAACCTCTCTACATAATATACAAAGCAAATGAATAAAATACACCCATTTTGACCTCAACATGTTTAACTCAACACCCAACCAACCTATTGTCACTTCTGGCAAGGTGATTTTATTTTGTAAATAAATGCTTTTATCAAACATACATGTGATAAAAATGGTGAATGTAACAAACAGAAGCAAACTGTAAACCTGAAATTTCTTGTATAAATCCATTTTTGTATGATCCCTTGAAATGAATGGGTTCAATTGGTAATGCGTTCATCACC
Source organism: Artemisia tridentata subsp. tridentata (assembly GCA_021014915.2). Lineage (NCBI taxonomy): Eukaryota > Viridiplantae > Streptophyta > Magnoliopsida > Asterales > Asteraceae > Artemisia > Artemisia tridentata. Next base: position 148,911,430 of record CP139502.1, on the reverse strand, counting down.
CCTGCAACGATATAAAGTTAACCTAAATTGTAATTGTCAAAATACGCAGTTTCCTTGTCTAAAAACAGTGGATGGTGGCATATTTTATAAAGAAACATACAGTCATCAAACGGTGGGAGTCCGCATAGCTCTGGCTGAAGATCTATGAGCGAATGCATCACGTAATCAGCTATTGAAAATTCATCCGATTCACCTTCAATAGATGGCACTGCCACTACTTTCATATTTGCTGCCTTTCCAGCTTTAACCCCTGTTCTGTTGACATATTTACAGTTAACCCAACCTGGAATCCTATAAAATACCCCTTAACCTGACAAACCTGGGATCTAAAGTATGCATTTAGAAAATCTAAACTTTGGTACAAATGTACTATTATAAAGTTACTAAGGATTTAAGCGTAACCCATAGATCACGAATACTTAATACCATTCTAAAAGAAGACAAAAGAGCAGGATATACTTACAGAGAATCTTCGATAACAAGACAGCAAGATGCATCCACACCCATTCTGTTTGCAGCTTCCAAAAATCTGTGTTCAGGTGATTTTCAAATATCACATCATATTTTTAGTTCTTTCTTGAATACGTAGAGGCGCAAAAATTACAATTTACTAGAAATTGTTGTATTACGAGCTTACAGGTCTGGAGCCGGCTTTCCTAATTTGACATCATCACTTCCAAGAACTACTGAAAAGTACTCTTTCCAACCTATCGTTAAAAATGTTTATGAATTTAGTAAAAGAAATATATTGCATAAGTATAAACTTATATACTGTTACTTTAGCCAGAACTTAATAAAATATTTCTGTTTGTTAACAATTACTAGTAATAGTTACTTTGAATAGCGTCTATGTAAAAATGCAATTCAAGAAAATAAGAAGTTATAAGGTTTACATAACGAATAATACGAGATTTGGTTTATAAGTCTTAGAACGTTAAAAGTAGAAAAAAATGAACTAACATAACCTTTTTGGGCATTAACTTTGGCTTCTACATGTTTCCTTGCGGAGTTTGAAGCAACTGAAAATGACTTTAGTCAAATAGTTAACAATTGCCCCAACTTTAGCCTCAGAAAGGGTACGGGGATGCCCTAGCTAGGCCGTGTATATAAACTAATTGCCCCAAATTGCAACACACACACTTTCATGTTTCTATTACTACCACTTAGGGGGTGTTTGTTTCGGCTTATGTAGCTAGCTTATAAACTGTTTCTATTAGTACCACTTAGGTGAAACATAAGCCCAAAACAAAATGAGCCATAAGCCGGAACAAACACCCCCTTAACATATACTAATATAATGTCAGACACAAAAATCATCTATACACAACACAATATTCAACATTCATATCAGTTATACATAAACTATATCAATATAAGTATTGTGAATAAACCGAAACCATTCAAAGTGTTTTAATTAGAGGCATACACTATATGTCATACACTATATACAACTAAATATTCCAAATGATGGCATACACTATATACACATATATAGCGTCATTAAACATATAACATTATACATCAAGTACAACTAAATATCCCAAATGATGGAACAATCACTCAAAAACAGCATTCGAAGTTTCAGTATATGAAATTATTCAATTTTAAATTGCTTACAACTATATAAAACCCACCAAGGAAGATGAGTGGTATTTCCACTAGTGTCGGAGATGATACTTACAGTGGTGGCGGTGGTTGCTTCGGATGGTGGTAGGGTCCTTTTGGTTAGCGATAGGCGAGGGAGCAGTGGTGAGGGTGGTGATGGCGTCGAGAGGTTGTGAGAGAGGAGTGATGAGAGTTGGATGGAAAGTGAGATCTATGTCTCAGATCTATCTTGATGTATCTCAGATCTATCTTGATGTTTGGCTAAGGGGGAAAATGAAAGTTAGAAAATGAAAATGAAAATTGTAAGCGGGAAAACGAGATTTACTAGTAAGCGGGGAAATTGAAAGTGAAAATTAACTAGTATAGTTTTTTAAAACCATACCAAATAAATTAATTTTGGTACGGTTTCAAAATAAATTGTACCAAAGAAAAGCGTTTTAGTAGGGTTTTATAAATAACCGTAGCAACTAATAAAAAGAAAAGTGTTTTGGTACGGTTTTATAAATAACCAGTTAGACCCGCCGAGTTTTAAGTTGCCCGGTTCAACCCGGTTCTCGAAACCCGACCGGGTTTGGTTTTTTCCATTTTTTTAATAGAAAACCGGGTTGATCCGGTGGTCGAACCGCGTTGACCCGGTGGTCGAACAAGTTGAAAAAAATAGTTTTTTTAAATAAAAAATCGGGTTGGTCGGGCGGCCGAACCAGTTGAACCGGTAAACCGTTGACTCGACCGAGTCGATTAAACACCCGGTTTTCAAAACATTGGTCATATATGATGTATTAGTTCGTTTTTCCCAAATAAAAGAACATGTCGTAAGCAATTCAAACTATTGGTGTATTTTAACCTTTAACAAATGCAGCATGAATTAAACATATTGTCTTTATATAAGAATTATTGCAAAACTTTGAGGAAAGTGTTGCCTTACTTATTAAACATGTTGCCTTTGGCTAATAACATTTGCAACACTTAGAAAAAGTGTTGCTTTAGTTATTAGAATGCAACACTTCTCTTCTAAATGTTGCTTTATAACCATATTTATTTAGAATGCAACATATTTTCAAAGTGTTGCTCTTTAAGTGTTGCATTAGGCTTATTTTCTTGTAGTGTCGGTTCATTCGTTTAACATCTCATGTAAAACCATATAATCTCGGCTCATTCGTTTAACATCTCATGTACAACCATATCATCTCGGCTCATTCGTTTAACATCTCGTGTACAACCATATCATCTCGGCTCATTCGTTTAACATCTCGTGTACAACCATATCATCTCGGCTCATTCGTTTAACATCTCATGTACATTTGTATCATCTCGGCTCATTCGTTTAACATCTCGTGTACAACCATATCATCTCGGCTCATTTGTTTAACATCTCGTGTAAAACCATATAATCTCGGCTCATCCGTTTTTACACGTTTTCGTCCGTTTCTACACGTTTTCATCCGTTTTTACACGTTTTTTGGTCAGTATTTACACGTTTTCGTCCGTTTTTACACGTTTTCGTCCGTATTTACACGTTTTCTTCTGTTTTTACACATTTTCGTCCATTTTACACATTTTCATCCGTTTTTACACGTTTTCGTCCGTTTCTACACGTTTTCATCCGTTTTTACACGTTTTCGTCCGTTTCTACACGTTTTCATTCGTTTTTACACGTTTTTTGGTCAGTATTTACACGTTTTCGTCCGTTTTTACACGTTTTCGTCCGTATTTACACGTTTTCGTCCGTTTTTACACGTTTTTGTCCGTTTTTACACGTTTTCTTCTGTTTTTACACATTTTCGTCCATTTTACACGTTTTCATCCGTTTCTACACGTTTTCGTCCGTTTCTACACGTTTTCATCCGTTTTTACACGTTTTTTGGTCAGTATTTACACGTTTTCGTCCGTTTTTACACGCTTTCGTCCGTATTTACACGTTTTTGTCCGTATTTACACGTTTTTGTTTTTATTTACACGTTTTCGTCCGTTTTTACACGTTTTCGTCCGTTTTTACATATTTTCGTCCGGTTTTACATGTTTTCATCCGTTTTTACACGTTTTCATCTGTTTTTACACGTTTTCGTCTGTTTTTACACGTTTTTGTTAGTATTCACATGTTTTCGTCCGTTTTTTACACGTTTTTTTTCGTCCGTTTTTACACGTTTTCATACGTATTTACATGTTTTTGTCCGTATTTACAAGTTTTCGTTTGTATTTACACGTTTTCGTTCGTTTTTAAACGTTTTCGTCCGTTTTTACACATTTTCGTCCGATTTTACATGTTAAGTTTTGTTATAATAAAACTTTTGCAAATAATCGTTTTAAAAAAATGATGTTATATGACTCAAAAATGAAATGTCCTATTATGGTGTACAATAATAAAACCATTGTACATAAGCGTCCTATAAAGGTTAACGTTATAATACCCACGTTTCAAAGGTCCTATTAAATTTTGCTATAATAAAACTTTTTGTGAATAAGCGTTTTAACTAACTGATGTCTTATGACTCAAAACTCAAGTGTCCTATTATGTCTTATTAGGTTATGTCATAATAGGACATCTAGTGATCAAGTGTCGTATTACACTATCACATAATGGGACACCAACAACTAAATGTCTTATAAAGTAATTTATTAGGATCCATATTTTAAGCGTCCTATTAAGGTTATGTCATAATACGACATCTAGTGATCAAGTGTCGTATTACACTATCACATAATGGGACACCAACAACTAAATGTCTTATAAAGTAATTTATTAGGATCCATATTTTAAGCGTCCTATTAAGGTATATGATAATAGGACATCTAGTGATCAAGTGTCGTATTACACTATCACATAATGGGACACCAACAACTAAATGTCTTATAAAGTAATTTATTAGGATTCATATTTTAAGCGTCCTATTAAGGTATATGATAATAGGACCCCAAATCATCGACCATCCTATTATATAACTTTTTAGGACATTGTCTAAGTAGCAAATATTTAAAAAGGACCCTAAATGCTCATATGTCCTATTAAACAGTTTTTTAGGACTCCATTATCATAGCGTCCCACACAAAGGGTCCTAAAAAGCCACTTTTGTTGTAGTGATTAAACCCTGGAGATTGATGAGATCCACCATTGATCTTGGACCCCATTTTCATATGTTGGTTATTCATTTTCCAAGAACAACCTGCTGAGGACTTAACAGCAGTTTTCCATCTTGCCCCTCCCTTGTGCATTGTGTCAAAACAAACAGGTCTCATATCATTTTGAAAGTAAGTACTAGTAGGTCCGCTGAAAGGTCTAGCAATATTGCTTCTCCAACCAGCAGGATTGATCCTGCCGGCAGGAACAGGATAAGCAGCAGGAACAGGCTTATCGGCAGGAATGAACTTTTCAGTAGCAACTGGCTTACCAGCAGAAACTGGCTTTCCAGAAGCAACTGAAGTTCTCCTTGCTGCTTGAGGAATATAAGGGGAATATCATTAACATTTTTCCATACAGACCTATTTTTACAAGCATATAATCCCATCTGTTTTTCATAATAGTCACAGTCTTTAATAAGATGATCATAACTACGACACACAAAGCAAGATTTCTTTCTAGGGGACTTTTTCTTAACAATAACTTTCTCATTACTAACAGAATTATTCAAACCAACACATGAAACAAAATTATCCTTAATAGAATTAAAACCACAACCATAATTGTTTGAAACAGAATCACAACTAGAAACATTTGAAACAGAACCACAACTAGAAACATTATTGTTTTTAACACTATCAAAAGAAATATCTTCAAATGCAGCTGTCTTTGAGTGAGATTCATCAGTAGCTACTTCTGAGGAGAGATCTTCTGACTTTATTGAAGCTGACTTGTCACTTGATCCACATGTGGCATAGTCATTAGTCTTGATTTCTGAAGATTTGTCACTGTAAGAACAAGAGACAAATTCATTAGAGTCACAATCAAGATTAGGCAAGTCCTTTGCCTGTTTGCCATAGATCATTTGTGAATCATCAAAGTCATCAAAAGGATTAGCAGGTTTAAATGTTCCAGTTATGGGTGGAGGAACATCATTCATTCCTCCCTCCTTTACATACTTTACAGGTTTTCTATAATCTACAGGTTCCGGGTTAAAAACACTATACTCATTAGGGTCATAATACTGATTTGGCCCTATTAGGTCACCGAACCCTAAACCTCTTTTGGTTTTAGTAGACATAGAACTATCAATAAGCATGTGAAGGTTTTTCGATGAGTCTTTCCACTTATCAAATCTAGCTAAGGAATTATCTAGCTTAGACTGTAACTCTTGATTTTCTATCACTACCTTAGCTTTTTCCCTTTCAGAATGTTTAAACTCATTAGTGGCATTTTTTAAATCTCTTTCTAACACCTTTATTTTTACTTCATAAGCAGACTGTTGTTGTTGATACCAGACCTTTTGTTGTTCTAATGTTTTAACAGCATTTTTATGAGCCTTAAGTTGAATAAAGTTATCCTTATTTTCACTTTCTATATCATCAAATTCCTATTTCAATTTAGCATATATAGATTCACAACCAAATGGACAGTTTTGTACCTGAGATAGATGACCCATCATTCCAAACTGACCAGCCACCTGTTTCTTCTCACCATATCCAGCTATCATCCCATACACCTTATCTGCTCCATTTGCAATCGTCTTCTCATGATGCTCCCAATCCACCATCGAATCCACAGATACCAAAGCCTTGGGGTCCTCTGAATCCAGCTCTTGAATTTTGAAAGCAGAATATCATGCTTTGTCATCTACCTTCTTATCTGTACATTCCCTGGAAAAATGTCCTGTTTGAGAACATTTATAGCACCTCACCTTCCCTCTGTCAAACCTGGCAGGTTCCTGTCCATCAAAGTTGACCCTTCTTCCTGCCTTCTTTTCAAACCTATCCAATTTCAACGATATCATAGCCACTTGACATCTTAAGTCCATCTCTTCTAGATCTAATTCATTAACCTGATTGAAATCTTCATACACAATCTTCTGCTGTGGTGTACTCTCAGCAACAAATGAATGAAGCACATCCACTACGAGATTATCAGATCTGGTCTGAGCTTTTGGTGTGACAGGTGAGTAGGAGATTGATGATATTAATGGTGTTGGACTGTTTCCATATGATGTTTTGTTAGGACCAGAGTTACTAACAAAAGTAGTATGGGTTGGAGTATGAGGTGTATAGGTGGAATACCTTTTGATATCAATTTCAAGGGTTTTCAGCTTGTTGTACAGATCATCAAAGCTCATATAATCCAGTCCTCCTTTGGCCTTGAGTGTTATGGAAACCTGAGACCATGATGGTGGCAAAGCCCTTAGAAACTTTGTGTTGCAGTCTTCATCATCCGGCCTAGCTTTCAACTAGTTGAGTTGGCTCAGGATCTTGTGGAATCTGTCATACCCTTTGTGAATCCCCTCAGCCTCAGAGATCTTGAATTCCTGAAATTCTTGCTTGAGCATAGACCTTCTCATCTTTCTGGATTCATCATTCCCTCCAAATCTGGCTTTTACAGCATGCCAGATCTTTCTAGCATCATCCAAGTGATGAAAATCACTCATATGATCTTCTGGAATAGCTTGAAGTAGAAGGGTTCTTGCCTTGGTTTCCCTTTGAACAGCAAGGTGTTCTTCTGTAGTAACAGGTGGCTCTATATAGATATTGCCATCATTATCCCTTCCACTATTCTTCTTACTATTTCCCTTAAGAATCACATTCACAGATTGTAATCAGTGTTCGTGATCCAATATTCCATTCTCATAGCCCAGACTTCATACTCATCTTTCTTCAGATATGGGAATTTAGCATTGTTGGTGGACATGGTGGTGACGATTTATGTTTGGACTTGTGAGGTTTCAGGTTTGGGTTGGTGTTCTTCAGGGTTAATGACATTGTTTTGTGGGATTTCGTCTTCCATTGAAAGAGGGTTGGGAGATATGAAATCGAACTTTTTCTTCTTTATCAGAGATCCTTACCAGGCTCTGATACCACTTGTAGGATCGAGTACTTCGAGCTAGATTGAGCTTGGTTAAACAAGAACCTCTGTATGGAATACAAGTGTTTATGCGGAAACTAAACAACAAGTATAATAAAGAAGAAAGCTATAAACGACAATGATCCTCTATGGATCAGACTATGAACTAAGAAAAGTGTTATTGAATATTGAAATCGTTAAAAGTACATTAAACATATGGACGGGATGTTTCTTTTATAACAATAAGAAACCCTAACCCTAACCCGTCTTACAAGAAAACGTGTGAAGAGATAAAGATCAATCTCTTCTAAAAATAAATCTAACAACCATACTAAACATATGGATAACAAACAATAACTATCCGCAGCAATCAACCCTATCGGCAGAAACAAAACAATACTATCGGCAAGAACCAACCGCAGCAGCAATGCAACACTATCGGCAGGAACCAGCTTCACTATCGGCAGCAATGAGAAATTCCTTATTTCTCATATCCCAACAATCCTCCCATTACTAAGAAACTCTTATTTCCCAGAGATCCTAACAACAGCCACATCAGATTACATCAGAAAACATCAGACAACATCAAACAAATTAAACAACTATCCAGACAACAGACACAAGGTTCAAACATATACTCCTCAGACCCAGACAACCAGCTAGCCAGCCACCTACTCAAGCTTTCCTTTGCCCTTGCCTTGGTAATCAGGCATAACCTTGTGCACTCCTTTGCCACCAATATCACCATACATCTTTGGGGCTGCAAGTCCTATCACCACTGGAATTGGTTGACCTGGTTTGCGGACTAGAGGTGGCTGACTTGGCCTAGGGAGAGACTGATTTGGCCTGGGAAGTGACTGACTTCTCCTAGGGAGTGACCTAGGGAATGGCTGACTTGGCCTAGGCACTGAGGCTTGATAGAAGGCAACCACAGCTTTCTCCATCTCACGAGTTAGCTCGGCTGAAATGGGAAAATTTGGTGGATCTATTTCCCATTCACCCTGGTAGTATGTCATGTGCTTTGGCCAGAATGGATGATCATCGTCTGAGCTTGATGAAGAAGATGGCGGGTCTTCAGAAGATTCTTCTTCAATCTTTTTCTTCCCTTTCTTGTTCCTGCTGCTTTGGGTGGAATAACTGGATGGAAAATAATTGTCCCATCCCTGTGATTATTCTGACGAATCAGAGGAGGAATCAGAGATCTCTATAATGTCGGGTTTGGATGAACTCATTGTGTGTGAATTATTGTGAGTTAGGGCTTGATGATTGTGATATCTTTGTGTTGATCTTTCAAGGGATTTTATAGATTTAAGGGGAGGTTAATGCAATTAAATGTTGGTTTGGTTTTGGAGTTAATTGTGGATTTGACTTTAGTCAAACCACGTCATTGCTGCTGGTTGACCATTTTATTCCAGCTGATTGACCACTTGGTTTCCCCTAATTCATGGGTGCTGCTGGTATTGATAAAATTGGGGTTTTATTTTGGGATAGAGCGCGCTACTTGCAATTTAATTTGCAAAATTGGGAAACCATATAATTGACCTAAACACTTCATCCCTCACTCAAAAGCATCATTTCTCTTATACACCCATTTCCTCATTTCACATCCAATTCACTGATTCATCACAATGGTGGCGCTACAATACAAAGCTGATCATAACAAAGTGGGGTATCTTGAAACCTCTGACCGAAGTGAAGGGTATGATCAGATACTCACCTTCTTATGTGGGTCCTCTGTACAATATGCTTTGACCCATTGTCCAGTAGTTGTGTATGATTCTTTGATCAGGCAATTTTGGGCCACTGCTGAAGTACGCACAGTTGTGGGTCAGACTCAGGAGATATTTGCTACAGTTGATGGGAATGAAGTCATCATAACTGAGGGGTCCATTCGAACTCATCTTCAGCTAAATGATGAGGAGGGGTTGTATAACCTTAATGAGCAGGAAATCCTGGATGGAATGGCAGCAATTGGATATCCAGTAACGGGTACTTTTACCTTTTATAAAAATAAGTTTTCTCCTCAATGGAGGTTTCTTATCCATACTCTTCTTCAATGCATTAGTATTAAGACAGGTGGGTGGGATCAATTTTCTAGTCCTATTGCCTCTGGTCTTATCTGTTTGTCTAGTGGAAGGGTATATAATTGGTCTAAGTACATATTTGATGGGATGATTGGGAAAATAATGCATGCTAAAAACAAATTCCTGATGTACCCTAGGTTTCTGCAAATTATCTTAGGTGTTCAGACCATAGATTCCACACCTAGGATTATGGGTAGATTGACTGGAAAACTTTTTGCCACTATGAGAATGAATTTTGTAGGAGATCACTTGCCTTTGTTACCTGATATGTTTCCCAATGTCAATGCTGCTGCTAGTGCAGATGCTGCTGGTGGTGATAATATTCCACCAACACCTGATGCTGCTGGTGCAGATGCATCAGTTGCAGCTGGTGTTGAGGCATCTGATGCTGTTGGTGCAAGTGCATCAGTTGCAGCTGACCAAGCACCACCATCATCTTCTAGACTTACCTCACAAAGGCCAAATGCTTATGAGGTCCCTTCTAGTTCTGCTGTTGCACCTAGTGTTGAGCCTGCAACCACCTCTGTTGAGCCTAACTTTGACACATCCTCTTTTTCAAGGCTTTCAACTCCTAGTCCTACTAGGCAGCCTTTTAGTGATGACACCCATACTTGTGGAGAATTTCATGTATCTCCACCTAGATCCAATGAAGCTCCTAACACCTCAGGCATTCCTGCTGGTGGAGCTGAGGATGCTGCTGATCTCACTTCTATGTCCAAGTTACTTGACAGGTATATGCAGAAAATTGAAGCATTGGAGTCTGAGCTTAAGGAGACCAAAAAGAATTTTATTGAGAAGGTGGAGTCTTTGGAAAAGGAGCTCAAGGATACAAAAGAAACTTTCAGTGGGACTATCCAACAGCTCAATGAAAGAATTAGCTCTTTAGAAGCTCAACATCCACAAAAGAAAAGAAGGGTTGTGTTCTCTGAGTCTGAGGATGATCAGGCTGATATGGCATTTGATGGGCTCAATGTGTTGGCTTATGTTTCCATTGATAGTGCAAACACTGAAGTACCTACCTCTTCTGAGCCCTCTACAACTACTAAACCTCAGGTTTACACAAGAACAAGGACCAAGCAACCTTCACGAGTGTCAGCTTTTGAGAAGTTTCAATCCACCATTGCTGCTGGTGTCTCTGGTGTTGCCTCTGATGTCCTTGCTGGGGTTGGTAGTGTTTCCACTGATCCTAAGGTTCCTGGTAATTCTGCTGGTAGCTCATCCATTGCTGCTGGTAATGACACCATTGCCCCTACTGCAACACAACATGATGCTGTCACACCCCCAAAAATGGTTTGCAGCGGAAAGTAATGTTATTGGGGTGCAACTCAATTGGTACCACAACACAAGTGCAAAGAACGGTTTTCAGCTTCAATCATTTAGAATAAAATAGTTTAACAAAAGTGTTGGATTACATTGTAAAAAGTAGTGCGGAATTAGGCCCTTAAAAATATAGTTTAAAACGGTCCCATATGAATATCAGAGTCTTCTATGACCATGCCATGCCCTGCCAAAACCTCCTGTAGCGTGCCATAGCATAAAACCTGAAAATACATGCTAAAGTGTCAACACGAGGTTGGTGAGTTCATAGAGTTTAGTGTAAAAATGAATTGCATTTGAATAAAGATTTCCCAGCAAAGGCATTGTAAATCCACTCAGTTCCAAGCCCCGGCCATACAAGACTCGCAACCTGTGTGTTTACAACCCACTGCTAACATATAGTATGATTAAGTCAAATGTGTATACGATATATGCACGCTTAATGTAAAGTTTAATAGCCTACTGAACCTCACGACAAGAATAAGCAAGAATGCTTCAAAGCTGGATTATATTCACCCAAGGCCATGAATCGCGGGCCAAGGGTGGGGGTGTCAACCCGATAGTACTATCAATACCTCTCCGTCAGCTCCATCCAGGAGTTAAACAGTGGTGAAAGAATATAGCGTATAGAATAGTTTTCCACATTAAGTCATATATCGTAATAAAGCTACACATCATGTTTAAGTGTATAAAAGTATAGCATAGCATATGAGTAAAATCGTCTTGAGTAATAGCAAACAATTTAAGCATGTATCTCCCCCAAAGAGTTTATAAAGCAGTTAAAATGAGTAAAAGTGGGGCTATGAAACTCACCTGGTATAATGATACAACAATGCGATGATTATGTGAGGTGAACGGGACAACAAGGCGCGAACACTAGCCGCAACCTAACATGAATGAATATGTTCTACTTAGATGATGTAGTGGATGTTCATGCATATGTAACCTATACCACTCGTACTTTGAAAATAATAGTTATCGTCGATATGTAATGTTTTCCAAAACTTGGTAAAAATGTGTTCAACTTGTTACGTCAAAACTAGTCGTGTAATAACGTGTATAAAATGTTTATGTTAGTCTCGGCGTTTTGAAAACCTTGGTATGCCTTATAATAGTCGCGTTAATAAACCTTTGATCGTACGTGTTCCAACGGGTAAGAAATACGGCTCTCCATGGTTGTTACTTGAAAAATATAGTTTCTAGTACGTAAACATATTTCCTTTTAAAAGCTGTCAAAAACTAGTGTGATTTATCGATGTTTAAACGCGTGTATCTTGTTCGTTATTAGCTCGTTTTCGATGTTCTTTATATCCGTGGTTTCGTATTAATATATACTAACACATTTTCAGTAGCTCGGTTCCTCTAGGTCTCGTTAAACGCCTCAGTTTGTCCGTCGAAAATCGTCCAACAGCACGCTATTTTCAGAAAATTAGTTTTCGTCGTTAAACGTTGAAAAATCATATCTCCTTCGTTATAAGCCCGTTTTTGTCCCCGTTTTTGGCCATAGTTTCGTCTCGGAATGTATTTTCTAAATCTTTGGTCCAAAATTTCCCACAACCTACTGAGTTGGCCACGTTTTCAAAATCGGGACAGTAGGTATGTTATAGTTTCAAAAATGGGTTTTCCTAGTTTGTATCTTTTTCAAAACCATCCAATCTACAACCAAACAACTCTCAATCCTACCATACACCTTCTTAGGGTGTCATGGGTTCCTAAACATCATCAATCTTGCTAATCTACCAAGGATCCACTTATATTTAGTATCTAGGGTTCAATAGTTATAAAAAGTATAAATAGAGTGGTATAAGCTAACATATGCATATAGATCTCGAAACTATGACATGAAACTAGTAAAATGAAAGTATGAAAAGATCAAAGAGTGTTCATGAAGCTTACTTGAGGTTTTGATGAGTTTTGGAGATGATGATGTAAAGAAACTTAGAGTTTTATCACAAAACCCTAACTAGGAATGGAAATAGAGCTTGATTATGACTTGATCTTGAAAAGTTTATGGTTTCTTCTCTTGTTCTTGTTGTTGGCCGAATGGTAGAGGAGAGAAAAGAAAGAAGAACACCTTTAGTTGCTAGTTGTTGTGTGTGAAAATGAATGTGTAATAAAGATGAGGTGTAACTTAGGAAGAAAAGTAAAGGAGACAAGATCCATGAAACATGGGACTACTAGGGAGGGGGCGTGGGTTTATGGAAGAAAAGATGGGCAAATGAAGATATTAGTTAGATATTGTATGTGTTAGTTGATTTGGTGTACACTTTGGGTGTTATCGGGTACCGAGTTGTCTTGAAATAAATACTGACGAAGTGAAATAAAATACGAAGAAGTTGTAAAAATTGTAAAATTATGTTACTGATAGGAATCGGGTGTTAAAATAATTGCCGGGTTAAACTATCGTAAACCGACGAAAGTATAAACGTATACCGGTAAATATGGTAAAATCCTCAAAACACCGGGTAAATTAATAATTTAAATTTTATATTATTATAATGAGTATGAAAATATGTTAGGATCATAGTCGGGAGTGTCGGATGTGTTAATCACATTTATTGATCGCGCGTTAACGTTTTAATTAAATTTAATTATACGTAAAACGTCAAATGTAATAAAAATGTTAATTTAATAAACCTACGAGTGGAATAGTATGAAAATGTCATTATGATGATATGTAGACTATTCCTAGTCCGTATGCAGTGTCCCTACTGTAGATGCATGGATTCGAAGCTAAACCAAACCGGTTACGCGACTCGGAATACCCGTAAACCCTGTTTACGATAAAATGAATGATGACCATGAATAGTGTTTTTCTCTCGGGATGAATAGTGTCGTGTGAATAGTAACGCTTCTCGGAATCACAAACGGACTCCGAAAAAGATGAATAGTAAAATGATGAATAGTGGTCGGTGAATAGTAAATGATGAATAGTAACCGATGAATAGTAAATTGTCGAGGTTCGGAAAAATGACCTAAAATTACGAGTTGTGACATTCTCCCATCCTAAAAGGAACTTCGTCCCGAAGTTCAGCTCGTTCGTTCTACATACGTATGTTCTCGTGGTCGGGTTTGATGGGGGTAAACTTTCCCATGATCGAGCAAAGCCTTCAAAAGACCTCTAGGTAACCGATTTTTACTTAATCCCACAACTCATCAAACAAGAACTGTCATGGGATTAGGCTAAATCGATTTGAGGTTGTCGATTCAAATTTAATCTCACAACTCATCAAACAAGAACTGTCATGAGATTAAACTGAATCGGCTCGGGTAACAACTTGATTCCAGTTTGATCCTCGCAACTCATCAAACAAGAACTGTCACTTAGATCAAACTGGGAACACATGGTTTGAAGGAGGTCTTTTGAAAATTTGGCTCGATTATGGAATTGCTTACACCGATCAAATCAATCCGGACATAATTCCATTATAACTACTCTCAGTATTGCAAAATTCATCTCTGAGCGGGGCATAGGTAGTCAGCCTATGTCCAACTGTCCCGGGTTGAATATAGGTGACGAGTCTATATTCCACCGAGGTTCAATGAATTTTGGAATACTCAGCTTAGTTATAATAATACTATGTCCTTCACATATAAAGGGTGGTTCAAAAGACTAAGGCAGGTGATCAGGCTTGAGGTCGAATGATGAAACTACGTAAGATAAAGGTATAGCGCTGCGACGTGCATGATATGTAAGCATACTTATATGGAATACAATTTTTGTAATCAAAGAGAGTAAGTGAGTATAAATGATTTGGTAATAAGACACAAATCTTATTAAATATGTCAGCAACAAACCACAATGAGGCATCAGCTTGGCAGGCAGGCACGTGGCGGTCATAGGGTTAAGTTTTCGTAAAAGTAGCTATAGTTTAGGTTTTAAAATTACCCAGTTCTCTATAGCCAAGGCTCTGATACCAATCTGTCACACCCCCAAAAATGGTTTGCAGCGGAAAGTAATGTTATTGGGGTGCAACTCAATTGGTACCACAACACAAGTGCAAAGAACGGTTTTCAGCTTCAATCATTTAGAATAAAATAGTTTAACAAAAGTGTTGGATTACATTGTAAAAAGTAGTGCGGAATTAGGCCCTTAAAAATATAGTTTAAAACGGTCCCATATGAATATCATAGTCTTCTATGACCATGCCATGCCCTGCCAAAACCTCCTGTAGCGTGCCATAGCATAAAACCTGAAAATACATGCTAAAGTGTCAACACGAGGTTGGTGAGTTCATAGAGTTTAGTGTAAAAATGAATTGCATTTGAATAAAGATTTCCCAGCAAAGGCATTGTAAATCCACTCAGTTCCAAGCCCCGGCCATACAAGACTCGCAACCTGTGTGTTTACAACCCACTGCTAACATATAGTATGATTAAGTCAAATGTGTATACGATATATGCACGCTTAATGTAAAGTTTAATAGCCTACTGAACCTCACGACAAGAATAAGCAAGAATGCTTCAAAGCTGGATTATATTCACCCAAGGCCATGAATCGCGGGCCAAGGGTGGGGGTGTCAACCCGATAGTACTATCAATACCTCTCCGTCGGCTCCATCCAGGAGTTAAACAGTGGTGAAAGAATATAGCGTATAGAATAGTTTTCCACATTAAGTCATATATCGTAATAAAGCTACACATCATGTTTAAGTGTATAAAAGTATAGCATAGCATATGAGTAAAATCGTCTTGAGTAATAGCAAACAATTTAAGCATGTATCTCCCCCAAAGAGTTTATAAAGCAGTTAAAATGAGTAAAAGTGGGGCTATGAAACTCACCTGGTATAATGATACGACAATGCGATGATTATGTGAGGTGAACGGGACAACAAGGCGCGAACACTAGCCGCAACCTAACATGAATGAATATGTTCTACTTAGATGATGTAGTGGATGTTCATGCATATGTAACCTATACCACTCGTACTTTGAAAATAATAGTTATCGTCGATATGTAATGTTTTCCAAAACTTGGTAAAAATGTGTTCAACTTGTTACGTCAAAACTAGTCGTGTAATAACGTGTATAAAATGTTTATGTTAGTCTCGGCGTTTTGAAAACCTTGGTATGCCTTATAATAGTCGCGTTAATAAACCTTTGATCGTACGTGTTCCAACGGGTAAGAAATACGGCTCTCCATGGTTGTTACTTGAAAAATATAGTTTCTAGTACGTAAACATATTTCCTTTTAAAAGCTGTCAAAAACTAGTGTGATTTATCGATGTTTAAACGCGTGTATCTTGTTCGTTATTAGCTCGTTTTCGATGTTCTTTATATCCGTGGTTTCGTATTAATATATACTAACACATTTTCAGTAGCTCGGTTCCTCTAGGTCTCGTTAAACGCCTCAGTTTGTCCGTCGAAAATCGTCCAACAGCACGCTATTTTCAGAAAATTAGTTTTCGTCGTTAAACGTTGAAAAATCATATCTCCTTCGTTATAAGCCCGTTTTTGTCCCCGTTTTTGGCCATAGTTTCGTCTCGGAATGTATTTTCTAAATCTTTGGTCCAAAATTTCCCACAACCTACTGAGTTGGCCACGTTTTCAAAATCGGGACAGTAGGTATGTTATAGTTTCAAAAATGGGTTTTCCTAGTTTGTATCTTTTTCAAAACCATCCAATCTACAACCAAACAACTCTCAATCCTACCATACACCTTCTTAGGGTGTCATGGGTTCCTAAACATCATCAATCTTGCTAATCTACCAAGGATCCACTTATATTTAGTATCTAGGGTTCAATAGTTATAAAAAGTATAAATAGAGTGGTATAAGCTAACATATGCATATAGATCTCGAAACTATGACATGAAACTAGTAAAATGAAAGTATGAAAAGATCAAAGAGTGTTCATGAAGCTTACTTGAGGTTTTGATGAGTTTTGGAGATGATGATGTAAAGAAACTTAGAGTTTTATCACAAAACCCTAACTAGGAATGGAAATAGAGCTTGATTATGACTTGATCTTGAAAAGTTTATGGTTTCTTCTCTTGTTCTTGTTGTTGGCCGAATGGTAGAGGAGAGAAAAGAAAGAAGAACACCTTTAGTTGCTAGTTGTTGTGTGTGAAAATGAATGTGTAATAAAGATGAGGTGTAACTTAGGAAGAAAAGTAAAGGAGACAAGATCCATGAAACATGGGACTACTAGGGAGGGGGCGTGGGTTTATGGAAGAAAAGATGGGCAAATGAAGATATTAGTTAGATATTGTATGTGTTAGTTGATTTGGTGTACACTTTGGGTGTTATCGGGTACCGAGTTGTCTTGAAATAAATACTGACGAAGTGAAATAAAATACGAAGAAGTTGTAAAAATTGTAAAATTATGTTACTGATAGGAATCGGGTGTTAAAATAATTGCCGGGTTAAACTATCGTAAACCGACGAAAGTATAAACGTATACCGGTAAATATGGTAAAATCCTCAAAACACCGGGTAAATTAATAATTTAAATTTTATATTATTATAATGAGTATGAAAATATGTTAGGATCATAGTCGGGAGTGTCGGATGTGTTAATCACATTTATTGATCGCGCGTTAACGTTTTAATTAAATTTAATTATACGTAAAACGTCAAATGTAATAAAAATGTTAATTTAATAAACCTACGAGTGGAATAGTATGAAAATGTCATTATGATGATATGTAGACTATTCCTAGTCCGTATGCAGTGTCCCTACTGTAGATGCATGGATTCGAAGCTAAACCAAAACCGGTTACGCGACTCGGAATACCCGTAAACCCTGTTTACGATAAAATGAATGATGACCATGAATAGTGTTTTTCTCTCGGGATGAATAGTGTCGTGTGAATAGTAACGCTTCTCGGAATCACAAACGGACTCCGAAAAAGATGAATAGTAAAATGATGAATAGTGGTCGGTGAATAGTAAATGATGAATAGTAACCGATGAATAGTAAATTGTCGAGGTTCGGAAAAATGACCTAAAATTACGAGTTGTGACATTCTCCCATCCTAAAAGGAACTTCGTCCCGAAGTTCAGCTCGTTCGTTCTACATACGTATGTTCTCGTGGTCGGGTTTGATGGGGGTAAACTTTCCCATGATCGAGCAAAGCCTTCAAAAGACCTCTAGGTAACCGATTTTTACTTAATCCCACAACTCATCAAACAAGAACTGTCATGGGATTAGGCTAAATCGATTTGAGGTTGTCGATTCAAATTTAATCTCACAACTCATCAAACAAGAACTGTCATGAGATTAAACTGAATCGGCTCGGGTAACAACTTGATTCCAGTTTGATCCTCGCAACTCATCAAACAAGAACTGTCACTTAGATCAAACTGGGAACACATGGTTTGAAGGAGGTCTTTTGAAAATTTGGCTCGATTATGGAATTGCTTACACCGATCAAATCAATCCGGACATAATTCCATTATAACTACTCTCAGTATTGCAAAATTCATCTCTGAGCGGGGCATAGGTAGTCAGCCTATGTCCAACTGTCCCGGGTTGAATATAGGTGACGAGTCTATATTCCACCGAGGTTCAATGAATTTTGGAATACTCAGCTTAGTTATAATAATACTATGTCCTTCACATATAAAGGGTGGTTCAAAAGACTAAGGCAGGTGATCAGGCTTGAGGTCGAATGATGAAACTACGTAAGATAAAGGTATAGCGCTGCGACGTGCATGATATGTAAGCATACTTATATGGAATACAATTTTTGTAATCAAAGAGAGTAAGTGAGTATAAATGATTTGGTAATAAGACACAAATCTTATTAAATATGTCAGCAACAAACCACAATGAGGCATCAGCTTGGCAGGCAGGCACGTGGCGGTCATAGGGTTAAGTTTTCGTAAAAGTAGCTATAGTTTAGGTTTTAAAATTACCCAGTTCTCTATAGCCAAGGCTCTGATACCAATCTGTCACACCCCCAAAAATGGTTTGCAGCGGAAAGTAATGTTATTGGGGTGCAACTCAATTGGTACCACAACACAAGTGCAAAGAACGGTTTTCAGCTTCAATCATTTAGAATAAAATAGTTTAACAAAAGTGTTGGATTACATTGTAAAAAGTAGTGCGGAATTAGGCCCTTAAAAATATAGTTTAAAACGGTCCCATATGAATATCAGAGTCTTCTATGACCATGCCATGCCCTGCCAAAACCTCCTGTAGCGTGCCATAGCATAAAACCTGAAAATACATGCTAAAGTGTCAACACGAGGTTGGTGAGTTCATAGAGTTTAGTGTAAAAATGAATTGCATTTGAATAAAGATTTCCCAGCAAAGGCATTGTAAATCCACTCAGTTCCAAGCCCCGGCCATACAAGACTCGCAACCTGTGTGTTTACAACCCACTGCTAACATATAGTATGATTAAGTCAAATGTGTATACGATATATGCACGCTTAATGTAAAGTTTAATAGCCTACTGAACCTCACGACAAGAATAAGCAAGAATGCTTCAAAGCTGGATTATATTCACCCAAGGCCATGAATCGCGGGCCAAGGGTGGGGGTGTCAACCCGATAGTACTATCAATACCTCTCCGTCGGCTCCATCCAGGAGTTAAACAGTGGTGAAAGAATATAGCGTATAGAATAGTTTTCCACATTAAGTCATATATCGTAATAAAGCTACACATCATGTTTAAGTGTATAAAAGTATAGCATAGCATATGAGTAAAATCGTCTTGAGTAATAGCAAACAATTTAAGCATGTATCTCCCCCAAAGAGTTTATAAAGCAGTTAAAATGAGTAAAAGTGGGGCTATGAAACTCACCTGGTATAATGATACAACAATGCGATGATTATGTGAGGTGAACGGGACAACAAGGCGCGAACACTAGCCGCAACCTAACATGAATGAATATGTTCTACTTAGATGATGTAGTGGATGTTCATGCATATGTAACCTATACCACTCGTACTTTGAAAATAATAGTTATCGTCGATATGTAATGTTTTCCAAAACTTGGTAAAAATGTGTTCAACTTGTTACGTCAAAACTAGTCGTGTAATAACGTGTATAAAATGTTTATGTTAGTCTCGGCGTTTTGAAAACCTTGGTATGCCTTATAATAGTCGCGTTAATAAACCTTTGATCGTACGTGTTCCAACGGGTAAGAAATACGGCTCTCCATGGTTGTTACTTGAAAAATATAGTTTCTAGTACGTAAACATATTTCCTTTTAAAAGCTGTCAAAAACTAGTGTGATTTATCGATGTTTAAACGCGTGTATCTTGTTCGTTATTAGCTCGTTTTCGATGTTCTTTATATCCGTGGTTTCGTATTAATATATACTAACACATTTTCAGTAGCTCGGTTCCTCTAGGTCTCGTTAAACGCCTCAGTTTGTCCGTCGAAAATCGTCCAACAGCACGCTATTTTCAGAAAATTAGTTTTCGTCGTTAAACGTTGAAAAATCATATCTCCTTCGTTATAAGCCCGTTTTTGTCCCCGTTTTTGGCCATAGTTTCGTCTCGGAATGTATTTTCTAAATCTTTGGTCCAAAATTTCCCACAACCTACTGAGTTGGCCACGTTTTCAAAATAGGGACAGTAGGTATGTTATAGTTTCAAAAATGGGTTTTCCTAGTTTGTATCTTGTTCAAAACCATCCAATCTACAACCAAACAACTCTCAATCCTACCATACACCTTCTTAGGGTGTCATGGGTTCCTAAACATCATCAATCTTGCTAATCTACCAAGGATCCACTTATATTTAGTATCTAGGGTTCAATAGTTATAAAAAGTATAAATAGAGTGGTATAAGCTAACATATGCATATAGATCTCGAAACTATGACATGAAACTAGTAAAATGAAAGTATGAAAAGATCAAAGAGTGTTCATGAAGCTTACTTGAGGTTTTGATGAGTTTTGGAGATGATGATGTAAAGAAACTTAGAGTTTTATCACAAAACCCTAACTAGGAATGGAAATAGAGCTTGATTATGACTTGATCTTGAAAAGTTTATGGTTTCTTCTCTTGTTCTTGTTGTTGGCCGAATGGTAGAGGAGAGAAAAGAAAGAAGAACACCTTTAGTTGCTAGTTGTTGTGTGTGAAAATGAATGTGTAATAAAGATGAGGTGTAACTTAGGAAGAAAAGTAAAGGAGACAAGATCCATGAAACATGGGACTACTAGGGAGGGGGCGTGGGTTTATGGAAGAAAAGATGGGCAAATGAAGATATTAGTTAGATATTGTATGTGTTAGTTGATTTGGTGTACACTTTGGGTGTTATCGGGTACCGAGTTGTCTTGAAATAAATACTGACGAAGTGAAATAAAATACGAAGAAGTTGTAAAAATTGTAAAATTATGTTACTGATAGGAATCGGGTGTTAAAATAATTGCCGGGTTAAACTATCGTAAACCGACGAAAGTATAAACGTATACCGGTAAATATGGTAAAATCCTCAAAACACCGGGTAAATTAATAATTTAAATTTTATATTATTATAATGAGTATGAAAATATGTTAGGATCATAGTCGGGAGTGTCGGATGTGTTAATCACATTTATTGATCGCGCGTTAACGTTTTAATTAAATTTAATTATACGTAAAACGTCAAATGTAATAAAAATGTTAATTTAATAAACCTACGAGTGGAATAGTATGAAAATGTCATTATGATGATATGTAGACTATTCCTAGTCCGTATGCAGTGTCCCTACTGTAGATGCATGGATTCGAAGCTAAACCAAACCGGTTACGCGACTCGGAATACCCGTAAACCCTGTTTACGATAAAATGAATGATGACCATGAATAGTGTTTTTCTCTCGGGATGAATAGTGTCGTGTGAATAGTAACGCTTCTCGGAATCACAAACGGACTCCGAAAAAGATGAATAGTAAAATGATGAATAGTGGTCGGTGAATAGTAAATGATGAATAGTAATCGATGAATAGTAAATTGTCGGGATTTGGAAAAATGACCTAAAATTACGAGTTGTGACATTCTCCCATCCTAAAAGGAACTTCGTCCCGAAGTTCAGCTCGTTCGTTCTACATACGTATGTTCTCGTGGTCGGGTTTGATGGGGTAAACTTTCCCATGATCGAGCAAAGCCTTCAAAAGACCTCTAGGTAACCGATTTTTACTTAATCCCACAACTCATCAAACAAGAACTGTCATGGGATTAGGCTAAATCGATTTGAGGTTGTCGATTCAAATTTAATCTCACAACTCATCAAACAAGAACTGTCATGAGATTAAACTGAATCGGCTCGGGTAACAACTTGATTCCAGTTTGATCCTCGCAACTCATCAAACAAGAACTGTCACTTAGATCAAACTGGGAACACATGGTTTGAAGGAGGTCTTTTGAAAATTTGGCTCGATTATGGAATTGCTTACACCGATCAAATCAATCCGGACATAATTCCATTATAACTACTCTCAGTATTGCAAAATTCATCTCTGAGCGGGGCATAGGTAGTCAGCCTATGTCCAACTGTCCCGGGTTGAATATAGGTGACGAGTCTATATTCCACCGAGGTTCAATGAATTTTGGAATACTCAGCTTAGTTATAATAATACTATGTCCTTCACATATAAAGGGTGGTTCAAAAGACTAAGGCAGGTGATCAGGCTTGAGGTCGAATGATGAAACTACGTAAGATAAAGGTATAGCGCTGCGACGTGCATGATATGTAAGCATACTTATATGGAATACAATTTTTGTAATCAAAGAGAGTAAGTGAGTATAAATGATTTGGTAATAAGACACAAATCTTATTAAATATGTCAGCAACAAACCACAATGAGGCATCAGCTTGGCAGGCAGGCACGTGGCGGTCATAGGGTTAAGTTTTCGTAAAAGTAGCTATAGTTTAGGTTTTAAAATTACCCAGTTCTCTATAGCCAAGGCTCTGATACCAATCTGTCACACCCCCAAAAATGGTTTGCAGCGGAAAGTAATGTTATTGGGGTGCAACTCAATTGGTACCACAACACAAGTGCAAAGAACGGTTTTCAGCTTCAATCATTTAGAATAAAATAGTTTAACAAAAGTGTTGGATTACATTGTAAAAAGTAGTGCGGAATTAGGCCCTTAAAAATATAGTTTAAAACGGTCCCATATGAATATCAGAGTCTTCTATGACCATGCCATGCCCTGCCAAAACCTCCTGTAGCGTGCCATAGCATAAAACCTGAAAATACATGCTAAAGTGTCAACACGAGGTTGGTGAGTTCATAGAGTTTAGTGTAAAAATGAATTGCATTTGAATAAAGATTTCCCAGCAAAGGCATTGTAAATCCACTCAGTTCCAAGCCCCGGCCATACAAGACTCGCAACCTGTGTGTTTACAACCCACTGCTAACATATAGTATGATTAAGTCAAATGTGTATACGATATATGCACGCTTAATGTAAAGTTTAATAGCCTACTGAACCTCACGACAAGAATAAGCAAGAATGCTTCAAAGCTGGATTATATTCACCCAAGGCCATGAATCGCGGGCCAAGGGTGGGGGTGTCAACCCGATAGTACTATCAATACCTCTCCGTCGGCTCCATCCAGGAGTTAAACAGTGGTGAAAGAATATAGCGTATAGAATAGTTTTCCACATTAAGTCATATATCGTAATAAAGCTACACATCATGTTTAAGTGTATAAAAGTATAGCATAGCATATGAGTAAAATCGTCTTGAGTAATAGCAAACAATTTAAGCATGTATCTCCCCCAAAGAGTTTATAAAGCAGTTAAAATGAGTAAAAGTGGGGCTATGAAACTCACCTGGTATAATGATACAACAATGCGATGATTATGTGAGGTGAACGGGACAACAAGGCGCGAACACTAGCCGCAACCTAACATGAATGAATATGTTCTACTTAGATGATGTAGTGGATGTTCATGCATATGTAACCTATACCACTCGTACTTTGAAAATAATAGTTATCGTCGATATGTAATGTTTTCCAAAACTTGGTAAAAATGTGTTCAACTTGTTACGTCAAAACTAGTCGTGTAATAACGTGTATAAAATGTTTATGTTAGTCTCGGCGTTTTGAAAACCTTGGTATGCCTTATAATAGTCGCGTTAATAAACCTTTGATCGTACGTGTTCCAACGGGTAAGAAATACGGCTCTCCATGGTTGTTACTTGAAAAATATAGTTTCTAGTACGTAAACATATTTCCTTTTAAAAGCTGTCAAAAACTAGTGTGATTTATCGATGTTTAAACGCGTGTATCTTGTTCGTTATTAGCTCGTTTTCGATGTTCTTTATATCCGTGGTTTCGTATTAATATATACTAACACATTTTCAGTAGCTCGGTTCCTCTAGGTCTCGTTAAACGCCTCAGTTTGTCCGTCGAAAATCGTCCAACAGCACGCTATTTTCAGAAAATTAGTTTTCGTCGTTAAACGTTGAAAAATCATATCTCCTTCGTTATAAGCCCGTTTTTGTCCCCGTTTTTGGCCATAGTTTCGTCTCGGAATGTATTTTCTAAATCTTTGGTCCAAAATTTCCCACAACCTACTGAGTTGGCCACGTTTTCAAAATAGGGACAGTAGGTATGTTATAGTTTCAAAAATGGGTTTTCCTAGTTTGTATCTTGTTCAAAACCATCCAATCTACAACCAAACAACTCTCAATCCTACCATACACCTTCTTAGGGTGTCATGGGTTCCTAAACATCATCAATCTTGCTAATCTACCAAGGATCCACTTATATTTAGTATCTAGGGTTCAATAGTTATAAAAAGTATAAATAGAGTGGTATAAGCTAACATATGCATATAGATCTCGAAACTATGACATGAAACTAGTAAAATGAAAGTATGAAAAGATCAAAGAGTGTTCATGAAGCTTACTTGAGGTTTTGATGAGTTTTGGAGATGATGATGTAAAGAAACTTAGAGTTTTATCACAAAACCCTAACTAGGAATGGAAATAGAGCTTGATTATGACTTGATCTTGAAAAGTTTATGGTTTCTTCTCTTGTTCTTGTTGTTGGCCGAATGGTAGAGGAGAGAAAAGAAAGAAGAACACCTTTAGTTGCTAGTTGTTGTGTGTGAAAATGAATGTGTAATAAAGATGAGGTGTAACTTAGGAAGAAAAGTAAAGGAGACAAGATCCATGAAACATGGGACTACTAGGGAGGGGGCGTGGGTTTATGGAAGAAAATATGGGCAAATGAAGATATTAGTTAGATATTGTATGTGTTAGTTGATTTGGTGTACACTTTGGGTGTTATCGGGTACCGAGTTGTCTTGAAATAAATACTGACGAAGTGAAATAAAATACGAAGAAGTTGTAAAAATTGTAAAATTATGTTACTGATAGGAATCGGGTGTTAAAATAATTGCCGGGTTAAACTATCGTAAACCGACGAAAGTATAAACGTATACCGGTAAATATGGTAAAATCCTCAAAACACCGGGTAAATTAATAATTTAAATTTTATATTATTATAATGAGTATGAAAATATGTTAGGATCATAGTCGGGAGTGTCGGATGTGTTAATCACATTTATTGATCGCGCGTTAACGTTTTAATTAAATTTAATTATACGTAAAACGTCAAATGTAATAAAAATGTTAATTTAATAAACCTACGAGTGGAATAGTATGAAAATGTCATTATGATGATATGTAGACTATTCCTAGTCCGTATGCAGTGTCCCTACTGTAGATGCATGGATTCGAAGCTAAACCAAACCGGTTACGCGACTCGGAATACCCGTAAACCCTGTTTACGATAAAATGAATGATGACCATGAATAGTGTTTTTCTCTCGGGATGAATAGTGTCGTGTGAATAGTAACGCTTCTCGGAATCACAAACGGACTCCGAAAAAGATGAATAGTAAAATGATGAATAGTGGTCGGTGAATAGTAAACGATGAATAGTAACCAATGAATAGTAAATTGTCGAGGTTCGGAAAAATGACCTAAAATTACGAGTTGTGACAGATGCTGAGATAGCCAGACAGATGCATGAACAGGAACTAGCTACTGAACAAGCTAGACAAGTTCAGATTGCTCAAGATGAGGAGTTCGCAAGGCAAATGTCTGCTGATGAAAGCAACATAGCTGGCTTTATGAATAGCACAAGATCAGAAGATCTTAATCCAGACGAGTTCAATGAGCAACTCCAATACTTATTGGCTTCTGACATGATTATAAGAGCACATGGGGTGATGATTCTTCAAGATTCAGAGTTAGATGTGGAAGAAAAGTCAGATAAGCTCAAGGCATTTATCTTGAAGACACATAGAGCATCTACTTGGAATGACTTGATGCATAGAATCAGAGAAAGGCAAAAGTCAGGTTACAAGACAAAGATGCCTACAAACAAAGATAATGTCAATTTCATGAAGCACTATTTGAAGAATCAAGCTAATTACAAGCTAAGTGACTTCAAAGGTTGGACTGATGCTGCAATTCAAAAGCAGTTCTTTGACACTTATGCAAGGATGAATACTCCAGTCAGAACAGACATTCATCAGAGCAAGAAAAGAGAATCTGAAGTGTTAGAGTCTGATGTTACAAAGAAATTGAAGCCTGGAGAGAAATTGACTGATGCACCTCCCTCTATTCCTACTGAGGGTCCTCAGGGTACAACATCCATTTCTCCAACTTCCTCTGTTGGTGCATCTGGTGTACCACAAGAGGTTCATATTCCTGCTGTGACACCTTCAACAGTTCACTTATCTTCTTCAACTCCAAGAACCAGGAAGAAGAGTCATGCTATGAAGTCTTCATCCAAGCCTCTTGCAGACATGGATGATCAGGAATTGCTTCAGTTTGATTCTGAAAGTGATTATGAAGATGATTCTCCTCACCCTTGGACACATATTGCTGCTTGGGAGGTTCTTCCTATACCTCAAGGAGAAATCAATGCCTTGTACACTCTTGATGGGAAAACTAAACATTTTACATTCCTTAGGGAGATTTTGAATAAGGTGGACAAACAAGATTTGATGCATCTCTATGGTATGGTGACTAAACACTATGAATCTCATCAGGCTACTGGGATTGGTCTTATTCTTTGGGGGGATTTGAAAGTGTTAATGGATTCTCGGGAGGGGGCAATGCTCAATCTGTGTGGGCTGATCAACAATCTTAGAGATTACACAGTTGGTGATTGTATTCTACTTCTCATGTTCATGTTTTGGAGACTGTTACTGGGAAGGTACTTTGCATGTTTGTGGATGTTCTTTATCCTTTATCTGTGGAACTTATGGAAAGGATGCTTAAGCATAAGCTGCAAATTGGCAAATATGTAGTGGGAAATGACTTGACCACAGCTGAACAATTGGTCAGATTCATAAGAAATCAACTTGCTGCTGCCATTGGCTTATCTGCTTGATCAGGGTATCTTTTGGGATTATTGTTGTATATTTTTCATTTTCTTTGTTTTCTTGTTTCTACTTTATTTTCTTTTCTGTTTACTTTATTTTCTTTATTAGTTAAAAAAAAAAAAAAAAAAAAAAGAAGAAAAGAAAAAGAAAAATAAATTAGCTTGTATACTAACTTTTTTGCAGGTACAGAGTTAGTTGTTAACCACACAACAAATGGTAATCAACTCACCCTGTCTTGCATACAAGAAAGAGTTGACTCACCATGAGGGGTTAGTTTTGGTCAAACAGTTCACAAGTCAAACCTCTCACGAAGAAAATTCAACTTGAAACCATTAACGCAAAAACAATCAAGTTGTAATAAACCGGATAAGCGAATACCTGGGTCGTAGTCCCAACGAGGTGTGAAATTGAGGATACCTTTTTAGGTTCGGTATTAAAATGCTTGAAAAGACGAGGGTTACTTTGGTTACTAATGTCTACTAAATCGAAAATCAATTAACGAAAACCGGAAACTAAAAATGTGCATAAACGTCAACTCTATTAAAAACTAACTCTCTGGATACCAAAATAATTTTCCTACATTCTAAATGACAAAAGAAAATTTTGGAAAAAAGAATTAGATTTTTTTGACTTTTTAATAATTAATTATGAATCAAAAACGAATTAAAAGAAAATAATTAATTAAAAATACTAAACGTAAAAGGAAAAATCTGAATTTTTTTATGAAAATACTTCAAGGTATGTAGAAGCTAGGAAAAATGTAAAAAGTGTCCCAGCTTATTTCAATAAGCTGGAAAAAAAGCTAAAGAGTACGACCTGCTTAAATGGAAAGATGTGTTAAAGATTAAACTTTGCAAGCCATAACTGAAAAAGACCCAAGGGCGGATTGGTTAGGGTGCTGTGTGTTTAGCTAAAAGGCCCAGGTTCGATTCCCACTCATGGCATATTTTTGCAATTTTTTTTTTTTTTTTTTTTTTTTTCTTTTAAAACTCAAAAAGCTAATAATAATAAGCATATTTTAAAACTGGAAATATTTTTATAACTCAACAAAAGCTCAGAATAAGCTATCCTTATCTTAACAGTTGTTTTTTTTGTAAGAAAAAGAAAAAAATTGAACAAATGAAAAAAAAACAACAAGCTAAAATAAGCTAAAGGACTACGTAATAAGCTCAATACCATTAATAAGCTAAAAGTTATAGTACTAAATAAGCTAAAAAAACAAGCAAATAAGCATTGTAACATCACCAAATAAGCCAAAAAGCTATCCTAGGGGACTGCTGATGCCTTGGTGTGCAGGGGAGATTTGGGGCTTTTCAAGGCCTCAAAAATCACTTAAATAAAAATCCTAAAAATATAAAAAAATGGAAATTGAAAGATAAGCCAGGAGAGATCATCTATGTTGAATTTTAGCTTAAAACATCTTTTCATGAGCAAATTAAAAATCATCAAAACAGGCTACAAAACAGAAAATGCAAAAACTAGGACTGCACAAACTATTAAGGGCTGTTAAGGGCATATAAGGGCAAAACTAAGTTAAGAAAACTTAAACCATGCACATTTACATCAAATGGCATCCAAATGGATCAAATAAGCAAAAGAAGCAGAAATAAGCAAAAATAAGCACATAAACAGTAAGGTTGACTTAGGTTGATCAAGATACAAAAACAAGAAAAAATAAATCTTCATTAACTGAATTTAAAGTACAATGCTGAAATTAAAAAGACATGAAAATAAATAACAAAAAACTTAAAAAGAAAATTACCTAAATCTAAGCTAAATAAAACCTGATTCGAACTACCATAGCTAACTCTATTTATACTAAAGAAATAACTAGGGTTTCGTTTCTGTTTTGTTTCTTGTGTGAGAGTGTTCCCATTTGTTCCTTTGTGCTTCTTTTACAGCCATCAGATATTTCTTGGTCCCCAATCTCAATGATTTCAGCCATTGGATGATTTTCTATGCCTGGGATTGCCAACGTGGCAAAGGAGGGGGGAGACAACACCCATGTGGTGT
Source organism: Artemisia tridentata subsp. tridentata (assembly GCA_021014915.2). Lineage (NCBI taxonomy): Eukaryota > Viridiplantae > Streptophyta > Magnoliopsida > Asterales > Asteraceae > Artemisia > Artemisia tridentata. Next base: position 148,882,136 of record CP139502.1, on the reverse strand, counting down.
TCTTGGCTGGTAGTGAGGGTGAAAGTGATGGGGAAGGTGGTTAGGGCTAATGGCAGGAAGATTGGGTTTAAGGAAGAAGATGTACAGTGATTATTGGGGGTTTGACTGAGTTTAGAGTTTGACCCCGTTTTTAGTTTTAATTTGGGATTGGGCCTTGGGTGAGTGGGCTGGTGAGTTTATGGGATGGGGTAGTGGTTGGGTTTAATTTAGTGGATTGTAGGTTTAGTGGGTTAAAGGGTTGGATTGGTTTTATTTTTGGATCCGGGTAGTTTAACTAAGAGTAGTTTAGGGTAGAATAAAAGGGACCAAAAATGTAAATGTTGAAACTTCAGGGATTTAATCTGCCACTTTAGAAAAGTTAATCAAGGGACCAATGTTGTGAAGTAAAAATAATCCAACCTGTGGGCCAATGCGTAGTTGCTTGGGCTTCCCAAACTTCTCGCTCCTACCGGCCGGCTGATGGAAATGGACTGACTACCGGGGATATTCGTGTTACGGGATTTTGAGCTTGAATTTAATCCGCATGAAGAATGTATTTCCCGGCTTCGGCTTTTTGAGCTCTTTTCCATTCCAAGCTCGGTTTTTGTCCATATTTGCATCGTTTTCAATCCTTTTGTACCTGAAACACATAAAACACAATCCAAGGATATTTGTAACAATATATGGTCCATTTGGGTGTTTTTGTGGGGTTTTTCGGGTATAAAATGATGAGTAAAAGGCCACTCATCAATCCCCCACACTAAGCAATTGCTAGTCCCTAGCAATCCGATCATATGAAGTAATGAAAGGATCAAAATTACCAAGACTATCCCGTTTTGAATTTATTATAAAATGAAAGTAATTTAAACGAGAACGAACGTAAATATCATGCTTGATTTTCAAAAAAATGGCATCATGGAACGGGAATCACACAAAATGGGTTACTCCGGGGAATTGTAATCGTCATCCTATTTTATACTCCCCAACTAAGTCTAAAATCCTTGTGCAAACATTTTTGTAAAATGCTAACACTACTTATATTAGTAATCTATGTAAGCCGAGACTTAACTTTTCGCTCCCACAATTATTCATAAGTTAGGTGTGTGTGCTTGTTTTCAAAGTTTTGACTGTAAAAATCGACATTTATTAGGGTTAAAAACCGACAATGATTTAGAAATTAGAGATTCAAAGGTGAGATCACTCCATGTAGCGACTTTTTTCTCAGCTTGTCCTTAGTAAACTTAGGAGGCTAGGTTTTTACACCCTCGAGAATAGTATCGGAGCTCACGGGATCTTTGAAGTCAACAATTTCTAAATCACCGTCCAACTTTTAGACAATTTTGACGAACACTAGTTCAACTTTCGATTTAAATTTAAGAAGAAGCAAGTTCCTCACATTTATTCATAAGCAACAAACATAAACATCTTTTTCATTTTATTTATTTATTTTTTTTTTTATTTTTTTTTGACTTAACTCATTCTTGTACCATAAACTACGGAGCTTCACGAGGAAATTCCAAGACCTTACACCTTTCGGAATAAACGATCCAAGGGCCGTTACAACAGAGAGTTCCAATACCTTAACGCCTTTCAGAATTAAGGGTCCAAGGGCCGGTGCAAGAGGGTAGCCAAGACCTAAACGCCTTTTGGTAATAAGGATCCAAGGACCGATCTCGAACCAAAGGTTAGGACTTATTTATTCATACTCAAAACTTTCATTTTTGCAACTTCCAAGCAACGACTCACTTTCATTTTTGATTCTTATTATGTTTACGAAAGTAAGCTTGTTCCGAAATTTAAATAAAACTTTGAACTAGTATTCTAAATCAAGATTGTATAAAATTTTATTTGCTTAACAAAAACGGTTTTTTGCTTTCAAAAGTTTGAAAATAGCACTAATTTAGTCGGGTTAGGAACTTCTGGGAGGAAAAGCCATAGATTACTTATATAAGCTCTAAAGAGAACCAACTACTCCACGCTTAGCATTTTCATTTGCACAATTCGTAAGGACAACCTCATCTGCAACAATTTCTGTAGGAACACTAGACTGAGGTATCTCAGTGCCCTTTCTTGTAGGCTTCCTAGGTTTTTGAATCTTTTGAGGTTGAGATGTTGATGGTTGTAAAATGGTGGGTCTGTGTTGGGGATCAGTGGGAATGGCGGAACCTTTACCCATTTGTGGTTGGTTTTGTATCACCATTGTTGGAAACAAAGGTATTACACTACCAGAAAAACGTTTGTCTACCCTTCTCATATTTGAAAAAATCTTTTTAGTGTAAGAGGGTACAATATATATTCTCTTATGAGTTGGCTTCTCAGCAAAATGTTTGTCCAAAAATACTTGTAAAAACCTTGGATACATTAAAAATTTTCCAGGAAAATTATCCAAGTTATATATAGTAGGATTAACAATGAGTGCATACCTTATAGGGTGTGCATTCAAAAAATCCACTATTTGTTCAAACCCATCACTCTCTGTGGGTTTAGACAAAAATGCGACCATATTTTATGAATCAGCAAACTTTAGATTCGCCATTTGTGTTATGTTTTGAGATTGGATGATAAAATTGATTTAGGGTTTGTAATTAGAGAGTATAATGAAGAATGAAATCGATTAACTGATTGATTGAATGAATTAAACCCTTAATCGATGTATTTATGAAATAGTACCCTAAACAACCCGGCAGTAGTAACCCAGCAGCAGTAAGTTATGCCTAGCAGCATTAACTTTGAGTCACCGGCAACTCAAATTCCATTCCAAACAACTTTTTTTATCATCAATCTAACACTTTTCTTTGCTTTTCCTACAAAATGTTAGTCCAAAAACCAAGAAAACACAAGCCATAACAATTTTCACAATGATCACAATATTGATTATACCAAACAGTAGTAAGTATAGCCAATAGCAGAAACTCTTAATGACTTGAATAACAGTACTAATTCATACAAAACTATACTAAAACATAAAGAGATAAAAGACTTTAAAGATTTAACATTCCAATACTAACAATCAAATATTGAAATCTACTTACATCAAAAGCTTTTGTAAGCAAATCTTCAACATTCTTGTCAGTATGGATTTTAACCATTTGAATCAATTTCTTTTCATTGCAATCTCTAACAAAATGATGTCTTATCCCTATATGCTTTGTTTTTTAATGAAAAACTGGATTTTTAATTATGCATAAAATAGTACTATTATTGTTAATAAAGATCTTGGTATGCATAAAATTGCACCCATAATCAAGTAGTTGATTCTAAATCCAAAGCACTTGTCCACATCAACTTGAAGCAGCCACATATTCATCTTTTGTTGTAGAATTTGCAACCACTGTCTGTTTCTTGCACTGCCATGATATTAATCTACATCCAAGGAATTGACAACCTCTGATTGTAGACTTCCTATCCAAGCTTGCTTCAGCATAATCACTATCAGTGTATGCTACCAAATCTAAAGAAGAATCTTTTGGATACCAAAGGCCCAATTTTGGTTGACCTTTGAAGTACCTAAAAATCCTTTTCACAGCATGAAGATGTGAAGTCTTTGGATTAACTTGGTATCTAGCATAGGCACACACTGCAAACATGATATCAGGTCTTGAAGATGTAAGGTACATTAATGAACCAATCATTCACCTATACATATGAACATCAAGTTCTTCACCATCTTCATCCTTGAGTAGAGGCTTTTGAGTTTCCATTAGTGTGCTTGTAGTCTTGACTTCTGTAAACCCAAATTTCTTTAAAATTTCAGCAACATATTTATCTTGACTAAAGAATATGCCATCCTTCTTCTGCTTCACTTGTAATCCCAAGAAGAATGTAAGTTCTCCCATAGAACTCATCTGAAATTTCTCATGCATCAACTTTTCAAATGAAATGCATAGCTCCTTCTTTTTTGAACCAAAAATGATATCATCCACATACACTTGGACCAGCAAAATATCACCTTTGTGCCTTTTGATGAATAAGGTCTTGTCAATTTTCCCTCTTTGAAATCAATTGTCCAACAGATATGTTGACAAGGTTTTGATACCAAGCTCTAAGGGGTTGATGTAGTCCATACAGTGCTTTTTCAACCTTGTATACTCTATTTGGAAAGTCTGGATCTTCAAATCCATGTGGTTGACATACATACACCACTTCTTCAATCTTACCATAGAGAAAAGCACTTTTTACATCTATTTGATACACCACTAAATCTTTAAATGAAGCATAAGCTAGAAATAGTCTAATTACTTCAATTCTTGCAACAGGGGCAAAGACTTCATCATAATCAATCCCTTCTTCTTGTGTGTACCCTTGTGCAACCAATCATGCTTTATTTCTTATCATAATTCACCTTTCATCCTTTTTTTCCTGAAAACCCATTTCGTGCCTATAGCCCTTTTTTCATTTGGTAACTCCACTGATAAAGCTCAGAATGAGCATGTTTTTAGTTGTGTTATTGTTAGTTTTGTGCATCATATTTGGTTATATTTATATGTTTTTTGTTACTTAATCGTGAAAAAGTTTATATGCAAGTGAATATAGCCAAATACAGGAAAAGATGATGAAAAGACGAAGAATTAGAGTAATTATGCACATTTGGAAGATTCTCGAGATTGAAGCGAAGTTAGAAACCACGCAAGGACTCAATGATTTGAAGGTATCAAGATTTCCATGATTCTACGTCAGGAAAAGAACAAGTTCTATGAAAGAAATCAGTACTACAACCAAGGATAAAGCATGCAACGAGAATAGTCAAAATTATGAGTACAAGAAGAATTCATCCGATCGGATGGAGCCCGCATCCGATTCAGATGGGGAGCGTTGGAAGAGAGCATCAGATCGGATGGATCCTCACCCGATCGGTTGGACTGAGTTTGCAGTTACAATAAAGCATTAATTGATGGTTTTACTCCTCATAATCATTGTGGCCGATCATTTCCTTCATATTTACTGTCCTAGGTCGTTTTTACTTGGATAATAAGTGTTCTTTTACTATATAATGGGATCCAAGATTAGATACTAGGGTGACATTCGAAATTAGTAATAAACTTTACAACAAGGCTATTACTTTCTCATTTATATTGCCTGAAAGGCTAGAATTGCTGTAAAAACGTCCAGGAAACATTGAGTTAAAGTCTCAAGTGTTTGGTTCGAGTTTTGAGTTGTTTACGGGTCATATTAGGCGATTGGAGGAGCGTGTTCGCTATAGTTCCACGATTCTAGTTCTTGTAACTCTAAGATAGGTATATCTTGTTTTATTTGCAATGAACTACTTTTACTTTAAGTTTAATGAAAGTTATGTTTGTTACTTGTTTTCTATTATGATGAATGATATGGAGTAATTTGTTGGTATACTTGTGTGTATGATATAACTATTGTAAGAGTATTCTTATCTAGAGTGATGCATGAGAATCTTTCTTATTTTATGAGTTTGTTGGAATAACATCTAGTCTTGCTTAATTTGTTGGTAAAAACATTTAAAGAATAAAAAGGCCGAAAGGATTTTCTTCATGTTTTTATTCCAAAATGTTAGTGCACGAATTAGTATGGATCATGATGTGTGACAATCATCATGTTTACTCATTGAAATAGATTTGAAACGATTTTACCACGCGAAAAGGCCGAAAGGATTCGTAAGAACAAATAAGATAATAAATGCTTTTCAAAACAAAAGGAGTTTCAAGAGAATTACCGTATTAGTTAAATAGGCCAAAAGGGTTAAGTAAATGGGAGAATTCTTAATAATGATTTTTCGTGATATAAACCATTGAGTGTTAATCATTTACATTAGGTTGTGCATCATTGCAAGTTACACCAAACTTTATGAATACTCTATACAATTGGGCCATGAATTACACACGTATATGTTTTTATTATTGATATTTGTTGCTATTGAATTTTCGCTAAATTGGATTGACAAACCGTTTTACAAACGCTTGCTATATAAAATTACAATAATCACAAATCCCTTGGGACGATCTCGAATTACCCACCTTTACTATTACGGACGAGTATACTTGCTCGTATGTGTTAAATAGATAATCGGTTAAATCGTGTTTTATAAATTTTAAAACTTGCACACGTTGTAGCACATCAAGTTTTTGGCGCCGCTGCCGGGGATTTGAATAGATTTGTTTTAATTTTGCTAGATTTGGTAAATTTTTAAGTGTTTGTTTTAGAATATTCGTGTTTGAAAAAAGAGAAGTGAGTAAAAATTTTCACCAGAGTACCCAACCGATCGGATGGATTACCAACTGATCGGATGGAGCTCTCAGTAAAGATTTTTAATTTTTGTTATTTTTTTCATTTTCTTTAGTGTTTAATGTTTGGTTTATGTTATTTTATGTTTAGTAAGTGCTAATATTGTTTACTTGCTTATTTTAATAAATGTTTAGTGGTAATTTTGCTATTTTTCATCATTGTTATGACATTGTATGTCTTTTGGTTTAATTGATGTTAGTTAACGAGGATGATCACCCGCGCGTTGCCGCGGGGCGTCTGTATACGATTGTGTTGCACGCAGTATATTCATATTATAAGCTGTTAAGGGAAGCTAGTGTTAACAACAATGTTATTGGAACCTCGCCAAAGTTCCAAACAATTAGTTGTTGCATGAAACAAAGCTTTATAGAGTTGAAATTAATTTAGACAACACGGGTCTTAAATTAGTGTAGCATTGAAGAGGAGATATGTTGCCACTTTGCTTAAGTCCATAGAATTCTATATTGTCTGAAATATTGATTTAGTTCCACCGTGTTGCAAATAGAATATATATTTAGAATGATAAACAAAATTAAGAATTGAATCAAGTCTTAAAAGTGAAAATTATAGTAATGAAAACTTCTGTTGAACAATATAATCAGAGTCTCCCTCAAACGCAATTAAACTTTTGCATGTAAAAAACAAAAAGAAAATAATACAATTGTTCACACCAAAGAGAACTAAACATCTTTGTATCGGAAGAGATTAGGCAACAGCAGTAGCCGCCACAGGTGCAGCTACAACTTCAATGGTTCTATCAGAGGCATTCTGTACAGGAACTATAGACTGATCAGGTGTCAATGTTGCTGCGTCCTTTCTGTATTTAGAAACTTTTTTATCATCTTTGGCGGCATCCTTGGCTGGTGGTGGTGGAGGAACCATGTGCACGGGTGGTGTTTGCTTTAGCTTAACCAGAATCTGTCTCAACCTCGAGAGATCAGTTGGTTTACCTGGTTTGGGTCCCTGAATGAGTGTGACCGATGGCTTCTTGTCTTTATCCTTGTTGCCTTGTTTCTCTATGTTGGGTACCTTGTGAGGAACCAACTCTGCTATTGCTTTCCATTACTGTTTAGATTGGATATTCTCTTATGATTTACTAATGAGCCACACCAAAGATGAATTGTTACTCTTATGGCCCATCATTGAATCTAAAGGATTAACTTGGACTACTATCGAAGAAAAAGATGGGAAATTCCAAATTGAATACATGAACTCAGCAAATATAGTCAACAAATCGAGCAACAAAAGCTATGAAGTCCAACCTTTACAAACTTCTTATATGCCTTATTCCGAACAGTATTGGGGATTTGATAAGAGCTATCTGGATAACGAAAGAATGTATGCTGAATCGGAGATACTATTTCATGGAAAGTTGGTAAGGTTGATGGATATCTCTTTGGAAGAGTGGCTTGAACTTAAATACGGTGATCCGAAATTTGCTCCTAGGAATGAAGTCAGACGGATTGTGACCTCATGGTTGACATGAAGTTTTAAAGGACAATTTAATGAGTTCATGGAAATCAGAAGGAACATGATTGGTAACACTAGCTTTGACGTTAACCACGATCCTAACAATGTTGATTTTTCAAATTGGTTGGCTAGTAAGTTCAATAACCATAAGAGCATGGACCGAGCTACTAAAGATGTGTTATGGGTATATTGGATGAGAGGGGATGATGAGGAAGTAGAGAGCAACAATGGAACGCCAGATGACAATTCAACAATCGAGGAAGGCATTGAAGAACTATTCAGCATTGACATTGATGTGTTCAATTATGAGACACCTTTGTGCAAACAATTCAAAGAATTTAATTACCTTCTTCAAATCGACGCTGATGTGCTTACTAGAGATCTACCAGGATTCAAAACTTATGATGATTTCAAAAACACCTGGTACTACGAATGGAATGACCAAATACCATGGGTTTGGGATAAACCATGGGAATTTGAGCATATTAATCACACTTGTACACCTTTCTGTTTCAAGGATGGAAGTAGTGTATGGCCAACCTGTGATTATAAGAATGATGGAACCTGTAATGGGGGAAGTATAATTGGAATAAAACGGGTTGGAAACGATGTATACTTTGAAGACGACGATTGGTATGAAAAAGTTGAAGACTGCCACGTAAAGCTGAGGCTTTGCAAGAAAAAGGTAGAATCAACTACTTAAAAGAACTTAAGGGAGCATCGGACACTACTTTCTGGGAATGGGTGCATGGACAATTTGATGATTACACAAAGCTTAGTCGACGCTTGCAATGGGAATTGAAAAATGAGTGGGATGAGATTCAAGATTATTATCAGTCCTTTAACGTGGTTAATTATGATCCCTATGATAATAACGATGAGTCGCGAGAAGAATTGATTGATGAACTTGATGACTATTTGAATAAGGATCCTTATTTTAAGTTTGTTGATAAAGACGATGAAGAATTCACCAAGAAAAAATGTCAACTACTTGGGATCCCTTATAATAAGCCACCCGTGATTATTTCTGAAAAAATTAAAGTCATCAAATACTCTTTGGGACCTGATGAGGAATATGTTGCGACGAAGACAAAAAAATATATTAGATTAAGTCGTACGGAAGAAAATGTTGCGGAGCTATACGGGAACATCTTTCGGATGAAAGAAGAAGGATGGCACGTAACAAGAACAAAATAAAGAGCTGAACGTGAGTCTAACTTGAAGACTCTGGAATAAAGACAAGTGCTGACCGGGAGACAACCCGGAGAAAATTTTTACTTTTATGTTCTGTGTCGAGTCAGTCAGGCCGCAGAAGATACGGCGCATCTCAATCCTTAGATGTGACGCATCTCCTGCACTGGTCATATCTTATTTAATTTTCTGCATTTTTTATTTTTGACTTTAAAACTTTTTGTCTGTATTTTAATGCGGCGCATCCCTGGTTAAGGATGCGACGCATCTTCTATCTTGATTCGTACTTATTCCATGCTCGATACGGCGTATCTTCTTCCATAATATACGGCGTATCGACTGACCTGATGATTTTAAGTTTAATTTTTTAAGTTTTATTTTTACTAACTACTTATGTATTATGCAAGTTTGAACTTTCTTAACTCAGGTGTGTTAAAGTCTTGATGGTATTATAGATTCCTGCATTTCCTGTGGATACATCAAATATGAAGCTTAAACGTTCTCATCCACAAGAAAGATGATTTTTGCTCTTATACAAATAATGGAGGATCATACCGAGCAAATCTCAGGGGAGTTTTTCTGTTCTAATTCTTTTATTTTTCCAGTATTTAATCTTTGATACAAACAACGAGGATGTTGTTTAACTTAAGTGGGGGGATTGGAGAATTAGAACACTTACTTGTCCTTAACTTTTTCAAAATATGCTTAAAATGCGCTTAATATATCAAAATTTAAAATTTTTAGCATGATTTTGTTTAAAGTCTAAATTACATAGCTGCACACATGACTTTATTTTCAAAAATTGTGAACTTTTCAAAATTCACAAATCTATGAGTGTGCCGGTGACTTGTAAACTTTAGAACTTGGCTTGTATACTATTCGAGACCACCATAATAAGTATTATTTACATAATTGGAATGACTTGTCTAAATTGGTAAATTTCTAGGATTACACCCAAATAGCCTTTATATGTTATGTGATATTAACTAACTACACTGGTTAGTTAACCCCCGTATAAACCTTTTGTTACTCTCACTTTTAGAGTAAGATACCCCTAGAAAAACACTCAGAGCCATTCCTTTCGTTTCTTACACCTTTGTTATAATGTTTCGTTACACCCTTACACCTTAGCCTACCCTGTAGATTAAAATCCGTGGTTGGTTAATTGCTTTAGGCAAAGTGTGTTTCCTTACATTACCTGTGTTCGCGTGCGTAATTCATTATCTATGGTTAGGTCGGGAAATTGCACAATGCAATTGGAGTGAAAGTAAATATTGTATATCTTTGAGTTTATTTTTCGTGTGTTTACTACTTTCACTATTACCATTATTTCTGAAGACATGAAAAGTATGGAAAGATTATCCAGAGTTATCGTTATAGTGATGTGGTGAAATTTTACACATCTATATTTATGTTTCAAGTTAAAAAAAAAAAAAAAAAAAAAAAAAAAAAAAAAAAAAAAAATCGAAAAAATGAGAAAAGAAAAAGAAAAAGGAAAAGTTGGAAGTTTATTTTAACCAACTTATGTAAAGTTTTGTATTAAGTGGTCGATATCACCACTATTTGTTATATATTATATTTATGGATTGAATGGGAGTTGGCGATTATGGGAACGCCAACTAAGGTTATTCTTTGATTGAGATCTTGTTGAGTATAATTCGTATCTACCTAAAGCGTGTGTTTCAAGTGTTAAAGCGTGAGTTATTCAATGATATAAGTCTTATTCATGGGATGGTTGGGAAAGCAATTTACCACACTTAGGATTTTTAATTTATCTGTTTTGTTTATTTTTCATTTTACACCAATTTGTATCCCAAATATTATCCATACCATATTATTCTTTATCCAAACCTTTGATTTATTGAGATTAGGGATTTGAGCAATCTTAAGTATCATAGTCGTGGATTCGGCTATGTATTTATGATTTTGTCGCCCTTTTTGATATAATATTATTGGTAAATATTACTTGGTCCTATCTTTAGCCTATTCGAGTTAAGGATTTGAGCAATTGCAAGTATCGTGTTCGTGGATTCGATCATGTATTTGTGATTTTGTCACCTTTTCTGGAATTTGAGATTGGTAGAGATTAAGAAGAATTATTAACCCTTAACCTACAAACCATTTTTACCGCTTTAGACTTGTTATTCCTTGGCTTTAGTGGAGGAGATGTGTATACTTGCCAAGCTTATGATAGAATATTCGTCACGACTGGAAAGTTAAACGATTAGATTTGCTTTTATCAAAATATTTTATTTTATTTCTAACTCGTTTAGTGTTTGGTTGTGTGATTATGACATAAAACGAATACATGCTTAAATATAAAAATAAATCCTAACATCTTTTAGGATACATTTTCATAAGATTAATTCTAAGGTTTACTTGGGGACAAGTAAAGTTCAAGTGGGAGGATATTTGATGAACTCAAATAAGTACATTTTATTACCATCATTTATCCTATTTATTTGACTTGTTTTATTATATTATCTGTGAGAATTGATACGTTAATGTTTACTTTTGTAATTCTCAGGTAAAAACAAGTATTATGTGAAACTTGGCGATTTTGGACTAATTATGGAGCAAAACAAGCAAGATGTTAAGAGTCTACTGAAATGTACAAGATCAAGACCATTCTGCTCCAGATACGCCGCATCCTACTTCTTACATACGGCGCATCACTATCAAGATTTCACAAGTTATAATCCAAGACGGCAAAGGACATGCGCCGCATACAAGAATGGAGTTACGCCGCATCTTCTGGCGGTGTACGAATATTCCTGAATATATTAATCTTGGACCCCACGCGAAGTTAAGTCAATGCGCCGCATCTAGCCCTCAGACAGAAACTATAAATACCCCAAAGTCAGACGAATTTCGGGGTTCGATTCTACACAACAAGACCGAAGACAGAAGAAACCCTAGGCCGAATTCAGACGAAGTAGCAGCACAAGACACACCCTAAACGAAGATACAAGAGCTGTAAGAAGGTCCTGCATGTATTCAATTCATTAAGTAGTTTTGTTTTATTGTATTAGTACACTTTAATTCATCAGGATTGATGGGCCGATTCCATGTGACTACGGAAAACCATGGGCACCCCTTAAAATTGCTTTCCCATTAATTAAAGTTTATATGTTGATGTCTTTGGTGACTTTTATTAGTGCATTGATAACCTCTGTGTCTAGCTGAGCATTGATCGGGTCGCCATGCCTCTGTCCTCGCCTATTTATTCTATCGCTTATGTATTCTATCGTCTGTAGAAAAGTAGGAAGAAAGGGTAAGTAGGATAGACATAAGTAATCATTAAGGGTTTACTCGCCGATAAGATTAGAGCCAACGAGAAAGGGTTAATTACATACACTTCATATAAAACTAGCAATAAAACAAGTGACAAGCTACTTAACTATCAGGACAGGTCTTCTTATTGTCTCAAGTATCTATCTGTGTACGTGTGTGCTAATCGTTGATTCGTGCCTATTAGTTTAGTTTATATTTAATCATAACCAAACCGTGCCAGTCTCTCAGGCTGAACCCCCTTGCGTTAGATTAGGTTGTATAGCTAACTTAAGATATTAAAATACTGATTAGAATAACTAGAAAATACGTTCCACTCTTAGTGATCGACACTCTACTTACCATTATATTCATACTGACCGGGTACACTGCTCGTTAAAGTGTGTGTTTTATTGATAAGTCGGCTAAATATAAATTTAAAACTTAAACACTGCTAAAACCACAACGACACACCGTGGATATAAATTAGAGCATAACAAGCACACGCATCACTCTGCCTGATCACTCCTGTCATAACCACCAAGACCATCACATGACACAAAAGCTGTGGAAGTAGATGTTTCCACAGGCACACTCCTTCTTGGGCTTTCCTTGTTCTCGTAGTCTTGATTTCTTGGAGCTCTGCACTCCTTAGCATAATGTCCCCTCTTATGGCAGTTGTAACACTCCACTTTGGACTTATCAAAACCAATGTTCTCATTGCCATTGATAGTAAGCCTCCTTCCTGTATTCTTCAAAAACCTTCTAGCCCTCATTGTCAACATGGCCATTTGCCATCTCAAATCTATCTCTTCAATGTCATCTGGATGGATTTGTTGCAAGTTCTCATGTACAAGTTGAGGACTATTTGGTTTACTAGCAAAGAATGAACAAATAACAGCATCACTCAAGTTATCAATATTAGCAGAGTAAGCAGCATTAACTTGAGTGCTAGCAGTAGAAACTCCATGAGCAGTATTAACTGCTTGAGTAGTATTAACTTCTCCTTTAGTGCTGCTAGTGCTGTTATTTGAAGAGGACACAAAAGCCATGTTTTGTGTGCTTGAACTTGAGCTAGACATCCCGTTAACTTCTGGTTCATACACCTTAAGGTTGTTATAGAGATCATCTATGCTCATAGTATCCAAATCAGCTTTATTCCTCTATACAACAGCATGTGTGTTCCATTCAGGTGACAAACTTCTTAATAACTTTTTATTAACATCTTCTTGTGAAAGCTTTTCACCCAAAAGCTCCAACTGACTCACAAGCTTTTGAAGACTATCAAAAGTTTGATCAAGCATCTCTGAGCTTGGAGCAGTGAAGTTTTCATATTGCTGCTTTAAGAGATTCTTTTTAGTCTTTCTTTTAGTATCATTCCCACAAAATCTCTTTTCTACAGCTTCCAGCAATAACTTAGCATCTTTTATAGAGTTAAACTTTAACTGATGTTCATTAAGAATGCCCATTGTTAAAGTACTTCTAGCTTTCACCTCTAGTCTTCTCTGAGCCTTATCTTCAGAAGTTGCAATAGGCAACACTGTCTCAACACCTTCCACAATTCTTGTTTTTGGCAAGGTTGCACCATTCTCTATGACTTCCTATAGTGAATAGTCTATCATCTGGTTGTATTGTTCAATCCTAGTCCTCCATGTCTCAAACTCACTAGGTTTGAGCATGGGAACTTTGGATGCAGCCACCATGTGTGCAGAATCTTGATCCATATCTTTTAGCAAGATTTTGTGTATAAAGATAGATTCTTCTAGATCACAGCTTCTCAACAAGCTCTGATACCACTTGTTGATCCTCGTTGAACTAGATCGAATTCCTTAGCTTGTAAAAGGTTTAGTTATATTAGATAAATCTAACACAACTATAGTAGAAATTGTGTTTGAATGTATTAAAGATTATGCGGAATCTAATCTTTAATATTAAGAAGAATTATTAATGAAAAAATCAAACAATGAACACAGAATGCAACAAATAAGCTCCAATATTATTAATGATAATAGGGATAATTACTAAAATAAACCGGGCAACCAAGTGGTTGGCGGTTTTTGCCCCGAAAAAAAAAACTTCTGATATTAGATCAGGAAACTGGGCATCTCGCCCCATACGATGACAAGTGTCCTCCAGTTGCCCAAAAAATACACAAGTTGCCCAAAAAATAGTCAGAAAAGTGACACTTGTCACTTGCAGATTTCAGTTACCCAAAAAGTACAGGTTGCCCTGATCTAATATCAGAAGTTTTTTTTTTTCGGGGCAAAAACCGCCAACCACTTGGTTGCCCAGTCTATTTTAGTAATTATCCCATGATAATAATACGAATACTCTCAAAGTATTAGGGTTACAAAGACCTTGAAGCTACGAATTATATGTTTTTGATTTTTCTAACTCTATGCCCTAGGACCTCCTTTTATACACCAAGGAGTCCTACTCGGCTTACAATACTTTCCCAAGTATATCAAATCTTTTCTATAAATATCTAATACATATCTCATAAGAAGTATTAACAAAAATGCCTAACAATACTAACTTACACTAACAGTTGTAACTAGCAGTCTTAACCTTGAAAAACACTAAGTTTGTACTAGCAGTCTTAACTTTGCACTGGCAGTTGTAACTTCACTTAGAATTCTTAACTTTATATGAGCAACAGTAACACCAATATGAGCAGCGGTTGATCAAACAGCATCTAGAAGGCTGTTGGGATTCTTGATTTGAGGAGACAAAATAAATAAAAGAATGAAACAAAAGGACTTAAGAGCAAAAGCTGAAATTGTTCAAAATATGGAAGATTTTGAAGCTATTCCTTAATTTTTAAAAGATTTCTTTATTGTTTACTTCCTTTTTAAGTCTTGGACTCCTTATGTTATAAAAAGAGGACCAGACGTATTGTTTATGTGTGCATAGAAAAAGAAAAACGTGAGTAGCACACGTTTTTCACAATGTAGACATCTAGGTGTTTGTAGCCCCAAGTTAATCAAGGTTTACCTTGATCCCTGTTAGATTGTAACCATTCTAGAATTGATCATCTAGAATTGGGGCTTGGTGGAAAACGTATGAATGAAAAACCTTGTTGAATATCTTTGTTCTTATTCCGCTTTGTTTCTATAACTTATGAACATTGATATTATCCTAGATAAAGGTCTAAACAACCTTAGCTTAAACGATCTAATGATTATTTTAGCTTTCACAAAGGCTTTTAATCCTAACAGAACAATACCAACAGGACCAGGTATTATCCTAACCAACTTTTCAGGGCTGTGTGATGAAACTAGGTTTTCCAAGTTGGGGGTTCTGTGACGGCTTTGGTGATTGTTGTTGAAGGGACGGAGGGGGTTGTTGAAGTCATCGGATTTGTCCATTTCGTTTTCAAGAAGTATAATCGAATATGTGTGAATTTGTGTTTCAGAAATTGTGTTTCTGAATTTGGGGTTATAAATACTAAAATAGTTTTTGAGAACTTTGGTTGTGTTTGGCGGGAACGAAGGCAAACGGGTGAAGTGATATTATTGAAAAAAAGGAGGGTAAAATAGTCATTTCACATGGCCACATCACGCACCCATAACGAGCGTTAGCCAAAAATGAGAATTTGCAACTACATTAACGGTTCAAGGGCATAACTCGCAAAACATGAAACGTTAGGGACATTTCTCGCAATTTTTTAAAAATGAGGACATTTCTTGCAAAAATCGCAAAGTTTAGGGACATTTTTTGCAGTTTAGTCTTTTTTTAATAAACATCACTTTATTAGAAAATCATAGGATTTACAAGAAATTATTGGGTAGTCGAGATACTATCTGGGCCCCCACTCCTCTAGCTATATCAAAACAAATCTTACTAAAAATATGAGTAGCAGCACGTGCCCCAATGTATTGAGTCATTTAGTACTTTCGGATCCACATCAGTAAGGTTACCACATCCTTCTCAAGTTCCCCATAAGAATAGAATGAGAAGGGGAGAAACTCATATCCAATATCCATTATTAGAAATTATTATTATAAACATCACTTTTTTAGAAATTCATAGGATTTACAAGAAATTACTGGGAAGCCGAGATACTATCTGGGCCCTCCCTCCTCTACCAATAGTAAAGCTAATTATGCTAAAGATATGAGTTGCAGCACGTGTCCCAATGTCTTTAGTCACAGAGAATTTTCGGATCCTCTTCAATAAGGTCACCACATCCTTCTCAAGTTCCCCAAAAGAGGAGAATGAGAAGGGGACAAAACCATGTCCAAAATCCACGCAATTAGCCTCAAACTTGACACGTTTACGCTGTGCGGCCTCAATCACTGCACGACCAGGCACAAAATCAACCATACTAGTTTGTGTCAAGGGCGATGAACCTGTCAGATCGAAATATACATCGATCCCACCGTCCCACGAGTAGAGCAACATACGAGCTGAAATCCTCCACCGAGAACAGACGTAAGGCTTTGTCTCTTTCTCCACTAAGCTTGATATCAACTTCTCACGAGTAGAGCAACTTACGAGCTGAAATCCTCCACCGAGAACAGATGTCAACCAATGTATCGCGCACCACATTATGCCGATGTTTAATACCAATAATACCATCGCACGAAACAGCATGGTCCCCATAAATATCCTCTACAAAGACCCTGGAACAAGCCTAATATGGCATTTGAACAGAGAATTGGGGAACTCCTAATCGATAGCATAACACACACCGGTAGGTCCTAGCATTCATAGTCTTTCCTAACCCAGATATCAGAACCACCATAAGCCAAATGGTGTTGCACAAGTATATATATATATATATATATATATAATATATATATATATATATATATATATATATATATATATATATATATATATATATATTATAGTAAGAAAAACCCGACCAAAAGGTGAATTCTCTCTCTAATCAAGAGTGAATATACCGAGAGGTCAAATAAATTCAAACAAAATATAATTCTGGAAGTACTGAATTTTCCCGGGTAGTTAGGTTCCGACGAAGTATGAATGGAACTTTGAATTCTGTTCGTAATCGAATGATTTGATTAATTGAGATATTTTGGGATTATGTATAAAAACAAAAATTATAAACTAAAAAGCAACTAATAAGCATATAAAATAAGTAAGTAAAGCGCAAATAAGCAAAGACGCGAATTAAACTAAGAAAACGGGCTCTTACGGGAATAAAACGGGCCTAAGAAAACCTAAAAATCAAAAATTAACCCTAGATGAGTAAATTTGGTTCCTAAAAGTCCTAAATGATTAAAAATAATTTTAGAAAAAAGATTTATATTTTTTTGCTTTTTATTTTATTTTCATTGAATTAAAAACACTTTTGGACTAAAAATAATATTAAAAATACGAAATTAATATGAAAAATTATGAAAAAATTTGGAAAACTACTTTAAGCTATAAGGAACTTAGGAAAAATAAAAATGAATTGACAGCTTTTTTGGATAAGCTGTGAATAAGCAAAAAGAAAAATAAGCTAAAAGGAAAAAAGAAAAAAAAAAAAAGCTTAAGTAAATAACCAATGCAACCTTAGTCGAAAAAGACCCAAGGGCGCAGTTGGTTGAGGTGTGTATGATAAGGCTGGTTGAGGTTGGTAGAGGTCTGTGGTTCGAGCCTTGGCTCACCCTGGGCTTCCCAACTTCCCAATTTTTGTTTGTTGCAATTTTTTTATGAAACTTATTAATAAGCTAAAAATGAACAACTTTTGTGAAAACAAAATTTTTAAAACTTAAGAAATAAGCTGGAAAAGGCTAAATAAGCTAGTAGCTATGATAAGAACTAAAAAGCTAAATGAGATAACTTGAAAATGAGGCACAAGCTTCTATAAGCTTATGCAGACCTAATAAGCTATAATCTAACTGATTTAGTAAATCTAAACCTAAATAAGCAAGACCTAATAAGCAAAAAGCTGAAAAGCTAACTTACACCAATAACCAAAACTGTCAACCAAAAAGCCTAATGGGGCATATTTAAGCTACCAAATAAGCCACTGAATCAATAATCAATTCCATGAAAACTCCAAACAGATGAAGTTTAGCAACCAAAGAGCTTATAAAGTCAATTTCAAACCTATTTGAGCTTTTATTAAATGCTTAAAATTCAGCTGATAAGATAGCTAGTTCAAACAAAATTGAAACCGATATACTAGTGACAGGCCTGATATAATACTTTCTAAGCTACAAATAAGCTATTAAAAATTGTTGAAATAAGCTAGAACTTGAAAATAGCAAAGAACTCAAACTAAAGAACACATAAAATAAGTTTAAGATCATTTGGACTAAAAATAAGCTTTAGAAATAAGCTGATAATCAGACTACTAAGATCTGTTTTTTGGCTATTGGAAAATGTTGACTCAAACTTGAAAATTGAAAACTAAGACTCAAATCAATTTGATACTTACTCAAAACATGAGAACACACTTATGACACTGATTTAGACTCAAAAACTAACAACTAAAAAGGTCTTTTCATGAACTTATCAAAATAAGCTTTGACTAATGGTTTTATAACTTGAAAACTAGAAAACTAATCTAAAACCTATAAATCTATGTAGAAAAGCTTGAAACAACTTAAATACAACTTATAAGACTGATTTAAAGCTAAATCAAGTTGGACTAATGACCAAAATGAATGAAAACAGGTTTTGACTTTTCTTAAAAGCTAAATCCAAACACCCCTTTATCTAACTGTTTTGCTTTTTAAAACTGATTTTACTCTAAAACTTGCCTAAGCTTTTAACAAACACTTACTAATAAGATATTTAAGTTTATAAAAAGCATATTTGAACTAATAATAAGCACTTATCATTAAGCTATAAGAAAAAGACATATTTTTGTATTTTTATGAATTTTGTGCAAAAAATTAATCTAATGAGCAAATAATAGTAATAAAGGAAAATAATAAGCAATAAGAACAAGTAATAAGCAAATGAGAACAAGTAATAAGCAATAAGCAGTTTAGGACATAAAAAGTAAGAAAAATAGAACTCACTTGGTCCTTTGCCTTTGCTCAAACAAGGACTATAAATGCTCCAAGAGCTGATATACAAGCTCCAGCCTGTTTAAAACAAGCTGGTAAGGTAAAATAAGCCCATCCAAATCTGGCTTATCATCCAAAGTGCTTATTTCTCCTTAAAGTCCAAATTACTTAAACACAATTTAGTACAATTCAAGCTTGAGTAACAGAAGTTCAAATCAAGCTATGGAAAAGCTTGTTTGAGTTCTAAACAGTAGTTAAGTAGAGAGCTTATTGAGAGCTTATTATAGCTTAATTCAACCAAATGAGAACATTTTAAACAACCAAGTAAAAGAGACATTGCAATAAGGTAAACTGAATTTTATTAGTACTTAAAAACTATTACAATACTTAAAATTACGACAGAAAATAAGCAATTAATAAGCTATTACAAGACTATAAATAAAGACTCCCCAAAAAACTCCTTGTGTTTGTTGAAGAGGCCTCTATTTATAGATGGCTGAGGATGCTTCTAGGGTTTCTTCCATCAAATCACAAGCCCTTCAATCACTGATTTCGACATCATCCTTCAATCATCGCCCTTGGATCAAATGCCACATAGTATCCACCAATCGGATGCTTGATTTTTGCCATGGTGGACAAGATATGAGCTCATTCTATGTTTTGTCAGCCTTTTAGAAGGGTTAATTGTACTTAAGTGAGGTGTGTAATTAAGGATCAGGGTAAAATCGGGAAAGAAGGTGATGAACAATACATTTTCCCGCTTTCTTTTTATGTGTTGACCCGGGTTATAATTGTTTTGACTTCGGGTTGTAGGGGTTGGTTGGGTAAAGGTTGGATCCGGGTTAAAGGATTGGACTGGGCTTGGGTTTAAGGATTATAAGAGATGGTCAGGATTTGGTTTTTTTTTTTTTTTTTTTTTTTTTTTTTTTTTTTTTTTTTAATTATTATTTTTTTTAAAGATTTAACAAAAGTTAGTAAGGACTAACTTTGTAAAACTTTTAGGGACTTGAGGTGAAAATGATTTTGGATATTTGGTAAAAATGATTTATCATTAAGGATTTAGTTTTGAAATTTTGGGTTTATGGTTGATAAAAAAAATCTAGAATCACATCCCCGGCCTCGGCTTTTCTCACTCTTTCCATTCTCGTGCTCGTTTCCGTCTGTTTTATCTTTCTTTTTGTCCTTTTATTATATCCTTTACCTGCACATATACAAACACAAAAACAAACATATATATGGCATTTGTGGTTGGTTTTTGGACTTTTAAGTCCGTTTTTGCTAAAGAAAAGGTATGTGATTTAATACATACTACCAGACAGAAGTATAGTCCTCCATTTAAGATTTCCATAATGTCATTTGCCGGGTAGATATGGAAAAAGTGGATTCAGCCATTTGGGTAACACATGTGAAATATATATCTGTTAGTTTCTTCATGAATTTTGGGGCAGCAATCTCACTTGGATTACTCAAAAGGTCAATCTCCAGTTTTGCATTAAAAGCACACAAGGCATCATCAAAGGAAGGCCCAAAAGTTTCAATACCAGAATATCGGAGCAACTTATTCTGAAAGCTAGCATACTGGAGTATAGACGCAAGGAATGCGTAGTGAAAGACATCACCTGAAGATTAAACACCAAGCCCCCCAAAAGCAAAGGGTAAGGTGGCAAGCCTCCATTGCCAATCACCAAAACCAGGTCCAGAAGCAGTGACAATACGCTCCAGAGTTGAACGAAGTGCCGCATCAAATGAACTTTGAGCATGTTCAAAGAACCGGGGAAAGCATATGCACGTAGCGAAATATAACTTGGAAATATCAGAACAAGTTCGAAGGAGCAGCAACTCACACTAAGGGTCATTAATCTTAGCAACAATACCAATAAGCTCAATTGTCTTGGCAACTCTTTTCATAACAAGCTCACTACTAAAATCAAAATCCACACTAGCAGGCCCACCCAGTAATTTAACACCATGCTAAGGTCGCCCAATATTAGGTGGGAAAACAGCCGCAAGTCTACTCCTAGGGTCTTCCTTTGGCCAAAAAACCTCATTTTATCAACGTTGAGGTGCAAAGCACAATGAGTTCCCTCCACCATAATAAGCTCTAAAACCTTCCACACGACCAAAGTATCTCAAATAATAGTGCCATCATCCAGATACCAAGCTTGAAGGGAAAGGCTAAAGGAATCTCGAATCTTGCATACCAAAGGATGTAGCACTAAAGCAAAAAGTAGAGGTCCAAGAGGATCACCTTGACACGACCATAAGGTGTGTTCCCTATAATATAATCTAGCTGGATTGGAGTAACAAATTTCCACCTAACGTGAAAAGCATGACAACGAAGGCGAACCTCCTATAGCATAACCTCACGATCTACCAAATTGAAAGCGTTTTTGAAATCCAACAACAACATCGAAGACCTACATTATCACCACTGTCTTCAATCAACTGGTTCACGATATGAAGAATAGCCTCACCTCCTTCAGATACCCTAACGCCAGATCATTTAAATAACCATCCAAAGAATAGCCAATCATAGTAGCAGTGTTGTAACCTTGGAAACTAAACGCCTCCTAACGGTCCCCACAGAAATAGGACGGATACCACCTCCCGGCTTGACAAGCGGTGTAAGAGGGGCACTAGCAGTGTTCTAAAAGGCATGCCAAGGCGACGCAAAGGCGTCGCTAGGGCGCAAGGCGTGGCCTCGCCGCCATGAAATGGACCTTGGCATCGGCTTAAGGTATAACGTAGATTAAATGGACCTTGGCGTAAAAAGGCGCGCAAAGGCATGCCAAATCGTAAGCCGTGGCACTATTTTTAGAAGCATTTATGGGATTTTGGGATTTGGGCTTGAATTTATATTATTTGGACTATTTCCTACTTGAGCTTGAAGCATTTAAGGGACTTATGCATATCATCTTTTGTAAACTAGATATGTATATGAAATATGATATTATTACATAAATGATAAATCTATAAATATTTTTTTGCCGCTTTAGTCACGCCTTAAAAAACGCCATGGCTCATAAGGCTTGAGGTGTGGTGGATTTATAACCTTGGGCACTAGCAATATACTCGCCCAACATCCTGGAGCATTTACCATAAAGAAATAGATTCACCACATGGGTGATAGAAGCGACTAACTCATCAGAAATAGCCATAAAAGGTGTTGGGCACGAAGACCATCCCGACCACAAGACGTACCACGAGGGAAACTCTTAATCATATCAAGAACCAAAACAGGAGATGCAATGAGGTGATGATGATCAATAGGTATACGCGAAAAAAGGGGTCAGGTTTGAAAGGGTACTTAACCTTTAAGTTCTCATGAGTAGCATCATTATAAGGAGTAACACTAGAAGAAGAAAGAACTCAAACTGCCGTGGTACAATGGCCATCAAAAATCTTCCTCTTACACTGATTAACATTACGCTCACCTAAGTCCAAGTTATCCTCATCAATATTAGACCTTGAAGGGGAGGGTTCAACTAAATCCTTTCTCACAAGCTCGAAACAACCACCAGGTATACCGCAAGAATGAATGGCATTAGCAATATACTCTTCCTGGTGACGCTTAATAGCAGACCTACACTCAAGATTACTCCTCGATCGAAATGTTTTAAGGAGACAAAGAGGCAAGACTAACAAACTAACCCAGCAAGAAATATCATTAGGCGTGCAGATTACCTTATCTCTCCTTTAAATACCCGAGAGAACCCCAGGAAACACTTGGGAGGGATGGATTTAACTGTACGTAACCCTTTATAAAGCAAAGTGTCAAGAATAGCCAAAATAAAACCATCATGTTGGTCGTGCAGTAAGTATCCAACATGATCAAGCTGCTTGGAACAAGAAGGAACATGAGGCTTTGTAAGGTCATAGAGTGTTGGGAATTAAATGATTGAAACTTTGTACTGCTGGAAGATTACACTAACAGTACAAACTGTTAGCATATAACTGAAGACTGCTGAAGAATAACTAACAGTACAAATTCTCAAGTTAGTACTGCTAGTAGTAAAAGAAGGTATTGCTGCATGATAACGTTTTAGAAGATGTGTAAAAGATAAGTATGGTATAGATTGTATGTATATCACAATTAGTTAGAATTATACGGGTAGATACTTATCTTGTAAAGGACTCATTATGTCTATAAAAGGAGGTCCTAGGTTAGATCAGTCGAATACGTTTTTCTTAAGATTCAAGGTCTTTGTAACCCTAGTGATGTTGAGATCACTCGTATTATTGCTTAATAATAATGAATTGTTTGAAGTTATTCTTTGTATTCATTATTCATTATAACTATGTTACTGTTACATTAATACAAATCTTCTTAGTATTATCAAGTAGATTACGCATACTTGGTAATATAACCTCAAAGTATCCTAAACACGTTCCTTAGTGTTTGATCCTCTCAAGTGGTATCAGAGACAGGCTGATACTTTGATTTAGAAGAAAAGATAATGGACATGGAAACCACACAGACCAACATGGTTGCTAAGTTTCCTATGTTGAAGCAAAATGATTTTGAGATGTGGAGGCTTAGAATCAAACAGTACTTCCAAGTGCAGGACTCTGTACTCTGGGAGATCATTGAAGAAGGAAACTCCTTTAAACCTTCAACTTCTGTAATAATAGTTAATGGTGAAGAAAAGACTGTTGTGAATACCTCTCAAGTGACAGTAGAAGAGAAGCTGCAAAAGAAGAATGATGTCAAGGCTAGGAGCTTGCTGATGATGACCATTCCCAATGATCAGCTCCTAAATTTCAGCAAATGCAAGGATGCAAAATCCTTGTTTGAAGCAATCACTACTCGGTATGGTGCGAATGAAGCCACCAAAAAGACCCAAAAGACTCTGTTGAAGCATAATTTTGAAAATTTTAGTGCTACCAGTAATGAGTCTTTGGATCATATGTTTAATCGATTGCAGAAGATTGTCAGCCAACTGGGTGTGCTTGGAGTTGAAATCCCTCAGGAAGATCTGAACTCCAAGTTCCTGAGGAGTTTAC
The DNA here is from genome assembly GCA_021014915.2 of Artemisia tridentata subsp. tridentata. Classification (NCBI taxonomy): domain Eukaryota; kingdom Viridiplantae; phylum Streptophyta; class Magnoliopsida; order Asterales; family Asteraceae; genus Artemisia; species Artemisia tridentata. The sequence continues at coordinate 148,857,996 of CP139502.1, read as the reverse complement.
CTGCTGAATAGGCTATGCATGTGGTGGTTTGGAAGAATAAACCAGATATTGACACCATGAGCCTCAATGATCTTTACAACAACTTTAAGATTGTTGAGCAAGAAGTGAAGAAATCTGGAGGTACAAGCTCAAGCTCAAGCTCTGGGAATATGGCTTTTGTGTCATCTCCCAGTACTACAAGTCCAGATAAGGTGAAAGTGGCTGCTGGAGTTAGTACTGCTAACCCTAGTGTTAGTACTGCTAGCTCATCAACTAGTACTGGTATTCTGAGTGATACTACATATTATGCATTCCTGACCAGCCAAAACAATGGGTCTATGCTGTCACATGAAGATTTGGAACAGATTGATGATGATGACTTAGAAGATATGGATCTCAAGTGGCAGATTTCACTTATCAGCATGAGGGCTAAGAAGTTCTATCAAAGGACTGGCAAGAAGATCAACATCAACAGTAATGATACTGCTGGTTTTGACAAGTCTAATGTAGAGTGCTTTAACTGTCACAAGTTAGGGCATTTTGCCAGAGTGTGTAGAAGACCCAGGAAACATGATAGCTAGAGTAAGGGATATGAAAGCAAGCCAAAGGCAGTGGAAGAAGCTGAGACGTCTTCAAAGGCTATGGTGGTAATTGATGGTCTAGGCTATGACTGGAGCTTCATGGCAGATGAAGAGGAAGCACCAGCTGAGATGGCACTTATGGCCTTCTCTGACTCAGAGGTACTATCAGCTAAAAGTTGTTCTAAAACTTGTACTGCTCTTAAAGAATATGAAACTTTAAAGAAACATTATGATGAGCAGAGGATTGAATTAAACCAAACAAACTACAATTTATCTAATCATAAAAGGGGTTTAGTAGTCCTAGAAGAACAAATTGTGCATTATAAGAACAATGAGTCTATTTTTACTGAGGATATAGTTGTACTTAGAAAAGACTTGACTCTTAAAAATGCTGAGATTAGTTTGCTTAAAGCAGAGTTAGATAAAATCATAAAGGCAAAAGAAAATATTCAATTAACTGTAGACACTTTGGAGTATGCATCAAAGGGTGTTAATAAAATTATACAGTGTCAAATGGTTAATAAGGCTAAGTCTGGGTTGGGCTATAAAATATGTCCACCTCCTCATAGAGGAGTGCCTGCATCCCCAGGAATAAAATTAGAACACACAGGTCTAGCTGAGTTTCAAGAGCCAAAACTAGAATATGGTTGTAAGGCTAAATAAAGTATTAAAGTAGATAAACCTAATGTATTGAATGAGCTTTTTGAGAATGCAAGTGACACCTCTCTTACTGAGGAGAAGGTGTCAACTGATAGGAACTCAGATGCTCCCATCATTGAAGATTGGGAATTTGATGATGAAGATCAGGTTGTAGCTCAACCTAAAGTAGTAAATCTAGAAAACACTAATGTTCCTAAGATGGTTAGTGATAAAACTGTTAAGCCTACAACAAATGTAAAACCAGTTAGGAAAACAATTAGATATTCTAGGATGTATAGGTCCACAAGGAAGCCTAGAGGTAACCAGAGGAACTAGAATGACCTCAAGTCCCATCAGTTAGGAAGTGACTTTGTCATGTATAACAAGGCTTGTTTCTCTTGTGGTACCTTTGACCACCTAGAGGCTTTTTGTCATAACCATCATGAAAGAAAGATGGTTACAAGGAACAATAGGGTAATTGGGAACACAAGTCATAGGGTGAACTCAAATAGGTATCAAACTCACCCTAATGCCAATAGAATGACTCCCAGAGCACTTTTATTGAAGTCTGGCCACAAACCAATCAGTACTGCTCGACCAGCAGTTAGTACTGCCAGACCATTTAAGACTGTTTACCCTAAACCAGCAGTTTCAAGTGCAAAACCAACTCTTAAATATGCACAAAAAACTGTTAAAAGGCCTTTTCACAAGAAAGCAGTGTTTCAAAATAAATTTTGGAACTCAAAGGTTTAAACTGCTAGACCAGCAGTTCACACTGCTAAACTAGCAGTTAGTACTGGTAAGCCTACAAACACTGCTAGGGATAAAAGGGCAAATGTTGTTAAGGTCTCAGCATGTTGGGTATGGAGACCAATCAAACCCAATGGTGCATCAATTGTATTAAAGAGATTTGACTATATTGATGCACGAGGCAAACCTATGTCAGTGATGGCTTGGGTACCCCAAGGAAACTAATTTCCTTCTTTTATGTGCAGGGACATTCACAGGATGATGAGGAAGATCAAGGTTATGCAGATAGTGGATGTTCCAGGCACATGACAGGCAACATGTCCTATCTTTCAGACTTTCAACCTATGGATGGAGGATATGTTACCTTCGGGGGAGGAATAGGAGGAAGGATTACTGGTAAAGGCACATTGAAAACCGGTAAATTAGACTTTGAAGATGTGTATTTTATGCAAGAACTTAAGTATAACTTGTTTAGTGTCTCACAAATGTGTGACAAAAAGAACAAGGTTCTTTTTACTGAAACTGAATGTCTTGTACTTTCCCCAGACTTTAAGCTGCCTGATGAAATTCAGGTGCTACTTAAAGTTCCAAGAAAGGGCAACATGTACAGTGTTGATATGAAGAAGATTGTTCCTAAAGAGGCTCTTACTTGTCTTGTTGCAAAAGCCACATTGGATGAGTCCATTATATGGCATAGAAGACTTGGTCATGTCAATTTTAAACTTATAAATAAAATTGTTAAAGATGGTTTGGTAAGAGGCTTGCCTCAAAAATGTTTTGAAAATGACCAGACTTGTGTTGCCTGTCTCAAAGGCAAACAACACAAGGCTTCTTGTAAGCCCAAGACCCAGAACTCTATTACTCAGCCTTTGTTTATGCTGCATATGGACTTGTTTGGTCCTACATCTGTGAGTAGTATTATGCATAAAAGGTATTGTCTTGTAGTTACTGATGACTATAGTAGATTCACATGGGTTTTCTTTTTAGGATCTAAGGATGAGACACCTAGCATTCTTAAGACATTTATAACTGAGATAGAAAACTTAGTGGATAAGAAAGTGAAAGTCATCAGGTGTGAAAATGGGACAAAGTTCAAAAATAGAGTTATGGATGAGTTCTGTAAGAAAAAAGGTATTAAGAGAGAGTTTAGTGTAGCTAGAACTCCTCAGCATAATGGGGTTGCTGAAAAGAGGAATAGGATACTAATAGAAGCTGCTAGAACCATGTTAGCTGACTCTAAGTTGCCCATTACTTTTTGGGCTGAAGCAGTTAATACTGCTTGTTATGTGCAGAACAGGGTTTTGCTAGTTAAACCTCACAACAAGACACCATATGAACTGTTTAGGGGTAGAACACTTGCATTAGGTTTTCTAAGACCATTTGGGTATCATGGAACTATTCCAAATACCTTAGACCATCTAGGCAAATTTGATGGTAAATCAGATGAGGGTTTCTTGGTTCGGTACTCACTAAATAGCAAAACCTTTAGGGTATACAACACAAGAACAAGGAAGGTAGATGAAAACCTGCATGTTCAGTTTCTAGAAAATAAATCTAATGTTGCCGGTGAAGGTCCAAAATGGCTATTTGATCTTGATACTCTAACCCAGTCCATGAACTATGTGCCAGTTGTTGCAGCAACTTTTTCTAATGATTTCGCAGGTTCAGAAGAGGATGTTGCAACAAATGAAGCAAGCTTGGAACAGGAGAAAGATCAAGATCATATACTAGTGCCAATATGGAACAGTGTGGATTCATTTTCAAAGAATGGTGAGCCTTCTACTAATGAAGACAAAGAAGGTTTTGAAGATGGAAACAATGAGGATGGAGTTGAAGAACATGAGAATCAAGAAAATAGTACAAATAAAGATTGTAATGCTGAGCCTCAAGTTGGTACTGCTGAGCAAAATAATCATACTGCTGGCTCATCAGGTCCTACTACTAATGATTTCTCAGAAGATGAAGTGGATATCAACAATTTACCACTCACCTATCCAGTTCCCACAACTCCACACACAAGGATACACAGAGATCACTCCATAGATAATGTGATCGGAGACATACAGTCTGGTGTGAAGACAAGAAGACAGACCATGACTTCAGATCAACAAGGCTTTCTTAGTGCTGTTTATAAAGAAAAGAAGCATGAAGATGCCTATACATGCCTATTTGTATGTTTCCTTTCCCAATCTGAGCCCAAAAATGTCCTTAAAGCCTTAGAAGACTCAAGCTGGGTAGAAGCTATGCAAGAGGAGCTTCTTTAATTCAAGATTCAGAAGGTTTGGGTATTAGTTGATTTACCCAAGGGTTTGAGAGTCATTGGAACCAAATGGGTTTTCAGAAACAAGAGAGGTGAAAGGGGGATAGTGATCAGAAACAAGGCAAGACTTGTAGCCCAGGGGTATACCCAAGAAGAAGGGATAGACTACGAAGAAGTGTTTTCACCTGTAGCTAGGATTAAAGCCATAAGGTTGTTCTTAGCTTATGTTTCTTTCATGGGCTTTGCTGTTTACCAGATGGATGTCAAGAGTGCCTTTCTCTATGGTACTATTAAAGAGGAGGTATATGTCTCTCATCCTCCAGGTTTTGTAGATCCAGAACATCCTGACAAGGTGTACAAGGTGGTGAAAGCTCTTTATGGTTTGCATCAAGCTCCAAGGGCCTGGTATGAAACATTGGCTTCTTATTTGTTAGAGAATGGATTCCAAAGGGGCAAGATTGATCAGACTCTCTTTATAAAAAAAACAAGGGGGATATCTTGCTAGTACAGGTCTATGTGGGTGATATTATATTTGGATCCACAAAGAAGGAGATGTGCTTAGAATTTGAGAAACATATGCATGATAAGTTTCAGATGAGTTCCATGGGGGAACTTACCTTCTTTTTGGGGTTGCAAGTGAAACAATCAACTCAAGGCATATTTATCCTGTGACTGTGATACTAAATAAATTTCAATTTACTGATTCTAAAGTGGCAAGCACACCTGTAGATCCAGAGAAACCTTTGATTAACGATGCTAATGGAGAAAGTGTTGATGTACACACTTACAGATCAATGATAGGGTCCTTGATGTATCTTACTTCATCAAGACCAGATATCATGTTTGTTGTGTGTGCCTGTGCAAGGTTTTAAGTCAATCCCAAGGCTTCCCATTTAACTGATGTAAAGAGGATCTTTAGGTACCTTAAGGGTCAACCGAAGTTGGGTCTATGGTATCCTAGGGAATCACCTTTAGATTTGGTGGCATATTCCGACAGTGATTATGCTAGTGCAAGTCTGGATAGGAAATCAACAACAGGTGGTTGTCAGTTCCTTGGTTGCAGGCTTATATCATGGCAATGTAAGAAGTAGACAATTGTGGCAACTTCTACAACTGAAGCTGAGTATGTAGCTGCTGCAAGTTGTTGTGGTCAAGTTCTTTGGATTCAAAATCAAATGCTTGACTATGGGTATAATTTTATGAATACCATGATATATATTGACAATAGCAGTACAATACGCATTATTAAAAATCCAGTGCAACATTCTAAAACAAAGCACATAGAAATTAGGCATCATTTTATAAGAAACTGCAATGAGAAAAAGTTAGTTCAAAACTTTGTAGATCTTCTCACTAAAGCCTTTGATGTTGGAAGGTTTCAATACTTGGTAGCAAGTATTGGAATGCTTAATCCTTAAAGTTTTTAATCTGTGTGTTTTTGTACATTAAATTAGATTTGTACTGCTAGGTTTGTCAATAGGTACTGCTATGTATAGTTTGTACTTCCGGTACAAATTAGGACTGTTTGTTAGAACTGTTAGTCATATGTTTATACTGCTATGAAGCAAATGCTTTGCCATTTGTTTTCTTGGTTTTGGACTAACAATTGCAGGTATGGATCTTTTGGGCACAAAAGAATTACTAGTGCATTGTGTGAGCAACAAATGGTGGAATGGTTGCTGACATAATAGATTGATGATGGACAGAATTTGGGGATCCATTAACAAAGGTTTTATACCTAAGTTAACTGATTCTCTAAAATTTCTTTCTTGAAATCTTATTATGATGTTTTACATTGGAGTTGATGGCATAGTTAGTCAGATTGTAACTGACCTAACTCACTCTTTACCATTTTATACTTTTAGTATAATGTGTTAGTCCAAGGACATCTGGTAGAGAGAACAGCGAGCAAACGTCAATCTAACACATTTGTGTTAGAGGCAACACATGCCACGAGCTGGAAACCCTGTCAAGAAAGCTCTTTGAATGAGTTTATCTGATCACAGGCAGTTATTTATAACTGAAATCATTTTTTCTCACACAACCAGAGGTTGCATTAAACCGAAATCATGATTAAGTGTCTGTCTTTACACTTAATCCATTCAAAATAGTTGTAAGCAGTATTGTTTTTAATCAAAATTGAGTTCATACTGCTAAGTCAAAATTTTTCCAAAAAAAAAATTGTACTGCCCGGCAAAAAGTTTGTACTGGTAGGCTTAAGTTTGTACTGCTGGATAACCGTTAGTACTGGTGCGAAATAACAGCTTTTTGAAAATAGTCGTTGAGAGTTTGTTGAGATTTTTACTAATCAATATCTTATCTTAAGGGTTTCCTTTTTGGATATTTTTACTTTTAATCTATTATATTCACCTTTCTTCAATCAAAAGTTATCTTTTAATTGAAGTCGGTCCAATAGAAACCCTCAGAAGTCTTTCATAATATCTCAATTCACTTTCTTCCATCTACTTTCTAACCTAAATTACTTTAATCCCAGCAGTCAAACCCCACTTTTACTGACAAATAATGGCATCTCTATCTTTTGTTGATAAGCACAACATGGTCGCATATTTGGAAAAAGCAGATGAGGATACCCAATTCCATCAGATAGTGGACTTTTTAAATGCTTCTCATATAAGGTATTCCTTGACTCTTAATCCCACTATCTATGTCTCCCAAATCAAAGAGTTTTGGCAGACTGCTACTGTTAGAATAGTTGACAATTGAGACAAAGAATTAAATGCAACAGTAGATGGCAAAACCATCACTCTTACTGAATCATCACTCAGGAGGCATCTCCACCTGAATGATGACAATGGTATTAGCGCTATGCCAAATACTGAAATTTTTGATACATTAACCAGAATGGGGTACAACATACAATCTCAATCTTTAACTTTTCAAAAAGGTTGTTTTCCCCACAATGGAGGTTTTTGATTCACACCATCCTTCACTATCTCAGTCCTAAGAAAACCTCATGGGAACAGTTCAGTAGCAATATTGCAACTGCTCTCATTTGCTTAGCTACTGATAGGACTTTCAACTGTTCAAAACTTATCTTTGAAGGAATGGTGAAAAATGTTGATAGCAAATCAAAGTTTTTGATGTATCCCAGATTCATTCAAACTATTTTGAACATGAGGAAACGTCAGCTTCTTCCTCACAAAAATGTTTATCCAACACCCAAACTTACCCAAAAACTGTTTAGTAATATGAGGATGGCTGATAGTCTTTAAAATAATCACAAATCAACCTCTCACGAAGAAAAGTCAACGTGCAACACTTAACGCAAAATCGATTTAATAACCGGATAAGCGTATACCCGGGTCGAGGTCCCAACGAGGCGTGAAATTGAGGATATCGTTTTTGGTTTGGTATTAAAATGCTTGAAATGACGAGAGTTTGCCGGTTACTAATATCTACTAACACGAAAATTAAATAACGCGAACGATAAACTACGAACGAGTAAAAACGTAAAATATTTGAAAAACTAATCCTACGGGTATAAAAATAATTTTCCTAAGTCCTAAATATAAAAAGAAAATTTTGGAAAAAAGAAAAATATTTTTTTGACTTTTGAATTATTTATTACGCATTAAAAACTAATTAAACTAAATTAATTTATAAAAAATACTAAACCTTAAAAGAAAAATCTGAAAATTTTTGTGAAGTAATTTTAGACTGAGACAGACCTAAGAAAAATAAGAAACTTGAAAGTGCTTTTGGGAATAAGCAAAAAAATAAGCCAACAGCCTATATTAAGCTAAAGTGTAAACAAAGACAAACAAAGTTAAATAAAAGTTTTTGCAAAAATAAACTGATAAGAGCCTTTAGGCAAGTGGTATGTCTGTTGGCTTGTGAACCCAGAAACCATGGTTCGATTCCCACTTATGTCTTTTTTTTAAACTCTTTATTATTATTTATTTTTTTAACTTTTCTTTTAAAAAATGATTACACTAGTAAATTTAAGCAACTTTTCAAAAGAAAACATTTTTAGAATTATGAAATAAGATGAGAAAAAGCAGTTAAAAGCTAACAGTTAAGAAAGCAAAGGCAACAGCTAAGGGAAGCTACAATCTAACTAAAATCAAGGATCCAAATAACACAAAAACAGAAATAAGCTTCAAGAAGCTCAAAACAAGCTCAAGCTTGTTCAAGTCTGCTGTTCTTGTGTTTGTGCAGGCTGATCTAGGCTAATTTTAGGCTGGAAAACAAGCTCCTAAGTCCAAAACAGGCTTAAATAGATAAGCTTTACCCTACAAGCTACTAGCAAAACAAAATTCAAAATCTAAATCCTATATTAACTACTCTAAACTGAGATTGAAAAAGGCTAGTGAGGCAATAACAAAAATGCAGGCTGCTAAGACTAAAGGCAACATCTAACACAAGTAAACTCTTAACTACTTCTAGCTTACCAAGAACTTAAAATAAGCAGTGACAAGCAAAGAATAAGCAGAATTAAGCAGTAACATAAGCAGTTGACCAAAGTTGACCAAGAACAAAAACTTGAAATTTCATTAAATATAACACTGAAATTACAACTAAAATTAAAACATTACACTACAAAAGCACTAAATCAAACAACAATTAAAATGGTCAAAATTTTTCTAAAACATGAAATGTGGGACAAAAAAATAATCTGAGGAGAGTCGGCTATTTATAGGAGAGGGTTTCTTCATTCTTGTGTGTGTGTAAATCCCATGGCTTCTTGCTACTCATCTTGGACCCTTGATTTTTCTTGCTCCCCACAATTCTTGTTCTCAGCCGTAGATGAAAAATGGTCCCTAGGATTGCCATCGTGGCAAGGATGAGGGGGAAACAAACCCATGTGAAGGTCTTTGGCTTGTAGTGGTGATGAAAGAGATGGTTGGATTAATGGGTTAATCTTTTGGCGGGTTTGGGAGGTTAGGGGTGGTGATACAGTGTGTGTGGGTTAATTAGGGATTTAGATTAATTCTTTGACCAACTTTGGGGATTTTGACCATTCTTATTGACCCCGTATTAGTTAAAAGAGATGGGTGGGTCGGGTCAAGGTGGATTGTGGGTTTTGTTTTAGTGGGCTGGTGAGGGATAGATGGGTTATAAGGTTTAATTGGGTTGGATTTTAAATTTAAGTCCGGATGTGTAATAGGGGATAGGATATATTGATATTAAACATAAGGACCAACTTGTAAATCAAATAAACTTCAAGGACCAATATGTCATTTCTTCAAATTTAATCAAGGGACCAGTTGTGTCAAGTAGAAATAATCCAAGGGCCGTTTGGGATTTTCCGAGCTTGAATTAAATCCAAATGAAAATCGTCTTTCCGGCATCGACTTTTGAACTCTTTTTCATTCCAAGCTCGGTTTTGTCCGTATTTGCTTGAATTTGTCCCTTTTTCTCGATATCCGTACCTGCACATAAACAAACACAAAAACACAAATATCTTTGGCATTTTTGTCAGTTTTTGGTCGTTTTGGTCTTAATTTGGTCAAGAAAAGGTATGTGTTTAAGCACATACCAAAATTCCCCCAGACTAAGATATTGCTGTGTCCTCACGCAATGTTATAAAAACACGTTTTTAAATCCAAAAATTTCTAATCTCTTTTTACTAACTTTGAGAAGTAGCAAAATTTTCAAAAGAGATTGAGAAATCTTAAGTTCTAAAAACTCTCCGATTTTCCTTTTTATTCTATTTTTGTATTTTCCTCATAATCATGTGACGGCTTTGTTAACAATCATTATCTCACGATAACTTTTAGGTTCAACGAGTAGGAAACACGACTCATAAAGAAGTGATCATACGGATAAAATTCGTCGTCCCTGATTTTTCACAAGTCCCCAAACTAAGCTTAAAAACGAAATCATTGTCTATTTACAAGTTAGATGCCAACACTACCCATGAAAGTTACTTGTGTAATTACCTCTTGCTCCCATTTTCCTAGTTTCCTTTATTTATTTTATTTTTGGTGAGAAATGAATTTCTTCATATTTTCTCGTTTCGATATGTTTATGCCGATAAAGATACTAAATTAAGACGCTAAGTAGTTTTCAATCTTCTCTCGAGAACCGTTGCTTTGAAAATGAGGTCCACATCAAGGCTTTTATTTATATTTTTGACTTTTGCATTTTTCTTTTATCACTTTTTTTTTTTTTTTTTTCATCATTTTTTTTTTAACCTTTCACTTGCGTACCCTAAACAACGGAGCTTCACGGTTTAATTCCAAGACCTTACACTTTCCGGCATAAAGGATCCAAGGGCCGTTACAACGGAGAGTTCCAAGACCTTAACGCCTTTCAGAATTAAGGGTCCAAGGGCCGGTGCAAGAGGGTAGCCAAGACCTAAACGCCTTCCGGAAATAAGGATCCAAGGCCCGATCTCGAATCCGTGGCTTAGAGCACTTAACTTATTATTAAACTTATTTATTAAGGAACCTTGATGTGTACCTAATTTTCAAAACAAGGATTCTTTTAAGAAGACCAAGAACTAATCATCGGCAAAACCTAACATCTTTAATTATTCTTACAGATATAATGATATATATAGTGAAACAATTTTGTGGGAGCAAAAGGCCACAAGTAACTTTGATGAGCTCTAAAGAGAACCAACTACTCCACGCTTAGCATCTAACTTCTAAATAAACTCTATCATTTATCGTTCTTCGCAAATTTAAAATCTTAAATAATAAGATCCGCGAATGCTTAGCCTTATAATCAAGCCATGCATATATAAAGTCGATACGGGAACTTGCAAATTCTTAAAAAGAATTCGCATTTTATAGCTCCTTGTGTAAAAGACTAGCACGAGCTTATAGATTATAAATGGTTAAGGGGACAAGCTAGGGCTCAACACGCCCGGTCAAGTCAGAATTTTATTCCTACTCTCACCAGCGGAAAGTCAACAAAATGTCAAAATTTATTATATTTTTGCAAAATTTTTTAAAATTTTTCTCATTTTTTTGGATTTTTTTTTCAAATTTTGAGGAAAAACGGGGTTGCGTGATTAAACGAAAAAAATGCAAGGCAAAAATCAAATCGAAAGACTACCCCCCCCCCCCCAGACTAAAACGAGACATTGTCCTCAATGTCTTAAAGGTAAGGGTTCTCCTACATAAATCTAAGGCCGTTTATTAATTAGGCCAAAGGTAAACGTAAGAAGATAAGATTAAGGATATTGGATGAGCAACGAATGATGAAACTCGAGTGGAGAGAAGCAACCACGAGCACGAGAGTCATCATCAATCGGGCAAACCTGGACACACCACACAAAACCATGAAACACGACAAATGGAAGAGGAAGCCCTCCTCACGCCACTTATTAGAGAGAAAATAGAAAGAAGATAGATGGATAAGCATGGGGTGCCTCCCACGAAGTGCTTGTTTTTGCTCGAGTCGTATAGCTTAGACTCGCCCCGAATTCATTTGTTCTTGGGGAAGCATGTGGAAGAGAAGATCTCCATCGGACTTTCATTCAATATGTTTGAAGAAACATTGAAGTGCTTGAAAGTTCCACTCCGACGAGATAGACCCGGCTTAAAAGAATGAGAGATGCCGGGGTCAAAAATGGTGTCTTCACTCCCGAAGGAGTGAAAGAGAGGAGAAGTCACCGGATAGGTGAAGAAAAGGAGAAAGATCATGATCAGAATGGGAATCCATTCTTCATCCTTAAAGTTCTTACAAACCTCAGGAGGGAGGGTCGGAATAATATCATCCACAAGTAAACTCTTATGATAGAGTACATCTCCCCCCGTTTCATGATCTTTCTCAAAAGCAAAGTAATCATACTCCGGAGGAGGTATGATATGAGCGAGTTCACCGGAGAACTCCTCATGAAGAGAATCAATCATATGATGAAAATCTGTGAGCTCGGGTTCCGTCACGGACTCATCACTCTCCTCCATCTGACTATCAAAGATCGGATTATCTGAAATGAAAGTAAAGTCAGATCCGAAATCAAACAGAGGATTGGTGAAAGTCGTGTTGAATGTTTCGGAAACAAGCTCATCAAATTCTTTTGAAGGATTGATTTCAACTTCCTTCGGAGGGAGAGAAGGTAATGGTTCATCGTTCAATAATTTTTCAAGAAAATGATAGGTGGAGTGGGATTGCCACTCGGAGGTTCATCTGATATTTGAAGATCTGCAGGGGCACACTCCTCGTCATAACCGTCGTTGGCCTTATGTCCGCCATATAAAGCTCTGATATATTGCATATGCTCTTCTGCAAGTAATTCACCCATAGTTCTTGTATCTTCCTGCTTTTCAACGGGTGCGACAGCAACTGGTGAACTACTGCAAAGCTTCTGCTGGACGAGAGTGGCTGCAGCTGACGAACTCTCACAAACTCCCCACGTAGAATCCTCATCATCGTCGTCATCGTAAACAAAAGTTTGACGATATTGAGAGCTTACTCTAGCTGCTTGTTCTTCAGCTAGAAGTTCTCCATAAGTTTTCTGACGAGGTTCTTCATGGGGAAGTCTTTTACTAAGAAATTCCTTAAGATCATTTAGTGCATTTTAAAAATCACGAAGAATTTCTGGATTGATTGGCTGAGGTTGTGTTTGAATCGTTTCATACTGTGGAGGTTGGTCATGATAAGAATAATCATAATTGTTACAAGGACCACTCTCATAGACAAGCGGATTCCTCGTTTGACAATCAGAGTTATAGTGAGGACCTCCACAGTACTCATAACAATATGATTGTTGTGATTGGTTCGGTGAATTGTATGGATAATGGTCATACCCGAAGTTCTGATTACAAGGAACTTGTTCATTGACAAACGTATTCCTTGCTTGACAATCAAAACTCGGATGTGGACCTCCACAATTTTCACAAGAATGATATTGCTGGGGTGAATTTGATGTATAATATGAAGATGTGTTAAATCCGGATGATGTCTGATTGTTATAAAGGTTCTGCTCATAGACAAGCATGTCTCCCGTTCGACAATCAAATTCCGAATGAGGACAACCTCCACAAAATTCACACAAGTATGTCTCCATCGGATGTTGTGAGGGTTGGTTGAAAAAGTTGGGTGTTTCATTATAGAAATAGGGATTTTGGTCATAGACAAACCCGTTTCTCGAATCCATAATGTTACAACCGGGGCAGTTTCCACCATTTGGAGGACCCCCACAATATTCACAACTATAAGGGTATGATGAAGACATAGAGAAGAATTAAACGGATAGAGGGATAAAGAGATAGAATTAAACGGTTAAGCGGATAAGAAGATAAGAATTAAACGGTATGAGAGGGTAAAGAGATAAGAATTAAGCATATAAGATGAGATGAATATTATTTTTGGGTTTTTAAATTTTAGAAACATTGAAAATCACAAAAGCAAAAGGAAAAATAATTTGGAGAAGAAAATATTTTTAGGTTTTTCAAGGTTTTTCAATTTTTTTGGATTTTTGATAAAAAATATTCACAAGATATATACGAAACTTCACGAGGAAGGTTCTTCAATTCACTAATCGTCAAACCGTAACGATATTGTCGCAACACACCTCCCCGGCAACGGCGCCAAAATGATAGTCGTTTCAAAACGCGTCACAAGTCAAACCTCTCACGAAGAAAAGTCAACGTGCGACGGTTCAACGCGACAATCGATTTAATAACCGGATAAGCGAATACCCGGGTCGAGGTCCCAACGAGGCGTGAAATTGAGGATATCGTTTTCGGTTTGGTATTAAAATGCTTGAAATGACGAGAGTTTGCCGGTTACTAATATCTACTAACACGAAAATTAAATAACGCGAACGATAAACTACGAACGAGTAAAAACGTAAAATATTTGAAAAACTAATCCTGCGGGTATCAAAATAATTTTCCTAAGTCCTAAATATAAAAAGAAAATTTAGGAAAAAAGAAAAATATTTTTTTGACTTTTGAATTATTTATTACGCATTAAAAACTAATTAAACTAAATTAATTTATAAAAAATACTAAACCTTAAAAGAAAAATCTGAAAATTTTTGTGAAGTAATTTTAGACTGAGACAGACCTAAGAAAAATAAGAAACTTGAAAGTGCTTTTGGGAATAAGCAGAAAAATAAGCCAACAGCCTATATTAAGCTAAAGTGTAAACAAAGACAAACAAAGTTAAATAAAAGTTTTTGCAAAAATAAACTGATAAGAGCCTTTAGGCAAGTGGTATGTCTGTTGGCTTGTGAACCCAGAAACCAAGGTTCGATTCCCACTTATGTCTTTTTTTTAAACTCTTTATTATTATTTATTTTTTTTACTTTTCTTTTAAAAACTGATTACACTAGTAAATTTAAGCAACTTTTCAAAAGAAAACATTTTTAGAATTATGAAATAAGATGAGAAAAAGCAGTTAAAAGCTAACAGTTAAGAAAGCAAAGGCAACAGCTAAGGGAAGCTACAATCTAACAAAAATCAAGGATCCAAATAACACAAAAACAGAAATAAGCTTCAAGAAGCTCAAAACAAGCTCAAGCTTGTTCAAGTCTGCTGTTCTTGTGTTTGTGCAGGCTGATCTAGGCTAATTTTAGGCTGGAAAACAAGCTCCTAAGTCCAAAACAGGCTTAAACAGATAAGCTTTACCCTACAAGCTACTAGCAAAACAAAATTCAAAATCTAAATCCTATATTAACTACTCTAAACTGAGATTGAAAAAGGCTAGTGAGGCAATAACAAAAATGCAGGCTGCTAAGACTAAAGGCAACATCTAACACAAGTAAACTCTTAACTACTTCTAGCTTACCAAGAACTTAAAATAAGCAGTGACAAGCAAAGAATAAGCAGAATTAAGCAGTAACATAAGCAGTTGACCAAAGTTGACCAAGAACAAAAACTTGAAATTTCATTAAATATAACACTGAAATTACAACTAAAATTAAAACATTACACTACAAAAGCATTAAATCAAACAACAATTAAAATGGTCAAAACTTTTCTAAAACATGAAAAGTGGGACAAAAAAATAATCTGAGGAGAGTCGGCTATTTATAGGAGAGGGTTTCTTCATTCTTGTGTGTGTGTAAATCCCATGGCTTCTTGCTACTCATCTTGGACCCTTGATTTTTCTTGCTCCCCACAATTCTTGTTCTCAGCCGTAGATGAAAAATGGTCCCTAGGATTGCCATCATGCCAAGGATGAGGGGGAAACAAACCCATGTGAAGGTCTTTGGCTTGTAGTGGTGATGAAAGGGATGGTTGGATTAATGGGTTAATCTTTTGGCGGGTTTGGGAGGTTAGGGGTGGTGATACAGTGTGTGTGGGTTAATTAGGGATTTAGATTAATTCTTTGACCAACTTTGGGGATTTTGACCATTCTTATTGACTCCATATTAGTTAAAAGAGATGGGTGGGTCGGGTCAAGGTGGATTGTGGGTTTTGTTTTAGTGGGCTGGTGAGGGATAGATGGGTTATAAGGTTTAATGGAGTTGGATTTTAAATTTATGTCCGGATGTGTAATAGGGGATAGGATATATTGATATTAAACATAAGGACCAACTTGTAAATCAAATAAACTTCAAGGACCAATATGTCATTTCTTCAAATTTAATCAAGGGACCAGTTGTGTCAAGTAGAAATAATCCAAGGGCCGTTTGGGATTTTCCGAGCTTGAATTAAATCCAAATGAAAATCGTCTTTCCGGCATCGACTTTTGAACTCTTTTTCATTCCAAGCTCGGTTTTGTCCGTATTTGCTTGAATTTGTCCCTTTTTCTCGATATCCGTACCTGCACATAAACAAACACAAAAACACAAATATCTTTGGCATTTTTGTCAGTTTTTGGTCGTTTTGGTCTTAATTTGGTCAAGAAAAGGTATGTGTTTAAGCACATACCAAAATTCCCCCAGACTAAGATATTGCTGTGTCCTCACGCAATGTTATAAAAACACGTTTTTAAATCCAAAAATTTCTAATCTCTTTTTACTAACTTTGAGAAGTAGCAAAATTTTCAAAAGAGATTGAGAAATCTTAAGTTCTAAAAACTCTCCGATTTTCCTTTTTATTCTATTTTTGTATTTTCCTCATAATCATGTGACGGCTTTGTTAACAATCATTATCTCACGATAACTTTTAGGTTCAACGAGTAGGAAACACGACTCATAAAGAAGTGATCATACGGATAAAATTCGTCGTCCCTGATTTTTCACAAGTCCCCAAACTAAGCTTAAAAACGAAATCATTGTCTATTTACAAGTTAGATGCCAACACTACCCATGAAAGTTACTTGTGTAATTACCTCTTGCTCCCATTTTCCTAGTTTCCTTTATTTATTTTATTTTTGGTGAGAAATGAATTTCTTCATATTTTCTCGTTTCGATATGTTTATGCTGATAAAGATACTAAATTAAGACGCTAAGTAGTTTTCAATCTTCTCTCGAGAACCGTTGCTTTGAAAATGAGGTCCACATCAAGGCTTTTATTTATATTTTTGACTTTTGCATTTTTCTTTTATCACTTTTTTTTTTTTTTTTTCATCATTTTTTTTTTTAACCTTTCACTTGCGTACCCTAAACAACGGAGCTTCACGGTTTAATTCCAAGACCTTACACTTTCCGGCATAAAGGATCCAAGGGCCGTTACAACGGAGAGTTCCAAGACCTTAACGCCTTTCAGAATTAAGGGTCCAAGGGCCGGTGCAAGAGGGTAGCCAAGACCTAAACGCCTTCCGGAAATAAGGATCCAAGGCCCGATCTCGAATCCGTGGCTTAGAGCACTTAACTTATTATTAAACTTATTTATTAAGGAACCTTGATGTGTACCTAATGGCCTCAAAAGGGTACAGTGGGGAAGAGGTTCCTTTATTTGATACAATGTTACAGGTACAGGTACAGGGTGAAGGGTCAACAACCCCAGTTGACTCCCAACACACACCCACAAGCTCAAAATACTCAGCCTCAAAACCCACCTCATCACCTGATAAGTCTTTATCCAAAGAGGGCTCTGATGTACCTCAGCACAGAGTTCCTACCCCTCCCCATGTAGCAGATGAGGCTGACTTTTTCAGTATAGGAAGGGCTGCTCCTACTGTCTCAGGCTTAGAAGCTGGGCAGGACAGGGGTAACATAAGTAAGACCCAACCTATGGCAACACCTAGAGTACCAAGTTCTTTTGAACCTAGTACTAGTGGTGGAATCCCAAGCCAACCGGAAATATTGGGTGGCTCAGGTCCTCACTATGTGGTGGAGTCTGAGTCTTTGCCCCATGATGCACCTCTCCCTAAAGGTCACACATCAGGAAGTGCTAAGGTCAGTCAGACACTTAATGAATTGAAGAATTTATGTACCACATTGTCTCAAAAGGTCGCTAACTTGGAGGCTGAGCTCACTACTCACAAGAAGGTGTTTGGCAAGGTGTATACCAAACTAGTGTTGAAGGTCAAGAAACTGGAGCAGAAGGTAAAGACACTTCAAAGAAAGAGGTCAGCTCAATTGGTAGAATCAACTGAATCATCTTCATCATCAAGTTCATCAGATGGTCAGAGTGAAGGTCAAGGTGAGGAATCTTCCAAACAGGGGAGAAAGATTGCCCAATTAGATGAAGATCCTAATGTTACTTTGGTCCAAGAGGAGTCTGGTACTCAGGGGAGGCCAGATGAGCAAATGGAATAAGGTACTGCTCCAGAACAAGAAGGTACTGCTAGTGCATTGGAAGGTACTAGTGGTGTTTCTCAAGGTACTGCTGGTGCAATGTATACAAGAAGACCAAAGAAATCAAGAACTGATAAGGGTAAAGGTATAATGACAGAAGAAGAACCATCTCAAAAGATCACCAATAAAAGGTTAGCAAGGGCAGCTGAAGAAGAAAGATTGGCAAAATTTATGGTTGAACACAAGTTTCAGACTGAAGAAGAAGAAAGAGTTGCTCAAGTTCTTGCTGATAGAGAGTTAGCTGCCAAGCTACAAGAAGAGGAAAGGTCATAGTTCACAAGAGAAGAACAAGAACAAGCCATTGATGACCTTTTGGAGCAGACCAGATGATGAACTCAAATAAGTACATTTTATTACTATCATTTATCCTATTAATTTGACTTGTTTTACTATATTATGTATGAGGATTGATACTTAATCGTTTACTTTTGTAATTCTCAGTTGAAAACAAGCATTTGGTGAAACTTGGCGATTTTGGACTAATTATGGAGCAAAACATGCAAGAAGTTAAGAGTCTACTGAAATGTACAAGATCAAGACTATTCTGCTCCAGATGCGCCGCATCTCACTTATGACATGCGCCGCATCACTATCAATATTTCACCAGATACGATCCAAGATACAAAAGGACATGCGCCGCATCCAAAGATGAAGATACGCCGCATCTTCTGGCGGTGTACGAATATTCCTGAATATTATAATCTTGGACCCCACGCGAAGTTAAATACATGCGCCGCATCTACTCCTTAGATGCGCCGCATCTTACCCTCAGACAGAAACTATAAATACCCCAAAGACCAGACGAATTAAGAGGTTAGCTTTAGTTCCGAAGTTTTAACAGAAGACCGAAGACCAGAAACCAAGGACGAATTCAGTCAAGGCAGCAGCACAAGACATACCCAAATCAAGGATACAAGAGCTGTAAAGAGGTGCTGCATGTGTTTAATTCATTAAGTAGTTTTGTTTTATTGTGTTAGTAAATTTTAATTCATCAAGATTGGTGGCTTGTGTAATGTGACAACGGAAAGATTGCACTCCCTTAAAATTGCTTTCTCATCAATTAAAGTTTATATGTTAGTGTCTTTGGTGACTTTTATTAGTGCATTGATAACCTCTGTGGCTATCTGAGCGTTGATCGGGTCGCCATGCCTCTACCCTCGCCTATTTATTAGATGCCTATGCATTCTATGGTCTGTAGAAAAGTAGGAGAAAGATAAATAAGATAGTCATAAGTAATCATTAAGGGTTTACTCGCCGATAAGATTAGAACCAACGAGAAAGGACTTAATCTCGGTGCGTTGCATCGAACTATACACTTCATATAACACTAGCAATAAAACAAGTGACAAACAACTTATCATAAGGACAGCCCTCTTATTGTCTCAAGTATTTATCTGTGTACGTGTGTGCTACTTGCTGATTCGTGCCTATTGGTTTAGTTTATTATTTAATTGCAACCAAATCGTGCCAGTCTCTCAGGCTGAACCCCCTTGCGTTAGAATAGGTTGTATAGCTAACTTAATATATTAAAATACTGATTAGAATAACTAGATAATACGTTCCACTCTTAGTGATCGACACTCTACTTACCATTATATTCATACTGACCGGGTACACTGCTCGTTAGGTGTGTGTGTTATTGATAAGTCGGCTAAATATAAATTTAAAACTTGATTAGGCATTAAAACTGCTAAACCGCAACGACACACGCAGCACATCAAGTTTTTGGCGCCGCTGCCGGGGAGTGAATTGTTATTATCTGTTAATTTGATTAGTATTTTAATTAGGTTTTTAATTTTTTTTTCTAACCGCTAATTTTGTTGTGTATTAGATTAATTTGCATTCATTGTACTATTTTGCATATTTTCTGTTTTTGTGTGTTATTTGTTTGCTTTTGTTTGTGTTTATTTTCGTGTGTTTTTATTTGTTTTAATTTTTCGTATTTTTTGTTTTCTGCTATCGTTGTACTGAGCTAAATCGAACGATACGGCGCATCTGATCTCTCAGATACGGCGTATTGCGTTCAATTTTTTTATAAAATACAACGCGTTTAATTAATTCGATACGACGCATCTTTTCCCTAAGATACGGCGTGTCTGTTTTAATAAGAAATTTTTTTTCTAAGCGATTAAAGCGATACGACGCATCTTTTCCCCAAGATACGGCGTATCTGTTTTTGATAAAAAAAAATTTCTAAACGTTAACGCCATACGACGCATCTGCTTCAGCAGATATGGCGTATCTATTATTTTAATTAAAAACAGTTTTCGAATTATTAAACAGATACGGCGTATCGATTTTTATCGATACGGCGCATCTTCTGAATCAAAAATCTCGTATTTTGAAACGTAACGAAAATACGGCTGATTGCGTGGTTTTGTAACCTTACAACAGGTTTTACCTCTCGAGGGATCTCAAGAGGCTTACAACCCCACCAGGCAGTGTACCTGACCGATGTAGTATAGTGTAATAGTAAGTACGGGGGATTGATCGTTCTCCACAGGGAATAGTGTTCGTTAGGTATGAAAGGCTACTCTAATTAGGTCTAAGGGTTGAGGAAGATTCTTTTTTTATGTTTTTATAATTTTATGAAAGCAAATAAAATATCGGGTTTGAAGGAGTGGGCGGAATTAGTTGCTAGTCAACTAACCCAAATTACTACGAATGCAAATAAAATAAAATAACTGAAATGAAAATGTGGTGAGAAACTTATGTGTAGAGAAATGTGTTTACTTAGATTTCCTTACTCCCTAACTATCTTTTACCGGTTAATTAGTGTGTATTAGTCGCGTGGATGACGGGTGTATTCCTTAATACCATTCGTGGGGTGGCGTACTTACTTCCCCAACTCTACAAGCTCCTACTTCACTCCTATGTCGAGCCGGCTAGGAAGCTCCTAACATGGAATCACTAGAATTCGCTTGTGCATTAAATACAACCATAAAAACCTTTAGTACGCGTTTGGTTCATGTTTCTTAAGACGTTCAAGCAAGTTACCGAATAGGAAGTTAGCCAGTTTTCTTAAGCCTAACATAGATAAACAATCATCCAATACAACTAACAACACACTAACAACCAATAATCAATAGCTAGGTTTCATTAGATCTAAGCAAACACAAGATAAATTTAGCCTAACATGTTAAACAAAAGACAAGAATAAGATAGAATCAAACAACACATAGACATATTGAATGATTAATTGATAACTTATCTTTCAATGAAACATGGAAGATCTCAAGGCAAAAAGCCCTGAAAAAGTAGCTAAAATCGTCTTAGGGTTTTCTCCCAAAATTCCACACACTAAGCTCTCCCTAATGACAAAAAATTAGAAAACTATATATAGATTTTTGGATCTGACGGCGTCACCTTATGGAGTGTGACGCCGTCACCTCGCCGCTTTTAGGGTTCCCGGATGACCTTCTTGACGCCGTCCCTCTTTAGCTCTTCAAAAATCCATTCTGGCTTATCAAGGCTTGACGCCGTCTAACCATGAACGTGACGCCGTCCCCTTATGATTTAAGCCGTGACGCCCTTGATCAAGTTAAAGCGTGACGCCGTCAGAATTCACATGCTATTTTCACTGGCCCGTCATGAGTAAATTTCACGTCCAACTTTTCTTGCCAAGGCATGACGCCGTCCAGAGTAAAGTCTGACGCCGTCAAGAGTAACTTTTAGCCGATTTTTGAGACTTTGCCGTTTTCTTCACTTTAATGCTCCAAAAACATCCAAAATGCCTCCTTTTCCAGATTTCTCCTCAAAAGTACCTAAAATGACAAAAGGAACGATTTAGGGCAATATTTGATCAAATAAATACGATTTAAGGCTTAAATGACCCCTTAAAAGCGGTACACTTTTCGCTTCATCAAATACCCTTACACTTGAGATTTGCTTGTCCTCAAGCAAATGCGCTTTTATTCTAATCAAAATACAAGTTAGGGGTCATTTAATGCAAACATAAAAGTAATTACAACAAATAATCGTTCCACTTCAATCATAATAAGCACGGAGATTACATACTAGCACCTCACAAGTAGTGTTTAGATACTCACATCTCTCAGGTGTCATCAAAATAAATCTCATAAATGAAAACGGATAATATCTCTCACTACCTGTCATAGCAAATAGATTACCATAGGCTTGGGAAAGGATCAAAAACCTCCTCCACTAGGCGTAAGCACCAAAGATAAACTATCAAAGAGGGCTTTTAAATGGGTTATAACGTTAGGTGTAGGGAAAAGGAAAACACGGTTTTGTTGGATAAAGGATATTTTACTGGTGGCTAGTTAAAGATCTTGATCAATTACATGTACTATACAATGTTGCTAAGCCAAGACTAGACTCGATCTTAAGCTAGAAACGAAATAACAAAATAACAAAAATATAAAACAAACATAAAATGAAACGGGATGGTAGTCCGTATGTTTTTTCTATTTTTCTTTTTCTCATTTTTTTGTATTTTTTTCTTGATTATTTTTTTTTATTTTATTTTATTTATTTATTTTTTTTTTCATACACTTTTGCCCTACCATCCAAAATAATACATCATAGGGGCATTGCATTCCCCTTACACTTGAATTTTTACATAACTTTACAAATACTAATCTAATGACTCGAATTAAGATAATCAGAACACTTGGAGTACTTTTTAAAACATTTAGCACATATGGGGGTAATAAATGATGTTCTTCCCCATTACTCCATTATACTAGTACTTTACCCATGAGTCCCAATCGTCCCAAAACAATATGTACAAGGATATGACTCGACTTAGCAACCATGTAATCAATTAGATAATTAACTTGGGTTTAAACAAATGTTGTAACAATAATGCACTAAAGATGAGTGCATACAAGGTAGGCTAAGGCGATTTGGGTGTACATTTTAGTGGGGTGTAACAAATTCTTCCTTCAAGTAAAATGCTTAAAGGTCGAAACGAAAAGATAGGCTCTGAGGGGTGTACTAGGGTATCGTGTACTAAAAATGAGTACAACGCAAAAGGTGTGGGAGAATTACTTGACCAATGTAGCCAAAGTAATTATAACAAAAACACAGGTGTAAAACAATGGGTTAATCCTAATGCCTCTTATCATGTAGTAAATCTAACTACACGAATGTAGTCTCACTTGTGGCCTCGGAATGGTCCTAACGCAAGTTCTAGAATCTAAGTGCTACCGGTACACACATCATAGCATAAATGCTTTTCCTACCAATTCTAGGGGCGAACCTCACATATTTGGGGTGGAAAATTTTTTAGTGGTACGGTTTTTTGTGCTAGTCATATAACTCCTATCCGTGAGACGCTCATTAAGATCAAAGTTTCACTCCTAAATGTTGTAAAAAATTTTAAATTTGGCACTAAAATTACCTTAACAAGTATTTCTCTCAGTTTTATTACACATCTACTATTAAACAAACAAAAATCAAGCGCAATGGCATTCTCTAAAATCGTACTTTTACCCTCCCCTTACACTTAAGATGAACATTGTCCCCAATGTTCAAATAACAAGATGTAAAAGCATAAAGTAAAAGAATGAAATCAAATACTCCCCTGATTCGCTCGGTGGATAATGAAATTACACGGTTAAATCTTCCTCTAAAGAGAATGTTGAAGCTCCATGACTAATGCATCGCCATAAGCTTGATTCCATAAACATCTCCTTGTCCAAAATAACCTGTTAAACCTGAGAAAACAAACACGAAAACCTGCATAACATCGGCGGGATAAAATCTATATATAAGGATATAATGCTTGTGGAATGATAATTTTGCAGATTCCTGGAGATTATAAGTTGGAGATTTTAATAAAAACTTTTTATGAAAACAAATCTTTCAAAAATTTCTGGAAATTAAATCTGACGCCGTCAGGTTATAACCCCTGACGCCGTCAGAAATGACCTGACAAAAATTTTCGTTTTAAGTTCCCGGAAAATTTCTGGAAAAACCTTTACCTTACTTCCTGGAAATCCTGCAAAACATCATTATGACTCGATACAAGCATTTGACTCAAACAACTACTAATATGTATGCTAATTTATTATTATTACGATTCATGTTAATTTGTGTTCTAACAAACCGATTTAGATTTCCCTTACACTTATCTTTTGCAAAATACCTTTATATGTAGTTAAGACGAAGTTAAAAACAACATAAAGCATTTTCACAAATTAGTTTTTAACATGAATCAATAATAATAAAAATTAAACACACATACGGAAAATAAAATCAAACAAGCAAATAAATAAACACACAAAGCAAATAAAACAAATAAAGCTTGGGTTGCCTCCCAAGAAGCGCTTTTCTTTATTAACGAGTCTTGTAGCTAGACTCAAAGTAAGGCTCATCTAGTGTCGCTTATGCTCACGTATCCGAGTGTGAGCCATCTAATTGTTGCCTCATCTCTCTTGTATTCATCATTCAGCTCCAAACATCCATGATAATATCTCTTATTTTTCTCATGTGGATATTTGAGCCCCTTCCTCTTATCATTCTCACTTAACAAGTCGATAGGCATAATTCTATTGCAAGATTCAATGGGGTAGTTCTTAAACCTAGGATGTGCTCGGGGCATTTGATAGACAAAATCTTCATCCCCATCCGAGAATGTAATTAACCCGTCCACAAGTTTTTCGTCAAGGTTGGTCAACCTTTTGAAGGGTTCTCCAAAAATGACTTGGGTTAATTTGTCATCGATAAATTCTCCTAAATTCTCCATAACCATAAAATCCACCAAATACACAAAACTTCCTACGAACACGTGTAGTGGCTTAATCCTAGCAACAATGTTATCTCCTTGATATTCAAGCTCATCTACCATGATTTTATTATAATTAGCGCGAGAGATAATGTTCATAGGCAAAGATGAGTTAAGATAAGCATAAAAATCATGATAACCAATTTTACACGGGAATTGCATGTTAAAGAGGCTATCCTTTTCGATCTTAGTCCTAGGGTCAACATACTTAAAGGGATCAATTTCCTCTTTTCCCCATTCCTCGTTAACTACTTCTCCATTACCGATATCCTCATCGGAGTCTGAGTAGTAAAATGGACTAACATAGTCATTCTCATGGTCAGACTCCTCCATCTCAGAATTGTTACCAAAGTGGTGGTCGGGTGAAAGGTTGTTGTTTGCTACTATGGGGGCGGGAACGGGTAGTTGAAAATTTGCACGGCAAAAAACACGAATAACAGGGATCAAATGACCAATGTTACTCATGCGGTAAGTGGAAGGTATCACAAACAAAAGTACAAAGAAATAAGATAGACTAAAGAAAACCTAGAAAAATAAAATAAAAATCTCACTAGAAAGGAATCTAGTGAGTAGACCTAATAGAAATAAAAATTCAACCTAAACAATAACTATTCCCCGGCAGCGGCGCCAAAAACTTGATTGCGTGGTTTTGTAACCTTACAACAGGTTTTACCTCTCGAGGGATCTCAAGAGGCTTACAACCCCACCAGGCAGTGTACCTGACCGATGTAGTATAGTGTAGTGGTAAGTACGGGGGATTGATCGTTCTCCACAGGGAATAGTGTTCGTTAGGTATGAAAGGCTACTCTAATTAGGTCTAAGGGTTGAGGAAGATTCTTTTTTTATGTTTTTATAATTTTATGAAAGCAAATAAAATCTCGGGTTTGAAGGAGTGGGCGGAATTAGTTGCTAGTCAACTAACCCAAATTACTACGAATGCAAATAAAATAAAATAACTGAAATGAAAATGTGGTGAGAAACTTATGTGTAGAGAAATGTGTTTACTTAGATTTCCTTACTCCCTAACTATCTTTTACCGGTTAATTAGTGTGTATTAGTCGCGTGGATGACGGGTGTATTCCTTAATACCATTCGTGGGGTGGCATACTTACTTCCCCAACTCTACAAGCTCCTACTTCACTCCTATGTCGAGCCGGCTAGGAAGCTCCTAACATGGGATCACTAGAATTCGCTTGTGCATTAAATACAACCATAAAAACCTTTAGTACGCGTTTGGTTCATGTTTCTTAAGACGTTCAAGCAAGTTACCGAATAGGAAGTTAGCCAGTTTTCTTAAGCCTAACATAGATAAACAATCATCCAATACAACTAACAACACACTAACAACCAATAATCAATAGCTAGGTTTCATTAGATCTAAGCAAACACAAGATAAATTTATCCTAACATGTTAAACAAAAGACAAGAATAAGATAGAATCAAACAACACATAGACATATTGAATGATTAATTGATAACTTATCTTTCAATGAAACATGGAAGATCTCAAGGCAAAAAGCCCTGAAAAAGTAGCTAAAATCGTCTTAGGGTTTTCTCCCAAAATTCCACACACTAAGCTCTCCCTAATGACAAAAAATTAGAAAACTATATATAGATTTTTGGATCTGACGGCGTCACCTTATGGAGTGTGACGCCGTCACCTCGCCGCTTTTAGGGTTCCCGGATGACCTTCTTGACGCCGTCCCTCTTTAGCTCTTCAAAAATCCATTCTGGCTTATCAAGGCTTGACGCCGTCTAACCATGAACGTGACGCCGTCCCCTTATGATTTAAGCCGTGACGCCCTTGATCAAGTTAAAGCGTGACGCCGTCAGAATTCACATGCTATTTTCACTGGCCCGTCATGAGTAAATTTCACGTCCAACTTTTCTTGCCAAGGCATGACGCCGTCCAGAGTAAAGTCTGACGCCGTCAAGAGTAACTTTTAGCCGATTTTTGAGACTTTGCCGTTTTCTTCACTTTAATGCTCCAAAAACGTCCAAAATGCCTCCTTTTCCAGATTTCTCCTCAAAAGTACCTAAAATGACAAAAGGAACGATTTAGGGTAATATTTGATCAAATAAATACGATTTCGGGCTTAAATGACCCCCCAAAAGCGGTACATTTTTCGCCTCATCAACGGCGCATTAACTTTCGTTAATACGACGCATTTAATTTTTATAAATATCGATTTTTGATTATTAAAATTGATACGGCGCATTCAAATTTCTAAAGCGGCGTATCTATTTTCTGAATAAAGTCTGATTTAATTTTAACGATTATAAGATACGGCGTATCCAACTTTTTGGATACGGTGCATCGTCTGCAGATATCAGTAACTTTTATTTTTCTTATCTCCGAACGGAAAATAATCTGACCCTTATACCTGGAAACTTTTACTTTGAAATCTACCTCTCTTTGATTTTCAGGAACAATGTTCGATATTTTCCCCAACTTGTTCGGAAGACCCCGAAGAAATCTTACCATGGAAGAGTTTGCACTACTAATCGCTCAAGCCAATGAAAAAGAACATCATGAAGCAAGAAACTTTATTAATGAATTCAAAGGCAGTCATGAGCTGTTACTAAAGGAACAAAACAACATGATTTATGGATTGGCAATTGAAGTGCACCAATTGTCAACGGTGCTTAACAGGGTTCTTTTGGTAAAGCAAGACTTGAAAGGGATTACAACTAGAGGCGGAAAGTCGACCTTTCAGATCGGAGAGACACCAGAGGATGACGGTACAAACAAGATTTCCCCTGAATCTTTATCACCTGAGCAAGAGCAACCAAAATAGACTGATCCGGAACCTGTAATCAGAAAAGAACCTTCTGTTGAGCCTAAGCGATCAACACTACCTTTCCCACATAGGGTAAGGAAAGAGAAGGAAGATGCCTATCAAAAGAAATTCCTGGAGAATCTCAAGCAGCTGCAGCTAAGCATACCATTTATGGAAGCCCTGGTGCAAATGCCAAAATATGCGAAATATCTGAAGAGCTTGCTTACAAACAAGTTTAAACTTGAGGAGGCCTGCACAATAACAATGGGGAAAAGAAGCTCAGCTGCATTGCTCAACAAACTTCCGTCTAAAGAAAAAGATCCAGGGAGTTTCACTATTCTTTGTCAAATTAAAAATTTGCATATTGAAAATGCTTTAGCCGACCTAGGAGCTAGTATAAGTCTTATGCCCTCTTCTATGTATGATAAATTAGGTCTTGGTGAACCAAAACCTACTAGGATGTGCTTAGAACTAGCTGATAGGTCCGTACAATACCCATTAGGAATAGCTGAAAATATATTAATAAAAGTTGATAAATTTGAATTACCTATCGACTTTGTTATCCTCGATATGCCTGAAAATTCTAGAACTCCTATAATATTAGGACGACCATTTTTAGCCACTGCTAGGGCCATAATCGATGTTTTTAATAAAAAGATAACTCTTACCATAGGAAAAGATGAGGTTGAGTTTAACATGGAACAATCTATGAGTAAAGATAATTCCGATGACGATGAATGCTATAATATCGATGTTTCTGATGACACGATTAATCAATTTACTCAGAAATTGTTAAAAAGTAATTTACTTGATTCTTTTCTGCTTAAAAATCTTGAAAACACAATTGCTATAGAAGATCAAGTTGAAGAGAATACTATTGGTGATGATTTAGCTACTGGCTCTGCTGTATTTAACGCAAAGCGGCGCATCGAAAATATCGATGCGGCGCATCTATCTGATGACAGCAGCGATATAGTTAAAGAACAAGTTTATTCCGCTAGTGCTACTGAAATTGATAATGTTAAACCTGTGCTTAAGGATCTCCCTTCTACTTTGGAGTATGCCTATTTAAATGGGAATACTAATTCGCCCGTTATTATTGCATCTGATTTAACGCCAAAAGAAAAGGAATCACTTTTGCAGGTACTGTATAAACGAAAAGGAGCATTAGCGTGGAGTATGTCTGATATTAAGGGAATTAGCCCGTCATTTTGTACGCATAAAATCCTTATGGAGGATGAATTCAAACCAACTATCCAACCTCAAAGGCGTTTGAATCCAAAAGTCCAAGATGTGGTGAAAAATGAAATTGTGAAATTACTTGACTCCGGACTTATCTACCCAATTTCCGACAGCTCGTGGGTAAGTCCTATCCACGTCGTACCAAAAAAAGGAGGAATGACGGTAGTACTCAATGACGACAATGAGCTTATCCCTTCAAGAACCGTTACTGGATGGAGAGTTTGCATCGACTATCGCAAACTCAATGATGCTACACGAAAAGATCACTTCCCTTTTCCATTTATTGATCAAATGTTAGAAAGACTATCAGGTCATGATTATTATTGTTTTTTAGATGGTTTTTCAGGTTTCTTCCAAATACCAATTGCCCCTGAGGATCAAGAGAAGACGACTTTCACCTGCCCTTATGGAACCTTCGCCTATAGGAGAATGCCATTCGGACTATGCAACGCCCCTGCTACTTTCCAACGCTGTATGACGGCTATCTTCCATGATATGGTAGAAGACTTTATGGAAGTCTTCATGGACGACTTCTCGGTGTTCGGTAACTCATTTAGTGATTGTCTCTTTAAACTTGATAAAATGCTTGCTAGGTGTGAAGAAACTAACCTTGTTCTTAATTGGGAAAAATGTCACTTTATGGTTAGAGAGGGAATTGTGTTAGGACATAAGATTTCTGGGAAAGGTATAGAAGTCGATAAAGAAAATTGATGAAAATGCTAAATACCTTACCACTAATGTAAGTGTTAAGGGGCGCTACTATCTCATCCGGCAACTCAAATTGCTAAAAGGTGTTTTTTAAAAAAGCATTATATTTAGGACATGCTGGATATTTAATTTGAGGTTTCCTTTGAAAAGGGATCTAATGTTAATTGGATATACTAGGCCATAGTAAGTGACCCAATTTTTTTGCTAAAAATGAATAAGAGCGAAGATTTTGATTTTTCATTGAAATTTGCAACAATTGCACTATTAATATATTCTTTAAGAGAATAAACTAACTTCGGGCGTTTATCTCTTATATTAATTTTGCCAGATTGATGACATTTGCCTTTGAACTAATGTGTGATGCTAATGATTATGCTGTTGGTGTATTGGCCAAAAGATAGATGGAAATTAAGCCAATAAATTATTGTACAAATGAATTCCAAAAGGCTAACCACCCGGAAAAAGAATTGGTTTTGATGCTTTGTATTGATCTATTTATGTCAAACTATGGTTTAAGAATTTGTTGAGTATTGTTTAAAGGATGCAGAGTTATGGTGGTTATTGCCCAAGGATTCGATATTGAATTAAGGAAAGGGTGCGGAATCTAGCTACTGACCATATCTAGACTTGAACTGATATGGAGGTGCTTGAGACGGGAAATAGTGTGACTTTTGTGACCCTTATGATGGTAGAATTAAGAGCAATAATAATGGACCTGGTATGCCGACTATATAAATCTTTGTTACAATGAAATTCCAAAGGCTAACATCGATGAGAAAAGAAGTTTCTAACTCGGCTAGCGATATATTTGGGATGAACTTATGCCTTTAAATTATGTCCTGACAATTTTCGACAAGATGCGTAGATGGTGATGACTCCCAGCAATATTGGCACATTGCCATTCAGGGCCAACGGGGGGCATCACGGTGCAAGTCGTACAGAAGAAAGATCTTGATGCGGGATTTTATGGCCATATGTTGGATGATGCAAAGATTATATAAAGGATTGATGCGTGTCAACGATCGGGAAATTAACATCAAGAAACAAATGCCACAAAATTATATCCATGTGTGTGAAGTTTTCGACATATGGGGATTGGACTTCATGGGACCGTTTCCTGAATCTAAAGGTAATAAATATATTTTGGTTGCTGTTGATTACGTATCAAAATGGGTCGAAGCGCAAGCATTGCCAACAAACGACAGCAAGGTAGTACTCAAATTTTTGCAAAGTTTGTTCTCTAGGTTTGGAATTCCTAAAGCATTGATTAGTGATAGGGGAACACACTTTTGTAATCATCATCTGGGAAGAGCCTTGCAAAAATATGGAGTATATCATAGGGTTTCCACCGCATACCATCCTCAATCCAATGGGCAAACTGAAGTAACCAATAGGGCTATAAAGCGAATTCTTGAAAAAAGGGTGGTCTGACAAGTTAAA
Source organism: Artemisia tridentata subsp. tridentata (assembly GCA_021014915.2). NCBI lineage: Eukaryota > Viridiplantae > Streptophyta > Magnoliopsida > Asterales > Asteraceae > Artemisia > Artemisia tridentata. The sequence continues at coordinate 148,827,254 of CP139502.1, read as the reverse complement.
TGATGCTTTATGGGCATTCCGTACAGCCTATAAGACACCAACGGGATGCACTCCATTTCGTCTTGTATACGGAAAAGCATGCCACCTACCGGTCGAAATTGAACAAAGTGCATATTGGGCTTTGACGAATTGTAATATGGATATGGAAGCTGCAACGAAGAACCGTTTCATGGAACTTAATGAACTCTATGAACTAAGAGATGAGGCCTACAAAAATACTAAGATCTACAAAGAAAGAACTAAAAGATGGCATGACTCGAGGTTACGTGGGGATAAAACGTTTACTATTGGAGAGAAAGTGCTACTATTTAATTCTAGATTAAAGATGTATCCTGGTAAACTTAAATCAAGATGGACAGGTCCGTTCGTTGTCAAGAAAGTGTATCCATATGGAACTATTGAAATATGCGATAAAAATGGTTATATATTCAAAGTAAACGGGCAACGTGTGAAGAAATACTTTGATAATAAAATTGAGGATAATGAGAACGAGGTGGTGGAGTTTGAACCTGACGTATTGGAATGAAGAGCTGAACGTGAGTCTAACTTGAAGACTCTGGAATAAAGACAAGTGCTTACCGGGAGACAACCCGGATTTATCTTTTAATTTTCTGTTTGTGTCGAGTCAGTCAGGCCGCAGAGGATACGGCGCATCTCAATTCTGAGATGCGACGCATCTCCTGCAGATGGTCATATCTTATTTTATTTTTCTGCATTTATTTTTATTTTCGAATTTAAAACTTTTTATCAGTTTATTTTTAATGCGGCGCATCCCTGGTTAAGGATGCGGCGCATCTTCTATTCTGATCCGTATTTATTCCAGGCTCGATACGGCGTATCTTCTTCCATAAGATACGGCGCATCGACTGACCTGATGATTTTCATTTTAAGTTTTTATGTTTTATTTTTACCTAACTACTAATGTATTATGCAAGTTTGAACCTTTCTTATCTTAGGTGTGTTTTGAAGCCTTGGTGGTATTATAGATTCCTGAATTTCCTGTGGATACATCTATTATGAAGCTTAATCGTTCTAATCCACAAGAAGTTGATTTTTGCTCTAATACTAATGGAGGATCATACCGAGCAAATCTCAGGGGAGTTTTTCTGTTCTAATTCTTTTATTTTCCAGTTTTTAACCTTTTATACGAACAACGAGGATGTTGTTTAACTTAAGTGGGGGGATTGGAGAATTAGAACACTTAACACTTACTTGTCCTAAACTTTTCAAAATATGCTTAAAATGTGCTTAATGTATCAAAATTTAAAATTTTTAGCATGTTTTTGTTTAAAGTCTAAGTTGCATAGCTGCACACATGACGTTATTTTCAAAAATTGTTATTTATCAAAATTCACAAATCTATGAGTGTGCCGGTGACTTGTAAACTTTAGAACTTGGCTTGTATACTATTCGAGACCACCATAATAAGTATTATTTTATATAATTGGAATGACTTGTCTAAATTGGTAAATTTCTAGGATTACACCCAAATAGCCTTATATGTTATGTGATATTAGCTAACTACACTGGTTAGTTAACCCCCGTATAAACCCTTTTGTTACTCTCATTTTTAGAGTAAGATACCCCTAGAAAAACACTCAGAGCCATTCCTTTCGTTTCTTACACCTGTGTTAAAATGTTTCGTTACACCCTTACACCTTAGCCTCACCTATAGATTAAAATCCGTGGTTGGTTAATTGCTATAGGCAAAGTGTGTTTCCTTACATTACCTGTGTTCGCGTACGTAATTCATTATCTATGGTTAGGTCGGGAAATTAAACAGTGCAATTGGAGTGAAAGTAAATATTGTATATCTTTGAGTTTATTTTTCGTGTGTGTTTACTACTTTCACTATTACCGTTATTTCTGAAGTCATGAAAAGTATGGACAAATTATCCAGAATTATTGTTTTAGTGATGTGGTGAAATTTTACACATCTATGTTTATGTTTCTAAAAAAAAAAAAAAAAAAAAAAAAAAAAAAGAAAAAAAAAAAAAAAATCGTAAAAATGAGAAAAGAAAAAGAAAAAAGAAGAGTTGGATGTTTGTTTTAACCAAAGATGTAAAGTTATGTAAGTGGTCGATATCACCACTATTTGTTGTATATATTTATGGATTGAATGGGAGTTGGCAGTTATGGGAACGTCAACTAAGGTTTATTATTTGATTAAGATCTTGTTGAGTATAATTCGTGTCTACCTAAAGCGTGTGTTTCAAGTGTTAAAGCATGAGTTATTCAATGATATGAGTCTTATTCATGGGATGGTTGGGATAGTGATTAACCACACTTAGGATTTTAATTTATTTGTTTTGTTTATTTTTCATTTTACACCAATTTATATCCCAAATATTATCCATACCCTGTATTATTCTTTATCCAACCAAACCTTTGATTTATTGAGATTAGGGATTTGAGCAATCTTAAGTATCGTAGTCGTGGATTCGGCTATGTATTTATGATTTTGTCGCCCTTTTTGATATATTATTATTGGTGAAGTTTGGACCTACCTTTAGCCTATTCGAGTTAAGGATTTGAGCAATTGCAAGTATCGTGTTCGTGGATTCGATCATGTATTTGTGATTTTGTCGCCTTTTCTGGAATTTGAGATCGATAGAGATTAAGAATAATTAACCCTTAAGCCTAAAAACCCTTTTTACCGCTTTAGAATTGTTATTCCTTAGCTTTAGTGGTGGAGATGTGTATACTTGCCAAGCTTATGATAGAATATTCGTCGCGACTGGACAGTTAAACAATTAGATTTGCTTTTATCGAAATATTTTATTCTACTTCTAATTCGTTAAGTGTTTAGTTGTGTGATTATGACAAAAAACGAATACATGCTTAAATATAAAAATAAATCCTAATATCTTTTAGGATACATTTTCATAAGATTAATTCTAAGGTTTACTTGGGGACAAGTAAAGTTCAAGTGGGGGGGGGGGGGTAATGGTGAACTCAAATAAGTACATTTTATTACTATCATTTATCCTATTAGTTTGACTTGTTTTACTATATTATGTATGAGGATTGATACTTAATCGTTTACTTTTGTAATTCTCATTTGAAAACAAGCATTTGGTGAAACTTGGCGATTTTGGACTAATTATGGAGCAAAACATGCAAGAAGTTAAGAGTCTACTGAAATGTACAAGATCAAGACTATTCTGCTCCAGATGCGCCGCATCTCACTTTTGACATGCGCCGCATCACTATCAATATTTCACCAGATACGATCCAAGATACAAAAGGACATGCGCCGCATCCAAAGATGAAGATACGCCGCATCTTCTGGCGGTGTACGAATATTCCTGAATATTATAATCTTGGACCCCACGCGAAGTTAAGTACATGCGCCGCATCTACTCCTTAGATGCGCCGCATCTTACCCTCAGACAGAAACTATAAATACCCCAAAGACCAGACGAATTAAGAGGTTAGCTTTAGTTCTGAAGTTTTAACAGAAGACCGAAGACCAGAAACCAAGGACGAATTCAGTCAAGGCAGCAGCACAAGACACACCCAAATCAAGGATACAAGAGCTGTAAGAAGGTGCTGCATGTGTTTAATTCATTAAGTAGTTTTGTTTTATTGTGTTAGTAAACTTTAATTCATCAAGATTGGTGGCTTGTGTAATGTGACAACGGAAAGATTGCACTCCCTTAAAACTGCTTTCTCATCAATTAAAGTTTATATGTTAGTGTCTTTGGTGACTTTTATTAGTGCATTGATAACCTCTGTGGCTAGCTGAGCGTTGATCGGGTCGCCATGCCTCTGCCCTCGCCTATTTATTAGATGCCTATGCATTCTATGGTCTGTAGAAAAGTAGGAGAAAGATAAATAGGATAGTCATAAGTAATCATTAAGGGTTTACTCGCCGATAAGATTAGAACCAACGAGAAAGGACTTAATCTCGGTGCGTTGCATCGAACTATACACTTCATATAACACTAGCAATAAAACAAGTGACAAACTACTTATCATAAGGACAGCCCTCTTATTGTCTCGAGTATTTATCTGTGTACGTGTGTGCTACTTGCTGATTACACTCTTAGTGATCGACACTCTACTTACCATTATATTCATACTGACCGGGTACACTGCTCGTTAAGTGTGTGTGTTATTGATAAGTCGGCTAAATATAAATTTAAAACTTGAGTAGGCATTAAAACTGCTAAACCGCAACGACACACGCAGCACATCACCAGAAAAAGTTAAAGCACGAAGAAAGCTGCTCAGAAGAAACCCCCTACCATAAAAGAACAGTTAAGCTACATGAAGACTTATCTGAAGCACCAAGATAACTGGAAAGAACAACACTTCAAGGGAAAAACTTATGAAGAAATAGAAAAGATATACATTGATACTCATAGGAGAATGCAGATGTTCCTAAGAGGTGAGCTAGAAACTAAGACTAGCAGGGGAAAGAAAAGAGCAGCAGAGAAATTAGAATCTAAGGAATCCAAGAAACAAAGAACTGAAGAAGAAACAGTTCAGGAGGAACCAGTTGAAGAATCAGCTGAGAAAGAAGAGGAAGAGATATTGACTGATGAACAGATCCATGGAATGATGGTGGTAATTCCAGAAGCTCTTAATGTTGATCCCATTCAAGCCAAAAATCCCATAATTGATTGGGGGGATTTATTCAGATGGAGTGATTAAGGGATGGAAAATTATCAGAGTAGGAGGAAAATTTGAAGTCTACAAGTTCTTTGAAGATCTGATCAAAGCTTTTGACATAGAAGACTTGGATAAGCTTTGGAGCTTAGTTCAAGAAAGATTCAAGTCTGCTGATCCTACATACGATAAAGATAAAGAGTTATGGGTAGAGCTAAAGAGATTGTATGAACCAGACTCAGGTGAGGCAATATGAAGGTCTAAAGCTCATCACTTAGCTACCACATGGAGACTGTATGACAACTGTGGAGTGCGCAAGGTATCTACTAAAGTTGAGAAGGATTATCCACTAAGGGCAGAAGTACTAATGATCATCCTTGCATCAAGACTCAAAGTTGAAGAAGATTAAGAGATGGCAAGAGAGTTGATAAGGAAGATGTTCCAACTACATGAAGAGATGAAAGCCAAAAGATTAAGGTTGACAATGTAGTGTTTGGAAGAGTCCTCACAATCCTCACAAGGTATTCATTTAATTCAGAAAACTTGATGATTCAGGGTAAATCACAAGTTTAGGGGAGGATTGTTGGGAATTAAATGATTGAAACTTAGTACTGCTGGAAGATTACACTAACAGTACAAACTATTAGTATATAACTGAAGACTGCTGAAGAATAACTAATAGTACAAACTGTCAAGTTAGTACTGCTAGTAGTAAAAGAACGTACTGCTGCAGGATAAGGTTTTAGAAGACGTGTAAAAGATAAGTATTGTACAGATTGTATGTATATCACAATTACTTAGAATTATACGGGTAGATACTTATCTTGTAAAGGACTCCTTATGTCTATAAAAGGAGGTCCTAGGTTAGATCAGTCGAATACGTTTTTGTTAAGATTCAAGGTCTTTGTAACCCTAGTGATATTGAGATCACTCGTATCATTGCTTAATAATATTGAATCATTTGAAGTTATTCTATGTGTTCATTATTCATTATAACTGTGTTACTGTTACATCAATACAAATCTTCTAAGTATTATCAAGTAGATTCGGCATACTTGGTAATATAACCTCAAAGTATCCTAAACACATTCCTTTGTGTTTGATCCTCTCATAGAGCAAGAACTGAACAACACCATTACCACTATCAGGGACGACACAAAATCAGAGCCATCACCATGACGACACTTAGCCCAAAAAGTATGTGTTTTGAAACAAACACCACATAACCAAATCCCCGTACGCTTAAGAGTCACCTCAGCCCTATAAAAAACAACCAAATCAGTAAAAAGAGAGTGTTTAGTGATAGTTTGTGCCTCACCATTGGAGTGTGGGTCACGAATATGTGTGATCAATGAAGTCTTGGTAAGCCCGCTTCCACCACCATCGTGACACCCACTAAGACCCACGAAAGGACAATGTAATCTCACAATCATCATTGAAAGGAGAGTTAACACACAATCAGAACCCTCTACACGAAAATAGTGTTGTTATGAAACAAACGAAATCCAAAACAAACAAAATAGCTTAAACGAAGCACAACTGTAACAAAACCTCAATCCTTACAAGAAGAAACAATCCCTCAACAGTAATGAAGGAGCCAAAAAACACATCCACAACCGAACACAATATAACTGATCAAAACCCGAAACGGTTTTGTCAAACCAAATTTGTTGCGATAAAAAACAAACACCACAGAAGCAAACAAAACCTTAAACCTATTTGGAAGAAGCAAAAGAAATCCCATAACTATCATGAAGGAGTGAAAAAACCGAAGCATATATTATATAACGAACCGTTTGAAACCCAAAACATTTTTTACGATGTAGAACTGTTTCTAGTAGAACACCAAACACCCACAACAACAAACAACCCCTTAAACCTGTATGGAAGAAGCAAATGAAATCCCACAACCTATTGGAAGGAGGGAAACAAGCATAGCCACAACCAAAACTCAATATAACATTGTGAAACCCTAAAATATTTCAATGAAATAATTTAGTTTCGGGCAAAACCAAAACACTAACAGCAGCTAATGAGACCTTAAAACTGTTTAGAAGAATAAAACGCAACCCTACCACGTTTTGGAGAAGCAAAACACCCACCGCAATAACTGAAACAAATCGGGTTTCAAAAACGAAACCCTAAAAAAATATTGTACAAAGAAGATGTAAATGAAACCTTAGAGAAAGAAACCCGGTCATAGCACCATAATCCAATTGAATGTTGAATCACAGAGGATACGAGATTTGCATCATCTTGAAAAGAAGGTTTAGATCTTCATGAGGAAAAAGGATTCAAATTCCCCCACAGTGGAGATAGGAAAACGTGTTTATTGTTGTTGTTGTTGTTGTTGTTGTTGTTGTTGTTGTTGTTGTTGTTGTTGTTGTTGTTGTTGTTGTTATTATTATTATTACTATTATTACTACCTCCGTCCCACGTTAAGTGTCCACCATGACTATTTTAAGTCTTTTTTCATCAACTTTGATCTTAAATGTATTTGTTTGTGTTATACAATATTTAATGAAAACAATACTAATGAAATTACATTTAAAAACTTAATCCATTCATATATCTTGAATCAAGTATTATATAACATGAACAAAATTATTTAAAGTCAAAGTTGAAGAAAAAAGACTTAAAAAGTCATAGTCGACACTTAATGTGGGACGGAAGGAGCATTATTATTTTAAAAATCACTTTATTATTAGAAATTCATAGGATTTACAAGAAATAGTGGGAAGCCGAATACTATCTGGGCCTCTACTCATTTAGTTATAAACAAGTTAATCCTCCTAAAAATGTGAACAACAGCTCGCGCCCGATGTCTTGAGCCACGAAAAACTTTCGGATCCACTTCAGTAAAGCCACCGTATCCTTCTCTAACTCCCCAAGAGACGAGAATGAAAAGGGGAGTAAAGCCACCGCATACTTGACGCGTTTAAGTTGTGTCGCATGAGCCACCGCACAGGCACAAAATCAACCATCCTAATTTTGCGTCAAAGGCAAGGACCTTGTCAGATCCACACATACATCAAGCCCTCCATCCCACGAGTAGAGTAACATATATGCTAGATGTAGGGTCTTGTCACATCCTCCACCAAGCCCGATATCAACTTATTTACCAACTGAGATCCCAGACCGAAAACAAATATCGACAAAGGTATCGCGCACAATGTTATGCCGATATTTAATACCAACAATACCAGCACACAACAAAGCGTGGTCACCATAAATATCCCCGTAAAGACCCTAGAGCAAGGTGAGAACGACTTCAACACAAAAAAATAAGAGAACACCCGACCGATAGCATAACACGTACACAACGGTAAGTATCTGTATCATTATTATTGTTATTATTAATATTATTAATTAGTACATTAACTTTTAATTAAAAAATTTAAGAATACGTGAAAAAAAACAAACTAAATTTTCAGAAATTTACCATCTTCAATAAGTCAATAAAACATTTGAAAACAAAAACATACAAATCTCTAAAATCCCAATGGTTTTATTGATATCTTAAAAACCACAAACTAATCTTTTCCCACCAACCAATTAATATCATACCCTCAACACCTAGCAATCCATTATCTCCTTTTAATATCACACCTCCAAACCAACATGCAAATCCTCCCAAAAATCAAGATCTTGAAATGCAAAATCGTGATCCACAAAATACATTATCTAGGTAGTTGATACCTATTTTATCTTACCAAATTTGGGCACCACCACCAGTTGGGGCGGCTTATCTCGGATCTGGTCAAGATCCAGCTTATGGTGGCCGGTGGTCGGGACTGTAGTGTTAGTTTTTAGAGCTTATGTGGTAACATATTGGTAAGGGTGGTGATGTGGTGACGGATTGGAGAGAAATTTTGTCAAATGTGTTCTCCTCTGCTTTTCTCTTATCTCCTAAAAACCTCATAAACACGAATATATTTTGTATTTTTTTCACTCGGAAACTAAGCGTTAATGAGTGTTGGTGGTTGGATGTACCCTATTTATGTTGTTTTAATGGACAAGGATCTTTCAATTTCATTTTCAACATGACGGGTCATGCTGAGCTTTTTATGAGAGTAAAAAAAAGTGAGTCATAGAACTAATGGGCTAAATGTTCATGGAAATTGGGTCTTGGATCCCTTATCCATCGAAGATCACATTTTCATTTGTTTGAATTGAAATACAAAGAATCTAACTTCTCAAGGCCTACCTTTTCGAGCAACTGATACGAACCAGGGCTGAATTCTTATTAAGATACTACAATAACGAAAATAAAATACAAGATAGTTCCTACTTTCGAGATGTAGGTGACCTCCCAATGTCTAAAGACGACTCCAATTTCTGCATACCCTAAACCTGTAACCCTAATGCCCTATAAATAATAGACTCTTTATACTTACCATAATACTTTAGCTTAGCCAACAAGCTAATACATATAAAAGGAAACTATTAATAACATAAATAACTTAATTAAATCAGCCCATGCACTTATAATCTTTTCCTAAAAGTGTGGGTTCGTATCAATACTCCCTGCCAAAACACACACCTTGTCCTCAAGGTGTGGCTTTAAAATTTCCTCTTAATCGATCTTTGTTCTGGGATCACATCGTTTGACTTGAAGTTCTGGTGCAGCCTCCTCATCAGTTTCATCAACCAGCATCACTTTTAAATTCTGACTTGGGCACCGGTGACCTGGGGCGAATTTCTTATCACAACGATAACACAATCCTTTAGCTTTATTGGCTTGTAGTTCCGAATCCTTTAATCTTCTAATGTTCTCTCCCTTCGAAGTGGTTTGCTCTATTGTTGAACGGTGTGACCTACCTCCCCATAAGATATTGTAACAAGTCTTGTTCTCATCCATAGAAATTGACAGCTTCATTGCATGATTAAGCCCTTCTGGTTGCATCACACGAACGGATGCACGAAGCTCAAGTTTGAGTCCATTAATAAATGTGCCCTGCAAAACCTGTTCCAGAATTCCAACAAGTTGACATGCCAATCTCTCGAATAAAGCCACATAATCCCTAGCAATGTCGTCTTGAGTGATGCCTAAAAATTGTTCACATAGTGTCCCCTCATAAGATTGTTGAAAACGTTCCAATAATCGTCTTTTTAACCCTTCCCAAGACCTAAACGGAGCCCTTCCCTCCCTCCAACGATACCATGATAAGGCCGGACCCTCTATACACAAGACCGCAGCCACAACTGATCCATCTCCTGGATTTCTTGGATGACAAAATACCGTTCCATACAATATATCCATCCATAAGCATCTTCACCCTCGAATATCGGCATCTTTAACTTCTTTAAGCGAAAATCATCCCCAAATGATCCCCTTTTAGATCCCTCTGTGTAATGATTTTCTATCCCATTCGATCCGGATCCTACTTCAAACACGCTGCTGTTTTTATCCCGAAACACAACACTCTCCACCTTTTTTTCGAATCGAATGTCTCATTTAAATTTCGGTTGTTCATGAGAAACCCGAAATCATCATATTGTGGACCAGTATTCTTTTTCTCATTCTCAGGTTGGATCTTACTTGTGCTGGTGGTCAAAGCTGCCAAAGCCTTCATCACATCATCCAATCGCTTTGTATTCGCTTCTTGCATCACCTTACTTTCTTGTTGCATTGCAGCAAACTTTTCATTGATTTTAGCGAACCTGTTATTGATTTCAGTACGGAACTGTGCGAACTCAGTTTCCAGACCCTCGATCTTCTTGTAAGCCATTAAAACTTTTGTGTGTTTTTTTAAGATGAATAGCATCTCGATGAATAGTACTTCGATGAATATTACCTCTTTAAGAAAAAAAATGGTCCAGAATCTTGCTCTGATGCCAAATTGATACGAACTAGGGCTGAATTCTTATTAAGATACTAGAATAACGAAAATAAAATACAAGATAGTGCCTAGTTTCGAGATGTAGGTGACCTCCCAATGTCTAATGACGACTCCAAATTTTGCATACCCTAAACCTGTAACCCTAATGCCCTATAAATAATAGACTCTCTATACTTACCATAATACTTTAGCTTAGCCAACAAGCTAATACATATAAAAGGAAATTACTAATAACAGAAACAACTTAATTAAATCAGCCCCTACACTTATAATCTTTGCCTAAAAGTGTTGGATCATATCAGCAACCTTTTCAAAAACTCTCACTTGAAGATATCTCGTATCTTGATCAGCCCTTTACTCCTTTATAAATTAAGGATGCGGTGTGGGATTGTGATAATGTCAAAGCACCGGGGATCCGGAGGGTTTTACATTTAAGATCATATGTCAATGAATTTGACACCTTGGCTTTTATCCCACGTGGTTGCAACTCCTCTTTCAAAACCCTCATCCCTAAGATAGTTTACCCGCTAGTTATTGGTGACTTTCACCCTATTAGTCTCATTGGGTGCCAATACAAAATCATTGCTTAGGCCCTCGATAACCGCCTTGCCCATGTTATCTCTTCGGTTGTTGGTGAAGTACAAATGGCCTACATAAAAGGACATCAAATAATTGACGGGCCTCGCATGGTGGAAGAAATTATTACTTGGGCAAAAAAGCATAAGAAAAGGCTCATGTTTCTTAAATTCGACTTTGAAAAGGCCTTTGAATTGTTGAATTGGTCTTTCTTGATGTCCATTATGGAACAAATGGGCCTTAACTCGACTTTTGCCTCGGTTCTAATCAACTATTCACCTACTTCGGAATTCAAAGTGGAAGTGGTCTTAGACAAGGTCGTCCCTTTCCCCTTTCTTGTTTATCTTGGTGCTTGAAGCCCTTAAATGTAGTCTTTTTAGAAGCAAAAACCAAAAATATCTTTCATGGTGCAACCATTGGAAAACACAAGATTCATATCCCACAATTCGCATATGATGCACTTATTATAGGTGAATGGTCATTGATCGATTCAAAAAACTTGTCTAGGATTCTTACTTTCTTCCATCTTGGCTCTGGCCTCGCCTTCGGCCTCTAAGTTAACTTGAACAAAACAAAATCTATGACATTGGCGTCGATATGGAGAATGTTAACTCTCTTGTGTCCATCATTGGTTGCTTCCCCTCATCATTCCCTTGCACCTACCTAGGCCTCCCCATTAGTTCTAATATGTCTAGAAGTGCTAATCGGACACCGTTAGGTGATAAATTCTTTGAACGCTTCTCTAATTGGAAATCTAAAACTCTATCTCCGGGTGGTTGGTTGTACTTTTTTTCCACCAACAAAGCCCCAATCAAGATCATTCGTAAACTTGAAGCCATTAGGAGGAATTTTTTTTATTTTTATTTTTGGGGGGGAGGTTCAATGGATGACAAAGAAACTGCTTGGATAGCATGGGACAAGGTCATCTCTAATTCTCATTTTGGTGGTTTAAACATTGGTAGTTTAAAGGATTGCAATCAAGCCATGTTGTCAAAATGGTGGTGGAGGTTTCATACCGTGATAGATGCTCCTTCCAGCAAACTTTTTAGATCTATTCATTGGCCAAATGGTGGATTAGATGGCTCTACCACAAGTCAATATAAATCTGGTACGTGGCACCAAGTTGTAAAACTAAAAGATGATCTCCACAATTACAACTTTAACTTACCTACGGCTTTCAAGAAGAAGATAGGTAATGGAAATTCTACTTGTCTTTGGTCTGATCATTGGGTGGGTGGATCACGAGTCAGAAACTCATTCCCTCATCTATACCGGTTAGAGACTTAATAAACCTCCTGGCCCAGTCTCAAACTACAGAGGCCCCCGACACTTGGGAGTGCACAGTTGTTCCTTCAAGGGTTTTTTTAGTCAAAGGCATGAGGCTTTAAATCTCCTGATCCTATCCGTTGGAACAAGCTGTAACCTGCTAAGATTAACATCAACACGTGGAGAATCAACAATAGGAGACTTCCCACCTTGATCAACCTAGACAAGAGAGGGATTGACCTCAATTCAGTTAGATGCCAAATTTGTGACAATGATCTTGAATCGGAAGAACACTTGTTTTTCTCCAGTTGTATTGCGACGGATACTTGACATAAAGTACTCAACTAGTGGAACTTAAACTCAATGATTTGGGTTGCCTTGCGGATAGGGCCCCCATTCGAGGTGCACTTGTCAGTATTATGGATGTTGTCGTATAAACAACTTTGTGGATCCTATGTCGTTTTAGGAACGAGTTTCTCTTTGCTTGCAATGAGGCCTAAAAAGGAGCTTTTGTTCAATGATGTAAATATTTCTCTTTTCTTTGGATCTCTAATAGACACAAAAAAACTAATGTTGAATTGGATAGATTGGCTAAGCGACCCTTGTCAAGCCCTATCCTCACTCGTGTAGTTTTTAGGCCTAGCATTTGTTGGGATTTAATTAACATGTTAACCATTAACACTAAAAGTACGCAGTGGATAATGGATCTAGTTTAGCAATTATGATTAACACATATAATAAACAAATTAAGGTAAAAAAAGGAAACAAGAAAAACTAACCCTCGAAGCAACAGCAAATGAAACTTAGTGATTAAAACAATCACCTCTAATGAATGCACACACTACACGTCAAACGAATCATGTTAGGATGCTAGTCCTTATTCCACGATTACCAAAACAACTTGTGTTTAATACTTATTCTAGAACCGATCCAAATACCTAAGTGGTATGCGTTTGAATCGTCCTAAAAACAGCTCAAAAAAATAAACCCAGAAAAGTGACCTCAGTGGGATTCGAACCTAGGTCTGTGGAACCAGAAGTGAACAACCTCACCACTGGACTACAAGTCCTCTGTGTTATAAATATCAAATGCTTGACATGTATACGAAAACAGTAGCAGGGTTTTAATGGCTTATAGTATCTTTGTTTCAGTGAACTTTGGGAAGTAGTAAAATAACGAATGATTAGAGATTCATTTAGGGTTTTTTTTATTTATGTTTCGTCTATAAACAATGAGGCCAAGGGGTGTTTATATAGCACCCCAACTTGTCCAATAAGTCATTGTTATTCACCTCCTTTAGTTAGCCAAAAATGACACATAGCCCCCTCCTAGATCCTTCCATGACTAGCCACTTTGGAGGGAGGTCCGGGAGTTTCATTTATCGACATCCAAGTCCCTCTCTTTTATATTTAACATATATTCATTAGTTATTGCATCTAACGGTAAACTAACAATCGTTAAATAATTATTTCGTGAAGCATATTAAACATTTAATAAATATAAAACATATATATATTATATATATATATATATATATATATATATATATATATATATATATATATATATATATATATTAAATTTATAATAAACGTGTTCTTCGTGTATACGTGTGTGCCCCGATAGGCTCACACACCTTTAGTCGTATTAGGCTAATCCAACTCTCACATTCCAACAGCTCCCACTTGGGAGTTGGAGTAGCAGATAGCACAAATACCAACGACGGAAACGTCTAGCAACGCTCTCACTCGCTATTTAAACTAAAGGTATCTAAGATATAGTTTCACAAATCATTCTCGGTAGCATGGTTATTTATGTCTTTCTTTCATCATCCTTTGTTACAGATACCGTTAAACCACGGATATGGATCCTAACTCATTCCATATAGTTTAACCATTTTGATTCTCGTTATAGAATTTAATTAGATATACCAAATGTAATCAAGAATCATCTTGCATTACCCTTTAGGTTCGGCCAAAAAATTATCTGATTAATTCTGGAGAGGGCCCATGGTATCTTTCTGCACATATCAAGTGGAGTAACAAATCCTTTGTTGACTACAAGTGTTGTAGATGATGCTTCACATCACTCCGAAACATAGCTTTTATAACTACCTTATTCAGGATAGCGTTTGGCATATAATTACAAAAGTGATATCCACACATAACAGAACTTGCTTGTATCTCAAGTCTAAGGATGACTTAACAAACCATTTCAACATTTTACTCATGACAAGGATCCAAAAGTAAATGTTTGAAAGTTAGGGTAACCAATATGCATCCCTTGTGAATACATATGAGTTTGGCTGGAACAATCCGCATTCTCATAGAATATACCAATACTCACATTTGCCTTGCATAATAATATTCCCATATTGTTAACCGATAATGGACATATTTAGAATGATAAATCATTTCATGGAATAAACATGCAAATATGGAATAACATGTTATATGAACAAAATAACAAATACCTCGTATCTTTATTTATCAGAAAATAAAACTGTCTTACAATTCCAAATTATTCAAATACTAATTAACACACAGATTTACATGAGACTACTAGCGGGTATCAAACCAATATTCCTAGTCAATTTAGAATGCTTAGGATACGCTAAAGCCTTAGTAAAGGGATCAACTAGATTTTCATCTGTGTGAACTTTTAATATCTTCACGTCACCCATTTCAATGGTTTCTCGAAGATAATGAACTTTTGCGCGGTAATATCTAGCACCCTTGGTGATTCCACTTTCATTAGCTATAGTAATGGCTCCTGTATTATCACAATACATATTTATGGGTTCTTCAATTATGGGAACAATGCCAAGCCCAGAAATGAATTTTCGAATCCATACAGCCTCTTTAGATGCATCATAAGCAGCTATATACTCAGCTTCTGTAGATGAAGTCGCATAAATACTCTGCTTTGTGCTTTTCCAGTCAACAGCACCTCCATTTAAAACGAATACATATCCTGTAAAACCCTAAATTCTGAATACCTAATTTTACTTCTAATTTGAAATTTTCCTAAGTTAAGGATACGATTAATTATAGAACCGAAAGTAACTAAACGAATTTACCGTTAATCCAAATAATTCGAACAAAACATCATCATGGAGTTTTTGAACATATTTGAAGTCCAAAATATTTCTGAAACATAAAATAAATACGAGGCACCAATTTCATTACATGAATTATTGTTTTGGGCCGTATATCTTTTGTTAGGCAACAACAACCCAACCCAAGACACATGTAACTTAAGCCCATAATCCATTAAGCCCTTAGCCCACAAATTGACCCACAATAATAAATAAAAATAAAAATAAAAAAAATAATAAAAAAAGAAACCGGTGTTTTGCTATCCTCCATTTTCACGACAAAAGGAATTAAACAAAACCCTAAAATCCCTACAATCCAATCGGCCTCCATTTTATTTTATTTTTTTTACCGATCGGATCAAGCAAGCAGGAGATTTCGTGGTGTTCATACGTGGGTGCGATCGTGGGTTGAATTCAGGTTCGATAGGTGGTGATCGTGAGGTTTTATTTGGTCCAAGAAAGGTTGGAACCGAGTGGTGTGGCTCTCGGCATTTTGTGTTCTTGATTCCATCAATTTGATCTCCAAGGGTAATGATCCATATTGTTTTGTTCCTCCATTCTGATCCTTGTTATATCGTGTAATATGTCACCAAGAATCTAATATGAATCGGCCGAATATTGATACACATAAAATCATAAGATTCGTCACATAAAATCATAAGAACATCACATAAAATAATGAATTAAGGTTAGGGTTTGGATGGAATTTTCGTGGGTAATCTTTGTGGGATTTTTGGAACATGTTAAATGGTGTTAAAAATACAGGTTGTATGAGTTATGAGGGTCGTGGGTGCGTTTGGGTGCGTAAACAAGTGTTGTGGTGGTCTAAAATAAGTTCTAAAACTGGACAGCAGGTATATCCGATTTTGTGAGTGAGTTATGGTCATGATATAGAGTGTTTTGATTCGGTTTCTTTTCGTGAAAACTTAGTTTTAGGTCTTAGTTAAGTTCTCCAATTGAGTTTGGGTGATTTCGAGTTATTTTGGTCATGTTTTTTATTTTTGTATGATTAAGTGTTGAGTCTGAATTTGAGGGTCTGGAAATCAGCCCACTTTGACGATTTTTAATTCCTAAACCATAAAGATATAATGGCTAAAATTTTACAGGAATCATATTTCATATATAGAATACTTCCTGGAATTTTTGTAGATTTTTCTGAAGTTTTATGGTTAGGTGTTAAGAGGCATACTTTTGAGGTGTAAATTTTATTACGAATCTGAACAATCAGACATGAACGATTTTTTTAAAGGGGTTCTTTACTTGAGATAAAAATCTAGAAAAATTATGGTAGACTCACAAGACATATGGGTTACTGTGGGAATTTTTTGGATTTTTACTTTGGGCTTATACTACGTTTTTAAAATTCATTACTTGGGCTTAATTTCAGGAGTAAATCTGCCAATAATTATACTTGTGTAAAATATGTGTTCAAAGTGTGTTCATGTGATAATTGGGGTCTAGGCTATATTCCATGACATGTATGATTAGTAAGTAACGTTTTAACATGATTATGAATATGTTTAACTTATTTGACAATCCCGAACCCAAAACCCGAACTTAAACTAAATATGGAAACTTACTAAATATGGAAACCTACTAATTATGGAAACTTACTAATTCGGGAAACCTGCTAAAAATAGAAAGTTACTTAAAATGGTTAAACTACTTAAAGAGGAAACTTACTATTTTTGGAAAGTTACTATTTTTGGAAAGCTGCTATAAAAGGAAAGTTACTAAAAATGGAAAGCCGACTAAAATAAGTAATCTGATTTAAATAAAATATTAATAATAAGATGATCATGCATTCGTGTAGATTCGCTGAAGAAGGAGTTTGATTCCGATCTTTATGTTTCTGTTATGTTTGCAGTTGCGGTCTAAGGTACAGATATTCTTACCTTTCTTATAAGGTTTCTCATGACTCTTCCATATCTTTTGATTTGTTAGCTTCTGATTTTGATACCATTGCTATGATCCCTTTTGCTTTGAACTTTTGCTATGATCCCTTTTGATATGAAACTCTGATATGAACCTATTTGATTATGAACCTTTGATATGCACTTCTGAAGTATTTGATATGAACCTTATGACATGAACCTTTTGATATGACACTCTGATTATGATATGATATTTGACTCCCAGTTTGATACCCGAGCCATTTTTCACTAGGCATGGGGGTTCCATGTCCGTGTCATTGATGCACCAATGGCATGACTCTAGTGTGGTTGAGTGATGATCCACACCGTCCCTTATCTGTTATATGTTATGAGCTCAAGTATATGTTTGGCCACTATGTTATCTGCAGGGGCGTATGGATGCATCCTAGATCTGTTATCTGTTAGTGGATTATCTGTTATATGATTTGATATATGTCTGGTGATTGGTACTGTGTGCAATACATGCCCTTCACATATCTGAGAGGTCGCTCCTCTATGGTTACTTATGGATACTTATGGATTATGATATGATATGATATGTTATGTTTCTGGGCTCGTGGTGGATTACTGTCCTATCTCTCACTTTATCCTTTCACTTCATTTATACCTTATGATATTATCCCCAATGTACCATACTATATTCTTTGTTCTTTATCATTTGCTTCGTTTGTATATATCTGTTCACTGGGCTTTTTAAGCTCAGCCGCATTTTTTTCCTGCGGTAGGTTTAGTTGGAAGCTGGGTTATGGGTGGAGAGTACCTTGGACTTAGAAGACTATACTTGGATTTGCTACCCTGGATTTAGAGATGACTAGAAGAGATTTACATTTCAGACTTAGTATTTTGTTATTGTTCTCATTTATAACCTTGTACTTCAGATTTTTCCTTTGTAACCTTTGGAATTCAATTGTATTATATGAGATGTATGCTTGTGTTTGCTTTGATATGTCACCGTAATGTAGTACTTCTACACTTATCGGGTTGGGGTGTTACATATCCAGTCTGAGATTTCAGGTCATCAGCATCTGTTAGATATCCAGCATCAGTGTAGCAAGAAACCCAGAGCTCTCGTTTCATATCACCTCCGTCAACCAGAAACATATCCTTAGTATTGCGTAAATACTTAAGAATATTCTTAATAGCAATCCAGTGAAGTTGACCTAGATTCTGTTGAAAATGGCTTGTCATGTTCTGAGCGAACGCAACATCAGGACGAGTACATCTCACAGCATACATAATTGATCCTATAGCCGAGGCGTAAGGAACTCTTTGCATGCCCTCTTTTTCAGCAGGTGTCTCAGCACCTTGTGATTTACTCAATTTAGGCTCATCTTGCATTTAGATAGTTCCTCGTTTGGAATTCTCCATGAAATATCTTTTCAAGATTTTCTCAATATAAGCACTTTGACACAAACCAATTAACCGTCTTGATCTATCTCTATAGATCTTGATTCCAAGAATATATGCAGCTTCTCCTAGATCTTTCGTGGCAAAACATTTTCCAAGATAGGATTTTACATCTTGTAACATTGGAATGTTGTTTCCCATGAGTAATATGTCATCAACATATAGAATTAGGAAAGTAGCATAACTCCCACTAGCTTTCTGATATACACATGGCTCATCTTGGTTCTGAGTGAAACCAAATTTCTTAATCTCATCATCAAAACGTTTATTCCATTGCCTAAATGCTTGCTTAAGTCCATAAATGGAACGCTTGAGCTTGCATACTCGGTTAGGATATTTTGGATTAACAAAACCTTCAGGTTGCACCATATAGACTTCTTCGGAAAGATGTCCATTGAGGAAGGCGGTTTTGACATCCATTTGCCAAATCTCATAGTCATAGAATGCAGCTATGGCTATGAGAATCCTTATAGCTCTAATGTCTGCAACAGGAGAAAAGGTTTCTTCATAATCAACCCCGTAGGTTTGAGTGAAGCCCTTTGCTACGAGACGAGCTTTAAAGGTGTGTACTGCACCATCCATGTCAGTCTTCTTTTTGAAGAGCCATTTGCTACCAACGGTTTTACCATTAGGAGGAAGATCAACTAAGTCCCAGACTTCGTTGTCTTTCATGGATTGCATTTCCACATTCATCGCATCAAGCCATTTCTTGGATTCAGGATCCATCAATGCAGCTTTATAGTTATTGGGTTCACCAAGATCCCCTAACTCATGCTCCTCAGCATCGGCGTATAAACACATTCAATCTGGGGCACGGCGTGTCCTAGTGGACTTACGAATGGGATTGATATCACTTTGAGGTTCATCAATTTCTTGATTATCCTCATCATAACCTAAGCTAGTGTCTACAAAAGGATTTGTATCTTCTTCTTGAATAATTTCAAGATCTTCTAGACTCCCACTTGCTTCATGATCCAAGAGATTTTTCTCAAAGAATTCAGCATTCCGAGCAACAAATACTTTGTTCTCAGATGGAAGGTAGAAAGAATATCCCATTGTTTCCTTTGGGTATCCTACGAAGATACACTTAATAGATCTGGGTTCCAGTTTTTCAGGTTTGGTAAGTGTATCACGCTTAACAAGTGCCTCACAACCCCAGACTTTTACGTAAGACAACTTAGGGGCTTTCCCATGCCATACCTCGTATGGTGTCTTATCAACCTTCTTAGTTGGAACCATGTTGAGAATGCGTGCAGCAGACTCAAAGGCATAATCCTAAAAGGACTTTGGAAGAGTAGTTTGACTCATCATGGAGCGAACCATGTCTAGCAGTGTTCGATTTCTCCTCTCAGATACACCATTATGTTGTGGCGTGTAAGGAGGAGTGTGATGGGCAATAATCCCATGCTCCTTATGATGATCCAAAAACTCTTGACTTATATATTCACCTCCACGATCAAAACGTAGTGACTTAATGGTCTTCCCGAGTTGGTTTTCTACTTCCTTTTGAAACACCTTAAATGTTTCAAACACTTCATGTTTATGTTTCAGCAGGTAAACATAACCATAACGACTATAGTCATCAGTAAAAGTGACGAAGTAGCTTGCTCCTTGTCTTGACACAGTTCTAAATGGGCCACATACATCGGTGTGTACTAGTCCAAGTAAATCCTTAGCCCTTTCCACTTGATGTGAATAGGGTTTTCTTGCCATCTTACCAGACATGCAGGAAACACACTTTTCAAATGACTTGATGTCAGTTGAGTTGAGAAGTCCATCATGTTGCAACTTCTCCATGTGTTTCTTGCTAATGTGTCCAAGACGACAATGCCACAAGAGAGTAGAGTCCAAGGTGAGATTGGCTCTTTTATTGCTAACAGCAAACATAGAACTATCATTTGTTTTAGAACAAGACATATCAATTTCAAAAATACAATCCCTTGGGATAGCACTAAAATAAACAACATTATTCCTAGAAACCAAAATTGTATTATTCAATTCAAAGCGGTTAATAAAACCATCGTCAAACAAACGTGAAACTGAAATAATTCCTCTAGTAATAGAGGGAGCATAATGACAATTGTTCAAAACAACTACTAATCCACTAGGGAGACATAAATGATAACTTCCAATAGCTTCAACTCCTGTACGTTGACCATTGCCCATGTACAGACTTAAAGCTCCTGGCTTCAGCTTCCTACTTCCCCTGAGACCTTGAGTAGTGTTACAAATGTGAGTACCACAACCCGCGTCATAAACCCAAGACGTACTAGGAAAAGAATAGAGTTCTATGGTGAAAATACCTGAAGTGCTAGCTCCTTGAGATAGCTTCTTCTTTTTCAGCAACTCGGCGAGATACATGGGACAGTTCCTTCTGCAATGACCTGTTTCACCACATTGGTGACAGGTTGTGTCCTTTGCAGGGTTATCCTTCTTGGGTGGTGGAGGTTTCTTGGGCTTGGAAGCATAAGATGGTTTATGCTCAGGAGCATAAGCCAACTTATACTTTCCATTCCCTTGTTTCCCCTTAGCAGCCTTGAACAGTTTTTTACCTTGGTTTTTCTAGAACTTTCATGCACGTATAGCATGAAGTGCAGGTGCAGCATCTTTCTTGGGTAGTGTCTGCTCATGTTGTTTAAGCATAGCATGTAATTCATTCACAGTCTTCCCCATGCTGTGCATATTATAGTTCTGCACAAAGCTGTCATACTCCTTAGAGAGTCCAATCAAGATTAGGCTTACTCCAAGGTTCAAAGTGACGGGATGATCGAGACGCTCCAAGTTATCAATGTAGCTCTTCATCTTTAGAACATATGAGCTTACAGATTGACCTTCTTCTTGCTTGCACGAGTGAAATTCCCTCACGGTTTGAAGAAGTTCCTGTTCTGCCTATTGAGCAAACATACTTTTCAACTCCTGTACCATGTCATATGCACCAAGGTGAGTTAGATTTCATTGGATTTCTAAGTCCATGGTCATAAGCATGAATGCAGCAATGTCCTTTGATCCCTTGACCCAAGCAGTGTGAGCTGCCAAAGCCTCAGGAGGGACTGGGTGTCCAGGAGTTGCAACAGGTGCAGCAGGAATAGGATGCTCCAAGTAATTTTCCTTATCTTCAGCTGACAGGATAATGCGAAGCTAGCGATACCAGTCAATGAAGTTAGGTCCAGTGAGTTTTTGTTTCTCAAAGAAACTCCTGAGTACCGAATTGTTTCCGACTGAGGTAGTCATCTACAATTAAAAAGTTCAAATAATTAGTATTTTCAATAATTAAATTCTTAATAGAATTAATAGAATTAACTACCCAATTAATTACTAATTAATACTAAGATCCAACTTGACCTCCCACTTATTATGTAACACCCCCAAATCTGGTATAGCAGAAGCATTCGGGTCATGGGGTGCTACTAAATTGAGTATCACAACACAAGGAGATAAAGAACGGAAAACATTTCCCGTTTTAATACATTCATTCAAATTTAAATAAGTCTACAACAAAGTTTTAGTTTTCAGAAATAAGCCCATAACAAAGTGGTCCCGATAAAAACAAGTCTAAATAAAAGCCACATTAAATAGGTCGGATGCTATGACCCTTGCCTTGCCTTCCTGGTTTTCCTTAGAATCCATCTCATATACCTGAGAAAACATGCTAAAAGTCAGCGATATGCTGCTGAGTTTATAGGTTTAATAGTAAGCAGTAAACATAGTTTTTGGACCATAAGTAGGTATATGGACAAAGCAACCCATGCAATGCCATATAAAAATAGTTTCTATTACGTTAGCACTAAGTTCATGCAACCGAAGCTATAACAGTGTGCATGCTCTAGAAGCATGTTAAAATATAAAGGCCCGGCAAGTGTTTATCCCAGACACTTGAGTTTCGACATGGTATACGTTCGTTTGCCTATCCGGTCAACCCGAACGGGGACGTTACTCCCAATAGATCTATTTATAACATTCGCGCTTCCCAGCAGGAATTGACGGTTCATGAGTTTGGGCATAAGGGACATAACAGGGCTTAGGCTAATCCACGTAATAGCATAGACAAGTAGATTGGTCCATAAAAGAGTTTTGTATGTTTCTCACCCCAATAGTAAAAACAAGTTTAAATAAAGCGGGGCTATAAACTCACCTCGTCACGTAGCACTTAAATCACAAGCAGTTCAAATAGTGTGCGGCACCGACACGCGACCTAGATTAGTAAAGTACGTTTTAGTTCATAATTCAAGTTCAAGGATTTCAATTATTTCAAAAGTTTATGTTGGTGTTGCTGGTGTGGCAGCATTTAAGTGAAAACCAAGTTTAAATTATTTAAAGTTGTTGGCTCATTGAGTTGTACAAACGTACAAAAGAATAGGAATAGCGATTTTTGACTTAGTGATGAGCGGAAAGATACGTACGGACGGATATTGATTTTAAGATGACGATGTGTATGGTCGTAGAACGGTCGAGGGTTAATTGACTGTGCTTGCGTATATATATATTCACATATATATGCTAGTGGTAAAATAAATAAAGTTGAAATGAAATATAAATTAGTGAGAAAATGATATTTTGAAAATACTATATTTGGTGTTAATAAATTATATACTTTGCAAAAGAAATTAAATATATTACTAGATAAAATGTATTTAAGTTAACGAGCGAGTTTTAATTATTCAATTATCCGCTTTACAAGAATAATAAATGGTTTATTATTTAACTATATATGTCTAAGTGGCTATACTTAGATAATTTCGAGAAAAATGATTTTGATGTCAAATATATATATATATATATATATATATATATATATATATATATATATATATATATATATATATATATATATATATATATATATATATATATATTTAAAGTGTTTCGCAAAACATGTGTTAATTGTTAAATTTTTATATTTCGCTAATTAGTTAGCCGTCGTGTGTTAAATAGATTACAAGTTTTATATTAATCAAGTGTCGAGTTATTTTTATAGTCGTCGTGTGAAATAAACGGTCGCTTGTAAAGAAAATATGACGAGTCTCGAATGACGTAAAAATAATGTGTCGAGGAGAGGGGATAGGCTGCGGCCCAAGTGAAAACAGTGGACTAGGCCATAGTTTGTGGGCTTTTAGATGGTACAGTGGTCAGTGGCCTGTTGTGAACTAAAGGTGTAATTGAAGCAAATGGCAGCCCAAGTTTGTTGGTGGGCTTCGGCCCACACACAAGGGTGTCCAAGAGTTAGTCCAATCCCACACCCATTTCTTTCTTTTCTTGTGTTTACCCCCCCCCCCCCATGCTGGAACCATTTCCAGTGGACAAAGGGATTGACTTTTAATTTGTGAAATAGCCTATTCCATGTTGTCTCCTTTTTATTACCCTCGCTGGGAATAACACAATACACAAATATGGATTTTTCTTTTGACTCATATTTTTGTGTTCATAATTTTGAGCAGGCTTAAATAGGTTCAATGGGTTGAGACGAAGCCTCGACCAAAGTTTTTGTTTTTCACCTTTCCTTTTTAATGTAGATAACATCAGTGATTGAAAAGGAATTTTTGGAGCTTAAGAACATACACATATGTTCTACAACCTTGAGTTTTCAAATAGATTTTTGGCGAGTAATAAAGGTTTGAAACAAGGACTTGACTAGGTGAGAGTTGTGCACGTGGTAGGGCTATATGAACCAAGTAAAACGAGTACCCCTTGGGGTGGTATATACCGAAACAACAACGAAAAGGAGAGACCATTTGTATGGAGACCACGACACCCTTCGGGGTAGTGGTCGAACCAAGCAATAGGAGTAATAATCATACTTTCGGGTGAGATTGTGTGGCCTTATTAAAACTCAAGTTGAGTACTACTCGACTCGACTTCAACACTACCACAAATATAATCTCGAGTGGGTTCTTTGGAATCGAACGAAACGACAAGAATAAGGGTTTCAAACATTCACCAATTCCATTAAAAAAAATAATAGCCTTTCTTTTTAGACATTAACACAAACACATTATAAGCATACGTTTAAGATCAAAATTTTTGTTTTACTAGTGTGGTTCTTACCCAATACCGCGCCATTCGAGTCACAAATGGCCATAACGACAGGAAGTTGCAACCCAGTTTTTGGAATACAAGCTCAAACACAACTTAAATTCGGGTCTAGATACTAACATTTTTCTAGCACAACTAGGCGAGTGTGAGTACTAGTCGAACACCCGACTTGAGCATAAACTCAAGTCTTCTCTCAGTTTTCGACCTCCCTCGATTAACTACTCGATCTATAACAATCAACACTCCCAGTTTTGAGTCGAGATTAACTTTGTTATTGTCTTTTCAATAAAACTAACCACACCAACAATACTCGATATACACACTATGAATTCAAAAACAATATCATCACAGTAACAATATAATTTCAAAAACAAGATTAATCTGAACATTGATAATCCATTTAACAGGAATAGATTTTCCAGTTTCTACATCATTCAAACCATTCAAAAGAAAAGAATACAAGAACAAGATTAAACCTTACAAAAGAGTGGATGATGATGGATCAAACTTCAAGAGTTACCACAGAAATATCCCCACTTGATTCCAAGCTTATCACACCCTCCCTTTTTCCTTTAGTATACTCGACTGAAATATTGATTGGAGTGGGTTTGGAGTTTCTTGTGTGATTAGCTTCTCCTGGAATCAAGCTTCTTAAAGAGTAATCCATGGCAACCATCTTGATCCACTTTCGATCTAACAGGGATAAGCTTAACCATTTATGGTTATCTCCTTGGACTTGATAAAGATTCGACCTCCAGGGGAGGGTTTGAGTCTCGATGTGGCCTTGGGTAAACACTAAAGGTGCTATAGTTGATGGTGATAAGAGGTGGGATTGTGGCAGGGAATCTCTTTGCGTGTGAGAATGATCGAATAAGAGGAAAAAGAGAGTGATTATTAGAAAAAGAAGTGTTCCTTGATCCTCCCATTCGAATTAGTCAAAGAGAATATAGATAGTCATACAAGTTTGGTAGGATAAGCGTGACTTATTTTCATTTGTTTTAGGTTTAGAGTGTACTGAGTGTACCCCGTATCCCGTTTAGTTGAGGTAAATTTGTAGTAACGCTGCTTCACGTAAGTGTGAGAAATGATATTATGGAGTCGTTTTTATGATATTAATGTAAAATAAATATGTTGACTCCCAAAAATGAATTTTTCAGTCCAATCTTTACTAATGTGGTGTCGGTACGCGTGTGGTGTCGGTTTTTCAGAAAAACGAGATAACCTCTCGTTTTTTATTTGTTTTTGTCTGAAATTGTTGGGAAGTGATAAATTTACTTTACAGATAAGTTAAAATAACTTGAGTGAGTTGTTGTACGCTACTGCGTGCGGATTTGCTTCCTGAAATAAATACGTAAACATATAATTGTTTGGTTTAACAGTTTGGTAATAATAAATAGGCATTTATTATTAAAATATTAGGGTGAAAATTACCATTTGTCACATCCTCCCCGCCTTAGAACGAAAACCGTCCTCGGTTTTCACTTGGAATTGTTTGATGAATTTGTGAAGAGGTGTGGATATTTGCGCTTGATTTCGTCTTCGCGCTCCCACGTGTATTCGGGTCCTCTTCGGGAGTTCCAGCGAACTTTTACAATAGGGATGCGGCTTTGCTTGAGCCGTTTGACTTCTCGATCCATTATTTCAGCTGGTTCTTCAATGAAATTCAGTCTCTCGTCGACCTGAATTTCTTCCAAAGGAATAGCAAGAGTTTCGTCCGAAAGACATTTCTTTAGATTGCTCACGTGAAACACATTATGTACGGAGCTGAGTTCTGTCGGTAGTTCAAGTCGGTAAGCTACTGGTTCGATTTTGGCGATGATTTTGAAAGGCCCAATGTAGCGGGGGTTTAGTTTCCCATGTTTCCCGAAACGAATTACGCCTTTCCATGGCGAGACCTTTAACATGACGAGATCACCAACTTGGAACTCAAGTGGTCTTCATCTTTGGTCAGCATAGCTTTTCTGTCGATCTCGAGCCGTTTGTAGTCGACTCTTGATTTGCACTATCTTTTCGGTGGTCTCTTGTACTAGTTCGGGACCAGTGATTTGGCTTTCTCCAACTTCAGCCCAACATATAGGGGATCTGCACTTTCGACCATAGAGTGCTTCGTAGGGTGCAGCTTTGATGCTTGTGTGATAGCTGTTATTGTAAGAGAATTCGGCTAGAGGTAGGTGTCGATCCCAACTATTTCCAAAGTCTATCACACACGCTCTTAGCATATCTTCTAGTGTTTGGATGGTTCTTTCACTTTGACCATCGGTTTGCGGATGATATGCAGTACTCATATGAAGGTCGGAACCCAAAGCATTTTGCAATGATCTCCAGAAATTTGACGTGAATCGACTGTCTCGGTCGGAGATGATAGAAATTGGGACTCCATGACGTGCTACTATTTCTTTCACGTACAATCGTGCTAGCTTATCCATGCTTTCCTTTTCCCTGATCGGTAGGAAGTGAGCGGATTTGGTGAGGCGATCCACAATTACCCAAATTGTGTCGTAACCGCTAGGTGTTCTTGGTAGTTTCGTGATGAAATCCATGGTTATTCGTTCCCATTTCCATTCGGGAATCTCGGGTTGAGTCAGTAAGCCTGATGGTCGCTGATGCTCAGCTTTGACTTTCGCGCACGTTAAGCATTGACTGACATATGTTGCAATATCAGCCTTCATATTAGGCCACCAGTAGAGTTTCTTCAGATCAAGGTACATTTTATCGGCTCCCGGGTGGATGGAGTATTTGGATTTATGGGACTCGTGCATTATGAGGTCACGTATCCCTCCACATATTGGGATCCAGCTCCTGTTCTTGAAACACAACGTTCCATCAGCTCTTCTTGTGAATCCATTTTCACTTTCGGGCATCCCTTTTACTCTCTCGTTACGTATGTTTTCTTCCTTGAGTGCCTCGGCCTGGGCTTCAAGAATTTTTGCTGGAAGTGGTGAGGTTATCGTCATGCCCAATGATCGTACTCTCAGAGGTTTAGGCCGTTCTTTTCGACTAAGGGCATCGGCTACTACGTTTGCCTTGCCCGGGTGGTATCGAATTTTGCAATCGTAATCGCTGAGCAATTCTAACCAATGGCGTTGTCTCATATTGAGCTCTTTCTGGTCAAGGATATGTTGCAAACTTTTGTGGTCAGTGTAGACTACACACTTGGTGCCATATAGGTAATGTCTCCAGATTCGGAGTGCAAACACTACTGATCCTAATTCCAAGTCGTGTGTAGTGTAGTTCTTTTCGTGTGTTTTTAATTGTCGAGAGGCATAAGCTATCACTTTCTCTCTCTGCATTAAAACAGCTCCTAACCCTTTGTGCGAAGCGTCGCAATAAACCACAAAATCTTCACTGCCTTCCGGTAAGGCCAAGATAGGTGCGCTACATAATTTGTTCTTAAGAAGTTGAAATGCCTCTTCTGCTTTATCTCCCCAGTTGAACTTTACATTCTTTTGAGTCAACTTAGTCAAAGGCTTAGCTATCTTTGAAAACCCTTCGATAAACCTCCTGTAGTACCCTGCTAGCCCTAAGAATTGGCGTATTTCGGTTGGTGTTGTGGGTGTCGCCCAATCCTTTATCGATTCAATCTTTGCAGGATCCACATGTACGCCCTGACTATCAATCAAGTGTCCTAGAAATTAAACAGTTGGAATCCAAAATTCACACTTCGAGAACTTTGCGTACAATTCTTCTTTCTTTAGTAACTCTAGGATTAGTTGGAGATGTTCTTCGTGCTCCTTCTCGCTCTTGGAATATATCAATATGTCGTCAATAAAGACAATTACGAATTTGTCCAGGTATGGCTTGCACACCCGATTCATAAGATCCATGAATACTGCCGGTGCGTTGGTTAAGCCAAATGGCATAACCTGGAATTCGTAGTGACCGTAACGGGTTCTGAATGCCATTTTCGGGATATCCTCTTCTCGAACCTTAAGTTGGTGGTATCCGGATCTCAAATCAATTTTGGAGTAAATGCTCGAACCTTGAAGTTGGTCGAATAGATCATCGATTCGTGGGAGTGGGTAACGGTTTTTGATGGTTAGTTTGTTTAGCTCTCGGTAGTCGATGCACATTCTAAAAGATCCATCTTTCTTTTTGACAAAGAGAACTGGAGCTCCCCAAGGCGAAGAACTCGGCCTGATGAATCCTTTCTCTGAAAGTTCTGACAGTTGGTTCGATAGTTCTTGTAGTTCCGTTGGAGCTAACCGATA
Organism: Artemisia tridentata subsp. tridentata; assembly: GCA_021014915.2. Lineage (NCBI taxonomy): Eukaryota > Viridiplantae > Streptophyta > Magnoliopsida > Asterales > Asteraceae > Artemisia > Artemisia tridentata. The sequence continues at coordinate 148,798,279 of CP139502.1, read as the reverse complement.
AGGTGCTCGTGCCACGGGCGCAGCACTTGGTATTAAGTCGATTCGAAATTCAACTTGTCGGTTAGGCGGGAGTCCAGGTAAGTCTTCGGGAAGACTTCTGGAAAATCTCTCACGATTGGAACGTCCTCTAAACGTTTTCCCTCTTTCTTCTCTTCTTCCCGTTCAGAGACTTGCGCTAGGAAGAGGAGGCATCCTTTCTCGAGGTACTTCTGAGCTTTCGTGCAAGAAATGACGTTCAGTCTTGACGCATTCCTTCTGTCTCTTCTGTCGCCTTCTATGATCAGAGCTTCATCTCCGTAAGGCACTCGAACGATCTTCTCGTCGCAAATAATGGTGGCATGATACTTCGACAACCAGTCCATACCGATAATGACATCGAAACTACCCAATTCTACTGGCAAAAGGTCGATGTTGAATGGGTGATTTAACAGATTTAAAGTACAGCCCCTTATGATCGTGTCTACTCTTTCTACGTTCCCATTAGCTAACTCCACATTGAATACGTTGTCTAGGGTGGTCGGGGCAATATCAATTAAGGAACTAAATGCAGTTGATACAAAACTCCTATATTCTCTCGTATCAAATAATATGGATGCGTAACGGTTATTTAAAAGGAACGTACCCGTCACAACGTTCGGGTCCTCTTGGGCTTCCACCTTGCCCACTGCATAGACCCTTCCACGAGCTCCTCCATCATTGCCACGATTCCCTTGTTGTCCAACAACCGCTTGATTTCCCCCAGCAGCTTGATTCCTTGGTTCACGGCACTCATTCTTGTAGTGCCCTTTCTTTCCGCACCCAAAACATGTCACATTAGCCTTCGGGTTTTGTCCCTGTGCTGTCTGTGCTATGGCAAGAGTTCTTGACCTACAGTCTCTGGTCATGTGACCAATCTTCTGACAGTTGCGACACTTTACTGTGCATGGTCCGACGTGGTGGAGCTTACAGCGATTGCACAGTGGGTGCTTCCCGGCATACACCTTCTTATCTGTCGGTCCAGCTGCATGCCCTTTCTTCTCAGTCGACTCTGCAGCGTAGACCTTTGTAGTTTCTTGTCTCTTGTTTGGGTAGTGGTTGTGATTTTTGTTTCGGGAGTGATCATCCCATTTCCTTTTGTTGGTCACGTCCACCTCAGCCAGATCTTCAACCACTTGGTCCATCAGTTTGTTGGCTACCTCCATGGTTTCGTGGAGATCAGCAGCCTTATAGGTTGTAACATTCCCCTTGATAGACGAGGGTAATCCGCCAATGTATCTTTCCAGTAGGCGGGCCTCAGTTTGGACCATATCAGGACAGAGTAAGGCAAGCTCCTGAAAACGCTGATTGTAGGCGGCCATATTGGTGCCTTGCACTTTGAGGTTCCAAAACTCTACCTCCAACTTTTTCACTTCGTTGCGAGGACAGTACTTCCTGAGAACCATTTGTTTGAAATTTTCCCACGACATGGCATATGCAGTGTCGTAACCAGCTGACTTCGAGTAATTGTTCCACCAGGTTAAGGCGGCATCTTGAAAGGTAAATGATGCGAACTTAACCCTGTCATCCTCAGCACATCCACTTATTCGGAACACAGTTTCCAATTTCTCAATCCAATGAACCAGAACAACTACTCCTTCAGTACCACCAAACCCTCCATTCATTATCTTTCTGAAGTCTTGGTAAGTACAACCTCGAGCATTGTTGTTAGTGGGTCTAGAGTTTCCACCATCAGTTGTGGAGTGGTTAGCTGCAGCCAGTGCTGCTGCCACTCTTTGTTCCACTAATTGGTCGAGCATGGCTTGATTAACAGGTGGAATAGTCGTAGTAGCTTCAGCTGGGTTTGGATTAGCACGGGTAGCTCTTTTTGGTGGCATTTTGCAATATCAGAAAAACAATAAGAAGGTTGAGATTTTTGAGAGATTTGTCATCGTACAAGGGTATAACAACACAACGAAATATACGAGTAAGATAAATCACGAAAAGAAAACTGGCACAATGAAGTAATAAGTCAAACTTGTCATAGATTTCATTAAGTTCACAAAATTACAAGTTTGGATACATGGTGGATAACATAGTTTTCGAACACAATAGAAAAAAAAAGACTACAAGTACTACTAACTGTTAACTACACAGTTTAGTAGGCTACATCTCGACCACTACAAGAAAACTAAGGCTCATCTCTAGTCCTGTCTAGATGACGAACTCTGAATGCAAGCTCTCCTAGCTGTGCCTCCATCTCGACAAGGCGAGTCCTCAACTCGGTGTTCTCCCTGGTAAGCCTGGTTAGCCCTCATCAACTCTGCAACTTGTGTCTCAAGGATCAATGTCCTTCCATGTACCATCTGAGTCGCCTCTCGGGCTATGATCTGTGTCTGCTCCAATCTACCCGCTCTGTCACCCAGGTCAAGTAAATCTACGCTGTTAGAGTGAGTCCTAGCATATAGCCTAATGAAATCATCATCATACTGCTCAAAGCGGGCTGGGTGAATCTCATCAAACAACTCGGAGTGAAGACCTAATATCTCGGTCTGCAGGTCTAACTGGGTCTGGATCTGTGTGATGACATCCGTCTCTGTAGTAGTCGAAGAATCCAGGGGTATAGAGGAATGTGAGGAATGCACATGCTCCGTACTGATCTCGTGAGATAATCCTAAGTCATCACCCATCTCATCTTGGGCTCTCCTTGAGCCTTCTTCAGTCTCCCCAAAGCCAGGTACATTCTCCAGTATGATGCTGATTCGGGGCTCAACCACCCCCTGTCCCACATCTGAACCCAGACATCTCGGTCAAATAAGAGCCGTCAGCTCTCCGGGGCCTCTGGTGTGGTGGAGACTGATCTGGGGATGATGAAAGAGGTATCGGGGTGATAGAGGTGCCCATGTAGTCGGTTCGAGCCCTCTTCTGTGGTAGAAATGGTGAATCAGAGTATCGTATGTGGGTGGTATGGCGGATAGGATGAGTGGTGGTGTCGGTAGTAGTAGTGATAGGCTGAGTAAGAGTATGGTCTGAAGTGGGTGGAAGTGATGCTGGTGTAGGTGCAGGCTCAGCGAGGTCGGGATCTGGTGCGTTGAAGGCATGAAGCACCTGCATGTACGGATCATCTGAGCCTGGTAAAGTCGGAGAGGCGTTCTGGGAAGACATGGTCTGTGACAAAATGGTATAAGTGTGTGAGTGTTTCGAAATTTAGCGTACGTTTAAAAATTATATAAGTATACACATAAGTAGTCGATCGCAATCAACAAATCATATAATCAAGGCAAGTAATCAGAAATTAAATAGCAAGTAAGGCAGGCAGGCAGGCAAGTGGCGGTCATAGGGACTTGTTTTTATCAAAAGTGGTTATAGTTTAGGATTTATATGTACCTAGTTCTCTATAACCGTGGCTCTGATGCCAATCTGTAACACCCCCAAATCTGGTATAGCGGAAGCATTCGGGTCATGGGGTGCTACTAAATTGAGTATCACAACACAAGGAGATAAAGAACGGAAAACATTTCCCGTTTTAATACATTCATTCAAATTTAAATAAGTCTACAACAAAGTTTTAGTTTTAAGAAATAAGCCCATAACAAAGTGGTCCCGATAAAAGCAAGTCTAAATAAAAGCCACATTAAATAGGTCGGATGCTATGACCCTTGCCTTGCCTTCCTGGTTTGCCTTAGAATCCATCTCATATACCTGAGAAAACATGCTAAAAGTCAGCGATATGCTGGTGAGTTTATAGGTTTAATAGTAAGCAGTAAACATAGTTTTTGGACCATAAGTAGGTATATGGACAAAGCAACCCATGCAATCCCATATAAAAATAGTTTCTATTACGTTAGCACTAAGTTCATACAACCGAAGCTATAACAGTGTGCATGCTCTAGAAGCATGTTAAAATATAAAGGCCCGGCAAGTGTTTATCCCAGACACTTGAGTTTCGACATGGTATACGTTCGTTTGCCTATCCGGTCAACCCGAACGGGGATGTTACTCCCAATAGATCTATTTATAACATTCGCGCTTCCTAGCAGGAATTAATGGTTCATGAGTTTGGGCATAAGGGACATAACAGGGCTTAGGCTAATCCACGTAATAGCATAGACAAGTAGATTGGTCCATAAAAGAGTTTTGCATGTTTCTCACCCCAATAGTAAAAACAAGTTTAAATAAAGCGGGGCTATAAACTCACCTCGTCACGTAGCAGTTAAATCACAAGCAGTTCAAATAGTGTTCGGCACCGACACGCGACCTAGATTAGTAAAGTACGTTTTAGTTCATAATTCAAGTTCAAGGATTTCAATTATTTCAAAAGTTTATGTTGGTGTTGCTGGTTGTGGCAGCATTTAAGTGAAAACCAAGTTTAAATTATTTAAAGTTGTTGGCTCATTGAGTTGTACAAACGTACAAAAGAATAGGAATAGCGATTTTTGACTTAGTGATGAGCGGAAAGATACGTACGAACGGATATTGATTTTAAGATGACGATGTGTATGGTCGTAGAACGGTCGGGGGTTAATTGATTCTGCTTGCGTATATATATATATTCACATATATATGCTAGTGGTAAAATAAATAAAGTTGAAATGAAATATAAATTAGTGAGAAAATGATATTTTGAAAATGCTATATTTGGTGTTAATAAATTATATGCTTTGCAAAAGAAATTAAATATATTACTACATATAATGTATTTAAGTTAACGAGCGAGTTTTAATTATTCAATTGTCCGCTTTACAAGAATAATAAATGGTTTATTATTTAACTATATATGTCTAAGTGGCTATACTTAGATAATTTCGAGAAAAATGATTTTGATGTCAAATATATATATATATATATATATATATATATATATATATATATATATATATATATATATATATATATATATATATATATTGAAAGTGTTTCGCAAAACATGTGTTAATTGTCAAATTTTTATATTTCGCTAATTAGTTAGCCGTCGTGTGTTAAATAGATTACAAGTTTTATATTAATCAAGTGTCGAGTTATTTTTATAGTCGTCGTGTGTAATAAACGAGTCTCGAATGACGTAAAAATAATTTGCCGAGGAGAGGGGATGGGCTGCGGCCCAAGTGAAAACAGTGGACTAGGCCATGGTTTGTGGGCTTTTAGATGGTACAGTAGTCAGTGGCCTGTTGTGAACTAAAGGTGTAATTGAAGCAAATGGCAGCCCAAGTTTGTTGGTGGGCTTCGGCCCACACACAAGGGTGTCCAAGAGTTAGTCCAATCCCACACCCATTTCTTTCTTTTCTTGTGTTTACCTCCCCCCCCCCCCCACGCTGGAACCATTTCCAGTGGACAAAGGGATTGACTTTTAATTTGTGAAATAGCCTATTCCATGTTGTCTCCTTTTTATTTCCCTCGCTGGGAATAACACAGTACACAAAGATGGATTTTTCTTTTGACTCATATTTTTGTGTTCATAATTTCGAGCAGGCTTAAATAGGTTCAATGGGTTGAGACGAAGCCTCGACCAAAGTTTTTGTTTTTCTCCTTTCCTTTTTAATGTAGATAACATCAGTGATTAAAAAGGAATTTTTGGAGCTTAAGAACATACACATATGTTCTACAACCTTGAGTTTTCAAATAGATTTTTGGCGAGTAATAAAGGTTTGAAACAAGGACTTGACTAGGTGAGAGTTGTGCACGTGGTAGGGCTATATGAACCAAGTAAAACGAGCACCACTTGGGGTGGTATATACCGAAACAACAACGAAAAGGAGAGACCATTTGTATGGAGACCACGACACCCTTCGGGTGGTGGTCGAACCAAGCAATAGGAGTAATAATCATACTTTCGGGTGAGATTGTGTGGCCTTATTAAAACTCAAGTTGAGTACTACTCGACTCGACTTCAACACTACCACAAATATAATCTCGAGTGGGTTCTTTGAAATCGAACGAAACGACAAGAATAAGGGTTTCAAACATTCACCAATTCCATTAAAAAAAATAATAGCCTTTCTTTTTAGACATTAACACAAACACATTATAAGCATACATTTAAGATCAAAATTTTTGTTTTACTAGTGTGGTTCTTACCCAATACCGCACCATTCGAGTCACAAATGACCATAACGACAGGAAGTTGCAACCCAGTTTTTGGAATACAAGCTCAAACACAACTTAAATTCGGGTCTAGATACTAACATTTTTCTAGCACAACTAGGCGAGTGTGAATACAAGTCGAACACCCGACTTGAGCATAAACTCAAGTCTTCTCTCAGTTTTCGACCTCCCTCGATTAACTACTCGATCTATAACAATCAACACTCCCAGTTTTGAGTCAAGATTAACTTTGTTATTGTCTTTTCAATAAAACTAACCACACCAACAATACTCGACATACACACTATGAATTCAAAAACAATATCATCACAGTAACAATATAATTTCAAAAACAAGATTAATCTCAACATTGATAATCCATTTAACAGGAATAGATTTTCCAATTTCTACATCATTCGAACCATTCAAAAGAAAAGAATACAAGAACAAGATTAAACCTTACAAAAGAGTGGATGATGATGGATCGAACTTCAAGAGTTACCACAGAAATATCCCCACTTGATTCCAAGCTTATCACACCCTCCCTTTTTCCTTTAGTATACTCGACTGAAATATTGATTGGAGTGGGTTTGGAGTTTCTTGTGTGATTAGCTTCTCCTGGAATCAAGCTTCTTAAAGAGTAATCCATGGCAACCATCTTGATCCACTTTCGATCTAACAGGGATAAGCTTAACCATTTATGGTTATCTCCTTGGACTTGAAAAAGATTCGACGTCCAAGGGAGGTTTTGAGTCTCGATGTGGCCTTGGGTAAACACTAAAGGTGCTACAGTTGATGGTGATAAGAGGTGGGATTGTGGCAGGGAATCTCTTTGCGTGTGAGAATGATCGAATAAGAGGAAAAAGAGAGTGATTATCAGAAAAAGAAGTGTTCCTTGATCCTCCCATTCGAATTAGTCAAAGAGAATATAGATACTCAGACAAGTTTGGTAGGATAAGAGTGACTTATTTTCATTTGTTTTAGGTTTAGAGTGTACTGAGTGTACCCCGTATCCCGTTTAGTTGAGGTAAATTTGTAGTAACGCTGCTTCACGTAAGTGTGAGAAATGATATTATGGAGTCGTTTTTATGATATTAATGTAAAATAAATATGTTGACTCCCAAAAATGAATTTTTCAGTCCAATCTTTACTAATGTGGTGTCGGTACGCGTGTGGTGTCGGTTTTTCAGAAACACGAGATAACCTCTCATTTTTTATTTGTTTTTGTCTGAAATTGTTGGGAAGTGATAAATTTACTTTACTGATAAGTTAAAATAACTTGAGTGAGTTGTTGTACGCTACTGCGTGCGGATTTGCTTCCCGAAATAAATACGTAAACATTTAATTGTTTGGTTTAACAGTTTGGTAATAATATATAGGCATTTATTATTAAAATATTAGGGTGAAAATTACCATTTGTCACATATTACCAAAGGTCTGACCAATGTGTAAACAAGTGGGGCAAGAGGTAAGTGACGAGCATTAATTGCATAAAATGCAACTCTTAGATTTGTGAGACTGATCAAGAAATTAGTAGGCAAGTAATAATGTCTTGAGCATGTTTAGTCTCATCTTATGCCTCGGGTCCAAGGTCTGACCAAGCATACTCAAAATAAGTCAACCAAGCAAGAAAGTGCAAAAATTGCCAAAAGTCTGACCAATGAACAAAATTCGCCATGGGTTTGGAATGGCCCTAAGGTCTGACCAAAGAGGTCAAGCCAAAAGCACGTGTTCTTGGTTGGCTGGCATAGACTTAAAATTTTCACATAGGGTATACACATAAATGTGGTAAAATCGTGTACAAAGAAGCATGCAAAACAACATTGTAGCACTTATTTTAAAAACTTTTTGGTAATGACACTGTAGTGATCATCATGGTTCACGGTAGCTCCAATCGAACTCGCAAGGAAGCAGAGGACCAGGTCAGCGCGAAGCATATGACCGGAAATCCTTTAGTTGTGACTGTGCGTACCGCCTTATACCCCCCTTATAGTTTGTTCTAGTGGGTGAGCCGTACTTCCCAAGTGTCCATAGCATCCATTTTTTTATTTCATGAAAAACTTGTTTCAATATATTTAGGTCACTTAATTTTACAAAAAACCAATTTTCCACGAATCAAATAGCAGGTCACAATTAAGCATGGTATTTAGGCGTGTAAATTAAGACCATATTAATGTCATGATTTCAATATGTATTATTCCATATTCCATGCAATTAGGTGTGTAAAACATGTAACAATTATGCAAATAAGGAGTCAAATACATAAACAAAGACATTAATTAAACACATAAAATCCGAGTCCTCTAGCGAGTCATCCCTAAATGGAGAACCATAAGACCCTCACTAGGCGTTCATCAAGTGCCTAGATCGCCCCATGCATCATAAAAAAATGATTGCGTAGGTCTTATAGCCGGAATTCACACATAAAATAATCATGGCAAACTAATTAACTTTTAATATGCTATTTTATGTATCTAATTAACCATTAACTTTAATTCATTAGCTTCTAGGTATTTTTTATTAATTAATGACAATTATTGCATGATAGTTGACAAAGAAAAAATAAAACGAATAACTAAGTTAGATTTCATGCAGCCTTTTCGCATGTTTATTAAAACATGTAACCCATAACCACCAAACGAGGTGACTCGTGATGGCACTATTGAGATTTAATTAACATGTTAACCATTAACACTATGAGTACGCAGCGGATAATGGATCTAGTTTAGCAATTATGATTAACACATATAATAAACAAATTAAGGTAACAAAACATGAAACAAAAAAAAACTAACCCTCGAAGCAACAGCAAATGAAACTTAGTGATTAAAACAATCACCTCTAACGAATGCACACACTACATGTCAAACGAAGCACGTTAGGATGCTAGTCCTTGTTCCACGATTACAAAAACAACTTGTGTTTAATAATTGTTCTAGAACCGATCCAAATACCTAAGTGGTATGCGTTTGAATCGTCCTAAAAACAGCTCAAAAAAATAAACCCAGAAAATTGACCTCAGTGGGATTCGAACCCAGGTCTGTGGAACCAGAAGTGAACAACCTCACCACTGGACTACAAGCCCTCTATGTTAAAAATATCAAATGCTTGATATGTATATGAAAACACTAGCAGGTTTTAATGGCGTATAGTATCTTTGTTTCATTGAACTTTGAGAAGTAGTAAAAGAACGAATGATTAGAGATTCGTTAAGGGTTTTTTTTATTTGTGTGTCATCTATAAACAATGAGGCCAAGGGGTGTTTATATAGCACCCTAACTTGTCCAACAAGTCATTGTTATTCACCTCCTTTAGTTAACCAAAAATGACATATAGCCCCCTCCTAGATCCTTCCATGACTAGCCACATTGGAGGGAGGTCCGGGAGTTTCGTTTTTTGACATTCAAGTCCCTCTCTTTTATATTTAACGTATATTTGTTAGTTATTGCGTATAACGATAAACTAACAATCGTTAAATAATTATTTCGTGAAGCATATTAAACATTTAATAAATATAAAACATATATATATTAAATATATAATAAACGTGTTCTTCGTGTATACGTGTGTGCCCCGATAGGCTCACACACCTTTAGTCGTATTAGGCTAATACAACTCTCACATTCCAACAGCATTTTGTTGGGTCTCTTTTATTTCCATCTGCCGTTTGAAAAAAAAATGTCGGCGATTAAAGTTATTTTCATGTGACGATTTCAGCATATTTGTAAAGGTTTTGCAACCGGTTTGTGGGCTGCGTGTATTCTCATTTGGAAAAAATGAAACTCTGCATGTTAAATTCAATATGTTTTCGGGCTGCAGTTGTACCTACTCATTTACGATTAATGATCGTCTGCAACACTTTTTCTGTCTGAAAGGATAACAGAGGAATATCCAAGGTATGTGCAATACACCACTTGGCATTTGCTTCAATGTTATAAAATGTATTTAATATGCTCTCAAATTCCTTATATGGTCTTAAAGTACAATGTGCCAACCCCTATTGTCCCCACCAAGGTTTTTTTTCTTTAAATACCCTTGAGGCGGAGGTCGCCCAAAAATCTTGGGCGGGTATTATAGTAAAGTGACATGTGTCCCTAGGTGTGTCCCCACTAGGTACACTTTATCACATGTATTCTTTGGGCGACTAGGCCCACAAAACTTGGGCGACTTGATCATTTTGTCTTTTAGTTCAAAAATTGTTAACTACATTTTTGGTCCCCATTGTTTGCTTGTTATTTTATTTTTGGCACTCTTTCTTTCTTTATTTTTTATAAATTTTTGTCACCAACACACACATCAAAATATTTCTCTCTCTCTCAAACGTTTCACCGCCGGCTCCTTTTCCGGCACACTAGCAGTTTCCGGCCGCCGAAGAAATTTTCCGGCGAGATCCTTTCTTCTTCAAATCGATAGATTGAAATTTTTACAATATTTCTGGAGCTTGTGACCTTCTTGCTCCCTCCGCAGCACCCTCACGCGCCACCACCACCACCACAGTCGACGCCACCCTACCGCCGCTGCCACTCCACCACTTGTAAACAAAAACATATTCATAAACTTGTAAACAAAAACATATTCATAACCACCAACCATGGATCTGGCCGGATCTTGACCAGATCCGGTCGAATCTACTGGTGTTGGTTTCGTGGTGGTTGTGATGAGAGTTTGGTGGTGGTGGCGATGGATTTTTGGTGGTGTCGATGGTGGGTTGAGTGGGTATGTCTGATCCTAGGTAGAAGTCTTTTGTCCTCTGCTACAGCTCTTGGTTACCAGTACAAGTGTGGAAATTTAGGAATGAGTGACTGTTTGCATAGATATAAAAAGTGTGGTGGGATACTCCCTTGTTCTAGTCTCAGTCGACAACATCTACAATTTGGTATGGAAAGTGTTCTTCAATTGCTTCAACATTTATGGCTCTAATATAAGTCAAGTGGGATGGAAAAAGTGAAAGAAAAAGTGTGAAAAAAACGAAATACTAACCAAACAATAAGGACTAAAAATGTACTTAATTTTATTATTAATTTTTTGACAAAAAGACAAAAAAACTAAGTCGCCCAAGAAATTTGGCTCAGTCGCCCAAGAAAGTACCTGTATAAAGTAATATTGTGTTAGTACTTGGTGGGCCCATATATAGGGACACATGTCACTATTTTGTGATACCCGCCCAAGATTTTTGGGCGACCTCCGCCTCAAGGGTATTTGAAGAAAAAAAAACTTGGTGGGGACAGTAGGGGTTGGTACATATGTACTTGTGGGGTAGTTGTGGAATTTTCCCGTTATAAAATGTATTTAATATGCTCTCAACAACTTTATAAAGTTACTTGAAAGTATGTATGTACAAACAAGTTATTGTACATGTGTGAGTGATGGAGCAATGAACATGGTACAGCTGCAGGTCACACAACTCATAATTTTGTAGTTAATAGATATCCTAAGAACATTGAATGCAGAGTCAAAGTTTTACAACCCAAATATATATATATATATATATATATATATATATATATAGGGGCCTTTCTTTTCAGAACCACCTTATCTGCAAGAACTGCAAGAACCACTTATGTACTCCTAATAATGCATAGTGTGCAACATATCAATGCAAAATGACATTTTTTTAATATTAAACTTTTTTATTTAATCCAAAAGGGTATAATAGTAAAAGACTTGTTTTTTTTGTGTTTTTTTTTTTAAGAAATGTTATTTTCCACATTTAGTGCATAGGTGTTTTTATGTACTAATATTTTCATTTTAGTTTTTTGAATAATTTTAAAACATGCATGTTTTTCAAATAGTAAATTTATAACAAAACAATAACATAAATGTTTTTAGATATTGTAAATTTATAACAAAACAAGAACATAAATGTTTTTAGATAATGTAAATTTATAACAAAACAAGAACATAAATGTTACATACAAAATACGATATCAATTGAAATACAATTAAAATACAAATTTCTAAAAAGTATAAATACATGAATCTAATCGATCTATACATGCTTACACTAATATATATATATAACGCAAATGGACATATGTGCACACTCATTATTATCAACATTTTTAGAAGTTGGACATATATGCACGCCTTCAATAATCGTATTTCTTCAAACGCCGCATTGTATCTATGTGTGCATCCACTTCCAGATCTTCATTGCTATCACCATCTTCATTAATCTGATACAAACATGGCCAAAAAACAATTAAACCTGAAACAAATAGAAAACAAACTTTTTAATCATAATAACTAGCCTATCATATATGCATAATTTAAAACATATATGCATCCATTTAAAATACACATGCACCATTCCAATGAATTTTAAGTGGTGCTAAAGTTGAATCATTCTGATCCTATGGTAATCTTTATCTTGATCAGTATCCATCAAAACCAATAAAACATTCTTTTTATCCAAATTCTATGCACACTGTATACCGTCTTATTCATCGCCTTTTTGAAAAAAGAACGTCTCCCTTCTATAACAAGCAAGCTGACAATTAACCATCATTCTAATCTTATAAAAAAATCAAGATCAAAATTGTATAACACTCAGGTTTATGCTAGTGCTATAGTTCCAGTTCTCCTTCATCCAAAAATCAAACATACCTATAAAAAATCAAACATACCTATAAATGATGGTGGTAGCAGATCTATCATTTTTTTCATCATCACAACATATCATCACTCAACGAAAAAAAAATAAAAAATCAAAAATTAAAGAAGAGGATGTAGCAGATCTATCACTCACAAGAGATCATCACTCAAATAAATCGGATTCAATATCAAATAAAATCAGATTCAATATCAAATAAAGAATCGGATTCAATATCAAACAAAGAATCAAATAAATCGGATTCAATCTTTAACATATAAAAAAATCGGATTCAATACTCGTTGATGCTTGGTCGATCTAAAGATAGAGAGAGTCGGCTTCTTGTGAAAGAGGCGGCATATCAACCTTAATAGAAGTTGATGCTTGGTCGATCTAAAAAAAATCGGATTCAATATCAAATAAAGAATCAAACCTTAATAGAAGTTTTGTGAGGGTGGCGGTTTATTGTGAAAGAGGCGGTTTATTGTAAGCGTGGTGGTTTATTATGATAGAGAGAGTGGGCTAGAAGGTTAGGGGTGGGTTTTAGGTTTTGAGGGGAGAGAAGATTGTAGATAACAGGTTCCTCCCATCATTTTAGGGTGAATTAAGAAATACCCAAATTATCCTTTCAGATTTACCAAAGTTTCCTAATCTTTATTTTAATTACATTAATGACACAAGTAATCTCATCCATTGATGAAATAATCTAGTGGTTTATATTGGTTCTCGCACTTAAAGTGGTTCTGAAAAGAAAGTTACACTATATATATATATATAACAATATGTGCATGACGTCATCAAATACAGGATTGCCCAGTAATGCCCAGTAATGCCATGTCATAATGCCACCTAAGCAATATTTGATTAAAATTTTGAAATTTTTGCCACCTAAGCAATATTGATTTTAATGAAAATTACGTTTTTAAAATTTAATTATAATTGTCCTTTTCAAGATTTGAACCTTGGCCATTTGATCCACACACGAATGCTTCAACCACTTGACCAAACATTTTTTTTGTGATTAACAATACAAAATATTTAAGTCATGCTTAAAAATTTGATGTTGTTAAGCTATAATTAAGGAATAGATTAATATAGTCTTCCTTATAAATGTGTATACCGGATTTTATGCTTAATTTTTAGAAGATATACGGGTCTTTTTGAATATATGTTTAAATTATACAAGATATAATTTGTAAGATAAGTTTAGAATGTATTTTGTGTAGATCTAAAGTTCCTATATTTAAGATTCGTATTTATCAAATCCTTTTTAATATCGTTAACTTGGGTTGGCACTATATATAGATCATAATGTACGATTGATCTCACATCAAAAATCAAAAATCTGTATCTACAAAGCTATATCGCATTATGCAGGCTCAGAGACACTCTAAACGACTTGCAAAAGTTTCTGGGAATAAAAGCACCCATGCCCCTTCAGAAGGTATGTTTTTAATGAGTAATTTGTTTATTCGGTTGTTATGCTCTTATTAATGTTGTATGTAGAATTAATCTAATGTTTGGCTACATAATTGTTTTTTAATTGGTTATAGCGGTTGAAACAAACAAGGATACTACTATGCATAGTAGAAATTCTAAGACCACTTCACAAGGTATTTTGTTGTTGTATAGGTTTACATTCATTGTATATTAATTTATTTTATTTTACCATGTCCGTTTTTGATTCGTTATAAGCTGTCCATCATGTTCCAGAAGTTGTTACAACATCATCCGGTATTTGATTTGTTTAGTTTTAGCTCATTTATTTTTTTTATCAGTTTTTTAAATTGACTATAGCTTTTGGAACAAACAAGAATTATATTTGTTGTATGCATTATATATGGTTTTTATGATGTGTAGGTTAATTTATACCTAATGAGTCTGTATTAAATTGATCTATACCCTTACATGTGTTGTGCATTAACATTTGTTCATTAACCTTAACACTTTCTTCATCCCGTATTAGGTTTGTTTAGTTTTGGCTCACTTATTTTTTTTATCAGTTTTTTAAATTGACTATAGCTTTTGGAACAAACAAGAATTATATTTGTTGTATGCATTATATATGGTTTTCTGATGTGTAGTTTAATTTATACCTACTGAGTCTGTATTTAAATTGTTGTATACGTTTACATGTGTTGTGCATTAATATTTGTTTAATAACCTTAACACTGATACAATGTATGCTTATGCTTCTGCAACAGTTGAGCATCCACAGAGGGTGACGATGGTTGAAAGCGAGGGAACGGGAAAATCAGCAACTTTGGTTCAGCATTCTTCATCTTCTGGGTTCAAGAATTCCGTGTTCGAGAGTGACACACCTGGTAGACTATCTAGGACATCTGTTTCTAATGTTATTTCACATTCCAAAGGTAGTATATTCAATAACATTTTATTTGAATTAAGAATACATTTATGCTCAAGCTTCTGCAACAGGTAAGCATTCACAGACAGTTACAATGGTTGAAAGCGAAGGAACGGGCAAATCAACAACTTTAGCTCAGCAATCTTCATCTTCTGGATTGGAACATACTGTATTCGAGAGTGATACACCTCTCAGACCATCTAAAACTGCTGTTTCTAATGTTCTTTCACAATCCAAAGGTAGTACATTCAATGACGTTTTATTTGAACAAAAAAATACATTTTGCTTATATATTGTTAAATATTTCAGCATCTAAACAACCTGCAAAGAGAAGATTTGGTTACAGCTCATCATCTTCTGAGACACAACCACTTCGTGAGGGTAGTATGTTTCTAAACTATTTATTTCTGTATTATAATTTGTGAATATAATTTATTGATTAACTATGTTTGTTTATCATACATTATGTTAAATCTATATAAATTAAACGACAGGACCTGGTCAAACATTAAAAAGAAGAACTAAGAGTCAGTCTGCATGCTTTGAAGCTCATTCCACATATGAAAGATCCGAGATTGATTCTTCCACTTTTGAGCCTCCGTTAGGTATGAATATTTAATTTAAAACCCCCAAAATTGGATACATATATGTTATACAATAACCTGCTTTACGATTCTTGCTAGGGGCAGCAAACTCAAACACTGTGTCTAAAAGGTTGTCCTATGTTAAAAATCAACAAAAGGATTTGAGGTACCAATCAACCTCTTCGGCTGTACCCTCATGTAGGAGCAAAAAAACCGTGGTGCACACATCGTCATATGGAAAACTTTCAGCAGGTTTTGTATTAAGATTATTAGTAATGTCTATTTTGATATAATCGGTTTATGTACATTACATGGTCATAATACATTTGTGTAGTTGTATGAGGGAATTCTCAGCCAACGAAAACCAATGGAAGAAGTATGTCTGCTCTTAAAAGTTCCGCAACAGGTTTACATAAAATGCTTGATTCATTATTCATTGTGATTTTAATAGAGTACAAAAAAATAATATGTTCTTTGTTTTTTATGCTTAGTAATGAGAGAACAAACAATTACTCTCATTAAAGATATCAATCCGATGAATTTAAACATGGCTGTTAAAGGGAGATGCATCTCCGTATGGCATTCACACAAACTTAGTGAAGAACATGATCCTTACAGTCTCGACTGTGTGTTCCAAGATGAAGAGGTAACATAAATTAAGTTACTGATTATTTATGTTCGCATATATTTAGTATATGTATCATTAATATTTGAATTGTATATACAGTCAAACCGTATTCAGATTTACATCAAGAAGGAATTTATGTACAAATTTGAGCCTCTTTTACAAGAGGGACAATGTTACATAATATCTAATTTTGGAGTAGCAGAAAATAGTGGCAAATTACCTTTGTTACCAAATCAATGGAAAATATCTTTTTATAAAGGCACCAAGGTTACCCGGATTGATCACATTGATGACAATTTTGTTGGGTTCATTAATGAGCCATTCTCGAGCCTTCTGGATACAGATAATGAGTACCACGAACATGATTGTGTTGGTATGTATTTTTATAGAAGATGTTTGCACAATTTGACATTATTGAAACGTTTGCTTGCAGTCCTTTATAAGAAATTTTTTTCAGATATTGTTGGTACAGTCGTAGCTGTTGGAAAAATAGTTACAATCAACAGTGCTGGTGCTCCTATGATACGAAGGACAATTGTTGTTGAAGACGCCGAGTACGTATATTTTACACATTTCCATTTTCTTTAAAATAATGTATATAGAATAGTGTTCGATTGTGATCATGGATTGATTATACACTATGTTATGCAGATCTTTAAGAATCGACTGTACGTTTTGGAACAATTGGGCATTATTTGGGATGACTATGAAAACAAGCGTGATGAACTTGGCCATATAGACATCCTCTTGATGTTAGCAAAAGTGAAATATTGGGATAGTAAGTTTTCCCGATGTGTAATGAAGTTTTGGACACAATAGTAAGATTTTTTATTCACATTGTTAGTTTTTAAAATTATGTTTCTTTTTTGCACAACATAGACAAGCCGTCCATACATAACGCTTTGTTTGGCACAAGAATATTTATAAATAGAGATGTGCCACAGTTGTTGGCTTTCCGGAAGAGGTAATTACATTGATGTTGTGCTATGTGTGTTTTATCTTTGAATTAACTACATGTTACATTTATTGGAAAACTTATTTATACACGTCACAGATATGAAGAGCAAGATGGATATAGTGCAGGGGAGTTCAGAATTGAAGAGTATTCAATTGACAAGCCTGTTGTCACGCCTGCAAAGTTCATGCACGGTTGTGTGAAGAGAACAGTTGGAACGATTAGGACCATTGAACCTATCAGATAAAATTTATTGATTTAAATATAATATAAATCTTATCCTTTACCGACTTAAATCACATTAGTATTACTAACATACGATTTTGTATTTAAATGCAGGAATCACATTGTGTAGTTTATGCAAGAGTGCATAGTATACAATATGAAAATGGATGGGTTTATACAGGATGCAAGGCATGCAGTACCAGAGTAATACCAATTGTTTCGAAAGGCAAGTCAGGAACGAAGAATGCGAAGCAGTTGTGGTATTGTAAGAAGCATGGGGAGACATATGCGGTTGTTTCTAAGTATGTGAAACAACATATCTACATATATATAAGTATTTGAATGCGTACATAAATGTATGATAAGTAATGCAATGGTTTACATGTTTTATATTTGACGATGTATATTTTATATTCGTAGGTTCAAAATCATTGTGCACATATTTGATGATAGTGGTACTGCGCAAGTAATGATCTTTGACAAGAGCGTACATAAGATGACAAATGTGACAGCGTGGGAGATCATGGAAAGAGAAGGAATGAACACAGACGAGTACTTTCTAGAAGACCTTAATCAGATTGTTAGGAGGAAATATCTTTTTAAAGTTTTCTTTTCTGACTTTAACAACAACAATAATAGTCATATATATCGAGCTAAAAAGGTGATTGAGGATGTTGATACAATCAACTATTTCAAGACTGGCTTTATGGAAGATGAGGTTTAATTCATTTGTTACTTTAATATACTTAACAATGAGGTATGCTTACAATCAAGTATATACTAAACGTTTTACATGATTCAAAATAGGACGACGATGATGATGTTCAGAGTTTGGAATATGACTCTACGTGCTCGGATGATGAGCCGGAAGCACAGTCTGCTGAAAACGACGAGGTATTGTTTACCGTTTTTTTAAATGTCAATAAACACCATTGAATTCTAACAAACAATACAATCTAAACTTTTAATTCTTCTGAAAAAATGTATCAGGAACCGAGCAATGAACCTATAGTTCCGTCCGTGGATACAGTATATGATAGCCCAACATTGTGTGTTGATGCCACAGGCGATACTATAACTCGATTGGATGATGCAGGCAATGGAACGCCAAGTGACAATAACAGTACTCCAGCAACATGTGATGGTAAATTACCAACAGATGAATCTGATGAACAAGACAAGCATAAGGATGGTTGATTTTCGGTTCAGTTTTTTAAAATTTTTGAACACTTTAGTTACGGTTTACAAGTTTTTATTGTCATGAATATTCGTAACGTTTTTTTTGGCCAAATCATTTACAATTTATAATTGTTATGAATGTTCTTATTATTTTTCACACCAAAACATTTACAAGTTATCATTGTTATGAATATTCTTATTAATATTTTTTTTTCCACTTATACTACATATATATGCATGAATAATTATGCTTTTTTTAAAAGCATTTCATATCATTTCCAATATAGTGTGTCTATTTGTCCTTATTTATTTTGTTTAAAAATTAAATTAATCTTGATAAGACTTAAAAAAAAGGGTGTATTCACTTTGTATGCAAATTAAATTGAATATTTTAAAAATTTTGTTAACTCTGAAAATGTTTTAAAAAAAAGTATATTTTGCAGTGTTAAAAATAAACCAAATCATGATAGCTATCCGAAAATGTCTTTCAAAATATAAGCAAAAACATATCCCAATATTTTTAAAAGAGATACGTGTATCCCAAAATAAAATTCAAATTAATTATTGACCTTTTAACTTCCCCTACTTTGTGGTTAAATACCTTTTAATCATAATCCATTCCAACTTCCATACACATTATCAAAGAAAAAAAAAGAAAAAAAAAAACTGCTGCTTTTAGCACACTTCATTCGTTTTTCAAGAATATAAGAATGGCTTCCACTATGAAGAGAGAAAAGGATAACGATATAGAAGAGATAACAACTATAAAGAAGCCAAGGTAAACCTATTAATTGTATAACTAATCTATGTTAAGATCTCATGTGTTTCACAAAATAATGAATGCTAACAACATGTTTACAACAGATTGAATAATGGTGAAGCAAGCAAAGTGAAAGAACTGCATGAAAACAAAGGTACACTAACAGATATTTATTTTTCTAAAGTATAGTTTAAAGATATTACGTGTGTGTTAAAAAACTGTCTTGAATATCCATGTAGATGAGGTACAAGGTACCCGTAGTGAAAGGCAGAAGAAAGCATAGAGTCTATCTATGATTGGATGGTTTCAGAGAAATCGACCATTAAAAAAAACCAGTGGGAGCAAAAGAAGGATGGAGAGGCAAGACAAAGAGAACAAAGAAGAAAATATAAGCAGTTTTTTAGAGAAGTTAGGCCTTTTAGGAGATTAGGGAGGAAGAAAAAAAAAACTGGAAGTCTATTCTTATGATGAAATTCACCTGTCATTCTCATCAGAAGACATTTAGTTTCATGCTGGCTTTGTTTGTTTAAACTTTTAATGAAATGAATATGTTATGTTACAGAAGTACATTCTTAGATATATGCAACATAACCACATATATCAAAAATAATCATCTGTTAAATAAATACATTTAGAATATATTATATAACAAAAATATCCCAAGAATATGTTAAGTAGATACATGTTCAACACATATTCATTCAACAAATTACGCGAATTATAATCATTAAAATATAGAGGTATAGTAAAATATATATTCATTCATAAAATCAACCAAATTACACTTATTGAGAGATAGGAATAAAATCTTACGTATATTTAGGATAAACACCCAATATAAAATAAAGAAAAAGGAAACGTTTATATTTAAAGGGTGGTTTACATAATATAAACTCTAAAAATATGTTTTAAATATAATCACAATCTTTATCTATAGTAAAACCGTGGCAATTAAATATTCGGTTTTCATTATATGGTCATCTTCAAACTCTATAAATAAAGCCATATATTAGCTGTTGAACATATAACTTCGATTATTGGTAGCGAGAGGTATAGACAATATCGTATAGACAATCATACAAGGTATATACTTATAAGTTAAGTATGTTTTATTTGCTACCATGCAAGTTTAAATGAGTTTAATTAAGAAAACTTTAGCAGGTTAATCGTAAAGCATAGCATGATCCTCCATCTCCGAGTAATGCTTTGCTGAATAAGGATGTACCAATTATTATTTTATCAGACGATGAAGAGGTATAATATATAACTTAAGTATTCATTTAAATTGTATACAAAGGACAATATCTGATCATGTTCAGCATAATTACAGCCTAGCCATGCGGATATGTTTAAAAAACATGATCCTCCATCTCCAACCAAGGACATACCAATTATCCATATATCAGACGATGAAAAGGTATCTTTAATAACATGTTCGAGTAGTTTTCATTTCAACTTAATAGATGCTTACTTAGCAATTATCTTTAACAAAATTAACCACTTAAACATTTGTTTCGTTTTTTTTTCAGCCTGCTTTACAACCACGTAAACGGCGTAGATTGGTGAAAAAAAACAAATCTGTAGACACGACTTTCGTTGAGGTTGTATCAGCAGATGCTGAGCAACCACATGTGTCTGAAGGACTAAAAAAAACTAACACTGATGTACATGAAGAAGATGAGGAGGTATAGATTAGCATGAGATTATCCTAAATTGTTTCCTTGCGTTGTTATATTATACATTACAATGTGTTCTAATATTGTGTACTTTAATCCTAGGAGGCCGTTGAATCAGTGAAAAAGGATACTAATTACATTCATGATGAAGATATAATGGTATGAGTTAGCACTGCAATAGTGTATATCGTTTTTTACACATTAATATATTAAAACTTACAAAATGTTTTTTATGATGTGTACCTTAAACCCACAAGTCTGATGATGCCGACCATGTTATAAGAAAAGGATCTAAAGAATCGCGTCCAATAGGCAGCACAAGTCGTAGAAAGTATATGTTGATTGATGAGGATACGGGCGATGATTTTGAAGAAAATAAAGGCAATTCTGAGAATGGAATTTGGGTAAACATCAACGATCTTGATGGACCCTTTTACCCTATAGAAGGTTATAAACCAAGATATACTATCCCTGATGAACTTATCATTGAAGACTCCTCTACAGGTTGTTTGTTGGAAACCAATTGTATAATTATTTTTATTTGTGGGTTACTAAATACGTGATAAATTAAAAGTTATATTTTACTTATGTAATTTATCTGATATTTTCAATAGGTGATTCAAAATATACATCCATTTATGAGCTTATACTGATGTCAATGGTAAAGTGCCCAACATACATATTTATAACAGCAACGCAGATGTAGGAGTATATATTTTTTGTGTTTGTTTATTTATTTTTTATTTGTATTTAAACAGCCGATTCCAAATACACTGCACTGGATGAGGCTAACATAGTTGACACCGACATGTGGAACTAGATGCCTGATATCGACGGAATAGTACATGGTGAAAATACTCGCAACAGAAATATCGATGAAGAAGCATGGGAAGTTGATTCAAACGCGTATAGTGTCAGCTATGATTCTAATAACGATGATATAAGCAGCTTTATTAACAATGGCTCGACTGATTATGAAACAACTGACGATGATGATAGCGAGGATGAAATATGATGAAGCACAACACGATTTTCCATAGATTCAGTTTTTACGTTTTTTATCTTATTTAGTTTGTCCAGCTTTATTGTCATTCAACGAGTAGTACCTTTTTACTATGAATATTTGTTACATTTTTAAGGTTGGTGAGTTATAAATTCAATTACTTTCGCAGCTTTTATTGTGATATACGAAGAAAAATGAATATATATATATATATATATATATATATATATATATATATATATATATATATATATATATATATATATATATATATATATATATATATATATATATATATGTTTTTTTTATGACTACATTTTTTGTGTATATGATTTAGTGAGCACCATATATATGTTTTACAACTTTTCACCATCTATAAATGATAATTCTATCTCACAAGCAATATAACATCCACAAGCTTTTCCTACTTTTATTTAGAAAAAAATGAAAAATCCCATGGGCCGTTTGTTTTTTCCCCCATCAAAATCGCCAAATAAACGTTCGAGAAGTGCTTCCCCACCAAAACAGCCCTCATCGAATTCAAAACAAGACCAAGGGGCTATAAGGTATTTTCTACCAATACGGTATATTGCTCAGCTTAGACGACTAAT
Source organism: Artemisia tridentata subsp. tridentata (assembly GCA_021014915.2). Lineage (NCBI taxonomy): Eukaryota > Viridiplantae > Streptophyta > Magnoliopsida > Asterales > Asteraceae > Artemisia > Artemisia tridentata. The sequence goes on along the minus strand of CP139502.1, from coordinate 148,775,665 downwards.
AGCAGCGATGGAAGCATTTTATTTACTTTAAGATTTATGATTTTTATCATTTTATTTACTTTAAGATTTATGTTGTTATTTGGATTGTTGTCTTGGTTATTTGAATAATAAAGTTTTCGTTTTAGATTTTTTAAAGTATTCATATTACAATTACTATTAACTATGATTGTGGATATGTGTGGAAGCATTCATGCAAACGCTTATGCTAAGTGATGACTCTGTGCTGCCCACACAGGTTGTACTGCTCTAAGGGTTTGCCCTTTATATTTATATAATGATGAGGGTTCGATATACTGATAAGGTGGTTAAACCTTTGTTGCTTTGTGTATGTGATAAGTTGAGTTAATATGATAAAGTACGCGGAATTTACTTAATCACTCTTAGAAGGTTATTTTTGTTATGGAAATGGAACAGTTATGCTTGTGTATAAAGAACAAAGAACCTGCAATGTTATCACCAAACGATTCAATATTATTCAAAATAATACGAGTGATCTTTAATATCACTAGGGTTACAAAGACCTTGAATCTTATGTTTTCTATGACTTGTGATATTTGTTCTATGTTCTTGAGAGTTATTGTTTTTGCACTTAATAATTCACACACACTTTTCTATTCGTATATCTCGTATATATCACTAGTCTAAGATCTTTCTTTTATAACACAAGAAAGATCTTTACAATATTGTTAAGTCTTATCGAACACTTGCTTTGAGAGTGTCAGTCATTAAGATACAACTTGTATCTATGTTTACAACTTGTTCTGTGAATATAACATTATGACTAATCACATGGGGTAAGATATTATCTACCGTATATTGTTGACTTTAATACACATAATATCTTTTCATACTTATCCGCTCAGCAGCAGAAAGTTAATTACCAGCAGCAATGTTAACGCTAGCAGCAGAATCCTTCAGCAGCAGAATGTTTAACGCTAGCAGCAGAATCAAACACTAGCAGCAGAAACCAAATTCTCTAGCAGCAGAATCATACTTAGAGTAGAACCCGATATTAAACCTCTTGAATATTTAATTCCCAACAATCCTCCCCTAAACATGTGAATCCATTTCAACATGTTTCTGAATTAAATTATGGATTGTGAAGATCTTTCAAACACTTCTGTTCTTCAAGATTAAATATCTTTCTTAGTAACTCATCTGCTTTCTGTTCTTTGACTTTAACAATATCAATACACATCTTCAGGCTTCAAACATTGACCTTAAAGATGGTGCAATTTCCTTGGATGGAGGAATTATAAGAGGCAATGATGCTGTGTATCTTGGATGCTTGTTTCAACAAGTGAAATCATCTATCAGCAAGCCTTTGCAAGTGATGAACAAACGTGGTTAACTGAAATTGAAACTTTTCTTCGTTTGACCTAGATAGAACTTTCTCCTTTGGAATTCTTCATCCAAAATAAGCTCTGTACTTGTCATTTTCAACCTCTATGTCATCATCTTGTATGCTCTTGTCTTTTTCCTCCCTTTCATTGGTTAATCTTCCTTCTTTGAGATTTATTTCTTCTCCTGAGATATTACCTCCCCTGAGATGCAAATAACATTTTATCCTCCCCTGTTCGGAAGATCTCTCACTATGTATCAAAATATTTCTCTCCATCATCTGAACTATCCATCCAAACTTGTTATCAGACAATGTTGTACATGTAGCCATCAATTCCTTAAGAGTTTAATTTGCTGCCCTAATCACTTCTAGGTGTGTTAACTCCTATGCGAGGTAATTCACGGGGCATTTGACTCATGGTCCATCATTTGATGGTTTTTGTGAGTCTCTTTGAAAATCCTTTTAAGAAACTTTTGCCTTAGCAGCATGTAAATGATTTTATTATGAAAAAACATACTGCTTTCAACCATTTTGAAGGGATTAAGTGTATAACAGACACTTAATCAAGGTTTCAGTTTAAAGCAACCTCTGGTTATGTGAGAACCAATGTTTTTCAGTTATAAATAACTGCCTGTGTAAAGATAAACCTATTCAAAAGGCTTTCTTGACAGGGTTTCCAGCTCATAGTAATTGTTGCCTCTAACACAAGTGTTAGATTCACCTTTACTAGCTGTTCTTTCTATCAGATGTCCTTAGACTTGCTCATTATACTTAAAAGTATAAAATGATAGAAAGTGAGTTGGATCAGTTACTTTCTGATCAACTAAGTCATCAATTCAATGTGAAACATCATAATCAAGCTTCAAGAAAGAAGTTTTAAGGAGGTTTGAAATTCCTAAACCTTTTCTATCATAAACCTATTATGTCAGCAACTAGTATTATCATTATGCTGCTTCCATTTCACATGAAACATCCTTTGTGTTCACATGATCATACCTGAAATTGTTAGTCTAAAACCAAAAGAACAATGTACAAAGTACTTGTCTTGTATTAGAATAATCATAGGACTAACTGTATGAATAACACAAATTAAATTTGTACTGGCAGCACAAACTTTTGTAATAGCAGTAGTATCTTTTAAAGCCAGCAGCACAAACAAAAAAATTATTTACAAAAACACAAAGTTTAAAATCATTGAGGATTAAGCATTCCAATACTTGCTACCAAGTACTGAAACCTTCCAACATCAAAAGCTTTGTTTAGCAGATCTGCAAAGTTGTATTCTGAAGCAATTTTAAGAACTTGAATTAATCTTTACTCATTGCAGTCTCTTATAAAGTGATGTCTAATTTCAATGTGTTTTGTTTTAGAATGTTGCACTGGATTTTTAATTATGCAAATAGTACTACTATTATCAATATGAATAACAGTATTTATGAAATTGTACACATAGTCAAGAAGTTGGTTTTGAAGCCATAAGACTTGAGCACAGCAACTTGCAGCAGCTACATATTCAGCTTCAGTTGTTGAAGTAGCCACAGTTGTTTGCTTCTTACACTGCCATGAGATAAGTCTACACCCAAGGAATTGACATCCTCCAGTTGTTGACTTTCTGTCTAAGCTAGCAACAGCATAATCACTATCCAAAAATGCTACCAAGTCAAAAGGTGATTCTCTAGAATACCATAGTCCCAACCTAGGTTGACCCTTGAGATATCTAAAAATTCTCTTGACTGCTGTTAAATGAGAAACCTTTGGAGTTACTTGAAATCTTGCACAAACACAAACAGAGAACATGATGTCAGGTCTTGATGATGTAAGATACATCAAAGATCCTATCATAGATCTGTAAGTGTGTACATCCACATTTTCTCCATCTAAGTCTTTTGGAAGAGGCTTCTCAGAGTCCATTGGTGTGCTTGCCATTTTTGAATCAGCAAAGTTGAACTTCCTTAGTATCTCAGCAACATACTTATCTTGACTAATAAATATGCCTTCATATGACTGTTTAACTTGCAAACCCAAAAAGAATGTAAGTTCCCCCATGGAACTCATCTGAAACTTATCATGCATAAGCTTCTCGAACTCCAAACACATCTCATTCCTTGTAGACCCAAAGATAATGTCATCCATATACACCTGCACTAACAAAAGATCCTTCTTGTGCTGTTTGATGAAAAGTGTCTGATCAATCTTTCCTCTTTGAAATCCATTTGCTTTTAAATAGGAAGCTAGTGTTTCATACCATGCTCTAGGTGCCTGATGAAGGCCATAAAGAGCCTTAACTACTCTGTACACTTTGTCTGGATGGTCAGGATCAATGAACCCTAGAGGTTGTGAGACATACACCTCTTCTTCAATTGTGCCATATAAAAATGCACTCTTGACATCCATTTGGTAAACTGTGAAGCCTAAAAATGAAGCATAAGCTAAGAAAAGCCTAATTGCCTCAAGTCTTGCTACAGGAGCAAAAACCTCATCATAGTCTATCCCTTCTTGTTGTGTGTACCCTTGGGCTACTAATCTAGCCTTATTCCTAATCACTATTCCCCTTTCATCCCTTTTATTCTTGAAAACCCATCTAGTGCCAATTACCTTTGCATCCTTTGGTAAATCAACTAGCACCCATACCTTCTGAATCTTGAACTGAAGAAGCTCCTCTTTCATAGCTTCTACCCAGCTTGAATCATCTAAGGATTTCAAAATGTTCTTTGGTTCATCTTGTGAGAGAAAACATACAAACAAGCAAGAGTTTGAAAACTCATGCTGCTTTGAAGCATAAAGGGCATCAAGAAGCCCTTGTTGGTCTGAAGACATCAGTTGTTGTCTTGTCTCCACACCTGATTGTACGTCTCCAATCACATTTTCTAGGGAGTGGACTTTGTGAATCCATGAGTGTGGGGTTTGAAGGAACTTGATAGTTAGGTGTGATATTGCTTAAATCCACCTCATTATCTGAGAAATCTGCTTCATTTGAGTCTGAAGGGCCAGCAGTAGAATGCTCGGTCTCAGCAGCACTATCATCAGCTGTAAAACCCTAAAATTTAAACAATCCAAAAGGACGAAAATACCCTCTGAATTTGAACTTTAAGAACTTATGAAAATATATAAGTAACCTCATTTGAAACTTAACGTAAGTATCTAGCACGCCAATAATTGAATATATGAACGTGATACGAATATTTAAAACTTATGTTATACGTAAAATAAAATTTCTACATCGAAGCCAATACTAGTCGACCCATTTATGTGTTTGGTACACATATAATTTCGGCCCATATTATTGAATAAGAAGGCATTAAACTTGGTTAATCCTAGCCCAAAATAAACCCATCCATTCCCTAATTGGCCCATCAAGACAAACACACGGCTTGTTTATTTTGTGATAACCGAACATTAGAAACCCTAACAACAACAAAAAAAAAAAAAAAAAAAAAAAAACATTCGGCTCTTTTCCTATTGTTGCTGCTGCTGTCGATCAAGAACAGCCACCAAAAGGCTTAAATCTTTGCTAATACAAATTAAGTTAATCTTATTCTTGTCCTAGATAAGCCATTCGAATTGTTCTTGAACCCTAATTCGATCCATTGTTTGTTTTGCTGCTGTGCGAACCAGAAAAAAAAAAAAAAGAGAAAAGAGGAGTCGTGGTGTTCGATCTTAGTTGTTCGTGTTATTCGTGTTCTTGTCTTCAAGGGTATTCGAATTACTCAATCTCTTGTTCAATTCTTATTCGAAAATCTGATATTCTAGTCATTATACAATCAAAAGGTTATAAGAATATACTACATAAAATCATAATCAAAAACCCTAAATTCTAATGTGTATATAATCGACCAGGAGTTTATGTGATGTTTTAAATAGTTTTGAATATGTTAAGGCCGGTAATAATCAACCTAAATATGTTGTGGACTCACCTAAAATCGTTTGGTGTCGAGAATTAACGAACGGGATGAAGAAACCCTAAGTATATATATGATTATGTGATAACTGCTTCTGATCTGGAACTTTGTTCAACTTTAACCGGCTGTAACTTAATCATATGAACGTATATTTTTATGTTTATGGAGTCTAAATTGTATTTTAATGAAGTGGCTACCTGGAGAAAATTAGTTTTTAATTTTTAGAGGCCTATAAGGCTACTTTTTGATTTTTGGGAAATCACATGTCTGATCGGATTTGTGAAGTCTGGGAAAACAGTCCGGGTTTTTCATTTATCATTTTAAACCCATAACGAATTAGGACATTTCCTTTGAAATGAGTAATATAGAACATGTTAGCTAATTACTGGAATTTTTATAGATTTTTCTAAAGTGTTTTGATAGGGTTGGTAATCACAAACTTTTTGTAAGTAAAATCTGGGCAGAAATCTGGACAAGTTTACTTGTTGGATTTTTGAGGCATAGCTATACTAGTTTAAAAATTCTGGAAAAATTACAGGGTGTTGTCAAGATATTAAGGTACCTGGGTAAATATTTGGGAAATTTTATTCTGAGTCCTTATGGGGTTTTAAAATACGACAAGATGAGGTCTGTTTACTAGTACATGCTGAGTAAAAGGGTAAAAAGGACTTATGATGAAAGGTTAAGTAAACTAAGGGGTTGAAGTGGTAATTATACAAACTAATGGGTTGAATATGTAAAATCTTATAACTTATGATAAGTACACCTTGCACCCTAATCTTTTAATGATGGCATAAATGCACCCCAAAACTTATAGCTTCTATAATTACCCTTGAACTTGTGAAATATCATAATAAATACCCTAAGCTATATTTATGTAACACTTGTAATATTTAAGTATGATAAATCTTGGATAAGTCTAAAATGGAAACTTACTAATAAAGGAGAGTATACTAAAAGGAGTAAGTTAATACAATTGAACTTAAAGTAATACGTAATTATTAATTCGTATAGGTTCCGAGAAGCGGGAGTAATCTTTTGCTTTGTGATTCGTCTCTTTCCGGGTTGTCTTTGTTATCGAATAAGGTACAGATATTCTGACCTTCTCTGTAAGGTTTCCTATGATTCTTTTCTGATCTGTTAAACCTCTGATTTGATACTCTGTTACGATCCCTTGCTATGACACCTTTGCTTCGACCTTTGGTCTCTGATTTTGAACCTATGATATGAAGACCTTTTGATATGAGATGGAAATGTTTTAAGTAAAGTATTTTGAAAGGGTTTTTCAAGCATGATATATTGACTTTAAGAAAACTATTTTAAAGTTCGTTTTATGAAAACTATTTGAAAGACCATTTATGAAAACTATTTTTGAAGGATTGTTTTTAAATGAACCTTAAGAGAAAACCTTTTTGAAAAGTACTTTTGATTTTGAACCTTTTGAAGATTTAACCATCGGATACATTGACCCTTCTGGATATTAACCTGGGATATTTGACCTTCTGATATTTGAACTTATGATACTTGGACCTTGATACTATTTCTGCACCTTTGATATGAACCCTCTGTTATGAACCTATTATGATGAACCCTGGATTATGACACATCTGACTTGACATGACTTATGACTCTTAGTTTGATACCCGAGCCATTTTTCTGTTACCTAGCCAGGAAGGTAACCTGGCCGTGTCTGTGATGCACCACTGGCATGACTCATGTGTGGGTGAGTGATTCCTCACACCGTCCCCATTCTGATTATGATATGCGCATTACTTTGATTATGATTATATATGTTCTGGGGGGCGTATGGATTGCAATCCTAGATCTGTTCTGTTTAGTGGATTTAATCTGATATGATATGACTTGTCTGGTGACTGGTGCTGTGTGCAATACACGCCTTTCACATATTTCTGGGAGCTAGCTACTCCATTCGAAGAATGAGGACACCCCTCATATTATTTGATTTGAAGAATGAGGACACCCCTCATATTATCTGATTATCTGAGAGGTCTCCCCTCTATATGATTATGAAGATATATGGTTACACTGTTATGATATGATATGATCTGTTTCTGGGCTCGTGGTGGATGACTATCCTAAACCTTTACTCTTGTACCTTATTTATATCTCATTCATTATGCTACATCTGATTATTTCCGTTTACTTTCGTTTCCGTTCATTATATATCTGTTCACTGGGCTTTGTAAGCTCAGCCGCACGTTTTCTTTTCGTGTGCGGCAGGTTTTAGATGGAAGATGGGTATGAGTGAAGAGACTTTTGGACCTAGAAGGCTTGACAGTTATTTTGGCCTAGAGATGATTAGAAGTTATTTTATTTGTATCCGTTTTGTAACCTTATAAATTCAGTATTTCCTTTGTAATCCGTGAGAACCTTTGTATTACTTTGAATGTATGCTTTGTTATATCTGATTTGAAACCATTTGCGTGACATCTTTACCCTTGACGGGTTGGGGTGTTACAATTATGGTATCAGAGAGACAGGCTGCGACTCGTAATACATTTACCCTTGACCTGTGAAGTCTGGACCATTAAGTTTCCACTGTAAGCGCTCATAAGATAACCTTTAAGATTTGCGTTAGGATTTCCCTATAGGAACTTAAGTTTTGACCTGTAAGGATTGGGTAGGCTATAAGGCTTTTGTTTAAGTACCATTGCTTCCGCATCACTCTGATTCGTGCCTTGCTTTTGGGTTAGAGTCTGTTGATATCACCTTTGGAAGCTTACGCTTGCACCACCTAAGATTCCGACTCCGATCTCTGATTCTTTTATTAATCATTTTGATGTCTCTTCGGATATTCTGAGAATCTCCATGACGATGACCTACTCGATACATTCTGTTATTTGCTTTTGATAATATATGAATCTTCTGACCCTATCTGAGTTCGTCTTAAACATCTCTATTCCCACGAGTATAAGAATGTTTTCCTCTCACTTCTGAACGATAAGACTTACGTTGTCGATATTGAATAGTTAACTTTGATTTTTATTCTGATAAAGGATAGGTTGATTGATCATTGACGACTACCCTCCTATGTTTAACCTTCGGTGTTTGAAACCATTTTGAACTCCCTACCATGATTTCTAATTGTTAAAGTTTTGCTACCACTACCTGATTTTGATCATCACTCCCGACCTGTTTGATACTTCTCCAACTATCCCGAAAGTCATTTAACCATAATGTGTTGACACATTCTATTAATTCATTACCCATGCTGGATAAAAAGGTATCATCTGATATTACTCTGTCCTTGCGAAGTCCATTTCTACTCTTACGAGAACTCTGGTGATTATTAGCCATGGATAAGACGATAATTGTGTCTTGATGTGAAACTGTTAACTGAACCTGATAATGCTGATTTCTGATATTCTATATGCCTCGCTTTTGACAGTTATACGATGTTTGCATTTTGATGATTTTCCAACCTACCTGTCACTTTGGTTAAATAACTAAACAAATTTCCAACACCTTGAACCGTTCACTAATCTATCTAAACACTTTGATGAACCATGTAATTGACTTTGATATATTCAATTTTGTGGTCTTTAAGATATGGATTGGCCGGCCCTCATACGCTGCCAGGGACTACTGTATCTGATTTGTGACCGTTAGTAATATGTTTCATCCCACTTTCGTTATGATAACCTTTAACCGCTCAAATCTGTTAAGCTTAACCTGCTATGGAAACTTCTATCTCAATTTCATTTGATGGTTGATTGTCCCCTGACACCTATTATCCACTCTTAGAAAGCTTGACATTGGAAGTTTTGTTGTACAAATATTCTAGTGCTTCTGATGAAACTCTTGCGTTTCCCTCCTGTTTAAGAAGTGAAATCGAATTCGAATCGACCTCAGTTGACGAACCGTGATGCTATAGAAGTTGAGAGATTGAAGAAGCGGATGGAATATGACCTTGTGCACCTCTGTGATTACTTTGAATACCCCTATTAGTTTATGGAGAAGAAAGAGAAAATTCTGCGTCAGCGTATCAACTATCGTAAACCTAACCGTATCACTAACCGTAATCATTTTTCCATTTCCGCGTGCCAATGATTGATTCGTTCTATCTTTGTAAACTCCGTACCAGACGACCTCTGTAGATGAATGAAGGACTGAAGAAGCAACCACAAGAACTTCTAAGAAGGGAGATGACAAACTGAGAATAACCACCGGGAAGTATTTCAGTTTTATGCACAAAGAGGAGCATGTAGATCATCTTGTAAAAGGACCCTTATTCTGGAGGAAACAGACTTGATTGGCACCTAGAGAGTGTAGCAGACAACACTACCATGCATCCGGCGATGACGGCAGTTTGAGATGGCTGAAGACCAGTCAAAGACACGCAGTCTTGCTTCTCTATTCGTCTTAGTTGTACTAAGAGGAATTGAGAGCAGAAGCAGACTAGCAAACGGAAGAATGCACAGTGACCATAACGGAGATTCACGTTACTACACCACAGTTCCAAGGAGAAGTGCCAAAGGCTTGAGGGACCAGACTCGAGTTGATATTTTTTTTCCACTCTATGATCATTCGATAGACTGCATGGACTTGGAAGAAGTTTAAGATCATGTATTTGAAGGGACGATAATTCTGAAGTGAACGTTTGTATTTGGAAGAGTTGATTTTGGTGAAGAATGAAGCCACGGATGACGTTATTCATTTCCTCTTGACCTACTCAAATTTCCGTTAACTGATGATAGGACCCCTTGAATGATTTATATGCCTTGTTGGTAATTCCGCTCTGAGTTCATTCTGCGTATGTTGGACGATAGTTTCGTTATGTGAAATTGATGAATGATGGACGACCCGATGCTTTTAGCGATGTACCAAATTCTGATAGACATTCTGAGACTTCCGTTAACTCTTTCGAGTAGTTCGTTCTCCTCTTGGTTATGGTGTTTGATTTTGATAACCTATGAGACTGTAGAAGTACTAGGTGGATTAAGATAAGTGGTTTTGATTACGACTTGAGATAAAGTATGATCATCATGAAGGCATATTTATGTGGTGCTAGTATTATGACGCCTGATCAACGTGATAATACTTACACCATATAACGTGCACTCATTGTGGCCATAGGATATCTTGGGGGAATACCTAAGTTTAGAATCTGATCTCCGTTGGTTATCTGTGATTAGTGAGAAGTTAAGTTCATTCTACCTATGCGTATACTCTGATATCTGGATGAGTTTGAACTCTCGTATTGCATTCTGTTGACCTCAGTTATATATCTTAAGCTCTTTGTAGAACTCTCCACTGATGATGCAGTTAATCTGATTTGAAATTCTGTTCGTATTCCATGTAAGCTTTTCAGAAGATCCACCTATCATCCAATTATGTTTTATGGTTCTTTAAAATCTGAATCAACCCAATTTGTCTTCTTCTGAGGAATCTGAACCGATTTTGTTTTGATTGAGTCATGAGAAACCTTTGGTCTGAAGATCTTTTGGAAGAGCCTCCTCGGGCATGAGAATATTACGATGATCTGTTGCGAGTTACTACGACTCTGTTTAACTTTGCGACTTCAATTTTCGAGGACGAAAATTTCTTTTTAAGAGGGGAAGAGTTGTAAAACCCTAAAATTTAAACAATCCAAAAGGACGAAAATACCCTCTGAATTTGAACTTTAAGAACTTATGAAAATATATAGTAACCTCATTTGAAACTTAACGTAAGTATCTAGCACGCCAATAATTGAATATATGAACGTGATACGAATATTTAAAACTTATGTTATACGTAAAATAAAATTTCTACATCGAAGCCAATACTAGTCGACCCATTTATGTGTTTGGTACACATATAATTTCGGCCCATATTATTGAATAAGAAGGCATTAAACTTGGTTAATCCTAGCCCAAAATAAACCCATCCATTCCCTAATTGGCCCATCAAGACAAACACACGGCTTGTTTATTTTGTGATAACCGAACATTAGAAACCCTAACAACAACAAAAAAAAAAAAAAAAAAACATTCGGCTCTTTTCCTATTGTTGCTGCTGCTGTCGATCAAGAACAGCCACCAAAAGGCTTAAATCTTTGCTAATACAAATTAAGGTAATCTTATTCTTGTCCTAGATAAGCCATTCGAATTGTTCTTGAACCCTAATTCGATCCATTGTTTGTTTTGCTGCTGTGCGAACCAGAAAAAAAAAGAAAGAGAAAAGAGGAGTCGTGGTGTTCGATCTTAGTTGTTCGTGTTATTCGTGTTCTTGTCTTCAAGGGTATTCGAATTACTCAATCTCTTGTTCAATTCTTATTCGAAAATCTGATATTCTAGTCATTATACAATCAAAAGGTTATAAGAATATACTACATAAAATCATAATCAAAAACCCTAAATTCTAATGTGTATATAATCGACCAGGAGTTTATGTGATGTTTTAAATAGTTTTGAATATGTTAAGGCCGGTAATAATCAACCTAAATATGTTGTGGACTCACCTAAAATCGTTTGGTGTCGAGAATTAACGAACGGGATGAAGAAACCCTAAGTATATATATGATTATGTGATAACTGCTTCTGATCTGGAACTTTGTTCAAATTTAACCGGCTGTAACTTAATCATATGAACGTATATTTTTATGTTTATGGAGTCTAAATTGTATTTTAATGAAGTGGCTACCTGGAGAAAATTAGTTTGTAATTTTTAGAGGCCTATAAGGCTACTTTTTGATTTTTGGGAAATCACATGTCTGATCGGATTTGTGAAGTCTGGAAAAACAGTCCGGGTTTTTCATTTATCATTTTAAACCCATAACTAATTAGGACATTTCCTTTGAAATGAGTAATATAGCACATGTTAGCTAATTACTGGAATTTTTATAGATTTTTCTAAAGTGTTTTGATAGGGTTGGTAATCACAAACTTTTTGTAAGTAAAATCTGGGCAGAAATCTGGACAAGTTTACTTGTTGGATTTTTGAGGCATAGCTATACTAGTTTAAAAATTCTGGAAAAATTACAGGGTGTTTTCAAGATATTAAGGTACCTGGGTAAATATTTGGGAAATTTTATTCTGAGTCCTTATGGGGTTTTAAAATACGACAAGATGAGGTCTGTTTACTAGTACATGCTGAGTAAAAGGGTAAAAAGGACTTATGATGAAAGGTTAAGTAAACTAAGGGGTTGAAGTGGTAATTATACAAACTAATGGGTTGAATATGTAAAATCTTATAACTTATGATAAGTACACCTTGCACCCTAATCTTTTAATGATGGCATAAATGCACCCCAAAACTTATAGCTTCTATAATTACCCTTGAACTTGTGAAATATCATAATAAATACCCTAAGCTATATTTATGTAACACTTGTAATATTTAAGTATGATAAATCTTGGATAAGTCTAAAATGGAAACTTACTAATAAAGGAGAGTATACTAAAAGGAGTAAGTTAATACAATTGAACTTAAAGTAATACGTAATTATTAATTCGTATAGGTTCCGAGAAGCGGGAGTAATCTTTTGCTTTGTGATTCGTCTCTTTCCGGGTTGTCTTTGTTATCGAATAAGGTACAGATATTCTGACCTTCTCTGTAAGGTTTCCTATGATTCTTTTCTGATCTGTTAAACCTCTGATTTGATACTCTGTTACGATCCCTTGCTATGACACCTTTGCTTCGACCTTTGGTCTCTGATTTTGAACCTATGATATGAAGACCTTTTGATATGAGATGGAAATGTTTTAAGTAAAGTATTTTGAAAGGGTTTTTCAAGCATGATATATTGACTTTAAGAAAACTATTTTAAAGTTCGTTTTATGAAAACTATTTGAAAGACCATTTATGAAAACTATTTTTGAAGGATTGTTTTTAAATGAACCTTAAGAGAAAACCTTTTTGAAAAGTACTTTTGATTTTGAACCTTTTGAAGATTTAACCATCGGATACATTGACCCTTCTGGATATTAACCTGGGATATTTGACCTTCTGATATTTGAACTTATGATACTTGGACCTTGATACTATTTCTGCACCTTTGATATGAACCCTCTGTTATGAACCTATTATGATGAACCCTGGATTATGACACATCTGACTTGACATGACTTATGACTCTTAGTTTGATACCCGAGCCATTTTTCTGTTACCTAGCCAGGAAGGTAACCTGGCCGTGTCTGTGATGCACCACTGGCATGACTCATGTGTGGGTGAGTGATTCCTCACACCGTCCCCATTCTGATTATGATATGCGCATTACTTTGATTATGATTATATATGTTCTGGGGGGCGTATGGATTGCAATCCTAGATCTGTTCTGTTTAGTGGATTTAATCTGATATGATATGACTTGTCTGGTGACTGGTGCTGTGTGCAATACACGCCTTTCACATATTTCTGGGAGCTAGCTACTCCATTCGAAGAATGAGGACACCCCTCATATTATTTGATTTGAAGAATGAGGACACCCCTCATATTATCTGATTATCTGAGAGGTCTCCCCTCTATATGATTATGAAGATATATGGTTACACTGTTATGATATGATATGATCTGTTTCTGGGCTCGTGGTGGATGACTATCCTAAACCTTTACTCTTGTACCTTATTTATATCTCATTCATTATGCTACATCTGATTATTTCCGTTTACTTTCGTTTCCGTTCATTATATATCTGTTCACTGGGCTTTGTAAGCTCAGCCGCACGTTTTCTTTTCGTGTGCGGCAGGTTTTAGATGGAAGATGGGTATGAGTGAAGAGACTTTTGGACCTAGAAGGCTTGACAGTTATTTTGGCCTAGAGATGATTAGAAGTTATTTTATTTGTATCCGTTTTGTAACCTTATAAATTCAGTATTTCCTTTGTAATCCGTGAGAACCTTTGTATTACTTTGAATGTATGCTTTGTTATATCTGATATGAAACCATTTGCGTGACATCTTTACCCTTGACGGGTTGGGGTGTTACATCAGCAGAAACATTTTGTTGTTCCTTTGTTCCATCTTCCTTGCGTTCACTTTCAACATCTTCTTTAGCTTTATCAGAAGAAGATTCATCATTTGTTGAAGTTGAAGCCACACTGGTACTTATTGGCATCCATATATGATCTTGATTTGTCTCCTTGTCTAACCCCGCCTCATTTGTTGTTTGTGAACCTGAAAAATTATTAGTTTCTGCAACAACAGGAACATAATTCATAGAATGGGTTAATGACTCTAGATCAAATAGCCAATTCGGACCTTCACCTACTACATTGGATTTATGCTCTAAAAATTCCACATGTAGGTTTTCTTCTACTTTCTTAGTTCTTAAGTTGTATACTCTAAATGCTTTGCTATTGAGAGAATATCCAACTAAGAAACCTTCATCTGCTTTGCCATCAAACTTTCCAAGATGGTCTAAGGTATTGAGAATTGTCACATGACATCCAAAAGGTCTAAGAAATCCTATTGCAGGAGTTCTACCTCTAAAAAGTTCGTATGATGTCTTATTGTGAGGCTTAACAACTAAAACTCTATTCTGAACATAGCAAGCAGTGTTGACTGCTTCAGCCCAAAAAGTTATAGGTAGCTTAGAATCAGCTAACATCGTTCTAGCAGCTTCTATTAGTGTTCTATTTTTCCTTTCAGCAACTCCATTCTGTTGTGGAGTTCTAGCAACACTAAATTCTCTCCTAATACCCTGTTCTTTGCAGAATTCATCCATAACTCTATTTTTGAACTCTGTCTCATTATCACATCTAATGACTTTTACTCTTTTATCTACTAGGTTTTCTATCTCAGTAATGAAAGTCTTAAGGATGCTAGGTGTCTCATCCTTAGTAGCTAAAAAGAAGACCCATGTAAATCTACTATAGTCATCAGTAATAACTAGACAATATCTCTTATGTTGCATACTTCTAACATTTATAGGACCAAACAAGTCCATATGAAGCATAAACAATGATTGATTGATAGAGTTAAAAAGCTTGGGCTTACAAGTGGCTTTGTGTTGTTTGCCTTTAAGACAAGCAATGCATGTTTGATCATTTTCAAATCGTTTTTGAGGTAAACCTCTTACCAAACCATTCTTAACAATCTGATTTATGGTTTTGAAGTTAATATGACCAAGCCTCCTATGCTATAACATTGATTCATCCAATGTGGCCTTTGCAACAAGACAAGTTAAATTCTTTTTAGGAACAATGTTCTTCATGTCTACACTGTACATATTGCCCTTTCTAGGAATTTTAAGAAGCACTTGACTTTCATCAGGCATCTTAAAATCAGGAGAAAGTACAAGACATTCAGTGTCACAGAAAAGAACTTTGTTCTTTTTGTCACACATTTGTGAGACACTAAAAAGATTATAATTTAGCTCTTGTACATAGTACACATCTTCAAAATCTAAATTTCCTGTTTTGATGGTACCTTTACCGGAAATTTTACCACCAACACCTCCTCCAAAAGTAACATAGCCTCCATCTATAGATTGAAAATTTGATAGATAAGACTTGTCGTAACACCCCAACCCGACAAGGGTAAAGATATCACAATAATGGTTTCATATCAGATCAAAACAAAGCATACATCTATAGTAATACAAGAATTCCAAAGGTTACAAGCGAATTACTGAAACTACAAGGTTACAAATGAGAATTCCAATACATACTAACTCTAAAATATATTAACATCTAGTCATCTCTAATCCAGAAGGGCTATCAAGGTCTTCTAAGTCCAAAGTTCTCTCCACTCATTCCCAGCTTCCTACTAAAACCTGCCGCAGGAAAAGAAATGCGGCTGAGCTACGAGAGCTCAGTGAACAGATATAACGATAACAAAGCAGTAGTGGAGAAAAGTACATGTAACAGAAATAAAGGTCATGCAGATATAATATGGGTTAAGGGAATACGTAAATGAATACGAACAAAGGAAAAAGAAAAAGGGATAGTAATCCACCACGAGCCCAGAAACAAATCAAATCAAATGTAACCATATCTTCATAACCATATAGAGGGAAGACCTCTCAGATAATCAGATAATATGAGGGGTGTCCTCATTCTTCAAATGGAGTAGCTAGCTCCCAGATATATGTGAAGGGCATGTATTGCACACAGTACCAATCACCAGACAATAATAAATCATATATAGATAATCCACTAAACAGAATAGATCTAGGATGCATCCATACGCCCCCGCAGATAAAATAGTGGCCAAATAATATAATGCGCATATCAGATAACAGATAAGGGGACGTGGCGGAACATCACTCTACCGCCCTAGAGTCATGCCATTGGTGCATCAATGACACGGCCATGTTACCTTCATGGCTAGGAAACAGATTTTGGCTCGGGTATCAAACTAAGAGTCAGATATCATATCAAATCAGAGTGTCATAATCAAAGTTTCATAACAGATGGTTCATATCAAATATCTCAGAAGTAATATCAAAGGTCCAAAATCAGAGTTTATCATTACGGTTCATAACAAAGGATCAAAGCAAAGGTTCATAATCGAAGGTTCAAAGTCAAACGGTTCATTTAAAGAAATCTTAATTAAATGATTTTCATAAAAATGATCTTTAACAATGGTTTTCATAAAAATAGTCCTTAAAATATAATTTCCATTAAAGTTAGTACATTTCATATAAAAGTGGTATTGCATCCTTATAAACATCATTTTAAAATGGTTTTTCTCAAAACATTTCCACGGTATAATTTAAAAAGGTTTTCATATCTAGTTACCAAAATCAAATGAACCTTCTAAGTGTCACGAGACTCGAATACTAATATCACAAGGTAACGAACGAATAACAAATGAATCATCACACCAACAGAGCATATCAAACGAATGAATCAAAGTACAGGGAATCATAGCAATGGCATCAATTCAGAAACTAACGAATCAGAATATGAAAGAGATCATGAGAAACCTTATAAGAAAGGTCAGAATATCTGTACCTTATACCGCAAATGAAAACACAACAGAAAATATAAAGGTCGGACACAAACTCCATCTTCAGCGAATCTACACAAATTCATGACTGTCTTGTTAAAAGGCTATTTAACTCAGATTACTTATTTTAGTCGGCTTTCCGTTTTTAGTAACTTTCCTTTTTAGGTAACTTTCCAAAAATAGCAACTTTCCATATTTAGTAACTTTCTATTTTTAGCAGGTTTCCATAATTAGAAGGTTTCCATAATTAGGTTAAGTCGTTAATTAAATGATATTATGGAAATAAGGTTTATTTTAGCAAGTTATGAAAGTTTAGGGTTAACTATAACAAGTTTCCATATTTTAGGGTTTTAATTATAAATACACCAAAGTTAAAGGTTTAAAATGAAAATATCTCAAGTTACTCATTTAATACTGATGCGTGGGTTTTGCAACCTTACAACAGGTTTTACCTCTCAAGGGATCTCAAGAGGCTTACAACCCCACCAGGCAGTGTACCTGACCGATGTAGTATAGTGTAGTGGTAAGTACGGGGGATTGATCGTTCTCCACAGGGAATAGTGTTCGTTAGGTGTGAAAGGCTACTCTAATTAGGTCTAAGGGTTGAGGAAGATTCTTTTTTTATGTTTTTATATTTTATGAAAGCAAGTAAAATCTCGGGTTTTGAAGGAGTGGGCGGAATTAGTTGCTAGTCAACTAACCCAAATTACTACAAATGCAAATAAAATAAAATAACAAAAATGAAAAGTGGTGAGAAACTTATGTGTGGAGAAATGTGTTTACTTAGATTTCCTTACTCCCTAACTATCTTTTACCGGTTAATTAGTGTGTATTAGTCGCGTGGATGACGGGTGTATTCCTTAATACCATTCGTGGGGTGGCGTACTTACTTCCCCAAACTCTACAAGCTCCTACTTCACTCCTATGTCGAGCCGGCTAGGAAGCTCCTAACATGGGATCACTAGAATTCGCTTGTGCATTAAATACAACCATAAAAACCTTTAGTACGCATTTGGTTCATGTTTCTTAAGACGTTCAAGCAAGTTACCGAATAGGAAGTTAGCCAGTTTTCTTAAGCCTAACATAGATAAACAATCATCCAATACAACTAACAACACACTAACAACCAATAATCAATAGCTAGGTTTCATTAGATCTAAGCAAACACAAGATAAAATTAGCCTAACATGTTAAACAAAAGACAAGCATAAGATAGAATCAAACAACACATAGACATATTGAATGATTAATTGATAACTTATCTTTCAATGAAACATGGAAGATCTCAAGGCAAGAAGCCCTGAAAAAGTAGCTAAAATCGTCTTAGGGTTTAATCCCAAAATTCCACACACTAAGCTCTCCTCTTATGACAAAAAATTAGAAAACTATATATAGACTTTGACATCTGACGGCGTCACCTTATGCATTGTGACGCCGTCACCTCGCCGCTTTTAGGGTTCCCGGGTGACCTTCTTGACGCCGTCCCTCTTTAGCTCTTCAAAAATCCATTCTGGCTTATCAAGGCTTGACGCCGTCGGACCTATAACGTGACGCCGTCCCCTTATGATTTAAGCCGTGACGCCCTTGATTTAGTTAAAGCGTGACGCCGTCAGAATTCTCATGCAAACTCACTGGCCCGTCATGAGTAAATTTCACATCCAACTTTTCTTGCCAAAGCATGACGCCGTCTGGAGTTAATGTTGACGCCGTCAAAGGTGACTTTCAGCACAATTTTGAGACTTTGCCGTTTTCTTCACTTTTATGCTCCAAAAACGTCCAAAATGCCTCCTTTTCCAGATTTCTCCTCAAAAGTACCTAAAATGACAAAAGGAACGATTTAGGGCAATATTTGATCAAATAAATACGATTTCGGGCTTAAATGACCCCTTAAAAGCGGTACACTTTTCGCCTCATCAAATACCCTTACACTTGAGATTTGCTTGTCCTCAAGCAAATGCGCTTTTATTCTAATCAAAATACAAGTTAGGGGTCCTTTAATGCAAACATAAAAGTAATTACAACAAATAATCGTTCCACTTCAATCATAATAAGCACGGAGATTACATACTAGCACCTCACAAGTAGTGTTTAGATACTCACATCTCTCAAGTGTCATCAAAATAAATCTCATAAATGAAAACGGATAATATCTCTCACTACCTGTCATAGCAAATAGATTACCATAGGCTTGGGAAAGGATCGAAAACCTCCTCCACTAGGCGTAAGCACCTAAGATAAACTATCAAAGAGGGCTTTTAAATGGGTTATAACGTTAGGTGTAGGGAAAAGGAAAACACGGTTTTGTTGGATACGGGATATTTTACTGGTGGCGAGTTAAAGATCTTGATCAATTACATGTACTATACAATGTTGCTAAGCCAAGACTAGACTCGATCTTAAGCTAGAAACAAAATAACATAAACATAAAATAAACATAAAATAAAACGGGATGGTAGTCCGTATGTTTTTTTTCTATTTTTCTTTTTCTCATTTTTTTGTATTTTTCTTGATTTTTTTTTTTTTTTTTTTTTTTTTTTTTTTTTTTTTTTTTTTTTTTTTTTGCATACACTTTTACCCTACCATCCAAAATAATACATCATAGGGGCATTGCATCCCCTTACACTTGAACTTTTATATAACTTTACAAATAACTATTCTAATGACTCGAATTAAGATAATTGAAAAACTTGGAGTACTTTTAAAACATTTAGCACATATGGGGGTAATAAATGATGTTCTTCCCCATTACTCCATTACACTAGTACTTTACCCATGAGTCCCAATCGTCCCAAAACAATATGTACAAGGATATGACTCGACTTAGCAACCATGTAATCAATTAGATAATTAACTTGGGTTTAAACAAATGTTGTCACAATAATGCACTAAAGATGAGTGCATACAAGGTAGGCTTAGGCGATTTGGGTGTACATTTAAGTGGGGTGTAACAAATTCTTCCTTTAAGTAAAATGCTTAAAGGTCGAAACGAAAAGATAGGCTCTGAGGGGTGTACTAGGGGTATCGTGTACTAAAAATGAGTACAACGCAAAGGGTGTGGGAGAATTACTTGACCAATGTAGCCAAAGTAATTATAACAAAAACACAGGTGTAAAACAATGGGTTAATCCTAATGCCTCTTATCATGTAGTAAATCTAACTACACGAATGTAGTCTCACTTGTGGCCTCGGAATGGTCCTAACGCAAGTTCTAGAATCTAAGTGCTACCGGTACACACATCATAGCATAAATGCTTTTCCTACCAATTCTAGGGGCGAACCTCACATATTTGGGGGTGGAAAATTTTTTTAGTGGTACGGTTTTTGTGCTAGTCATATAACTCCTATCCGTGAGACGCTCATTAAGATCAAAGTTTCACTCCTATATGTTGTAAAAAATTTTAAATTTGGCACTAAAATTACCTTAACAAGTATTTCTCTCAGTTTTATTACACATCTACTATTAAATAAACAAAAATCAAACGCAATTGTATTCTCTAAAATCGTACTTTTACCCTCCCCTTACACTTAAGATGAACATTGTCCCTAATGTTCAAATAACAAGATGTAAAAGAAAAAGTAAAAGAATGAAATCAAATACTCCCCTGATTCGCTCGTTGGATAATGAAATTACACGGTTAAATCTTCCTCCAAAGAGAATGTTGAAGCTCCATGACTAATGCATCGCCATAAGCTTGATTCAAAACATTTCCTTGTCCAAAATAACCTGTTGAACCTGAGAAAACAAACACGAAAACCTGCATAACATCGGCGGGATAAAATCTATATATAAGGATATAATGCTTGTGGAATGATAACTTTGCAGATTCCTGGAGATTATAAGTTGGAGATTTTAATAAAAACTTTTTATGAAAACAAAATTCTCAAAAATTTCTGGAAATTAAATATGACGCCGTCAGGTTATAACCCCTGACGCCGTCAGAAATGACCTGACAAAAATTTTCGTTTTAAGTTTCCGGAAAATTTCTGGAAAAACCTTTACCTTACTTCCTGGAAATCCTGCAAAACATCATTATGACTCGATACAAGCATTTGACTCAAACACACTCTAATATGTATGTTAATTTATTATTATTATGATTCATGTTCATTTGTGTTCTAATAAACCGATTTAGATTTCCCTTACACTTAACTTTTGCAAAATACCTTTATATGTAGTTAAGACGAAGTTAAAAACAAAATAAAGCATTTTCACAAATTAGTTTTTGAACATGAATCAATAAGAATAAAAATTAAACACACATACGGAAACAAATAAAAACAAACAAACAAATAAATAAACACACAAAGCAAATAAAACAAATAAAGATTGGGTTGCCTCCCAAGAAGCGCTTTTCTTTATTAACGAGTCTTGTAGCTAGACTCAAAGTCACGCTCATCTAGTGTCGCTTATGCTCACGTATCCGAGTGTGAGCCATCTAATTGTTGCCTCATCTTTCTTGTATTCATCATTCAGCTCCAAACATCCATGATAGTATCTCTTATTTTTCTCATGTGGATATTTGAGCCCCTTCCTCTTATCATTCTCACTTAACAAGTCGATAGGCATAATTCTATTGCAAGATTCAATGGGGTAGTTCTTAAACCTAGGATGTGCTCGGGGCATTTGATAAACAAAATCTTCATCCCCATCCGAGAATGTAATTAACCCGTCCACAAGTTTTTCGTCAAGGTTGGTCAACCTTTTGAAGGGTTCTCCAAAAATGACTTGGGTTAATTTGTTATCAATGAATTCTCCTAAGTTCTCCATAACCATAAAATCCACCACATACACAAAACTTCCTACGAACACGTGTAGTGGCTTAATCCTAGCAACAATGTTATCTCCTTGATATTCAAGCTCATCTACCATGATTTTGTTATAATTAGCGCGAGAGATAATGTTCATAGGCAAAGACGAGTTAAGATAAGCATAAAAATCATGATAACCAATTTTACACGGGAATTGCATGTTAAAGAGGCTATCCTTTTCGATCTTAGTCCTAGGGTCAACATACTTAAAGGGATCAATTTCCTCTTTTCCCCATTCCTCGTTAACTACTTCTCCATTACCAATATCCTCATCGGAGTCTGAGTAGTAAAATGGACTAACATAATCATTCTCATGGTCAGACTCCTCCATCTCAGAATTGTTACCAAAGTGGTGGTCGGGTGAAAGGTTGTTGTTTGCTACTATGGGGGCGGGAACGGGTAGTTGAAAATTTGCACGGCGAAAAACACGAATAACAGGGATCAAATGACCAATGTTACTCATGAGGTAAGTGGAAGGTATCACAAACAAAAGTACAAAGAAATAAGATAGACTAAAGAAAACCTAGAAAAATAAAATAAAAATCTCACTAGAAAGGAATCTAGTGAGTAGACCTAATAGAAATAAAAATTCAACCTAAACAATAACTATTCCCCGGCAACGGCGCCAAAAACTTGATGCGTGGGTTTTGCAACCTTACAACAGGTTTTACCTCTCAAGGGATCTCAAGAGGCTTACAACCCCACCAGGCAGTGTACCTGACCGATGTAGTATAGTGTAGTGGTAAGTACGGGGGATTGATCGTTCTCCACAGGGAATAGTGTTCGTTAGGTGTGAAAGGCTACTCTAATTAGGTCTAAGGGTTGAGGAAGATTCTTTTTTTATGTTTTTATATTTTATGAAAGCAAGTAAAATCTCGGGTTTTGAAGGAGTGGGCGGAATTAGTTGCTAGTCAACTAACCCAAATTACTACAAATGCAAATAAAATAAAATAACAAAAATGAAAAGTGGTGAGAAACTTATGTGTGGAGAAATGTGTTTACTTAGATTTCCTTACTCCCTAACTATCTTTTACCGGTTAATTAGTGTGTATTAGTCGCGTGGATGACGGGTGTATTCCTTAATACCATTCGTGGGGTGGCGTACTTACTTCCCCAAACTCTACAAGCTCCTACTTCACTCCTATGTCGAGCCGGCTAGGAAGCTCCTAACATGGGATCACTAGAATTCGCTTGTGCATTAAATACAACCATAAAAACCTTTAGTACGCATTTGGTTCATGTTTCTTAAGACGTTCAAGCAAGTTACCGAATAGGAAGTTAGCCAGTTTTCTTAAGCCTAACATAGATAAACAATCATCCAATACAACTAACAACACACTAACAACCAATAATCAATAGCTAGGTTTCATTAGATCTAAGCAAACACAAGATAAAATTAGCCTAACATGTTAAACAAAAGACAAGCATAAGATAGAATCAAGCAACACATAGACATATTGAATGATTAATTGATAACTTATCTTTCAATGAAACATGGAAGATCTCAAGGCAAGAAGCCCTGAAAAAGTAGCTAAAATCGTCTTAGGGTTTAATCCCAAAATTCCACACACTAAGCTCTCCTCTTATGACAAAAAATTAGAAAACTATATATAGACTTTGACATCTGACGGCGTCACCTTATGCATTGTGACGCCGTCACCTCGCCGCTTTTAGGGTTCCCGGGTGACCTTCTTGACGCCGTCCCTCTTTAGCTCTTCAAAAATCCATTCTGGCTTATCAAGGCTTGACGCCGTCGGACCTATAACGTGACGCCGTCCCCTTATGATTTAAGCCGTGACGCCCTTGATTTAGTTAAAGCGTGACGCCGTCAGAATTCTCATGCAAACTCACTGGCCCGTCATGAGTAAATTTCACATCCAACTTTTCTTGCCAAAGCATGACGCCGTCTGGAGTTAATGTTGACGCCGTCAAAGGTGACTTTCAGCACAATTTTGAGACTTTGCCGTTTTCTTCACTTTTATGCTCCAAAAACGTCCAAAATGCCTCCTTTTCCAGATTTCTCCTCAAAAGTACCTAAAATGACAAAAGGAACGATTTAGGGCAATATTTGATCAAATAAATACGATTTCGGGCTTAAATGACCCCTTAAAAGCGGTACACTTTTCGCCTCATCAAATACATAGGTTATTCAGAATTACACTTTTAACCCTTTAAGTTTAACAATTTACAGATTATACCCCTTTAGTTAATTAAATTACAAAATAAACCCTATAATTACATAAATCACAATTTAATCCTTACCATATTTATATTTACACATCAAGCACTTTATTTTACCAAATTACAGACTATACCCTTTAAATTAATATTGGTACGAAAGTCTCTTCAAATTTCATAAATTACAAAACTAGTCCCATGAATTTACAAAACTTATAATTCGAAACATAAATTATTAATAATTACATATTAAGCCCTTAAATATTCAAAATTACACATTACACCCTTTATATCATTATTTACACCGAATAACCTTCAAGTTTCCAGAATTTACACTTTTAGCCCCTCTTTTTACTTTATTTTCAATTCGAATCCCATATTTATCAAATAAACCATTTCTTGCAAATTTTACACATAGCACCCTTATATTATATTTTTCACACATTACCCCAGATCTAAAATGACTTACAAAAATATCCCACAAGTTTAAAGAATTACAAAACACCCCCTTCTAATTTATTTTCCAATCGGTAATTGTTTTTCATTAACAAAACCCTAACCTAATTTATCCAATCATTACAACATCATCATATCATCATTTGAACACTTTAAATGGTCATATCTAAACACCAAAACCCAAACCATAATTTATTCGATTAGGTTATATAATTTTTCTTTATTTCTTTTAAATCTGATATAGAATAAATTCCACAAACGATATTCTAGGCTTCCACAAATGCTAAGATCATTTTTCCAGAGTTAGATGATTATGATAGAACGCAGAAAAATTATGAACATGACCCAAAAAAAATCGTATAGACCGATTTGGATTTTAAGTGTGTTTTTGTTCTCAAAAATTTGTACGATCATTTTAGCTTGCTTGATTCGAATCTATCAATTTATATGAGTTATATGTGATGTAATTAATATTACAAAAATACTAAACTGAATTTAGAGTGTGTAGATTAGGCACAAGAATCATGTACCTCTCGGATGGAATAAATCAGCAAACAAAATCCCTACGTTCGAATCAAGCTTCCTACGACCCAACTCTTATTTTTCTTAGCTTCCTTAAACCTTGAAGAACACCAGAAAAATGCTAGATCACTTCCAGAAAATCGGATTGAGGAGCAAAGAATTTTTGGGTGTCGACTTTAGTTTATTCGGTTAGGGTTTAAAAGAAAATAATGGGATTAGCTAAATAATTGGAATGATGGCCGAGAATTTGGAGGGGGAGGTGCTATACACACGGCCAAATCTTTGACCAATCAAGGAATTAAATTTTGATTATTTTCCTTATTTAATTTTGGTATTTATCTTGTTTTTAATTAGTTTTAAATATAAAATAAATATTTAAATTAATATTTTCGGTTCACAATAATTTTTGGCACATATAAAAATGTTAAAATGTTGTCTTAAAATTACTTCACTTCATATGTAGCTCATTATCCGAGGTTTGGAAATAATTTGGTACTTTATATGTGTTTTAATTAAATTTTAAAGTTTCAGGGGCAATTTGGTCATTTTGCATGATTTCAAATTTTGGGTTTTACAACTTCTTCCCGTCAAAAAAAAAATTTCATCCTCGAAAATTGAGGTGAAACGAAACGGAAACACAGCTGACTGTGCACAGAAATATGAAGGACTTGTTTCTCATGACTCGAACTTGTAGATCCCAAAATTGCTTCAGATCTTCAGAACAGACATAACATACTGAATCCAGATCAAAAGAATAATATACCAAACGTAATAGATGATAATCAGATTCTCTCGGAAGAGACAAGGAAATACATAGGATTTTGACGGATATGCCATTCACAGAATTAGATTCGACAGATCGGATGAGAACGTACAGAAAATAGATTATCGATAACATCAATCGGCAGAAAGTTCCACAATAGAATCTAAGATAGTTATCAGAGGTACAGAGGTCAGCAGAACGCGTGACGAGAATTGATGCGTGGTTTTGCAACCTTACAACAGGTTTTACCTCTCGAGGGATCTCAAGAGGCTTACAACCCCACCAGGCAGTGTACCTGACCGATGTAGTATAGTGTAGTGGTAAGTACGGGGGATTGATCGTTCTCCACAGGGAATAGTGTCGTTAGGATTGAAAAACTACTCTAATAGGTCTAAGGGTGAGAGAAGATTCTTTTTGTATTTTTATAATTTTATGAAAGCAAGTAAAATCTCGGGTTTGAAGGAGTGGGCGGAATTAGTTGCTAGTCAACTAACCCAAATTACTACGAATGCAAATAAAATAAAATAACAGAAAATGAAAAGGTCGTGAAACTTATGTGGAGAGAAATGTGTTTACTTAGATTTCCTTACTCCCTAACTATCTTTTACCGGTTGATTAGTGTGTATTAATTGCGTGGATGACGGGTGTATTCCTTAATACCAATCGTGGGGTGGCGTACGTACTTCCCCAACTCTACAAGCTCCTACTTCACTCCTATGTCGAGCCGGCTAGGAAGCTCCTAACATGGGATCACTAGAATTCGCTCATGCATTAAATACAACCATAAAAACCTTAGTACGCATTGTTTCATGTTTCTTAAGACGTTCAAGCAAGTTACCGAATAGGAAGTTAGCCAGTTTTCTTAAGCCTAACATCGATGAGCAATCATCCAAAACAACTAATAACACACTATTAACCAATAATCAATAGCAAGGTTTCATTAGATCTAAGCAAACACAAGATAAATCTAGCCTAGCATGTTAATCAAAAGACAAGAACAAGATGTAATCAAACAACACATAGACATATTGAATGATTAAACGATTACTTATCTTCAATTAAACATGGGAGATTGATTTAACAATATATACTTCCAAAAGGAAACACAAAGGAAATATGTGTTAACCCGAGTCGTAGTCCCGATGAAGATTGAATGGAATTTAGTGATTCGGGATTTGTGATTCGTGTAGTGAATGTGAATAAGATTGATTGATTTTTGATTACACTACTAATTTTAAAATAACAAACAAGATTAATAATTAAATTAAGCTAATAGAAAAAATTAAACTAAACATTTTAAACGAAAATTGAATTTTAAAAACGTTACGCGACGAATTATAAAACGTAAATAAAAGTGAAATTCTAAAATTTAAGACCTAAAAATATAAAAATAATTTTCCTATATAAAAACTGATAAAAGAAAATTTTTAGAAAAAAGAAAAATATTTTTTTGACTTTTTAATAATTTTTTATGAATTAAAACTAATTAAAACTAATTAAATTCTTAAAAAAATAGTAACACTGAATAAAAAATTCTGAAAATTTTTGAGGAATTTTAATCTTTAATGAGAAATTTAATAAAAATATTTTTAGAAGCTGAATATGACTGATTAAGCTAAAACAATTAATAAGCAAATAGTAAATAAGCTAAAAATAAGCAAAAATAAGCCAAAAACTATGAAAAGCTAAGGACATGTAAATCTAACTACTGGAAGCTTAAATCAAATGAAAAAGATCAGATAAGCACAAACAATAAGCCTTAAATAAGCTGCACAACTTAATTTTAAAACAGAATGAAATTATCCTTCAGTGTCTACTTTGCAGCTCTGAATAAGCACTCTAATAAGCCAATTTGTCAAATCCCAGATGATAAGCTTATAGCCTAGGTGGAAATCTATCTTAAAACCCAATATGCCCAATTTTTAAGATGTCTAGCTTATTTAAAAAGTACTCAGATCAGCAGTGGTTAGGCACACAAAGACTGATGCAGCAGACAGGTAAATTGAGTAGCAAAATTGCAGACCAAAAATTAAGCTCTAAATAAGCTGATTTTTTGAGATACCAGATGTTCTACTTATAGCCTGCTAGGGTGACTACTTAAAAAGCCAAAAATCAGGTCAAGGGCTTAAGAGGATAAGCCACAATTTGAGCTAGAAAAAGGGCTTTTGGGGGCTGCTCTGCACAGATTTTTATCTTGTGCAGCAGACCTGGAACTTAGGCGCAATTCTTTTGACACTTGATCCAACCTTCTAACTCTACTTAAAACACTAGATGAGACACAGAAACAACAACAAAATACCACAGATCAAGCTAGCTTAATTTGGCAGCCTAGCTTCCTATTTTGCAACTGATGATCCAAAAATTTCAAATGCGCTACAACATCATTCACTTCTAATCTTCACAGCCACTAACACCTCAACTAAGATCAACCAAAACTTCAAGAATATTAACCAATGAACAGCTTAATTCTTGAGCTTAAAAACAGTCCCTATACTAGCTAATCTTACCAACTGATGAACTAATTACCTCAACAACACATGAAATAAACTTACACTACCACTAATCTATGACTACTTATTCAAATAACAACTAATTAACAACAAACAAACAACAAACAGGCATGAAATAGCTTATGCAGAAAAATGAGTAAAAAGCAAATGAAATGGAATTTTTGAACTTACAAGAGTACCTCAGCTGAACAGAGGTAAAACCTTCAACAAAGCCTATCTTTGGATAGGCCAAACACTTCCAGTTCACTGTTTGATCTATCAAACTACCCCAGAATCATCAATTTCATGCAACAGTTGACTTTCTTTTGACTTTTTGGATTTTTGAAGCAAATATAGAATAGACTTTAACAAAAACTTACAATAAGCTAGCAAGCTTATATAAGCTTACAACCTCAGAATAAACAGCTTATCTGAAAGCTGAACAATACCTTTTTTTTTTTTTTTTTTTTTATAATAACTGGAATGATAAAAGTAAGAATGAAATTTAATAAGCTAAAATAAATTTTATATAAGCTAGAATCACCAATATTATACTGAAAACAATACTCAGAATCAAAGTAAACTCAAATTAAAGTTTTCATTAAGAATAGAAATATTGAAATTACAAAGCAGAATTATATTAAAACTTAAAACCTATTACAAACTAAAGGATTAAAACAAACAAAATCAGAAATTACAATAAAAATTTTGACAGCATAATACTAAAAAAAACTACATACTAAATGAGGAGTTATCCCTCCTATTTATAGAACTCAGCCGATCCTTCTGGGTCTTCCAGGCTGGCAATCCGCGTGCACTTGAGCTAATATCAACCCTTAGATCCTCCCTTTCTCTCCAAGCTTTAATCTTCACCGTACGATCAGAGATATGAGGTGGCCTCTCCAATCATTAGCTCCCACGTGTCCCTCTAGGCTGTCAGACCTTCCAGAAGCTTTTAATCATGAGGTAATTAATTTGGTACGAGGTAATTTGGGTGGTACAGTAACTAGGGTTCTTCGTGTGAAAATTTGGGGGTAAAGGTTTGGGCGCGTTTGAGTGAGGGTGAGTGTTTTGTTTTTATTTCTTTTGATTTTGACTGAGGTTTATTTAAGGGTTGACCGGGGTTATTGATGGGTCGGGTATGGATTATGATGTGGGCTGGGCTTGTGTGTTGGATCGGGATTGGATTTAAATTAGGTGGGTTGGGTTTTAAATAAAACCGGGTTATAGGTTTAAGGATTTAGGATTAGTTTTAAGGATTAAAGTTATTTAAGGGACTATAGGTGTAATTTCTAGATTTTCAAGGGATCAATCTTGCCATTTACTCAAAGATGATCTAAGGGCTGAAATTGACAACTTTTGATAGTTGGAGGACCTTGGTTGACTGTTTGACCATATTTTCTTTCCCGGATTCGGCTCTGAGTCTTTACCGTATCTCGTGCTCGTTTTTCCTGATTTTCTTGTGTCTTTTGTCAATTTTCATGATATCCTATCCTGCTTAAACAAAACACAAAAACACTATATCTTTTGGCATTATGGACGGGTTTTTGGTCTTTTTGGTCCGGTTTTTGGTAAATAAAAGGTATGTGAATAAGCACATACCAAATTCCCCCAGACTAAGCTATTGCAATGTCCTCATGCAATGTTATAAAAACATGTTTTTGAAACCGAAAATTTCCAATCTCTTTTTACTAACTTTGAGAAGTAGCAAAATTTTCAAAAGAGATCAAGAAATCTTAAGTTCTAAAAACTCCCCGATTTTCCATTTTATTCTATTTTTGTATTTTTCTCATTTTCATGTGACGGCTTTGTCGACAATCATTATCTCACGATAACTTTTAGGGTCTTCGAGCAGGAAACACGACTCATAAAGAAGTGACCATACGGATAAAATTCGTCGTCCCTGATTTTTTCACGAGTCCCCAAACTAAGCTTAAAAACGAAATCATTGTTATTTACAAGTTAGATTGCCAACACTACTCAGAAAGCTAATTGTGGACTCTTTGTTCCCAAATTCCTATTTTCCTCTATTTATTTTATTTTTGGTGAGAAATGAATTTCTTCAAGTTCTCGTTTCGATAATTTTTAATCCGATAAAGATACCTAGTTTAGACGCTAAGTAGTTTCCAAACCTTCCCTTGAAAACCGTTGCATACAAAAATGAGGTCCACATCAAGGTCTCTGATTTAACACGATTTTGAGGATATCCCTTTTATTTGCGACCGAAACAACTCATCTACGAGTCCAGAGACGGAAGCCTTTATTAGGACACCCCCGGAGTCGAAGTTTGGCATTTTAAACATTATTAAGCACATTAACGTATTTAGTCCTTGGCCCTTTATAACAATCACAACATCGGCTGCGAACCGGCAAGATGTGATAGTCTATTATGACCTTGGAATTTTTCCTCTGCCTTTATTAGAAGTCTACAACATCGGCTGCGAACCGGCAAGATGTAGAAAACTTTTTATGGCTTTGGATTATTATTATTATTCGTTATTCATTAATTAATTATTTGCCAAACCCCAAGTCCTACGGCTTTTATAACAATCCCAACATCGGTTGCGAGCCGGCAAGATGGAATAGTCTATTACACCGTAACACTGGCAGTACCTTGATGTGTACCCAACTTTCATAAGCAAGAATTCTCTAAGGACGAAATAAAAACTAATTATCGCCAAAACCAAAATACCTTTAATTATTCCTATATTACTATTTTTGAGTGAAACAAGCTTATGGGAACAAAAAGCCACAAATAACTTCGATGAGCTCTAAAGAGATCCAACTTCTCCACGTTTAGCAATCTAACTTATAAACAACTCTATCATTTCTCGTTCTTCGCAAATTTAAAATCTTAAATAATAAGATCCGCGAATGCTTAGCCTTATAATCAAGCCATGCATATATAAAGTCGAATACGGGAACTTGCAAACTCTTAAAAAGAATTCACATTTTCTAGCTCCTTGTGTAAAAGACTAGCACGAGCTTATAGATTATAAACGGTTAAGGGGACAAGCTAGGGCTCAACACGCCCGATCAAGTCAGAATTTTATTCCTACTCTCTCCAGCGGAAAGTCAACAAAAATGTCAAAATTTATTATATTTTTGGACAACATTTTTTTTAAATTTTTCTCTTTTTTTTTTTTTTTTTTTTTTTTTTTTTTTTTTTTTTTTTTGGATTTTTTTCAATTTTTGGAGGAAAAACGGGGTTCCATGAGTAAACAGCACAAAGTGCAAGGCAAAAATCAAATCGAAAGATTACCCCCCCCAGACTAAAACGAGACATTGTCCTCAATGTCTTAAAGGTAAGGGTTCTCCTACAAAAATCTAAGGCCGTTTATTAATTATGCCAAAAGATAGATGAAAAACGATAAGATTTTAGGATATTGGATAAGCAGCGGATGATGAAACTCGAGTAGCGTGAAGGAAACTACGAGCACGAGAGTCTTCATCATCGGGCATTCCTGGATACAGCACAGAAAACAACGAAACACAAGATACGGAAGAGGGGATCCCTCCTCATGTTTTATTAGAAATAAGATAAGAGGATAGATGGATAAGCATGGGGTGCCTCCCACGAAGCGCTTGTTTTTGGTAACCGAGTCACATGAGCTTGACTCGACCCCAAATTTATTTGTCCTTTGGGGAGCAAGTGGAAGAGATAATCTCAATCGGATTTTCGTTCAAGATGTTTGGATAAACATTGAAGCACACGAAAGTTCCACTCCGATTGAGATACCCACGGCTTTAGAAGATGAAAGCGGTGATGCCGGGGTCAAAAACTTTGTCTTCGTTTCCGGCTGGAAACGATAGTAAAGTTTCAAGCAGAGATGACTCCGGACAGAATGGGAGTTTTTGAACAGAAAGAGGTAGAGAGGAATCACTTTTCTCCAGAATTAAAAGTTCCTTAGATGAGGCAGGAAACTTTAAATTTGTATCAAGAATCAATTTCATCAAAGGATGAATTTCACCATCAATGAGTAAGCCTGGCTTAAATACTTTGTCCTCACAAGAAAACTTAGCAGGGTACTCGATGGAGGACTCAATAAAGAAATCATCCTCGGGAGAATGAGGAGCTAAGTCATTAGAGACAATTGAAGCATCCTCGATTATGATTTCAATTTTAGGGCCTTTTTCAGTATTTCTCCATTCGGTTTGATCGGCCCTAAAATCGAAGAGGTCATCATCATCTTGTAAATCATTAAGCTCGGTGTAAGAATCAGATGATGGAGCATGGTACAAAAGATCTTCAACTTCTTTAAGATCAGCATGAAAATCAAAGAGATCATCATCATATGATGGAAGTGGATCATCGTGAGCGAGTTCATCGGTGAACTCCTCGGGATAAGAATCATATTTAGACGGATCACTATTCAGTAGAGATTCCAATCTTCTTAAGTCAGATTCAAAATCAAAGTCATCGTCCTCATCCCCCGGTGGGATTGGATCGATGTGAGCGAGTTCATCGGCGAACTCCTCAAGAAGAGAGTCAATACTAGAAGTGGTATTGCCACTAATTTGCTCTCCTGATTTTGAATCAACAACTGCAACGGATTTAGGTGTCTTTTCTTTAACATCTTCCAGGGGAAATAATGGTTCATCAAATTTCAAGACATCTTCCCCTGGATCACTATCGGTCTCAACAATTTCCGGCGAAATTGGAGCATTATCAGACAACACCTCGAGCTCTTCCTCGAGATTTCACTTCCCTCAATCGGAGGAGAAGGATGGGAAGAGTCGGAAAGGATAGAATCGACACGATAAACCGTCTCCGGAGGTGGGACAAGAGGTGTGCTCTTAGAGCTAGCAATTTCCACCTCTTCCGTTGTGGTCTCCGAATCAGATTCATCATCATCAAGAATACTCTTAGTATTTGCAGCACAACACTCAAACCATTTGCTCGATCCAGGATTGATTTTCATAGCCTTGAGCTCAGCACGTTTTTCTGACATACTCTTGACCGTGAATCTTGAAAGGTTTGGATCAACTCTTTTAGGAGCAATTACGGGATCGGACTTTTGATCAACCGTAGCGACATTGCATTTGTCGGTTTGAGGTTTCGAGTTTGGATTGATTTGAAACGTGACTTTTTCCTTATCAACCCGCAAAGTAATCTCTTCACCATAGACGTCAATCAAAGCACGCCCGGTCCTCAAGAATGATCTTCCGAGAATAAGAGGAACCCGGGGGTCGGCGTCAAAATTAACAACCACAAAATCGGCAGGGAAATGAAACTTCCCCACTTTGACAAAGACATCCTCAGCTATACCTTCGGGACGGGTTACGGAACGATCCGCAAGCTCGAGGGTCATGCAAGTGGGGGTAAGTTTGGGCAGAGAAAGCTTTTGCCATACTGACAACGGCATTAGGTTGATGCTAGCACCGAGATCGGCCAAGGCGGAGCATTCAACCATTCCCGGAAATTCACATGGAATAAGGAATTTTCCGGGATCTCCAAGCTTTTCCGGAAGCTTTTTGAGAATTGCCGCTGAGCAGTTTTCGTTCAGAGGAGTTTTTGCTAATTCGATTAATTTTTCCTTGTTACTCAACAAACTTTTGAGAGTGGAAACAAACTTAGGCATCAAAAGTAAAGCATCCGCGAAGCTTATATTGAAATGTAACTCTTGAAAAATTTGGAAAATTTTTTCCATTTGATTTGAAGCTTTATCGCGGAGCTTTTGATCATTCAATCTCGAAGGATACGGAAGGTTTGCTTTGACGGGAGCTTTTTTCGGGAATTTCTTCGGGCTCCAGCACAACCTTTGGTTCAGATGGATGGATGACCGGAGGTTGGTCGTCTTTGGTTCCTCCGTTGTTAGTAGGAGGTTCCATGTCCTTGGTCGCCTCGGGTTCACGGTCGACTACCTTGGGAGGTAGAGAAGAATCGGTAGCCGGAGCCGTGGGTCCATCATATGAAACACCGCTCCTGGTCGTGATCGCCTTAGCATCGCCCCTCGGGTTAGCGATCGTGTTGCTTGGGAGAGAAGTAGTCCCTAAACCCGAGGGTCGATCATTTAAACGTTTGTTCAATTCGGTTATTTGATTAATCATCATTCTATTCATTTCCTCTTGATTTTTCATAAATTGCTTGATAAGCTCATCTGAGGAAGGTTGGTTTTGAATCAAAGCTTGATTTTGATTATTCAAATTTTGTCCTCGGTTGTTTTGAACAAAACCTTGATTATAATTCCCATGATTTTGGTTTTGAAAATTCCCTTGATTCGGGCCTTTTTGAAAATTTCCCTGATTTTGAAAGCTTTGCCCTTGGTTAAAATTCCCTTGATTAGCTCGATTTTGAATTTGATTTTGATTTGGTGTGAAACCGAGTGGTCTGAGAAAATTGTTAGAACGGTAGCTGAGGAGATTACGGTCTCCCTGAGGCTGGTAACCGTTACCACCTTGATTGAAATTTCCAGAAGCAGCATATACATTCTCTTGAGTATAGCCACCGGAGGCTGGGCACTCAAAATATTTGTGAGGACCACCGCATATTTCACAAATTTGATTGACAACATTAACTTGATGAGTAGAGGATTGTGCTTTGGTTAATGATTCAACTTGTTTAGCAAGTATTGCAATAGCCCCTAAAACTTCATCATTAGCTTTGTTATTTGCACTTGAAGTGGGAATCTTGTTTCTTGAACTCCTCACTTTTGCTTTATTCTCAATAATCGTGAAAGCATCTTGACTAGTTCTCGTTAACAAGTTTCCACCCGCAGCAGAATTTAAGGAGTCTTGATCGGCCAGACTCAACCCATTGTAAAACGTGTCAATTTGGTGCTAGTCAGAGAAGCCATGATTAGGACACTTTTCTAATAACTCCTTAAATCTATCCCAAGCTTCGCTGAACGATTCATCGAAAGCTTGTTGAAATCGAAAGATTTGAGTTCGGAGACTAGAAGTTTTAGAAGGAGGGTAGAAATGATTGATGAACTTTGTAGCTAGATCTCCCCAAGTTAAAATGGAATTAGGGGGTTCTTTCTCTAGCCAAGTTCGAGCTGCTCCTTTTAAAGAAAAGGGAAACAATTTCATTTTGATGACATCGTAATCAACTTGGTTAATCTTAATTGTTTCAGCAATGTCGGTGAAATTTCGGATATGAACATAAGGGTCTTCATGATCAAGTCCGTGAAATGAGATACCCGTGATAAGATTGAGTAACCCGTGATTGATTTCAAAGTGATTTGCTTGAATATTGGGTATCACGATGGCTCGTCTAACACCATTGAAAGGTGTTTGGAGACGTTCCTCCATTGGACGGAGATCGGGAGCCGGATTAACACCCACCGGAGGGTGTTGATCGTGTTGGTTGTTGGCCATTTCCTCAACGGTTGAGAAATGAACACGGTTGTTTTGACGGATAATCCTCTCGGGATTTGAAAATGGTGAAAGAAGAGGATTAGAAGAAGAAGAACGGGTGTGCATACACCAAAATGAAATCAAAAAGAAAAATCAAAAACAAAAGTTGAAAATGAAAATATTTTTGGATTTTTATTATTTTTATAAGGGAAAATTAAAATTATATATTTTTTTTTTGGTGATCGTTGATCAACCGTACTCGTTTCTTTCAAAACTACGCGCAGCGTGGCGGGAGAGAAGAATGGATCTCTCTTCGGTCTGCAATTTAATGTCAAGACCTCCTTAAACCCCGTGTATAGGTTGTAGTAAAGAAATAATCCAAGAAACGTTTAACTTCACGATCTCTTTTGTTGTTTATTTGGAATGGTTTACAACCGCCCTCCTTCAACGGAAGACCGAGGATGTTTATTAAGATGTATTTATGAAAACACTTTAGGAAAAGTGTTTTATTTATTTTCTTTTTTGTATTTTTATAAAACGATAACTTCCGAGGAAGGGTCTTCAAAACACGTACCAAAAAACAAAATCACAAATTCG